>JABFTP020000001.1:65551020-66899107 GCA_013387265.2 Cryptolaemus montrouzieri | reverse complement strand
ACACAGTACTTGTTTTTTATTATTGATAATGGAATTTTACCAAGTAAAAGCCTCCCAAATTGAAATATCACAATTTTCTTCCATCTCTGGAAAAATATTTCAAGTTACTACATAATACCATAAAATCTGACTTGGTAGTTCTACTAATGGTGATTTCCTTCGTGAAGAGAACATTGAACCGTTCTGAAATTATCAAATTTAACAATTTTAAATACCACATGCTTATTGTGGTTTAGTTGGAAAAATTAGATATTACATAAATAACTTTCAAGGACAATATTGACTTTTCAGAATTTTGTTGCTACCTGAACAACGACGACGATGTTCTTGAACCATTAATGGACGATAGTCGCTCTCTTCATTCTTGGTTAAACAGTTTAACTCTTCTATCGAAGCAAACGCAATTTGTGTTGCATAAACTTCTTTGAGAAATTTTGAATTCTCGAAATAACCATTTTGTTTTATTTTTTAATTCATTGTGAATGTGATTCACCTTCGTTATTGTTCATATTATTATTGTTTGTTTTTCACATTATTTGATTTATCATATGACTAGATGCTTCAAGTATTTCTTGGAACTCAGATTTTCCAGAAAATTTATCTTTCCGATGAAAATAATGACAGCCTGAATAATTTTGCTCTTTCTGATCAAAGTTGCGAGAATATCTCTTTTGACTGAAATATTTTCTTCGCGATTCTATAAAAATATTCAATTGAATTTTCAAATAATTTTTCTTAATCTAAAATATTCATTATTAAGAATCTTCTTGTATCCTTGAGAGATTCGCAAAAAAAACTATTTTTTCTTGTTTCAGGATGCATTCTGGTTATCATTTGTTCTATATGGGTGCATTTTGCAGACGACAGATCTATTAAATTTATAGATCCTGGAATCGCGGTAATACATGCTGTGAGTTTGATGATATTAAGTTTTCCATACAGTAAGTAGCTGAAAAAATTAATTTCTCCCAAATTTAAAGAAAATCGAATTTTACCACTTTGAATTTAAATGATGTGTATGAAGTTGCAAGTATTCGTTGTGAAAGAGACATTCAGAAACAAATTTGCTTGACAGTACTTGATTTTTTTTCAAAAGTTCTCAAATGCCTCATTTCGCATAATTTACGCATGATATTTTTTTTCTTGAGGTAAAAGTGTTGTACCTCATTATCAAATGGAGAAAAAAAATTTTTTATACCGAGTGTTCCTAGTAACCCGGCGAAAATGAAATTTTTCAAACATGAAAAACTTTTTTTTCTAATGTAACACCCTGTATCTTTTTCACGCGTTTTGTTCCCACTCGAATAAGCTTTACAACGATACCTTCTTTCAAAAATCCGATGGAAATTTCCCAAAAAATTTTGAAATTAGTGTGAGGTTTAGGTATTTTTTGCAATATACATGCTGTTGATAAAATTCAGACATTGAAATATGCAAATTTCAACACAAAATTAGATTCTTTGCTGTTCAATGAAACTTAAACTCTCAAGGTGTATCGAAATTTCTTCACAAGAAAAGATTCATTTGAGATATTATCATTTGTGCTCAGAGCTAAGTCTTCACTTAATTGAAATGACTCAGTTCGAAATTATCTCGATAAATGTTCAAAAAGTCAAAATATCAAAAAGATCGAGAATTTGGAAGGTTTTTCAGAACTTCTCACAATCTTCATTCCGTATAATTTGAGTGTGACAATAATTATTCTCTGAAGAAAATATGTTCCTCATCATCGAAGTAAGAGATTAACTGTTTTTTCATACCCAGTGTTCTTGGTGATCCAACGAAAATAGAATTTTTCGAGATAAAAGAACTTTTTCTAAATGTAACACCCTGTTCTTTTCACTGAACTTGTATTACTTTTACAATTGCCCAAAATATCCCGGAATTATCATTAAGAAACGAAATTGAACTGCTTGTCGTGAATGAAACATCCACTGAAAAAAAATTCAAATCAAAATCATAAACACCAATTTAATTCTATTTCAATAAGTTTTCAAATCAAATAAGATGTTCGAATGTCCCCCATTTTGACGAATACATTCTCGAACACGATTGTTAAATGATTCGGTCACTCTCTGGAGAACATTCGGCGTTATACTCCTAAATGCTTCTGTAATTCTCTCCATCATATTTTCCCTGGTTGTTGGAGGGTCTCGATATACCCTCTCTTTAACATACCCCCACAAAAAAAATCCAATTTATTCAAATCCGGAGACCTAGGAGGCCATCCTACAGGACCTCCACGGCGTATCCAATTGCCCTCAAACCTATCATTTAAAAAATCGCGGACATTGCCGCTGTAGTGTGCTGGTGCCCCATCGTGTTGGAACCACATATTGTTTCTTATGTTTTGGGGAACATTAATAAGCAAAGGCTCCAGATCATGCTGCAAAAAATTTAAATAACGTTCGCCGTTCAAATGTTCTTGGAAAAAAAGGGTCCGATCACATAATCATCAATTTTACCACCCCAGACATTTAGAGATTAACGATGTTGGTGGTCAACAGTTCTTAGGAAATGAGGATTTTGAGTATCATAATAATGAAAATTATGCCGGTTCACCAATCCATTCTTATGAAAGGTGGTCCCATCAGAGAAAAGTACCCCACTGAAAAAATGTTCTATTTTATTTAAAAACCATCTACAAAAATCCAATCTCCGCCCGAAGTCCAGGGGCTCCAACTGTTGGTGGAATTGAACATGAAAAGGATGGAACTTTTCCTTCCTCAAAATTCTTGATACAGATGTCTGACTAATGCCCAAGTCTCGACTAACATCTCTTGTACTAACATGAGGATTCTCTACTGCGCTCAAAACAACATGCATGCTATTCTCTTCATTGAGTACACGCTTAGCTCTCTCATTCTTCTCATATCCAACTTGTCCAGTTCTTTCAAACCTTTCCTTCAGTCTCTCGAATGCCTCTTTCCTAGGATGCCTACTGTTTGGGTACCGTTGGGAATAAATATGTGACGCCAACAAACAATTCCTCTCACCTTCTCCCAAACAATAAATCATATTAATTAACTCTTCTTGGGTAAAATTCATTGTTGCAATAATATTATGTATTTGTCACTTAGACTCACTCATATAACGTTGGAATTATCCAATTCAAAACTGTCAAATCTTGGGGCATTGTGAGTAAACCATAGAAATAAGTCTTCTATGGGCACAGGTGGTTTAAACCACAGACTATCGAACAATATTTTCTATCTTCATGTAGTATGCCCATAGAAGTCATACTTATCTCTATGGTTTAATCACAAGTTGGATATGAGAAGAATGAAAGAGCTAAGCGTGTACTCAATGAAGAGAATAGCATGCAGGTTGTTTTGAGCGCAGTAGACATTTTGAACATCTATCGAAGATTTCGAACTGAGTAATTTCGATTAAGTGAAGACTTAGCTCTGAGCACAACTGATAAAATCGCAAATAAATCCTTTCTTGTGAAGAAATTTCGATACACCTTGAGAGTTTTGATGTTTAAGTTTCATTGAACAGCAAAGAATCAAATAATTTTGTGTTGAAATTTGCATATTTCAATGTCTGAATTTTATCAGCAGCATGTTTATTGCAAGAAATACCTAAACCTCACACTAATTTCGAAATTTTCTGGGAAATCTCCATCGGATTTTTGAAAAAAGGTATCGTTGTAAAGCTTATTCGAGTGGGAACAAAACACGAAAAAGATACAGGGTGTTATATTTGAAAAAAAAGTTTTTCATGTTTGAAAAATTTCATTTTCGCCGGGTTACTAGGAACACTCGGTATAGAAATTTTTTTTCTTCATTTGATAATAAGGTACAACACTTTTACCTCAAGAAAAAAAAATATAATGCGTAAATTATGCGAAATGAGGCATTTGAGAACTTTTGAAAAAACTTCCAAATTCCCGAAATTATCGATATTTCAATTAATTTAAAATCTACCGATAGTTGTTTGGGCACGAAACAGATATCGTTGAAGAGAGCGTCCAAATTGTAATCAGAATATGATAAAAAATGCAAGGCGTGCCATTTAAAAAAAATCTATGTTTGTCCCTGGAGCAAAAATGGAGCACCCTGTATGTACGAAAATAATTTAAAAGAATGCACACATGCTTATAAAACAATAATCAGAAAAAATTTCGCTTCTATCTTAAATAGTTTCCGAGATATAGAAGTTCCCCGCCTGATCGACCCACCCGGTATATTACTAATTGACCTGTCAGGTCAAAATAATAATACAGAATGTCAGACTTTTTTTCCAAATCGTACTTTTCTTCTGATTTGTATGGGTTCTTTTCAATTGAAATGAACAGTAGTTTTGGATTTAGCCGTTTATTATCACAGTATTTATGTATCACAGATTTAGGAACATTGTAGATTAATTATTACATTATAAGTATTGTTATACGAAGAGCAGGCGGATGTCAACTGACTAATAAACAGTCGGAATGCATCTAGAATGACAATGTGCGTGTGCATATTTCATTACAACTTCCGGGGCGGGATATTCGAATCTTACACTGAATTCTACATACACTACATCTTCAATTATTTTCATTAAGGAAGCTGAGCGATCAAAACACAGAAAGAACAACAAAATATACGAATTTTCCAACTTCATTTTACTGGATTCGCCATCATTTTCGATTGTTGATGTCCACAAATGCATAACGTATGCAAGAAGCTCACCAGCTAATCGTTGTCTACGGAAACCATATTGTCGATCATTGATCGTGTGACTCGAGATATTTGATGAGCTTATCGTTTATCACTCTTGCCATGACTTCGGACATAATGGGCGCTGATACGATTGGACTGTAATTTTAGGATAAGCATTTCTTCCCTTTCCCTCAACTTTGTCGAAACATCTGGCTCTCGTACGAAATCTGAAACAGATAGTTAAGAACATGAGTTAACTCTGGAGCAGAGAGAGTATTCCATCAAGGCCCTCTACTTTTTTCAGTTTAGCTCTTGAAGAGAGCGCCTTACCGTAAGCATTCTGAACTTTACTTTAGATATAACGATTGAACAAGTGGGATGCTTACTGGCACTGCGTTTGATGTATCTGCAAAAGTTGTTACTGATTGCCTTCGCCAGAGACCAGAACTAACGAGTTTTAGTCTGCTCTAAGTTCTTATAAGCTCTGATTTCAATCTCGGCAGCTTTTGGCAGTTTTTAATGAACCAAAGCCTTTGTACAGATGTTTTTTCGTGTAGTGTGGAATGTAGAGGTCCATGTCATGAATAACTTCAGTGACGGATTCAGAGAATATTGATGTCAGGATCTGAGAAACAGACATCATTTAAAGGAAAAGACCAGAAAAACTAACGTAGAAGAAACAAAATCGTGGTCGAAGTTGTCTAAGATGCTGAGACCATCTGGATCTGAAATAAGAGAGGGATTGAGGAAAATCGGTTATATTGTCAGATTCTAGGCGAATGCCAATATGGAGACAATCTGGTAATGTTCAAAGTCTTAGAGAAGTCCAGGAAGTACACAGCTACTATATAGGAAATACTGTGATTGGTTTGAAAAAATTCTAATGACTCATATTCTTTCCTAAGCCACCTTAAAATTTATTTAATACGTTTCTTCTATTTCAATATTATTTCACGAAAAATTGATAAAATCTAAGTTTTCAATTTTTTTCTAAAGGGCATTCGGTTTTTGTTATTGTTGTTGATTTATACATACTTTGATTTAATCTTAACAGTAATTTTTCATCACTCAATAAGTTGTTAAATAATGGACCAGGAAATACTAAATATCCGTACAGTTTTGCCACTCACTTAAATTTTCCCGAGTTTTAATCACTTAAGATTTTGCAAGAAAGCTCCACATATTGGTAACAGCAGTGGTTGATCAATTTTCGAGATTAAAGTTTGTTCTTCTTGAAAATTTAAATTTTCGATAACAATGATCACGAAATTTAACACCGGCAGAATATGCTGAAGCAGTGGTGTTAGATGACCTAGGTTGTTGGACTTATTCAAGAATAGACCGAATTCTTGGTGTATTATATTCAACTGTTTCCAGAATAATCTACGCAGGTAAAGGGAGAGTGGTAGTCATGAAAGGGGACTTGGGCGAAGACGACTTCGAGCAACAACGGCGATTTCTGACTGTTATTTAATAATTTACTCGTTGGAATAACGGTTCGCTACTGATAGGCACATTCATATGCAGGTTCATCAGAACCATACGATAATGTCTCAGGGAATTGGGTTTGAGGCCGTTTGAATTTTGCAAGGGAGCATGACTGGGAGAGAGTTTTGTTTACAGATGAGTCGAGATTTTGTCTTTTCCATTGCAATCGACGTTCTCGTGTACAGACGTCGAAATGAGATATGCCCAGTGCAACTTTTTACCTACCTATAGTGAAGGTTCAATAATGGTGTGGGGTAATATCTTTGAACCTCCGCACTGATTTGGTCATTGGTTTTTTTGGAGTAAGGATCAAAAGAAGAACAGAACTAATTGTTGTAAATCAGCCGACGTTTCGACACCTTTATATGGTCTTCTTCAGGGAACTATAATGAAAAAACAACATGGTTCAATTATAAAACCTCTCAGTGGTATTCTCAACAGCAACAACGAAAAATGTATATGTATATATAAATAAATTACATGGGTACGAAAAACATGGGATCTAAAAACAGTTAGAATGAATGTTGATTAAAATTACTTACATTTAATACCAGTTCCCAGTTTAAAACTAAAAAACCTACTGCATCTTCAGTAGATCATAACCTCTAGTCTTTTTGTTTATGCATGATAATGCCAGACCTCACTAAGCTCATATCGTGATGAACTACCTTCAAGATCACGAAATTACTTCAATGCAGTCTGCACGAAGTCTAGACCTCAAGTCCATCAAACATGTCCTGGTAATTCAATAGAAGTTTGAGAATCCAGCAAAACCAGCCAGCTACAATTAATGAGGTTCGGAAAAGATTGATTAAAATTTGGAGCGAAATGCATCAGAAAGCTGATTTTGAGTATGAATCGTTAATGTCATGCAGAAATTCTCGCTAGGTGTGGAAATATCCAGTATTAATAGGTTTTTGGGGACTTTTCTCAGAAGTCTCAAATTCGTCATTATTGGATTTATTTCAATTTGTATAGTAGCTTTTTCATTTCGATTGTTCTCATGGATCCCTGGATTAATTTATTAATGGAAAATAATTTTTTTTGACATATCCAAACATTTTTTTCGATTTTGTGCCTCAATTTCTTGGCCTACTGTAGATTTTAGATATTTGCTTTCGAACAAGTACCCATGTTGCTGTCACATATCAGTGACACGAAACATTACCATTTCATATCGTTCAACTTATTACACATATTCTCCAAACAATCTGATTCTATTAAATTAATATGATTCCTGATAAGCACAATTTGAATAATTGGGTTACTAGTCAAAATCATTTATTAGCCTCATCCTTGAAGAAAACATTAAATTTAATTATTGCCATAAAATGTTAATTTTTACATAAAAACATTTATATTCATGCATTGTTATGTTTTTCTCTTCCTGCTTTAATTTCAAAAATGGAAAATCGTAACTTTATTTTCTTCATCGTTATCACTCCCGATATTATTTAGTTCATGAGTTCAATTTGGCAATTATTCTTGATAAAGCTCCTAATGAAATGAACGATAGCTCATTGGATTTGGAATTATGAGTATATCAAGATAAACAACCTTCAAATCAAATAATAATCATGTTAAGACCAATTCTTAAACATTTTCTTGGTATCAAATGGATACTGATACCTCAAAATAATTTGTTAGTTAACAATTTTTAATTTTCAGATGAGTTGTTTAAAAAAAATGTATCCGAACATTAATTCAAGTAAATTGTTTTATGTGCTGTGCTCACTCTGGACACTACGAGTTGATGTTGTGAAGGTTACGCGGAGTCTTATAAATGAGAGTGATATAATTTCGTGACTTGTTATTAGTCTAATATATTGACTTAACTCAAAACCTACAAAATTAAAGGGAAAAATATGAAAATGCATAGATTCTTCATGAAATTCCGCTAAATTAAGGTTGTAACTAAGGGTGATAGAATTTCGTTCTGATCAATGTTGAAGTTTCCGCTCCGTATGTCAGTACCAGTAGAACACATTCGTTAAATAGTTTCCTTTTCAGGCTAGTTGGTATGTCACTGCTGAATAGGTCTCGAAGTTTTCCATATGCTGCCCAGCCCAACCCTATTCTCCTATTCGTTTCATGTGTCTGATTGTCTCTGCATATTCTCAATTCGTGCCCTAAGTACTTGTACTCGCTAACCTCTTCAATGACGTGCTGTCTAGAGTGATGGTTCCTCCAAGTACTAGGTTCGTCATGATTTTCGTTTTTTGTTTGTTCATGCAGAGCCCTACTTTTACCATCTCTTCATTCAGTTGTTTTATCATCACACCAGCCTCCTCTATATTATCCGTGATGAGTACAAGCAGGTTTTGTCCAATCTATGTCAATTCCCTTGCTGTCCCAGTTGAATTCTTAAAACCCGTATTCGAGCACTGCAGGGAAAAGTTTAGGAGACAAGGTGTCTCCCTGTCGGACACCTCTTTCTACTCGGACCTTATTACTTTGTGAAGTCTTATACTTGCAGTTGAGTTGTATCTATAATATTTGCGACATTGTTGGAGGGCTTCTAGTATGCCTACTATCTCGATCGTGTTAAAAGCTGTTTGGAAGTCAATGAAAATGAGCACCAAAAGTCTGTTGTACTCAAGTGTCTTCTCGATCAATAGTTTGAATGTTAGAAGATAATCGTTTGTTCCAAAACCTGATCGGAAGCCTGCCTGCTCGACTGGCTGGTAAAAGTCGAGTTTTCTCTCCAATCTTTTGCTAATGACCTTAGTGAACAATTTATATAAATGTGATAGCAAGCTAATTGGCCTATAGTTGCCTATGTCCGTAGCATCACTTTTTTTATAAGTCAACAACATCGTTACATTATTCCACTTTTCTGGGATAGAAGCATTTTCTAAACACAAGTTAAAAAGATCCTTAATTTTTCGTAGTAGAGTTTCCCCTCCCATTCTTATTGCCTCAATAGGTATTTAGTCTTGTTGTTCTTCATTTGCTGCACTGCTGATTTAGTTTCGTCTATTGTGATTTCTGGTAGTTCTTTTGACCCTTGGTTCATGACTCCGCTAGCTTTTTGTGTTTAATTCGGTGTTTTTTCCAACTCTATGCTACTTTGTACAGGTTTTCATAAAATTCCTCAACTATTCGGAGTATTTCATCTCTATTTGTAGTGGTCTGATTATTCTTATTCTTGAGTTTTACTATCTCGTTTTTACCATTACTAAGTTTTCTTTTCAGGATCCTCAAGCCTTTGTTATTCTCTATGGTGTCTTTTATTTGTTCGTTGTAGTAATTTCTTATGTCTCTTCTGATGTTTTTTGAAATTTCTTTGCTCTGTTGGTTTATCAATTGGGTATTAGTGTTGTCGTGTTTTTGTAGGTTTCTTCGATCTTCAATCATTTGTCTTGTTTGATGGCTTATTTTACTTTCTCGTATGTAACTTGGGCAGCAACTGTTTCGATGACGGATTCTGTTATTTGCCTGTTCAATTCACACTTGACTTACATCCTACAAAATTGAAGGGAAAATATGAAAATGTATAGTTTTTTTCATGAATTTCCGTAGTACAAACAATACAGGGTCTTTATAGTATATTATTTTTTGTAAATTTTGGTTCTAGGTCAACTTCTGAAGAAACCTTTTCAGGAAAAACAATTTTATCTGCAAATGTAGGTTATGACGATTATTTTTCGGAAATAGAAATTAGTTATCTCGATTGAGAAAAAAGTTTATGTGACGAAATTAATAGAAAATTTGGTAAAGAAAAAGTCTTACTTGACTATGACAACCTTATCATTCATTTATGAATCGTAGTTATTGCGATGATTGATTTAACATTCATGACAGGTAAACTTTCCAAATAGCCCTCGTACTCTATGCACAAATGGTACAATCTTCTACTCATAATTATAACAGAGCCAAAATATCTATATTTTACAAGTTGTTTTGAAAACACTTTCGCAAGTCAATAAGAATTCTTTATTCAACTAGTGACAGTTAAATTGTATTCATGATTAAATAAAGGGAGCTTTTTGTCTCGGTTATTTTAAATTGAAATCCTCTTTTTTTTCTAGTGAAAGAGAGTTGCTTCATTCTTCTCCAGACAATGCCTGGATCTATCAATATTTATTCGCTAAAGGTTGATTTGGTGAAACAGTTTCCGGATATAGTGAATGTACATGATTTCCATGTCTGGCAGCTGACAGCAAATAAAGTTATTTCAACTGTTCATATCATTTTTCAAAACCCAGAGGTTTGTATTCAAGCTGATACCAAATTACAAATTTCCTGATATACCTATATGAATCATCTCGAAAGTTGATTGCATAAATTGAAATTTGATAATTCCACGCAATATTGAATGACATTAGTTAATGATTAGGTGATTAATATTGATTATTTTCAATTAACGCTAAAATTATCTAATAGCGGAAATGAAGATGATTTAAATTGAAATTAATAGAACTGTAATCAGTAATATCTTGCCAGGTCATTCTTTTTATATCTATGTTGAAGGATGCTTAAAATTATAGCATTAGTACGACACTCTCTATTGCATGGAAAAGACTTTCCTTTTTATTCTAAACAAAACATTTAAAATTTTGACTCTATAATTTCAGGTTTACACGCGAGTCAGGGATGAAATTAAGAAACACTTCATCTCAAATGGGATTACCCAAGTAACTATACAGCCTGAATTCTTTATTCAATCGGGACAAGATAGGGATATTATAATTCCTACGAACGTCATTAAATGCCTGATGCCATGTCAACCTTCGTGTGGATCTTGTTTATGTTGTCCTGAAATTGCAGAAGAAAAAGATGTACGTATAATTCAACTATTAATAAGGTTGCTCAAAATTTGTATACATTTTTAAATTGAATATGATTGACTGACGAGTGCATGTACTTGAAATAAGGACGGATACTGTTCCAGATTGAAGAGAGCAACTATTCTAACCTAACCAAAAATGAAGATGACAGATCTAGAGAATATTGTCACATGTTATGTTGGTTCTACCTTTCCTTCCATCTTATTGATACATTCACCTCTCTTTTTAGCTCGTGTTACAAAAATTATCGTAGAATATAAACAGAAAAATCATCATACCTTAATATCCGATAATTACGCTAATTTTATCGTTATATGTGTAAACTCATCGAAGACTTCTTTTATTCGAATAAATACGAGAAGGTGGCTTGATGTTGGAAATGGTTATGCAACACTGATGAAGTCAAAAGAGACCGAAACTGCATTTTTTTTGCTCCAATTCATGACTGCCGACTAGATCGTACCTCTTCTATGTTGATGATGATTATGAAAAGTGGATTAGAAAACTAGCTCCTTCAGGGACGGATATTTAACTTTCTACGGAAGGTTGAATATTGCTCCCTGAATAAAATTTTTACACATATACAAATAAAATTTGCGTGTTCATCGGATATTAAGATATGTACATTTGGTTCAAGAGCCAATCGAGTGTTGGAGCCTTTGCTGATTTTCACCACTGCAAGTAACAAGCGCACACTGTGCTTGTTACTTGAATGTGCGGTGAATGGTCCCACTAGTCTGTCTTCTTGAAATTTTCTACGTTTGATCTAATCTGTCTTCATCATTTATTGGTGGCTCTAGTAGTAGTCTTCTGTGTCGGATCATTGGAGGGTGCCAATCGTATAAGTATACATATAAATGTACTTGACACGTTTCAAAAAATTGAAACATGTAAAAAGCGTTCTATCCCAATGATGTGAATGGGTATGCAACAGTGACTAGGTCAAATGTGACAGAAACTGCAGTTCGTCATGAAATCCGACTAGATTGTACCACTACTATGTGGCCTCGGTTGACCATAATTATGAAAAGTGAATCGGAAAATCATCTTCTTCTGGTAGAGATTTTCAACGTTCTAAGGAATGTTGAATATTGATCCCTGAATAAAAGTCTTTAATGTGTTTACACATTATTGTACCAACCTGATATATCAAATTAAATTATCCAGTTGAAATTGATAATTCTGTATTCTGTCTCAAAATATTAACTTTTCAGGATTTGAAAGAAGTCAAGCATTCTTCAAAGGAAAAACCACCAAATACTAGTGATCCAACAATTCCTATAGTCCAAACCGATTTTCCAAAAGAAATTTATGGTGATGATTCGACGCCAGATTCATCAGAACCTTCTCGAGAGCAAAATAATCTTCTAAAAAAAGAAGAAAAACTTACCATAAGTCCTCAAGAAGTTATAGTTGACAATAAGGATGCATCGAATACTGAGTTATAATTGATGAGATAATTTTCTGTGATCTTTTATTGACTGATATTAACTAAATATTTCTTATGAAATGTGCCTTTATTTTAATATAATACTTTGAGCTAATACTTGTTAGAAAAGTATTGTCAAGTACTGACTAGGCCAGTAAATATTATTTACTACAACATATTATTTTCTCTTATACAACCTAGTGTCTATAAACGGAAAACGTTCATAGACAAATATAAATAATATAGAATTTTCTGTCGTGTATTTTTCTCTTCCCAACAATTATACCTAAGTTTTTCTCCTAACCTAACGTAATACTACCAAGATATTAGTAAAATTATTAGTTATAGAGGAAATTGAAGGAACTGCCAATTTGTAGGTAGTCCAAAACGAAATATTTTTTTTACTTCAAGCGGGAGGCAAGGAAGTTCATCTGCCACTTCGCTGAAGAATGCAAACATTTTCAATTTCAGAAGAAATGGTTATTATTATACAATTAGAACAGTTTAAGGAAGCTACTGAACAGCAACACATTCAAGTTCACTAATTTTAGTGAAAATCCTATATCTTATTTATTTCATTTCATGTAATCGGGAGTATAAATAGATAGAATGCAAAAGAAAGCTTGATCTGAGAAACATTGAGCATATTCAGAAAGAAATTATGAATAATGGTAATACTTACTTACTTATAAGTGGGCAGTTATGTAGTGAAACAACCCATATCCCGTTCTATAAAAGACTATACAAAATACATCGCTTTTGTGTAAATTGCAATACCTGAATTATCTTATTCTCTTCCCCACATGAATTATACCTGAGACCGAATGATATCGGTCGAATGAAAGCCATGTGATCGTCTAGTACCTGAACTTACATTGCAGTTCTTTTGATAAAATAGAACCCTTTTCTTTGTTGTATGTGTATTTGTAGTAATTTATTAAAGTTCTTTAATGTGAGGTTTGATGTGATACGACCTATTCTTCGTCGTTTAAACCATATGGAAATTAGAAAACAAAAACCAGATTCAGTGACAATGTCTATTTGATCTTTGCAACATTAGTATTAAATTCTTATCCTTGCATTCTTTGGCGTCTTTGAATAAATTAAATGAAATATCAGATCATTTAGATACAGGCCACACCTATATTTTGAGTGGAAGTTGGAATATTTGATTATTATAGACAGACCTGATCGGCCCTCGCCCATATTACGTGTGGAATTTGGAATATAAGATTATTATAGACATTCCTAAGCCGCTCTTACCCATATTATGAGTGGTTTCTGACCCTCTCTTAGGGTTTTGGTAATGTAATATCATGTTTTATGAATAGGTCATTGCCCTGATACTCGGAACTCTAGATCAAATTCTAAGGAACACGTCCACAGCTGTCAACTTGCAAGTTTAATTCGCTCGCGTATTTTCAATCGGATTCAATAATTCGTATAGTATTACTACGTTTTATATAGAACTAGATGTAAGCCCGTAAGCCGTATGTGCTCTTTTTGCTCAACTGGGCGCCAATGGGCCATATTATGTCACTGACTTCGAAACATACTATATTCCCATATTCGCGGATTTGCCAACCATGCCCTCTGATCATACACATGTATGTACCACAAACATCTCATACATGCAACTAACTCAGACATTCTTGGAAACCTTCATACCCACTGAACATACAAACCTCAATGTCTGTAGGTTCATACATGCGTCCCTAAAGCAATTTTATTTATACTAATGAGACAGTTATAATTCGAAGGCGATTATTACACCTAATTCCCCATATTTGGACAGTTTACGACTCGATTACAATGAATAATATTAATATTTTCGTTACAGTTCAAGTAAACGTTCAGCTAAGTTATAAAATGAGATGAATATAAATACTTAATAAATGGATTATGATATTTCAAATAGATAATTGGTCCATTTATAGAAGAAAAGATAAGAATCAATATTAACCCTAAATCACTAACATTCGTCGAAATGACGACGCGGTCCCAAAAGAGTAGTATAAATTTTGAGTGCGACGTCGCACGCATTTCAGATTCCGGCTAATCTCAGACGACCAGCAGCTCGCGCGGCGCACGTGTGTGTTTTTTGTGTAGGGACCCTGTGTGCGCCGTTCCAGACACCATGAGTCGTCGAAAACAAACTTGACATTTGTCAAAATGTATTAATAGTTTCTTCTAAAATGTTTCTTTATTTTGTTGATTTGCATGGTTTGCAACTCCTCATGAAGAACATCCCAATAATCATCTGAGTACCCCATTATTTATTCGAAAACTGATAGCAGAGAAAAGGAAAGCCAGAAGACAATGGCAGAGATCGAGAAACCAAAATGATCTACATCACTATAGAACATTAGCACGAAAACTTTCCAGAACACTCAAGGAAGCACAAAACTCAATGTTCGATAACTACTTACAAAACCTATCCCCTGACGATTACAGCCTTTGGAAAGCGACAAAAAAATTTAAAAGACCCACTCCTCCAGTCTCCCCAATACGTGCCAGCAACAACCAATGGGCACGTACAAACCAAGAAAAAGCAAATACATTCGCAGAACATCTCTACAAGGTATTTGAAGAGCCTGAAGAAACATCTGATTCCCCAAACATTGACGAACTTCTCGATGCATCTTGTCAAATGTCACTACCGATCCGACACATAAATTCAGCAGAAGTAAAACTGGAAATAAGGAAACTAAACAATAGAAAAGCCCCAGGGTACGACCTTATAACTTCGGAAATCCTCAAAAAACTGCCTAAGAAAGCGATCGCTTTCCTCACTACGATATATAACCGTATTCTACAATTGTGCTATTTCCCTGTCATATGGAAATATGCTAACATAATAATGATACACAAGAACGGCAAACCCCCTGAAGAGGCAACATCATACAGGCCAATCAGCTTACTACCTATAACAAGCAAAATATTCGAAAGACTGTTGCTTAGCAGAATTCATGAAGATCATAACCTGACGAATATTCTTCCAAATTACCAGTTTGGCTTCAGGGAGAACATGTCCACTATTCACCAAGCCCACAGAATAGTCAACACCATCTCAAAAACTCTTGAAGAAAAACAATACTGTACTGGAGTATTTCTCGACATAGCACAGGCCTTCGACAAGGTGTGGCACCAAGGCCTGAAATTCAAGATCAAAATCACCTTGAACCACAACTATTACCTCCTGTTAAGTTCCTACTTGTCAGAAAGATATTTCTCAGTGAAGCTCAACGACGCTGTCAGACCATTATCCTATAAGATCCGGAGTACCGCAAGGTAGTGTATTAGGTCCATTGCTTTTTCTCCTATATACCTACGATCTACCTGTTACCAATTCCACGACCATAGCCGCCTTTGCAGACGACGTTGCTATACTTTCCGTCAATGAAGATCCAACCACCTCGTCAGTTAACATGCAAAATCACCTAAACACAATGAGCTCCTGGTACAAAAAATGGAGAATCAAAATAAACCAATCCAAATCAGTACAAGTGACATTCACAACCCGCCATAGTAATTGTCCCACAGTCGCAATTGATGGAGTTTCTCTACCTACCAAAAGCAATATAAAATACCTTGGTTTACACTTAGATCGCCGACTTACCTGGGATAAACACATTCAAGCGAAGAGAAAACAACTGGATA
The DNA here is from genome assembly GCA_013387265.2 of Cryptolaemus montrouzieri. Taxonomy (NCBI): domain Eukaryota; kingdom Metazoa; phylum Arthropoda; class Insecta; order Coleoptera; family Coccinellidae; genus Cryptolaemus; species Cryptolaemus montrouzieri. Next base: position 66,883,094 of record JABFTP020000001.1, on the reverse strand, counting down.
TTAAATTCAAACAAATGTATTGGTTACTAGGAAGAAAATCAAAATTATCCTTGAAGAATAAAGTTTTACTGTACAAATTAATGCTGAAACCAATCTGGACATATGGCCTGCAACTCTGGGGATGTGCAAAATCATCAAGAGTGAATATCATACAGAGATTCCAGTCAAAACATTGCGTTCCATATTAAATGCTCCTTGGTATGTAACCAATAAAACCTTACATGAAGATCTCCAAGTACCCTATATCAGCGAAGAAATCAGAACAGTTACGACAAACTACCAAAATCGAACAACAGGCCACACCAATGATCATATTGAAAACTTGTACAGGGATGGACCATCCAACAGAAGACTGAAAAAAACCTGGCCTGAAGATCTCCTACATCACTAAGCAGAAGTGTTGATGCCAGTGGGCATCTCACTTTCATGTCCAGTTTCTTTCATTTATTTTACTTAATACTCTGTAAGAAGTAGATTGTAAAATGGCAATAAACGTTATACAAAAAAAAAATTTTGTTGATTTTATTACTTAATTTCAATATTTCAATTTTTTAAAGTCTTTGTTTTTCTAATTCATAATATTAGAGCATTTAAAAACAATGTTCAAATGAGTAAAAGTCTGATCTAAATTGAAAGGCTGTCTAAATGATTAAAATGTGGTTTTAGTAAATAAAAACTTATAAACATGTTAACAAATGATTATTGTAATAAATAAGTAACACACATACAAATATTTTATTCCATAAACCTTTAGAAGCCTCCCTTTTATACGGCGTAGTCGAAACGACGAAGATTAGTAATAAGCGTTGTAAAATAAGGTTATTGATCTAGGGTTAAATGTTTCTCACATTCAAATTGTATCATTCATCAAGTTATATAACAAAAGATTTAGATTAATATAAATAGTTTTGTAACATTTCCAGCAAATCAATTTTCTGAGATATAAAAGTAAATTTCCAAATCGATATTAAACTTCATAACATTTAAATTTGTGATCAAGTTAGTGGAATTGATATACAATAGTTTAATTACGTTTCAATAATGTTGCAAGTTATGAAGATTAGATAACTTACGTGCAGTACGAATAGATCATTTGCCAAGTATAAACGCGTAAAAATAATTTGGAATCTGAGAAGTATTTATTTTAACTCGCCCTCAATGCATTAAGACGTTACGTAGCATATATTTCAAGAAAATTGAATATTACAAAGAAATATTAAAGTAAAATTCATAAAGTAATCACCTGTGGAACACAACGGGAGCTGCTATTCCTCTTCCCTTGTCGGGCTTCTCGGAGAGGAACAGTCTGCGTCTTCCATCTTTCTGGGCTCACGTTACGTATAATTAAATAACTTTACTTTAAATTCTGATTCATGCGAATGAGTAAATTCACTGATCTTCGAAACTGCATAACTGAATAAATGGTCCTAACGTCGCGATCGCTGCCCCATATCTCCGTTGCTCAGAAGTGCTTACCCCCGTAGTCCCTTTGCCCTTAGTACTCAAGTACCTGTTACAAAAGTCATTTAGAAACGCGTTCCTTCGTGTCGACATGGAAATTGCTGTTTGAGAAAATACCAGAGGGTGTCTGCAATCTTGAATGAGGGTGTTTAATAACTAACAGTGATAAAGTCGAATATCGTCTACGCTGGATTTCTTATAGTTATAAATATGATATATTTTATATATATATTTATATTGAGAATATATATATATATATACCGTCTTATATATATTTTGAATTCAGATGAACTATATAAAATGTTATAGGTAGATCTACAATACAATATTCACAATTGATAATTAAATTGAATTAGATAAAAATCAAGAAATATATGGATAGTTTTAGCAAATGGACAAAAAATATATACCCTGCTTCTGATTAATCTCAGTAGAAGGCTACAAAGAAAACAAAGTCTCAACATCTTTATTTGTTGTATTCTTATCAGTAGTATGATACTAGCTATGTATACATAAAATTAATTTTCTTTCAGTTTGGACTTTCAGATTCAAACTACAAAATTACTCAATATAGTCACAAAAGCTGGTTTTCAAATTTTTTTTAGTGACTTGAGGTGTGTAGGTTGCTATATTTTATTGAGAGAACTATATTATTAATGTTTATTATGCATTTGATGAAATTATCTCATTCCTTTATTTATGAAGAAAAGAAGATGTGTAATAGCAGCAATTCGACATCTGATTCAGAAATTCAGAAGACATATCACAATTTTGATAAAATTATAATGAATTAGTAATTTTCCTTTGTCTCATTTTCTGCAACCATTCTTCCAACATTTCATGTGGTTTCCTATTCATTGTTTGATAATATTCTTTAGGAGGTTCACCTTCTTCTAATCTAACAAAATAATGACAATGCATGTAGCGCACTTCACCATATCTCCTCCTGGCATGTCTTCGAATGCCTTTAATTACTGCCCTTTCCCACAAAAGATTCAGCAACCCATAAGTTACTACCAAATTCAACATTGTGGTCCTTAACAGCTAAGGCTTTAGCTTCCTCTATAACTTCAAGGACATCTTTTGCTCCTTTCTTTGGTACAAATTTCAACTGTTCTATTGCTTTATCAACTGTCATTCCTCGTACTAAGCATGCTATATACCACATTTTTTTAGGGCTGTATTTAATATTTGTTCTCTGATGACACACATACTGAAATTAAAATATTATTCACAAGATGAAATAATTGTTTAATGTTATGAATATAATTACAGCAGGTCTTCGTTCTTCATCAGGGGTCTGAGGAGGAAATACTTTTTTGTTGTAATTGAGCCATTTGTTAGAGGAGTAATCCTTATAGTTGTGCCAAGCAAATAAACTTGATGAGGCATGTAACTGCCTGATTTGCAAGTTGAATATTGATTTCAATAAACCTATTTGTGATTTACTCATTCTTAAAATATAGCGTGTTATTTGATGAACAAAATAATTTATAATTAATTGTGGTTAATTTGTGCTCAATCTCATGCACTGTTTAAATTTATTTTCATTCAAAGATGATTTATATACTTGGTCTATGTTTCATTGCATATAGAATGAGATGAGGTTATGTAGTGATAACACAGAAGCATCATAATTTTTCTTCTTTTGAAAGTTGGGCAACCCTCTGTACCATGAAGTTGGGTTGGGTTCCAGAACCATTGTAATAGTGACAGATGCTTATAGAAAGAAGAATTGAGCTTTTGTTTGTTAGTCGACCAATTTCTGAATTCAACTAAAACTTCATTCTGAACATATTGCAAAACTAAATACAAGTCATAATTAAAAGCGCCACGTCAATGAGATTGTGATTGTTTTGATCCTGATGAGAAAACGCAAAGACGTTGTTCTTCACAAAATCACCAATAGAAATGATAGACCAAGCCAAGCAATGAAAACAAAATGCCCATTCTGGAGGGAAATCGTTATCATGGTCGCACATATACTCAGGAAAAATTCACATACTTTTACACAAAACTAATGTTCTGTATGGTTAGGTAAGAATTGAATTAACCCTCTGCTTATTTATGACATAAAACCGTTTCACTATGTTATAGCTTCACGTTTAGAGTTGCCATTCGTCCTGATATCATGATCAACATCATATGGACCTTTATGTATCCACTTCCCAACAAAAACTAATTTCTAATATTTTCCCATTTTTTCAAATACTGTTACAGATTAGGCCCAAGTGAATGCAAGCTGAGATGGATATAATTTTGACAAACTAATGTTGACAAGGTCAGCTCAAGTTCTCAACAATATACTCGATGTGGCAATGTTCACGATTTTATGTGACAGCTGATAACGTCATTATTTAACAAGAAAGAAGGGAGCCAAAGCTTATATTACCGCACCTAGACTAAGGGGGGATCCTTTTGGGAGGATGTGCGAAGGACCTATTGGTGAAATTAGACAGAATATAGTATGCATCTCTCAGGGTAGCGCTGCCAAACTCTGTAGGGTTTGGAGTTTGGGTTCTGAACTTGGCCTTAAAAATTTGTGGCAGATTGCCTGATCATTGGGCTATCATGACCGCGGAGATGTATGCTTTTGTCAGGGCTGTACAGGTTATGATATCAAGAAAAACGTTTCGGACTCCTTGAGTGCCTTAGAGAAACTTAAGGGTGGTAACCATTCTGCCAATACGGATATAATCACGGTTAAAGTCATAAACGCGTTACACCACATTAAAGAACTAGGTTTCCATATAGCATGTATTTGGGTACCTAGTCATTCATACATTTTACACAGTGACACCGCAGACATACTAGCAAATAGGGGTAGATTATTACCAGAACCGGCTCAAATTAAAGGTGGGCCACAAGAACTATGACCAGATTATACCAAAACTTTGTGGAACGACTGGAAACATGAGTTTCGCGAAATTGGTCAGATAAAAGGACCAACGTTAAGAAACCTAGAAAATTCATAACAACCCTTGTCAGAATGAGATCTGGTCATTGTTTAACCCCTGCTCACCTTTCTAAGATAGGAGTTAAGGATTTTCCTCTGTGTGATTGTGGAGAACTTAGTGATTTGCAGCATATATTTTTTGGTTGCCAAAGAAACTCGTTTAACTCCGACATATTTTATAATACTTTATTAAAATATGATTTCAATTATCCTTTGAATATTGTTGATTGTATATTCTCTCCTATTCAGGAAGTGAATTATCTGATCATTCAGTTCCTACAAAGCTCTAATATTATGCTATTGTTTTGCTTTGCACAGTAGTAACGCTTTCAGATACCGAGGTAGCACAAGTTAGATACGATTCTATTAAGTGTTAACCTTTCAGACTCCCAGATACCCTATTGTGACTCCCTCAACCACTGATATTCAACCCAAAAATAACTTAGCCAGAATAGACACTTGTTACTAATTGTTACAAGTTTAAAAAGCTGCAGAGTATAGTAGATTCTAGACCCTGCGCCCCCAGGAACCTGGCAGACTACCAATTTATGCACAATGAAATTGGGTGCATAGCCAAAGGGCTGAGCCCAGAGCGCTCCTCCTCCAGTACAGGGGTAGATTGTGCTGGTTGAAGACGCTGAGAAAAGAAAGAAAGGGAGCCAAAGAAAAAATATAAGGATCAATTGAGCATGCATCTTCATATTATTGTGTTTCTATATTAATTTCAAATCGCACACTCGGTATTTGGGTAGTTTTTCATTCATACTCTCATATCTAGATAATCTTTATCCTTTGTATTCCACCATTTCAGAGTTTCTTCAATTTTATTTGACGTAAAGTATGGTAAACAAAGATTTCTTTAAGAGTAATGGCGCGAAGCAGTGCGCATTTATGGAGAAGGGTTCTTCAATAGATCGACTTCTTCACAAATAGCTTTTTCTCCTATGAAAGTGAAACTAAGAAGGAATGTTTTTGTCGAAAATAAAATATGTTCGTCATAATCACATCAGAAGTGAGGATATAAAATTTTATTAACTTGCGTTAGATGGCATTTACCCTCATATTTTGGTGAGAAAATTGGCTGAACAAATGGAAATCCGTAAAACAAGTGTTCATTCATTTTTCTAAATAAATTCAACTTTATGTAATTTATTGATAAAAATTTGGAAAACCATTCACTCATTTCAAATCTTCAAAAATCAAATTGAAAAATAGTACACAACTGTAATAAAAATAGCAGAAGAAACAAGATGATGAAATAACATATTGGGTATACCATTTGAAATTTTTTTTGCTATCTACATTGAAACGTTCCATAGCAAACAAATATGAAGAACCCAATTTATTTGGTCCTTATTAATTTTTTCTCAGTTATCAGCTGTCATAAAATAGTGAACACTACTAACTGGCTCAAAAAGATGAAATCTTGACAAAATATAGTGTATGAACTACTTCTGCCAAAGTTTCATGTGTTTCAAATAAAAAGTAATTACATTAAATAATTTTTTCATTTCAATTCTGCACCCCCATTTTAGAGTGTCCTGATGAGATCCTAGGTAGATCTAGCAATTCTATTCCTGTTCATACTTTAAATGAGTGAAATGTATTAATTTCTTTAAATATATTTTCGATTTTTGTACATCAAGAAAATTTCATTATAACTCTAGATTTTCATTAGTTTCCTCTACTGCTTCCGGAGGTCTTCCTTCCATTATTATTGTTTTATTATCTTCCTTAGTTAACTCAATACCTGTCAATTGTGTTACCATAGGAACTTTTGGTATACCTTTCTCGCATCTGGGTTTTCTTGGTTTAGAAATTTTTGGTTCAGTATTGAAATGGAGATTTTTTTGGTGTCTTTTGAGATATTCCTATAATACAATATTTATTTAAATCATGTGTTCTCAATTGGGATCACAGTGAACTTACTTTTTTTTTGAAAAATTCTTTACAGATTTCACACATCCAAGCAACGTTTTCATCTTTACCTTCATGACAAACAGCAGCATGTTGTTTCAGATTTTTCAATTGACGATATTCTTTGGTACAATCCGAATATGTACATTTGAATGTTTCAGTTTGTTCTCCAATGTTATGAACATATTTGTGATGCTGATTCAAGTTGAAATTGTTTGAAAAGACTTTTGCGCAAACTTCACATTTGGCAATATGTTCTGGAATAAAGAAATGAGATAACAAATTTCGCAGATATACAGGGTGGAGAGTTATGGAGTCCCTAATTTCAAAAACGTCACAGTAGTGGCCCAAACATTGTGGAGGGGTGCCACAGGTGTTGAAGGTGGGGGGAACAATACAATTTTTATTAATCACCATGCCATAGTCCAGTAAGCTACATGGGGTTTGCTGTAGAGGCATTCTTAAAAAATATGGGAAGCGTGGGAGAGGGCGTTTATTGGGCAGTTCAATTTATCTTGTCATGAAAGTGTTCTTGATCCTATAATCATTTGAAAATGGACTAGTGGTCTGGAATGAACAAAGTATGCCATTCCTGAAAAACTAGTTGGGCGATCAAAAACCATGAAAACACGGGAAAGCAGATAGGTCTATGCATTTGAATATTGTAACTCTTTTTGTGGAGTTACCTCAAAGTTCGCCCTTATAAAGGTTGACCTCAAACTCTGGAAAATCTAACTTTTCCAGAATCGATAGAATTTAATTACATAATGTTTGTATTATACAATAAAAAACTTTCATTATGCTGAGAAAAGTGCAAAACTAACAACAAAGTTGCACTGAAGGTATCGGCATCTGACAACTGCACTTTGCTTATGATGCAGAAATGCCGTTCAATTTTCCCCAGATTGGGAAAGGGAAGCAACAGGCTTTGCCTAATGTGGTTCAGGGGCATAGAGGGTAATGAGAAGTCAGACTCATTGGCTGCCTCAGCAGCTGCCTCCGATCTCACTGAACTGGAGCCTGGGCTCAGTATTTCTCTGGAGAACACAAGGTGGAGAATAACCGGTGGATTCATTTGAAGGTACAGGAGCAATGACTGAGTCTTACAGGACTCAAGACCCTTTTGGCTTGCTATCAAGGAGCCTTCCCCTACGATAGCCTAAGCTTAGCTAAAACTCCCAAGGCTAGACCTAAACCTTTAAACTGCTATATCAACAGGGCACTAATGTCTCAGAAGTTAAGTAAATAATTGTGGATTGATCGGGATTAATGTGTTGTATGATTTGTATAGCCTTAGCCACAATTATTCTTATGTGTATTGTTCTTTCATAATTCACAACTTAGTGAAGGACTCCACAATGCCCACCTTATATTTTCAGAATCAATTTAGTTTGGCCCCATAGTTCTTGTATTAGAGAATAAAAATAAATTTCATTAAACTAAGAAAAGTACAGGACAGATTTTTAGTTGTAGTCAAAGCTGAACATTAACATAATACAAAACTGAACTATAAAACAGTCTTATTTATATTGATTTAACTGTGTAATAATAAACATTTTCTGTTATAAAGCCTTGAAACTTTCATACAGATAAAATGTGAAATGTATAAATACTTCATACTCACTTGATTGAATACAATTTTTCTTGTGTGATCTGAACAGATTGTAATCAAAAATTCTTCCTCACAAGAACACTTATAGTTTTTGTGGGACTTCACGTGAAATCTGAAACGATGGCCTTGTTCGAATACTTTTTCACATATTGGGCATCTGAAGGAAAAGACAAGAAATGATACAGTGAATGTATTTTTTAATTGGTTTTGAAATCAGAACAAAATTTCTGAAACATTTCTAAATTGAAAAATCAACACTTTCATATAACAGAATGAAATATATGAAAATAAATATTTATAAATGCTTACTTGTATATCACAGTATGCTGATACATATGTGTTTTCAGTTCAGAGTCATTTTTGAATCCTTTGTTACACTCAGGACAATGAACTTGAAATTTACGCAGTGTATTATGTTTCCTCAATGTATGCTTCTTCAAGCTAGCTTTACTCATCACCTTCAAGCACCCATCAATTGGACACATAGCATTTTCCCTATGTTGAAGGTGAACCCTCTTCTTATGTCTTTTTAAAGCATCCTTTTTAAAGTAAGCTTTCTTGCAGTTAACTTCTTCACACTTAAAGATTCTCTGCAATATTGTAATTGTATAAATTGAACTATCCACAAACGCCCATAACCTGTACCTCGCCAATATGAAATTTTATATGACCAGCAAGTTTACTGGGTCTATAGAATGATTTATTACAGTCTTCATATGTACATTTATATCGTTTCAATAGAGGTTCTTCAGCAAATTCAGAATATACAGTAGAATCACTGTCTGATTCTGAACTATCATTTTCCTCTAATCTTCTAAGATATTTTTGAATACTTGAATTATCCTCAATTGCCGCATTTTCCATCATGCCTCTTGAATATTTTTTATCAGTCAAGTTTTCGTGAAGTTTAGTTGGTTATGAAATATCAATTCATATAATTTTAATGTTTGTTAGTTTACTTATGGTAATGAACTAATGAACTTTGACAAAGATGATTTATATATTTATATTATTATTATACCTCTAACTTCAGAGCACAGAACAGACACTAATGATAAATATAAACTCGGTGCTTCGACATAGGAAACAATATGGCCGTCTCTGCATAGAAACTAGCGCAACGCGTACCATTATGGGAAACTAAACCGAAAGGCGCCCATATGTTATAGGAGTTCGTACATTTCCAAAGATCTCATTATAGGTTTGTTCCAACAGAGAATCACAGACCTGTTTCTGATGCGTTCCTGACATTTCTCAAACAGTAACAGTGCGCAGGCGTAAATATTTATCTATTTCAAACTAGAAGGAATTCCTTGGAAAACACGGATTCTGTGATATAACAATAAACATTGAGTAAAGAAATCGGCTTGTGTAGATACTTTTCGTTTTCATTAAATTACCACTTCGCCAGACGGCGCCTTCATTTTGCAGAGAAAAAATAAACGTCATGGATCACGAATGTAAGAATTTAGTTTTTTATATTTTACTCCTTGGTCCTTGGCCATTTTATTTTATATGGATCGAGGTTGATCAAAAAATATATCATCCTTTTCAATATTCTATGAAGACAGCTAATGCTGATATTGAACCTATCAGCAACATCACGATAGCTTGCAGTTTGGTGTCCTGCAAACCACAGGAAAATATGTGTATGTTGTGGGTCGATTTTCCCATTAGGTCCCGATTACGTATGGAAATAATCACTGATACTCAATCGTTGAGCAATATCTGCAGCAACTTCCCTGCTCACTCGAAAGTGTTCCATAAAGTCAGCATTATCCATTAGGGGAACTATTTCTTCTAGAAATTTTCATTTTTTGGTCTGCACTGTCTTCAAGTAGATCTTCCAGATCCCTTTCAGAATCACTTATCTCAGATTCATCATCTGAAGATGATGAAATATCACTCATTTCGACGCCAATAAAATTCCAAAAAATGAACAGTAACCAAACCCTAAAACTACAACACAATAAACAAGTTTATCACTCCTCTCGAAGAAAAATTCAACCACAGAACAAATTTAACTTGTTGCACTGCTCATTGCGCAGGTTTGCGACACTTGATTTGCTTTTCGTCAGCAAACTCGTCTGACAGTCATAATTTATTCCGAAGATTCAGTTGGAACACCCATTTCATAGTTTGAGCCAAGTTTGAGAAATACCAGAAATACTCTTGGAACGTACTTTAACACACTGCGCACAATCGTGACAGTCCGTGACTGTTTCTGATCGCTGTAGGAACAAACCTTATATTCTTCATGAACAGAAGGTTCTGAATCCTCAGAATCAGTGAGTATGTTCTGTGACTTAGTCTGCAAAAAAAACAAAACATTCAAATTCTCACGATCATCTCTTTTGCGTTTTCCACTAATTATGGGCGATGTTAAGCCATTTATGTTTTTAAAGCAGCAATAAACTGGTGGCGAGTAGGGTTTGTGTTCCCTATACCATGCTGTCTAATAATACAAAATAAATTTTCTAAAGAATCCTGGTTAAAGGACCGTAATGAAAAATACAAGGGAATTTCTAAACTTGAGTCCAAGACACCAGCAACGGAAACACCTGAAAAGAAAATGATTTTGGAAGCACAAACCGCAAAAATAAAAGGGTTTAGCGGGAAATTGAAAACTTTGACATTGACAATTCATTTATCGGCGATTGAAGTTTGATCGACAGTTTGACACTTGACGTGGTTGAGTTAGTGCCATCTATATCTATTATGGGAGGACTACATAGATTAGTGATGGGTCGTGAGGGGGTGTTGAATGTTTTGGTTGGTAAGTCGACCTTCTTACTAGGATCTGTTCTGTGCTTCAGAGCTAGGTGTCTTCTCTCCATGCTTAATACCACAAAGCATACCGTTAATGGTATGTTCAGCATGTTCATTGATATCTTGAATTGCATCAAGAAAACAATCATTGAAATTACATTTGAATAAGCAGAGTCAATATTTAATATGTCCGTAAAATGAACTAAAAACATTTTCCTTAAAGACTTTTGCATAGTAGAAATTCGAATGTTATCTTAAAACAACGAAGTTATTATCTTTTTTTCCTTTCCAATAAACTACCAACTCCCGTTAGTTCTGATGCCAAAATATAGATACCGTAAAATTAAATTTTGCTGACACACATAGAAAATATTTTTCTAGATCCATTATCATTAAGCTATATCAACAATCTAGTGAAAAGAGGAACACTGTCTAAAGCTTAGCTACATGAACGACTTACTTTACTTTTCCTATTCAATTAACCTCAAACGTCAAATACGAAGTAAACATTATTAAATTTCGACAAAAATGGAAGAAAAAAATTGGAAAGCTTAACACGTCACTAGTGTGTTTTAAATATCTCATGATATAATTTCTCACAAACTCTTTCAGTTATGGCTACACCTCGAAATTCACGAGTCGGCGGGGAATCCCGAAATTCTCGAGATTTTGAAGAAGTTAGAAACTCTTCAGAATTTGGAGATCGGAGAAGTTCTAGAAATCAGCACTATTCAGATCGTAATAGAATATTTTCATCTACTACAACAGATTATTACAGGAATAAGTTATCTCAAATCGGTATTAAAAAAGATTTGAGGGAGATACTAGATAGAAAGAAGCTTCAGAAAGATTATGAGGTAAGAAGTAAGGATTTCATTATAGCTACAAATATTTTAGTCATTTAATTTTTTATTAGGATTCGCTGAATTCTTCTGGAAACTCATCACATGAAGTTCCTCAAGAATCATGTAGTAGAAAAGTTAGATTTGAAGATGAGAAAGTACCTCTTGGTAGATCCAAGTCTTTCACGTCTGGTGTTACCAAAAATTATGAAAACTACTCTGTTGAACAGAGATGGCAAGAACATAAAATCAGAGAAAGTTCAACAAAATCACCCCAGAATTTCAAAAACAGTCGTGGGCGTAAAACTGATTATGTGGATCTTCTTAATCCAACAAATATAAAAATTGAATTGAAAACAGATTCAGGTGACCGAAAATGTACAGTTGATGCAAATGTTGCTATTGCTGGTGTAAAATGCAATTTAAAACAATCAAGAATGATATTGAGAAATTCAGAATCCAAGCCAAAAGTTTCTGAACCACAACAAACACCCCAAAATGAAAGAAAAAAGGAGAGAACTAAGAGTTCAGTTCAGTCAAAAGGTAGTCATAAATCTTTCAGGAAAAATAGGGAAAATAGGGAACCCAGTTCTCAATGTGATAAAGATCAAAGAATTGCAAATGCAACTTCTGCAATGAGTGTTAAAAATGTGGAAGAAAGTATCTCTAATATATCAATAACAGAATAAAAATATATGAATTCTGTTTAAATGAAAAATATACTAGATTTATAAAACAGTTAATTATAGAGCCTAAAGTTTTTACCTGAATGACTTTTTATTTATATTTATCTGTCTCGATGCTATAAGAGATTTTCTAAAATACACTGAAAACTATATTATGAATTTTGTGAAAATAGAATGTTCAGAGGAGAAATGATAATTAAGATAACTTCTACCAGGAAATTTGTGAAAATAATAAAATAGCAAGGCTGCAAAGAAAAAACTATTCCACAGTAGATTTTTCCTTTATATCATGAGGTAAGTTTGTGTCTAATTTTACATGGGATGAGATAAACAAAACTCTTCTGTTCATAAATAAACAGAAATTTTGAAATTTTCTACACATTTCATTATTCATTCAATAAACTTATTGATATATAAATGTAATACGCTCCAAAGGAAAAGCCCTTTGCAATTAAGAATTGATTTTCTATATACAAGCGTATTATATCAATTTAACATCGCTCTTTGAATTGGTGAAGTCAGAAAAAAATCTATATTTAATATTTTGCACGATATGAACCTTTGTGAAGTGAAGCTTGGCTGAATATTGAGTTCTCTATCATTACATTTATGTTAGCCGTGTCTGTGCGAGGTAAAGGAGGAAGAAATATCGGAATAGTTGATTGATTCCATGGCCTTCCACTTCCCCTCCTGAGAAACTCACGTTCAGACTAAGAGCCCTTTCTTCGAAACGCGTCACATATATTGTCTACTATAATTTATATATTTCGATAAATTTTATTATGTAATAATAGTTGGTCGTAAACTTTAATCTGAATTCATAATCTATCAAATGAAAATGTACATCATAGAACATAAAATACACACTCATTGTGAAAAAGAGGAAGAGAGAAAGTAAATTTCATGATGAATGTCAAAACAAGATAGAGGAAAGGCTGGCTCGGTGGCGTAGAGGATATGATTCCCGTCTCCTGCGCAGAGTTATCTGGGTTCAATTCCCACAAAGTCGGTGCAATTTTTGGGATTCTGGGAATCGCTTGAGTGTTCATCTTTCGGAGGAGAAGTAAAGCTGTCGGTCCTGTCTAACAGAGATGTGTTGGACATCAAAGATCCCTTTCCTCGACACGAGAGGGGTTCGGGAAAATTCCCGGGTTAGTGAGGTGAATTCCCCGGCGTGTCATTGGCCGAAAGGCAGAAATAGAGCACGTTAAAGGAAAAACAAACGTGATAGAGGAAGGCAATTACATGGTTGTCTGGACACTTCATGAACAATTAGGGTTATCTGTAGGTAAATATAGTTCCATATTCACACATATACAAGCTGTTTCCTGTTGTAATTCAATTCTAAGGCAAGAAGTTGACAATGAAGTAGTTTTGATGAAGACAACATTGAAATGATGAGGTATTCGTTTATGATATCAGAGTGCTGATCCAGACAGAGGGATAGCCCATAAGACTACACATACTCATAATTGAATGTAATGAACACATAAATCTTAAGACAGTAAGATTCACCAAGTCTTGCTGAGGAATTCATCAATGCTATATATTGTCTTTTGCAATAGGACATTTTTCATTCTTCTGTTGAACTTTTTCACTGTTAGTGTTCTGATGCTGAGGGGAATGGGGTTGAAAAGTCAGACAGATATGGTTTGTAGCCAGCTGTGTTCTGGATATCCGGAGATATTTTGCAGCTATATTATTTTTGTTGTGAGTGTTATATTGGTGAAGATCAGCATTCGAAGAAAATCTGCTCTGGTTTTGGTGGATGTACTTGAGACAGCTCAGAATGAAAACGGATGTCACTGTTAGGATCTTTTCCTTCTCGAAAGATGGACGATAGCCTTGAGTCCCGGAGAGACCACAGGGAATTCTAATTGCTGGCTTCTGTTTTTTCAGGATCTGTTGAATTGCCGACTCTTTACTACAAATTAATATACCATAAGTGGCAACCGAATGAAAGTTGGCATAGTATGTCAGTTTGCTTATTTCTTGGGTTGTGATTTCCTTCATTCTTCTTATCGTGAAAGTAGCCACTGACAGCTTTTTGAGCAAAGCAGATAGGTGTTCTTCCCAGTTTAGGTTTTCAGAAATTGGTACACTCAAGAGGTTGAGCGTGCTGCTCTCATTTACCCTAGGAGAAAGGAGTAATCTCTGAGTTTTCTCAATATGTAGCTTCAAGCCATTTACAGAGAACTACCTCTCCGCCATTACCGAGCATATTGTTGTTTTGTTTCAAGCTCTTGTCTAGATTTGGCTACGTTGAGAAATATGTTATCATCTGCATAAAGGCTAGTTGTTATTCTTGGTATCTTTACTGCCAGGTCGTTGTGATAGATAATAAATAAGACAGGAACTAATATGGAACCCTGTGGCACACCCAATTCAACTCACCTTTCCTCTGATTGAACTGCCTTCCATTCAACTACCTGCTTTCTGTAAGGTAGATACGATTTGTAAATGTCCAAAGCGTTCCCACGTATGTTAGAAATTGTATGTCATTGGTTTTTGTGTATTTTCTGTTTTGACATCAGAAATGAAGACCCCTTTTGTGCCTGTTTCTGGAGCAACATAATAAAAAAATAATACTATTATGACATTCGACAGGCCATGTGGAACAAATATTTGCATTATTAATTTTCTATTAGTTTTGAAAACCCTATAGTGCTACTAAAAGATCCTAAACTTACAGTAAGTGGGTGTTTTTTATAAAAAAATTCATCACTGTGTTTCTTATCGGTGACTGTTGTCATTACACATGTTTATAGAAACTTCTAGTCTTGAAATCGCATGAGGAATCACTCCCAAATTCCTTTCAAAACCCCGTATAATCTCTTATTACCTGATAATGATTCATTATTTATTATTATCCTTTACAAGGATTCTCCAGAGCTCGTTCATTTATTATGGTATTAATGAAAGAAATTGAGGAATGGATTCACTTCAATAGTGCCTAGTGACTGATTAAAATTTTTTAAATTGGGAAGGCCAAAATATTTGATTTTAGATTTTATTATCAATTCAATTAAAGTGATATTAAAAGTTATAGAAATTATTATTATATGCTTTGGTTGTTTATTATTTCAATATTAATCAAGATGTTTTCTGATTTTTCATATTAAACATGCCATATAACCATGTTAAAATGGACTGAGTTCAATTTCATGAAGGTTTGATATATATTTGGTATATAATGCTCTTCTTGTTTGGTCATTTTTATGTGTTGAGGTTGATTAGTACACCAGGATTCTTTATTTCCAACTTCACAATAAATTTAATTATATTTTATGCAGATGCAGATGCTTTGATTATCTCATCAACTATGTTAAATATGGTTCTTTCTTAGAGTTAATCTTTTTGTAAATGACATATACCAGTTTTAGTTGTTATGATGGTAAACTCCTCAACTAAAGAGGCCTACAGATGATCAACTTGGTTGCCAACTTGGCATGTCGAAGGAAATGTTGCATGTTTGTGGGCGGCAGGTTTTGATGAACGTTTTTCAAACGTTTGGAGGGACCTAAAACTCTTGATTTTCGGTGGGCGATGTTTCATGTCGGCAACCCTGGATCTCTGGGGAAGTAAAAACGTAAGAAGGGAACTGCATCTTTTAGACGCGACGAGCATAGACAATCACCCAACAAAGAAAATTGGCAAATGAAGTTGGCGACAAGACTGGTTATAGAGTTGATCGTCTGTAGAAACCTTGGAGCAACCAAGTTGGCAAGAAGCTTGACTATCAACCAAGTTGCTCGTCTGTATGCATCTTCAAATTATAACTTCTTGACGTTTAGTCGGAGAGACTTTAATTTTATTTTTTATATGAAACAGATGGTGCTATTTAGGGTTCTAAAAATAATCAATATGTAAGGCCTGATTCTAATATTTCTGATTAGATAAATGAAACATTGTTTCTTCTTATCTAGTCAAGCTTTTTGAAATTAAATACTTAACCCATTTTGGTAGCAATATGTGAAAAGAAGAACTACAAGTCAATGAGGCAATCGAATTTTTTTATTGCTAGGCTGCTATGATTTATGCAAACTGTAATTGTTAGCAGGTAAGCAACTAAAATCTATCTTCATTGAATTGATAGGAACACCAGAAAGCTCTTGTAAAGATTGCTTGAAAGCATATTCAGCTGTTTTTAGTTGATTTTTTATTTTTAAAACTTTGACTTACGAGGCCGTTAATAAAACCTGCCTGGCTAGTCCCTTTTTACAACTTATTTGCTTGCATAAAGTTTGTTAAACTTCTTGCGAATGCAATATTGTGGACTTTTGGGTATTCTAAATGAGAGGCTTTCAAGTAAATATAATTATCAATTTCAAAAATCTATTGTTACAAATTTCAAGATTTCATTTTAAAAATTTTTTTTGCTGACAGCCTTGAATTCGATTAGATTAATGTTGAACGTTGACATTAATATGGAAAAATAAATGTTTCATTCGAAGATATGATTTGAAAATAGTTCAGTTTGGGCAAAGTTCAAGCTGTGCATTTTTCATTAGAAATATTTTGAATTTATTTTGATCAGTCATGTATTGTAGTTGCACTTTCAATTTAAGAATATTTGAATTCATATAAAAACTCTATAAAAATTTATAAATATTCAAGTGTGTATAGTCATTTTACAATTTTTATTACATTGAATGAAGTTGATTCAAATTAATATTTCATTGAGCTTAGTGTAAATTGTCTAGTTCATATCAATGATGATATATATAAGTTACGAATATAATTCAAATGAAATGAACATAATGGACAAATGCTTGCATTTTACTTCCTTTTTTTAATTCTGCAACGGAAGTTGTGAATATTGTGCAATTGTGGGCATTTGATTGTGAACGTTTTTTTTCAACATTCATTGCTGTGGAACCGAAGTTGTTGATTCCTGTCTTTTTGAATATCAACCAAAGCCCGAAAACTGTCATACGCGTTAATATAAATTTCAGAAAAGCTATTTCTGTTTTTCTTTTTGAGTACAATTAATTTAATCACAAGCAATACATCGTACAATCTCAGTATAACAGGTACTATCTCAAAAAAAACTTAAAATTTGTCCATATTCATTGAGAAAATAATCAAATATTGATTAGAATCAACATAGAATCATGATGATTAATATATTCATGTCTTTCAATGTTTTACTTTTTCTGATTTTGTAGTTTTAGTTTATGCTTTCCTTGATTGGCTATATACTCGACTGATTCTGGCAAATGGACATGTATT
Organism: Cryptolaemus montrouzieri; assembly: GCA_013387265.2. NCBI lineage: Eukaryota > Metazoa > Arthropoda > Insecta > Coleoptera > Coccinellidae > Cryptolaemus > Cryptolaemus montrouzieri. The sequence goes on along the minus strand of JABFTP020000001.1, from coordinate 66,865,619 downwards.
ATATGTATCTGTTCTGTAATAATACTTTAATTCAAATTTCAGTCACATTAAAAACATATCACTTATTTTATTGCTTTAAATTTGAGGCTGAATTTTTGGTAGCGAGACAGTATGACAAGAAGAATGGTTAACACATATTCAGACAAATTGTAGTTAGTTAAATTTAGTTGATTGATAAATTTGAAACCTAGTTCTTTTGTAATACTTTTTATAATACTTGTTATATATTCAACTTTTCAGTATATTGTCACTATTGAAATCGTCCTATGATTAAAAGAATTTATGGAACTAGGAATAATAGATGAAACTACGTAAATATTTTTCAGCTGAAGCTTTAATAAATATGTTTATAATATACAAAATATAAACAAAATTATATTATGCCTGAGAACTATTAGACATCTATATTTTATTGAACAATTTATATATAATTTTATTTGATTAGTTATATTTATACATTTCCAATTAATAAATTGTTCTGAAAGTTGTTGTTTTTTTGAAAATATTATTCAAAGCACATTTGGCCCTAACGAAAGCTGGCTATCGTAATTTCTTTTTTGGTAGTTCGCTATTTCTTCATGTATGGAGGCTATAAGGGTCGTATCATCAAGATCATTCTGAAAAGTCATTTGTATTGCATGGTCTTAAGTAGCTATTATTACTACCTGTAATGCTTGTTGATAACATAACTCAGCTTCAGTTTCCCTATCAAGTTTCAAATTGATCAGTGTAAGGTAAGCCCACACTTCTGATATGCGATTATTGCAAATATTGGCTTCTGTAAAACATTCTTCTGCGCTTAGAAGATCGTTCTCCTGAAAAATAAATGGATATTTAATGTATTGCAAGCGATTGCATAGTTAAAATTGTTATATTAATTTATCAGATGTTATTTAATTGAATTTGTAGCATTGTGAGATGACATACATTGTAGAAGAAAGAGCCAGCAATCATCCAAGTGTACGGTGTAGGATTATTCTTGCAAGCTTTGAGCATTATTTTTCTAGCTTCTTGTTCTCTATTCAATAAGCTCAATACTTTAGCACAATGAACATATAGCATGTGCATGTCATCAGGTCTATCATAACTTTCTAAAACGTAGAAGAACTCTTTCCTGGCTTCTTCATACTCATGCTTCCAAACGAAACAGTGGCCAGTTAGTGTTACTATTGCGTAATTCTGAAATTATGGATTTCTAAAGTTTATGCAACTTAAAATTAGAAAATAGATTAGACTCTTGTTTTTCTTTTTCTGTTATCCATTCTACACTAGAATGCAGAGCTTCCGAGAAGAAATTAGCAATCTCATGGAATCTGATAGAACTCGACAAAATATTGCTACAAATTCATAATTTTCAAACGACCCATGCCTGCTGATATATATATTATTTTCAAACAAAATGAATAAGTGGAAATTTTATTGAGAAATAAAATAACGTAAAACAGCATTTTTCGTTTGTGCCCCATATGCGTGAAGCGTTAATTACCCTTATCAATTTTTATTGTCTGATTTTGAAGAAGGTGAAATTTTGTTTTTGGATTAAATATTCAAATCTGCATTGTCCACACAAAGAAGGCATTCCTGTTGAAAACGAAAAAATTAATTAGTATCGAGATAACGGATTCAAAGAGCATTAGGTATCATGAAATGTCCTAGATGCAAATTATATACGTGGCAGGAGAAAATTTTTATTGAATATTCAACATAATGCTGGAATTGTTTCTGTGGATCGACTTTTGAACAGAAGAATTCCTGTAGATTCTGTCGAATAAGTACCGAGAATTGATTATTTTAAAAATCTGCTTAAAACGATTGTCAAAATTTTTGTTGTTGCTAAGTTGGCACAACTATTTCCTATACTGACGCGGAGTTTGAACGCGATCTGTCATTTAGTTTGTTTACAATGCTCGATTTTATCAGTTCTCACAATTGTGATCTGCCATTTTTACAATGAATTTGTCTTGCAAATGAAATTTCATGTGCCGAATCGCTGAAAATGGTAATTGAAAATCGCTGTTTGAGTTTGAGAGAGATAGGCAAAGAACTTTCCGTGACGCACGAATCAATTCGTACCATTTTAAACGATTGTTTGGGCAAGAAACGCGTTGCCGCTCAAATAATTTCAAGAGACCTGAATTTTCTTCAAAAACTGAATAGCGTAAAGGTCGCTGAAGACGTGCTATAACGTCAATTCCGACCCCACATTCAAAACCGCTTCGTAACTGGTGATGTGACAGAAGGTCGTACTGTGAATATAGAACCTGAGCTTTATTTGTCGAAAGACGCCAGATTTGTGGATTTTGCACCCCAATAATGCACCATCTCACAAGGTTATCATTGGGAATAAATTTCTGACCAAAAACTTAACAAATACCATCGAACAACCACCGCATTCACCTGATATGGCTCCGGCCGACTTCTTTCTTTTTCCAAAACTGAATTTATCACTTCCAAGGTTTTGAATCGATAGAAGATAAAAAACAGAATTCTCGGAAGAAGCGTTTGAAAAATATTTTGATGATTGGATTATTCGTTGGCGTAAATGTATTATTTCGGAAGGGCCTATTTGAAGGCGATACAATAAATTTGGATGAAAAATTTTGTGTTTTATTGACAGATTTCTGGTACTTTTTGATAATAATAATAATGATAATACCTCAGGGCTCAGGAACATATATAATAAGGTATAAAATGCAACTTATCCAATGATGTACAATCTAAGGAATAAACGGGTGAATCGACATTGTACCACCATAACCTCTTGTCGCGTTCAAGATTTAGGAAGAGGGTCTTGTACGGAAAGTGAGTCACAGTCTCCTCGGTTAGCAACGGAAGCAGCGTGATATCTAGTAGGGATACTGCAACACAAAACCAAGTGGAAATAACATCAACACCTCCCAACCGAATCTTGATGTTTCAACGGTGGCGCAAGCCATTATGCCTACGACCACGAGAGCCGGACTCCCTAGGAAACGCATGAAGTGGACCCCAGAAATGAATTCCTTCATTATGCGTTCCTATTACAAGATTACAAACTTGGAATCGGAAATGACAGCATACAGATACGCGTTACATCTTGTGTTCGTAGAAAAATATCCTGAATTACAGCACATATCCGAGCAGAGAATTTCGGATCAACGAAGAACAATCGTTAAAAACAGGCTACTTTCTTCAGAAACGCTGCAAAGCATACGAGAAGAGGTCATAATGGAACTCAGAAGCGAAAATGATACTCATAACGGTATACCTGCCGGAGTCAATGAAAGTGTTACAGATAACATCGAAGCCACGGAAACGAATATTAACATGGAACGCCTTTCTGAACCGAACCAACAGAACGAATATATGTATTTAGCAAGATCAGAACTCAACAGAGCGATAACTGAATTCAGTGGTAGTAACCCAACTAAAAGACCTAAACTGCCCAAACTCAAGACGAACAAGAACACCAATATCATCCTAGCAAACGTAAATTCAGTGTTTGAAGAATATACCGACCAGAACACCTTGGAGAAGATTCACACTTTGATTTACTGTGGAGCAGTAGCTGTTCTTCGACTTCACAAAAACAAATCTCCTCAACTCTGATTCAAGCTGAACTAAAAAGCGTCAGAAAACCACAATGTGTATGATAAGAGAGCCAGAACAGCAATGCTGGTGGATGTCGCCATACCGAATAATAACAACGTGCTGAACAAGTTCCAGGAGAAAAAGTCCAAATACACAGACCTTGCTATTGAGATCAAGCAGATGTGGAACCTCGATAAAATAGATATTGTTCCTGTCATCGTATCCTCGACTGGTTTAATACCCAAAACTTTGCATGATAGCCTTAAGAAATTAGAATTGCATAAGAATACCTATATAGAAATGCAAAAGCTGTAATTCTTAATACATGTAGGATAGTTAGGAAATTTATGTCAAGTATATTGTAATCGAGCCTATTCCTTTGATTGCTAAATCTGGGAAAGGTAAATTATATCTAGCTAACAGCTGAGATAGTGCATAATAATAATCATATGAAATTCGGGATTGAAAAATGTAAGACCCTGAACATTCAAAGAGGAAAGTCATAGATGGTGAAACACAACTTCCAAACGGTGATATTATACAGTGCATGAGGGATGGCGAAACATACAAATATCTAGGATACCAACAAGCCAGACTGCTAGACCAAAAACAATCAAAGGAGAAGATTCGTTCAGAATACAGTCAGCGTCTGAAGACTGTGCTGAAATCAATGTTGAACTCGGGGAATCTAGTCAAGGCAATTAACACCTACACCATTCCAGTGTTGCTTTACTCATTTGGAATAATCAGATGGACTAAGACAGAACTGGATGATATTCAAAGGCTGACCCAAACGATGCTGACAAAGTGCAACAATCATCATCCAAAATCGTCTGTGATACGAACAACTTTGAAGCGGAAAGGAGGACCCGGATTAATAGATGTTGTCAATTTACGCACCGAACAGATAAAAATCTCAGAGAATTCTCTCTGACCCCCATAGAGAGGTATCGTTGGCTGATGAGAGATATACACCTCTAAATCTTGCTACCAGAGATAACCTGCTGAATCTACCGTTTCTATCAGATACTGAAAAACAAGAGCAATGGTCAAGAAAGGAATTGCATGGACGAAATCACCATCAGATTAATCAACCACACATCGACAAAGAAGCCTCCAACAAATGGTTGATGAAACGAGAATTATTCGCGGAAACAGAAGGATTCCTTATGGCCATTCAAGACCAAGTGATCGCTACAAACAACTACAAAAATTGCATAATAATACCTATATAGAAATGCAAAAAGCTGTAATTCTGAATACATGTAGGATAGTTAGGAAATTTATGTCAAGTAATGATGTAATCGAGCCTATTCCTTTGGTTGCTGAATCTGGGAAAGGTAAATGATATCCAGCTATTAGCTGAGATAGTGGATAAATCCACGATAATAAATAATAATAATAATTTATTTATCCACCGACCATAGATCACATGGTATCAATAAGAAACACCATCAATACAATACTATAAATATAAAATCTAAAATCAATACTACTAATACTAAACAAATGCCAAACAGCAAGAGAAGAGCAGCCTTCATTCACAACACATCAGCTAGATACTCCTCAAGATCGTAGTAGTTTTTATTCAACAATAAATTCTTCAGTGATCTACAATATGTTCTTAGGCACTGTATATCCCTAATATGCCTTGGGAGTTTGTTGAACAGTTTGATACCCATGTACCTAGGGGACCTCTCATAGGCAGAAGAAAAATGGTAATGTATGACAAGATCATCGGAATTGCGAGTTGAGTATTCGTGATTATAATTGTAGCGTTGGAACGATTGAAGGTTTTTTTCATATAGTTCAGCAACTCAAGTATGTATACGCAAGCTATTGGCAATATCTTAAGTCTTCTAAATAAGTTCCTGCATGATGTGCGCCCAGAAACCCCCAATATATTACGAACAGCCTTTTTTGCATTCTGAATACCCTTGTACTTTCAGTAGAAACACCCCAAAACAAAATCCCATACGGTAGAATGGAAGTGAGCAAAATAATAAGCCACACAAGTTGTTATATTGGCAATTTTTTAGACGGTATAGAGCGTAACATATGGAACTCAGCTTGCTACACAGGTTCTGAATGTGAGGCTGCCAGCTCAGGTTCTTGTCCACTATGAGGCCCAGGCACTTAATGCTATCGACCTGCCTAATAGACCGCTTATTTGATTCTAACAATAGGCTTTTATGATTTGTTTCTGTGTTTTTCAATGTAAAGTTGTCGACATTTAGATACAAACCATTCGTGTTAAACCAATCCATACACCTCATTAAGCACTGATGTGTATGATAGAATGTATACCGACTCCCATGAGCAGAAAGCTGGATATAGTTAAGGTAAGTTTTGCATAAATGTCTCATGATGATATGCGACATTGATAAGTATTAAGAAAGATGTAAACAGTATCACGTTCCATTACTGACATTCACCACTATTGGGTCACTTGTATAAATAGACAGTGCTGGCTTACCCATCCTTCAATTAGTTTTGCTTCTTCTAGATGATCCAAGGCATGGTCATAATTCTCTTGGAAATAACATATTGCAGCCAACAGATAATTAACTTTTCCAGGATGAGTGGCTATTTCGAAAGATAGGGCATCTTCAACCCACTAATAGAAAGATAAGAGTGAATTAAAATTATTCAATATTTCTACAGGTTTTCCAGAATTGGAGCACTATTTTATTTGGGCCTAAATAATTCCAATCTTTTCATGAAATTCCATTTTACATCCAATTGTTGCGTGTATAGATAATTTAAACATGCTCTAATCTATATTATCACTTTCTTTTTCAGGATTCCATCGTTAAGGTTGGGAAATATGGGTCAAAACCCAGTATTTGAATTTTTAGATTTCATGATATGAGATATGGAATTTTTTTAAAATCTTTATTTCAAATATTGTGAGAATTAGTACACTCCAGGGGTGCGAATTACTGGTTGAAATATCTGTGAAATCCCCTAAAGCTACCTTTTGAGCGATGAAGATTGTAAAAAACGTGGATTCGCCGTTATTCGCTTATGACAATCAAGTGACACTAGCATGTTCAACTCAAAGAGTATACAGTATAGGATAGAGGAGAACAGAACAGTCCATAAGAGCTGAGCTAATGAAAAGCTGTAGTATACGAGTTTCAGTGCCTCTACTCAGTTAGACTCCATGAAAAACCACAAATCGGCGCCAAAATTAAATCATTATCTTTTTTCTGTTTTCTTGTACAACCTATCACATAACAACGAACCAATTTTTTCTCAGTTTTACAATTAAATGAATAATTTTTGAACTATTGCGTTTTAAAAGAATGAAATGAACGATTACAAACTCAAGCGCAGGTATATTTCAAAAATTCTCCTTTCTCGTCGCCCCCGCAAAGGCCAACAAACTGAATAGTTAACAGCCCAAAAAACCAGATGTCGCTTACAATTATACTGCTTCTCCTCTATCCTATTATATACAGGGATATCCACCGGAACCGTCCGTTAGAAACTTTTTGAGTTCTAATTACAATATCAAACTGAAATTTTATATGCGGCCATAACTAGCGATTTCCAATTGAAGTGAAATATTTTCGAAGTGATACCATTTCCGGTTGTACCGGAAGTGGGTCATCAGTTTGTTATTTCAAATGGCAATCTACCTTTTTATTATACATCTAGAACCGACATTTGAGCAAGGCATAAAATACCCAAGTTGTTGGCACTTATCTGTCAAAACTTTTGACAGATTTAATTATTTTTGTTATAAACTCGATTTTTGAGGAACATTTAAAAAAATTGTAGCTCGTAGATTTTTTGCACTACAGACACAATTTTTGCTTGGGTGGATAGAAGAAGGATCAATGAATTTTTTGAGCAATCTACACATGTCAAATGTTTATTGCGTTGTTTTGTATGATTTTTTTCAATTTGGCCTTTTTCAAACAGCAATAACTCAATTTTTTCAAATTGCACGTGCCAATTTTTATATCGCCATCAGATGAAGCGTCAAATTTCAGATAGAATTGTACTATACCCATCTCTTATAGTTCCGAAATAATTTGGGAATATATTGAATTTTGATGATTTTGCAAGAACTAACAGAGAATGCTTTGAAATATTTGAATCAAGTAGCTGAACTAGCTACGCTCACCTGACAGTACCTAAAATTAATGTACTTGTCACTTCGTTCATTCGAATTTGATATTTCAACAAGAATTGTCGTTATTTCAGATTGAAAATATTCAAAAATACAACACATTTGAAATAAAACCACTGGTTATTCAAACGAAAATATATTTAATCTTTTTTAATTCATTGTAGAATGTCAAAAGTATGGAGTAGAAATTGCAGGCAATTCAATAACCAATTTCCAAATTTATCGTCTATGAGTAAAATAAAATTTGAAGCATTAGAAGTAATTTTCTACAATTCGGATGAATAAAAATTGTAGGAACTAAGCGAAAATCAATCATCGAAGATAATTACATTAATACGAATAAATGATAGCAAACATCATAGGAAAAAACTAATTTACGATCTGAATAAATGTTCAATATGGGCCCCATTTTGCACTTGACAGCTCGTATACGAACATGATAAGTTGCCCTCCTAGTTTCCTCAGGATCAATATTACGAAAAGCATTATGAATGCGCTCTAGTAACTCTTCTTTACTTCTTACAGGAATAAAATACACTTCACTCTTGATTTTGCCCCATGAATAAAAATCAAGGGGCGTCAGGTCCGGAGAACGCGGAGGCTATAAATTTGGTCCTTGATTACCCCACCATCTATCCTCGAACATTTCTGTTAGCTGCCGATCTACAGCTCGTGTTTTATGTGCTGGTGCACCATCCATTTGGTAATAGCAATCCCTCAGAATGTTAAGGGGTAATCCATCTAAAAAATTTGCTAATGTTCCTCTCAAAATTTCCAGGTATCTTCGTCCATTAAGATTTTCCTCATAAATGTGATAAGCCAACAAATCATTCATTAAAATTGCTAAAACGTTCACGCTGAATTTATTTTGGAAATCAATAACCTCAATGAAATGTGGATTCTCTGTGGCCCAAAATGTCGATTTCTCCTGTTGGTTATTCCACTTTCATTGAGCTTGGCTTCATCAGACCATATAATTTTTTGCAGAATTGTCTGATCTTCTTGAAGCCGAATTAATAAATTTTCACAGAAATTTAGCCGCTTGAGAAGGTCAGTTGGTTTCAATTTTTGTAGTCTGATAAAAGAATACGGGTGCATGTATGTTATGTTTATGTTCTTAAGGATCCTTTGAATGGAAGTATAGCTCAATCCTATATCCATTGAGGCACGAAAATACGCTAGCGTATTAATTTGATTGTCGTCGGCCTCGAGAATTGGTTTTCTTCTAGTTTCTATGTATTTTGTTCCTCCAAATTGCAGAAACTTGCTTCTAATCCTTCGAAATTTTGTTTTACTCATAGGCGCCAAATTTGGAAATTGGTTATTGAATTGCCTGCAAGTTCTATCCACCACTTTTTGATATTCGCCATGAATTAAAAAGAGATTAAACATATCCTCGTTTGAATAATCAGCCATTTTATTATCAATCTGGTGTTTTTCAAAAATTTTCACTTCAAATCACCAACAATTCTTGTTGAAATATCAAATTCGAATAGACGAAGTGACAAGTACATTAATTTTAGGCACCTGTCAGGTGAGCGTAGCCAGTTCAGCTACTTGATTCAAATATTTCAAAGCATTCTCTGTTAGTTCTTGCAAAATCATCAAGATTCAATTTATTCCCAACCTATTTCGGAACTATAAGAGATGGGTATAGTACATGCTGATACAATTCCATCTGAAATAAAAATTGTCACGTGCCATTTGAAAAATTGAGTTATTGCTGTTTGAAAAAGGCCAAATTGAAAAAATCATACAAAACAACGCAATAAACATTTGACAGGTGTAGACTACTTAAAAAATTTCTTGATTCTTCTTCTATCCACCCAAGCAAAAATTGTGTCTGTAGTGCAAAAGATCTACGTGCTACAATTTTTTTAAACGTTCCTCAAAAATCGAGTTTATAACAAAAATAATTAAATCTGTCAAAAGTTTTGACAGATAAGTGCCAATAACTTGGGTATTTTATGCCTTGGTCAAATGTATATGAAAAAAGGTAGATTGCCATTTGAAATACAAAGTGATGATCCACTTCTGGTACAACCGGAAATTGTATTACTTCAATTGGAAATCGCTAGTTATGGCCGCGTATAAAATTTCAGCTTGATATTGAAATGGGAACTCAAAAAGTTTTTAACGGACGGTCCCGGTGGATATCCCTGTATATACTCTTTGATTCAGTTGAATCTCCAAATCAGCTGATAAAATTCGATTCAATATAATAAAAAAACTTTAAAGTAGCGAAAAGCACAGAAAATCTGATGTTATCCTGTATCATCGAAAGTAATTGTATTGTAGGTAGTATATTTGTTATTATATGTAAGAAGGGTATAGAATATTGCTGCGTGGTGAATAATTATGTTAGTTTAACTCAACATTTGTTGTTGGATGTGTTTTGTGAATGTCAATAGAAACTTAATATTCAATGAATATATGGTCGTGTATTCGATGTTTAGTTACTAGTTTAGCATATTTGATTGGTAAACAATGTAAGAGGTTGTGCTGTGCACAACATTAAGAATTCTTATTTGGACCACTTTTGAGTAATCCAATGTTATTTTCGGGAGACTGGTAGGTAATGCATTTCAAACGAAAAAATAATTGAGCAGGACAGACTGGCAATTTGATTTTAATTTTCGTTAATTATTTGTCATCTCAATTTCGATCATTCATACGGGCATATAGTGCGCAACAATTCTGGAATAGCCTTCTGAACATGCGTTTCCATAATAAACACCACAAAAAAGTCTAAGTAACACTTACCAATATCTTTAAAATATGAATTTGATGATTCGAATTTATAGAAATCTTTCGGTTTTTGTTAGGTTGTATTGTATATAATGTATTCTCAAGAAAACAAAATAATATTTGACTTCTCCAAAGCTCCTATTATAAAAAAAAATTTGAAATTTGAAAATGACGAAATTTGGCAAAACACAAAAAAAATCCTGAACTAATATTTTCGAAACGATATGGAAGCACTTATATTTTTCAGTACCCAGAAGGTCCACCTCAGTTATTAATGACACTTTGGCATCGTCGCGGCATGCTCAATATTAAATTGTCTATTACATTTTGGCCTAAGTCATTCCAAGCCCCCTGAACTGCTAATCGAAGCTCCTGTTCATGATGGAAGACGTTTTGACGCAGGAGATTTCTTTTAGGGTGTCCCACACATGCTCAATGGGATTCAGATCTGGGGAGCTGGATAGCCACGGTAGAAGATCGATATCATTCTCTTCGAGAACGTTCAAGACAACTCTTGCACGATGGGGAGGGGCATTATCTTGTTGGAAGAGTGGATTTTGACCCATTGTTTGGAGATACGGTACCACTACAGGTAAAACTATCTCATTTGCGTAAGAATTTCCCGTGAGGTTGTTCTGTATGAAAACGAGGTCAGTTCTTCCACCAAGGCGTATACCTCCCCAAAACATCACTGATCCGCCTCCCTGTCTAACAACTTCTCGAGCATGCTGGAGACAGTTTTGCTTTCCAGGTTCCCTCCATATTCGAATTCTTCCCGAATCGAGATAATAACTAAATCTAGATTCATCACTGAAGAGAACTGTGGCCCACCTCTTTTGATCCCAGTTTACGTGTTCTTGGCACCAAGCTAAACGAGCAGCGCGATTTCCATGGGTCAGTTGTGGAACTCTTAAAGGACGTCTGGAGTGGAGTTGACCTTCGTGCAGTCGATTTCTCACAGTTTGGTCGGAAACTTGTACATTATGAACTCGTGATAGCTCTTGAGCTAATTGAGATGCTGTGGTAGTACGATCTCTTCTGGCTTGTAAACCAAAAATCGGTCTTGGGCGACTGTAGTAATCCTGAAACGACCTGTATGGCGTTCTTCTACGCTACCTGTTTCATTGAAATGCGACCATAAACGGTTTATGATACATGGGCTACTTCCCAGAACCCTGGATACTTCCCGTTGTGAGCTCCCAGCTTGGAGCATGCTAACGGCTCGTAACATCTCCTCTCTAGTCAAATGTCGTCTTTCCATGGTCGAATCACAAAACTTGAATCTTTTATTTGTGTTTACAACAGAAACAAAGTGCCAACTAACTGATTTCAAACACTGAATACATGAAATGATTATAAAGCAGCGTCGCATCTGCTGCATTTTTAGTTTTTAAAAAAAACTGAAATCTGTTGCGGCACTCTACATAATTTGGTGAGAAATTGATGCAGGTGTTCATTTCTTAAAAAAATCATCCATATTGATCGTTCTGGATACGATATATCGATATTCAGAAGTGTTCCCTAGACTTTTCTGAGGTGTTTATATCAATAGTATTGAACAACTACATAGTTAGATTAGAACATAGCAAGTTCTCACATAATACATTCGAAGTTTCAGAAGTATCGCTGCTGTTTTGAAAAATACTGTCCTAGGCAAAATTGCGGAAGTCCAAACCAAGTCGTCGCTTTTCATGAAATAATCTTGATCGGTTCTTTCGTCGTTTAGATACTGCTTGGCCATATCTTCAGCAAATGCCATACCTCCTGCGTTGTGGTTTTTCTGATAGAATAAGAAAAGAATTCCCCAACCTGTCAGAAGAAACTAGGGTACATTTATCTATGAGAACAAAATTAATTTTGGAGTAGTAATGTTTGAACTGTGCTATAGAGATGAAGGCGCCTTTATAGTCTAGTGAAATTGGACGAAATATTATTTGATCTAATTTCATTAGATATTAGTGACCCTAATGTGGTATCAAACATACGAAACGCTCCTCGAGCGTTTCAAGTTGGGTTTTTTATTACATATTTAAATGTCACCAAAAGAGTTCTTAGCTGGTAGATCTCACCTTCTACCCATCTAGGGCGATTCACTAATACAGTCATGAAACACGTTTCTGCATCGGACATTTTTCCTTTCTCTGTCAAGAGAATTCCGTACAATAATAAACTGAAAAAGAAACGAAAAACCAAATGAATATTCCGATCAATTATTTCCAACGTGAGCTTTCACCTATTCGTGTGATCAGGTTTTCTTGAGAGTGCTTCATTCAGATATTCGAATGCTAATTCTGGGCTATCCATTTCTATTTGAAACAGAGCATAGTCAAACCATGTATCTGGATTATTTTCTTCTAGACAAAGACGCTGCGAATTGAAAAGGAGTATTAGTTTGGTATGTGCGCTTCTAATAACTCATGGTTCAAGAAAATGCTGTGTCAACTCTTGTGATCAAGTAATACGAAAAGCTCTGTGAATATGTGAAAGTGCATGTGATTGTAATTATTTTCAGATATTGGCAATAGGCATTCGCTTTGGCGCTTTTCCCGAAAACTTGTGAACTAATTCTTATTTAGGAGGTGAGATTTTTGCAAGTTTGATTCTAATTTTGAAACTCCTTGAACTATGCAAAAGGTATTCTTCTTAGATGTTGAAAAAATTTACCAGTAACAAAAAAAAACGGACTAAGGATCCTAAGATACCATAAATAGTCTGCCTGAACTCAATGTCTACGGGCGAAAAGAAAAAGCTCGTTTTTCTTAAATTTTTGAGAGCATAGATTTTGTACTTTAATTTCTCTTTGATTGAATATTTAGATCAGCATCTGCTAATTTTTCTCATGCTAGAAGACAACAACAGAAGAATACCTACTTGGCAACTTTGGTGTCAGTAGCTTGCCGGTCAAGAGAACCTTTACAGGATACTGCCAACTCATTTCATCATTCATAACATCTAATATATTCAAGACAAATGCATTTAACTCAGGTCTTTCTAAGATCGCCTGCACCGCTGTTCTAGAACGTGCAAAAACTTCAAGGGCTTTGCTCAGAAAACTACCCCGCAAGGGTGCATTGCGAATTGGAATTGGAGTTTTTTTTCATTCAAACCAACATGAACAAAATGCTGCTTTTGTGAGTTCAATCCTCTACTTCCATGAAATATGATTCATTATAATTATTCATTATTATTATGATGTTACAAATTCATATCATTTACATTTATTTTCAATGAAATAAAACTAAAGTATTTAGATTTTCACTATATTAACAAAACTATGACCGGTTTCACCACACTGTGGCTTCATCAGATAGATACAAACTAATGAACAGAGTTATTCCTTATATATTAGTCTTATTTCCTACTTAATATTACAATAGGTACAAGAGGCATGTTGGAAAACCCATCGGAGTTGCTTACTTTATGAATTGAAAAGATTGAGTAAAGGAGAAGGATTTAGATCTAATTGACTATTAAGTAACCTACCTGAATTCTTTTCTTCGTTGAACTCTAAAATTTTCAATAGATTGAGTTTTGTCTGTTATTTTCATTGTGTAAAATTTTGAAATTATCATTAAAGTTATGGTTTTCTTCAGTAAGTGATTAGAATAATGGGAATCTGATTTATGATAATTAAAACTACGTTTGTGCTCGGATAATCTAATTTTGAAATTTCTGAAAGTTCTACCTATATAAATTTTATCACAATCCCCGCAAGACAGTTTATAAACACCGGATTTATTACTTTTATCAATTTTAGATTTGCAGTTTTTGATATGTCGGCCTAAAGAATTATCAGTTCGGAATGCTATATTGAAATTATAATGCGAGAGGAATGATTTTAATTTTAGACTAGGATTACCAATATAAGTTAAGCTGTGGTATTTTGTATTTGAACTTTTTATATTTGGAAATACTTCCTGGATTGCTTTTTGAAATTTTTTGCGTGAAACCATGTTCTCAATCATAGTTGGACTGTAACCGTTATTGACTGCTATTTGTTTAATAATATTTAGCTCTTTTATGAAATTATATTGTGACATTGGGATATTAATGAGTCTATGTACCATACTATTGTAAGCTGCTAATTTATGTGGATAAGGATGTGTAGATGAGCTGTGAATAGTAATATCTGTATGCGATGGCTTATGAAAAATAGAAAAATCATGTTTGCCGTTAATTTTAGTAATAGTTAAATCCAGAAAGTTAATGGAGTTTTCTGTTTCTATCTCTAACGTGAATTTAATATTATCGTGAATTTTGTTAATGAATGTTTTGAATGACTCTAATTGTCTGTTTGTGCCAGTGAAACAACAAATGATATCGTCGACACATCTAAACCAATAAATAAAGTGTTTGAATAACGGATGTTCTTGGATAGTTTTTTCAATATTATCCATGAAAATTTCAGCGAGCAGAGGGCTCAGAGGATTACCCATGATTAAACCTTTTTTACTATTATGTAATACTCCATTGAAGACGCTTAAGAGTATGCCAAGTCTATAATACCTACCAACCAAAAATATAAACTTTTCATTGACAACTCGCAATCACCAAAACTTTACTCCCTCGTCAAAGTCCATAAAACAGGGTATCCCATTAGACCAGTAGTTTCATATTTTCAAGCTCCAGCTGCAAAACTTTCACGCTTTCTCATATACATCATTCGACAGTACGCTAATTTTGAACCTAAATTCTCAATAAAAAACTCTTCAGTCCTAATAAATAAAATTCAGCACACGATACTACCACCGAACGCTAAACTTATGTCATGGGATGTAGTAAATCTCTTCCCTAGTGTTCCACCTAGTGATACAGTAAAACTCATCAAGAACGCCCTTCAAATTAATAAAGTCAATCCGATAATTCAATCAGAAATCTTACACCTTTTAGAAATTTGTTTAGAACAAAATTATTTTAACTTCAATGGAGTATTATATAATAGTAAAAAAGGTTTAATCATGGGTAATCCTCTGAGCCCTCTGCTCGCTGAAATTTTCATGGATAATATTGAAAAAACTATCCAAGAACATCCGTTATTCAAACATTTTATTTAGTGGTTTAGATATGTCGACGATATCATTTGTTGTTTCACTGGCACAAACAGACAATTAGAGTCATTCAAAACATTCATTAACGAAATTCACGATAATATTAAATTCACGTTAGAGATAGAAACAGAAAACTCCATTAACTTTCTGGATTTAACTATTACTAAAATTAACGGCAAACATGATTTTCTATTTTCATAAGCCATTGCATACAGATATTACTATTCACAGCTCATCTACACATCCTTATCCACATAAATTAGCAGCTTACAATAGTATGGTACATAGACTCATTAATATCCCAATGTCACAAAATAATTTCATAAAAGAGCTGAATATTATTAAACAAATAGCAGTCAATAACGGTTACAGTCCAACTATGATTGAGAACATGATTTCAAGCAAAAAATTTCAAAAGCAATCCAGGAAGTATTTCAAATATAAAAAGTTCAAACACAAAATACCACAGCTTAACTTATTTTGGTAATCCTAGTCTGAAATTAAAATCATTCCTCTGGCATTATAATTTCAATATAGCATTCCGAACTGATAATTCTTTAGGCCGACATATCAAATCTGCAAATCTAAAATTGATAAAAGTAATAAATCCGGTGTTTATAAACTGTCTTGCGGGGTTTGTGTTAAAATTTATATTGGTAGAACTTTCAGAAATTTCAAAGTTAGATTATCCGAGTACAAACGTAGTTTTAATTATCATAAATCAGATTCCCATTATTCTAATCACTTACTCAAAGAAAACCATAACTTTAATGATAATTTCAAAATTTTACACAATGAAAATGACAGACAAAAACTCAATCTATTGGAAATTTTAGAGATCAACAAAGAAAAGAATTCAGGTAGGTTACTTAATAGTCAATTAGATCTAAATCCTTCTCCTTTACTCAATCTTTTTTCAACTCCGATGGGTTTTCCAACATACCCCTTGTACTTGTACCTATTGTAATATTAAGTAGGAAATAAGACTAATAAATAAGGAATAACTCTGTTCATTAGTTTGTATCTATCTGATGAAGCCACAGTGTGGTGAAACCCGTCATAGTTTTGTTAATATAGTGAAAATCTAAATACTTTAGTTTTATTTCATTGAAAATATGTATATCGATTTTCATCAAGTAACGACCTCCTCAATCAAATCATTTACATTTTTTGCAGCATTTCAACTCCGAAATTTTGACACATTCTATCTGATTGCGGGAGATTGCTATCTTAATCTTATGCCGGGACACCTATATGCATTTGGCGATGGGGAAAAATTATACCTTTGATGTTCACTTTTCAATGGTAAATAAGATTTCAAATTTCGAATTAACAAGGATTCTTTGTCATGTAATCATGCACTACCTACCCAAGTGTTGAAGAACACTTACGGAATAAATTTCCAGGAAAACATGTTGAGAGGCTTCCTGACAGAGATGGTGCAACTAGTTGCTCCTTCAGAGTAGGAGCTGACTCAACCTGATGGAAGAATTATATAAAGCCGAGAACTGGCCTATCAACATAACGATAATGCGGTTCAAGTTTTTTCGATCAAATGGAATCGCAGGAAAATTTCAACATTGAGGATCCTGCGTCCGAAATCAAACTGCTAGGGCAACCAGATCCTCAATCAATAGACGAAGCTCTTCGACTGGAGAATTTAAAAAACAACAAGAAGAAAAACGAGTCTTTAACTAAACCCACAAGTCCCAAAAATGATGATGCGAAAACCGCGGACAGGCTTTCATTCATGCACCAAAATGCTCAATCAATAAGAAACTGCATAGCTCAGCTTGAACACATCCTGGAAATTCGAAAATATGACTGCTTCGCTGTTACTGAGCACTGGTGTGACGATGAGCAATTGAGGGCCACAAATTTGAGAAATTATGATCTGGCTTCAAGCTACTGCAGATCAAAAAACGAGCGAGGAGGAAGTGCCATATATATTAACAGCCTTGCTTCGAAATTTGATTTCGAATGCACAACGGTTTCTTTGAATGATGGGCATAATAAAAGAACTATTATCGCATTATATCGCACCCCTGATAGCGACATTAATATATTTTTTGGTAAACATAACGAGATTTTTGAAATTTTAACGAAAGAAAACAATCTATTTATTATATATGGTGATTTTAACATAAATGTAGGTGTACTAGACACTCGCGTTCAGATTTTAGAGATATCTTGAACTCCTACAATTCGATATACACTGTAAATGATTTTACTCGTATCACGGATATATCCAGAACAACTCTGGATAATGTTCTTCAAGAGGAAAGGATTATGAATCGAAAGTTTTAAACACGTCTGTTTCTGATCATCTAGGTCATCAACTTATACTATTCACTCCAACTATAAAAAAGTTGAATATACTCTCAAACGCGATTTATCGAAAATACAATCTTTCTACAGTAAAATGAACTGGATATTTTAGACAATTTCAACACAAATGACGCATGGTCTGCATTTCAACAGCGCGTTACATATACTTTCGAAAAACTGCCCGTTGATTAAAGAGAAAGCGAGAAAAGTAGCTTCAAAGGTCTGGTCGACGCCCGAGTTGAATCATCTCAAGGACCGGGTCAACATACGACGGCCTCAACAAAAATCATCAAGGAATGTATTCATTTGATAGTTGCACCATTATGTTTTCTCGTGAACTCATCTCTGGTAAGTGGAATCTTTCCAGACGACCTCAAAATAGCTGTTGTGAAACCCCTTTATAAAAAGGGAGACAAAAATGATTTCAACAACTATCGACCCATAAGTTTGCTCACAATTTTTCCGAAGATTTTAGAATCAGTGGTTTCTAACAGAACAGTCAAATTTTTCAACAAAAATAAAATTTTCAGCAAGCATCAGCACGGGTTTCTTAAAAACAAAGGGACTGATACGGCACTATTTGACTTCGTTCTGGCAGTAATATCAGCCATAGAGGAAAAATTAAGAGCGTGTGGAATATATTTGGACTTGTCGAAGGTGTTTGACAGTCTGAGCCATAAGCTTCTCCTTTGGAAACTTGAGAGGCACGGGTTACGCGGGGTTTCTTTCGGCTGGACAAAGTCTTATTTATCGTCAAGAAAGCAGAAGGTATCAGTGATGCTCGGCTCGGAATCTTTAAACTCAGGCTATGTTGAACTCAAGGCTGGTGTCCCATAGGGCAGCATATTGGGGTCACTTCTGTTCTTAATTTTTATAAATGATATTTTTGAGTGCTCATTGCCAAATGCCATTCTCGTTACCTATGCAGATGACACCACTGCAATTATTCCGGTTGGGAGGGGCTCCGATGGCTCCACTGGCTTAGACAAGGTCAATGCTTAGCTAGAACGTCTGCGGGAGTGGCCTAACACAAATAGATTAATATTGAATACGAAAAAAACTAACCTTGTGATTTTTCAACCTTCACAGGCTAGTGATGATCAACAAATGCAAATTCGTCTTCGGGGAGAACCCATAAACACAGAGGATTGTTCTAAGTTGCTCGGCATTCATATTGACGATAGTCTCAGTTTCGATGTTCAGGTGGAGGTCACTAGTAAAAAATTATCTCAGGCATGTTATTTAGTTAGAGTTATTCAGAGACAATTATCTCACTATGCCGCAAAAACGGTCTACTTTGGATATGTCTGTCCCATATTGAAGTACGGTGTAATCATTTGGGGGAGTAATGTGCATTTCAAGCGTATTTTTATAATTCAAAAAAAGATCATACGGATTATGTTCAACATGGCGTTCACTCAGACCTGTAGAAATGTTTTCAGATCAAATAACTTGCTGACTTTTCCGGGAATCTACATATATGAGACACTTTTATTCATGTTTAAAAACAAAGCACAATTTTCTAATTATTTGATAAATCACGACATTGCCACTAGAAACAATAATATCAACTATAATACACCGATTCATAGACTGAACATGACTGAAAGATCACCTCTCTATACGGGAATATTGTTTTATAACAAGTTGCCGTCTGAAATCAAACGTACAGAAATCTTTAAAATTTTCAAATCTCAAATATTCAAATATATCCGTGATATCGAGCCCCACACCATAAATGAGTTCCTAAATGCTTAATGAGAAAATTTTAATTGTATGCGATGTGTGTTGTTATTTCAATGTTATTCCGTTAGATTTTCGTTTTTGTTTTGTTTTATTCTCTGCTATTGACGAATTGTACAACCATGTGTGTTAGACAATTATTGGAAATAAATATTCAAATATTCTACACCCAATTACGTGACGTCACGATTATGAGAATCGAGAGTTCCTGGATTTATCCATATTTATAATACTAAAGCAGTAAGCCTTATTTCGAGGAAAGTGGAGGGGACGGTTCGAATTTGAACCGGGCGGGAAGAAAGGGTCGGCGCGGAAAAGCGGGGTCCGTAGGCCCCCGCGAATAATTTTTTTCCGGTAGAGAAACGTCTGAGGAAGATCCGAGCGAAATTCGGAGTTCATAGCTCGAACGACGGAGGCGCGACGATTTTTCGAAAAATTTCACCGAAACGTCGCCCCGGGCGAACAGAACGTCGAAACGGCGAGATTTCTTCGGAATCGATAACTCCGAGGTCGATCGGGCGAAAGGTCGAAAAAGTTCGAAAAGCGAAAATAAAGTAGAGGGATAATTTCTATAGACTCTTGTAGCTATACAAAATATTTATATCGCCTTCGATCGCTACGAGACCCGGACAACGAAAAAGCCTCGAAATTCGCATTTTGCGCCGCAATAGTTAGATTCTCATGAGACCACGAGAAAACGGAAAAATCTTCCTTCGAACGAAGGGCTATCGGCCGACTTTCGCAAATTTCCGCTCTAATTTCCTCATTCCGAAAATCTCCGACGGCCAGAGATTCGGGAAATTAACAAACCTCGAGCTGTCAAAATACGAGTTTTTGTTTCGAAGGTCTTACTCAAACGGGGTCACCAGGAGAAAGGATTCGACCTCCGAACGATTCCTACATATCTCGAGATCGGGTCCGCGAAGAGAAATCATTACTGTAAGACTTAATTTTCGAATTTGGGACGACTTTTAAGACCTATATTTTCGAGAAAAAGACCGGAAACACGGGGTGGAGCCAGTCACCGCTCCTTCTGCCCCTTATATCGCTATTCAATGTCGGAAGTGAGCGTTACCAACGTGTAAAATTCAATGCTCTCTCTCTTCTGAAAGAAAGTAGTGAGATGGAAATAGTTAGTAACTTTAATTTTCACCAACATAATTTCGGTACTAACAACATCCAGAATATAGTGCTCTCTCTCTTCTGAGTGACAATCGAATCTAACCTTATTTCAATTAGTCTTATATTCGATCTGTCAAAATGAGTGATTCCGAATTTTATTTGAATGAAAAGTTTGACGAAACTTGAAATAAACTTTTAGAGGTAAGTGATCGTACTTTGATGATTATTTTATCCATGTTAATGTATATTCCGTTTAAGGAAAGAAACAACATACTTTCAAAATCCATAAATTCAACATTTTGTGGTTATTCTAACCTAAACAATATGATTCAAACGGAATGTTATAATAAAAAGGACTTAAGGAGACTAACAATAATGTTTGAAAGGTAAGTGAATGTAATTTGAGGTTTATTAATGTATTTTGATGTATATTTTTAGGTATGCTCAAGAAATGTACTTAGAATTTACATATTTCATTTTTCTTTCATGGTTATTTTAACCTCTATGCGTAGAAAAATGTTCTGGAATTACTAGGATTTTTAACGAATCAATTTGAGGATCTTACAAAATGATGGTATATCTTTTGCGTTGCTATTGAGCTTTTTGTATAATAATATTTTTCTGGAAGAAACTCGACAAAATTTTCGTTAGGTCATATGTATCATATGAATATTGAAAGCTATCCACTAAAGGCTATATCTGTATTAAAATATTTGAATCTGGATGTCAATATGACCGTGTCATTTCATTGAATTTTTCGTTTCAGTTTATTCAAGAGGAAGTACATTTCTATTCTACAATTATCCAAATTTAAAAGTTAATGAGATTCAATGTGTTTGACAATGTTCAAGTTTGAACCAAAGAAAATAAGATCTCAAATTTGCACAAACGGTAATTATTGTGAGTTCCCTCTATGCATAACTCATAGTTACTGTTTCTCAGGAAATTTTATCAAGGTTGTTGAATGAATGACAGGAATTCCTCATTGATTTGAAGTTGAAAGTTTCTCTGTTATAGGTGGCTGATATTGGGAAACATGATGTTCACATATGTAGAAGTTGCATATGGAGTTTTATTTTGTACAACCACAAATTTCAATCCAATATTTATGAAAGTCAAAGGAAACATGCTGCTGCTTATGTGAATCATATTTTGGAAAAGATTCAACTACTACTTGGAGAATGCTATGCAATTTGACAATTTTTGTAATAGGTAGTTGTACTATAGGTATTTTATATAATTGTGTAAAATGAGTATATTCATCACGTAATATGGAAATATGAAGTTGTTTTAATGCAATTTCTCTCTTTCAATTTCATTTCATAGTATATTAAAAAGTTTCACAAGAAATGAATTGAAGAGAAGTAAAATTGAAAAATTGAAATTTCAATTATCAGAGAGTAAGTTTATAAGAAGCTGACTGCTCGAAACCAACTGCCAACTCGACAGTTAAGGATCTAGGAAATTAGCAATTACAAGAAACAGTTTCACTGAAACTGATATATAGTTAACATCATTGTATTGTATATGAGGGTCCATAATGTAATTGACAAATTTGTGGATCTCGTTTCGCTTTCCACAAGAGCCCTTCAATTCAGAAGATGTTTGTTCTTTCTGGTAAGCAAATTGTGTTAATTTTGGTCAATTTGAATTTATACGAAATAGTTACGTATAGTTCAATCACATAAGGTGAAATTTCTACGTATTCAGTAGTGTTCCTTTATTTGATTACTTATTTTCTCGCTTTTGTCTTTTGGATACTCCCAAGAATTTAATTTGATAAGAACTTTTATTTTCTATTTCATTAATATACTTGAGAAGTAATTTTTCCATTTTGCTGTTTCAAGCTCCTATTTGTAGTTTATTATAATTCATGAATCTTATCGGATTCTTATCTGATCTAATACGAATCAGAACTGTTGAGTAAAAATTAAAAATTTGAAACAATAGATCTGCATATATTGATCTTCCTGAAGTATATATTTAATACTTTTGGAACTAAAAATTTGGAATAATGTAAATTAATATTAGAGTTGTTGATGATTGAATTTCTTTGCCTAAAGGGTGATTGAACAATTTGTTTTTTTGAATCAATGTTGAAATGTTGTTAGTTTCATCTTATGCTAGCTCAATTGGAGGAAGTTGAGATTTTCAAATTGAATGTTTCCTTTTGAATTGGGATAGTAGTGAATAGTGTTGAAATTTGAGTGGTTGATGAGTCAGTATCCATAAAACAATACTGGAAGCTGCATTACCCTAAGGATGACTGAGGTAATATATGAGAGATTTCCATGTAATATAAAGAACTATTAAGTAAAAATATGAATAATGAAGTGAATATAATAAGGTGTTCAGTATAGATAGAGTTGGATATGAAAAGGCGTTCAGTATATTAGGCGTTTAGTATATTGGCTATCTTACCTCCATGAAATATTTTTCGGCGATTGTATAATTCTTGACTTCGCATGCTTCTTTAGCATACAGTAGCGTAGCGTTTAAAGAGGAAAGTGGTCCTTCCTTGTAATAGCCGGTAATAGAGCAACTTTGTTTGTTCAGAATTGTATTCATCTGAGATACAAGGTAGACAAAAAATTTTCCTATGAGATCTTGATGTTTCTTATTGCTTCTTTTCAGAGAAAAATCCATAGAATCGTATTTCTTATGGATTAAAACTGATATTGCCTTTCTCAGAGTTAAAATACATTGTTGGTATACACCCATTCGACGCAGATACGTTAAGAAATCCGCTTGGGAACTACCTGAGAATTGTTTAAAAAATATTGTTAAATATTTGAAAAGAGCATCTAAGTTTTCAAGTGATGAGGTGATTTTTGGGGTTGAGTTCATCCTTATATTTTTTGAACGACTTTTACAAACACGTACGATTTATCTAGCCACATACTCGCAGCATATGAAGCCAAAGGTCGCGTGTCAAGATGATATAGAGCATGATCGTGAAAAGGTTGTAACAAAAAAGACTCACAATATACAAAGTTGGTATGCAATCTTCATTCAAAATATCTGTAATACTTGAAATTGATTCTGCACGTACTTACATTGACAATATTTTTTATCTTGCGTATATTGCAGCATATGTTCACTTAAAGTCGAACTGAGCTCCTGAATGACTGACTTATAATACTCCTCCACTATTTTGATACTGATCGCAGTTTTCGGAAGAGTAGGCCTTGCGGGTATCAGTTCTCGTAAGCTAGAAGTTAAAAAATATCGTGTTATAAATAAGATATGTTATTTCAAAAAAGGCAATGGCAGGTCATCACAATTGAAAATCGGATTGTGTCTGATAACACAATTTGGAAATGTTCTCAGGAACTAAGATTAGATTCATTTTGAATTAAATAGGCTATTTATTGTGAGAAGGTGAAGGATAGATAACGCCTTGCTGCTTTTATAAATCGAAAATGAAATTACTATTCAAATCAACGGACAAATATAGATACAAGACTCGTTTTAAATCTTAGAGGTCCACCAGAAATTTCGTTGTTCAATCTGGGCAATCGCACATTTTTTGTGCGATTGCCTGTTCGAATTACTACTCGCCGCAAATATTATTGTTGGTTCAGTCTGACGA
The DNA here is from genome assembly GCA_013387265.2 of Cryptolaemus montrouzieri. Lineage (NCBI taxonomy): Eukaryota > Metazoa > Arthropoda > Insecta > Coleoptera > Coccinellidae > Cryptolaemus > Cryptolaemus montrouzieri. Next base: position 66,841,327 of record JABFTP020000001.1, on the reverse strand, counting down.
TTGAATTCAACAATATTCACCTTTTCCCCTTCAGAATTTCATGAACTTTATCGCTTCCCTTGATATAGGGTCTCTTCGACAGATTTCACGTGTCAATATTAACAATTAAAAACACATAATATAGTCAATTTAAAATCATTATACTTCACAATCGTAGCTTTCTGTAGGGTGATTTCCTTACATCCGTTTTGGATATAATTGGTCCACCAAATATCCTCTTAACTATAACCCATTTGTTGGAAATGTACGCGTCACTTTTTGACCACCTCTTGGTGGTTACTAAAGCATTTTACTACATTTAATATTTCAACATATGAGAATTATCATTTCTAGTGAACTATACAGGTCATGATGAATTTTTAAAATTAACTCATTAAAATCAACTGTAGAATGACAAATATATGAAAATCATAATAATTTCTAACACGTTATGTACCTACTTTTCGATGAATTAATGAATTGAAAATTCACTACGTCGTTAAACTGATAAGGAATACGATCACTATTCTATTATACAACTGGTAACTACGGATACGAACGAAAATATTTATACAGAAAGATTATGTGAAATTATTCAACTTGTCAATATTAACAATCACGAATATATCATATAGTCAATTTAAAATTATTATATTTTACAATCTCAACTTTCTGTAAGGTGATTTCCTAACATTCGTCTTGGATCTCATTGGTCCACCAGAAACCAGAAACCATAATTTCGAATCAAGTCTCAAGTATGTTATGTCGTAGTAACTGAAAGGGAATATGATCATTACTTTATTATAAATCTGTAATAAATAAGAATACAAACGAAAATTAGACTTCACTCAATTTACCTATAAATATATTAAAGTCGAATAGAAATAAATCGAATGAATAATATAAAATCAATATTTATATAAAGAGATTGTGTAAAATTATTTCACGTGTCAATATTAACAATTACAAACATATAATATAGTCAATTTAAAATCATTATACTTCACAATCTTAGCTGTCTGTAGGGTAATTTTCTTACATTCGTTTTGGATCTAATTGGTCCACCAGAAACTTCCTTGTTCAATTTGGGCAAACGCACATTCCTTGGTAAAATATCCTCTTAACTGTAACCCTTTTATTGGAAATGTTATTTGTCGCAAACATCATTGTCGGTTCAGTCCTGATAACTTCAACTCCTATGCTTGGATTCAGCACTACTCGCCTTCTCTCCTACTGAATTTCGCGCACGCGATTCCTAATCCTATTTCTTAAAATCGGGTCTCCACGACAAATGGCCGCCCAGCGTCGACTAGTAGAGAATACATTCAAGAGACAATCATCATCTAAGTACCTGAAACAAAAAAGGAATATTAATAACTAGCTCAGAGAATACACACATAAGAAAACTTACCTGAATATTAAGGCAATGAGTTCGACTGGTAACAAATGGAACGAAGACTGATTAATGAAGGCAAATGGAAACAGTTGGAAATACATATTGTATACACTGAATAACTATCGCAAAGGAAACTAAATAAGTCAGCTCGGCGCTAGTGCTTATATACCATCGATGCGGGCGAGTAAGCGGTTCAGCGTTTTCTATTGGTTGACTTGATAGGCGTCAGTAGTCTGACCACGCCCTAACGGCCGCTCAGCGGTATAGCGTATTTGGATGAAGTGAATAATTGGCGGTTATAATATCTTCAAGAATTATTACCATAATTCGTAATGCTTCATTTGATTTTTATTTTAAAATGATAATTTCCTTTTCATTGTTTCATTTGTATAGATCTTTGACTTGAATGAGACACATTGCATAAAAATAGCCATTCAAGTGCTACAAATAGGAAAGAATTGAGGATGAGAATTACCGAACGCAAAAATAAAATTTGACGTTACTAGCTGAATAACTTGATGATAATCACAACTTCTGAAACCAAAATACTTTTGACTTATCACTACGAATGAAAATTTTGATACTTTTAATGTGTTAGTATTTTTATTAGTTATGATACGTTATTTACTATTTGCCAATTTCGCACTCCTCAGATAATGCTCTCGTGATTGTTGTTGAGGATCGCAGGAGTATCACAACTTAACCGTTGATTTCCTCTTAAAGCGAATTGAATTGTTTTGTTTTATATTAATAATATTGCACTTGATTTATTTGAGTAATGGTTGTTTTAATTAAAGTTGAAGCACTGCTGTACTAACTTAATTTATTTTGTTTAGATTTTTTACGTTTTATAATATCTTAAAATGATTCTGCCTGGTCTGGTATACACACATATCTATAATGTCTTCCTGAAACTAACTAAGGTTGGACTTAACATTTAGGTAGGGATTGCACACGTTTCATTGGTTTGAAAAAATAAGAATAAGAATATTTCAGAAATATTGCAAACAAATATCAAAAATGTGGTACTACGTAACTAGGCAAACCCTAGACTAATAAACCTCTTCCAGCTTATTGTACCAAGCTGTTAAAGGGACATTCATTGCATCCCTATGGTGATAAAATAATAAATTTTATGATGGTATTTGAAATAAAATTATGAATTGGGAAATTATCCTCTGGTCATCCCAGCTTAGTAGAGCTTATGTTAATATTTACAATTTGTTTCATTTCTTAAATCTTAGAATATATATACAGGTTCTTTACAATTGTTTAATGTATATTATATTTATTAATGATTCCAGTAGCTTATGTACCCAACGATAAAATAATAGACCAGAATTAACTATGTCATATCTGTGAAAAATTCGATCCGCTTTATGTAGGCGTCTATACTTTGACCAAATACGAGTAGAAATAAATTCAAAGACTAATATAGCAACAATACTTATATATAAAGATATTGTGTAAAATTATTTCATTTGTCCATATTTATAATTTCAAACAAATAATATAGTAAATTCAAAATTAACATATTTTACAATCTTAGCTTTCTGTAGGTGATTTCCTTAGATTCGTTTTGGATCTAATATGTCCACCAGATACGTTCTTCTCCAATTTGGTCCACCAGAAACTTTTTCTTCAATTTGGAAAAATGCACATCTCTTGGTAAAATATCCCTCTTAACTGTTACTTGTTTGTTGGAAATGTTATTTGTCGCGAATATCGTTGTTGGTTCCGTCCTGAAAACTTCAACTCCTATGCTAGGTTGCTTTATGGGTCCACCAGAAACATTCTTATTTATTTGGGCAAGCTCATATCTTCGGGTATAATATCCCTTTCCACTGCAACCCTGTTGTTGGAATTCTTTAGTACTGATACCTTCAACACCTATGCTTGGATGAAACACTATTTGCTATCTTTCCCTCTGTATTTCGGGAAAGCGATTCTTTTCTTCAAGTCGGGTCTCCTCGACAGATTTCGGTCCAACGTCGACTGGTAGAAAATACGTTCAATAAAGATTCATCATCAAAGTATCTGAAACAGAAGGAAAACATAGAATTTCAGAAAATAGAGAGTAAAGATGGCTTACCAGAATTCTGTGGCAATAAATACGATTAGTAAAAATTGAAACGAGACACGACTGATGACGGTGAATGAACACATTAATAATAAATGTTGTAGGTCAAGCTATTGAGAAGGAAATTCAATAGGCTACTGTGATCTTCGAACTTCGTGCGGACCAAAAAATCATACCTTGCACCTCTTCACCTCCTTTCGCCTTCGTTCTATAAGTGTTTGAATAAAAAAACTATGAATTTAACCGTTTTACTGGGTGGGAGAATTAACTTTCTTTGAGGATAATTATAAATATATCTGAAAAGAAATGTCTTACTATAGTAGAATGAGATAAATATAAAACCATAATTTCCAATTAAATCTCAAGTACGTTATGTCGTAGTAACTGAAAGGAATACGATCACTATTTTATTATTAATCTGTAATAAATACGAATACGAACGAAAAGTAGTCTGCACTCAATTTACCTATAAATATATTAAAGTTGAATAGAAATAAATCGAATGAATATTATAAAATCAATACTTATATAAAGACATTGTGTAAGATTATTTCACGTGTCAATATTAACAATTACAAACATAAAATATAGTCAATTTAAAATCATTATACTTCACAATCTTAGCTGTCTATAGGTAATTTCCTTACATTCGTTTTGGATCTAATTGGTCCACCAGAAACTTCCTTATTCAATTTGGGCAAACGCACATTCCTTGGTAAAATATCCCTCTTAACTGTAACCCGTTTATTGGAAATGTTATTTGTCGCAAACATCATTGTCGGTTCAGTCCTGATAACTTCAACTCCTATGCTTGGATTCAACACTACTCGCCTTCTCTCCTTCTGAATTTCGCGCACATGATTCCTAATCCTATTTCTTAAAATCGGGTCTCCACGACAAATGGCCGCCCAGCGTCGACTAGTAGAGAATACGTTCAAGAGAGAATCATCATCCAAGTACCTGAAACAAAAAAGAGAATATTAAAAACTAGTTCAGAGAATACACACATAAGAAAACTTACCTGAATATTAAGGCAATGAGTTCGACTGGTAATAAATGGAACGAAGCCTGATTAATGACGGCAAATGGAAAGAGTTGGAAATACATATTGTATACACTGAATAATTATCGCAAAGGAAACTGAATAAGTTACCTCGGCGATAGTGCTTATATACCGTCGATGCGGGCGAGTAAGCGGTTCAGCGTTTTCTATTGGTTGACTTGATACGCGTCAGTAGTGTATAGTGTATTTGGATGAAGTGAATAATTGACGGTTAGAATATCTTCGAGAATTATTACCATGATTTATAATGCTTCATTTGATTTTTATTTTAAAATCATAATTTCCTTTCCATTGTTTCATCTGTATAGATTTTTACTTAAATAAGATACATAGCATTAAAATATCCATTCAAGTGTTACAAATAGGAAAGAACTGAGGATGAGAATTACCGAACGCAAAAATAAAATTTGCCGTTACTAGCTGAATAACTTGTTGATAATCACAACTTCTGAAACCAAAAAACTTTTGACTCATCTCTACTAATGAAAATTCTGATACTTTCAATGTGTAAGTGTTTTTATTAAGTGTGACACGATATTTTAATATCCGATCCCCTTTATGTAGGCGTCAATACTTTCACCACGCACGAATTGAAATAAATTCAATGTATAATTTAGAAACAATACTTATATATAAAGAGATTGCGTAATATTATTTCATTTGTCAATATTAACAATTACAAACGAATGATAAAGTCAATCCAAAATTATTATACTATACAATCTTAGCTTTCTGTAGGGTGATTTCCTTAGATTCTTTTTGGATCTAATATGTCCACCAGAGACATTCTTCTTCAATTTGGTCCACCAGAAACGTCTTCAATATGGAAAAACGCACATCTCTTTGTAAAATAACCCTCTTAACTCATCCTTGTTGGTTCAGTCCTGATAACTTAACCTTCTATGCTATGTTACTCTTATGGGTCCACCAGAACATTCTCCTTTTTTCGGGCAAACGCATACCTTCGGATAAAATATCCCTTTCCACTGTAACCCTTTTGTTGGAATATTTCAGTTCTGATACCTTCAACACCTATGCTTGGATAAAACACTATTCGCTTTCTCTCCCTCTGTATTTCGCGAATGCGATTCCGAATTATTTTTCTTAAAATTAGGTCTCCCCGTTAGATTTAGCCTCCCAACACCGACTGGTAGAAAATACGTTCCATAAAGATTCATCATCCAAGTATCTGAAACAGAAGGAAAACATAGAATTTCAGCAAATAAAGAGTAAAGATGGCTTACCAGAATTCTGTGGCAATAAATACGATAAGTAAAAATTGGAACGAGGCATGACTGAAGACGGTGAATGAACAGGTTGATAATACATGTTGTAGGTCTGGCTATTGAGAAGGAAATTCAATGGGTTACTGTGATCTTCGAACTTCGTGCGAACCGAAAAATCATACCTTGCATCTCTTCATCTCCTTTTGCCTTCGTTCTATATGTAGTTAAATAAAGAAACTATAAATTCTACCGTTTTACTGGGTGGGAGCATTAACTTCTCTTTGAGGAAACTTATGAATATATCTGAAAAGAAATGTCTTACTGCAGTAGAATGATAAATATATGAAAACCATAATTTCGAATCAAATCTCAAGTACGTTATGTCGTAGTAACTGAAAGGAATGCGATCATTATTTCATTATAAATCTGTAATAAATACGAATACAAACGAAAATTAGTCTGCACTCAATATACTTATAAATATATTGAAATCGAATAGGAATGAATCTAATGAATAATATAAAATCAATATTTATATAAAGACATTGTGTAAAATTATTTCACGTGTCAATATTAACAATTACAAACATATAATATAGTCAATCTAAAATCATTATACTTCACAATCTTAGCTGTCTGTAGGGTAATTTCCTTACATTCGTTTTGGATCTAATTGGTCCACCAGAAACTTCCTTATTCAATTTGGGCAAACGCACATTCCTTGGTAAAATATCCCTCTTAACTGTAACCCGTTTATTGGAAATGTTATTTGTCGCAAACATCATTGTCGGTTCAGTCCTGATAACTTCAACTCCTATGCTTGGATTCAACACTACTCGCCTTCTCTCCTTCTGAATTTCGCGCACGCGATTCCTAATCCTATTTCTTAAAATCGGGTCTCCACGACAAATGGCCGCCCAGCGTCGACTAGTAGAGAATACGTTCAAGAGAGAATCATCATCTAAGTACCTGAAACAAAAAAGGGAATATTAATAACTAGCTCAGAGAATACACACATAAGAAAACTTACCTGAATATTAAGGCAATGAGTTCGACTGGTAACAAATGGAACGAAGCCTGATTAATGAAGGCAAATGGAAACAGTTGGAAATACATATTGTATACACTGAATAACTATCGCAAAGGAAACTAAATAAGTCAGCTCGGCGCTAGTGCTTATATACCATCGACGCGGGCGAGTAAGCGGTTCAGCGTTTTCTATTGGTTGACTTGATAGGCGTCAGTAGTCTGACCACGCCCTAACGGCCGCTCAGCGGTATAGCTGAGTATTTGGATGAAGTGAATAATTGGCGGTTAGAATATCTTCGAGAATTATTACCATAATTCGTAATGCTTCATGTGATTTTTATTTTCAAATCATAATTTCCTTTCCATTGCTTCATCTGTATAGTTCTTTGACTTGAATGAGACACATTGCATAAAAATAGCCATTCAAGTGCTACAAATAGGAAAGAATTGAGGATGAGAATTACCGAACGCAAAAATGAAATTTGACGTTACTAGCTGAATAACTTGATGATAATCACAACTTCTGAAACCTAAATACTTTCGACTTATCACTACGAATGAAAATTTTGATACTTTTAATGTGTTAGTATTTTTATTAGTTATGATACGATATTTACTATTTGCCAATTTCCTCCTCAGATAATGTTCTCGTGATTGTTTAATGTATATTATATTTATTAATTATTCCAGTAGCTTATGTACTCAACGATAAAATAATAGACCAGAATTAACTATGTCATATCTGTGAAAAAATTCGATCTGCTTTATGTAGGCGTCTATACTTTGACCAAGCACGAGTAGAAATAAATTCAAAGTCTAATATAGCAACAATACTTATATATAAAGATATAGTGTAAAATTATTTCATTTGTCCATATTTACAATTTCAAACAAATAATATAGTAAATTCAAAATTAACATATTCTACAATCTTAGCTTTCTGCAGGGTGATTTCCTTAGATTCGTTTTGGATCTAATATGTCCACCAGATACGTTCTTCTCCAATTTGGTCCACCAGGAACTTCTTTTTTCAATTTGGGAAAATGCACATCTCTTGGTAAAATATCCCTCTTAAGTGTTACTTGTTTGTTGGAAATGTTATTTGTCGCGAATATCATTGTTGGTTCAGTCTTGAAAACTTCAACTTCTATGCTAGGTTGCTTTATGGGTCCACCAGAAACATTCTTATTTATTTGGGCAAGCTCATATCTTCGGGTATAATATCCCTTTCCACTGCAACCCTGTTGTTGGAATTCTTTAGTTCTGATACCTTCAACACCTATGCTTGGATGAAACACTATTTGCTATCTCTCCCTCTGTATTTCGGGAAAGCGATTCTTTTTCTTCAAATCGGGTCTCCTCGACAGATTTCGGTCCAACGTCGACTGGTAGAAAATACGTTCAATAAAGATTCATCATCAAAGTATCTGAAACAGAAGGAAAACATAGAATTTCAGCAAATAGAGAGTAAAGATGGCTTACCAGAATTCTGTGGCAATAAATACGATTAGTAAAAATTGGAACGAGACACGACTGATGACGCTGAATGAACAGGTTGATAATAAATGTTGTAGGTCAAGCTATTGAGAATGAAATTCAATAGGCTACTGTGATCTTCGAACTTCGTGCGGACCGAAAAATCATACCTTGCACCTCTTCATCTCCTTTCGCCTTCGTTCTATGTGTTTGAATAAAAAAACTATGAATTTAACCGTTTTACTGGGTGGGAGAATTAACTTCTCTGTGAGGAAACTTATAAATTTATGAAAAGAAATGTCTACTGCAGTAGAATGATAAATATATGAAAACCATAATTTCGAATCAAATCTCAAGTACGTTATGTCGTAGTAACTGAAAGGGAATACGATCATTATTTTATTATAAATCTGTAATAAATACGAATATAAACGGAAATTAGGCTGCACTCAATTTACCTATTAATATATTAAAATCGAATAGAAATAAATCAATGAATAATATAAAATCAATATTTATATAAAGAGATTGTGTAAAATTATTTCACGTGTCAATATTAACAATTACAAACATATAATATAGTCAATTTAAAATCATTATACTTCACAATCTTAGCTGTCTGTAGGGTAATTTCCTTACATTCGTTTTGGATCTAATTGGTCCACCAGAAACTTCCTTATTCAATTTGGGCAAACGCACATTCCTTGGTAAAATATCCCTCTTAACTGTAACCCGTTTATTGGAAATGTTATTTGTCGCAAACATCATTGTCGGTTCAGTCCTGATAACTTCAACTCCTATGCTTGGATTCAACACTACTCGCCTTCTCTCCTTCTGAATTTCGCGCACACGATTCCTAATCCTATTTCTCAAAATCGGGTCTCCACGACAAATTGCCGCCCAGCGTCGACTAGTAGAGAATACGTTCAAGAGAGAATCATCATCCAAGTACCTGAAACAAAAAAGAGAATATTAAAAACTAGTTCAGAGAATACACACATAAGAAAACTTACCTGAATATTAAGGCAATGAGTTCGACTGGTAACAAATGGAACGAAGCCTGATTAATGACGGCAAATGGAAACAGTTGGAAATACATATTGTATACACTGAATAACTATCGCAAAGGAAACTAAATAAGTCAGCTCGGCGCTAGTGCTTATATACCGTCGATGCGGGCGAGTAAGCGGTTCAGCATTTTCTATTGGTTGACTTGATAAGCGTCAGTAGTCTGACCACGCCCTAGCGGCCGCTCAGCGGTATAGCGTATTTGGATGAAGTGAATAATTAGCGGTTAAAATATCTTCGAGAATTATTACCATGTTTCGTAATGCTCCATTTGATTTTCATTTTAAAATGATAATTTCCTTTTCATTGTTTCATTTGTATAGATCTTTGACTTGAATGAGACACATTGCATAAAGATAGCCATTCAAGTGCTACAAATAGGAAATAATTGAGGATGAGAATTACTGAACGAAAATAAAATTTTACGTTACTAGCTGAATAACTTGATGATAATCACAACTTCTGAAACCAAAATACTTTTGACTTATCACTACGAATGAAAATTTTGATACTTTTAATGTGTTAGTATTTTTATTAGTTGTAATAGGATATTTACTATTTGCCAATTTCGCACTCCTCAGATAATGTTCTCGTGATTGTTTAATGTATATTATATTCATTAATTATTCCAGTGGCTTATGTACTTAACGATAAAATAATAGACTAGAATTACCTAGGTCATATCTGTGAAAAATCCGATCCCTTTATGTAGGCGTCAATACTTTGACCACGCACGAATAGAAATAAATTCAACGTCTAATATGGAAACAATACTTGTATATAAAGAGATTGTGTAAAATTAATTCATTAGTCCATATTAACAATTTCAAACATATAATATAGTAAATTCAGAATTAACATATTTTACAATCTTAGCTTTCTGTAGGGTGATTTCCTTAGATTCGTTTTGGATCTAATATGTCCACCAAAGACGTTCTTCTCCAATTTGGTCCACCAGAATTTTCTTTCTTCAATTTGGGAAAATGCACATCTCTTGGTAAAATATCCCTCTTAACTGTTACTTGTTTGTTGGAAATGTTATTTGTCGCGAATATCGTTGTTGGTTCAGTCCTGAGAACTTCAACTCCTATGCTATGTTGCTTTTATGGGTCCACCAGAAACATTCTTATTTATTTGGGCAAGCTCATATCTGCGGGTATAATATCCTTTTCCACTGCAACCCTATTGTTGGAATGCTTTAGTTCTGATACCTTCAACACCTATGCTTGGATAAAACACTATTCGCTTTCTCTTCCTCTGTATTTCGCGAACGCGATTCCGAATACTTTTTCTTAAAATCAGTTCTCTTCGAAAGATTTCGGCCCAACGCCGACTGGTAGAAAATACGTTCCATAAAGATTCATCATCCAAGTATCTGAAACAGAAGGAAAACATAGAATTTTAGAAAATAGAGAGTAAAGATGGCTTACCAGAATTCTGTGGCAATAAATACGATTAGTAAAAATTGGAACGAGGCATGACTGATGAGGTGAATGAACAGGTTGATAATACATGTTGTAGGTCTGGCTATTGAGAAGGAAATTCAATAGTCTATTGTGATCTTCGAACTTCGTGTTAACCGAAAAATCATACCTTGCACCTCTTCATCTCGTTTTGCCTTCCTTCTATAAGAATAAAGAAACTATAAATTTAACCGTTTTACTGGGTGTGAGCATTAACTTCTCTGTGAGGAAACTTATAAATATATTCTACTGCAGTAGAATGATGAATTTATGAAAACCATAATTTCGAATCAAATCTCAAGTACGTTATGTCGTAATAGCTGAAAGGAATACGATAATTATTTTATTATAAATCTGTAATAAATACGAATATAAACGGAAATTAGTCTGCACTCAATTTACCTATAAATATATTAAAATCGAATAGAAATAAATCGAATGAATAATATAAAATCAATATTTAATAAAGAGATTTTAAAATTATTTCACGTGTCAATATTAACAATTACAAACATATAATATAGTCAATTTAAAATGTTTATACTTCACAATCTTAGCTTTCTGTAGGGTAATTTCCTTACATCCGTTTTGGATCTAATTGGTCCACCAGAAACTTCCTTATTCAATTTGGGCAGACGCACATTCCTTGGTAAAATATCCCTCTTAACTGTAACCCGTTTATTGGAAATGTTATTTGTCGCAAACATCATTGTCGGTTCAGTCCTGATAACTTCAACTCCTATGCTTGGATTCAACACTACTCGCCTTCTCTCCTTCTGAATTTCGCGCACACGATTCCTAATCCTATTTCTTAAAATCGGGTCTCCACGACAAATGGTCGCCCAGCGTCGACTAGTAGAGAATACGTTCAAGAGAGAATCATCATCCAAGTACCTGAAACAAAAAAGAGAATATTAAAAACTAGTCCAGAGAATACACACATAAGAAAACTTACCTGAATATTAAGGCAATGAGTTCGACTGGTAACAAATGGAACGAAGCCTGATTAATGACGGCAAATGGAAACAGTTGGAAATACATATTGTATACACTGAATAGCTATGGCAAAGGAAACTGAATAAGTAAGCTCGGCACTAGTGCTTATATACCGTCGACGCGGGCGAGTAAGCGGTTCAGCGTTTTCTATTGGTTGACTTGATAAGCGTCAGTAGTCCGACCACGCCCATGCGGCCGGTCAGTGTTATAGCGTATTAAGATGAATAAAATAATTGGTGGTTAGAATATCTTCGAGAATTATTACCATGATTCGTAATGCTTCATTTGATTTTCATTTTAAAATGATAATTTCCTTTCCATTGTTTCATCTGTATAGATCTTTGACTTGAATGAGACACATTACTTAAAAATAGCCATTCAAGTGCTACAAATAGGAAAGAATTGAGGATGAGAATTACCGAACGCAAAAATAAAATTTGACGTTACTAGCTGAATAACTTGATGATAATCACAACTTCTGAAACCAAAATACTTTTGACATATCACTACGAATGAAAATTTTGATACTTTTAATGTGTTAGTATTTTTATTAGTTGTAATACGATATTTACTATTTGCCAATTTCGCACTCCTCAGATAATGTTCTCGTGATTGTTTAATGTATATTATATTTGTTAATTATTCCAATAAATGCTTATGTCTATAATTTTGGTGTGTGTTAGAGAAAACACAAGTGTGAGCTCAGGAAATGTAGCAGGAGAACCATACTATCTTGTATATGATTCAATAAACGAGTGAAAAAAACTGAGGAAAAAATCGTTTCCCTGTCGCTATTGCACTAGCAATAGCTTGTCTGTGTTGTGTTAGTGTCGTGTGTACATAAAGAGTGCCAAAGATTTTTCTGCTTAGCCGCTTCATTCTCTCTTGCATTCCATGATTTCCAAACGAAGACAAGGGTGAATGGAAGGTGGTTCGGGACAGGAATCTGTAACAATGGAAAAAGAAAACCAGCAAAAAAATATTTCAATAATCATATTTCTTATGTGTCCAAACAAATCTGAGAAAAAATTTTACATAGCAAGCAAGATAATGAAAAGGGCTAAGGAGATAATGAAATAATACATAACTTGCGATATTTCCTCAAATTACCTCTCTGTTTGACCGAGAGAGCCCCGATGGCCAGGTTCAGTCTTCCAAGTGATGCCGATTATGACCTATACATGTTTTAGAATCATTATGGACCCAATAATCTGGGTTGACATCGCCCATATATTATTTCTTCGTGGAACTTGTTTAATTTAAAGGAAAATTTGCGAAAAAATTTTGACGTTCGAAAAAATATGACATATAATATAATATAGTAAATTCAAAATTAACATATTTTACAATCTTAGCTTTCTGTAGGGTGATTTCCTTAGATTCGTTTTGGATCTAATATGTCCACCAAAGACGTTCTTCTCCAATTTGGTCCACCAGAATTTTCTTTCTTCAATTTGGGAAAATGCACATCTCTTGGTAAAATATCCCTCTTAACTGTTACTTGTTTGTTGGAAATGTTATTTGTCGCGAATATCGTTGTTGGTTTAGTCCTGAGAACTTCAACTCCTATGCTATGTTGCTTTTATGGGTCCACCAGAAACATTCTTATTTATTTGGGCAAGCTCATATCTCCGGGTATAATATCCTTTTCCACTGCAACCCTGTTGTTGGAATCCTTTAGTTCTGATACCTTCAACACCTATGCTTGGATGAAACACTATTTGCTTTCTCTCCCTCTGTATTTCGCGAAAGCGATACATGTTGTAGGGTTAGCTATTGAGAAGAAAATTCAATAGGCTATTGTGATCTTCGAACTTCGTGCGAACCGAAAAATCATATCTTGCACCTCTTCATCTCCTTTTGCCTTCGCTCTTTAAGTGTTTGAATAAAGAAACTATAAATTCTACCGTTTTACTGGGTGATAGCATTAACTTCTCTTTGAGGAAACTTATAAACATATCTGAAAAGAAATGTCTCACTGCAGTAGAATGATAAATATATGAAAACCATAATTTCGAATCAAATCTCAAGTACGTTATGTCGTAGTAACTGAAAGGAATGCGATCATTATTTTATTATATATCTGTAGTCAATACGAATAAAAACGAAAATTAGTCTGCACTCAATTTACCTATAAATATATTAAAATCGAATAGAAATAAATCGAATGAATAATATAAAATCAATATTTATATAAAGAGATTGTGTAAAATTATTTCACGTGTCAATACTAACAATTACGAACTTATAATATAGTCAATTTAAAATCATTATACTTCACAATCTTAGCTTTCTGTAGGGTAATTTCCTTACATTCGTTTTGGATCTAATTGGTCCACCAGAAACTTCCTTATTCAATTTGGGCAAACGCACATTCCTTGGTAAAATATCCCTCTTAACTGTAACCCGTTTATTGGAAATGTTATTTGTCGCAAACATCATTGTCGGTTCAGTCCTGATAACTTCAACTCCTATACTTGGATTCAACACTACTCGCCTTCTCTCCTTCTGAATTTCGCGCACGCGATTCCTAATTCTATTTCTTAAAATCGGGTCTCCACGACAAATGGCCGCCCAGCGTCGACTAGTAGAGAATACGTTCAAGAGAGAATCATCATCCAAGTACCTGAAACAAAAAAGATAATATTGAAAACTAGTTCAGAGAATACACACATAAGAAAACTTACCTGAATATTAAGGCAATGAGTTCGACTGGTAATAAATGGAACGAAGCCTGATTAATGAAGGCAAATGGAAACAGTTGGAAATACATATTGTATACACTGAATAACTATCGCAAAGGAAACTAAATAAGTCAGCTCGGCGCTAGTGCTTATATACCATCGATGCGGTCGAGTAAGCGGTTCAGCGTTTTCTATTGGTTGACTTGATACGCGTCAGTAGTCTGACCACGCCCTAGCGGCCGCTCAGCGGTATAGCGTATTTGGATGAAGTAAATAATTGGCGGTTAGAATATCGCCGAGATTTATGACCATGATTCGAAGTGCTTCATTCAATGTTTATATAGAAATCCTAATTACCTTTTCATCATTTCATTTTTATTGATCATTGATCAAAAAAGTCACATTCATAAAAAATAGCCATTCCAAGTGTTAGAAATAGGAAAGAGTTGTGAATGATAATTATCCAACGCAAAAATAAAAGTTGGCGAGACCAACTGAATAACTTGATGACAATCACAACTTCTGAAACCAAAAAAATTCTGACTGATCACTACGAAAGAAATCTGTGATACTTCCAATTTGTTAGTAAATATTTTTATTAGCTCAGATATTTATGATTACTCGCCAATTTCGCACCTTTTAGATAATGCCCTCGTGATTGTTTAATGTATACCATATTTATCGATTATACCAGAAGCTTATGGAATTTATGATAAAATATTAGACTAAAAATTAACCCATGCCCACAAATGTGGGCATGCTGCGTTTTTCATTGCCTCTATATCTTTAAGATGTACATACTTGGCGATTAATTCTTCAGCTGGTCTCGCTTCCACGAGGGGCTCAGCTATTTCTATTTCCACAATGATTATAGTTGGATCTCCATTTTCGTTGAAAATTTTCATGCTAGGTTCTTCTTCTTCTTCTTGAACAGGTGGAGATGGCAAGGCCTATAATAAATACGAAAAAATATGCGAGATTGCTGCAATGGAAAATATATTCAGTTTGAATTTTAGGGATTCAAGTGAAAATCCTGACCCCGTTACTTTTTACTAGATTTAGAGTTAGTAAAGAACGTTTTTATCGTTAGTTTCTTACATATTTTAGATCTTCATTTATCTTGGTTTCGCTTTTACGACCTCCTCTTTTAGTAGAGGCTGAGGGACTTGATGGTTCTGGTTTCTTCTTCATGAATCTATCGGACTCCACCCTTTTCAATGCCTTATCACTGGCGGGACGTAAGGTGTCGGTTGATTTCGGTTTGGGCATGAAATATGAGTCTTGGACACCTGTTGCTTGGAGAACTTCTTTTTCGTGGTATGTCGACAGTTGACAAGCAACTCTTGTATTGGTTACTACAAACAAATCGTGTTTTTTCTTAGGTTGTTTCGCTAAGATATGCTTCAAATTTAAATATAAGGTACCTGCAGCTAATATGGCCACCCTAAGAATCAAATGCATATTATAAAGGTTTTAAAACTATAATTTGATTGAGGAGGTCGTTACTTGATGAAAATCGATATACATATTTTCAATGAAATAAAACTAAAGTATTTAGATTTTCACTATATTAACAAAACTATGACCGGTTTCACCACACTGTGGCTTCATCAGATAGATACAAACTAATGAACAGAGTTATTCCTTATATATTAGTCTTATTTCCTACTTAATATTACAATAGGTACAAGAGCTATGTTGGAAAACCCATCGGAGTTGCTTACTTTATGAATTGAAAAGATTGAGTAAAGGAGAAGGATTTAGATCGAATTGACAATAAGTAACCTACCTGAATTCATCTCTTTGTTGATCTCTAAAATTTCCAATAAATTGAGTTTTTGTCTGTTATTTTCATTGTGTAAAATTTTGAAATTATCATTAAAATGATGGTTTTCTTCGAGTAAGTGATTAGAATAATGGGAATCTGATTTATGATAATTAAAACTACGTTTGTGCTCGGATAATCTAACTTTGAAATTTCTGAAAGTTTTACCAATATAAATTTTATTACAATCCCTGCAAAACAGTTTATAAACACCGGATTTATTACTTTTATCAATTTTAAATTTGCAGTTTTTGATATGTCGGCCTAAAGAATTATCAGTTCGGAATGCTATATTGAAATTATAATACGAGAGGAATGATTTTAATTCATAGTTTGCATTCAGTAGAATTTGACATTTTAGATTCCGGAACAAGATACAAAGTTCATTCATTAATTCACAAAAAGTATAAAATTCAGTTGCGAAAATTGAATAAATTATTGAGTAATAGACCTGAAACTACAAAAATCAAGTCCAAATTTTCCGATCACCAATTTTATGATAGGTTCAGTAATCTTCCAGATGCTAATTTTTCCAAAGATGAAGTTTCACTTCTAGAAAAGGGCTTTGAACACAATTTAGAGTCAAATAACGCTCGTCTCCATTTCGATTTGCTAGGAATTGAAACCGAAATAGCCCTAAATTATTCAACACAAACCAAATACCTAAAACACTCTTCAGCGTTACTACTTCAAAAAGTGTTCAATAGTTTTCAACCTAAGAAATTCGAAAATACAACTTTAAAGTCCATCAAATCCGCGTTTGAAGATATCATATTCACCAAAGCAGACAAAGGTCATACAGTCATAGCCCTAAATAAAGCAGATTATTTATTGAAAACCCAAAATTTCATTGAATCAGAATGTTATGAAGAAACTGATAAACATCCAACTAATAAATTTCAATCCATAGTAAAAAACGCTTTAGAGTATGCCAAGTCTATAATACCTACCAACCAAAAAAATATAAACTTTTCATTGACAACCCGCAATCACCAAAACTTTACTCCCTCGTCAAATTCCATAAAACAGGGTATCCCATTAGACCAGTAGTTTCATATTTTCAAGCTCCAGCTGCAAAACTTTCACGCTTTCTCATAGACATCATTCGACAGTACGCTAATTTTGAACCTAAATTCTCAATAAAAAACTCTTCAGTCCTAATAAATAAAATTCAGCACACGATACTACCACCGAACGCTAAACTTATGTCATGGGATGTAGTAAATCTCTTCCCTAGTGTTCCACCTAGTGATATAGTGAAACTCATCAAGAACGCCCTTCAAATTAATAGAGTCAATCCGATAATTCAATCAGAAATCTTACACCTTTTAGAAATTTGTTTAGAACGAAATTATTTTAACTTCAATGGAGTATTATATAATAGTGAAAAAAGTTTAATCATGGGTAATCCTCTGAGCCCTCTGCTCGTTGAAATTTTCATGGATAATATTGAAAAAACTATCCGAGAACATCCGTTATTCAAACACTTTATTTATTGGTTTAGATATGTCGACGATATCATTTGTTGTTTTACTGGCACAAACAGACAATTAGAGTCATTCAATACATTCATTAACAAAATTCACGATAATATTAAATTCACGTTAGAGATAGAAACAGAAAACTCCATTAACTTTCTGAATTTAACTATTACTAAAATTAACGGCAAACATGATTTTTCTATTTTTCATAAGCCATCGCATACAGATATTACTATTCACAGCTCATCTACACACATCAGCTTACAATAGTATGGTACATAGACTCATTAATATCCCAATGGCACAAAATAATTTCATAAAAGAGCTCAATAAAATTAAACAAATAGCAGTCAATAACGGTTACAGTCCAACTATGATTGAGAAGATGATTTCACGCAAAAAATTTCAAAAAGCTATCCAGGAAGTATTTCCAAGTATAAAAAGTTCTAACACAAAATACAACAGCTTAACTTATATTGGTTATCCTAGTCTAAAATTAAAATCATTCCTCTTGCATTATAATTTCAATATAGCATTCCGAACTGATAATTCTTTAGGCCGACATATCAAAAACTGCAAATCTAAAATTGATAAAAGTAATAAATCCGGTGTTTATAAACAGTCTTGCGGGGATTGTAATAAAATTTATATTGGTAGAACTTTCAGAAATTTCAAAGTTAGATTATCCGAGCACAAACGTAGTTTTAATTATCATAAATCAAATTCGCATTATTGTAATCACTTACTCGAAGAAAACCATCATTGTAATGATAATTTCAAAATCTAACCTAACCATCATTGTAATGATAATTTCAAAATTTTACACAATGAAAATAACAGACAAAAACTCAATCTATTGGAAATTTTAGAGATCAACAAAGAGAAGAATTCAGGTAGGTTACTTAATACTCAATTAGATCTAAATCCTTCTCCTTTACTCAATCTTTTCAATTCATAAAGTAAGCAACTCTGATGGGTTTTCCAACATACCTCTTGTACCTATTGTAATATTAAGTAGGAAATAAGACTAATATATAAGGAATAACTCTGTTCATTAGTTTGTGACTATCTGATGAAGCCACAGTGTGGTGAAACCGGTCATAGTTTTGTTAATATAGTGAAAATCTAAATACTTTAGTTTTATTTCATTGAAAATATGTTATAAAACTACTTTAAATCATTTGTAGGACAATTTAAAAACCTTATGGTATTATTCACCCGCTCATTATTGCCAAAACAACATCTGGCCATATTACCAACATGGCGTTGTCAATATGGCCACATATGACTAAGAAATGAACTACAAAACGAGGAACAGCAGTGACTTATTGAAATTAAAAGTACATCAACAATATAATAAAATAGAAAAATCGAACACAGAACATTCCGGATAATAACCAGATTCAATCATCATCGCAATCTGGGCATAAAAACACTGGTAATTTATCTTCTGATGTTAAACCTACGCATTCTTCATGCACGTATTCCTTGAAAGCGGAACATAAACTCATGTCTGCAAATCTATCTTCTCCGTAAACTTTACAAAACCAAATTTGTTTCAGAGATTTATTTCTACTGTCTTGTTTGATGGATTGTTTTTTCCAGAGTTGATTTTTCTTCTTCTTGCTGTTTTCCGAACTTCTCATTTGTTGTTTCAATTTCATTCTGAAATAATTCTCTTTTCAGTACTTGCGCTCTACAATTAGGAGCCGGTGTACGAGGTTTCTTTCTCTTAGTGGTTGTTTCAACAGGGGTATTAAGTAATTCCTGATAGGAAATGTTAGATTGTCTCTTTCTTCCACGTCATCACTTTCATCATCGTGCAAAGTTATGTCGGATTCTGAATCAGTGCTTTCCTCCAAAGACACTCGACGTTTCTTTGAATGTTTCGCTTGGCCATGGGGTCCAGGATTTTCAAGAGCAGGCTCCAGTGACTTTCGTTACTTTTTTGAATTTTCCGGTAAGCTGCTAGGTCCAGGGTTATCACTGTTATGTTAAGATGCTCGACGCTTATTGAATGCTTTGTTTGACTACTAGGTCCAGGAGTTAACAGGTCATATCATCGTGATCTCGGTTAGTTACCGTACTCGGAGCATATGCAATTTCAGGAATGGCATACTTATCGAAAGGTTAGATCCCTGTTGCTGCAAATCCCGATTTGATGTTTGCTGGCGTCAGCGCCTTGTCCAAAACTTTTGAAAAAATCGTACCGAATCTATATTTGGTTATAGCATGGTCCCTATGACTAGACAGGTATTTTAGGATCTCATCATCCCAGTAATACTCAATGCCCTGAATACTGCCTTGTCCAATGATTGGAGTTCGTGCTCTAACTAATTAACTGATCAGCTTTGTCAACTATGCTGTGGTCGAGAAGACATTTTTTCTAGTTCCTTTCCTGGACAACACTTTTTGTTGATGGTGTAGACATAACCTGCAGCCCTTTTGATCGATATTGTATAACCTTTCTGGTTTATTCAGGATGTCCAGTTCCTTCAGAAAAATTTCTAATTTTTCAAAATGGTCATTAACGATGAACGGATTGAGTTTCTGTGCTCTGGCTGGGTTTAAATCTAATTTTTCAAAATGGTCATTAACGATTAACAGACTGAGTTTTGAGATTTTCGAGGACGAATTTGAGGATTTCTCTCTAGAAACCCCTTCAGCCAATATCGTCCAGCCATTTCGTTTTCATTCATAAAAGGATTTTTGATGCTATTGATTTCAGTAAATTTGTACACACACGAACGGAGTACCTTAGGGGTAAGGCGGTAACCGATTTCAGAGAGGCGTACGAACCTCTGAACAAGTTCCAATTCCTGATTCTTCGTTAGGATTGGCTTCCGCCACAGTGTCGATTTAGCAATTTTATTTGTGACCAAATAACGCCTCAGTGTGCGCCTTGGAACATTAAATGTTTCACTACTTTTGTTGGCAGACATACCATTATTGACGGCTTCTATAGCCCTAGTCATGTTTTGTTCCAGCCATTGGATCCTAATACCTTTATTCTTTCGTGGCATCTTTATCTGTAAGATAAAATTACCGTTTGCTACGCTGAAAATCATGATTTTCTTACCCTCCTAGAGTGTAGATAAATACGGCCATGCCGTATTACTAGCCATATTTGCCTACATTTTTTAACAGGTAGTTTGAATGTTGCAATTTTTTTTTAAACAATTACTCACGCAAAATCTTATTAATAATATTGTTGACACATTATATAAAACCTATACATAGCAAACGATAATATTACTAACCTGTAGAAGCGAAATTTTTGTGAAAACTTGACTTTATTATTATAGCACTCGTAACCACAAAATCGGCCATTTTAAGAAACACTGCAGAAGTGGTGACATCTAATGCGCGAATTGTCTACTCCCTAAAGAAGGAAAACTGTTTTGCACCTTCTTTCTCAGATAACTTCAATTTAGATAAATTTTTTCAAAAAATATGACGTCTTGGCCATATTACTAGCCCTGGCCATATTTACTGCAGGTACCTTAGTTGAAATTTTTTTTAACTAATTAGCGCATCTAGTATATCATATTGCATTATTTTGTTTCTTCAAAATAACCTATCATTTTCTAAATTGATATCAATGAATTTCATTTCAAAGTTTGCTTAGTTGGAAATAACCTTGGAACAATTCTCAAGAATGAAGAAAATTTTCCTGAACTACAATTATGTTCAACTTCATCAATTGATCGAAAATCCAATGAGAAAATGGGTGTTTCAATTCCGTTTTTTTGCTATATTTAGTATTGTTGTGTGCTTTCATTGAGTCAATTTTTAAAGATCTAAAATAAATGCAAATTTCCACCAATAAATTTCATAAAGTTTGGTTAATTAAAGTAGAACGTTGGGATGATTTACGAAAATAAAGAATTTTATATAATCTACAGTTGAGTTCCACTTCATCAGTTGGCCAAATATCAAATCAAATGCCAATTAAAAATATTACATGCACTCACTATTCAGTACGTCAGAACTTAAAAAGAATCCAATCAATATTTAGCTATAAACGATATCAGCGATAAAACGAATACGAACGAAAATTGGGCTGAACTGAATTATCGTTTTAATTAACCAGGAAAAATCAGAATGAAAATGAAAAAATTCAATCAATAATTAAAATAATCTACAAAGATTATATGAAATTACTCCGCTTGTCAATATTAACAGTTATAAACATATAAAATAGTCAATTCAAAATTACTCTGCTTTACAATCTTAGCTTTCTGTAGGGCGATCTAACCTAACATTCGTTTTGGATCTAATAGGTCCATCAGAAACTTTCTTATTCAATTTGGACAAGCGCACATCTCTTGGTAAAATATCCCTCTTAACTATAACTCGTTTGTGGGCAATGTAATTTGTCGCTAACATCATTGGTTCAATCCTGTTTACTTCACCTCCTATGCTTGGATTCAACAGAACTTGATTTTTCTCCTATTGGATTTCGCCTACGCGATTCAAAACCCTCTTCCATAAAACCGGGTCTCCCCGACAGATTTCCACCCAAAGTCGACGAGTGGAGAAAGCATTCAATGAAGAATCGTCATCCAAGTACCTGAAACAGCAAAAAGAATGTTAAAAAGAATTCCAAGAATAAAATCACAAGAAAACTTACCTGAATATTATGGCCATAATTTCGAATGGTAAGAACCGGAACGAAGCCTGCCTAATGACAGCAAATGGAAACAGTTGATAATACATATTGTATGCACTGAATAGCTATCGAAAAAACACTGATTAAGTCAGCTCAGCGCTAGTGCTTATATACCGTCAATGCGGGCGAGTATACGGTCCACCGTCTTCTATTGGTTAACTTGATACGCGTCAGTACACCGACCATGCCCAAGCGACCGCTTAGTGTTATAGCGTTTCAAGATGAAGTGAATAATTTGCGGTCAGAATTTCTTCGAAAATTATGACCTACAATCCGCTTTCTGATGTTTCTGTGATGTGTGCAGCGGATAGAAAATTGAAACTGTTAGGTATCTCTGATTGAAAATAGTTATATGACACTGGGTAAATTCGATAATTAATAAGATGGAAGAAGGGTGTTACAAAAAATAATAAAAATAAAGTGAGCGTTCTTCTTCATATTATTGTTTGTTTGTTTGTTTTTCCTTTAACGTGCTCTATTTCTGCCTTTCGGCTAATGACACGCCGGGGAATTCTGTCACCTCACTAACCCGGGAATTTTGCCGAACCCCTCTCGTGTCGAGGGAAGGGATCTTTAATGTCCAACACATCTCTGTTAGAAAGGACCGACAGCTTTACATCTCCTCCGAAAGATGGACACTCAAGCGATTCCCAGAATCCGAAAAATCGCACCGACTTTGTGGGGATTGAACCCAGGTAACTCTGCGTAGGAGACGAACATCATATCCCATACGCCACCGGGCCGGCTTTCTTCATATTATTGTTTGTTATATATGTGTCCCAATATAGATGGGAAAAAATTGTTGAATTGAGTATTTCTGCAAAATTTCAAGCTGATAGCTTTCTTTGTCTGATTTCTACTATGTTTATTTTTCATACACATAACCGGTTTCAACAGTTACGTCTCTTTCAAGTGTCTGAAACTAACAGTTGTGAGAAAGAATGTGCTAGCGATACATATTTTAAATGTTAAGTAGTGGGGAGTGACTCAATTCCCGTAGACCAGCGGTTCTCAAACTACCCTACAATAAAACAATAGTTTTTAAAAGTGCATTCTTTATTAATAAGTATAATAAAAGTACAATGAAACAGTTACTGATTATTATCTACTCTACCACATGGCAAGTAGGCAAGATATTAAAAAAGAAAAAATCTAACTAACGGGAGGTATGAAACTGTTTTTTATTTTTCATCAATCGGTTGATATCAGGTTTGATAGAAGACAGGTAAAGTCTCATATCAGGTTCGGCGTCAAGTCTATTGCGATATTTTGTTTTCATGGCTGCATACGTTGAGAATCCTGTTTCGCACAAATATGTTGTTGGGAACGGGAGAAGAATATTCATTTTGCCAAGCATTGGATATTCACAACGGATTCTGCACCAAAAATCGTTGAGAAGCGTTATTTTGAACAGTGACTCCATACTTGTGTCTGATGACATTTCTAAAAGAGATTCATAAATCTCGGTTGACTTTGGGGCTTCTGCAAGTTGGGTAAAAAAGGATTATGAATCCATGAATTCAGTTTTATTCTTGTATTCTGTTCTTCGGGAAAATACTTTTCAAAAGATGCACGTATCGAAGTGAGATATTGGACCAATTCTTCAAAGACGCCATCTTGAAACATTTCTGAGTCGTTATCGCTAACAAACTCACTGAGTGACGCAAAGCTTTTTATTTCTCTCTTACCAACGACAATAATCCAAAAATCTAATTTTCTTTTGAAGGCAGTTATTTTGTTATAAGCCTGGAACACAGTTGTTTGTTTACCTTGCAAATAAATTCAATTCGTTCAGTTTTTGAAAGATATCCGCCATAAATGACAACCGGAACAACCACCAAGTTTTATCATACAAACGGTTTTTCAAATTAAAAGAAGTATCTGCTGCAAGAAACATTTGTAACTCGGCTCTAAATTTAAATAGCCTTGTTAAGGTTTTACCCCGAGACAGCTATCGCACTTCTGTATGGAGCAGCAATGTTTTACGTTTGCTGCCATAATCTTCACACAATAATGAGAACAATCGGGATTGTAGTGGTCGTGATTTGATAAAATTGATTATTTTCACCGCTTCATCCCTAACTAGTTTTATATTCATAATGAATAATAAAATAAAACAAGTTACTATGTTTTAACTATCACTAATTTATTGATGTAAAGAATGACAAAATTTTTACATTGGTTGGACCGGTTTCGGACATACGTCCATTATCAACAACAAGCTAATGAAAACTGAATACTCATGTACAATACGAGAATTACCATCATTAAAATGCTAGTAGAGGTCACAGTAACTTGAATAATGGTGATTGGTAGGTAATTAAGTCTACCTGGTCGTTAAGGAGCTTAACCTTTTCTACCCTAGATGCCTTGAAAATTTCCATCGATTCAAAGAAATTGAGTTTATAAGATTTATCACAGCAATGAAGAATTTTTAGCTGTTGAAGTTCTGGAAAAGGATGACATTCATTCAGACAATATGCAGCTAAAGCTGAATCATATTTCTGATGTAGGAATGACCGGAAATGTTCTTTGTATCTAGCCTTGAAAGAGCGTCCTGTTTGACCTATATGAAAGGAATTGCACTCAGAACATGTTGATTGGTATACTCCTGATATTTCGAATTTATCTGTTTTATCTTTTGTGTTGAAAAGCAGGCCTGACAATTTGCTAATTGGTTTGAATGCAATGTGAACTTTTTTACTATCAGACAAAACTCTCGCAACCTGTTCTGACGTCTTTCCAAAATATGTTAGAGACATAAATTTTTCGGGCTTTTCTCTTTTGGATTAGGGATCTATAATGTTGAATGTGTTGTTGCGTATTTTTCGATTAATTAAACTCTCTATTGTTTTTATATCGAAGCCGTTGTTCTCTGCTATTAACATAATGGTGTTAAATTCTGATTTTCGGTCCATGTCCGATAAAGGCAAAGAAATCGCTCTGTGAATCATGGATTTGAAGGCTGCTATTTTTTGAGAATACGGGTGAAATGAATCTATGGGTATGACATTATCCGTGTACGATGGTTTTCTGAAGATATTAATTGATAAACGGTTATTATTCTCCCGGGTAATTGTTAGATCTAAGAAATTGATTTTACTATCGACTTCTGTTTCTACTTTGAACTTAATTTTAGGATCTTGGTGTAAAGCTTGATATATACTTTGACTTTCAAAGTTCATATTGATAAATTATGTCAGGAGTTGAAAACAAGAAACAATATACTACATAAACTAGCTAGATCTAATTGGGGCGCCGGAGACTCTCCTTTGCGAACTACTGCCTCAGATTTAGTATATTCAGCAGCAGAATATTGCTGTCAGGTGTGGTTGAATAGTGCCCATGTCAATGAGATTGATTCTCAGTTGAACTGTTCTATGAGAGTTATAAGTGGATGTATCGGTTCAACTGTTATCCCATGGCTTCCGGTTATTTGTAATATAGTTCTTTCCCATATTCGCAGAAAATCAACCATTAAATCGTCTTGGGATAAGTATCACTCATTTCCAGAAGTTTTTCCGATAATACAAGATCTTCAAAATCCACCTAACCTGAGATTGAATTCTAGGAAACCTATTTGGTCGATTGACTTTTTGCGTACACGGGTGAAGGCTGTTGATCTTTGGAGAACTGAATGACAGGAAGTTGATGTTTTCAATGAAGTTCTCTTCTAAAAGAGTTGCAGGTTTCGATATAAGTAAGAAAACTTGGTCTACATTAAATCGTCTCAGGACAGGACATGGTCGTAATAATAGTATGTTGTTCAAATGGAATACTGTAGAAAGTCCGGCATGTGAATGTGGCACAGCTGAAGAAACAATAAGACATTTAGTCCTTGATTGTTCTATTTACCATTTTACGGGTGGTTTTCAAGAAATTCATTCCGTTTCAGATAATTTCATTAACTGGGTAGAGAACTTTCAGTACATTTAGGAGATTAGTTATTGAATCTTGAGGTGATTATGGGCTACATCCCCGAATGGTGTATGAGATGTTCCCTGTTGAAAAACAGCGGATCATTAGTTAAGTTCTTAGATAAGGCTAGGACTGCTCCCCTTAGTGGTTTTTCCCATAGTGTATGTTGATAAGGCAAGGCTACACCCACGTAGAGCTTCATTCCCAAAAGGTGTATGAGATGTTCCATGTTGCAAAACAGAGGGGCATTAGTTAAGTTCTTAGATTCAAGTGAGTTTAGACATATAAGAATTTGGTATGTTTTGATGAAATATTTTTCTGCTGGTTTTCTTTTCCATTGTTACAGATGTTTCCTGTCCCAATCCCCCTTCCTTTTCACTCTTGTCTTCGTGAAGAAGTCCTGGAAATCATGGAGTGCAAGATGACAATGAGAGAATGAAGCTGCTAAGCAGACACATTTTTGGTACTCTTTTTGTACACATGACACTAACACAACATAAACAGACAAGCTATTGCTAATGCAATAACGACAGGGAAACGAGTTTTTTCCACAGGTTTTTTCACTCGTTTATTGAATCATACGCAATATAGTATGGCTCCCCTGTTACATTTCCTGTGCTGACACTTTATAGAGGCGTAGGAGGCATGATGCGAGTTTAGATGTGTGATTAAGGAACGGGCATGGTCTGTTTTTTACCGCTGGTATTCTATTTATTCGCTTGTATTTTCTATATATATATATATATATATATATATATATATATATATATATATATATATATATATATATATATATATATATATATATATATATATATATATATATATAATAAAGGATCAACATTACCTACCTCCAGGGTATACCAGTGAAGAAATGTCTACTAATGCCATCAAATGTAGGAAACTACTAGAACGTCCCTTTTTCTTCAGATCGTCGTGTTTTATTCTGACACTACTACTAAGGGATCTCTTTTGTTTATCCTCTGTCAAAGGGGGAAACTTTAAGAAAGAGAAAAATTATCGATAACCGGAAAAAGAACGAATGTTTTTTCTTTTATTACCATATCTTTGTCCGCTAAAAAAATTTCTAAGAATATCATCCTATACCTCAATAAGTAATTGTGGAGAATACTTTTGTTTTGACTAGACAGAATATTCCGCCATATATAATTGTAAATCAATTTGGGGTTATCTCTTTTTATTATTGAAGAGATGCATTTCTTGGACGAATACCTAACGTTGTCAAAACTTCTTCGGATCCTGAAAATGTGAATGGTAAAAACATATTCTTCAATAAATTGAGATACTTGCCTGTATTTTGAAGCGTTCACATTGTTTCCTATAACTGGAATGTTGGGCCATGCTTTCATTTGGTATTGTACGTCTTCTGCTTTATACACTGAATTTCCTAATATTAGTTTTTTATCAAACTAGGAAAAAAGGAAAAATTAATATTTTCGTTACATTAAATTTTTCACTCTACTATTTTTTAGAAACGCTAAAGCCATAGTTGCGCTGAATTTGTGCGTGAAGAAGCAGCAAACTGCAAAATCTGCAGGTACTTGCGGTTATTTTTCTGATGTTGAATGACCTCTGTTCAAAACTCATGCAGATTTTCAAGCTTAATATTCAGTTGGAATGAATGTCAATTCGTTAAGCTTGGAACCAAAGTTATGTTTGGAAAGAATTTCATAACATTTTTTATGAAAATGATAATGTGAATTGAAAAGCCTCATTTCGTATGGGACTTCTAGAATCTTTGACAATTTTTTCGATATGTCGAAACCTTTTCATTTAACTACTTTGTGAAACTACTTTCTTTTGTTTCCTTTAGCTTGACTATAGTCCATTTAGTGACAGGGTGGCCATGAACATGCGCTCACTACTCGGGTTTTGGTTTATAATAGAATACCGAGTTGCATCAAATGGGTAGGCACTGAAATTGTACTACGATATACTCTCATGTGAACAATAAAAGGACTGATTTCCCGATGTGAAATTTGTCCTGTTTGTACTTATTTTGTAAACTTAATCGACAAATCGAATTCAATAATTTACTTGGGGATCTGTGGTGCAATGTTACATTTTCTTCAGTCTATTCGGTTAGAAGAGTGTACCTATCTTTTCTCGTATATGTAAGACAGATTATGGAAATGTGTTATGAGTACGACATCAACCTGCACATGTTATCCGTCGATTTCAAGCAAGATTTCGACAGTTTAAAACGCTCTAAACTGAGAATGGCACTCGAAATTTCACCTAAACTTGTTAATATAGCTATGATGACCATGACCTACTCTAAAAGAAAAGTGAAAATAAGGAAAATGTTGAGCGATCCACTTGAAATTACGCTTGGCGTCGAACAAGGAGATAAGCTGTCTTCAACACTCATCGTAACACTGCATAAAGCAATCCGCCGTATTGTTCAGAGAGGAACCATCTTCAATAAATCAACCCAAATATGTGCGTATGCGGATGATATAGCTATCATCGCCAGGGCCAAAGATCAACTTATCGAAATGTACAAAGAGATGGAAGAAAATGGAAAAGAACTGGAACTTATTGTCAATCAAGAGAAGACAGTATACATGAAAATTACAGCCTCAGAGGAGCAACGAACAGTTCAAGATCTTCATATAGATAATGTAGTTTTCAAAGAAATATAAGACTTTACGTACCTCGGAGAGCTAGTTAATAGCCAAGGGAAAAAAAGCGCCGCTATCAGTGAACGACTCCAGAGGGGTAACCGTGCTGATTACAAGAACGACAAAGCTGAAGATCTACAAGACGTTAGTTCGACCAGTAATAACCTATAGGAGTAAAAGCTAGACACTCACAGAACATGACCAAGGGAGGATCAGACGGTTCGAAATCAAGAAAATCAAGCGAATATATGTAACAGTAAGTATAGATGAAGCAAACCGGTGTATACGTAAAGGAAAAGGTGGAAATGTGGCCCCCCTACTTTGTTTTTTAGGCCTCAGGTAAAAAATACAAGACTAAGAAGTATAGGAAACACGTTAAAGTAGTCTTTATCAACTTACATATACATGTTTTTCAATGGAATAAACGAAATTAAAACAGAATAATAAAAAATATACGTATTATGAAAATAATCAAATCTGGCCATTTGAGATCAGGTGAGAGTTATATGGCACCCTGGGGGCCATATTAAATGTACGAGCGTAATCACAACCTAACGGCAAAAATCGCAGATATAATATTCGCCTTCAGAACCTGCACAGGCTGTATGAGCCCACAAATTGCAACTCTGGCACTGTATCCACTCATCCACGAATGTCGTTAGAATAACGAGTTTCACAAAAACATGCAGTTCGTATCTGCGCTTTGTGGGATCTGGATATTGACTGTCGTCATTCTCCGAATCTGTTTCTACGACTACATCACTTTCAAACCTACTGCTGGATAATGACTGAATGACTCTCTGGCGTTGATGGCTTTGTTGCTGCTGCTTGTTCCAGCTTGACTACATCCGGTACCGCGCCCACGTCTACAACTTCGGACACGAGTTTCTGCTGAGCGCAAAGATTCACTTAATTCATTCTTGTATGGAGAGGATGTGATTGCTTTTGCTGTGGTAGTCTTTCTTCCACGATTAGAAGTTCGATTCTCATCTCCGGGGATGGGCTGAATGTCCTCCGGCAGAACCAAACGAGCTTGCCACTGTTGTGCTGTAGCATACACACCTGACGCATCTTGATCAGCAACAGGACTTGTATGGCGATTAGCTGGGTTTTGTTGGGGGCAAGATTGTTGTTCATTATTCGATGTTTCCATTAGAAAATCGAGTTCCGTAAAAACTTGCGGATTGAATGGGTAAATGCCCGTCGCATGAGAACCATTTACAGCAATTTCCCCTGTGCTGCTCTTGGGATATGCCCGATCAAAAAACTCAGCAATATCGTAAGGCTTCAGCGTTCTTTCAGAATGCAGAAGAAACTATTGTAGTGACTCTTAAGCGCGCCCATAAAAGTCTTATCTAACGGCTGTAGCTTATGAATCGTATGATGTGGAAGACTGATAATAGTGACGTGATTTTCTCGAGCCGTTTCTATTAATTCCAAATTGCGAGTGTAACTATAATGTCCATCTAAAATAAGCAATACGGGAGAAGCTTCGCTGAGTTTTGTTTTGTCAATAAAATGTTTAAACCAGTCAGTGAACAAATTTGATTTGATCCAACCAGATGGATGAACTTTTCTAATCGACCCAGGTGGCACACCTTTCATTAAAATATCAAGTTTCTTTTAGGAAATATTACACTGGTCTACAATGGTTTTGTTGCCCTAGATATAAAATGATTTTGGGTCTATTTATGCACACAATTCGTGAAACTATCAATGATTTTGTAGGATTTGCTCTGATTTCTTTTTAAATCTTTATTTTCATTTTACATAACAAAAATCGTAAAACAAGAAACAAAATAACAGATATATTTATAATGTCAGTTATGTTTTGAGAAATTCGGATACATCGAAGTAAATAAAGAGGAAAATGTCGAAAATATATTTCATATTTCCATAAAACGCCTTTTATGAGCTTTTCTTCTATAATTTTTCAGGGGACAATCTCTTTTCAAAGACCAGCAGTAATCTGCCATCATGTGACAATCCCATCGACCTTGATACCTTTCTTCCATCACTTTTAGATCTTGATGAAACCGCTCTCCCTGTTCCTCACTATAATTTCCTAAATTATCCGGAAATTTATCTAGATGATTGCGGAGGTAGTTCAACTTAATACTCATATTTGCTCCTAAAGTCTGAAAGTTTGTCAGCATATTTTGCACAATTTCTTCATAATTTGCTGCTTTATGATTACCTAGGAAATTTTCGACAACCAACACAAAACTTTTCCAAGCTTTACTTTCCGGAACAGTCATAACTTTGATAAAATCTGAGTCTTTCATCAATTGCCGTATTTGAGGACCATCAAATATTCCACCTTTCAATTTTTCCATACTAAGCTTCGGAAATTTTCTGCAAATGTAATTAAAACAATTTCCGTCTTTGTTCAACGCTTTTACAAATTGCTTAATCATACCTAACTTAATATGTAATGGTGGAAGTATGATTTTGTCTCTGCTCACCAGCGGCTCCTTATTACGTTGGCTTTACCGACAGTTAAAGAATTTCTTACAGGCGAAACATCTTGTTCCCAATGAAGTTGCTTTGCTCTACTATCCCACATACAAATAAAGCAAGGGTATTTTGTATATCCACTTTGTTGGCCAAGTAAAAATTAACCATTTTAAATCCACACAGATCGGCCATTGATGCTCAGAGTATTTAATTTTCTCTAAAACTAATTTTACATTTTCATATTCTTCTTTGAGTTTCGTTGAATGGGCAATTGGAATTGATGCAAATTTATTTCCATTGTGCAATAAGACGCATTTTAAACTTCTTTTGCAAGTATCAATAAAAGGCGCCATTCAGTAGATTTGTACTCTTTTAAACCCATGTCTATAAGCAGCTTCGCGATATCATTACAATACACTAATCCTTCATTTTCACTAAAAATTGTAATTACTCTTTTCTCGCGTTCTGTATGTTGTAATTGTTACTGTTGGTGCCAATAAATTTTTTCTTTCAATCTTGAGGCTAACGGTTCTGATCCTTGTTTTGATAAATTGAGATCACGTATTAAATCACTGAGTTGTTCATTTTGAGAAAATAACTTTGGCGTAGATGTTTCACCTTCCCATTCACTTCCACTAGTAGATGGTCCCGATTTCTGTGAATTTGGTAACATCATTGTTTCTGAGGGCATGCGAATTACTTTTGAAATGTATATGAGCCGAGGGAGATTTTCACTGTGTAAAACCGGACATTTCGTAGACTGTAAGTCTGGGTATCTCTACGTTTGATTTCGATTAAAACCTTTAACATCTACTACGCAAAAGTAACAATCATCTAAATGATTCGTAGGCTCCATTCAGATCATAGGAATACCAAAGTCTAATCCAGAACGTTCACCTTTTTTCCACAACCGTAAAGACTCAACACAGGACTTACAAACTTTATTAGGAACCCATGGTTTACCTAATTTGTCCATTTTGAAACCAAAATATTCAAAATAAGTCTCCTTGACAAAGTCTGTGATATTTATTTTTTGTTTTTTTGGTATATAAACACCGCAAATATAACAAAATAAATCACTACAATATTTACACTTTCTTCGTGACGAACTCATATTTTAGACTAGAAGACAAATATATAAGAATGGACATTCAGTAATTGAAACAAAATATTAATCCATGACACTTTATCCAGATTTACGTGTATATGTACTTCAATATTGTCAAATAACTGAGATCTCAGCTGTTCTGTGGAGCAAGGGGTCTGAGAGTGGGGATCAGGTGATGCCTAATCATGACTGGAAAATTAAATTTTATTTCTAACAAGCTTATAATTGTTCAAAATATAAGAAATGCAAAAATCATGAAAATACGAGCACATTGAGAACTTTCATGAATATATTCGTAATCTGGGCACTTGAAAACAAAAATTTGCGATGATATCCAGGGCAACAATAAAAAAAAATTTTTTTGTAGAGCTGTGTTATCATTGGTGGCACAAACATATCAGAAGCACTCATGCAGCAAACAAGAGTGCATAATGGCCCGCGTTTTGCAGCAGTCAAAGCTCCAATCTGTTTCTTCCCTTTTTTTACCAACAATCTGTAGTATTTTAGATTGCACATATGTCAACCCAGTCTCTTCTACGTTAAAAATCCTGTCAGGGGATAATTTTTATTTTTCATTTCCGTTTCCAAAATATCGAGAAGTTCTTTGACTGCTTAACATTTAAAATTTTGAGCAGCATTTAGCCATACGTCTTACATCCATTCTAGTCAGTCCATAATATTTTGACTCCATAAACAAAATATATCCCACTAACTTTTTTCCCCCTCAAGTGATAGGATAGTATAGGTTTTCTTCCGAGAGGTTTATGCACAAGTAACTCTAACGATTCTTGAGAATCCTTCACTAACCTTTTCAGTGTAAATCTTGGTACACAAAATATTTTTACAGACTTTTTATACCCCATCTTCTTTGACCTCACAGCTTCAATTACCTTTTTCATTTGATCAGGATCCCAAGTTTTTCTTTTTTTTACAGATGGAGATATCAAAGTTTGTCGGGGCATCTATAGCAAAAGATTTAAAAAAATGATATGATATATTTGTCATACATCATATATGGCCCCCGGATCCATAATACAAACAATGTATGCCTAATTGCATGTATCAAAGAATATACAAACCATATTAGGGATATTAATAAGATTTTTTTTATATACCTTCAAAGTCCGACAGGAAAACGTTCACCGAATACAATGTACAAATTACAAGAGCCAAGGTTCTGTATTTGCGGAAAATATGAATAAAATTCACAGTACATTTAGAAGTTTGGCAGTTGCGCGTTTCGACTTGATCGAATGAAAAAAAAATACGTAATGCCCTCGTCTGAAATTTTTTGATATTAATTGACACATACACAAGAGCTACGCGTTGGCACAAAAATTGACTAGATGGCTACTTCTTAATTATAAAAATCGAAGGGGGCCAATATACCTGCAGGGGCCACATTTCCACCTTCTCCTCTACTAACAACGAAATAATGGACATACTGAACGGTGAAGACATTGTGAAATTCATAAAATCCCAAAGACTCCATTGGTTTGGGCACGTTCAGAGAATGGAAGACGCCAGGATGCCTAAGAAAATTCTGAATGCGAAGATCTATGCCATGGCAGGACCAAGTGCTGGGTGATTTAGGGACAACGCGAGTCACTGGCTGGGGCTCAAAGGCCCAGGACCGCAATGTCTGGAGGCGAATCGTGGAGGAGGCCAGGGCCCACTTCGGGCCCTTAGCACTTATTCGCAAGGTAACCTTTTATAAGGGTTTCAATAATGATTTCACTAGAGACCAGATTTTATGCAACTTGTAACTCGAAATAAACACGAATATGCAAAATTAACTAATATGTACCTTCAATTGAACAATTTTGATATCTAACAATATCTACTATACACCTTCATTTTTTGAAAGTATATGCAATCAAGTACTACTCTTAATTATCTGTAGTCAAATTGTGCTTGCGATAGAAGGTAAATGATCGTTCTACATCGAAGAACCTAATATGTTAGTACTTAAACTAAGGTGCAAATTCAATGCTAATATTTTCCGGTAAAACCGCACTATTACCTTTCATGAAATTATCATTTCGCGACGAAGTTTTAAGCCAGAATTCTTGATAAATGCGCGACCACATGTCCCTGTCAGTGTTTAAGGCAATATCTCTGGGAATGATGAATTCCAATGACGAATTTCGTCAATTAAAGTAATTATTTTATTCAACGCTAAATCTTGGATTACTAATTTTCCGATATCTACCATTAGGTATGCAAGAAAAATACTGCTATTTACAGCTAAACTTCTGAACTGAATCCTGATGTAACTATTGTGGAGTTAATTAAAATTATAAAAATTGGTTTTAAGGAATTTTACTTAATAATTGCGATTCGTAACGCGTTTCACTAAAAAATAGTATTTTCAAATCTATAAAATCTAATCCAATGAAATAGTGAAAAATTAAAATTATATCCAGACCTGCAGAGTCATTAAATGTTTTCGTATACCGAAATTTCGAATTTGATCACATACATCATTCACGAATCTAGTAGACAGTTCAACGTTCATGAGCTTTTAAACTTATTCTACGAATATACTTACATTATCTGTGAACGGCAACCACGCACATATTCTACACTCCATCTCTGGGGCCATCGCTTGGGGGATATTGTAAATACTTTCAACGGTAAAACTCAGAATAGTGGGCTTTACTGCAAATTCGATAGGACGATCTATTATCACAGTAACGCACATTTTTGGGTTATTTTTGAAGGTTATCATTCGATCGTCTTCGAATGTAACTATGGGTTTTAGATCTAACGATGCATTAAAAGTCTTATTTCCTGAAAATAAGTAACAAGTTAAGCCTTTCCTACCTATCTTTGAAGCCATCGAATTTTTTTGAAATCGCAACCGTTTTCGAGTGCGAAAAATGATTTACATGAGAAAGCATGTGTTATTCAATCAACTGAAGTGAGGGTCGATAAGTAGTTTTCACGTCATTTTGAGTTAAAATATCATAGTGATCATCGTATTTAGTAGAAATCAAAACACTCGGATGAAAATTAAAGTGTTTAGGACAAGATTGTGTTAAAAGAAATTATATACAGGGTGTTACATAATAGTATGTCACAACTTGAGGGGGTAAATCTAGGTGCAACTTTAAGCAAAAAGTTCATATAAACATAGGTCCGCAAAAGCTTCCTTACGGAGCTACGGGGTGTTGAAATTTCTGGAAAAATTTGGTTTTTTCTTCTAAACACCACTGCAGTTTTTGGGATATTCAGCCCAAATTTGAAATGCAAGCTATTTTTCACAGCCTCCATCATTACACGTCCTAATTTTCAACTAGAATCGACAAGGTGTTTTCTTTTCCGGAACCATGTCTTCTTTTGCCCTTTCAAACTTTTTTGCAGCACGCCACTGATCAGCATACAATCAATTTTCGTCATCTTCGTTGAATTTAGATTTAGATTTTAGATTTTTTCGTATCTCCAATCGTTCTTGAGAAAAAATAATTGAACGATTGTATGCATTCGTTGAATTGAAAGTACTTCTAATTAAAAAAAATGACTAGCAGGCTTTGATTTTATTCATTTATTTATTAATTTTGACAGTTGCTAAATTTGAACCAGTGTCTTCTCGAATTTGTTATTACATTTACCGATTAGTTTTAAGGCTTTTGAAGTTATTGCTGTAAGAAAAAAATGGCTAATTTTACTAACGCCGAATTGGCTGATATCCATTACATGTACGGTCTGGCTGACGGAAACACAACAGAAGCTAGGCGAATATATCAGGTGCGCTTTCCAAATCGAGTAACACCAGACAGGCGAACATTTTCAAATATCCACAGAAGGTTGAGGGAAACTTGTACTTTTACTGCAAATAATCATTTAAAAGTGCAACTCAAACTCTGAGAACTCCAGATATTGAGGAAGCAGTTTTGAATTGTATTGATTTGAATCCTCATGTGAGTACAAGAAAAATTGGAAGTCAGTTGAATATTTCACATGTTCCAGTTTGGAGGATTATTCACGACTTTTTATTGTACCCGTTTCATATTCAACGCGTCCAAACTCTACTTCTTCGAGATTTTCCTTCAAGACTGAATTTCTGACGTTGGTTCTTAGATAAAATTAGAGAAAATGCTCATTTTGATAGTGAAATAATGTTGACAGATGAAGCTAACTCTTCGAGAACTGCTTTCACAAATTTTCACAATAATCATTATTAAGCTGAGAACCCCCATTTGATTGAAGAATCTCATCATCAAGAACAATTCTCACTAAATGTGTGGATCGGAATAATTGGAAATTATTTGATTGGGACATTTTTGTTGCTTAACACACTAAACGGTCCCGCTTATCGGCAATATCTTGAGGAGGAGTTACCTTTATTGCTCGAGGATGTGCCACTTTTGGTGAGAAACAATGTGGTTCATGCATGACGGGGCACCAGCACATTTTAGTGGATAAGCTAGGGAATTCTTGAATAATACATTCAACTACCGATGGATAGGTCGGGGTGCGCCAGAACCATGGCCTCCTAGGTCCCCAGACTTAAATAGTTTAGACTCTTTCTTATGGGGATATCTCAAAAGTTTAGTTTGTACCCCTCCAGTGAACACTGTAATAAATAACCTCTTGTGACACGATAAGAAATACCCCAGGAATATTTCAAAGAGTGCGTGATAATATGCGACGAAGGACAGAGGCATGTATTCTTGCAAGTGGAGGACACTTCCAGCAATTTATTTAGCTTTTTTTAGGCTGAAAAAGTAGCTTGCATTCCAAATTTGGGCTGAATATCTCAAAAACTGCATGTGTTTTGAAGAAAAACCAATTTTTTCTCGTAACGAAGCTTTTGCATACCTATGTTTATATAAACTTTTTTTCTTAAATTTGCAAGTACATTTACCCCCTCAAGTTGTGACATACTATTATGTAACACCCTGTATAACTATGATGAAATGAAGAAAGCTGATGGATGATGATATTCGGTCCTTCGAATTTCCATTAAATACAATGAACACTCTGATATCGAATCTCAAAATTACCTAAAACTACAATGCTCCTAGTTTATGTGAAAGTATGAGGACTGTTCAGAACTTACCTATTACTGACCTTCACTTCAATTGATTGAATTGAATGCCATCTTAATGTTAATTTTTAATACACATGTTCCTACAGTTACGTAATTTTCAAGTGTCAAGTGGCAAAATATCAGGTAAAAAATATGATAATCTTTTCAAAAAACTCATAGCACTAGAAAGCAAGAAACCAACACTTCCAAACCCCCGATATCAAATACAGAAAAATGATTATTCACTTCTATCCCAGTTATTTTTGTAAACCATCTCGAAAAATCTTTAATGAATAATACCTTAGCACAAAAACATCAATTATCGGCACAGACACATTGATAATATTCTTGTGGTTTTCCAAGGCTCAAATAAACAAATAGACCAGTTTTTACATTTTCTAAATAAAATACATAATAAAATAACCTTCACTACTGAAATTGAACGCAACAATTCAATAAATTTCCTAAACATAACTATCACTAAGCTCAATAATAATCTCACCTACAACATACATTGAAAAGAAACATTTACAGACTAAACAATCCCAATGGACTCTTTTAACCACATTACACATAAATTAGTCGCTTATAATTCTGTGATTCATAGAGACATTTTCATTCCTCTATCTATGTTAGACTTTAACAGAAATTAATATCACTAGAAAATTGCATCAAATATTAATATTATAGTCTCCCACATAAACAGTATTATGAAACGCAATGAACAAAAACAAATTTCTCAAATATTATATTTCATTATAGAAAACCAGTAAATAATACGCATGTCTAACTTTTATTGGCCCCTTCTCTAATATCATCAGCAAGTATGTTTAAATTTAATTTAACAACTTCCTTTTGCAGTGGTCCCAACATAAGCAAATTACTATTCAAAGCCAAACAAAAACTAATAAATTAAACAGTTGGAATATACAGAACTTGCAATGAATGTCCAACAGCTTACGTAGGACAAACGTCGAAATTTTGAATCTAGATTCAAAGAACATCTCTCCTAAGATAACAAATCCGCAGTTCTAAATATATTGAATTTATAAATTCTTTAATTACATTAGATTATTTAAAAATTCTCCACAAATGAAATAAAGGGTTGAAAATGAATATGTTGTGAAGTTT
This sequence comes from Cryptolaemus montrouzieri, assembly GCA_013387265.2. Lineage (NCBI taxonomy): Eukaryota > Metazoa > Arthropoda > Insecta > Coleoptera > Coccinellidae > Cryptolaemus > Cryptolaemus montrouzieri. The sequence goes on along the minus strand of JABFTP020000001.1, from coordinate 66,802,595 downwards.
GGAGATAATCAAACTTTGTAAAAACACAAAATTCCCTATTCTCAATAGTCCACTAGAATTTAATCATTCCCCACTACTCAACATTTTGAATTGTAATAAACTCCCCACAAAAATTGTCGCATCACCCTACTTTTACGACAATTCTATATAAACTCTTAGGTTGGTCATTCAAGAGTCGCTTGGTAACTTTCAGAAGTGTAAAATAAGAAGATATCATTCAAAAGAGATGAGTTTATGATGGAAAATATCAACAATTTTCGAGTTAATGAAAAATTAAAAAATTCTACCATCTTCAAACATTCGCGAAGAGACCAATCAACTAGCATCGAATGTTTACTAATCATTTTCAAAATCGAGTCTTTCCTCCCCGGGCACCCTACATTGCTGAATTTGCCACCCCATGTTGTCCCAAACATGTTCTATGGGATTCAAGTCGAAACTTCTGGCTGGCCATCTTAAAATATCAATTTCGGCATTTTGCAGAAATTCTGTAACTACTTTAGCTGCATGACGCCGAGCATTATCATGCATATAAATGAAGTTTTCGCTAATCAATGGGCCAAAGGATACAATATGGGGTTCAAGGATATCTGCGATGTATCTGACCGCTGTAATTCTTCCATTATTCACTAGGACTAACTCAGTTCGACCATGGAAAGAAATGCCTCCCCACACCATTACTGTGCCCCCTCCGAAGTTTTTCGGTTTGCCGGATATTGCATTGCTGATACTGTTCGTACCCAGGTATGTATACAGGCATGCGTCTTTCATTTGATACTAGACAGAACCTGAACTCGTCGGAAAAGAGAACATTCGACTATTCTGGAATACCCCAATTTGCATGTTCTCTCGCAAACTGAAGTCTTGCAACTCGATGCTCCCTGGTGAGATGCGGGCCGGTAGAAGCCACTCTTGTTCTGATATCGTCTTCTGTGAGCCTGTTCCTAACAGTTTGCAATGAAATATGCACATTTCTGGAAAGTGCAAGTTCATTTTGCAGCATTCTAGCCGTACAGTGTCGAATTCTTAGTGCAGTTAAACGAAGCCAACGATCATCAACTGGTGTTGTTATCCGATTTCTTCCCTGTCCGGCCCTTCTTCCATATTCCTCTGTTTCATGATACCGATTAATTGCTCTTGAAATAGTTCTTTGGTTAACATTCAACAAGTTAGCCACGTAAAGTTGGCTTCGCCCCTCCTCTAGCAGTGTTACAATTCTTATCATTTCATGATCACTCAAATAGCTTCCAGGACGTTCAGCAGCCATTACAATAAATTCAAAGATTCGAAAATCAACAAGAAACACAGAAAACTTGCATTAATTTAGCGTGAAAACTGAAGAGAAATTGAATGAATACTGATAGTCAAATAAACTCATTCTTGTTTCAGACGTGTTTGAGATCATGTGGAAACAAATGTTACTACATAGATAAGATTTTTTTTCTCTCATATATCCAAAAACATATTTTGACAAAGAAACTGCAATCGTGATGCTTAATCGATTGTGGAATTCAGAATACCAGGTGATGCGACAATTTTAATGGTGTGTGTAGTTAACACATTCTTTATCGGAACAGTATGCTCTAGATACTCGAAAATGACGTAACTGTCGAAACCGGTCGTGCGAATTGAAAATAAACATAGTGGAAATCAGACAGAAGTGTTTAAATTTTATTTATAATATAATATATTTGTTTAATGCCCTCTGCCGCTGAAAGTTATCGAATTGTATACAAATGGAAAAACTTTATATGTTAAAGTGAACAGGAAGAATTATACATTAGATGTTATGATCAGATTATGAGAACGTCTATAAGACATTTTTTAAATACTAGAACTTTGATATTATGTATGTATATGTTATTTCGGCTATAACAAGCGTTGGCTTTTAAGTGCCTCAAAGTTAAAGTATTCACGCCTTTGTTTATCCCCAAAAAAGTGTTCCAATGCCTTCAAATTGTATGATCTTGATGAGTCTTACGTAAATGTTATTGATGCAGTGTTCAATTATAAGCAGTGTGCTTATTGGGTAACTAACGTTCACCCAGGAGCAGCAATCAGAACAGGCAGGACGAATTTCTGTATTAGGAAATTGGGAAATGTCAACTCTTTCTTTCGTATGTTATATAAAATTTTTCTTTCGCATTCTGATAAAAAAATTATATTCACCTAAGATTAACGGTAGCATGTCCATTGCTGCCATACCAATAATAACAGCATCGCCTTCCATTTTCAGTAGAGTTTTTGACGGAGAATCATCGCCCTTCTTAGTCTTGTCCTTGTTTGAAGACTTGTCTGTTTTTTTAGCCCTAAGTTTTTCCTTGGATTTCAAAGTCTGGTCGTCTATCTTTTCCGAGGAACTTTTTTCAATTTTTCTTTTTTCTTTTCTTTCAAATACTCTTTATCTTCTACCACTTCACCTGTAAAGGCTTCATAAACACTGATAGCGCTATCGAACGATTTTGTATCAGAGGCCACTATATCGTCAAATAACTGCATCTGAGCGAACAGTTCAGTGTCGAACTCGCCTTGTGATTGGTACACCGTAACTAATGAAAAATAGAAATATAAACTAGTGTTAAAAGTGATTATATCTTTCGAATTGGTACAACTGTTTCTTGGACGTGATTAACGTACAATTACTCCGTAACAACCGTCTCTACTACCAGCCATGTTCAGATGCATAAGTCAAGAGTCCGATGATGAACATTGATGACCGATAACACTGATCAACATGGGAAACGAGCAATGGATTCTGGGGTTTTCGGGGTGGGTGATTACTATTGTAATAACCCACCCTGGAAATCCGAGAGTGTTTGATTCTCTCATTGAGGATAAAACACTCATCAGGTCAGGTTTACAGTCATTTAAAGGTCAAGTCGAGAGTTTGCGACCAAGAAATCTGATAAATTCACACATACTGAATACGAATCTGTGTTGGGGAGAAAACTGTTGATACAACTCATTGCTATAACTTACACATGATTGGTTTGGATACTAGATTATCCATCTCTTTATCAGAACATGTATCAATGTCGATATAAAAACTCCAGTTCATCTTAACATTGCCATCTATTACTAGAATTTTTTCGGAAATATCCAACACGTTTCCATTATACTCACTCTTCACGTGTACAAAACAAGTTTGGTGCAATGTTTTCTGTAAGAAGATATTAATATAAAAGAAAATTAGTTTCTATACTTTGCGATTTCCAAAATTCAACAGTTTTTCGATATAAATTATTGATAATTCTTGGGGCAATTTAGATGAGTGGAAATAGTTGTTCTTCTCAAATAGGTTAATTCTTTGTAAAATTTTCCTCCCAGGAGCCTATATGTAAATTGTATTTACCTATATCTATAACTACTGCACATCCAGTTGAGTTCACAACGGAAATTAAATAAATTAATATATCGTGATGAAAGATCTTTCAGTGAACATATGGTATGTACTAATACTGTGGCAATAACCTGCATTGTAAGCAGATCCCATCAGATGGCTTCTCATTTTCTTTACAAAGAACACAAATTTTAAAATATAACTACAGCCCAGATGAAGATATTAACTTAAATTTCAAAAAGGGAATCAATAATTTTAAAAATTTATAGCGGCAAATAAAATGAATGAAAGGAATCAGAAATGGGGGATATAAATCTATTACTGACGTGCTTGACTGAATAATTTCTTCGAAAAAACTTACAACATTCTCTATTGTGTCCAGTATAATTTCTATAGCTAGAAAATCCTTGCGGTGTTCTGGCCTTTCTTCTATCTTTTGGGTTTCATCTATCCGATCTATATCACGAGAAAGTTTGCTTAAATTGCTTAGGCTGCGTTTCTGCAATGAAGAAAGAGACTACGACAAAGAAATACATAACTATGCTCCAAAAACTCCTTACCGATTTTTTATCTTTTGACATTTTTATCTGACAGATTTTGCCAGAACACAATGCAAGGCTGATCATGTTAATTGAAAAGTTTTTTTTGTCAGAGACCAAAATACGCTTGTAAATTCGAAATCATCTCAGAAATATAAGTTTCTTGTTGTGAAAATCTACTTTTAGACAGAAATATAACGATTTCTAAAAAGATTCAGAAATCAAATAATGTCAGTGGAGGTATTCGATGGAAAACTGTAAAAAAATCCTGTATACTGCCAAAGCAATGTTGAGCACCAAATAGTACAGGACTAAAAGTTTCAAATTTGAGGCAAATATCTCGAAAATTTTAGCTGTTAAAAACAGATTTTTTGGGCACCCTGTACGTAGAAAACGTAGCGTTTGAGGAGGTATGTTTATAAACAAAACATAACATGCCGCGTTATGCTGTAAAGTCCAGCTACAAAAAAAAATTGAATCACCTGTATATATTTCACGAAGCTGAAGAAAAGGAGGGATGAAATAATAATAATTGTAATATTTTACTCACAGCTGTTTATTATTTCTGTAATAAATTGAAAAAATAAATGTTCTAAATATATTTGAAATTAGATTTATGTATTGCGGTTCCTCGGTAACAGTGACCGATTTTTGATTAAATTATTTCGAATCAACATATAAAACTATCTATTTATAGAAGTATGATAGAAAGATAAGGCGATTTTTTTTATTTCCATATATACTCAGTTGAATTAAATATATGAAAATGCTTGTATATTAATTATTTTTCCACTTGCATCAATCTATAATTGAACGATATTCAGACCTTAGGCCATTTGGATCTTTGAAGGAATTAATTCCTATGGTTAAAATGGCAAAAATAATGTTTTAAATTTTCTATATTTCATGTGTTCTTTAAAAGGGTTACATTTTGATGTATAAAATATGGTAAATAGTTGTATTTATATGTTTTACATACAAATCTAAGAAATTGAACTGCTAATAAAAATTTGTACAAATTTACAATTGAATTTTTCTTATGATTCATTGAAACTGGACATTGACATTTCTATTTGTACAATATTCAATTATATTCTTCTCTCGGAAAAGTTTTCTCTAAATTTACGTTTACTCTGCCAAAACTGCAACTGAATTTACTTCGTAAAACTCACATTATATGGAAAGCACAATGAAAATTCTAATAATAATAATGTTCATAACTTGGCAGTTCAATTTGTACAAAAAAGCACCTTATTTTATAAGTAAACTCATAAATTTTATTTTAAATGAAGAATTTGCAATTGAATCACAGATTTGAAAAAATATATTCTTCAATCGTTCTACACTAATTATCCTTTAAAAGTAACAAAATGCATGTTTGCAACTTCAGGTATTACAGGTTCTATTTCATTTCCACCTAAAACATGAAACTTCTTAAAATATGTTTATTAGTTTCACAACACAACGAGTCTGAAAAGTCAGGCAAGTATGGTCTCATTTCAACATCAATGAAATGAAACATGTTTCTAGATTAAGAAAACCATAACTATAATGATGGATGTGATACAAAAGATAAGGAAAGTTAGCTACATAACAGCATAACAATATCATGGTATTCACTGAACACTCAAAGAATTAATTAACCTTGTCAAAAATAGAAAAGTGTGAGATCTGAAAGTTGGGTCGGCCACCGGCAGCCCATTGGACAAAGACAATTTGTGTAAGTCATACAAAATGTAATATTCAAGAAATATTGTTGACTTATAAGAAAATATATTCGATATCGGATAAATTGGAGAAACTAGATTGTTAACCACGAGTTAAATATCATTGTTAATGATATGAATTTGAACAAACAGAAAGATATCTCTTGACATTTAGCATTGAAATCAATGTCCTTTTTACATTTTTTCGAACTCAGATAGCACAATAGCATATATTAAATCTTTGAAGAATTTTGAAAATATAATGACATTTGTTTCGATTCCTGAATATTATCTTATGGTTTTTGAATAGATGTAATAGTACCATAATTGATGACAAATTCATCACATTCATTCTGATATAAACTCCCAGGTGCAGTGGTGGATACAGAACTCGGAGAATCTTGATCAGTTCCTCTTGGTATAGTGTACATATTTCTACCACGGATTCTTCGGCTAATAGAACTTCCTGAAAACGATAATATACAATCATTAGACTAGATATGACAATATACTAGTTGAATATCATTACATGAACATACTGAGCTCATGTTTAACTCATTTCAGTAAAACTGAATGGACTAGTCCTTCAAAACAATAATATCGATAATGCAGCAGTGTTATTTTTTATGTAGATGTCATTGGTTTAAGGAATGGATATGACTAAAGAACCTTTAGAGCATGGGAAGCTTTCATAGTAAATATCTGCATACAGTATGGTATAAAAAAAACGTAATATACCTTCACATTATATTTCACTTCTAGATAGTTCTGACTATTTTAAGATTGAGAACTGGTGTAAGATGTTCAAAATATTTGTTGATGTTAGAGCACTTACCCACTATTCCGAAATGTTCCTGTATGTCACTTTGCACGTCAGAAACATCCCACATAGCTATAAAAGCTTGACAACAAGACTGTTTACTTCCAGGTACAACATATGGCTCATAAGAAAAGGCGTAATGATGGGCGATTGCAGCCAAGCACATTTCAATACAGAGTAGGAAATCCTGTGAAAAATATATGAACATTCAACCCCAGTTATACATATATAGTTTCGGGCCAAATTAGTAGATACTACAAAACTAGATGCACGATTCACAAAGTTTCAAAGGACATTTATATTCCTATCATAATTTTATTCTCATAAATGATGAAATTATTCCTTTTAAAACATTAACTTTGTTGAAAAATTCGGTGTATCTACTAATATAATCTATATATTAATTGCCCAAAAACTAAAGTTCTAAATAGAGAATAAGAAGAGTGTGTATGTGTTTTAGAAATGTTATGTTACCACATCAATATTAGGGTGGGTCAAAAAACGAATATTTTTTTTTGGTACTCTGTCTCTCCAAGCTCTTAATTGTAACGGGAAGGTCGTTCGCCTTACAGTTTACAATTTTTTCTTATCGCATAGATAAGATAGAGATATTAATCCCGCTTCCAACTACTTGAAAAAATATATCGTTTCATAGATTTTGTAGAAAATTGAATGTTCTACAAAACAAGCCTCCTACGATTTTTTCGTAAACCTAACCGTTTGAAAGATATTAACGGTTGAAGTTGATTATTTGAAGGTAAATTTTTTCTTTTATTATGAATTTTATAACTCAATGAAAAAAACTCATTATAAATCATGAAACTCATAGCTTTGCAGGAAATTCACTGCTCTACAAAAATGGACTCCTATAATTTTTCGATTAAGCTATGCGTTTACGAGATATTCATCGTCAAACATCAGTGCCTATCAATTTTTCCAGCTTTTGATCAATAATTCGAAAAATTTTAATTTAATTTTTGAGTTTTGGGGAATTTTACATAAATTTGAGTTTCTACTATAAAAGTTAATAATCAATAACAATTCCCTCAAATTATCAAATATTAAGAACAGTGCAACCTAGGCTTTGGAGCCTGTATGTTTACTGATCAACCAAGAGGAATACATTAAGAATACATCGATTGGTAGGTACACGAATACAATGAACTTCCATCTCATAAGGTCTGCCTTAAAACTAAAATATGACAAGATTGTTTACTGAGCTTGAAAATTGCTCAGAATTTGCCTATAATACCATAGTGCTAGGGGAAACAATCATTCCTTACAAAACTTTTCATTTCCTTTCTATGATTTTTGTTTTCAATGTTAATATTTTTCCGATGTGAACTGAGAAGGTTATAGAATTTTGGTCAGAAATAAAAGAAACTTTTTGTAAATGAGTTCCATGGAAAAGAGGAACTCTGTATAGAGTTCTTAGCCTTATGTCTTGTCATATATTCATGATTTACCTTTGCCTTGTCTTGTTTTATCGTCCTAAACAAGCACTGACTGACATAGAGCTGCCTCATGTCCAAATGCTCAGTCTCTCGAAAAATTTTATTCATGCTGTACATCTTTTTTTTAAGAATTATTTTGAGTACACCCCACACAGTCAGCCCATAATTCAAGATCGATTCAACTGATAAGTCATAAAACAATTGCATGCTTCTCCTGTTTAAGATGTCTCTTACATTATAGAATATATAAAATAAGCTCCTAAGTCTCTCAATCGAATACCGCACGTGTGATTCCCACCTCAGATGTTGGTCGATGTAGTTAAATTGCATTGGTAATTGCGGGGCAGTCGCAAACATTTTTGTGACAATCTGATTCGTGAATGAGTATGCTCCTTTGAACAGGTTGAGTTGCTGATGAAATTGTTAAAGTAAGAAACTTTGTTTTTTCGGGTTTAGAGTTAGCTTGCTGTCTCCTAGCCAAGCACCTTTAATTGCTAAACCAAATTTCGTAGCAGAATATACTTCTTCCCATGTATCACCATTAAAAATCATTGACGTGTCATCTGCATAAGATATTCCCACATAAGTTATTTTAGGAACACCCATGTTTACCGTGAGAGGATCACTTATAATTCTATTTATTTTAACTCTTTTTTTTCTCCCCGTAAGATATTTGAAAAGTTTCACAGTTTTATCTCTTATACCCATATTCTCAAGCCTTTCCAACATGATGTCATGGTTAACACTATCTAAAGCTTTCGCTAAATCTAGAAAGACAGCTAAGCATTTTTTATTGTTGTTTATAGAAAAAATTATGTTTTTGCTCAGCTCCTCTTGGCGTCCTCGGTTGCGAAACCTCGCGATAACCAAATTGTCCAGAGCTGAGCAAAAGAAACTTTTCGAGAAAATCACATTTTTCAAAAATTTTAGCGAAATTACCAATAAGCGAGATACGGCGATAATTTGTCATTAACTTCCTGTCATCGGATTTGAATATGCAGGAAACATGGGATTCTTTCCACTCGGAAGGCATAAGTCCGTTCCAAAAGATGCGATTAATAATATGCGTTTATGGTATCACAACGTGTGGATGGATCCACTTTATCATCGAGGAGCTCAAATTGTCGGGTCCGGGTGATGTATATTGTTTTTCAAAGAAGCAATCAAGGAAACGACCTCTTCATGCGTAACTGGTCTTAAATACATTGAGGCAGCATTCCACGCAATTTTTGGGATTAATATTTTGTTATTTAATTTGATTTTGCTTGCCATTTTTTTTACCAACATTTATGAAAAACTCATTGAATTTATTAGCTTTTTTATTATCATTGATAATGAAGTTATCGTCCTCATCAACAATTTCACCTAACTCCTATATAAGTTTTATGTTCAAAAATTTATTTGAATGTTTTATTCTAATAATACTTTTTTCAATATTATTAATAACTCAAAATCTTAGTCGTGTTGTTATTTATAATTATGACGTTTGTTCAGTGCGTATTTTAAATTTTTTTTCCACAAAACATACATAAAACTTTTACGAGGGATTTTAATTTTGTGAAGTCCATTACTTCTTCGGTTTGTCTTCTGCTAACTAACACCAATCTATGTTTTTACTTTCAACTATCTTCAGTATCTATCCGTTTAATACAGTATTTTCAGTGATCTTGAAACTGATAATCTTGCATACGTAATAAAATAATTCATTCCAAATAAGTCTTATAATCATCACATAAATTTATTCATCATTAATTAACCTACAATGAATAAATATTCTATATGACTATACAAAAAATTCGGAATGTAAATTACCAAAAGTGAAAGAGGTTATGAATGTATTTTTCTATCAACTTATAGTATTCAATCAAACAAAGAGCAAAAATTCACTTGACCAAGTTATTGAACTGTGGAGAAAAATAAGATCCCAACTAGTGGAGGTCCTAAAATATTGAACGATATATCGCAGTTGATAAGTAAATAAAAAAGTTTTCGATAAAAAAGTAAATAATTCGTTTTCTTCTTCCAGATCAATGTTTTTCGTATTAAATTGGAAATAAAATCGTTATTTATTTTAATTGCAATTAGAATAATCTTTGACTATATGTTGAAATGAATACATAAATTTTTTTGTTTCAATGAACCCAACATGCTCATGACTGAAAAAAAAGTTTGAAAATAGTTCACAACATTTTTCTGTCCATAAAAACTCTAATATGTGTAAATTTACCTAAAACTCATAAGAGACTATTTTTGAAGATCAGTGAATTTCCTACAAAACTATGAGTTTCACGATTCATAATTATTTTTTTCCATTGAGTTTTAAAACTCATAAGAAAAAAATAATCAAAAATCAACCGTTAATATCTTTTAAACCAAAGAATCGTAAGCGGCTTTTTTTTGTGTCGAAATCTATAAAACCATATATTTTTCAAGTAGTTGGAAGCAAGATATCAATTTTTCTGTGATAATAAGAAAAAAAATAGAAAACTGTAAGGAGGCGTATCTTCCCGTTACAACTAAGAGCTCATACTTGGAGAGACTTCCTTAGAGGTGTCTAGGAACCTATTTCTCAGAATACCAAGCAAAAAAAATATTCGTTTATTTTTACTCACCCTAATCAATATGTATCCTATTTCATTAATAAATGATGATTCTGAAGTATATGAGTTTTGATTCAAAACAAAATCTATGATTGCTTGTTTCTTAGTGCCTACGTTAATATTGTTTTGAATGTATTCTATAGGTAAGTCAAACTTCAAAAACAAGCAATAATACATATTATTTTTCAATTTTTTTTAGTACTCTTTGAAATCCAATCTAACCTGCAATCTTGTTGACAAATCATGCTCAGCTTCATGAGTATCTGAGGTTGTTTTAATGAACCCTTGATAAACCAACATATCAATTATCACACCTTGACTGAAACAAAATATATTCATAAATACGTTTGAAAGCACCGTTTTTCAAATAACTTACAAAAATGTTAAGAAGACTACAGCTTTAATGCAGAAAAATTTTGGAAATGGCTTCATTGGTCTCAATTCATGAATATTGGCCTTATAAAACATTACTAAACAATACATAGCAACAAACTGTGATACATTATTGATACCCAGGATGTAAGGATATGCCACATTAGCTCTGAAATCACCTCCTCCATAAACCCCTGAGAGATGGCAAATGCTGAAAAAGTATTTTATATAATAGAAGTGAAACATTGAAATTATTCACAAATATTGATACTAACATAGTTACAAATCGCTTAAATTGAAAAATTATCAGCAATGCTCATTTCATGAAACATATTCTGCAATCTTTAATTGCATAAGCTCATTTCGTTTAGACTGAAGGAAATATTGCTACTACAGTTTAAATTCGTTATGATTTCCTACTGCGACGATCAAGTCTATACTTTTGATATCTAGTAGGCGCTATTGAACACATAAACGTGTTGGAATTCTATAGAAATCAACCAATAGTTAACATCTGGTTTAGAAGATTGGATTCTTTCCAAAGAATAGGAAGCTACGACTCATTTCCTATCTTTCTTCACTAACTCGTTTGCCATTTCAATTACACAATACAATCCCAACCCAGTGTCTCGATTGCCATATTCGTAATAAATAGAGACTGGATTGTCTGCAACTTTTAAATTTTAAACACGCATGAAAAATGCACGACTATATACAACTTTAATGACAAACTTGTCCCTAAACAATGCAATAGATTAATAATTATGATCATACAATCAAGTACTGTTCCAACTGATCATTAGTTAAACTGTGCCTTTGATCATTCAAAAGATTTATATAAGAGGTAATTATAAAAAATGAAAAATTTATGATGTAAAACTGCAAATGTATTAAATCCCTCTCTAGTGATAACCTATCTTTACTTAATCTAAATGCGAAAGAGTAAATCTTACGGGACCTGCAAAAATCCGGACAGCTTGGTTTATCATATATTTCATTGTCGAAATTTCCATTCAAGGCCGAAATTGAGAAAAAAGTCTCCTTTCCCATATAGTTATTTCATGCTCCGAATGTATTCAAATCTTGTGACAACTATGGAAGGACTTGATAGAAATGATTTTGATTTCATTTCATTTATTGTTCAAATAAATACACTAACAAAAAGGAATTAACAATAAACACTTTCCATCAAAAAATACATGGGGTGTCATATTAAAATACAAATATCTATTTTGAAATATGCAAAAGCAATAAAATACATTTAAAACACTTAAAATATCCCACAAAATTCATTCACCCTTAAAAACTACCATTAAAATACTCATTGATGCTATAATATGCCTTGGACATAAGGATACTCTTCAAATCTCTTCTGAGGTCAGTCTTGTTTTCCCTTTTCATTTCCTCAGGAAGTTTGTTAAAAATTGTTGTGTTATAGTTAACGCCAAGTTGAGATGCGTTAACTGTGTGGTGGGGAAGTCTGTAGTGGTGTGCATTCCTGATCAAGTAGGAGTGGTTTTCATTATTTTTCGGGAGATCATCTCCAAAGTATTTGATATATATAACGCAGGCTAGAATGAACAGTGAGGACAGAGTAAGTATGCTTTCCCTCCTAAACAGGCCTCTACAACTATCTGTTCGTTTGGTGCCACAGTTAATCCGCACCACATATTTCTGTTTGATGAATATCCTTTCACCCAGAATATTATCCCGTATGAGATCAGGCTATGGAAATATGCCAGCGATTTGTTTAATTCTTCCTTGTGGCCTTGTCTGAAAAAGTAGTTCCTGCGTTTTGTTAGCGTTCATTTTCAGTTTATTCGTGTCAAACCACAATTTTACCTGCTTCAGCGTTTCTTTGGATTGATGGTTTGTTTCCTCTTCATTAGCTCCAATGTTTAAGAAGGTGGTGTCATCTGCATGCAAGATTGAACCATCGGATTTTACATTGTATGGCAGGTCATTCACGTACAAAATGAATAAAAGTGGACCCAATATGGAGCCCTATGGGATACCACTATTCATTAACTTCCACTGAGAGCATGAACCCTTAAAGTGCACTTGTTGATATCTATCTTTTAGATAGCTCTTCATAGGCTGCAAGGCTATTCCTCTGATACCAATAAATACTAAAAAAAAGTTTTTTTAACATAACTATATGGTCAATGCTGTCGAATGCTTTACTTGAATCACAGGCTAAAAGTTTACACATCTGACCATTGTCAAAGGCATTTGCTATTTGACTTAGGAGGGCCGCAAGTGCTGACGTGGACTTTTATTCCAAAAAACCATGTTGCTCCCTGCAGAAGATAGTGCAGGGATCACGGATATAGGGCGATAATTATTTGGTTCATTTACCTCTCCCCCTTTGCATATGGGCACTACTTTTGCCATTTCAGTTCAGACGGAAAGTATCCTTCTGAAAAGCATCTTGTTATTAATATGTTGATAGGGAGGGCAATATGGACTATGATACTTTTTAACAAGTTTGTGGACATTCCATAGATGTCTTTTGAGTCTTTGGATTTAAGACCTCTTGTAATTCGGACTACTTCTCCTTCAGTCATTTCATTTAAAAAAATTGAGTCTACTAGTCTTTCCTGGGTTTTTCAGAAGGTTTAATGAATTTTCATCAAAGGCTTTGCAAGAACTGGATGCGTTTGCTCCCACGTTCACAAAATACTCATTCAAAGCATCTGGCTCAAGGCAGGACAAAGGTTTAAATTTTCTTGATCTTGTGTCACCTTTTATGATCTCCCACATTGACTTTGTTTTGTTTTTAGGTTCTCTCATTTTTTTTGCATTATTTATCACTTTGTTTTCTGTTAATTTAGATCTATAGACATTCTTGACGACATTGTATGCATGCCTACTAGCTTCATCCTTCCTCACTTGTTTCACAGTGGCTAAGGCATCGAGTTGTAAATTGGGATCACTAATTTTCTTCATATTGGAGACTCTGGCTTTATGAGTTTATTTTTATGATCCATTTATTTGGACAAGTTCTGTTAAAGATTTCTACTAGTTTTTCACAAAATGAACTGAAGGCCTCAAGAGCGGTTGGAAGCCACAAAGAGAAGTACCATGTTTGTGCTTTTAGTTTGTCTATCATCTTTGAGACATTGACACCATTTACAGCTCTACAGAGAATTTTTCCTGTTTTTGCAGATTCGTTCTTCAGGTTTGAACGGCACTGTAATAATTGAGTTTTGTTATCAGAGTAGTGTGGTTGGAATGTTTTTGTTTTTATTTCTTTATGATTTGAAAAGATGTTGTCAATTGGTGTTTCAGATGATTCTGTGTTTCTTGATGGTTGCGCAAAAAGTTGACTCAACCCAAAATCTGCCATCAGCTCGAGAAAGTACCTTGTCATCTTACAATCCTTCATAATATCAATGTTGAAATCCCCGGCTATATAAGTGTTCTCTATTTTGAGTTCAATCACTTCGTCTAGGCATGTCCTCATTGTAGATAAAAATTTCAGAAGATCCTTGTGGTGGTCTATAAACTGCCAGAATAACTTTTTCCGATTTTTCGTCAATTATGCCAGATATTTCAATCACTCCTTCAACCGATTTTTTATGGATTTGTGGCAAGTTCTTGATAAGGTGTTTCTTATGTACAAGTATGAATGCACCACGATATCTTTTTTTCCGAGAGAAGTGTGCTCCGACATAGAAATTTTGGAAGTTCAATTGGTCAGGTAAAAGTTCCCCTAACCAATGTTCCGTTATTACCGCTATGTTGATGTGTTCTTCCTCAAGCACGCTTTTCATTTGGTCCAAAAACGAAAACTTGTTTTATTTTGGAGTATCATGAGATAATTTGAGAAATTCACAGTAAAGATAACTTGTGATTATAAGCATGATTTTTATTTCGTTTTATTTTAACAATTTGAGATATAATTTCAATATAATGGTATCACTAATTGAATTTCTTGAAAAATTATAACCTGGTCATTTGTAGAACATGACAAATAATTTTTGTTATGCTTTCTTTAAATTCATCGTGTAATTATTTAAACTGACTAGAGTGATTAAAATGTCACTAAAGTAAGTCAAATTCAATATAAATTTTGTACTTACACAGAGATCACACTGGTAGCAGGGCGGACAACTGTGTACTGCAGAATTCCATGTTTACAAATATGAATGAATTCTCTGAAAATGAAAACCTCAGACATATCAAAAGTTTGAATTATATTATCATGTGAAAACCACAAATGTGTCTATAATCACTTAATCTATATTTATGCATGGGATTTGTTAACCTAGTTAATTATGGAAGCAGATTTTATTTCGTTTTACTTGCTCCAGGAAAATGAAGAAGTATGAACAAAATATACCATATAAACTTTATATTAACTCCGTAATTTTTATGAATCCCAACCCAACCATTCGGAAGATATACTTTAGTATAATATTACATCATATTTCAAAATGATGATTACCTTCCCATCTCCCAATCTGGCAAGCAACAAAATGGAAATATATGTTTCACTTGCGGTTTGATTTCCAGACTAGCTTCCAAATCCATCTCCATGTTCAAATAGTTTAAAAGATATTTCATGAAGTTGTAAATAACATATGCTTCGTAACATTCTCTCAAACTGTCCACATACAGCGAGTTTTCTGGATTTATCAAACCAAGCCACTATTAAAATGAAAATATGAATGTAAATACATGTAAGTTGCTCATGTTATTGAAAATTGTAATCAGTTGCAATTAAAAATTTCCAATCAATCAGAAGGGAAATCGGGATTATTTTGTATCAAACTCATTCTACTTACGGCATTCACAGCATATATAGGTACCATCCATAGTATTCTATAAGAAATTCAAATAAGAGAGATAATTTTCAAATAGAAAATTTTCACCTGATTATATGCTTTTGCAGTTTTGGAGTTGTGTAATGAACTACATGTTGAATAATTTCCCAAAATGATACAGGAATGGCCACCCATGCAAAAATACCACCTATCCAAACTTCTTTGTTTCTTTTTTGAAATCCTTCCTCAATTGATTGAATTAAAAATATTGGCACGAATATTAATGCTGCTAATGCATAAGTAAGGATGAATAATGGCCTAATCCATTGTCTCCATTGGGATAAACAGTCTGAAAAGCCCCCCGGCATGTTACATTTTCAAGTTATGAATTTACTAAATTATCATTTGAATCTTTCCAATTTTCCTTTCTTAAAGATAAGATAACCTCCAGCAGTGTTTGACATTGATTGTTACTTCCGTTTGAACTACCTTTACCTATTGAATTTTTTCTTATTCATTTTGGTCTTCCCAAATTGTCCTAATCGAAAAAAGTTGATTGTGAGAAAATTTATAAAATTAAGTTTGTTTCTTATCATTTTTTTTGAACTTATAATTCTATTTACAACTAATACTTTCTAGGTTATATATCCGCGTTTCTACTATATTTAAATTGAAGTCTTTTTTGAAGACCTATATTGTTCTTAATATATATGGTCTGTTCTATTCAGGATCACTGCCAGATATTTTCAGAAAGACCCAAGATGATTTGGATAAGATTTGCAAATGGACTTATAGGAATAGAATAAAAATAAATGAAAAGAAATGTACCTATACTGTTTTCTATTAGACTAGAAAATCTTGAGCTTTTTATAAATGGCATTAAGATTCAGGAGAGTGAGACAACTACATATCTTGGATTGAAGCTGGACAAGCATTTAAATTTCGCCGATCACATAGAGCATTTAGTTTCAAAGGTTCACAGTCCTTCATATCTCATTAGAAGAACATCATACTTATTTAATAATAAAACTAAGTACTTAATATACCATGCCCATGTGAGTTCAATCTTGAATTAGCTAGCAGCTTTTTGGGAACAAACAAGAAAACAAGATATCCATAAATTGCAAGTTGCACAGAATAAACTTTGGAAATATTATTTCATAAAGAACCCAGAATACATACCGAAGAACTATATCAAGAACTGAAGCTGCTAGATATTAATAATATAATCAAACTGGTCAGTATATATATATATATATATATATATATATATATATATATATATATATATATATATATATATATATATATATATATATATATATATATATATATATATATATATATATATATATAGGACGCAAAAACTGACCTACCAAGCAGCCATTTGGTTTAATGAGCTGCCAAACATTGTCAAATGAGCAATTTCATATGGAAAATTTTCCAAGTTAGCACGGGAACACTTGGACCTGGGAGAAAGTTGTAATAAATATAAATATTATTTAAGCGATTCATTCTGTGAAATTAAATTCTATCGATTCTGCCTGTTATAGATTGTACAATCTTTTTGGGTGAATAAATAAATAAAAGAAAAGAATATTTCGATTTAGAACATTATATATCGTTACAGTGTTCTTGACTTGAGTATCTAAAATTGTTTGTTTGTTATACCTTTAACGTGCTCTATTTCCGCCTTTCGGCCAATGACACGCAATATCCAAAAGTGTACACAGAAATAAACTAATTCGACGATCAAATTTTCTCTGTTTCAGAGGATATGGTTTCCAGCTGTACAGTACAGGAAACTGACGTTGTCAGTAAGACCACTTTATTGGGGACCTGCAACTAAAACCTTAAACATTTATATGGGGAAAGTTTATTTAATATTGAGCACCTGTGCGCACGTACGAATGATCACGTGCTATGCCATTGTAAAGCTGTCGTGTATTCGCTTAAAGATGAATTCAGACAGTTTATACATAATTTCATACTGTTCCTGTCAGGGGAACCCAATATATGGCACATTAGACGTGCACAGATAACTTTGTGCTGGAGACGAGCATCATGTACTCTAAGCCACCAAGTCGGCTGATTTGTGTTTTGTTTGTTTGTTATTCCGTTAACGTGGTCTATTTCCGCCTTTCGGCCAATGATACGCCAGGAAATTCTGTCACTTCACTAACCCGGGAATTTTGCCGAACCCCTCTCGTGTCGAGGGAAGGGATCTTTAATGTCCAACACATCTCTGTTAGACAGGACCGACGGCTTTACATCTCCTCCGAAAGATGGATACTCAAGCGATTCCCAGAATCCGAAAAATCACACTGACTTTGTGGGGATTGAACCCAGGTCACTCTGCGCAGGAGACAAGCATCGTATCCTCTACGCCACCAAGCTGGTTTTGTGTGTTTGTATGGTATTCCGCCACAGAGCTTACTTCACGATGCATTAACATCGTCTGTAATATTTTGAGTCTGTTTTTTACCCAAAATACGAAATAATAAAAGTTATCCGTACCGAAAGTATGACCAAAACAATTTTTTGGGAAGAAAATTTTATCACAAAGTCAAACATATTTCTCGGTCAAAATTAAGGTACCCCCTTCTTCCTACACTTTGGATTTGGTTGGAGGTTCTGAGTATTGTGTTCTTGGTAGTGAAACACAGAAAGATCTTACTAGCGTTGTGTATATGTAGGTTAGGTTGCGGTAAAATAAACAGACACCATAGACCAAGTAGAGTATATCTTTGCAGACACAAAGATAATTTATATATACGAGATATAGAACCCAGTTCAACGTAGTGTTAGCTCACAGAAAGGTAATTTCGCGTGATGAACAGTCCGTCTGCTGGCGCCCTCCTTGATAATGGACTATAGGTGCGGTACTATATTAGTGCCGTGTTCTGCATTAATACAATACAATGAATTATTCTGATATGGCACATAGATGACGTGTAAAAAGGAAACATGAGTTTTCGCTGACCTAAGCGTAGACATGAACAGAGAGAAGGGTTTTACTCATTTTCTATATTCCATAGTCTAGGGTTGATTATTGAGTCAATGAGAAATGAAAAAATTGAAAATATGCCCAATTATATCAACAGCATTTCTATATGTTTTTACAAACCCATATATACTTAAACACAAAATATTATAAATATCCATTCTACTTTGACTTCTCTTTTCAGGGAGCTGTAGACAATATATGGATATTTCATTTTCAAATCGAAGGAAAGAGGAGTGAAATGACGCCAATACAAGTAACACGCATTCTAATTCAAATTTTTAAAAGAGTATAGCATGCTTTTTTCAAAATAGGAATGTAAAATAGAAAATCCGAGTTTTTCAGTTTCAAAAATGCCATCCCCGACTTTTCCTTAAAAAAATGCATTGAGAAAACAAGAACAACTTCCTCATCAACCTACCTCTGCACATTTTTTAAAAAAATCGCAAATAACATCCTAATCCCCTATGTGAAATTATCCGACACAATCAAATATTTGGCGATTTTGGTTGGTTAGGTAGAAACATCAAGCATCTCTACAGGGAGCGATGTCTTATATACTTAGTCAATGACAGGTACTCTCAAAAAATGATTTTTATCAAAAATGTTTAATATTTTCAATTACATTGAAACACTATTAACTTCTTATTTATGAAATATTATTAATAAATACTGTTATAACTAATTTTAAAATTTCTTAGAAAATTTTTACAAAATAACAATTCAGCCTTCTTCCAATAACAACAGGAAGTACTCTATTCAAGCACGTATCAGATGTCTAAACAATTTACGATGCATTCATAATGAATTTATGATATATTTCTATATGTTTATTCGAGAAAAGATATAATATCCTTCAACTGATATTGTCGATCTATTTTATGGACCTTACACTGGTGCAATATATATATATATATATATATATTCACATATTTAACAAGATATCTAGCAAATTGTTACCTTTCTTCAGACAATTTCCTCCTAGTTCCACAGATTTAGTGAAAGATTTTGGCAATGATCCAATGAAAATAATCAGAATCAAACATAAACTAATAAAATAAATGAACAAAACAATTATTAAAATGAAGAAATATAAAAAATCAATAGCTGTATATATTGCTATGAAAATGTTGTTTGGTAGTTGTATTTTGTGTTTATCGCTGCCTTAAGTATTCCTACAATTTGGGGCGGATTTCTTTAAACAACCATTGTTGGTATGCATTATTTATATCACAGGGCATTAATGAAAGATGTGAAGTTTGAGGATGTAGCGCCATACACTTTTGATGCACTCTGTGTAATAAAGTATGTGTGTTTTCATCATACAACCATGGCCCATCAACCGTTCCTAGTCTACAAAAGGCTAGTTTAATGCCTTGTCCATCCGCTTCTATGCATCTTTCTCCAACTCCTATAAAAGAATTTATTTTTTAATGAGAATACGTCTTTAAATTTGTTTTCAAGGTGGGAGGAAGGTGGTAATTCAAAAATTATTATCATTCAAAAGCCAAAAAATCAAAGAAGTCGTCAAGTCGATGCATCATGTTATTGTGATATACTACGCGCGGCGAAGGTAGAAGCGCTGCCATTGTGAGATTGTTTTTATTGCATCACAAAATGTCTACAAATTTTGAAGTTCATTAGAATTCAACTCTCTTCATTCATTAAAATTTGCCAAAAAAATATAAAGATTGTTCAAATATGATTCGAAGAAAATTCTATTTGAAAAGAAAAGACAAAAATCAGCTTCTGAAAATATATATTGTTACCGTTTCCACTACGGTATCTCACCATAGATCGCTCTAGGCCCCTCCGAATAAGCGTGTTACCGTGTTAACCACGCTTTCTTAATCACAGATCGCCTAGTAGGCCCATCGACCAGGCTTGGCACAGAACGTACTCTGGGCCTACCTGAACCGAGGGTTTAAATATCCGTGCATTTCGTAGACTCACTCTTTTTCTCTTCAACGACCTCTTCGAATTCACACTGTCTTAGAAAACCGGCTGCAGCACGCGTTGCCACGAGCCGGCTTTTCCGTACCCACGCTCCCCACGTTGGGCACCACTTGCTACCGGATGAGGAGGGCATTATCTTGTTCAAGAGTGGATTTTGACCCAAACAACTTCTTGAGCATGCTGAGCAATCGGATAATAACTAAATCTAGATTCATCACTGAAGACAAATGTGGCCCACCTCTTGTGATCCCAGTTTACGTGTTCTTGGCACCAAGCTAAACGTGCAGCGCGATTTCCAAGAGTCAGTTGTGGAACTCTTAAAGGACGTCTGGAGTGGAGTTGACCTTCGTGCAGTCGATTTCTCACAGTTTGGTCGGAAATTTGTACATTATGAACTCGTGATAGCTCTTGAGCTTATTGAGATGCTGTGGTAGTACGATCTCTTCTGGCTTGTGAAACAAAAAATCGGTCTTGGGCGACTGTAGTAATCCTGAAACGACCTGTATGGCGTTCTTCTACGCTACCTGTTTCATTGAAACGCGACCATAAACGGTTTATGAGACTTGGGCTACTTTCCAGAACCCTGGATACTTCCTGTTGTGAGCTTCCAGCTTGGAGCACGCCAACGGCGTCAAACGTCGTCTTTCCATGGTCGAATCACAAAACTTGAATCTTTTATTTGTGCTTACAACAGAAACAAAGTGCCAACTAACTGATTTCAAACACTGAATACATGAAATGATTATAAAGCGGCGTCGCATCTGCTACATTTTTAGTTTTTTATAAAAAAAAAACTGAAATCTGTTGCGGCACTTTACATAATATGGTGAGAAATTGATGCAGGTGTTCATTTCTTGAAAAAAATCATCCATATAGATCGTTCTGGATACGATATATTGATATTCAGAAGTGTTAACTAGACTTTTTTGAGGTGCTTATGTGAATTTCGTTTTTTTGGGTGAGACATTTTATGTTTCTTGTATCATACCCATGATTGCCCTCTATTTCTCTAAATAGCGAATAATTTTCCGCCACAAACATCACACACTCATAAATATACAATCCGTACAAGATTTGCATATTCATGCGGTTAAAAAGAGATTTACAACTTTCAGTCTGTCTCATCTTGAACATGGTTCTCAGACATCTCTTTTGAAGTACGAAGAGCCTGTTGGTTTCTACTGAGTTTCCCCAGAACACTATACCATACCTGACTCTGGACACAACGAATGCATGATATGCGGCATTGAGACCTATAGTACGTGAAATAACTCTCAGCGCGTAACAATACCGTGAAATGCTGCCAGCAAGGTGTTGTATATGCAGTTTTCAATTCAATGGAACACATTATGGTATATGCAAGTGCCCAGCTGGGGACGAAATCAGGCTTGAGGAACTTGAACCTAACAAACTGAACCCACAAAGCTTAAATCCTTTACAAGAAGGATGGAGCTTGTGGGTGAAATTTAGAACACAAATTGCCACAATAGACCTCTGGGTAGCAGTGGCCAGGCTGTAAAGCAGACCTCACTCAAGATTCCATTTCTATTTTTAACACGATGTAACACCAAAGGTTAATATGGATAATCAATTCTTATTATTAAACTTACCTAATTGTCCTTTAGCATTTAACCTCAAAAGTTGATTATTACCAAAACCATGACAGTGCTGAATAGCCATCAATGCTGGAGGTCCATGTCCTAAGGTATCGATACATTTACTTACAGCAACCGATCGAAGTTCACCAAAATGCAAATTTGGAGGTAACTCTGGGAATTTCTCCAAAACATCGTAGGCAACTTCATCCATAAACCATTGGAAACTTTTGCAATTAAGTTTTTCCTTAAGTTCCAATTGTTTCGAAATATCACCCATATCTAAAAATCGTGCCATAGGTTCTCTAGTATAAAAAAATTCCTTATATTTCTCATCGAACCATGTTTCAATAACACGTTTATAATTTATAGTTATAAGAGGACCTTTCTTCTTTTGTGCCAATTTACCAAAGTTATATGGCATGAAACTTCTATAAACATGCCCCACTCTTGAACAAGGTACCCATTCAATACTTCCTCCACACTGCCATATCTTGAAACTTAATTCAAAATTTTCTCCACCCCACACTAAAAGTCCTGAATCATATGCACCTAATTCTAAGAAATAGTTCCTATTTACAGCGAAAAGACCACCAGCGTGGGTGGGACTTTTATATGGTTCACTATTGTGTTGCCTTCGATTTAATTCACGATCAGGTACTTCATTCTCTTTATACAACATACCCCACTCAAAAATTCCTCGAAAATGACGATCTTCCCCATAAACAGGTCTATACTCAAAGTTTTTATGATTAATACCATCTATAATAGGTACTGTAAGAATTGTTCGATCTCTATATATTGGAGCTAATAGCGGCGGTAACCAATTTGTGTTCACTTCACAATGTGCATCTAAAAATACTATAACTTCTCCAATTGCTTCCTTTGCCCCCCTAGATCTAGTCCTAATCAATCCTTCTCTCTCTGTATTACGAATTAGTCTCACAACACCATTAAATCTTTCTAAATAATTCTCCAACTGTTCTTTCAAATTTTCTTTGTCACTAAAGTCATCTACTAATAATATCTCTTTTAAAATATGTTTGGGGGTTCTATTGATGACTGAATGAACTGTTCTCAATAGAACAGACCAACCTTCATTGTGAAAAACAATGATTACACTTGTACTTGGAAGATTTGCTGGATAATCCCAATGTCTACATTCTTCTAAACGTGTATCACGTATTGTTCTATCTAAAGAAATTTCGTCAGAACATGCTATATTCATTCCATACTCTGATTCTGATTGATCAGCAGCATTTTGTTGATCTTGATGTAGATAATGTGGAAGCCCTTTTTCACCAGGACCTTCTTGAATTTTATTATCTTTTGGCTCGAAATTTCCTAAACCTTTCACCAATTTAGGTGTTTCTAGGTGTGAAGATCTTAAATAAGCATTAAATACTCTGTCCTTTTTGTAGGTTGACAATAAATATAAAATTGGTATTAAGATTAATATGAAAGCTATTAGCCTTATCAAACGGGCCCTCCTTCCAAAATTAAATTTGTTTGTTGCCATATTCCAGTTATCTTTTTGTTGCCTCTAGAACAATCTGAAAGTAACTACAAAGTACTAAATGAGTGATAAAAGCTATACAACTTACACTTTCGGGGTTTTAAGGTATATATGATTTGGAGTAGAATGCTTGGTGACAATATGGGAAGAAATGCATTTAAATTTAAAGTTTAGATTGAAAAATAGGTCTTTCAAATTTTATCACATCTAGATCCCGGGTCCCGGCGCAAGCTGACGTTTCAAGTAGTTCAATTTAGGTCCCCGTGTAAGGTGTAGTGTATGACTTTGATGTAAATCCGACGTTTTATCTATTCCTTCAATGGTATTCTTTTTAATCTTTTCCTCAGTAAAATATATTTAGCCATCTTCAATTTCACGTATTGTGAATTAGAATACAAAATGAGATGTTTCATAGAAACACGTTTGATATCTCAAGAGACACTCGTTCTCGAAAATCTGGTCATAAAAATATGATAGTCCTTGATTTGGTTTATTCTTATTTCTGATCAAAACATGAATGGTCGTAAACTGTTCGAAAATAGGCCTGATAATTGTGATTTTGAAAGGTTATTTGCAAAAGATCTTCAAATCAGGAATATTTTTCAATCTCATTTGATGTAAAGATAATACAACTTTGTGAAATTTCTAGGTTTAATGTGATTGGTGAGATATATTGAATGATGAAGTGATAACTTTTTGCACAGTTTGAATAGTGTATTGCTAACAACTTTATCAATTATTTACAAAATCAGAATACACTTCGTTGTAAGCGACAAGGAAACTTCTCATTATATAATCACACTCCCAGCATACAAGAGTATGTTTTTCTGTAACTGTCTGGGTAGTTACACGGTAAGTGAGCAAGTATTGGAAATAGTCGCTTAAAGAGGGCATAAACTTCCGAAGATCAGATAATTTATAATCCCTATGTTGGCAGTTATCATTGCATGGTTTAGGAGAGTGGTTCGGAATCCTCTACAAGCTGTAGGTCCACCTGTGTAATTGGGATAAGTTCTCAAGCACATTCCAAAAGACAAAACAATAATGTTATTTTGCGTATATAACCTAAAAACTATTTTCCTTCTTCAACACGGGCGCATAATTCCAATTTGAAACTCATATATTTCATCATTATTGAATTTTCAACATAGAAATAGTTCATGTAACGCAAATTAGAAAGTTTTGTATCGTGAGATGAATCCACCAACTCAAGATCTTATTGCAGATCTAAAAGTGTAACTAAAAACAGCCTGAGAACATTCTGGCGCACAGCTTTGTATTTATGAGAAGTGATAATAATCTTAAACTTCAGTTCCAAGAGAGGCATCTGTTAAGGTTTATTGATTTTATTTCCGATTGAAACAACGATAACGATATTCGTTCAGCATCCCATTTTCACAGGTTGCTTTAATGCTTCATTCAAAATTACAATAATTCCCTTTATTTTATATCGTTCCTCTGCTTCTACCTTGAAAATTGAGGAGACGTTCCGACTTGAGAGAGTTTCTTTCCGCTTGCTTGTCGAATTCGTGTTAAAATGACAATGACTAACGATGAATTTGTTTGTGGAATCTAGAAACTTTGTGTATGAATAAGCAATAAAAATTTCCTCCAGTTTTGACGAAATTATTAAAGTAAGTTGGAATAGTTCCACCAATCCACGGGAAAGGGTGTAAGCAAGGGAATGTCAATTTTTTGTCATTTAATTAATTGTTTTGAGAACATAACAATATAAATTATAATTTAAGTATTGTTCATCAATATTTACTCACATTATTCATTTATTTATTCGAATGAAAAAAGGAGAATTACATAAAAAACTGTATTGCTTAGTGTGAAATTTTGATGTGAGTCAAAAATAAGATCGGGAGGAAGCACAATATGTAGAATAGATAATCATTAAAAATACGCTAAATCTTCCACAATCGACCATAATATAAGTATATGCTCAGGACAGTCTCACCTATTGATGGTCTGTAAGTGTAGTGTGAATAACAACTTTCACCATAACTATCTAACGATCGGTGAATGTGCGAATGCCCAGCTGGAGACAGAAGCAGGCTTGAGGAGCTTGGATCTAACAAACTGGAGTTGACTGAGCTTAATAGGCTCCAACCCCCAAACCTTATAGCTATTACAAGAGCAATGGAGCTTGTAGATGGAATTTAAGACAGAGTGTGCAACAAAAGACCATTGGGTCGTAATGACAAGGCTATCAAGCAGCCCACAGTCGATTTTATATCTATCTATTTAATGTGGCATAAGTTGAATTAATCGTCAAACTGAATTTTCAGGTAAGACCGCCTCGGTAGCTGCACGGTTAGTGAGCAAGTATGTAGGAATATGCTTAGCCGAGGTGCCTGGTTCGAATCCGGGTTCAAGTCATGGATGTTGTCCTTGAACAAAAAAAGTGAATTTGACAAAGACTCACATAGAGATTGGACACATAACCATAGTTGTTGAGTCCATAACCTCTGAAGGCCAGATAACTTGTAATTCTGAGAGGTGGCAGTTATCATTGCACGGTTTAGGTGAGTGGTTCGGAGTCCACTATAAACTGTAGGTCCAAAGAAAAAAAAAATTTCAGGTTATGTTTGTTTTTTGTAATGGTCGTAGATCGTTCTTAATATACAATTTACCCGCAAAACTAAGTGCTAAGTTATTAAAATTTTTCTTGATAATCATATTTACATTATATATAAAATTTTATACACATTTTATTGAAACAAATTCATTCTTAGTATCTAGTTGTATATTGGAATGTTCGATTTTGAATATAAAATAACAACTGTCCTGTCTACCTCGGTTCACTATTGCACTGGGGGTCATTTGAGGTTATCAGAAAAATAATCCTGATTGATCAAATATTTAGGACCAATTTGAATGATACCAACTTAAGGTCCAAAAATGATCAAACTTGTACTACCAAGAGTCTTTTCCCCAATCCAATTTGTTTCTTCAATATCGTGTATAAAAATTTAAATCTGTATGTCTTGTTTGGACACAGAACCTCGAGAGGTGCTTGCGTACACTCCCTCACAAAAGTTTCTGCAATTGTATATCTACTACAGACGGCGAGGGCGTCGTTTCGAAAAATTGAATTATTTAATTTTCTTATCGATTTTACAAACATTTTGTTCCTCATGTGAAAGGCAGAATGATAAATTGTGAAATTTTAATCGTAACGCTCAATATAAAATTTTTTCGTGACTCTATCGATTGCAATTTAGAATTCTTCAGTTCCATTGTGATTTATTTCTAGACGGAAAAGAATAAATAAAATGAATGTTCGCACTGAAATGTTTTCGCAATGAGGATGCAAATATGTGTGATGCAAGGTTAGATTAGACGATTACACGATTACACGATACACCTTACCTACCTACCTAGGTAGGGTGTACCGTAGCATATATAGATATTAGCTTTCCGCACAATATACATCCTTTTAGTCAAGGTTTGGCTTAGGTTTAGTTAGGTTCTTCTCTATAATATCAATGAAAAAACTCATAGTTATTCAAAATTGCCGGTTTATTGGTTGTTACAGAACAAAAGAGTTACAAATGGTGTAAACTTAACTTAGAAGTGACTTTGGATGTTGAAGCGTGGCACTGCATGTCCTCAGCATACTTTCTATAAGATGGTACGTAACCACTGAGTGCTAATCGCAAGCATGATGACATATAATTGTCAGTTAGTCGATTGCGATATTTTTACTTAATTAACTTCGTTTCAGAAAATGCAGACTCGCACAAGTAAGTTGATCCAAACATTGCCGTCAGAAATTTGTAACAGATGCTGTAGCTTTGAGATGTATATCTGATATAATCTGCAACAACTCATTTTCAACAGAACATGAGTTCATATTAAACTGACTTGTTATTTCAGTAGCTAATTCCTCAATGTTTTTAAATGAAGAAGGACAACTCATAAATGATGCTATATCTTCCAATTTACTGCAATCATAAAAACGCATTTCGTATTGTCCCAAAATATTTGATGATTTAGCCTTATACGTATAATATTTCAACTGGGGAATCCTTGCTTTCAAAGACAGAAAATGTATCAGATCCTTTATTTTCAGTTGATCTATCATGAGTTGCAGTTTACTTTTTAATGCGTTCACTACGCTAATCATCTCAGTAATAGTTTTTCCATTACCTTGAAGCTCCAAGTTGATGGTGTTTAAGTGCATTGTGATGTCAATCAAAAATGCCAAATCAGTCAGCCATGTTTCGTTTTTCAACATCTGAGTGTCATCACCTCCTTCGTCTAGAAAAGCTGTTATTTCCGGCAATAATTCTTGAAACCTTTCTGGGAATTTTCCGCGACTCAATCCCCTGACGTCCGTGTGAAGAACTAAATCAATGTGTTCAGCTGACTCCCTATCTTCCAACTGCAACTTAAAGAGCCGCCGTTGTAAGCTACGTGCACGGATGGAATTCACAATGTTTGTTGCAATGCTCATAATTTCCTCCGTGTTTAAAACTTCTGAACACAGAACTTGTTGATGTATAATGCTATGGAATGAAAAAATGAATTTAAATCTTCATTAGCTCGACACAATACCACAAAACCGTTATTGATTCCATTCATTGCTGGTGCTCCATGGGTTGTAATGCACACTAATTTATATATTGGTATCTTGTAGTTTTTTAGAAAAATTGAAGAAAATATCATATATATCTTCGCCACGGGTTTTCCCCTTCAGACGAATGATTGTCAAAAATTCTTCCTTAGCCAACATGTCATTGAATACCATCCGAATAAAAATACACAGCTGGGCAGTGTCTGTCATATCGGTGGATTCGTCGAACTGTGAAAAAAAGTATGTACATTTCATGATATCATGTTTCAGTTTATTTGCCATGTCCTGACTCATGACTTCAATGCGCCTTGTGTCAGTCGGATGAGATAACTGAAGTTCTCTAATAGCAGACATGATTTCTGTTTTATTTTTAAAATCTCCAAATACAGTCTCACCCGCTTCAATAAATGCTTCCTTCACAACCGATCCATCTTCAAATGGTTTCTTGTGTTTCGTCAATATATGAGATATTTTAAATGACGCGATCGTAGCTGCTTTTGATTGTTCAGCTGGTCTTGTGAACATGGTTTGTTCTTTTTTCAAACAAGATATTAAATCACGTACTTTTCGTTTTCTTAATTCACTCTGTGGCGGAAAATCCTTTTCATAGTTTTTATGAACCGTTTTATGATGCCTCTCTAAGTTTCCACGCTTAAGTATAGCAACTGACGCACGACAAATAAGACAAATGCACTTATCCTTCCCCATACAAAAGAAAAAATCTTCCTCCCAATCATTATTAAAATGATATGTTTTAGATTTTTTCGCTGCACTCATTTTGTACTATTTATAGATAAACTTTGTATGGACGTAGTATTGCCTTCAAGTTACAATTTAGAATGACTCCAATTCCTGCAGGCGCAACATTTATATCGGCGTCAAACGCACCGCCCGAAATTTCTAGAAAAACGGCCAGAATAAAAAACGCGGCTTATCTTTGACAAGTACCGTGCTTTCCTTTGAGGAAGCCGCCTTTTGCCGCTAGCAGAGTGTTATTTTATTATTTGATAAATTTTTGTAGTTTAGTTACCTACTTATTAAATATTCTTTTCCTCTCGAGATCTACTCAGAAAGCACTCGGGATCGACTGGCCGATCGCGATCGACCGTTTGAGCACCCCTGCACTACAATATGCCAGTAAATTATGAACTATCAAATCACTCAAATTATTTATTTACATTATTTCATCGTTTTCATTTTCTTTTTCCAATTTTAAAACGATAAAAATGTGTATAGAAGCCCTCTATATATAAGCTTTTCAATTTTCAGTGAAGGCGAGATAGCCAGAGGTCCTATATCATTTCCACTGAGAAAATTCGGGTCGAATAGTTCACAAATCCCCATTTTTTAAATGAAATTGGACACGGGGATGTTCGAAAACTAATTTCGACCTCCATCAATTCTTCTTCCGAGTACACAAGCCAAAGATTAAAAAGAGAATCGCCTTACGTAGAGACATTTTCAACCTTACATATAGTGTCGCAGCAATGTGTTACGGCCAAGAACGTAGTTATAAGAGAAAAATGAAAGAAACTTCAGTAATTCAACAAATGCAAATTTTATCAAGAATTTTCATCTAATCGATTATTCACTTCAGAACTGTAATCTTTCTCTATTTTCGCTAGGAATATGCAATATTGTTAATACCGGATATTTTCACCACAGGCGAGAATTATTGCATGACATCTACGATTCATACTCAAAATTGACCTTATTATATTCTGATCCATTGCGTTTTAAATTTCAATTGGTTTGTTCAGAACCTCATTCACGATAGCTGGCTTGTTTTGCTTTTGTTAAGAATGCTCCAGACATGTCCGATGGGATTGGGGTCTGGACTTTGTGCAAGGCACTTCATTGAAGTGATTTCGTGATCTTGAAGGTAGTTCCTAATAATATGAGTTGGTGAGGTCTGGTGTTTTCATGCATAAACAAAAAGGTTTCACCCATGTTTGCAACAAATGGTACAACTTAATAGTATTGATGATTCATTTATTTCATGGAGATTCATTTTTAAAGTAAAACAAAATGAGACACTTTTGTCACTTTTCCACAATTTATTCAATAATCACGACCGGTTTTACATCTCCTCCGAAAGATGGACCCTCAAATGATTCCCAGAATCCGAAAAATTGCACCGACTTGGTGGGGATTGAACCCAGATAACTCTGCGCAGGGGACGAGCATCATATCCTCTATGCCACTGAGCCGGCTAAATAGAAATCTAGTTTTTTCTGAAGAAAGTGATATCGCACGTTCTCTATTTCCTATTCCAGATCAGCAGAATTATCCACTCTTTGAAACAAAATCGAATTGATAGATCATAACATTAAATGTGAAGAGTTGTTCGATCGTCGATGTATTTTAAAAAAGTTGATTCAATTTAACTATGGAATTTTTCGGGGTGGTAGTTGATAGGGGTAGGGAGTGATACGGAAAAGTTCAAATAAAATAGAAAATATTTTCTGAACATAAGGGACTGTGATTAAGCGTTTTCCTCAAACAGATCGAATGGATTGATAAATATTTGATCATTTTTTTGTTTCAAATTTGAAAAAAAATATAGTTGTTGAAGCGGGGATTATTGACTATAATATAACCGATCACTTTCCTATAGTGCTGAAAATACGACAAGTTGAAAATACTCCAGATGCGAGTAGTAATAATGATCATCAAGGGAAAAGATTGATTTTGTTTTGCTTGAAGAGCTTCTGATGGGCTTAAATTGGGACAATGTGTATTCAGTGGGTGATATAAATTCAAAGATGAGCTTGTTTTTGGATATGGTGACTAAGTCGATTGAAAGCTCAACTAGTTTTTCAGTATAAAAAGCGTAAGATAAGAAAGCCATGGATAACAGCCGCGCTATCGGTGTCCATTTGGAACAAAAACAGTCTCTACAAAAAACTTTGGCCCGCCCAAATGACGAGAATCTTTAAGGGAGTATAAAAGTTATAGAAATAAACTAAATGAAATTGTGTCGTCTAGTAAGCTTGTTTATTATAGAAACAAAATAAAAGATGCAGGTAATGATTCTAGGAAGATGTGGAATTTATTGAGTGAGGTTTCAAATTTGAGGATCCTAGTGCATATAGTAATATTATCGAAAAAATTAGAGTGGACAATGTCGAATCTACTAATAAACAGTATATTGCTCAAAAATTCAATGATTTTTTCGCAGGAATAGGTTCTAGGTTGTCTGAAAACATTTGTCCGTATAGATCTTTCAATTCCAACCCGCATACTCTAACTCAGGATAACTCAATTTTTTTGGAGCCTACTAACTTTAATGAAGTGAAGGGAATGATAAAGGATTAGTCGTTCTGCTGGCGGGGGTGATGGTATTAGTAATGAAATACTTAAGAAATTTGTTGATATTATTGGAGGACCGTTTGTTCACATCTGTAATCGTATTCTTGGCGAAGGTGTCTTCCCGGATAGTTTGAAGATGGCAACAATAATTCCTTTACTTAAATCGGGCGATAGAGCAGATATGAATAATTACAGACCTATATCCCTTACATCGTGTATAGCCAAACTAATTGAGAAGGTCATCAAAAGAGGCTTATAAATTTTTTGATAAATATGAGGTCATTAATAGTAATCAATTTGGATTTCTAAATGGTAGATCCACCAATGACGCGATTAGGAGGGTTGTGGGCCGCGTCTATGAGCTTCTGGACCAGGGACTGTTTCCGATGGCTGTTTTTCTCGATATTACCAAGGCTTTCGATCTTGTACCTCATAAACAACTACTGTGTAAGCTTGATAGAATGGGGTGAGAGGTGTTCCTCTGCGTCTCTTGGCGTCGTATCTTTCAGATAGATGTCAGTGCGTCCGTATAGGTCGATCTGTAAGTGATAGTCAAAATGTGAAAATGGGTGTACCACAAGGTACTGTGTTGGGTCCTTTATTGTTTCTATGTTATATAAACGACTTTCTTAGTTTGAGTGGTGTAGGTGAGATAACATCCTATGCGGACGACACGGTGCTATTGTTTAGTGGGAAAAGTTGGAACGCTACAAGGATTTAGTCCGCATAGGGCTGATTTTGGCAGGAAATTGGATGAACAGCAATGGTTTAATACTAAATCAGAAAAAACTACTATTCTCCCTTTTGCTAGAAGTACAGTTGGATTGCCGCATTTTAATAGTATAGGCTTTTGCATGGAATGCCAAAATCGGAAAATTGTGAAAATTGTGGATGTGGAACTCAGGTTCTCTTTCTGCAATACACTACGAAGTATTTGGGTGTATACATTGACTCTACTCTCAGATGGGTGGATCAAATAAATAACATGTGCAAAAATTGCGTCCATTCATTTATGTTTTTCGTATTCTGAGTAAAGTGGCTGATACAAAACTTTATTATCCGCCTATCACGGCTTAGTGAGTCATATTTTGCAGTACGGTTGCATAGGTTGGGGAGGAGTATATGACAGACATCTTGATGGTTTGAGTGTAGTTCAGAAAAAATTATTAAAACAATCTACAGAAAACCATATGATTTTTCTACTGAACTTATTTTTCAAATGAGTGGCCTGCTAAATATTAGACAACTTTATGTAAGAGCTCTGTTGATTGATTGGTATTATGGTAAAATCAGTGTTAATCTATTATCACATAATTACGATACCAGAGGGTAGCACGCCACCTGAATTACGCCCACAAAGCATGTTTTAGAATAACACAGAGGTTTTTCACATACTATCTGAATAGAGTGTATAGTTTTCTCGACAGTCAGTTAAGAAATTCGTCTGTTTCAATACAAGTTTTTAAGAAGAGGGTTTTCAGATGGGTCCAAAGGAAAGGTCTTTTATCAATATTATGTTCATTTGATATTCTGTTTGACTGGGGAGCCTGTGGGGAATTTATATTCATATTTTTATTTATATGTATGTATATTTTTATTTTTTTATGCATTATCTTTGTAATTTTTCATTTAAATGAAGCCTTTTAGGACAGCTATTCTTGGCTCGGGAAAAATTGTTGTTTATAAATTTTTGTTTTGTGTCTGAGATTTAGTTTAATAAGTATATTTAGCTGAGTGTTTTACTCTGATTTTTGTTTTTCACATGTGTGTTGCTAACAAGGTTTTCCTTCTGCAACACTTCTACTCTGGGTATATGTATGTCAGAAAATGGGGATGCTATTGAATGTAAAGCATTTTTCCATTACATTTTTTAAATCATTAAATCATTAAATCATTACTTATAATTTTTCTAATAATTCTCGATTCAATTACATTGTTTTTTAGAAAGGTCACACCACTGCGTCAGTAGATTTAACGGTCGTATATATAAAGGAATCATCTTTTTAAAGAGATATCACATAACCTCTTTTCCCTAATCATACATTTTGGGTGGATGCTACCAGGGGTAAGGGATTGATAGGAGAAGAACAAAATATGTAACAAAAATGTTCCCTTCAATAAAAAATCGAACTGTTTATTCTCGGAATAAATTAACCAGCCGAGTTATACAGGATGGTTGCTTCCGTTGGAACGCACTGTATAATGTGTACCACCGGCAATGGTTCGAGTAATACAGAAAAACCATACTTATTAGATGGTTTTTTTCCAATTATACCGAAAAACGGTGTTATTTGTCTAGTATTCTGAAAGAGCAAAATATCAACTCAAAGAACAACATTTTAAAGTTTGTTATTGAAAAGCGAAAGATCAAAGCAGTTTCACCACACTATTAACTAGCTTTTCATTTGTATTTCTGCGTGAAATAATTGTTGAGAGGATACTTTCAGAGGGTAGATCAAGCTCAAATGTGTCAACGATCTTGATTATCTTGAGCTTCAGGTCAATTTCTACTTATTTTGACAACTAGACAACAATATTTCATGTCTGAAATAATATTTTGAAGCCAGCATACTGAATACATCACCTCCTAAAGACCTTTTAACTTTGAAATCGAGTATTACAAGAAGGTAACCTCAACCATGTTTGTCTTAAGTATTCTTTCGTTGATAATTTCCTTGAGAAGATATTCGGGTGCATACGAGGTTGGTAGAAAAATTCAAGAAGCGGAAATAAAAAAAGTTTCTGTTAAAAAAATTACTTAGTTCTTCAGTATGATCTCTATGAAGATCAGTACACGTTCGCCGATTTGTTGAGAAAAGGAGTCACGAAGAAATTTCAGGGTCGTTCGCTTTCATTGGAACACTGTATATCTATTATCGAATTTTATCGGAGAATGTGGACATCAATAATAATTCATTATCTTTAGTATGCATTTTGAGTCCAATTCGATGACTAATCAAGTAATAGAGTAAACTGAAAATTCCAATTTTTCGCACTAATTTTCAGAAGAGAACTCAAAACATACTCGAAAAAAGCGAGAACGAAGTATTCATATAAGGCGTATTTTATTTTCTTCAATTCTATTCAATTAGACTGAGTTAAGAATGTTCATTTGCAGATGCGATTTTTAGGTTCCTGATATTTTAATATTTGTAGCGTGGAAATATCATGAAAGAAAAATGCCAATCCGAAAATTGAATTGGCTATGTTGTCACACCATTGATAATATCTTCGTTTTTAGATGAGAATTGGGTTTATTGACTTTATTGACTTTATTGAGAAGGGTCGAATTTGTTGAAAATTGGAATTTAATAAGCAATATCCAGCAGCGTTGATGTTCGATCTTATATAAGGGGTTGATTTGTGATGTTTCCATTCTATTAAAAACCTTTTTTCGGTTCTTTCAAATTTAATTCTTCAATATGTCGTCTATCAAGATCAATCTAATAAATGGTTAGAGTGAAATTTTACAACCACACAAATTGCTCCAAGAAAGTGAGAGATATGAATGAATTTTGATGAATCACTGTTGTGAATTCATCTGTGAGGCATTTTTTTCAAACTTGACATACAAAAAAAGCAATTAATGTTGCTGTATCAAGGTTTTATCCCCCGTGTGTTTCATCGAATGTTTTCGAAATACCTTACTATGCATTATAAACTTACAAAATCGAAAATTCAAATTTTTTCAGAAGAAGTTTAGACATGTTTAATAATTATTTTTCCAATACTCCGCCAACAATAAAGTATGCTTCAGAACACTCGAAATAAAAAAGTTACTCATAGAAGTTGAAATAAAACTTATAATGAAAAATATAAAACTTCTGGATAAAATGAATCAAAGCCACCAAAAACCTGATAACATAGGCCTCTGGCGATATTAACTGCATGACATTTATGATTCATACTGAAAATCAATGACCTTATAGCATTATGATCCATTTCGTTACAAATTTCAGCCGGTTCTGAACCTCATTTGCGGTAGCTTGTTGGTTTGCTGGCTTCTCAATCTTCTATTGAGAATGTCCCAGATATAAGACATTCTTTCCCATATTATCACTGACCCTTCACCAAAACCATAGGTAGGTAAAATCCACTGAGCATATCTCTCATTTCGACATCTATACATCTGTACAAAAAGACAAAATGTCTATTCATCTGTAGACAAAACTACTCTCCTAGTCAGCTTCTAACAAATTGATATGTCCCCTCGCGACATTCAAACGGGCTTTGCGGTGTGCTGCGGTTAGAGCTAGACCCCGAGCTACGAAAAAGGCTTCTTTAGAAAAGTTTCAAAGCTGAAATATTTGTGAATTCGGATTTATTTCTTCTTATGAAACCGAGCATTTTCAAAGATCTACTTATAATGTTAGAGTAGTGCATTTTGAAATCAATACGATGATCTAATATGATACCGAGGTCCTTCAAATGGTCAACACGTTCGATACAAATTCCATCTATCTCATAAGGAAAAACTATTGGATCCGTCTTTCTATAAAAAGAAATACATTCCCTTCTTCCCTTTTGGAAGATTAACACTAAGTAAATCATCCGAAAACCATCTGTGAACTACATCAATACCATGCTGAAGCTCCAAGCAATCAACAACACTAGTTACAGTTTTATAGATTTTCAAATCGTCAGCAAACAAAAATACCTTTGAATACCTCACTGCGGAAATAACCTTATCAATATAAAGATTGAAGAGAAAAGGCCCAAGATGACTGCCTTGTGGAATGCCAGAGGTTACGTTTATAGCGTATGACTCGTAATTTTTGATTCGAACTATTTGTTTTCTACCACTACAGTAACCCTTCATCCACTTCAAAAGATTGCCAAGAAAGCCTGCTGATTGGAGAACTTTATCTAAGATAATGTGATTGGTTTGATCGAAAGCTTTAAAAATGTCAGTATAAGCACTATCCACCTGATCCCCTTGACCAAAAGCACTATAAATATCTTGAACATACGAAAACAAATTTGTGATGGTAGATCGTTTTCACATGAAACCATGCTGCTTCTGGCTTATCAAAAGATTCATAAAAGTGAGACAGGGTGTCCAATATAATACTTTCTAGAATTTTTGGCAGCGTATTCAGAATACTAATTGGGCGATAGTTTATTCCATTTGCTGCATCACCACTCTTATGGATAGGAGTTATGAAACAAGTTTTCCAACCTTCTGGCAACACACCTTCATCTAATGATAGATTAAATAAAGTACATATTGGTTCACAGATTGATTCGGAGCATTTTTTAAGCAAAATTGGAGGAATTCCGTCAGGTCCAGAACTAATTTTATTGGGCAATTCTTTCAGTTTTTCCATAACGATATTTTCGTCAATCACTATGTCAGTTAAATTGAGAGGATTACCGTTATTCCAAAATGAGGGCAAAACAGAGGAAATATGATGTCTGAACACAGAGGAAAAGTGATCAGAAAACAAGTTTTCTATATCTTGACCATTAGAGGACAACCGATCGTTGAGAAACAGAACAGAAGTGAAAGAAAAGTGTTTATTTTTTTAATAATAAATTTCCAGAATTCCTTCGGTTCTTCAGAAATCGAATTTTCTGCTTTATTGACAAACTCAAAATAACACTCTCGTGTCATAAGTTTGCAATCAGAACGCAACTTTGCAAACACTTCATAATTCGAAGAATTCGGATCTTGCTTGAAGTTCCTATGTGCAAGTTTTTTCTTGCGGTAAGTTTTTTTAACTCTTTTGAGAACCATGGAAGGTTTCATTCTAAATTGAAATCAATCAATCCAAAAAATCAATAAAGAAATGCTATTTATGAGATTCCATGTACAAATTGCAATAAAGTTTATATTGGTCAAATGGAACGCTATCTAGGTACACGAATTTCAGAACATCCGAGGGATGTTGTTAATGTTCACAATACTGTGAAACGAAAACTGAATAACACCGCTCTTACAGAACATGCCTTGAAAGAGTTACATATTTTTGATTTCGACGATGTGAAAGTACTCTGTAGGCAGAACATTTTACAGAAAAGGTTGGTTCATGAAATTATTGAAATTAAGAAAGAAGAAAATCTAATTCGAAAAATTGAGAGGTAGAATAGTTGTTAACCCTCGATTAGAGTCTGAAATTAATTGTTATTGTCTCGTTTTCATTTCATCATTGATTGTCTTGTTGACGTGGCCATCCCCTGCAGACGGGCGGCATGATAATTCAGTCTGTATCATGCTGCGTTATGGTAGAAGAGAATAAATGCATCGTTCGTTCGTTCTTTTATTATTAATGGTGACTCATAAAACCAACTTGTTATGTAAGTAACTCTGCTTTTCAAATCTTTATAATTAGTAACTGTCCTCGTCAATCATAAATGTTTTTACTGAATTTTTGTTTATACATCTATTAGTAATTTTTATTTATGACATATTTTTCGAACGACTGTCAAAATTTTTAGCAAATTTTTCTCAAAATTCAAAGTTCCACGATGAAATAATATATGGGCGATGTCAACACAGATTATTGGGTCCATAATGATTCTAAAAGATCTATAGATCATAAACGGCATCACTTGGAAGACTGAACATGGCCATCGGGGCCCTCTCGGTCAAACAGAGATGGAATTTGAGGAAATATCGCAGGTTATGTATTTTTTTATTATCTCCTTAGTCCTTTTCATGACCTTGATTGCTATGTAAAATCTTTTCTCAGATTTGTTTAGACATATAAAAAAAGTATGATTGTTGAAATATTTTTCTGCTGGTTTTCTTTTTCCATTGTTACAGATTCCTGCCCCAAACCCCCTTTCTTTCACCCTTGTCTTCGTCTGGAAATCATGGAATGCAAGAGAGAATGAAGCGGCTAAGCAGAAAAATCTTTGGTACTCTTTTTGTACACACGATACTAACAACATAAACACACAAGCTATTGCTAGTGCAATAGCAACAGGGAAACGAGTTTTTTCCTCAGGTTTTTTCACTCGTTTATTGAATCATAAACAAGATAGTATGGTTCCCTTGTTACATTTCCTGAGCTCACACTTGTGCTTTTTCTGACACACACCAAAATTATAGATATAAGCATTTATTGTAAATACAATTAATTCAAATTTTGTAAATCCTCTCTTTTCGAAATATATATATATATATATATATATATATATATATATATATATATATATATATATATATATATATATATATATATATATATATATATATATATATATATATGTATGATTTACATGACTTTTATACTGTTCTTTGGTTCTCTTGAAAGTTTTAGAGAAAATTGTTTTTTCAAATATTTAAAAAATTCAATAGCCTTCACATTGCTTATATTCTTTATATTGTTTCGAGATGTACAATTTTTAATTTTTTCATGATCCTTTTTCATTCTTAGAGCCTTGAAGAAGATTTTAAATGAATCGAAACGTCCGCGATTAAATGATCTGGTTTTAGTCATTCGACCTGATATCCACTCATTTAAATGAAGAACTCATTATTGGTCTTAAATCAATTTCAATATTTTCATTAAAATTGTTCGAAGATATTTCAACAGATGAGAGTTAAGAAGACACTGCGACAAAGACACCACCCCCTAGTGATTTATCACTAGGTGAGTGATATTTTCGGTATAAATAGTAGTTATTCAACTGGAAATCACTAGACTCAACCCCTTCATGAAGCTAAGACTTAGTTAATGTAATCACATCTTAAGAACAGTTGAACACAGAGTTCCGAAATTCGTCTAATTTAGTGTTTAAGCCTCAAACATTCTGATAGTACATGGAAAGATCGTCTCCAACATTAGTCTTCCTCTTCTGTTGGCACCGGCCTACTCCGAAAAAATCTCCTAACAGTAACTCCCTCTGGCCAGATTTCAGGATTAACAGCTTCATTCATTCTGTGAGATGGAACTGCCAGTTTGAAAGATGAATATATTGTCGGTTGGCGTGAGTTTAGCTTAAGATATTCATCTATTTGAATCGAATCTTTTAGGTACTGTATCAGATCATGCTCATGAGTATCCGGGTCAAACGAGACACGTGAATATAAGAAACCTTCAGGATACTCTTCAGCGCACCCAATTTGGCATTACCAACAATAGATTCACGCGAAGAAATTCCCTGAGATGTTGTCGTATCGTTTCAGTGCTAATTTGCACTCCACTGTTCTGACGAAGCTGCATTTCAAGAGGCATAGCAATAGCGAACTGGTGTCTTTATGGGGAACTTCATAAATAACGATCATGGATCACAGTAATCAAAATTTTCAAGGAGAATAAACCTTACTCACAAAAACGGATATACAACTGTTTTTGTCAATATATGGTGCTTTCTTGCAAAATCTCGATGTATTTCTTTTATTGTATTTTTCATGAGAGGAACATGTGCCCTAGGAAGAAAAATCGAATTTTCTTGGCATATACCCCGTAACAAACAGAGTAACAAAATTAACTTTTACTGGTTAAGCCCAGAGAAAATGAGCAATGAGACTCTAATTCAATAATTGTCACTGAAATCTTGGAAGAAAAGTCAATGAAGTTCTACTTAGATATTTAATTACATAAATTATGGTACACAATATCACAACTGCTTCTTTCTATATATGTAAATTTTGTAGTCTGATAAAAGAATATGGGTGCATGTTATGTTTCTTAAGGATTCTTTGAATGGAAGTATAACTCAATCCAATATCCATTGATGCTGACTTAATGGACGCATGTGGATTGACACTAAAATACGCTAGCGTATTAATTTGATTGTCGTCGTCCTCGAGAATTGGTTTTCTTCTAGTTTCTATGTATTTTGTTCCTCCAAATTGTAAAAAATTGCTTCTAATCCTTCGAAATTTTGTTTTACTCATAGGCGCCAAATTTGGAAATTGGTTATTGAATTGCCTGCAAGTTCTATCCACCACTTTTTGACATTCGCCATGAATTAAAAAGAGATTTAACATATCCTCGTTTGAATAATCAGCCATTTTATTATCAATCTGGTTTTCTCACTTCAAATTACCAACAATTCTTGTTGAAATATCAAATTCGATTGAACGAAGTGAAAAGTACATTAATTTTAGGCACCTGTCAGGTGAGCGTAGCCA
This sequence comes from Cryptolaemus montrouzieri, assembly GCA_013387265.2. Lineage (NCBI taxonomy): Eukaryota > Metazoa > Arthropoda > Insecta > Coleoptera > Coccinellidae > Cryptolaemus > Cryptolaemus montrouzieri. Next base: position 66,761,942 of record JABFTP020000001.1, on the reverse strand, counting down.
GTTCAGCTACTTGATTCAAATATTTCAAAGCATTCTCTGTTAGTTCTTGCAAAATCATCAAAATTCAATATATTCCCAAATTATTTCGGAATTATAAGAGATGGGTATAGTTCATGCTGATACAATTCCATCTGAAATTTGACGCTTCATCTGATAGCGATATAAATATTGGCACGTGCCATTTGAAAAAATTTGATTATTGCTGTTTGAAAAAGGCCAAATTGAAAAAATCATACAAAACAACGTAATGAACATTTGACATGTGTAGATTGCTTGAAAAATTGCTTGATCCTTCTTCTATCCACAAAAGTAAAAATTGTGTCTGTAGTGCAAAAGATCTACGAGCTACAACTTTTTTAAATGTTCCTCAAAAATCGAGTTTATAACAAAAATAATTAAATCTGTCAAAAGTTTTGACGGATAAGTATCAACAACTTGGGTATTTTATGCCTTGCTCAAATGTCGGTTCTAGATGTATAATAAAAAAGGAAGATTGCCATTTGAAATAACAAAGTGATGACCCACTTCCGGTACAACCGGAAATAGTATCACTTCGAAAATATTTCACTCCTATTGGAAATCGCTAGTTATGGTCGCTTATAAAATTTGTAATTGGAACTTAAAAAGTTTTTAACGGATGGTCCCGGTGGATATCCCCGTATTCCAAAACGTTCTTGTTTTTATGGCTGCATATGGGGGAAAACCTCTATTTCAGCTTCGGATGTGGATTTCTGGACTCCAGATAGAAGTTATATCATCTCAACATCTGAGCTCCACCTACGAGTCTCTACCTAGGAATCTCTGTCTACGAGTCTCCACCTAGGACCTATATTTTTAATATAGGTCATTACACAGTATACAAGATAAAGATATATAGAGAATTTTAATATAATTTAATTATTTCAACTACAATTTAAGAGGATTTTCAAGTTCAACTAATTAGCTTGAAGGTCTGCGGCAGAAAAGAAAGCAGAACGAAGATTCTGAAGCGAAGCTAAGCTGGTAGGAGATATCATCTTATAGTCGGATTATGCGCATCAGACTGTTAACCAGTGGCGTGACACAGATAAAGGGTTGACTGGAATCAGGTGTTTCAATTCAAATTGTTGTGACGTGATTTTAGCCCGTTACACCCCGGACATATTTGAAAAAAACATATGTTTATAATTAGTTGGCTATGGTTAATTTTTTGACGTAGTGTAATTCAAACTTTATGCCATCTCACTTCTTTGTTTCAAGTGGAATAATTCACAGTATTTATTTCACACTCTTGTTTCAGTAATGCGTCGAATATCAATCAAAGAATTCGAAGACCCAAGTTAAATACGGATTTCATGAACGGGGAAAAAAAAGAGTTCATTACTGAAAAATACATTTATTAAAACTATGAAAGTAACCTATTCTACAATTATTTTTACATTCTATTAATTTATGTTCTTATTATTGATTGATTTTCGCGAATCAGAGACCGTTTAGATGTTTCCAAAAATGCGCTGTCTACGTTTAATTATTACTTCGATTCCATTCATACTTGAATTTTTCATCGAAATATACCATCAATGTTGGTACTTATATTAGTTTGGAATGAATTGTTTCAGTCTTATATTCAGAAATTCTACTATTTATCTGAAGTCTACATTGCAACGTCTAGATGCGAATGAAAAATTACAAGCACAAAAATGCATATTTCGTTATAATTAATCTTGAATAAAATATACAGTCTAAACCAAAACCTACGATCCGAAAAACTGGTAGATTCTTAAGGAAATTGCAATATTTTTCTTTCGATTTTTCAATTTAGAAAAATATCTTTGCAATTCAATAAATAATCCCGCTGACTGTTGAGTGTTAACATTTTTCTAGATAGAAAAAAAATTTGGAAGGAATCTACTTATTACGTAGTTTTCGGCTCAACCTGTATACCTAAATATAAAATATTTCCTTTATTGAATAGAAATGAAGTTAAAGTAAGTATTACGATCTAGTTTCAATAATATCGGTTCTGAGATTCTGTTGAACCATTTAATTTCACGCTAGAAAATGGAAAATAGAACCAACTAGTGAATCAGCTCGAAATTGTTTTTGATACATGAATTTTGAGCATTTTTGAAAATTTCCTTCATAAAATTTTGTTAGTGATAAAAATGATGAATGAATGAAATCTTATTTACTTTAAAAGTGGGATCATGTTTTAGCATCCTAAGATACAATAAATAATACAATTAAATGGTCAAAAAATGAAATTGAATCCAAGTGATGGGAAAGAAATCCAATAAGTGAGAGCAAAATAAATCTGACTTAAGTGCTGAATGTAGACATTCCACCAGTGGACAAGATTAGACAAAGACGATAAGTGTAAATTCAGCTATTTTTTAGAAAATTGCGGTATTTGTATGCTCTTTCAATTAGTTAGATTAATATAAGTCTAATCAATATGTAACCACCTAACGTACAATTTCCCAACAGAAAATAAAAAATATGGTTGTATAGAAAAAAATTCTAGGAAAAAATCATTGTTTATGCAGTAAAATTCTAATATTCTCCTAAACCTAAAAGTTCTTGCAAATTAAGGTTTCGTAAATAACAATTTTCCATAAATGCAGCATATGTTAAATCAAAAGGTAAATTTTTTCGAAATCAATAATATTGAAATGGTAAAGATCTCGGCAAACTGTTCTTGAAAAACAAATTCCGAGGTATCTTTCTTGAAGAGTTGTAATATTACAGTAAAAAAATATGATTTCATTAATAATAAATTTCCGAGAATTACTAAAAACATTGAATTTTAGAAAGTTTTGTGGTTTTAGGGATTCTCTAAATGATGTATAAGCGATTGCGTGAGATTATCCTCATTTCTTCAGCTCGCTTGCGCCGCGCTCGCATGCTTCACTTCTATATTCAATTGCGCTAGAGGCCGATGAAATGAATTATGCAATCTGTTAATGTAAATATAAGTATTCAATTTTAATCTTCTTGATGATAAATGCTAATTATAATATATCAAAAAAACGTTTTCGAAATGGTCTCACTTATCTCACTTATTGGCTATGAACTAAATTTGCCGCAAGTAACTGGGTACAAATTAATAATTTGCAAGATATACGAATTCTTTTGATCTAATATTTTCTCTGCAAACGAATTTTCTTCTATTTGCAACGAAACTTGAGTTATGAAGCAAACCCAAACTTCACTAGAAAAAAGTGGTACTTTTGAATTTTAAATTCTACTGGGTGTTCTAGACTGAAAATTCATCCTAGCAAATGTGTATAGTTTTTGAAAAAAATTAAGTATTGTCGAATATTCTCAGAGACTAGTTTCCGAAATGTTTCGGAAAAAATGTTTTCTAATTTTCGGGATATCGTACTCAAATTGGAAATTACTTTTATTCTTCATAGTCTATACGATTAGGTATTCCGAATTTATCGGAATGAATGATCCCCTTTTTCCAGAACTTTTTCGAGACAAATATAAATTCTGACAGTATTATTTTCAGTTCGCTACAAATTTCATTCATCTTGCTATGAAGGAACATGGACCAAAAAAATGTAATTCGATTTAAACGTTTATCGGCAATTTCCGCTGATTTTTCTCAATGGTAGAGTATTGGTTTTTAATGGTCTAAATTTGACAGTTATGATAGTTGAAAATACCATGTCCCGTTAAAATCGTGGCGTTCTCTGACTATTTGTATTTTGTTGATGAATGAGCCGATACACTAACAACGATTTAATCGATATAGTTCTCAATCATGGGCCAATCCTGGGGTAAGCTTGAGGAGAGTAGCTAAATGTTCGACAAGTTTCAAAATGGTTACAAGATCAATTACTGGGGTCATTCCATTACCAGAAGGTACAAAGTTATCAAGGCAAACAGAAATTCCCAACAGAATCGCATTTTGTGAGTGGCTCATCAACAAAATTGTAGATGTTAGTTTTTCCATGATGTTGACATGAGATGATATTTTCTATTAGTATCATTTGCATATTTGGACGCAAGAAAACCCACACTTCAGCAGGGTCTTTGGTGTTTGGATTGAAATTGTTGGAAATATTTTGTTGGGAATACTATTTTCCCCGAACAAATGAAAAAAATTATTCAAAATTTCTCAAAACCATCTCGGCAGAATCACTAACTAATGTACCTCTTAATACGAGGGTATATGATATCCTCATGATGGGACGCCTACAAATTATGCTCGAATTGTTCTTCAGTGATTGTCAGAAATTTATCCAAGAAGAAGTCTGAGTCCACCATCGATTTCTATTCTTGAAACTCCTTGAAACTCCTTGAAATCAAAAGTGTATGAGGAATCCATTGAAAATGTAGATGATCTTCCACAAGAATAATTAATTTTTGTGATGAAATAAGAAATACTCCTGAAGTATGCGAATGATTTTGGTATTCATTACACCTTAGAGGTAGGTAATGCAACAATCAAAATGGAAGACATTTTCAATAGATATCCTAATTTTATCTTAGATTTTCTTATACCGTTAACAGAATTAAAGTTTATTTCATGTTTTCAACAGCGAGATAAATATGTAGTAGGAAAGTAATGCTATCTGAAAAACTGTGGCAGATACGGAAAAAATGCAACAAATAAAAAGTATATAAATTGAATGAGTAATCAAAAATTTCTAACTACTAAGACCTGTGACCGATTGCAAAAATTCAGAATTCCTAATCATATAGACTATGCAAAGTACCCTAAGCTTGACTTTTGAGCGCAATATATTCAAAATTGAAAAAGCTATTGGAAAGATTTTTTCCGAAACTTGAAAACCCTGTATTTCGGAGGTGAATCATGTCCTGATAAGAGAATATCTGTAAATTCATCATATTATTACAAGAACTATTCTCAGTTTTAAGAATGGATACTTAACACGGAAAACTATGTATACAACATAATTTTCAATAGTACTACATTTTACAACCATCAAGATGATCGAACATTTTTGCGTCTAATTAGTAAAATGTGCTATTTATTTTTCCAACGATCAGCCGATCCAAACGATCGACAGCATGTCTTATAAAAAATACATTTTCCGTTCAACCATGTGAAAAAGTAAATAGCGTCACAGACGAAACAATTTAGAAAATTTACTCGTTAAAGTTAAATGAGGTTGCTGAAATTCACGAAATATTGATTATACGACGACAGAGTTAGTGGAAAAACCATTCTGGAAGCGTTCCCGGAGGGAAAAGTGTTTTGAAACGAGAAGAGACGTTTGGATTCTTCAAAAGAAATGATACCCATGATGATTTGAATATGTATCGGCGGTGCCTTTGAAGATTCATTTGAGAATTCGAAAGCTCGGTTCTGATATTTTCCTATTTCATGGAATCCCCCAAGCTCATACGGAATCACAGAGTTCAAATGATATAAAGAAGAATGGTAAATTAATGTAATACAAACATTTATAAAGTTGAGTATATATAGTTAATTTTGCATGGAAAAATAGTTTCAATTTACAAGATTTATAAGGTATATAAGAGAGATCATATTTTTATTTTGATGAAACGAAGCAAGATTAAAACAAAATTAATGTTAACATAATAGTCTAGTCAAAATAGCAAAAAGTTACATCGAGCTGGAAAATGCTAAATATTTTAAATGTAATTTGAGAAAGAAATATCAAGTCCTACGCCTATTGCAAATTTCAGTCAAGATCAAAGGAAAAATATCGGTTTCATAAAAATAACTTTATACGTAAACCTCTTTGAAAACAAATTTTCTTGAAACTGGGAATATATTTAATCAAGCAGTTCTTACGAACATACCTACATAATTTTGTATAAGTGGATCATAGTAGGTTGTTGAAAACAAATAAATACAGGGTGTCCACGCTAAAGAGCCTATTAAAAGTATCTGGGGAACGTGTTCATCGATCAATTTCAAATTTTGGGATTAACGTAAATGGATACTGACCTACAATTTGCAACTGTTTTTAGAACGATACCAATTCCGGTTATACCGGACATCGGCTACAACTTTGCCATTTCAAATGGCATGGTGTACATAAAAGTTTTTATCAAATTGCATCCTTTTGTCTTATCTAAACCACTGAGATATGATTTTTTATCAACATTTTCGTAATTATAGTGGCATCTTCTTTGACCAAAAAATTGACCCGGAATTGAGAAAGATTATCACTTCTTTTTTTACTTTAACAAGGAATGTGTTGTTGGACTTTTCAGGGCAAAGTACTTTCCTGTGCAATTTTATACACAATTTTATATACTTGTCAACTCAAAAGATCAAAATTTGTCAGAAAAAGTTTTTTCAAATAAGAGTACCTATTTTTTTTTCTGAATCGTATTTCAAATAGGTATTGGTGGATATCATGTTTTCCAATACCTAAAATGGTTCGTTTTCATTTTATTCGCCGTGAAACATAGAAAGAGACATAGTGGATGTGATTCGGGTACTAGTTTCTATGTTCCACAAGTTCTATGTTAAGTTATTTGAATTTCGGGCTCTGTTTTGAGTTTGAGAAATTATACGAAAATAGCAATAACATTAATTTGGTATGTGAATAGTTTATTCGTTGAAGAATGTTAAAAAATGATATGATAAATATTCCAGGATATTATGAACATCATTCATGGCTAATGTCGAACATGGAAAACACTTAACGAAAATCTACCACCAATTTGCAGAAAAAATTTATAAAATTACAATTGAATTTTGTCACTTATGTAAAAGAGAGCAAATGACTTTCATTACCAAGATAAAGACATTACAATTACTGTCTTAGGTTATTTTTATGACAATCCATATGCGTCTTTACGTGCTGCTGTTGCAGATTTGGAGATAGCACATACATCAGTTAATAAAATTTTGGACAAAAATAAATTCCACCCTCACAAATTTTCAATAATATCATCGATAAATCGGGGAGATCCGGCGGTTAGGATTAATTTCTGTGAAATTACGGTGGTCCTTATTCAAGAAAACTCAGACTTCTTACACGACATTATATGGGGCGATGAGTTCACTTTTTTGAGAGAAGGTATTTTTAATCGGCATAATCCTCATATCCATGTCGTTGAAAATCTACATCAAACACGGGAGCGAAATTTCCAACAATTTTAGCTTCAATGTATTCAGTTTAATGCGCAAAAACTTATGACGATATTCAATTTATAAGTAAGATTTGAATGGTAGAAAGTATTCAGAGATTTTGAACATATTTGTTTCGGACAACCATCCGATTAAAGCACGTGTACCAAAAACTGCGCTCCGGGGATCGGAAGAATTTGTCAGGTTGTTTGACGACAGATGGATAAGGAGATTGGCTCCATGGACTTGGCCTGTCAGATATCAGGATCCTACCCATTTAGATTTTTATCCGTGTAGGTACCTATAGAGCAAGATGATCTTCAATTAAAAGTGAGACGTGCCTTTGACAGCATCGATTCCTATCAAGTACAAAAAGCAATTATTAATAAAGTGCACTTGCATGTAGACAATTTGGTTTAATTAAATTATGTTTATGTTTACGGTTTTTTCAAAATATTACCTTCCATAATTGCTACAACCAACACGACATCTTTATCGTAAGCTAACGCTACTTATTCCATTTTACAGTATGTGATAAAATTTGATTATAATGTTCTCAATTGTTTTCCGCAAATTGGTCGTAAATTCTGGTACTTCACGTTGAATGTTCCACAAGTTCTTATTATTTGTTGACATTGACCATGAATGATAAATAAATTAATAATATCCTCGTTTGAGTATTAATTTGCGATCTTATTTAACAAGAAAAACATTACACTATGGAAATTAGTGGTACTGCTATTTTCAAATAATTTTCAAACTTCAAACTGAGGCCGAATTCACTGAAACTTACGTAGAACATTTTGGATCATAGAAACCGGCATCGGAATCAAAGACACTCGTTCTGTTCTTATGTTCCACGGCATAATGATTCAATTTTCTGAAGGAACCTCAGGTTTTTGATAAAATCGGGAATAAAATGGCAACAAGGCATTTTAGGTAAAGGAAAACCTAATACCAATCAATACTAATTTGAAATACGGTTCAAATAAAGTAAAAAATAGAAGGTACTCGTTTTTGAGAGAAATGTTGACAAGTGATTTTTTTTGAGCATTCTGTATTTAACATCGCATTGGAGCGTATGTTGTTCTAAAAACTAACACTCTTCCTCGTTAAACGAAAGGAAGGTTATTATCTTATTCAAATTTGAGTCAATTTTTTGGGGCTACGAAAATGACTTTATTCCGAAAATTATGATAAAGAAGATCATAACTCAATGGTGATTAATTTTAGATAAGACAAATCCCAACAAAAAGTGCTTGAAAAAGAATGGCGTTTAATGAGAGGTGAAAATGTACATCATGCCTTTTAAAATAGCAAAGTTGTAGAAGATGCCCACTTCTGGCAAACTCAGAAGTGGTACCGCTCTGAATAAAATGGTGAACTGCAGATCACTATCCATTCATTCGAATCCCAGAATTTGCAATTGATCGATGAGCCTGTTCTCCAGATACGAAAGGGTTCTCTAACACGGATAATCTGTATGTTATGTTTGTGGTTGGTCATGTTTATTGAAAAGGTGTTTCTTAAGTGCGCAGACCTACTTCAGTTAGTGATTCCTCAGCTTGAATAAGATTTGTAGAATAAGTAATTTTTTCTTAGTAAATTAAAAATCAATCGGCTAGAAATTGAGCAGAAAAACTCAGTTCAACAAGGGCCTCTATGTAAGTATTTTTTTGAATCATCCAATTTTCCTGGATATTGAAAATTCGTAGCACCTCGTTTTATGTTAGAATATATGGTATAATTTAACCATGAAATAAGTATTCTTTCCAAAACCGTTATCGTAGAAAATGTTTTATCTCCTCTGTTTTCTCGAGAAACGTATACTTTGGAGAAAAAAAATATGCAAGCAAGTACAACCAAAATTTCAAAAAGTTTACTCTTAATAAGATGCGAAGTATATATAAATGCTGAAGAAAGGGCATTTTCAACATTTTATATAATTATCTCAATTTATCATATTAATTCGAATAAAATATTAATATTCTTCATAAAGTCATTATTTCTCAACAGATATTACTATAAAAAATTTGTTGAAATAAGCAAGAATTCATTAAAAAATTCAAATAATAATAAAATCGAACGACTTCAGCGTACTTCAATTTTCGATTTTGCCATTCTTGAAAATTTGATTGTAGGTGCTGACATAATTATGATAATTATTGATTTTCTCAAAGAATATGCATGGGAAAAACATAAGAGACAAAAAAGTTTCCTATTAAAACGTGGTTTATATATACTTTATAAAAAAGTCGTAATAAAATACTAAGGAGTTGAGGATTTCACGTTTATTACTTTTTTCATTGGTGAAGGAAAAATTTTAAACCACCCATATTGAGCAACCATTTTAAGAAAAGAAGAGGTTTGAGAAAAAATATCAGATACCTGACCTGAAGTAAGTCCGCGTACTTAGAAACACCTCGTATGTACCTGCTAGATTGCGAAAAGGTGAATACTTTGTATAATGTATTTTTATTTCATCTTTGTAGAATATATATCAGAGAAAAGTTTGTAAATTATTGAAAACTTTTATCTAATCGCAATAAACATTTTGGTTTTCACCTTAGACCTCAAATAAGAGCCGGAGAATAGTGAGGACTTAATTTAATTTTTAATTTTCATCTATTTTGACTATACTGTAAATTATAATATAGAGGTAGAAATTGGAAAGTTATCTGTACAAAACACAGAATATGCCAATCTAGATTTTTCTTAGAAGTTACGAAACCAATCCAGACGAATGTGGAAAATAAATATACAGGGTACGGTTATCATTCAAATTTGAAAATTCTGATATTGGCATATCCTGCTTGTCTTGATATATTATTTATTTATAGCCTTCAACATACATTTTTACAGTTAGTAAATGGGAATGAATTCTAGAGATCTATATAAAATATGTATAAATTCATTGATGAAGCTGCATGATTTTTAAAGAGATGATGAAACAATTAACAACCGATTAATGAAACTTCTCCTTTCTGAATGAAAGAACTACATATTCTTGAATATAAAATACAGTTACTGGAAACATATACCAATTTTACTTTCGATTAGCACTTGAAAATTTTCTAGAAATATTTTCTCCAGATAAATCGATAGGCAAAATTTTTCTATGGGAATAAGAGATATAACAGAAATCTATACAGGGTGATTCTGCAAAAAAATAGATCTTTCAACAGGTGATAGGAGATATACATGGTTTGTCGGAATGATACTGTTTTCTGACGAACTGATATACAGTCTGTTTTATGCAGATGTGGTAGATTTTACGTGCCTCATAACTTCAAATTGGCTGCATCAATTAGCATGGGAATTGTAAAGTTTCATTCACTTCATTGGATCTATTTACCGGATTCCAAATCAGCACCCTCCATGCCACTCAAGTGAAACATTATATGCACATGTCAGAGCTGGAAAGATTGTTTTAGAACGTACAAGGCACATTCTGGTCAAACTTAATGTATATTTGTGAAAGAAAGTTTATTTTTCCTAAATGAGAATTTAGGTCAATTGAGACTCGCGTTACTTCTAAAGTTTAGTGGAAACACAACATTAGATATATTTGGTGGCTGAAGGAATATTTCGACACTTCCAAATTATTCCGAAACAATTTGCTTATTCGTTCAATGTGAATCAAGAAATTTTCTCTTGAAAGGTCTCGAACTACTGGAAGTGTAACACATGGCTAAAAAGTCTCCGGACTAACAAACATATGGCACCAGAAATATCGAATGCGCTATTGTTTCAGATTTTACCAAGCTTTAAAGGAAACGTGTCAAAATTTCATGACATTATGCAAATGAATCAAAAATAGTATCGTGTCTTAATAAAACACAGCTATTTGATGGTAAAAATACCGTACAAGCCTAGTAATGGCTTAAAAAGTGCTATCGGGAAGATTCTCCATCGAAAACAACCATTTGCCGATGGTATGCTGATTTCAAAGTGGCCGTACGGCGTAGAACGCTCTGGATGGCCAAAGAAGGTGATTAACAACAAAATATCGAAAATGGGTTGAAAATTGTTATGGGTGATCGCGAAGTGAAATTGCAGGAGTTAGCTGACATCCTGAAAATATTAAAAGGCACTGTATTCAACATGATAAAAAAATTTTTCGGAGTGAGTTCCGTCTTTGCTCATAGTGGAACAAAAACAACAACAAATTGACGATCTGAGCGTTTCAGAGAGCGATAGAAATAATTTTATTTCGATTTCTGACCAGGGATGAAACATGGATCCATCACTATATGCTACAGTCGTTGAAAACAGTATCAGCTGAGTGGAGAGCCAAGGGCGAAAGCCGTCCGAAGCGTCCAAAAACCTAACAATCGACTGGCAAGGATATGGCATCTGTATTTTGGGATACGAATGGAATATTCTTCATTGACGATCAACAGTGACTATAATATAGCCAATAGCAAGGTAAAAAACATTGTTTTGTCAAGACAATGCTCCAATTCTACAAGTTGGTGAAAACTATAGCAAAAATCAACTAATTATACTCGGAATTGATGTCGCATCCATTCTGGTCTCCAGATCTGGTTTTCAGATTACTGGCTCTTTGCTGCTTTGAAAAAGATCCTTTAAGAAAAGAGATTTGGCTCGGAAGAAGAAGTAATTGTCGAAGCTAATTCCCATTTTGAGGCCAGAGTAGATTCTTCCTACAAGACAGGCATAGATATGTTAGAGAAGCGTTGAAATGATTATATCATTGTAGAAGGTAAGTATATAGATGCATAGATTCGAATTTAAAAGAATATTGTAATTTTCATTGATTTTTCCTGGGACTTTTTGTTTACTTCGAACATGATGCAACAAAGTGATCGATTTTTAAATCATACTTATCCTAATAGGTAGAGGTGGTTTGATAATTTGGCCACTCGATGTTGTGATAGTTCAAGGAATAAGGTGAAACTGATACAGCGATCTGATGGAAATATTTTGAAAGCTAGAGAGACAACTCCGCATTTCTGAAAAATAATTTCTTTCCGCAAAACACTTGGAGTATGAAGAAAAATGTCTTTTATGGTCTGAAACAGCAATCTTCCTTGTTTTCAAACGTGCAAATGATTCTCCATTTGAGTGATATACATAGTGTTGATCTGGCATCCGACCAGAAGAATTTTTCGAAGTTTGGCTCTGCTCTCGGCAATATTGACAATTGTGTTAAAACAAAAATTTTATTTTGAACGTAACGTTAAAAGTTTGATGTGAAGCGATATAGCAGTTCAAGAATTATGAGTTAAGGAAAAACAACCACTTCTACACAGAATAGGCTGTATATATTCGGAAGACAATCTCATCAAAACAACTTATTATCAAGTCAAGCCACGGATGCCTCCTCTCCTGATGAATCACTCAGTAAAATATTAAATGAAATGCTATTGCGTGCGTTGATGAGCACACTTTTTGATAACGGCTCGACCTATTTTTTATTTCAAAATGTTTGTATTCATCAGAATTATATTCTAATGAAAATGAATATTGAAAAGGTTGACAGAGAAATTAGAAAATTCGGGAAAACCTATAGCTGGGAATATAGAATCAATGAAGAACCATGATTGATATTTGAAAAATTGAAATGCTCAATTCTTTTGTTTCGTATGTTAAGGCCATCAAAATAATTTTGGTATAAAAATCTCGACACAATGTCGAAAGAAGTGCAAAACTCATAATTTTTTATGAATTTTAGGCCATAATTAACAATATGGATGCTATATTTGATTTATAATGAATAAAATAATTACAGAGGAAAGGCGGAAAATATGGATGAACAAAAATTTAACATTCTGTAAGATTTCTTGATCATAATTGGCGATAGAAATGAGCTATTTCGCTAATCATCTTTCAGATTTGTTCATTATGTTCTTGAAAAGGTTATCACAACTGGGCAATTGTTAATTAATAGTTGTAAAGGAATATCGGAAAATCGGGAAACTGCTAACATCTATTTTAATACGTAAATTCAATCATAACTGACCCTAAGGAGAACATAATTCTTCGATTTCTAACTTTGTTTAACTAAAAACTAGTCAATGGAAGAAAAATCTAGGAAAAATTTGAAAATTCATTAAAATTCAAATCATTGTCGGCTAGCTAGTATAACAATAATTATTTAGGAATGTTTGCATAATGAATTATCTGAAAATAAGTTTCAAAACATAAGGTGTTCAATGTTTTTGCCCTATATAATGTGTCCTAATTTTATTTACCATAGGCTCAAGTTGAGAAATTATACATAATATGTTGGAGTGTTATAAATAAATTTTCATGTTCAAAGTACATACTAAAGATATCTGGATTCCATGTAAAATATGCCTAGATCATTTTCAAATGTCTCAATAAATAAAAATCGTGTTTATCTCGTCTCTGTGTAACATGAATATAACATTTGGTCCTTGTCTTTTATAATAAGGCAATACCATTTACGAAATTTTCGTTGTTTTTTCTGAGGGTCATTCATCCCACAAACACTGCTGCTTTTGGTCCACGTAGTATGTATATAAATGACATTTTCTGCAAGTCTTTATGCCGCATCTGTATGTTATATATGAATTTTTGGTTTGACCTTTACCCTTGCAGTATTTTAAACTGCATGGGTACCAACCTATGCAAATTTCAAGGTGACAGTTGCACGATTGCCACATATTTTTGAGACCTGTGCAGGTTGGCATGGCATCCTTCGTAGTATTAGAAACTTCGTTCTTGAAGAAACGGTGCTTGACCTTTGGAAATTTTTTTAGAGCTGTCATATACGTTGTTGTGGGTATTCCTGTAAACAAAAATGGATTATAAGAAAACAATAGTTCTATTCAGGGGAAATATTACCGTTAATATTATCAGTATAAGAAAAGCAGGATATGAAATTATCATAGGAATATTTTGAATTGAAATATTATGATTTTGGTATTTTATACAGGGTGAGTCAACCATGGATACCCCACTCCTCATTTTTGAATATTTTCGAAATGGTTTCATCCATATGGACCATTAAACATTACAAGTTGAAAACGTTATCGACTATACAAGTGTTTTATTATTCAAATTTATATCGAAGTTATGCTTTTAAATAATAATGCTCCATATTTCGAATCACTTTTCTATAAGTCACACTAAAATAATGAGAGATACTTGAATTGTATATATCTGAATTTAAGTATCTTAAGAATTATTCAATTATGTGAAATTTTGTGATATTTTTCAAACTCTTCCGGAAAATACCATCTCGTTGTCAAAATAATACAGGGTGTTCAATGATGAATGTCAAAGTTTGGAACCATTCAAACGTTTCCCTTGCTTCAACTGGTGCATTTTCTCAATTCTTTTAACAAATAAACACAATATTTTTGAAGAATATATTCCTTACTCTCAATTTTAAATAATCTATGATCAGCTGCATTTATGCACATCAGAAACTAATTAAATCAATCCAAACCTTTTACAAGTACAGTATTCATAAGTGCTACTCAACTTATGGAACCCTAATTCATTGATTGTCGGTTCTTAGCAAAAACGCTCGCACAGGTCGATTTTTGACTTTCATTATAACATAACTTTTTATGATAAATGAAGAGTTTAACACCTTGTATTTAGGAGAGTAATCGTTTTTTGGAATTTTTTGCGCAGTTATCTAGAAGCTTTATACAGTTTTAAAAAGAGCACACACAAGATGGGGGTTGCCGTTTGAAATTCAAAGTAAAGGTGGCTCGAGGTTAGGGGGTTAGGGGGTTAGATTTTCTTCTTAATTTATCATTTAAAGTTAGGTATTGAAAATCAAAAATCAACCTGGTTGAGCATTTTTGCTAAATACTGACAATCAATTAATTATGGATTTTACTAAGGACTTTCGCGCAACCCGATATATAAACACCTCAAAAAAGTCTAGGGAACACTTACCAATATCTTTAAAATATGAATTTGATGATTCGAATTTATAGAAATCTTTCGGTTTTTATTAGGATGTATTGTATATAATGTATTTTCAAGAAAACAAAATAATATTTGACTTCTCCAAAGCATCTATTATAAAAAAAATTTGAAATTTGAAAATGACGAAATTTGGTAAAACACAAAAAAAAATCCTGGACTAATATTTTCGAAACGATATGGAAGCACTTATATTTTTCAGTACCCAGAAGGTCCACCTCTATTATTAATGACACTTTGGTATCGTCGCGGCATGCTCAATATTAAATTGTCTATTACATTTTGGCCTAAGCTATTCCAAGCCCCCTGAACTGCTAATCGAAGCTCCTGTTCATGATGGAAGACGTTTTGACGCAGGAGATTTCTTTTTAGGGTATTCCACACATGCTCGATGGGATTCAGATCTGGGGAGCAGGATGGCCACGGTAGAAGATCGATATCATTCTCTTCAAGAATGTTCAAGACAACTCTTGCACGATGAGGAGGGGCATTATCTTGTTGGAAGAGTGGATTTTGACCCAATGTTTGGAAATACGGTACCACTACAGGTAAAACTATCTCATTAGCGTAAGAATTTCCCGTGAGGTTATTCTGTATGAAAACGAGGTTAGTTCTTCCATCAAGGCGTATACCTCCTCAAAACATCACTCATCCGCCTCCCTGTCTAACAACTTCTCGAGCATGCTTGAGACGGTTCTGTTTTTCAGGTTCCTTCCATATTCGAATTCTTCCCGAATCGGGATAATAACTAAATCTAGATTCATCACTGAAGAGAACTGTGGCCCACCTCTCTTGATCCCAGTTTACGTGTTCTTGGCACCAAGCTAAACGAGCAGCGCGATTTCCATGGGTCAGTTGTGGAACTCTTAAGGGACGTCTGGAGTAGAGTTGACTTTCGTGAAGTCGGTTTCTCACAGTTTGGTCGGAAATTTGTACATTATGAACTCGTGATAGCTCTTGAGCTAATTGAGATGCTGTGGTAGTACGATCTCTTCTGGCTTGTGAAACCAAAAATCGGTCTTGGGTGACTGTAGTCATCATAAAACGACCTGTATGGCGTTCTTCTACGCTACCTGTTTCATTGAAACGCGACCATAAACGGTTTTTGACACTTGGGTTACTTCCCAGAACCCTGGATACTTCCCGTTGTGAGCTCCCAGCTTGGAGCATGCCAACGGCTCGTAACATCTCTTCTCTAGTCAAATGTCGTCTTTCCATGGTCGAATCACAAAACTTGAATCTTTTATTTGTGCTTACAACAGAAACAAAGTGCCAACTAACTGATTTCAAACACTGAATACATGAAATGATTATAAAGCAGCGTCGCATCTGCTGCATTTTTAGTTTTTTATAAAAAAAAACTGAAATCTGTTGCGGCACTCTACATAATTTGGTGAGAAATTGATGCAGGTGTTCATTTCTTAGAAAAGATCATCCATATTGATCGTTCTGGATACGATATATCGATATTCAGAAATGTTCCCTAGACTTTTTTGAGGTGTTTATTCTGGAACAATTTTATTTTTTATCTTATATATTTATATCTAGCATTCATTACTCTCAGACCAGCAACTTGCTTGATACTATTCAAATTCAAAATATTCAACGTTATTTGACTGGTGTACGCTTACTACGTTTCAAAATAATATGCATTGTCCCTATTCTGAATATTTTGTAATTATTGTAATCATATGGAGCAACAAGTACCCCACACAATAATAATTTTATAGTGACTGATATATTTTTTGATGAACTATTAATTGAAAATACTTTTTTCGAAATTTCAGACATTATATTGTAACGATATCCAATCGTCCCTGAAACTGACCCTGTCTGTCACCGCCCGGCGGAATGCCGAATTGCCACGCACTTTCAAGAGAATTCGGGAAAGATCTGAAAACTACCAGCGCGCCGAAATACTGAGAAACCAGGTTACTGTTCAGAGAAGGCTCTGCTCTGCTTGTATATTAATAGAGAGCGCGAAGCGCAAGGAAGGCAGTTATGAATAAAAGCGCGAATAAGTGGGCAAAGTGTTGGAAATAAATTAAGCAGTATTAATTGTGTTATATAAATTAGTGATAATTGTTCAGTTCACGTGTAAATAAATTAGTTACAAATTTTGTAACGTTGAAGTGTTTGATTTGAACCCAAAAATAATTTCAAGAACTGAGAAACGTTACAATATAATCTGCATTAGCTTCAAAATTCAAATGTTCATCTAGTTGAACACCTATATATTCAATAACAAATTTCTTTCCAAGCGGGACAATAAATTCTTTCATTATATTCACTTGCCAAAAACAATATATACAGATTTATCGACATTCAAAGCTAAGCTGTTACCACAGAGTCATTCACATAAAGAAAGAAGATCCCCATTCAATAGTGATAACATTCTTTCGAGATCATTACCAACAATATAAACTAAAGTCATCCGCAATATTTTCATTCACCTTTTTAACTATTTTAAGAATATCAGGAATATAAATAATCAAAAGAATTGGTCTCAATAATGTCCTGGAACCCCATCATCAATTTTTCGTTGTACATTATTCCATTATATTTTACTATCTGTGATCTTCTCGTCATATATATTTCAAACCACTTAGGAACTTCCTTAAATCCAATTTTTTGTCGTTTCGTGAGAGAACCTTCCTATTTATTGTTTCAAACGCACGTTTAAGGTTCAAAAATACAGAAATCACAAATCGATATAGCTTTTAACCATATTTTAATCCAATCATCTCTTAATGAACAAACCTTGAAAATAATTGTGATATTTATTGAAAGGCATAAATGTCTTCATACCTTTTCCCTACGGTTTTGAAGATAAAATTGATTTTCAAATTTTCTTGAGAGAATTCATTTCAAAAGTAGACTTTGATAAAATTTCCAACCTCATTGGACAGGTTTCGACGTTTTAGTACTGGAGCTTTGTGAAATATTGTGAATACAGAAAAATTACCGGTTTTTGAGTTATAATGCAAACTTGCGTTTTTCAAATACGAACAAAATGCAACATTGATTTCGTTCAATAGAGATTTTCTTTTCCAAAAAATTCACACTTCATATAAAATTCACATTTCATGTATTTACCATTACAGAATTTACACCGAATGATTAAAATAGCTCAAGTATGTTCAGTGCATTCATTATGATGGTTCGAAAATTAATTATTGCAATGACAATTTAGATAAGTTATTTGGATGTATTTTTGGTAAGTTACAATTGTTGCGTGAATATAGTATCGTTTGTAGTAACGATGCGATCATGCCGTATGAAAATTTTGAAAAGTTTGATATGATTGAATATTATATTCAAAATTAATATGATACTAATGCTGCAGAAGCTGCTTATGGTCGTTTTCTCACCTCATAGAAGTTAATTCGATGAATTGAGGGAAAACCTCCTGAATCATGGTAAATTCAAAGTCTCAAGGAGATGAGAATATCAAGTAATTGATGAAGCAGATGCAAAAATTGATGTATAGGTAGTGTAACTACTAACCCATCGATTTCGTGTAGGCAAATTGGAATGGTAACAGGAGTATCTGAGACAACACTCAGTATTCTCAAGAAAATGGGCATCAACCTAATCAAATAAGAATGTCCTAGTTTTTACAGCGATTAGATTTTTTGCAATTGGTTTCTTCGAAAATTTGAAGAAAACTCGCAGTTTTTCCGAGAAATAATTTAGACTGATTAAGTTCACATCATTACTGATCCAATATTCAATCGTCAAAATGAACATTTGTGGTCGGATGTAAACCCACATCGCCATATGGTTCAAAATTTTCGTACGGATGGTTGGTTCTTTATTACAAAAGATATTATAATCACAAAATAGTAATAACTATAGTTGCCATAACGCAATTTGCTTCATGTTGATATAATAATAACTAGGCTAAGTTTGAATATTAGATATCGTTTTTCTAGTGAGCTTTCCAGCGTAATAATTACAGCGCCCTTCTAAATTCATCATCATAGAAAATTTCCTTTCAGTACGCAACAATTCAAGAAAATATTGAGCTAAGTTAAATTGAATTATAAAAACTATAAAACTTAAAATACAAAAAAAACTATAATTTTTCCGGAGAATTTCAACACCCTGTAGCTCCGTAACGAACCTTTTGCGGACCTATGTTTATATAAACTTTTTTCTTAAAACTGCACGTAGATTTACCCCTCAAGTTGTGACATACTATTATGAACGATCCTGTATATGTTTAGTTATTTTCATTAAATTCAAATGAATAATATTGAATGTCCATATTTTTCAGTTTTTAATCATACCATTTATCAGAAACACAAAATTAAATCTGAAATTTACTTCACTTGTTCAATAACAGCCAATGAATATATTTGATAAATTTACAATTCCTCCGGGGTATTTCTCAGTTCACTATAAATCACATCGTGACTTAATTTGGATGAGGCCTATGATGTTAATCTTAAGCAAATGAGGCTGAACCTTATAAATCGTCGATAATTATGAACGCTAGGTATCATGAAATGGCATGGCGTGATATTGAACAATGGGGGGCTGTTCGTTTAGGTACCGGGAAAGGAAAATATAATTGGAAATGCAAGCACCGGATAACACGAAAATACAACTTTTCTCGCCAGGAATTCGAAATAGAATACCAAGAGTTGTTCACCACTTCGAAGATCATTATTGTCTGAGAGAGGAAACCTCATGAAGTTTCTGGCATAAACAGTTGTATGATATTCATAATCAAAACTATTTTGACTTCCCAATAAGTTTCCAAAATTTGAAATGTACACATCATAGCAAAAATGTAGGGATATTATGAAATTCTATGTCACTTTTGAATACCATAAGGATGGAAGTCTAGTTTTTCGTGAATGTTCACATTCAGCCACATTTTAATGCACAAGCTTTTTTAACGCATATGTGTTCATTTTATTGATTACATTAGTTCTTTCGAAAGATTTCTTATGAAAGCCAGACTTTTCCCAGCAGCTGGAAAATGGCGAGAAGTCATTCAACCGATCCCAAAGAAAGGAAAGAAGTCCTTACCCCAAAACTACCACCCTGTTGCACTTCTTCCCATTATGACCAAAGTGATGGAGAGAATCATAAATGATGAACTCATCAAATATCTTGAGTTGCGGGGAATTATTAACGACCGTCAGTATGGTTTTCGCAGGCAAAGATCGACAGGAGATCTGCTCGCCTACGTCACTCACGTTTTTACATTAAAGATGGAAAAACATGGGGAATCTAGAGCAATACCTCTCGACATCTCTAAAGCCTTCGATAGGGTTTGGCATGAAGCTTTGTTGAATAAACTTGCTGTATATGGGCGGGGTTGGATAAGTAGCTTTCTTTCGAATAGACCAATACAAGTTGTGGTCGACGGTATAAAATCTGATTGTTTCCGGTTGCAAGCAGGAGTACCACAGGGATCCATTCTTTCGCCAACCTTGTTTCTGTTGCAGATAAACGATCTTATGTCATCTACAGAGACCAAGATCTTCGATTTTGCAGACGATTGTACCCTGGTTTCGTCTTTCAGTAGTCTGCGACCGATTATAGATGCGGAATCTCAGCGTCAGAGATATCAACAAATTAATAACTTAAACTCTGACTTACATAGGATATCTGAGTGAGGTCAGTTGAACCTGATGAGCTTCAACGCGAGCAAGACGCAAACAACTACGTTTTCTAGAAAGGTCCCTGCTGGAGAACCTCCTGTTATGATGCAAGGCCAACAAATTGCATCCAAAGATTCGATGCACCTTCTCGGAATAACGGACAACTCCAGGTTCTGCTGGCATCAACATGTATCAGCTAAGTCGGGATCAGCTAAACTTAGTTTCCTTTTCAGAGCCAAGCGATACTTCACTTCATCTCAGCTGTTGCTTCTTTATAAGGCGCATATTCGATCTGCTTTGGAATATTGTTCCCATGTATGGGGATCTGCGCCCAAACATTCTTTGCTGATGTTGGTTAGTGTGCAAAAACGGGCTGTACGCCTCATGGACCACCCGGAGGTCACCCGCGATCCCCAACCGCTGGCTCTCAGAAGACAAGTTGCTTACATTTATCTGTTTTACAGATACTTTCTTTGCCTTTATCGGACATGGACCGAAAATCAGAATTTAACACCATTATGTTAATAGCAGAGAACAACGGCTTCGATAAAAACACAAGAGAGAGTTTAATTAATCGAAAAATACGAAACAACACATTCAACATGATATATCCCCAATCCAAGAGAGAAAAGCCCGAAAAATTTATGTCTCTAACATATTTTGGGAAGACGTCAGAACAGGTTGCTAGAGTTTTGTCTGATAGTAAAAAACTTCATATTGCATTCAAACCATTTAGCGAATTGTCAGGCCTGCTTTTCAACACAAAAAATAAAACCGATAAATTCGAAAATTCAGGAGTATACCAATTAACATGTTCTGAGTGCAATTCCTTTCATATAGGTCAAACAGAACGCTCTTTCAAGGCTAGATACAAAGAACATTTCCGGTCATTCCTACATCAGAAATATGATTCAGCTTTAGCTGCACATTGTCTGAATGAAACCAATCCTTTTCCAGAACTTCAACAGCTAAAAATTCTTCATTCCTGTGATAAATCTTATAAACTCAATTTCTTTGAATCGATGGTAATTTTCAAGGCATCTAGGGTAGAAAGAGTTAAGCTCCTTAACGAGGTAGACTCAATTTCCTACCAATCACCATTATTCAAGTTACTGTGACCTCTACTAGCATTTTATTGATGGTAATTCCTGTATTGTACATGAGTATTCAGTTTTCATTAGCTTGTTGTTGATAATGGACGTATGTCCGAAACCGGTCTAACCAATGTAAAATTTTGTCATTCTTTACATCAATAAATTAGTGATATTTAAAACATTCTAACTTTTTTTTTTATTATTTATTAAGTAGATGTCAGTGACAAACTGACAGTTGAAGTTGAATAACTTCCTCATTCAGTATGGTTGCAAAAACTCTATTTGAAGTGATAGTTATAATCGTAAAAGAAATTGAAGTTAACGGTAAAATTAACGAAATGGTTGTAGTTGCAAAAACTCTCTTATGTCCGTGAACGTTTCGAGTAAAATCTGTATTTGTGTTTGGAAGTTGGCGGTGAACACTTTGAACATTTGTTCGATTGATACCGAGTTGACCTATGAAATGTATCAGGTATAATAAATTCAATTGTTTCTTCAATTTTCAACTTTTCCCTACCCACCAACATATAGGTATTTCTATGAATAAGCTCTATTATTTGAAAACCAAACAAACGTGTTCTGAATCTCCATCCAAAATCAGCAAACTCGCAAACAATGTATAGCTCTGTATTGATTCACCCTGTATCTTCATTACAATGCAGATGAAGCAAAAATTTTGTCTACAATATTCTAGAAATTCTAAAACCTTTCTAATGAGATTCGAGGGGTTGACATCCTCATCTGAGGAGGTGTAGTGGAAGAAGCACTGCTTAAAGATATTTTCCCCCAAAATACAACAGTATCTCGGTGAATTTTCATTCGACAGACTTTGCACTCACTGAAAATAACTCGTCAAAACTCAAAATTATTACACAGTTGTGTGTAGAATCAAAAGAGCTTTCCAATGAGGTATCACTCGACCTATGTTCCCTATTCAAAAAATTGAGTTTTGTGCACCCCCTGCTTAGGGGGTTGATATGAAATAAAATCACCATGTGTTAAAAGATGTCCCCCTTCAGACAAAAATTGACCTATTTCTGCTTCTTGAATAATTTAGAAGTTATTGAGCCTTTTTCGTTTTAGTTGCCCCACGTATACATCATAGAACACTAGAGATCAAGGAAGAAAACAAAACTGAGAGTTTTCCAGGTAAACATACACCAAAGAAGATCAAGTTATGTGTATAGGCCAACAAAGTCATGGCCATAATTTTTTTTGGATGAGCTCGGTGTCATTCATATTGATTATCTTAAAAAAGCTAATACAATCACAGGTAAATATTATTCAGAGATCGCATTTGGCTGAAAAAAGAGTGGTTTCATCATGGTTGGACAGATGTGTGGTTACCATGACGAAAATCCATAAATTGAGCAGAAAATTGCTACTGTATCCAGCATATTCTCCACATGTGGCCCCCTTAGTCTATTTTCTGTTTCCAAATCTGAAGATATAGCTGTGTGGCAAAGGATTTGGGTTAGACAAAGAGGTAATCACTGAAATAAACACCTATTTTGGGAGCCTTGAGGAAAAACGTTGGACTAATGTATCGAGTTCAGAACAGATTATATTGAGAAATATAATTGCCAAAAAAATATCTTCCAATCAAAAAGTCGCTGATTCATTAAACCGTTCTCCTACATTCAAGAAGCACTATTTTGTTCCAGATATTTTCATCTTTGGGAATATTCGAGTCATTGAACGTGTTTCGTCTATTACATTTTTTGCGAATCTTTTCCGAACATTCAAATCCCAGCACGGCAATATCATAACCGTAACACTTCTGAAGAATAATGAAAGAACTTCACTAGCACTATTCCCATAAAACTGAAGCGGTATAAAAACAGAATTGCTTGAAGAGCGGAAACCTTTGAAACCTAAATGGCATTACTACATTTGTCACAATATTCCATTTTCTCTCTTCTATGACGCACTCGTACGGAAATATTAGTCCATTCTTCGTGAAGTTGTTCGCTATGAATCTGTTCATCTTGGAAAAGCACAATGCTAACGAGTGAGTGCGAGAACTTCGAGTAGGTACATTAAATAATGCAAAATTGCTGATACATTGAAAAGGTTTTATGATTTTTGTTTTCGTCTCCGGGTTTCATACAATGGTCTATGTACTACCAAAAGCATTATCCGAAACGTGTAATCACCATAAAGGTATCACTTAACCATATACTTCGGCGAACTGAATAAATAACTAAAGATAAATCGGACATACAGGATGTTCTAGGTATGCAGTCATTAATTTCTATAGGATAAGAAAACAATGCTCATGAACATATGTCCAAAAGTCCTTCGTTCTCGAGAATATTTTTTTCTCGTTTCTATTGGACTCTTGTACTTTTTAAAGAATTTAGCTTCAATTCATCAGTTGAGTGTAGTATTTACAGGGTGAATTTTTTCGGTCATTGTACCTTTGACCCCTTCAAAATCATAGTATAGTGCGCCACTGGACAAAAATATTCATGGAAAAGATATTTTCAATTCGAAATTTATTTGGTCTCTTGAAATTTTTTCGAAATTTCAACTGTTTTCGAGTAAAAAATGATTTACATGAAAAGGCACGCGCTTTTTGAACTATTATCATAATTTTCAAAGAAACTTGGAAAATCGTAGTTTTTATGTCATTTTGAGTTCAGATATAAGAATGTTCATTTTATTTAGTGGAAATTCAAAGGTCCTGTAACTTTTTGGGCCATCATATCATGGGTATTTTTATGTAAAACCTAATCTTACTGATATTCACAGTAACATACAGAAGACTTGTTTTTTTTCAATAATACATAGTTTTTGGAATTTAAGAATTGGCTGATATTCATCAATTCTATGGCCGATCAGGTGATAATGTAGGTGAAGCCCGAATACTCTATCTTCTTCTATCCTAACAGAAATATTTTTTCGAGAAATTTTTCGTTTCCATAGAAGATACTTCACGTGAAACCTTACGGTTTCGACCATCCGAGTAGATTCTGGACCAGGTCGGTTTGCCAGGACACCGATAAATGAAGAACTTATTTTGGATGAAGTCCATGATAATCCAAGAATCGGCACTCAAAGGATATATATACATGTTGGCGTATCACATTCGACTGTTTGTAGAATTTTGCATGAGCAACTGTTATACTCCAACCATATCCAGAGGATTCAAGCCGTCAGAGCTGAAGATCTACTCAGAAGGCTCAAATTTCACCAATGGCTATTATAAAGATGTGCTGAAAATGACAAATTTTAAAGGAATATTTTGTTTACAGAAGAAACAGGGTTTACGCGAGAAGATATAATGAATTTCCACAACGATGACGTGTGGGATGAAGAAAATCCTCATCAAATAAGAGAGCTTAGCCACCACGAAAAGTTTTCTATGAATGTGAGTAATTATATCTATCACGAAAATACAAGATTGCATCTAAAAATTTAATTGCTCATTTTTTACGAGGTGCCAAAGTTAATAACAAAAGAGCCAACAGCGAAAACGAAATAATTTAAATAAATGTTCAAAAATACCACCATTCTCACGAACACATCACAATATTTAATGTAATATCATCATCAAGATAATATGATAATATCATCATCAAGGATGGTACTTGATGATGACTGCCATTGATCAGCATGGATCTGTTCCATTTTATTTCGCTGAAACTTGAATAGTCTCAGGAAATAGTCTTCCTATCTTTCAGTTGCTCACCCTGTATCTTTTACAGTTTTCAATTAAAATGGAAATTCGTTCAAGGCGATGTAGACAAAGATACCACCTTTCTTTTGAGTCATCACTGAACCATCTTCCCTATTCAAAATGTTCATGATTGCAACCCCGCTTAGGGGTTGATATTTCAGGCAAGTTTTGTACCCCAAAAGATGTTCCCCTTGAAACAAAAATTGACCTGTTTATGCGTTTTGATCATGAATGAATATCTTGGTAGATAAAGCCTCTGTTTGGTTTGCGTTGAAGCACCCTGTATATCGTTAACATACAGGTGTTGGTGTAGTTGATATTTAAATGAGCGGTACTTATGTTTTTCAAAATTCTCCATGCGCTTTGGTGGCAAATTACAAGTTCCTCGGCAATTTCCTATGTTGATGTGGTTGGATTAATATCAACATATTCAATACGTCTATTTCGGTATCTTCGTCGATAACGAAATCCTCCTCTTCAGCAGGTTGCACCTCACGAAATTTTCGTTCAACTTTAGAGGTTCTATTCGGATGAAGTCTTTCCGGATAGCGCTCTCTGTATAATTGTTCAGCTTGAACGCTATTTTGCATGCATTCTCCATGAATAAGGAGCATATCGACTTTTTCACTTTGGGTGTATTGATTCATACTCAAACTGATTCAACTAATTCGCAATGTCAATAATTAACAACAATGGAATTTTGAGATGTCACACTTATATTTTTATGTTCACAGAATATTATAATTATGAACAAACATTTTGCATCGTCAACGCAGTTATTGTTATTAGCGAATGGGGAAACTGCAAAAATTGCCTAGGTATTTTCGACTAGAGCTCCGGAACCGTTAACAATAGAATGACGTGAGTTCTTCTTCATTTCATTTCATTCATAACTACTTCCTTCCAGTCCTCTACTCCTAGCTCTTCAATATCTTTCTCCACCATCTTGATCCATTCTGTGCGTGGTCTTCCTCTGCCTCTTCTTCTCGTTATTCCCATTGTCAAAACTTGTCTTGTTGTTCTATCGTTTCCCAGTCGGAAAACATGGCCAAACCATCTCATTCTTTGTGCTTTAGCCACATTTGTTATTGAGGGTTGTCCATACAATTCTTGAAGCTCGGCGTTCGTTCTCCTTTCCCAACGATTTTCTACCTTTTTTCCACCATATATTCTTCTGAGTATTCTTCTCTCGAAAACTTCTAATGTATATTTTTCCCTCTGATTCAACTTCCACAGTTCGCAACCGTATGTTACCACAGGCCTGATGATCTTCTGATAAATTTTCTTCTTCGCGTTTTTCGACATATTTTTGGACCTGAGCACTCTGTATAATCCTCCTAAGCATTTTGTTCATTAAGCTTTCCTCTCCTGTATTTCTACTTTCTCCTCCTCTGTTCTCGTCAATGTTACACCTAAAGAGTTGAACTGCTCTACCTTTTCAAAGCAGTATGTCCTATCTTCACTAATTATCTGCAGATTTGAGTGCCTTTCATTTTCTTGTTGTCCTACTATCATATACCTGGTTTTATTTTCTTTATCATTGAACCCTTTCTTGTTGCAGCGGTTTCTAACTTCCTGAATTCATTCACCAAATGTTCTCTTGTTCTGGTCACAATAACTATGTCGTCTGCATACGCTAAAACTTGTGTCTTTTGACTGTATATTGTACCTTTGCTAGCTATACTGCTCTCTTTTATAATTTTATCCATATTGAAAAGTGTAGTAAAGGGATCTCCCTGTCTCAGGGAGATCCCTTTATCAACACAGAATGATTCCGACAATTGTCCGTTCATTTTAACTTTATAGGTGGTATCCGTCAATGTCATTCTTACCAGCCTAATTAGTTTGCCTTTTATTTCTAGATCATCCATTGTTTCATATATATATTTTCTTATTATACTATCATAAGCCTGTTTATATTCGATGAAAAGCATATGGAGTATCATGTTTTGATCAATAGTATTATCTATAATTTGCTTCAACACAAAAATCTGATCCATGACTGATCTATTTTTCGGAACCCACACTGATACTGTCCTAGCTTTGGTTCTATTATTTCGTTTAGTCTATTTTTGATAGATATCGCCATAATCTTGTAGATAGTGTCCATTAAGGCAATCCCTCTATAGTTCTCGCAATTGGTCGTACCCCCCTTCTTGTGCAACGGACATATTAGAGCTTCCTTCCACCTACTTGGCATTTTCTCCTCTTCCCAAACTTTAGATATTATAAAATATATATTGTCCGCCATTTCTTGTTCCCCTATCTTCAACATATCCGCCATGATGCCATTTTCACCTGGCGCTTTGTTGTTTTTAAACAATTTTATGATTGATCTTATTTCTTCCTTATTTGGAGGTTCCTCATACGCTTCATTTACGAACGCCCCTTCCTCGTTCGCATTTTCACTAGTCTTTTCACTTTCCCCGTCTAACAACTCTCTGAAATACTCCATCTCTTCAAACTTTCTTCTATTCCTCCTACCAACTGCCCGTTTTTGTCTTTGCAGAATAATATTTTGTTTTGCTGATAGAGCCTCCTCTGATATTTTATATTTTTATAGAATTATCTCGTCTGTTTTCGCATATTGTTGTTTTCCAGATTTTCCATTTCAGTCTCTATATATTCTCTTTTCTTTCTCCTGCATGTACTTTTTGCTTTTTTTCTCTTTTCCCTATACAACTTCTGGTTCTCTTTTGTGTTGTTTTTCATCATATCCATTCTCGATTCTTCCCTTTCAAGTACTACTCTCCTGCACTCTTCATCATATCAACCTCCTTGATCTGCTTTGCTATCATCTTTTAGCAGCATATCTGCTCCTTTTTTCATAATCTGTTCCAACTGTCTCCACTGATCTTTAACGCTTTCCTCTTTATTACTGGAAATTCTTTTGTTAATTTTGGTCTGAAACTCCTTCCTAATATTCTCATCATTCAATTTTTCCACTGCATAATTGATTACTTTATTTCTTTTACTTTCCTGATGTTCTGGTTTCCTATATTTCATCTTGGCTTTTACGAGCATGTGGTCTGTGTCCACGTCTGCTCCGCGTAAACTCCTAACATTCATTACATACTTGGCGTGTTTACTCTCTATAACCATGTGATCTATTTGGTTAACTGTTCTGTTATCAGGTGATATCCACGTACCTTTATAGATATCCTTATGCTGAAAATAGGTTGTGACTACTCGAAGATTCCTCTCTGTTGCTAGTTCAATAAGTTTTTTCCATTATCATTACTTTCTTCGTGCTTACTGTACTTTCCTATAGCAGGCCTGTATATTTCTTCTTGTTCCAGTTTCGCATTGAAATCTCCCAGAATAATTTTAACATCATATTGAGGGTCTTGTCGTATTCTTCTTCTTATTCTTTACTGGCAGGAATTCAACTACTTCTTGTTTTAAGCTTCTATTAATCAAAAATCCTGTCCCAAACCTCCTATCTTCGCCACCGCTATTAAAGAAATTATAATTCCCCACTTCTTTGACAAAATAACCTAGTTGTTTGGTTTTTTGTAACGCAAGTATATCGATTTCGTATTTTTTCATGATTTCTGTGACTCTTATCAATGTTCCTTCCACATAAGTTGTTCTGACATTCCATGTACTTAAGTTAATTTGATCCTTCTTCTCTATTTTTTATATAGCGTTCTCAAAATTATTTGTCAACTCAATAAGACTGAACTGTTAAGAAAACGTTTTTTTTTTAAAATGTGAGTATCTATTTTTTTACTTTATCAACCGCATTTTAAATTAGTTTTGATTAGTATTCTGTTACTCAATACCTAGTTTGACGTTTGGAAATCATATAAAAATAGTGTATAGGTTTTTTCTAATAAAATAAAAAGATTCTCAAACGAGAATATTATGAATTTATGGTCAATGTCAAAAAACTAGAAGCCGAATTTACAGAGAATTTAACGAAATGTACCGGAATTAACGACCAATTTGCAGTAAAATTACAATCAAATTTTGTTACTCATGGAAAACAGACAGCGAAAAGGGGTAGAGCTAGTTTCATAAGCAAGAATGAAGACATTGCAGTTTTGGGTTATTTTCATACCGATGGAATTATAATTTCGAAAATTTCAATAATAAAAGTCAGATCAATGGTATTTAATTTTAGAAAGGACAAAATTGAAAAGTACACCATGCCATTTGAAATAACAAAGTTGTAGTATATATTCAGTATAACCGGAAGTGATATCGCTCTCAAAACTATTGCAAATTGTTGACTAGAAACAATTTACTTTAATGCCAAAATTGGAAATTGATCGCTAAACCCGTTCCCCAGATACTTCCAATGGGACCTTTAGCGCGGACACACTGTATATAACCTAAAAAATATTGTGTCTCTACCTGGAGTATTAATCTGGTATGTTGAACAATCCGTGAAAAATATTCAATCTTTATAGATGATACGCAATCTTTACCACATAATCTAGTGCACGCTATCCATTTCTTGTTCATTAAATATACTACCTTTTATATTGGTCATCATACATCACGTTCTTTCTGATCCATGTGTGGTCATAATAGGCCATATAATTCCAACTTTCAAAACCAATACAACGAACGTCAACATCAATCAACACTATTGAACACAGAACGATTTCTGGATTTGTAATAATCGGAATCGTTTGTATGAAATATATGACAACGCATAGATTATTATTATCCTGGCATAACTGAACACACGGATATTATGGTGTCCATTAAGGTCGGTATATCTACGCGTCTATCACCGTTTTGAGTTACGGCTGGTGCATCTATTTACGCTCTGGAATAGTTAATTTACCTATCAGAATAAGTCGACCGAATGATAAATTTGGGGATATGTCTACGCCATGTCCCAGTTTCCTTGTATTTGTGGAATCGTATACTGAGAATCGTTTTTTTTCAGATTCTGTTCTTTATGTTTCGGGCAAAACCTGCAATATGTCCACATAGAAACTCTTAATTTTCAGCTTGAAGAATATTTCTATTAATGAAATATAATTCCTTCTCATTGTCAGTGGTGACTCGATTGAGAGGTACAGAGCTGAAACACTGGTTACAAAATTTGAAAGAAAATGCTAACGAAAGAAACTTATTTCGAGGCAACATGATACCAGAGTATATTCAGTAGCAGAATATTGCTGTCAGGTATGGTTGAATAGTGCTCATGTCGATAATATTCTCAGTTGAACTGTTCTATGAGAGTTATAAGTGGATGTATCAGTTCAACTGCTACCCCATGGCTTCCGGTTATTTCTAATATAGTTCCTTCCCATATTCGCAGGAAATTAGCTCTTAAATCATCTTGGGATAACTATCACTCATTTCCAGAAGTTTTTCCGGTAATACACTATCTTAAAAATCCATCTAACCTGAAGTTGATGTTTTCAATAAAGTTCTCAAAGAGGATCCTTCCAAAAGGGTTGCAGGTTTCGATGTAAGTAGGAAAAATTGGTGTACATTAAATCATCTCAGGACAGGACATAGTAGTTGTAATCCTATGTTGTTCAAATGTAATACTGTAGAAAGTCCGGCATGTGAATGTGGTCCAGCTGAAGAAACAATAAGACATTTAGTCCTCGATTGTCCTATTTACCATTTTACGGGTGGTTTTCGAGAAAATCATTCCGTTTCAGATAATTTCATTAACTGGGTAGAGAACTTCAAGTCTATTTAGGAAATTAGTTTTGAATACTTGAGGTTATTATGGGCTACACCCCCGAATGGTGTATGAGATGTTCCCTGTTGAAAAACAGCGGAGCATTAGTTAAGTTCTTAGATAAGGCAAGGGCTACACCCCCGTAGGACTTCATTCCCAAAGGGTGTATGAGATGTTCCCTGTTGAAAAACAGAGGAGCATTTTTTAAGTTCTTAGATTCATGTCAGTTTAGACATATAAGAGTTAGGTATTTTTGATGAAATATTTTTCTGTTGGTTTTTCCTTTTTCATTGTTACAGTTTCTTTCTGTACCAAACCCCCTTTCTTTCCATCATTGTCTTCGTGAAAAAGTTCTGGAAATCATGGAGTTCAAGATGAGAATGAGAAAATGAAGCTGCTGAGCAGAAAAATTTTTTGATACTCTTTTTGTACACACGACACTAACACAATATAAACAGACAAGCTATTACTAGCGACAGGGAAACGAGATTTTTCCTCAAGTTTTTCTCACACGTTTATTGAATCATACGCGAGATAGTATGGTTCCCCTGTTACATTTCCTGAGCTCACACTTTAGGGGCAATCGTAGGAGGCATGTTGCGAGATTAGACGATATGAATCGTTCTTACGGTATCAAGATATCGCACGTGAACAATTGTTTGGCGGAGTTTGTGGTTAGATTATCCGATATTTCGTTTTTGCATTCCTGAAATAACTTTGAGTATTTAGTAATTAAGTATGGGTATTTCAACAAAATATGATCTTTCGGGGATGTTCATTAATGATTTTTTATATTAACGGAAATTAATAACAATGGACGGCCTGAAGTAGAATGGACAGTCGAATGAATTTCAAAAAGTCGCGCTAATAATACATGCGAAAGCTGATATAAACATTTATTCGAAATACGATTGAATCAGTACAATTGATCAATAAAAAATACAACCTTTCAGTTGATAATTCACAGTCGTCGAAAGTTTATTCCACAATCAAACTCCATAAAAACGAGCTCCAACAAAATACCTTTTACTTTACTTTACTACAGAGTTTGATTGAGGATTCGATACTTGATTAAAATTGGTATATATTGTTCAATTGAATAAAACAATGATGTTCAAGTTTTCCCTATATTGACGAACTCATGACGCGTTTCAGCTCACTGTGGCTTCATCAGTTAAGCAGTACATTTGAAAGGCTGATGCGTTATATATTACATTGGTGAAAGCAGGTACTTAGCTCAATACCTGGAAAATCCTCAAAACAGGATTGCTTCTTTAAAAACCAAAAATATAAGTAATAGTGACTAACTTAGGTCCAAGTAAATACTAAGAAAGTTTTCGAAAATTTTCGGTCTTTTGATTTTCAATGTTTTCCATAGTTTCAGCTTCAATCTATTATTTTCATTTAGTAAAATATCAAAATAACTATTGGTAGTATGATTATTTTCTGGTAGATAATTTGCATAGTGAGAATTTTGTTTGTCAAAACTGCGTTTGAATTCTGATAACCTTATATTGAAATCTTCCAGAAGGGAGTTTATAAACACCTGACTTGTTAACTTTATGAATCTTAGATTTACAGTTCTCAATACACCCTCCAATTCAAAAGAAGGAGAATTTTGTGAAAATAGAAACAACCAGTATTAGTTTTGATACAAATCTTTTTTATTAATCAATACATTCGCCTTCTGCACTGATACACAAATTTGCACGTGCCAACAGGTTGTCAAACGACTTCTCTATTTCCTCTTTTGGAATGGTCTTCAGCGCGTCGGTTACACTTTCAATTGTCTCAATCGAATGGTGCCGCTTTCCTTTCATCGTCCAATACAGCTCACGGAGCAGATAGTAGTCACACAGAGCCAGATCGGGCGAACATAGTGAATGTTGCAATTTGATCAAAAATTCAGTAACAACTTTGGAAAGATGTGATTGGGCATTAAGTGCAAAAGAGTCCAACTGCAGTTTTCTCTATATTCTGGCCGAATACGACAAATTTTTGCCAGTAATCGTTTCATGACGCCCAGATGAAAGTCTAATATGACTGTCTGGGCGCATTGAACAAATTCCTTTTGGATTATTTCTTTACAATCGTAAAAAAAATCAACATAAGCTTCACTTTTGACTTCTCCAAGCGACTTCTTAGGGTTTTCCTTCATACAACGCTCTCCATTCAGCACTTTGCCGTTTTGTTTCGGGCTCATACTGTGTACACCACATCTCATCACCAGTCACAATCGTTTCAAAGAAGTTTGGGTTCTTCCGATCACTTTTAATGGTGTATTTTCTATTCTCAATTCAATTAAACTTTTGGTCGTCGGTGAGTTTGTGTGATACAAATCGCGAATTGACCTTCGTAGGGCCCAACACTTCGGTCGAAATGCGGTATACATTCGTTTGAGGAACGCCCAATTCTATTTCAATAAATTTCACCGACGAATTCTCATCATTTCTAATTTATTCAGGCACTTTTCCCATGTTTTCTTCATTCAGGGTCTTTCTATTCGATTCGAAATGCTTGAACCACTCGTACACGGGATAGACAATCATTGCCATATGAAGTCAGTAGTATTTAGTGCTTTTCGGTGAAAGATTTACCAATTTTAACACAAAACTCAATTGCAGCTCTTTTTCGAAACTCATTCACCGACCGTTCGATGAACTAAACGCACTAATAAACAGAACACAATAACTCAAGTTGTTTACATACTAATGTCATGAAATGAAACAGTTCGTTTACTTTTGGAATGGAGGGCGTATATCTGCCTAGAGACTTATTCGTTCTGAAAGGTGTATTCAAATGATGTGATGAGAATAACGACTTTAAATTTAGACTGAACTTACCAATATGTTAATATACAGGGTGTTACATGTCACAACTTGAGGGGATAAATCTACGTGCAATTTTAAGAAAAAAAGTTTATATGAACATAGGTCCGCAACAGCTTCGTAACGGAGCTACAGGGTGTTGAAATTTCCGGAAAAAATTGGTTTTTTCTTCAAAACTTCTGCAGTTATTGCGCTATTCAGCCAAAATTTGGCATGCAAGCTATTTTTTACAGCCTCCATCATTACACGTCCTAGACTTCAACTGAAATTCACAAGGTGTTTTCTTTTCCGAGGCCATGTCTCCTATTGCCCCTTTTGCAGTATGCCACTGATCAGCGTACAATCAAATTTCGTCATCTTCGTTCAATTTAGAAACTTTTTTGGTATTTGTAATTTTTTCGTATCTCCAACCGTTTTCGAGTGAGCAATTATTGAATTTGAATTGTTTGTTATTCGCTAAATAGTTGAATGTATTATTCAAGAATTTTCTAGCTTTTTCACAAAAATGTACTGGTGCGCCGTTATGTATGAACTACATTATGTTTCTCACACAAAGTGGTACATCCTCGAGCAATAAAGGTAACTCCTCCTCAAGAAATTGCCGATAAGCGGGACCGTTTAGTCTGTCAGGCAAAATAAATGGCCCAATCAAATTATTTCTAATTATTTCAACCAAAATTTGTGAAAGCAGTTCTCGAAGAATTAGCTTCGTCTGTGAACTTTATTTCACTATCAAAATGAGTATTTTCTCTAATTTTATATAAGAACCATCGGCAGAAATTCAGTCTTGAAGAAAAATCTCGAGGAAGTAGAGTTTTGACGACTTGAATATGAAACGGGTACAAAAAAAAGTCGTGGAGAATCCTACAAACTAGAACATGTATAATATTCAACTGATTTCCAATTTTTCTTGTACTCACATGAGGATTCAAATCAATGCAATTCAAAACTGCTTCCTCAATATCTGGAGTTCTCATAGTTTGAGTTGCACGTTTTAAATGATTAATTGCAGTAAACGTACCTGTTTCCCCTCAACCTTCTGTGGATATTTGAAAATATTCGCCTGTCTGGTGTTACTCGATTTGGAAAGCGCACCTGATATAATCGCCTAGCTTCTGTTGTGTTTCCGCGTCAGCCAGACCGTACATGTAATGGATATCAGTCAATTCGGCGTTAGTGAAATTAGCCATTTTTTCTTACAGCAATAACTACAAAAGTCTTAAAACGAATCGTTAATTTAATAAACAATTCGAGCAGACACTGGTTCGACTTTAGCAACTGTCAAAATAAATAAATAAATGAAAAAAATCAAAGCCTACTAGTCATTTTTCAAATTATAAGTGCTTTCAATTCAGCGAATGCATACAATCGTTTAATAATTTTTTGCTCGAGAACGGTCGGATATACAAAAAAATTACAAGTGTCAAAAAAATTTCTAAATTGAACGAAGATGACTAAAATTGATTGTACGCTGATCAGTGACGTACTGCAAAAAAGTATGAAAGGGCAAAAGAAGACATGGCTCCGGAAAAGAATCAATTGGTTTCAATAAAGCAGATAATTGTTAGAAGCGCTACGAGGGATGTCTTTTAAGTAATGATAATAATATATAATAATAGCTTCATGGAAAAAGGATACATCCTTATGAACAACCCATAATGCTTACAAAAATATTTTACATCTATCAAAAAGAAACAAATTCCCAGGAACAAAAAAGGAGTAATTCATAAACGAGCAATCAGGAAAGATTCGAAACAAAAGTGGAACATAAATATGTAAATATAATATATATATATATATATATATATATATATATATATATATATATATATATATATATATATATATATATATATATATATATATATATATCAAACAAAATAAGCACCCAAATAATCCCTAACCGTTATCTTGCCTTATCCAAAAAATAATAAGCACCCAAATAATCCCTAATCGTTATCTTGCCTTATCCAAACCAGTAATTTCGGATAAATTACACTTAGGGAGATGGAAGTAGTCATTTCTCCTAGTTGAATAATTGTGGCAGTCATTGTGAAAAACAATATATATAGAGCTAGAATGACAATTGGGATCTTTTAAAGACACCTCTGTGAAGATTAATACATTTCTGCATTCGTTGAATCAATTCTGAAAGCAGTTATTCCAATCGTTTGCTGCTACATTCAAAATGGCCTGTTGTTCTGAAGACTGAAACCTTTGACCAAGCAGTTCGTTCTTGATTTTGGGATAAACAAAAACTCTTTGGGAATTAGGTTCGGACTGTACACAGGATGATGTAACAATACTTGCGCCTTATATTCAATTGTTTTCCGGGATGTTTGCGAACTTGCATTGTCTTGGTGAAAGATGATTCGCATTTCGGGGTTGGTTTCTCGAAACTTACTAACGACATGCGGTAAGCAAATGGAAGTGTACCAATCGGCAGTAACTATCCAACTTCGGCCAATGATGACAGTTTTTCCTCCCCTTGGAATACCGAAACAGAAGATGGGCGCTTATTTTCTGGCTCGTATGAATAAGTCCAAGATTCATCACTTCGGACAATGTTGTAAACGTTTTTAGATATTCCAAAATTAAAACGGTCCAGAGTTTTTCGACACCAATTCACCCTTCAAGTTTTTGTTCTTCGGTCAACAGATGTTTTTCACAAACAATTCTACATGCAAAATCTTTGTATTGGGGTCTTTGAAATCAGCAGTGATGCCCAATCTTGCTATATGTCGCATGCTGATCTTTCAGGATAATCTTTCGTACAGCATCTACATTCTCTTGAGTGACCACTGTTTTTGGTGCACCTACACTTGGATTGTCGCTAAGTCTATTCCTTTTGCGTTTAAATTCTCCATACGAACAAAAATCTGTTGATTGGGGTGGTGCTTCAATGTCGAAAACAGACATAAAATCGCCGAGTTATTCTGCGTTGAGATAATTGTCTTCAAAATTATTGCGCGAAAATGATCACGAATTAATTGCATTCTTCAAATTGTCAACATTGACAGTTTGATGTGGTTAAAACACAGGAGGCATCGAACTCAAATTTTGGATTTAGGTGTTTATCAACAAATAATAGAGGTTCATTTTAGTATTGACAACTGCTCAATGGTGTCTTCTATGTCCAAGTATGCAAAACATAAAACACATCCCTCGTACCTCTCTATGGCTCTAACAAAAGAAGAAATACTGAAAAAAAGTATGTAACGACAAAGGCGGTCAGTGATGAAGAATCAAGAAGATTATTATTGATCAAGTTTATTACATTTTTGAGAATTTTGAACAACAATCAAATAGTGTTTTCAAATGAATATTATATAAAAAAATTACAACACTGCGTAAATTATGATTCTTGATCTGATACGTTTAATCATATCATTCATAAAATGCAGGAGTGTCGTACTATAAATCTTCTTTACATCAAACGGCTTCTTTTATCGAAACATAAAACTTTTGCTTTTGGCATTAAGTATTAATTAAGGAAACAGAAGAAAATAAATAAGCTAAAGATGGGCTTGGTAAAAGGAATGAATGTAGCCGCATGAAATTAATTAGAGAAATTTACAGTGATTACAGTAATTACTTAAGAATGGATAATGAGAATTTTACAGAGCCGTTAATTCAGTAAATTCTCTAATCACAAAGCAAGATCCCTTCATAATAGAAGGTGCTATTGCGGAAGAACGATTAATTGAAACTTTCGAGTATTTAGCAACAAGTGGGGTTGATATTGATGCCTAATTTAAAGACGCACTACTTACGCATTTATAATCTAGATAAAAATGAAATGCTGTTCGCGATTTTATTACTTGAAAACGGCTTGACCGAATCGGCTATTTTGTGAATGTTTATAGCAGACAGAAGGATGTAAAACTTATCTTGAAAAATCAGAGAATTCGGGAAGAACTGAAAGTGGGAATATAATAGATTTCAGAATAACTCACGGAAAAAATATGAAAATGCTTTATTCTTTGTTTGCGTCAGACGCTTAGACAAGTTCTCAAAAGAAAAAAATCAAAAAGGAACCATGAAGATTTTGAACGAACTGCAAAAATTATAATTTCCATATGCAATTTCGATCAATATAACAATATACATGACAATATAAATAGGAGTTTGTATTGTGTTTCTGAATTTTTCAAGAAAATCCAAAGGAGGGTTTGATTATGAAGGAACAATTTATCTGTAAAAACCACTCATTCATCTTTATACCAATGAGTATCAGAAAATTAGAGATTCAAGGTTTGGCGTTGAATGAACTCTGCTTTTTTACTTTTTAAATAAAAGTCGTCAATGAAACTGAACACTGCTATTGATATTCTATCAGAAGCTGAAAGTGAAATTTGGTCAAATATTTAACAGAAATCCTGGATTTGAAACTATGTCCGAAATTTATAGTTTCATGAATGGTAACCAAGAGATTTCCCCGAAAAAAAATATTCCTGCCCTGTCGGCCAATGGAGAACTGTCATTTGTCTCCTGCGCAAAATTCTCTCAGTGATCAAAGGCACAATTAAATACAGAGCAGTACTTTATTGTATACGGATATTGCAAGACGAAAGGGTCCTTCTGTTTTACTTTTTGTTCATTCTCTATTTCATCAAGCTAAAACTTCAGATTGTCCATAGACAGGGTGTTTATATTATCCGTTTTCCGAAAATATGAAGTTTGGCTGAGTACGGTCCTGCATTTTGTTTTTCTTTCATGAGTCGATCAGGTGAGACGAGCCTTATAAATGTGTAAACTGATCTATGGGTCCTCCAGTTATAAATGATGAAATATTCGACCGAAAATAAATAATCACCCTGTATCTTGAAGCTTTGATGACTTTAAGAGACCATATCTGAAAGGCCTGGAGTTACTCTATCCCTCAATACAGTATGACCCTTTCGTCCGGAAACACTGTATATTTATAAAAATAAAGATTAAATTTTTATATTGAAGTTACACTCTTTCATGCAGATTCTTGCAAATTTCATAATTTGCATGCATATTTCGAGAGCTGCGTAGAATAAAATATTTGATTAATTTTTCCTGATTTGTTTTCTATGATACCTAATAAATTTTAAGAGATACGAATCAGAACGATTTCAATGTTTCCAATGATGATCTCAATTTATTGAAACTACAACAATTACAATTTGTATATAACTAATTAACCATACTATTAACAATAAATATGACACATTCGATCGATTCTTTATTGTTATATTCAAGGGTTCTTCTGGAAAGAACAATTGTTTTTAAGTTTCTGTTGGAAAGTATTGCAGTTTTAAGGGATCTAGCACCAATTTGCAGAAAAGGATTTTTTACTCTTCAATTCATTAGATGTGTACAGTAACTGCGAAAATATATAGGATGATATATGGTGGAGTGCGCCTGGTCTCTTCAAAATATTACTTGAAGAGATCTTCTAATTTAAATTTTTTTGTCTCTTTTGATCTAATGAGATAAAGTAAGTGTTCGAAATTACGATCATTTATTTCTACACATTGAGTTAGGCGGCGATTCATTGAAGCCAACACCTACATAAAAATGTCTGGTATATTTTTTATCCTCTCACATCCATCCAAAATAGCTGCAAGCAATTCCTGTACGGCAGGGATGCTCAAACTTGAACTGCTGGCGATCTACCTCATTATTTTTAGACTACTTACGATCGACTCTGAGAGGATGCAAGTATGTGTGATGCAGGGTTGTCGTACATACACGATACAGCCTACCTACCTATCTACCTAGGTAGGTTGTACCGTAGCATATATAGATATTAGCTTTCCGCACAATATACATTATTTTAGTCAAGGCTTAGTTAGGTTCTTCTCTATATTATCAATGAAAAAACTCATAGTTATTCAAAATTGCGAGTTTATTGCTTGTTACAAAACAAAAGAGTTACATATGGTGTTAAACTCAACTAAGGAGTGAATTTGGATGTTGACGCGTGGAACAGCATGTCTTCAGCATACTTTTCATAAGATGATACGTAACCACTAGGTGCTAATCGCAAGAATGATGACATACGATCGTCAGTTAGTCGAGTCGATTGCGATATTTTGACTTAATTATCTTCATTTCAGAAAATGCAGACTCGAACAAGTGAGTTGACTCAAACATTGCCTGTAGTTGAAGGGCGATTTGCCTCAGATTCGGATATTTCTCTCCAGACATAAAACACCAGAAATTTGTATCAGATGCTGTAGCTTTGAGATGTATATCTGACATTTTCAACAGAATATGAGTTCATATTAAACTGACTTGCTATTTCAGTAGCTAATTCCTCAATGTTTTTACATGAAAAAGGATGACTCGTAAATGATGCTTTATTTGCCAATTTACTGCAATCATAAGAACGAATTTCGAATTTTCCCAAACAATTTGATAATTTAGCCTCATACGTATCATAATTCAACTTGCGTTCAAAGATGAAAAATGTTTCAGATCCTTTCTTTTCAGTTGATCTATCATAAGTTGCAATTTACTTTTGAATGCGATTACTGCGCTTATCATCTCAATAATAGCCATTTTTCGTTTTTCAACATCTGAGTGTCATCACCTCTTTCGTCTAGAAAAGCTGTTACTTCGGGCAATAATTCTTAAAACTTTTCTAGGAATTTTCCCCGACTCAACCACCTGACGTGAAGAACTAAATCAGTGTGTTCGGCTGACTTCCTATCTTCCAACTGCAACTTGAAGAGCCGCCGTTGCAAGCTACGTGCACGGATGGAATTCACAATTTTTGTTGCAATGCCCATAATTTCCTCTGTGTTTGAAACTTTTGAACACAAAACTTGTTGGTATATAATGCAATGGAATGAAAAAAATGAAGGAAACCTTCATTAGTTCGACACAATGCCACAAAACCGTTTTTGTTTCCAGTCATTGCTGGTGCTCCATCAGTTGTAATGCACTAATATATATATATATATATATATATATATATATATATATATATATATATATATATATATATATATATAACGATAAATTACACGTTGGCTAGGGAAGAATTTTGACAATCATTCCGCTGAAGGAAAGACCCGTGGCGAAGATACATATGACATATATATATATATATATATATATATATATATATATATATATATATATATATATATATATATATATATATATATATATATATATATCTAGGGGTTTTACCCCGACGAGTTGCCTATATATCTGTTCATGCAATCAAACTGATTTCATGAAAAATATAAATCCACCACCGGTAATTAATACCATTGCCAGGCAATGATTATAATTAAAACATATCCTGGAGTAATTATATATTAGGATAACGTTAAATGTTATGAGAATATATCAATCTACCAGAATATATACATACTATAGCATCATCAGACAATGATATCAATGTACCAACGAGTAGTGTCAGAGGCTTTTTCCCGGAAAAATCCAGTGTACGGACCTTAGTCAAGTAACACTGAATATTACTCATTAATAGTTTCCTTTGTGTGAAGTGGTGAACGATCGAATAGAATACTGCTCTGAATATAAATATGACAAAATTGTCAGTTAATTATATTACATTTATATAAACAAATAAATAAAATATGAAATGAGATTCTGAGCAGTATAAACTAAAGAGAAAACCTATGACTTTACCTCATTATTATTTTCGGAAAGAAACCTACGAAGAATATTACAAGATTTGATGACTGTTATCTTTTGTAACTGTTCAAACAAATTTTTCTTCAGACCCAAAATCTCAATACTTTTGTGAAGATTTCTAGGAATAACGCCTGTTGTAGAAATAATAATCGGTAGAATAAATATTTTCTTCATTTTCCACATTTTTTAATCTCGTCGCCAAGCATCATATATTTAGAAATTTTTCATTGTATTTATTTTGTATATTATGTGTGTCGGGTATAGCAATATCAATTATATATGTTATTTGATTCTGTTTATCATTAAGAACGATATCTGGTCTATTGTGTTTTACAGCTCTATTGCACAGAATTGTTTTATCAAAATAAAGTTTATATTTGTCATTTTCACAAATAATCTCAGGTTCATATTTTCGAAATTTTTTTCTTTTGGGAATTAGGTCATGTTTAATTCCTAGATTGAAGTGAATAATATTAGCGACGGCATTATGTCTTTCTAAATAATCTGTTGAAGCAAGGACTGAGCAAGATGATAATATATGAAAACTGTTTCTGAAGAACAGAAACATCTACGGCAAG
Organism: Cryptolaemus montrouzieri; assembly: GCA_013387265.2. Taxonomy (NCBI): domain Eukaryota; kingdom Metazoa; phylum Arthropoda; class Insecta; order Coleoptera; family Coccinellidae; genus Cryptolaemus; species Cryptolaemus montrouzieri. Next base: position 66,719,850 of record JABFTP020000001.1, on the reverse strand, counting down.
AATCATCTATATTTTGTTTGATGATATGTTTTCTATAATTCCTTGTAAAACAACCTGGTCCTGGATCGCAATTGCCAAGCCTTCTGTTTCAGCAAACAATTCTCCAGATACTAACCATTTATTCGATGCAATTTCATCAATATAATCATTTTCAATTCTTTAGGTGCTTTCCGTGTAATTCCTTCTGCATCCAACTTTCTTTTAGAATTATCATCAAATATATCAAAATCTACCTTTTGCATTGTCAAGTTCAGAGGTGTAAGATTATAATCTGAAGCAACAACAATATCATGTAATTTAGACGTTCTCTGTTTATCATGAAAATGGGAACGTAGATGAAAAATCTGTTTACTATGAAGATTATTCAAATCAATTAATCCACGACCTCCAAGATGTCTAGGTAGTGTAACTCTCTGAACAGCTGACTTTGGGTGGTGCTTATGATATTTACAGAGCATTTTCCTCGTTTGACATTGTAATTCATTTAGATCAGTTTTAGACCATTTAATAATTCCAAAAGAAGATGTAAGAATAGGAACAGCATAGGAGTTGATAGCTCTGAAAAGGTTTTTACTAGTTAAATAACTCTTGATGATAATTCTTAGTCTTTTGTAATATGAACTTCTGATAATTTCTTTAGTGCTGCTATGGTTAATTGTCTTCTCTTGACAAAATCCAAGATATTTATATGTATCTCCTTGATGCATTGGCTCGATTTCGATATTGGAAATCTTTATATAATTAGAGGTGATCTTTCCTTTTCAATAGAAAGATTTTTACATTTTGGAAGCCCAAATTTCATATGAATATCATTGGAATAGTTGAAAGTAATCTCAAGTAGACTTTTAAATGAGATCTGGTTCCGGCATATAATTTAATATCATCTAAATAAATTAAGTGACTTAATTTGAATTCATAATATATATATATATATATATATATATATATATATATATATATAACGATAAATTACACGTTGGCTAGGAAGAATTTTTGACAATCATTCCGCTGAAGGAAAGATTTTGAAGATATATATATATATATATATATATATATATATATATATATATATATATATATATATATATATATATATATATATATATATATATATATATATATATATATATATATATATATATATATATATATATATATATATATATATATATATATATATATATATATATATATGTCATATGTATTCGCCAAAAATTCTTCCCTAGCCAACATGTAATTTAATACCATTCGAATGAAAATACACAACTGGGCAGTGTCTGTCATATCGGTGGATTCGTCAAACTGTAAAGAAAAGTATGTACATTTCATGATATCATGTTTTAGTTTACCTGCCATGTCCTGACTCATGACTTCAATACGCCTTGAGACGGTCGGACGAGATAACTGAAGTGTTGTAATAGCAGACATGATTTCTGTATTATTTTTAAATATTCAAATAAAGTCTCACCCGCTTCGATGAACGCTTTTTCATAACTGATCCATCTTCGAATGGTTTCTTGTGTATCGTCAATATATGAGATATTTTATAAGATGCGATCGTAGCAGCTTTTGATTGTTTGGCTGGTCTTGTGAACCTTGTTTGTTCTTTTATCAAACAAGATATCAAATCACGTAGTCAAGTTACAATTCAGAATGACTCCAATTCCTGCAGGCACAACATTTATGTCGGCGTGAACGAAAGTCTCGAATGTTCCCGTCAAACGCGCCGCCCGACATTGCTAAAAAGCGGCAAGAATAAAAACGCGGCTTTTCTTTGACAAGTACCGCACGTTCCTTTGATGAAGCTGCCTTTTGCTGCTGGCAGAGTTTTATTTTATTACGTAATAAATTTTTATAGTTTAGTTACCTACTAATCAAAAATTATTTTCTTCTCGAGATCTACTCAAAATGCACTCGCGATCGACCGTTTGAGCACCCTGCTGTACGGTACGAATAGGATGTGAGTATACTAGGCTTTTCAAATGCCCTTCGACTGGGGGATTCAGATAGGGGATCATGAAGGCCAAGCTACAGCTCTACCAATCCATATCTTCGGATATGTTTGATTCAAATAATTCCCCACTATAAGTGCACGATTTCAATTGTCTCATGATGATTTTTCTTCGCCTGCTTCGCCTGTAAAATAACATTCCTACAAAATTCTGCATTTTCAGCACATCCTTGTAGTAACCATTTACAAAATTTGAGCCTTCTGGGTGAATTGTCAGCTTTAAGGGCTTGAATCCTCTGGATATGGTAGGGATATAACAGTTGCTCATGCAAAACTGTCCAAATAGTCGAATGTGATACTCTAACGTGTAGAGATAGACTTCGAGTGTTGATTCTTGGATTATTATGGAGTTCATCCAGAATAAGTTTTCTATTTATCGGTGTCCTGACAAACCGAGTTGGTCCACAATTTTCCAGAACTGGCCGAAACCGTCCATTTTGACGTAACTTTTCTGAATATTCCTGTTAGGAAAAGCTGCAAGATAGAGTCTTTGGACTACTGCATTACCATCTGATCGCCATATAATAGATGATAGTCCTCTGTATTTTACTGTGAACACCAGTAAGATAAGGTTTTACTTGAAAGTACCCGTACTATGATGGGCCAAAAAGTTACAGGTCATTTCAATTTCCACTAAATAAAATGAACACTCTAATATTCAAACTTAGATACGTAGAAACTACTTCAAGAGGCTATTCTTCTAGTTTTTGTTAAAATTCATCATGTTACGGGTTAATGGCCCCTCAATTCAGTTCATTCAATTTTTTACTTGAGAACGTCTGCGATTTTGAAAAAATTTAAGAGAAAAAAGCTTTTACAATTAGAAGACCTTCTTGATAAATAATCTTAAAAATACCTGTGGCGCACTACACTACACACGATTTCGATGGGGTCGAAGGTAAAATGATCCTGAAAAAATAGAATCCTGTATGTTTTCGCAACTACTAGTCACATCTAATGAATTGAAGAATGAAAGAATTCCTTTTCTATAAATTGGAGCTGGATCTCTTGACAGCTAAAACAGAATTTTTCCTTATTTTTTGATGAGGAATCTGCTGTAGAAATAAATGACTGCATACCTAAAACATCTTACATATATCCACAGAGTTTGTATCTTTTATTCTGTATTAAGAATTGAAAATTTACATATAGAATGTCATTTTTCGCCTTCACTTACCAAGCACACAGTATATAAGTCTAACGCCTTGTCCAGAAATGTGGGATTTATCAATCCTGAAAGAAAGCTAGACGAATGCGAATAAGCATTTCAAATTTCATATCTAAAGCCGTTTCAGACAATTTTCTCTCTTCTAGGTGACAACTTAATAAAACAAAGTGCGCCCGACTAAATCCGGCGTGTCAGAATTCAGGGTATCAGGATAAAAGAAATATTGGCCTGAGTTAGCGTGAAACAATAGAGCATAAATCAGTCATCGCTTTCTTTTTATAGAAGCCACGCCTGTGGAGACATATCAGAATATGATTTATACTTATTTTATCATTCGGTATTGATTTCAAAGCTTCAAATGTACAACTTTTGTGATAATAATTGTTGTTGCTTTAACATATGACACATTTTGTTGATCTATGTTACAGTTCGGAAACGATTTTGGAAATTGAAGCTCATTCAAATCTAATTTCACTGTTTTTTTAAAATGACATAGGGTCGAGTAAGTTTCGAATATATTCGAAAGTTTTGCCAACTTTTATATAGATAGGGTGCGTCAGAGAAGACCGGATAATTTTTTTTTCCGTTACAACTTTCGCAATTTTAGGGCTACATCATTCGTCCTTACATCTTTGGAGATCCAAAGGACTATGTTTTTCAGAAATTGTATCGAAATTTCTTTTTCGGTGAAATCCAATATTGCTGATTCATTCGAAAATGAGCAATATTTCAAGATCGCTGGAACGTTCTTTTTTCACTAAAAAAATCGAATGGGGCATTCATTCAATAATTCAATCTTTTCTGAACAATTTGACATATTGATCTTAAAAATTTTACAAGAATTGGTTAAAAAGTAGCGTGATGAATTTTTTTCATTCTGATTTTCAGTTGAATTCGAAATATTTTTTTCACCTCATGGCGTTCTGAAGTTGTTGTGTTTTTCATGGATGTTCTAAGAAGACAAAGAACCTCTGAACATGGACTGCATGCATTAACTCTATAATAAACAAAAAATAATGAAATGTCCTAGAGATTTAGACGACATCTGGTTTGAACTCGAACTTTATCTTGGTGTTGCTTGTTTTTGACGTTTGAAATTGTTAACAATGGTTTTAACAAATGAGGATAAGCGTTTCATTGATTGTTTATTTGTGCGTGGTTATACTGCTAGTTAAATATTACGCCAATTTCTAGCCCCTAATTACAAAAGAAGTACAATCTATAATCTTGAAGAAAAATTTCGGACAACAGGGTCATTAGGTCCAGAACTATTAGAACACAGGTACTTGCCTTTTTCATAATCTGTTTCAAGCATTAACTCTACACTTTTTGTATTACAAATTCAATTGACAATTTCAGGATAACATTCAGCGAATTTCTGCATTACCGGTCAGCCCTATCAGAACTCCAGGAACCAGCTTGACTGTTTCCCAAATGTCTCAGAAATGCCAAACCTCAAAAACCTCTGTGAGAAGAATAATAAGACACGATTTGGGTCTTAAGTATTTTCGAAGGCACTATAATTTTCAATTGACTCAAGCTGTCAAGGAGCGCAAATTCGAGCGATGCAGAAATTTATTAAATAGATTTAGAACACGTAGACAAATTGAAAATATCTGGTTCACAGACGAAATCATTTTCAGTGTTGCTCCACTAAAAACAGCCAGAATGACAGAGTTTTTGTTCCGACGAATGAAATCAAGAGAAATGTGCATTTGATTCGTTTGAAGAGGGAAAGACAAAAATTTTCCAGGCTTGTAATTGTCTCTGTATTTCGAGGAACTTTAAATCGAATATCATATAGAGCAATGCATAAGATTATATTCGGAAAATTATTGTCACATAATTCTCGATCATATGTTACCAACTATTGAGGCGTCAACTCCTCAGTTCACTTTCATGCAGGTGAATGATTGCTGTTTTTTGTATGACATGCTGACACCTAAAGCGTTAGCAATTTTTCGAGTGGAGGTACGAGGATCTTCTTGAATCATTGCAAGAATCTCATTTTTCAGCTCTACCGTTCTTACTTTCATTTGCCTCCTTCTCCTCATATCGTCTTAATGTGACTTTTTCATATAAGCGCCGATGAATGCTTGCCAACGTTTTCTATCAATACGTATTGGAAATCTTTCAATGTACAATCGCCGAGCTTCTAATGCATTTTCGTCAGCACATCCATACATGAAGTGCAATCGGTCATCTCAGCATTAGTACAACGATTCAGGATAGCCGATTTGAAATTCGAATTCAATTGATTCAAAATTATTGAAAAATAGAAACACTTAAATGACACTAACACTAATCAATTTTGAACACATCTATGACAGAGCATAGAACAGGTATTATCAATGGAATCGCAAGGATCCCTACAAAAACTTTCAACATTTTTTACTCGAAAACTGGGCATCGTTCAAAAAAATGTCAGAAGAGCGTTTTTCTTGAAAAACAATTGAAAAATTCAAGAAAATTTTTTATTTTTGAGCATTGAATAACCTTCGTTGTAACTAGAATATTGTTTTGTATAGAAAATTATGCGTCTTTGAAAGTTTTCGACACTCCCGAAACTTTACCTGAATATCTCGAGCGGTTTATGTAAAATTCAAATTTACCTGCATCATTCGATTGAACTTGAACACCATGTGAATCGGTAACTAAGTATTTGCGGGCCTATATTTATATGAACTTTTTTCATGAAATGACTTCAACAATCACCCCTAAATATTGCCCTGTCTTTTTGAAACACCCTGTATAGTATTATGTTTTCCTATACCTAGGCCGTGGGAGAGAGAAATGTTCCCCAATGATCTATGAATTTCGGCCCCAGTTTGACGTTTGGAAATTATTCAAATTATTCGAGAATAACAATGAAACTAATTTTGTTTGTGTATAGTTTTTGTAAAATAAAATGGCAAATAGATATGCAAACAAGGATATTATGGATTCATTCATTATTCATCGTCAATGTCAACAAATAATAAGATGAACTTGAAGAATATTTAAGGAAAAGTATTCGGATTTATAACCATTTAATAGAAAACAGTTTAGAAAATTACAATCAAATTTTGTCATTCAAGAAATAGAGAAAACTGAAATGAGTAGCGTTAGCTCATTTCGTAAGATGTCGTTTTGATGACTTGAATCATGGAACAAAATTCCTAGTATTTTGTTTGTTTGTTTGTTATTCCTTTAACGTGCTCTATTTCCGCCTTTCGGCCAATGACACGCCGGGGAATTTTGTCACCTCACTAACCCGGGAATTTAGCGGAACCCCTCTCGTGTCGAGCGAAGGGATCTTTAATGTCCAACACATCTCTGTTAGACAGGATCGACGTCTTTACATCTCCTCCGAAAAATGGATACTCAAGCGATTCCCAAAATCTGAGAAATCGCATCGACTTTGTGGGGATTGAACCCAGGTAACTCTGCGCAGGAGACGAGCATCATATCCCATACGCCACCGAGCCGGCAGGCCTAGTATTTATGAAAAATGAAATTTTAAAAAAACCGTGAACATAAACAACTTAGTAAAAATGAAATCAAATTGAATGTTCAAATCGTCCACTATTGTTCCCAAACATTTTTCAATCCGCACTTAATTTTCAAATTTTTCAAACGTCTAACTGAGGCTGAAATTCATAGAACCTTATATAGAACATGAGCACCCTGTATATAACATAGCATCGGAAAGTAACTTGCTCTCAAAAATAACACTTTTTTCGTTGAATAAAAGAAAACTTTGACGATTAAAACATAGCTCAATGGTGGTTAATTTTAGTAGGACAAATCTATAGAAAAGATGATTGAAGAAGGATGCCTTTAAATGAAAAAAATTGAGAACTACATCATGCTGTTTGAAATACGAAAGCGGTACTACTCTGTGAACAATTACAACTCAGAATCTATTTACTGTAATGCCAAAATTTGAAATTGATCGATAAATCCGTTCCCCAGATACTTCTGATGGGCCCTTCAGCGCGGATACCCTGTATGGTGAATATGAATTATTGAATTTCAAAATATTCAGGATATATATTATGATAAACTAGTACAAATAGTAGAAGAATTCTACACAGCCCTATATAAGTCTCAAATAGATCACACAAGAGAGGAACCACTACAAAAGATACAAAACCAAGGATCCGAAGAAATACCTCATGTATCCTGTGATGAATTATACCACGCACTTCATAAAATGAAAAATAACAGGGCTCCTGGATAGGATGAGGAGGAAACGGAGGCTATAAAGCTGAAAGGACCAATATTGATGAAGAAGATCATAGAACTCTTCAATCTATGCCTACATACTCCCAAATCATGGAACGACTGACTTACGATACTGCTCTATATAAAAGGAGACAAGACAAGGCTAGAAAACTACAGGCCAATCAGCTTGCTTAATCATCTCTACAAGTTGCATACTAGAATTCTTACAAATAGACTAGAATCTAAATTTGAGCTATACCAACTAAGAGAGCAAGCTGGATTTCGAGCTTGTTACGGCATTAGCGACCACCTACAGTGCTTGAAAACTTGGATCGAAAAGACTATTGAATATAATAGACCTTTAGTCCTGACATTTGTTGATTTCCACAAAGCGTTTGATACGGTAGAATTAACGGCTGTTATAAAAGCATTGAATGCATGCCGAATCGACCATCGATACACAAATGACATCAAAAATATATACAACAACGATCAACCTTCACTCCCAGACAAAGAAAATCAAAATAGGAAGAGCCTTAAGACAAGGTGATACTTTATCGCCTAAACTATTCATCACTGTCCTAGAGTATGCTCTCAAAAGGTTAGAATGGGAAAAACAAGGGCATCACTATCGATGGAGAAAGACTCAATCATCTTAGATTCGCCGACGATATCGTACTCATCTCTGACAGTCTAAGAGAAGCCGTTATTATCCAAGAACTAAAAAACGCAATACAGGCTGTCGGACTGAGGATAAATTTCGAAAAAACAAAGATGATTACCAATCTAGTCCCCAATAAGCTATTAAGTGTTGACAACAATCAGAAATAAATGGTCCATAGCTACATATATCTGGAGCATGAAGTAAGGATCGATAGAGACAACCAAACAACAGAACTGCCCAGAAGAACAACATGGGCAGCATATGGCAAACTTCGCGATGTCTTCAAGAGCGATATTCCGATGAAACTGAAGGGAGAGTCTTTCAACATGTGTGTTCTACCCGTTCTAACCTACGGTACAGAGAACTTAACCCTGACCAAAGCTTCGGCACGAAAACTACAAAAAACACAACGCAGTATGGAACGATCGATGCTGGGAATAAGTCTAAGAGACAGAATTCGAAACGAGAAGATTCGCAGAAGGACAGGTGTGGATGATGTTTTGGAGAGAGTGACAGGAGCTAAGTGGAGGTGGGCAGGACATATTGCAAGATCGAACGACGAAAGGTGGACAGAGGAAAATTCTGGACCAAGAGCAGATAAGCGAAGCCGAGGCCGACCTTCAACCAGATGGACCGATGACCCGAAAAGAATCCACACCAATAGGGAGGCCCATGCTCAGCAATGGACAGTTCAGGGCTGAATGATGATGATGATGATCTTATGATTTGACGGCTAGAAAGAGGTATTTCTCCTCCATTTTCAACATCATATTTTTCACTTGTTTAGCAATTGGACGAACCGATACAAATGAGATTTACCTTGAATCCGTGATAGTTTGTCGAGGATATCTGCTTTCAAGAAAACGACTGAAATAGTTTTTCTCGAGCAGCATTCGCTTCATAAATATGCAGAATAAAACATTCTAACATATTATTAATTTTTTGGTTTACGTAAGCCAAGAAAACTTAAGACTTTAGGAATTACTCGAAAAGCGGTGGCGACAACACCGAACGGTTTGTTATTCACCTAGTTGTCGAATAAGAGTATTAAAATTTGCCCACGTTTACATCCATATTTTCTGACATTGGTGAAATACCTTCGTTTCTGTTCGTAGTTACAATAATTCCGGACATCTGGACGACCTTATTCAATTTCCGCATTATGAAAACCGTCTGGTACGAATGAACGTCTCCAAGAAAATTTCACGTCATTTCTTCAGTATAATTCGGATCAGAAGAATGCCAGCGAATTCATGAAATTTTAGAGCGTGGGGAATTATGAAGTTCGGAGGTGTTTCTATTAAACAAGATTGGATTTCTTTATTCGAGTTCTCGCTTTTCGATCCACTCTCTCTTTGTTTTCGCCTTTATGAGAATATATCATGTTGTTCAGGATTGTAGATGGGACAAAGGAGAAAGTGAATTCTCCAATCTTTTTATTTGTTACAAAATGTTGAAATAAACAGTTTGAAATTATGTTAGTGAACAACGGGTTAGATGTCTCATGAAGGCTACAGGAATTAAAACGAAACCTTTGCTTCGATTTCACATTTGTATATTAGAAAATATCAAAAGTTTCAAATTTATTCCCGAATAATCATTACTGTTGAAATGGCAAGAATAGGTTACACTAATGACTTTTTGAATCCTGTAAATTTCAATTTTGGCCGTTACTTATTATTTTGGAATTCATGGTCTCTACAGCTAATTGTCAGATTACTTACGGTATTTTTCTCTCTGTTTCATGGGTTTTGTAAGATAATTCAATCAGGGGAAACTAAGTCTTACATTATTCGTTTTGTCTAGGAATAGTTCTCGACTCTTAGAATTTCATATGCCTTTCCTTTCATTATTAGATTACATTTGAATTTATTCTCGAACATCTGAGTTAATAATTCACTTCGAATTTCCATTTCTTGTAGCATTTTCAACTCATTGTTTTGTTATGTGGATGAGGTTAAACTATCTGACAGTTCATAGAAAAGTTCTATTTGTTCTGTGAAACTTGATTCGTTCTACCTGCTAGTACTGCATGATCTGGCACCATGTGTACTGGATTGGAGGAGAGATTATCAACTCTACCTTATTCCGATCTTCAAATTCTGGGGGGCTATTTTCGAATTGCTACTGTTCGATGGTTGTATTAGTCGTGATCAGCCTTATTCGGAAGGTAACCATATATAATTAGAGTAAGTGTGAAGAGCGTATAGGTCTATTTCATATGGGAGTCATAGAATGCACGGAGAGGAAATTAATTCTGATTGGTTCTAAGAAGTTCTACGTTGTTTCCCGGTTGTGCCTGTTGAAGTTTCTAGGTCTAGACAGAGGTAAATCTATCAGCTGTTGGATAGTCAAGCGGACATCTTACCATTATGGAATTCTGAAGTGACGCTTCTAATTAAAATCAGTGTGTGTTCTAATTTTCGACATTGTGGTCGGTTGAATTGAATCTTTATATTTGCTAGTTTTTCTATAGTTTTATGGATTTTGAATAGAGACAACAAGCACCTTGTATAAGAGATCGTATTGAGAATTCCGAGAGCATACCTTAAGGCCACACATCATCCTTGTAAGTAACCTTAGGGCTTTTTCATTTCGTTCAACTATTTTTCAGGGATCATTTTCTTTCAGGGCCTTTTATTCCGGCTTGCTCCAGATTTTAGTTCAAGTTTTGAGTTTCGTTTGTTCCTGCTTTTGAATTCCAATCGAGTACGACAGTTCACCTCGTTCCTGTTTTGAGCTTCGATCCTGTGGAACTTGTACCATGTCCACTACTGGTGAGATCTACCCACATTTTAATTTTATTGAGAGCGAAGAGGTAGTAATAGCGAAATTTCAATCTTCGATATCAGCCACCATTACCACAGATATTTTACTTAATATCCTCCCTCCCTCCCAAGATTTTTTAATAGAAAATTGGGACACCCTGTTTACTTCAAAATAAATTGCTGAAGTAGATTCTTACTTTTTGAATACAATACCGTTCGAACAAAAATGAAATCTTCAAGAGTGTACGAGCTACAGAGCAACGCGCCAGTGGTGAATCACCTAGTATATGTTAGGGTTATCTACTTTTACGATAGGATATATTTGACTGAAAGCAATGTTTGATCTTTTTCTTTGTACTATCTTGTCTATGACTTCATGATTGAAATCGTTGTTATGTGCTGTAGTTTTGATAGTTTCAAATTCAACTGTAGGTTTTCGGATGAAAGGGCAAAGAGAAAGCTCGGTTTATAATTCAAATGTATGGGGACATCTTATGCGATTGAGGGTGATTAGAGTCTATTGTTAGACATATATCTGTGCAACTGGGTTTTCTATATATATTGAAGCTGATTTTCTTGTTTGAATGTGATATTGATAGATCTCAGAATGATATTTGCTTGTTAGTTTCTTTTTCGACTATAAATTTTATTATGGGATGAATTAATTCCATTTACGAGGCTTAAAAATTTATCAAATTGTCTAGATGTGCCATTAACGCAGATGAGTATATCATATACGTATCTGTACCAAAAATATATGTTGATTGGTAAATTAGAATTGAATATTTTATCTTCTATGTCAGACATGAATATATCGGCAAGGAGAAGGCACAACGGTGATTTCATAGCGAGACCATCAGGTCGTTCATAAATCTTGTTGTTGAATTTGAACAGTTGCACAGATATATGTATACCAATAGACTCTAATCATCCTCAATCGCATAAAATGTCCGCATACAATTCAATGATTAATCGAGCTTTCTCTTTGCCCATTTCATCCGAAAACCTACAGTTTCTATCTTTCTTCGCTTCACTCCTTTTATACTATTTAATAATAAAATTTGTATCGACGTAGTATTGCCTTCAAGTTCAATTCAGAATTACTCCAATTCCTGCAGGCGAACATTTATATCGGCATGAACGAAAGTCTCGAATGTTCCCGTCGAACGCGCCCGCCCGAAATTTCTAGAAAAGCGGCAAGAATGAGAAACGCGGCTTTTCTCTGACAAGTACCGCGCGTAGATCGACTAAAATTCAGACATTGTCACCTCACAATACTAAAAAGATTATCCTTATAAAAATAATATGATGAACGGCGCCCAAATATTTCTTTTATATCGTAGCATTACATAACGCCATCTATTGAAATTCATGAGAACAAAGTTAATCCGTATCGTGCTCTATGCGAAATAGGGAAATCCCACAGATATCAGGGGAAATCCTTAAAGCTATATACTCATTTCTTTGTTTTATTTATTTAACACAAATGCGAAAGTGATGTGAGTGAACAACAAACTTCAATTATTTGGTTATAGCCCTAATGTGAGATCCGGAAACGGTCCAGGGTACTTAAAATTAATAATATTCTGTATATTTTTGTGCGAAGTGTGACTATAAAAATAATTTAGAAAACTATTTATATTATCCGTCGGCGCAAAAATCATAATTATGGTAAGTGTCTTTGTTTAATTAATCAGCATATAGGCGCATTCATATAAACAGCAGGTATTCATGTAAAATTTAAAGGTTATTATACTGAAAAACTTAAAGTAAAGATTTATTAAAAAAATGTATTAAAATTAATACAGAGTGTAACAAAAGTAACTTAAGTAGCGAAAGGGGACATTCCATCTGATCAATACGAACAACTTTTACTATGGGGTCAACTCTGAAGTCGCGAAAAAAATTAGTTATTCCATTACATTTGTGTGCAGTAAGTATGAACATTTTTTTCGCAGTAGTATTGTGATTATTATTGTGATTTAAAGGGTATTTTTTCTGTTATACAACTTAAGAGTGAAGATTTATAAAAAATATTAAAATTATACCTATACAGGGTGTAACAAAAGTAACTTAAATCCTGAAAGGAGTCATTCTACATAAATACGAACAACTTTTACTATAGGGTCAACGGTGAAATCGCGAAAAAATAACTATTCCATACAAAATGTATGGAAAAGCTGATTTTTTCGCGATTTCAGTGTTGACCCCCAATAAAGGTTGTTCGCAATAATGGGTGAAATGATCGACCCCTTTTGGGATTTAAGTTACTTTGTAAACCATATACTAAACTTTTTCAAAAAATTCCAGGAACCGCAAAAAAAAAAAAATTTCAGGAGCTCAATTTCGACGGCAAAAACGAGAAAAAGATACAGAGAAAAAAACTAGCGGGATCTCTTGAGAAATTTTTAGCAAACCAGAAAATAGGGACTCTGAATGTCAAGAGAATGTTGACGTAGATGTAGCTTCAACAAGCGCAGCTTTAAATCTAGAAGTTCTGGAGGTATCTGAAGAGAAAAATGTTAGTCCTTCAGAAGGAGACTCCAGTGAAACTAAAAAAAGAGAAAGTAGTTCTAAAGAACCTGTAAGCAATTTATCGTCATCAAGTAGCTGTTTAGATTGTGGTGATGATCCCGGTTCGTGGCCCGCCAGTATGATTAATGATATTGTTAATATTTTGGTTAGCCGTGGTCCCGTGCAGCTGTTTAACCACAATTTTCCTGCTAATATCGATGGAAGAAAATTTGCAAACAGTTATTACTCTAGAAATCTTCCTAATGGAGAAAAAATTAACAGAGAATGGCTTGTTTACTCTACGTCAAAAGATTCAGTCTATTGTTTTTGTTGTAAAATATTCAGTAAAACTGTAAATAGTCTGTCAGCTTCAAGTGGTTTTTCCGATTGGCAACATCTGTCATCTACCTTAAAACGACACGAAACAAGCATTTCCCATAGCAAAAATTTAAAATGTTGGGTCCAACTAAATCATATGTTAAAAAATAAAACTACTGTAAATCAAATGCAACTGAGACTATTAGGATCTGAAAAAAAACAATGGTGTGATGTATTGGAAAGGATCATAGCTGTTATAAAATTTTATCTCATCAATGTCTGGCGTTTAGGGCTCGTCCAAAATATTATATGAGCATGATAACGGTAATTTTCTCAAAGCAATAGAAATTATAGCATCCTTTGATTCAGTTATGCGGAACATATTCACAGAATTCAAGCCTCGAAATTCGATTCAACTCGCATGACTCACTATTTAGGAGATCAGATTCAGAATGAAATCATTGATTTACTCGGCACGACCATAAAAATTATATCCTGAACAAAGTCAGAGAATCAAAATATTTCTCTATCATATTAGATTGCACACCAGATGTAAGTTACACAGAACAAATTACAGTTATACTAAGGTATGTTGTTTTAAACAGTGAAACTAAAAATGTTACAATATGTTTTATTGGCATCTGTCCGATAACCAGCTTCACAGGTGAAGGACTATTAAATTTTGTTTTAGATTTATTTTCGCAATTAAACCTTGATATTAAAAACTTACGTGGCCAAGGTTATGACAATGGTTCTAATATGCGTGGAAAACACAATGGATTACAAAAAAAAATATTGGAAATGAATAATCGTGCATTTTACGTTCCATGCTCGGCGCATAGTCTCAATTTGGTCGTTAACGATGCGGCAAATATAACGCACGACACGGTCAACTTTTTCAACTTAATTCAAGAAATTTACGTTTTCTTTTCGTCTTCTACCAAAAAGTGGTCCATAATTTGCAAGCATTTACCTGATTTAAAACTAAAGGCATTAAGTGCCACGCGATGGTCTAGCAGAATCGATGCAGTCAAACCTTTACGGTATCACCTCGAAAAAATATTTGACGCTTTACTTGAAATATCAGATAACAATTCGTCGGAATGGGATTGTACAACAACTCACAAAGCACATTCGCTTGCTTTGAATATTCAAAATTATAGATTTATTTGCTTAGTTGTAATTTGGTTTGATATTTTAAACGAAATTAATGCTATTAGCAGAATGATGCAAAACCCACAATAAATACTCAAATCTGCATAAATTTGTTAAATAAATTGATTCATAAATTCACCGAATATCGCACAGATGAGCATTTCGAAAGGGTGTTAGAAGAAGCTACCACTGTGGCTCGGGAACTTAATGTAGATGCAGATTTTCCGCCTATAGATACCGTTCGTCCACGAAGAAAACCAACTCAATTTCAGTATGAACAGAGTGATGAAGTCTTACTAGACCCTAAAACAAAATACAAGGTAGATGTTTTTTAGGATCCTGGACCAAACCTTAACTTCTTTAAAACGTAGATTCGATGAGTTGGAAACTTTTACCGACGTTTTCGCTTTTCACTAATAATAACTTGTTTAGTTACTCCAAAGATGATTTAATGAAACATTGTAAAGATTTGAATGTGAAGCTAAAAGATAGTTCAAGTAGTGACGCAGATATTGACGGTATAGATATGTTTAATGAAATCAATGCTTTAAAGTTGCATTTAACTGAAAACCGGTCTAATGATCCACAAACCCTATTGCAATACAGTTTTGCTAATGAATTAATGTCAACATTTCCGAATACAGCAATAGCGCTAAGGATACTACTTACATTGCCGGTTTCAGTTGCATCTGCTGAAAGGTCAAAACTATTTGAGATCAACTATGCACCAGCAAAGACTAAGTAATTTAGCAATAATTTCAATTGAACATGAGATTCTAAATAGACTAGACACCAAAATAATTATAGCTGATTTTGCCAACATGAAGGCAAGAAAGGTGCAGTTTCTGTAAAATAACTTAATACCTATACCTACCTACATAATATGTATAAACTGCACCTTTCTTGCCTTCATTTTTTCATTTAATGTCGTATTAGTGTATCTATCTTGTATAAAATAACCTAATATAACATAGTTTTTCACT
Source organism: Cryptolaemus montrouzieri (assembly GCA_013387265.2). Lineage (NCBI taxonomy): Eukaryota > Metazoa > Arthropoda > Insecta > Coleoptera > Coccinellidae > Cryptolaemus > Cryptolaemus montrouzieri. The sequence goes on along the minus strand of JABFTP020000001.1, from coordinate 66,704,063 downwards.
GTACAGCATTTTTTTTCACATTTTTATAAACACCTAGGTTTTGTAGTTAGATAGGGGCGGCACGATAGGAATTGCACACCGGCGTTCAAACCGCTAGCGGCGGGCCTGTTACCTACTTATTCCCATCTCATAACGAGACTAATTATCATATTATTGTCGGAAAGGCAAACGAATAATCTACTTAACGCGACCAATTTCACGTTGGTGGTTTGTATTGAAAAAAAATACAAGTTTATGAGATGAAAAAATGTTCGAACGCATCCCTAGATTCAATTAAAAAAGTACCTCTACTGAAAGTGGTTTTCACCAATAAGGTTTTCTCGAAAATTGAGACCGGGAAAGGGGGGTAAATTTTTTTTATTTGCAATGTTTCAGATAGTTGCCCCACAAAACAAAAATCGAATTTCGGAGACCCTGTACTCTATGGTTTTCTCTCACAACTCGAAATTATTCCTCTTCTGCTTACTATGATGAATTAAAAGGTGATAATTCATAAATTGTTTCGAAAGAGCTGAAAGCTTTCACAATCTCAATGAATGTTGTTTTTCTCACTTTTTTCGATAATGAATATTGCCACTGTAAAATATATCAACATCGTTTTTATTTGCGAAGATGTAGGACTTATCCGCAGATAAAAGTCTGTCCTTAGGAGAAGTATCCAACACTAATAACTATAAAGAAAGCAATTCTATCGAAAAACGCTGAAATGGGTAGATTTATTCACTGAAGAGTAAATTTTTTATGCGAAATTTGACGTTTTCACGTCAGCCTTCTGCTAGTGGTTGGTCCTCACCATAAATTCAGAATAGGGAGAAAGGGTTCGATGACGTCGTTGGAACGGACTTTTTATGCTCAAGTAGTTTATTACAGATTTTCTCTCAATATGTACTATGGAAATCATTAAGGAAGTATAAAGTCTAATGAACGCAAAATCAATAAACTTTTTAAAATAGAGATAAGTATAAGAACATCACAGAAATAACTTAATAATTTCCATGGTGTGAAGTTTCATGCATTTTGAGTCCTTATAATTCCTTAGAAGAATACTACTCAGGGTAAGGCAGAAAGAAATGCAATCACCCTCTTGAGAAAATATTTGTAATGTTACTGAAAATAGATTATCAGTCTTTCATTTAATGCAAGGAATGAATATTCGCTAAATATCTTATACTCATAAACGTAGAAAGAAATCGAGAACTGTAAAATGGAGATAATATTTTACTTTGCCTGATCGTCCTGCAGATTGTATGATGACTATCTCTTCTTCATAGACATTTGCCAGGTCAATCGACTTCCCAATAGTCGAGAAGTTTTTTGGACCTTGTCCTCACATCTCTGCCTGGAGTCGTTGTAAACTATGCTGATGAGCCTCTTTTTGAGCGCTCTATTCTTCACTGTGGTTACTCCATTAGTTTTCCATCTTATAACTGCCATGCGCCCAATCGTAATTCCACTTTGAGTATTGTTGAAGAAATGTATGATTTTAAAAATGGAAATCATCTAGGCTTATGTGACTTTTTAAACTCTGTTGGCTAGACTTTTTGTGAATCTGGTGACGTTGATGGTGCTTTGTGTACTTTTCACTCCATTATATACTCGGGTATTGAGTCATTTATTCCGAAAAAGAAGAAGAAAAGTGGTCGGTAGCCGCCATGGTTCAATAAAAGCTTAATGAAGTTAATTAATGCTAAGAAAAAAGCTCATGCACGGTAAAGATCTTCTAATTCTTTATATGCTTATCAGATCTTCAAGGATTTGCGAGCTCAATGTAAGATCAGAACTAGAGAGAGTCATGAGAACTATGAATTACAGGCTGAATGTAGAATAAAATAAGATCCTCAAAAGTTTTGGAGATACATTAATAATCTGAAGGCCTCCAATGGTCAATTGTCGGGTAGAATGTTTCATGGTGACAGGATGGTTAACGCAGGGGATGACATTGTACAGTTGTTTGCTCACTTTCTCAGTCAAGTGTTCGTTTCTGAATGTGTAGTACCTCCTTGCTTTGAAGTATAGGAGGTTTTCGATGTCACATTATTATCTTTTTCGCCTTCAGAAGTGTTTGAGAGTATCGGTGCCCTGAAACAGAGTTACTCCTACGGTCCAGATGGTATTTCTTCTGTTATTCTCAGGAATTGTATCTGTGGATTGACCACTCCAATAACGCGTATATTCAATTCCTCTTTAAATGCAGGTGTGTTTCCATATATTTGGAAACAAAGTTACATCTTGCCTATTTTAAAATCTTGCGATCGCCAGGATGTTTCCAGTTATAGAGGAGTTTGTATTCCATCAGTTATTCCTAAATTTTTCGATAAATTGGTACCTCGGTTTTTGTTATGGAAGTGCTTACTTTGTGTTATTAATGAACAACATGGTTTTTATAAAGGAAGATCAACAGTTACAAATTTGATTCTATTCTTGGACGATAACACAACATCTCTTGAAAGTCATTTGAGCGTTGACGCGGTGTACACGGATTTTCGAAAAGCATTTGGCAGAGTTAATACAATATTATTGTAGGTCAAGCTGTACAGGATGGGACTGAGGTGTGCATTGCATGATTGGTTGGGTAGCTTCTTGAGCAACCGTAAATTTTGTATTCGTGGTTTCATTTCGGAATATTTTCACATCCCTTCTGGTGTTCTCCAGGGGTCACATTTAGGACCCCTCCTGTTCATCTTGTTCATCAATGATATTTCTTTAGTGTTTTGTCATAGTGAATTCTTACTTTTTGCTGTCGATTTAAAAGTTTATAGAACCGTGTCATGTCAAAACGATGCTTCGCTATTTCAAGATGACCTGAACCGTTTCAGTGTATAGTGTGAGCTTAATAGGCTAGATCTTAGTTTATCGAAATGTAATATAATCTCGTTCTCTCGAGGGAATGTCGAGTTGCATCAATATTCTATCAATGACAATATGTTGAATCGAGTGAGTTCTATAAGAGACCTTGGTATTACTTTGAATTCCCGTTTATTGTTTAGGAAACATATTTTTCATATCAAAAAGAGGGGTTCCAGGCTGCTGGGATTTATTCAGAGGAATTGTATGAACTTCTCTGTTGACACCTTTAAAATTGTGTATTGTTCTTTTGTAAGAAGTATCCTCGAGTATGCCTCGGTTGTGTGGAGCCCTTCCTATACCTACTATGTCAGTTGTCTAGAGAGTGTGCAAAAGCCATTTTTGCGCTTGGTAGAATACAAAATGTACATTCCTAGGAATCAACTTGATTATATTCATCTTAGGATGCGGTTGGATCTTCCCTTGTTGAGTGCGAGAAGGTCTTGTGCGGATCTGAGCATGCTCTATACGTTGTTGAATCATGAAATTATTTGTAGCGAGTTGCTCAGCCGTGTTAACTTTAATGTACCCAGACTATGTTCTCGCAACTCTTTAATTTTTTATACTGATTTGGTCCTAACCGATTACTGTAAACAATTTTTCCTTCACCGGGCATTATCCTTGAGTAATCTTCCTCTTCCTGCACGACGCCCATATGGGCAGCACTCAGGATGTTTGGCCTCTTGTGCTTGCCGTGTTTTGTTGAGTTGTTATTTGTCTTGCAAAAACTTCCTGATGAAGCTTGAAAGAGTGTTGTAGGGGGCCTCCTGTATCATCCGGACGCAGGGTGTTTCAGCGCCCAAGGTGTGCAGTCTGGTTTCCTTTACATTCGAAGAGTATGTGTTCCGTTGTTTTGTCATTTTTTAGGCAACCACGACATTGTGTGGTTTCTGAGTTTCATGACGTGTAGATGTTTGTTGAGTTGGTGTCGCGTTAAAAGGCCCACTACCATCCCAACAGACCTTTTTCGAGGGACAGTTGTTCATGTATGTAGTTTCATGACGTGTAGATGTTTCTTGAGTTGATGTTCAGTTAAAAGGCCCACTACCATCCCAACAGATTTTTTTTTGAGGGACAGTAGTTCATGTACCCTCTTCTTTGATTGCGGCCCTTTTATTAGCCTTTTTGACTGTCTGAGTCCCGAGATGTCTGCCCAGTAGTTTTGGGCTTCGGTGGTGGTCCAGTTATGAAAAAAAGGGAGCACATGGGTCCATGGGATGGTCAGAATTGGTTCTGGTCCCATCGGATTGACAGCTGTTGCCTTTTTAGCGAGGCTGTCTGCTATCTCGTTTCCTTCGATGCTCTGATGGGCTGGGCACCAAATCAGAGTAACTTTGTTTGTAGCACTGAGTTGTCGAAGTGCTGTTCTGCATTCGTCAACCAGTTTGGATGTAACCTTCGTATCTTTCAGATATCCAAGGGCGTTTTGGCTATCAGAGTATATGTAGATGTATGCGTCTCTATAGTTCCTGTGTGAGTGACACTGTTTGTAGCACTGAGTTGTCGAAGTACTGTTCTGCATTCGTTGCTTGAGTAATAGTATCTCTTCTGATTTGCATTATTTTGGAGTTTCATTTCAGAGTTTCAAGAAAAATGTAATAAAGTTACTTAGTTAGATGGTTCATTTTGTTTGTGTCTAACTGCTTAGTTAATGTGTACCTATTTTGGGCACCTTTCTGGTGTATGTTCAATTTCGAGTTCAGAATGGGTAGTACCGTTGATTCATTATATGTATGTATACAATGTATGTCATGTTACATATCCATGTATATATAAATAAAATAAATAAATATTATGTATCACTTTTAAAAATACTTAGAGAAAAGAAGAAGGTAGCTGCTGGTTATGTTGATTACCTTTGAGCTCTCCTGCCGAATACAATGATCACACCACTTGAAATGTTTAATTTCAGTACTTATCCCGTCAGGTTTTGATAGGGTTTTACAATGGGATTTGAGTTATGAACAAGAGATGGTTGGATTTCGTAAGAATTACTCCAATTACAGTCGTCCTCAGTAGCAAGTCAAAATTCATTATAAGGAAAGTGGGTCGAGCGACATATGGAAAGATCTATTAATTCTCTATTCAATATAAATCAAACAGTAGTTCGAACACAACAAAAGTTTGTATTTCACAAAGATTTGACAATGCCAAAAATCAAATTAGATGCTCAAAATGACCTCCTACCTCTATACCATAAAAACGATTCTCGAATTCTCTTCTAACATTTTGAAGAACTTCTGGTATCAAAAGTCTGCATTCAGTGACAATTTTTCTCAGCAGCTCTTCCAAGTTTTCAGATTGTGTAGCATAAAGTTTTGATTCAAGATCACTCCTTGAAAAGAAATATAAAGAACTCAAATCAGGTGATTTGGCCACTCAACTGTTCCTCTGGCAAATATTGTCGCCGACGAGCATCGAAATGCGCAGGAGCACCATCTTGCTGAAAACGTATCTCATTCTCTGAAAGAGTTTCATCATTTTCCAAAGTTTTTTTGAGCCTGGGATTCATTAATTCTTCCAACAAGTGCAAATAAGTCTCTCCATTGAGATCACCTTCGATGAAGAAAGGTTCTACAATATGGTTTCCATAAATTCCAGCCCAAAGATTCCATTTCTGAGTCGTTTGTGTGTAGGCCTGTGTGAAACAATGAGGATTCTCGGTATCCCAATATCGGCCATTATGCCTATTTACCTTACCATTGAGAGTAAAGGTACCCTCGTCAGCAGAATAGGTATTATACAGAATATGTACATTATTGTTAATATTTTGAATTAAGATTTCACAAAATCGCAAGCGGCGATCATTTCACGAAGTAGAAGAGGGAGGGATGCGTCTGATTTCACATCCTCCGAACCAAATATTAAAATTGGCCCCCCCTCCAATCAAACATTGATTTGTGTCAGTTTTTCCACTGCAATCAGCTTTTCTTGACAGGGGGTGGAAAATTTTTATTGGAATACAAACTATCGTTGTGTTTGTGCTTCCTGTGTGATATTAACTGTAAAAGAAGATACTATGTTTGAATAGGGAATTGACAGACTTTACCAGAGATATTTCATTAGATACACTTTCCCTATAATGAATTTTGACTTCGGCGCTCCCCCTCAGTCGGGGGTTGATTTTACATGCTCCAAACCAACTCAAATTTGTCCACCTCTAATCGAAAATAGACGTACAATTCTTTTTACGCTCAAATCAGTTCACCTCAAGATAGAGGAGGTGGCACTCTATATTCATCAATTTTGCATTCACGATAAGTGTCGTAGGTATGATCTGTCCGCTACTAACCCTCACAGTTTCATAGAAGGTGCTAAAATCTCAGCGAGCATTGCTATTGGATAGTCAAGAGAGTTTAAATAGAAGGGGAGAAGAGGTTCCAATCGCCCAGGAATAAGGAGGGGTAGAAATTCATTATCATCAACCACATCTCCAGGAATAACCAAGATAAATTTATTATCGTTTTCATATTATTCCTAAGCATGCTATTATCAGAAATTTTTGTGATATGAACATTGCCACCCGAATCGGGAAGGAGGAGTTTTCAAATTACCCCATCTGCGGAAATAACTAAGATATATTTAGGCGTATTTTATATATTCCTTAGGAATATTATTATCCGAAACTCTGATCTGAGAGGTTTTTTTTGATACGATTCTTAAGTTCCGAATCGGGAAGGATATTTCAAATCGACATATTTTCGGTAATAACCAAGCTAAACCTTTACAGTTTTCATATTATCCTTAGGCATGTTTGAATCAAAAACTTTTGTTTGAAAAATTTACAAATCACCATATCTCTGGTGAGAACCAAGATAAAACTATGCAGGTTTCATATTATCCTTTGGCATATTATTGTAAAAAACATTTGTTTGAAATTTTTTGGATACACCCCATAACTTTTGAATCGGGATGGGAAGGATTGAAAAATTTCGAATCGCCATGTCTCCGGTAGGATACTCATATTCTGATTTCATATTATCCCTAAATATATTTTTAGGAAAGACTTTGTTTGAGGAGTTTCCTTTTCATCTTTTTAAGACCACAAAAGTTGAATAATTCACAGTGGTATATGTGTTTTTGCTAAGCTGGTTATCCAGACTGGAAAATGAACTCTACCTTTGCCTATAGGCCCTGCGGGGTTTTCTTTCCTCCTTTTTGTAGTCGTCTTGATCATTTTTATCAGTTATAATTGGTCCAGCAGAATTCATTCTTTACAGTAGTGTGATGCGATATAAGTGATTCTTCATTACTTGACCATTCAAGACATCTCAATTGAGATAGCTGTGTACAAGCCATGAGGTTGTCTCAACAAGGTTTGGGATATCGTGAAATAGAACTATGCTGCGTGATCCAGCGATTTGAAGGAACGAATGAATATATAAGATCACCCGGACAAGGCAGAAAAGGTGGTACGCAAAGACCACTTTATTCGACTGCTGGTTTTGGGAGAACGCTCCATAAGAAGTCTACAAAATTAACTTTCTGTCACGCATGACGTTCCCATTAGTAAAAAGACTGCCTACAGAATATAAACATCATTCCAGAAGACTTGCCACAGGCCGTAAACTCACTACAGAGCTCTACTTCAGTTTGCTCGACAATTGGAAACGCGTTCTATAGAGTAATGAGCCCAGATTCAGTAACGGCCGACACACGAGTTGTAGACGTATAATCGATTTTCTGAGTACAGTATAGTAGGAACCGTTTCTTTTGGAGCTGGATCTCTGATGATGAAGGGAATATATTTAAATGAACGTCTTCAAGTGTTGCATACCGGCTCTTTCATAGGTTGCCAGTATGTGAAAGGGATTTGAGGCGAATATGTTGATGAAGCTGGAGTAGATGTTATAAGTTGGCTTTGGTAGAGTACTGATGCGAACCAGAATGAGCTCATATGGGATTCAATGAAAATGAGTTTCCGTCTGCAACACATCTTGCAACTCTTCTAGGTCATCTGGTTGAATTCTGGACTTCAACAGATAAAGCCTTATTGAAATCGAGCATAACGAGGATAAATCAAAGATGTCATTATCTTCTTGCTACCCCTACTTCTCCAATCCTGGAAACATATTTTGTGGGAAAACCTGAGAGAAAAAAAGAAAACTATTAAATAATTTGGTTAAACATTATTAACAAACTTCATTCTCATTATATGATTCTGTCTCATAAGACAACTCATATCAGGTCCCCAGACCAAACTTGTATCTGGTCTCTCGAAAACCTATGAGAAAACACCAACTAGAAGCAGTATTCTCCAATTCAACTCTCATGAGCTTTCCACGAATTGAATATTGACTGCTAAATGGGGTTAGAAATCGCTTCTCAGAAAACAACCTGTAAATGAAAAAGGTAGCAAATTCTTCACATTTAAGTAGTTAAGTCAAAACTTCTCCCAGATAAATGAGATTTTTTTCTTCTTTCACCTCTGAGCCGCGTTAAACTTTGTGAATACATGAAGTTTTTGAAGTTTGAAAGACGGAATTTTTCATATTTTGACATAATGGATGTTGTATTATGTACGGTTACATTATTTGTCCTGTCGTGTATATTGATTATATGTTATATTGCTGAAGTTTGCTCCAACACATTGACACTCGCAACAAAGAAAATCGGTTTCATGCATGGTGATAATGCAAGTTAAATTGTAGTTCATATTTTACATCGTATCATCGATATAAAAATACAAAGGAGCTAAACATTTTTCATTGTGAATGGAAGGTCACCATATATATTCGATTCAAGTAATCACGTGAACTCATAATATCGAATGAGGGTAGATTGAAATGAAAGGGATTCAAAATAATGAGGACAATCATATAAAGTAATATGATAACGTACGAAGCGAGTAATTTGAACTTTTTCCATAATTTTGTATATTATGTGATCCATCTGATTTAACATAAAAATATGAAAGAAGTTTTTATCATGATTATTTTTAAATCGAGTAAGTTACTTCTATGAAGGCAAAACCTTTAGTGGGAAAGCAGAAAATGTTTAATATGAAATTTGCTCCTTCAATATTCAGAAGTTCTAAAGATAAATGAAAAATTTGGTCATGCAGAAGAAAAATTTATCAGAATATTGCATTTTCTGTCACTGAATTCCTGGAATCCTTCAGAATCTAATGAATTTGTAAAATAAAAAAAATAGTTTTCAACAAATACGAGGAATACTGAAACTTATGAAGAAAAATGTTAAAAGTTGTAGATGTTGAAAAGCTCAATGCATTATTCATCGAGTCATCACAGAAACCTTCAAATATCAAATATGGTCGAGTCCTTGGTGGCTTGAAAATAATGAAAGCTTGACCTAAAGAATCTCAAAAATCTAATAGTTTTGGACTGTATGTTCTGAAGTCTAGTGGAAAATCGAGATAGAAGAAAAAATAACTTACCACCAATCCTAGTTCGGCTTCCACTCGAGCTCTATTTATGTGGCACCAATCCTTCGTTAAAGGTGAAGACGGATGGTACAGAAGGAAAGGAGAATGAAGAATGTGGTATTGATTTTTGTGGGCGTCGTATCTTCATCTATTCTAATGCGGGTTCACTATTGTGGATTTCACTATTACAAATTATTGATTTGATGTCCGATACTCTTAAGCTCAATAAGGGAACTTCTTTTGAGAATATGAAAATACTACACTTCTATAACTAACTGAGGGATGAACAGGAATAGCGTTCATTATATATTTGCGGTCGAAACTATATTTCGTAGTCAAAAACGAAATGTGCGTTTTATCGATATAAACAATAATCGAATTCTTCTCTGATTGAGATAAGGAGAAAGAAACTATAAGAATGATGCGTGCAGGACACATTCGTGGAGCAAAAGTATGTTATCGTATTTGTCACTTCACATGCGCCCTCTAATTATTCTAATCAAGAATAAATTCGAGGAAGAAAATTTTCTACAATATTTAAACAAAAAAATGCCCTTTTAAGGTGCGAATAAAATATAAGTTTAATAGATAAAGAAGCCAACTTTCACAAAATATAATGAATAAAAATGTTCGATATGTTTTTGGTTCAACTCCAATTTCAGAAATTATAAAGAAATTGAAATATCACAACATCATTTATTATAACAGAGAAAAGATGGGAGGAGTGGGGACAACCGGAAATTAAACTGGCCTTAAGTTATTGGTACATTATGTTTAAGAGCTGATGAAATTTCTACGATTTGAAATAAATCTAATCTCTTGCTTTTGTTAGCTCAATGTTAAATTTGGGTATTTGTGAAATTGATGCTATTTCTTCATACATTGTTATAAAACATCTGTTATTAATTTATTATGAATCACTGATATTTTATGCTCTAATAAGAATGACCAGTTTGACCCAAATAAAAAGCAATAACATTTATATACACCGCTTTTTTCGCCTATATTAAGTCGATCTTTAATATTAATCATGAATAATCATAGATTTTTCTTAGATATATATATATTGGGTTGATTCTATTCTGTTTCGATATATGGCATAAGTTAGTTCACATTTGTACTAAATACAACCTGAAGGCTGGGGTATGTCGAAGATAAAAACAATTTGAGTTACTTTTTAGCTATTAATTTGTCTATAATGTTATTGTTATACCTAAGGTTTCATCAAGTCAAGCAGCTTCAAAATTTTTCGAAAAGCTTGACATTTTTCTTTGAAAAATCAAAGGTTTGACGTGACTTGATTTTGCAACCCAAAAGCTTGACTTGAGATCAACCTACTGCAAGTTGCATGTAAGCTTAATACTTGTGAGAGCATGAAGTTGAGTTCACTTGCTATTCGCTTGTAGATGTACCCGTACGGTGCAATAGAAGTAGGTAGAATCTTTAGACGTATAGAATTTTTTAATTGGCTGCAACACACATCCCAGGATTTCAAAACATAGTATGTTCGATATAGTCAATTCGTTCCACAGTGCAACAAGTATAATAGAAAAGCTCCGCAAGGGAATTTGGTTAATTTGAAGGAATAGATCAACCATCAGTCATTTCAGAAATGTAAAGAATTTCGGTAATCAACAGCAACATTCAACAGAATATTGATCTCGTCTACAACCTATAATAGATATTTATATAATATAGAATAGAATCAAATGAAATGATGACAAATTTATGATGTGTCGTCATCTAGCGGCCAGAAGTGTAGGTATAATAGTTTATCGATCAGAACGGATATTAAGATTGAACGGTGATTCCCCGAGAATCGAGAGTCGTGGGAAACCAGGGATTTTCCCGGAACTCGTATATAGAAAGAAATGCTTTCCCTTCTTACTTCATTTTTTGTGAATATACTGTTAATATTTTACCATTACGGCAGACCGCACTGAAAAAGAAAACTAGGAAGGAAGATACATGTTAAGTTATAAATCGTGTGGAAATAAAATGAGTGATTTTTCTGACATCTCCTCGAAAATGAAAGCAGATCCTTATGAGGATCAGATTCAGAATACCTAGACAAAAACTCATCGCATTTAGCAGGCGAGGGATAAAATCGTTGAGCTTTATAAAAAAAGCAACTGGATGTATTGTGTGGTTATAATCTAGGATCCTCTTTATTAGGTGGTAACATTTCCAAATTGTAGTTGGGGAAAAGAAAGTTGAAGAAAATTTATGAAACGAAATATTCTATGCCCAACAACAGCCATATCTTTCACCAAGAACATCTGCATCAAAACAGGGCGAATGCAGTGACTTGGAGTCGAATCAATTCGAGATAAATCGATTAGGTCTATATAAAAAGTCTTTTTTGCTCGCACCGAATGATGATATGTGGCAATATGAGGTAGATAAAAAACTGAGTGACTCTCGTGCAGAAAGCTCGGGAGACATTTTAGAGCGGTGAGAAGACACAAAGTTATATTTCCAAATTTGGCGAATATAGCAAAATATTTTTCAGCCTAGCCACTCCTGCAAGTTCGGCTCCTATGGAGAGGCAGCTCAAGAAATGCGTTAACTATTACCAAGACTCGAAACAGATTGAGTCAAAAACCAGTGTTTGATGAAGTGAGAACGTAGTTTCGCTTCTTCTTATTTTTTTTGATTCAAGTTTCAATGTAGATATCTACTTCATTTTCACAAAAGTTCAATACAGTTGATTTTATTTTCTCAGGAGTTCATTTCAGTAGTTTTATGGAAAATTTATACATGTCGTTTGTGATGTTATAGCTTATTTGAAGGTAGACATTTCACTCTTGTTCTTGTTCTGTATTTATATTCCCTACAACAACTTTATGAATTTTTTCAGATTCTAACGTTGAATTTCATTTAAATATTTAGTACTTTCGAACCTTTATTCTCGTTCTTATTGAATATTAGAGAAAGTTTAGTGTTTTATTGCAATTGTTTTCTGATCTAAGCACTTAAGTTTTGCTTGCAAGATTGAATTTTGAAGCTTTCGTGAAGAAGAAAAGGTTGATTTGATTCGAATTCTGAAAACAAAAGCGTGACTTGATTTCAAGTCAAGCATTTAAATTTTTCAAGTCAAGCTGCGAATCCCTAGTTATACACTAGTTTTGATTCTAAGCGGATGGGAACATCATCATCATGGATTAAGGTATCAGTTAATATTCTTGAATTTGACATTTATCGAAAATCAACGTTCACTGATAAATCCATAATGAGGTACCTGAGGCAATTAACGCCCTCATTCTAATAACGCCAAATCTTCGGAAAACGTACTTTAATTAGTTTTATTCGCGTCAACGCTCACGCACACTTAGAACAAACTAACTGCGAGCGCTAGCCGCTCCCGCCGCCATCTTGCCAGTGACCCTCTGTGTTTCGAAGGCTCCGGTAGGAGACACCACTGTTGTAAAAAATTGCTCCACAAAACTGTAAGTTTCCAGATGTTTTATTATACATTTTTGTTTGCTTTTATATTTGCCATGTAGTGTAGGTTGTTCTCCTAACATCTTGTTCATATTTTAAAGATAATTTTTATAGTTTAATGCAAAAACTTCCGAATACCAAAAACCTCAACTCAGGTAACACCCAGTCAAATGATCGTTGGGCGTATTTATCATACGTGGGTGCTATTGACCTTCCTTACACCATTGAAAAATTAGTAGATAATTAATTTAATTCTGTAGTAATTCTGCTCTAATAACGCGTACCTATTTATATCTGCATTGTGAAATTAAATCTTCACTAAAAATACATGTCCAGAATCTGAATTCAATATTATCTCAAATTCCCTAATTTCATTATTCTACCCTTGCCTTCTCCTACAGCAAAGTATTTTAATAATAAGTATTTACTCATTTTACAGAACAACAGAAAGACACCACTTAGCCCGACAAGTAGAAAAAAGAGGGAAGAAGTCATGGACAGAAGAAGGAAGATCTCATAATATTTTCAGTACTTAGTGTAGATGACAACGACTGTCATTGTTGGGAATGATTTTCCAACTACCTCATTGCGCTATAGACCATTATCGTTTAATAACGGCCATTGTATGTTTATACATAATATATTTTCTATACATATAAACATTCGCTATACTATTATTTCTTACAATTGTTGATGTCAGAACTTAAGGTTCTGTGAAAAATGATTACAATTGAAAGTTTCAAGTTACTTTGTGCATGTTAAGAAATGCCAAAGTTTTTATATTAAATGTTGATTTGCTATATTCCTTGCTATCTAATAAAGATATTCATAAATGACTCTTATGTTTTATTAGATTATTTGAACACAAAGATTTTTGTTTACTCGTGTAGCATCTGATTTTGAAAGCGGGCGCTAATCAACATAGTATTTTCAATAACGCCCACATAAAGGGTTTTAATATTACGTTATAAGCGAGGAAGTTTTAAATAATTACACTTCTTAACTATCATCTTTCAATTCAGAAATATATGTTTAATTTTCATAAAAGGTTGGATCTATTTCAAAAGCATTCATATTGAAAAAAATATTTCTAGTTAGGTGGGCGTTAATTGCCTTAGAACCTTAGTACTTCCCATTCTAATAACATCAGAATGTGTTTTTTTAAATTTTCCCAGATTATTCACGGTTTCCATTTCACGAAAAGCATTGAAAAATGAATTACAATTCTGAAAATATTAGTGTCAGGTACGATAACAACATTTTAGACAAAATAATTGATGAAAATCACAGCCTTGTAGAATCAGAGCTGTCAGAGACACTGGCGCATTCACCAAATTGTAGTTCTGAAAATTCTGAAATAGGGCGTAAGTATAAAGAAAATTGAGAAGAAGAGATCATCGATCTCACAATTTTATAAGAATATTAAGATTTTTCGAATAATGTTAACATCACCCAGAATTTTCTGAATTCATGAATCTTGAAACAGAGAGACGAGGGTGTGACATAATCCAGCCTCTTAGAGAACCTTTCAACAAGTTGGAGAAGGTTGAAGCTCTTATATGCGACGACAGAGAATTGAATTTTCTGAAATCAGGTATGTATTTTGATTTGGGGTAATTTTATGGGAAACTTGATAATGAAATCTGGAGAAACAATAATTATTTCTATTAGTTTTCAAGATAATATATATATCTTGACCGTGAAAGCAACAGCATTTTCGCTTATGTCCAAACGTATCTACTTTATGCATATCAACAACCTTTTTTTTGAATTCTGAATATTATGCAGAATATGTGGATTATTGTTAATAATTTCACTTGAAATTTCAAACGGCGATCAGGAACGTTTTTGTTCATTTCATGAACTAATTTCACTTTATAAGAATAGAATTGGTGATGTTTCATAATCCTGTAGACTGTTGAAGCTTATACCAAACACACGCGATAATTTCTAATGGAAGTAGTAGGCCGATATTGAACTTTATATTTTTTGTTAACTACCCAACCCGTAGTTAATTTATTCATCGAATATAAAGCATACTGGTATCCTATATGTTCTTCTGGATGGCTCACATTGAAAATCATTGGCCTTACTCTGACACAACTATTAATTCGATTATAAATTGAAACAATTCGGTTCCGCTCATCAGTTGGCTGAACCAAATATCAACGTTCGTCTCACAAACGACAATTGTGATTAAAAGTTTTGCGACAATGAAAGACCAATGTGAAACAAATTTATCATTACCAGATGGCTGTGATAAAAACAATTGCGCGTTCGCCACAAAACATTCATGTTTATGAATAGAAGAATTATATAATATTGATGAAATCGCATCAAATCAAATAGATGGTTAGCATCTGGAAAATTGGTGGCTGAAACAGAAGGCAATTGCGATCACGATCAGGTAGTTTTCACAAGAAGTTATAGAAAACCCATCATCAAGCAAAATATAGATGATCCTTGCCATAGATGTTTTTGTTCTTAAGAAATAGTTTTTCATATATTATCATTTTGCTTGCCTCAACAGAATATTTAGAAAGACATAATGCCGTCGCTAATATTATTCATTTTAATCTAGGAATTAAACATGACCTCATTCGCAAGGGTACAAAAATGTTACAAATATGAACCTGAGATTATTTGTGAAAACGACAAATATAAACTTTATTTTGATGAAACAATTCTATGCAACAGCGCTGTAATTCACAATAGGCCAGATATCATTCTTACAGATGAACAGTATCGAATATCATATATGATTGATATTGCTATACACGACATATATAACATACAAAATAAATACAATGAAAAATTTCTGAATATATGATGCTTGCTGATGAGATTAAAAAATGTGAAAATGAAAAAAATATTTATTCTACCGATTATTATTTCCACAACAGATTTTAGGTCTGGAGAAGAATTGATTTGAAGATAACAGTCATCAAATCTTGTAATATTTTTCGTAGGTTTCTTTCCGAAATAAATTAGGTCGAGTCAGGTTTTCTCTGCTCTCAGTAATACTGCCCAGAATCTTATTTCATATTTTATGTATTTGTATACATAAATTTCATATATTTAGCTGATAATTCTATTATTTATATTCAAAACAGTATTCTATTGGATCGTTCATCACTTAACACAAAGAAAACTATGAATGAATAACATACAGTGTTACTTGACTAAGGTCCGTATACTGGATTTTTCCGGGGAGAAATCCTCTGACACTTCTCGTTGGTACATTGATGTCATTGTGTGATGATGTTGTAGTTTGTATATATTCGGGTAGATTGATACATTGAACGTTATCCTAATATATAATCATTCCAGGATATGTTTTGATTATAATAATTGCCTGGCAGTGGTATTAATTACCGGATGGTGGATTTATATTTTTTCATGAAATCGGTTTGATTACATGAACATATATATGGGCAACTCGTTGGGGTTAAACCCCCTTTTTTAATATTATATTATAAAAAAAATCGAAGATAATTGAAGGAAAACAAAGAATATGACTGTATTGAATGAAGAAGGATGGCATTTTTGTCAGTGAATCTGTAATATGGTAAACCTAAACCAGAAGAAAATCATTAAATTGAACAAAAAATCATGTTTTGTAATTTGGAGAAAAATTAAAGCTCGAGGCAAAGATGGTGGATTATGACATTGTAGGTGTTGTGAAATCATTCGATTGATTTCTTATTTTATATCGATCGGTGCATATATGATATATATAACCCGATAAAATCGGAAAGATAATAATTTGATGTGTTTGAAAATTATATTCGAATAACCAACTTTTTCGGTCACTTTTTCCCTAATTTTCATTTCTCCATAATGATTGTTCCGCTCTGAATTGTCACATATTTGAAACAAATATATTTGGAGACGAAGAAGATTTGTTCTCTTCAAATTGGTGTGATAATCCTTGCAAGAGTTTCGGTGATTCACCCAATAATTTCATCAGATTGTGGTTAAATTCAAAAATGTTTTCATGTAGTAATTCAAAGAAGCTTTTAACTGAGCTATTAGTTGTCATATTTCATTTATTCAAAATACATAAGGATGAGCATGATGTTATAAATAAGCATCTTAAGCTGTATCATACCACCTTCAAGAGTAAAATTAACTTTCCATTACATATTGTCCGAAAATGAATATTTTTGTAGCCTGATTCGTATTCGTTGAATCGTTCTGTATACTAAGATGGAAATTCTAACCTTTATATCGCGCTGACTTCCTTAACAAGTGGCTATTCATTAATTTAGAATGACGTAGGTATAATTTTGAAAATTATTGTTTCATTCCAAAAATCTTATCTTTTCTCTTTTCAATCAGTAAATTTGCATTTTATTGTGGAAAGTTTCGTATCATCATTTATTCAGTAGAGTGGAAATAATGAATAATTCATAGAACAAAGGTGCCTGGGATATATAATTCCATTAATAAACATGAAGATAATATGTTTAAGCGTATTTTGGGAAAACTTGGAACTTCGAGATCGGGATTCAATTTCTTTAACATCTTTTCTAAAGTTTATTGCGAAATTCCTAAATATATACAGATTAAGTCAGACGTATGGAATATATTCATTATTTTTACCATTAAAATTTGGGGAAAATTTAAGATTCAAATATATTTACATTGATTTGAATTTCAGCGATTTCCTTACCAGGTTTGTTAAAAAGTATGGGTGCATTTAGTTTGAAGCTGATAACGAAAAACAAGTGAACTTGTGAAATTTGTTCAATTCTCGGGGCTATGAATATGTACACGTATGACTTCATTCTATTTGGGATTAAGTTTTCAAATTATGGGACAAATATTCATCTGATTGATGAAATGGTTTATTTTGAACTATATTTATCATATTGATGTCATATACAGAGTGTTTCAAAGGTACGCGAAGAGGTGACTTGAAATCTAATCAGAGGTAGATTTTTGAATTTCGTATGCTTTTACTCGATAAAATTCCATAACTGAATGAAAGTTTTAGAATATTCACTGAAAAATATAAAATTATTCAATAATGGTGACACGTTTAAATAGCCAAATAACGATCTGAATCTTTGCGAAAATCCTTAAAGTCTATTTTAAAGAGCGCTTCTTGAAAAGATTCAATTTGATACACTCAAATATATTTGTTCCTTAATAATATTTATTAATTATAATTACTGTTATTTGGGGTTGAAGGAGTAATCATATTCTAAGATATGGTTCCCGTAGTTTGAATCCTATTTTGATTTAAAAACTCTGTTTAGGCTCTCTTCTAGTACTAACATTTCTATAGGTCCTACCAATAGAAAATTCATTTCAGCTTCCGAAATTCAGTTTGTAAACACTGGATTTATTATTTTGTCAGACAAAGTTTCATTGGTTTTTTATGTATATGCTTAAATTATCATTGTTTCAGAAAGCTATAGTCAAATCATTTTAATTCATAAAAGACTTAAGTTTCTAGCTTGTACTGCCAAAGTAGGTTAATACACAGACCACAAAAATTGTCGCATCACCTAGTATTCTGAATTCCACGATCGATTAAGCAGCTCGATCGCAACATAAATTTTTGGACGTATGAGGGGTAAAAATCTCATCTATGTAGTAACATTTGTTTCCATATGATCTCGAACATGTCTGAAACAAGAATGAGTTTATTTGACTATCAGTATTCACTCAATTTCTCTTCAGTTTTCACGCTAAATTAATGCAAGTTTTTATGTGTTTCTTGTTGATTTTCTAATCTTTGAATTTATTGTAATGGCTGCTGAACGTCCTGGACGGTATTTGAGTGATCATGAAGTGGTTAGAATTGTAACACTTCTAGAGGAGGGGCGAAGCCAACGTTACGTGGCTAACTTGTTGAATGTTAACTAAAGCACTATTTCAAGAGCTATTAATCGGTACCACGGAATAGGGAAATATGGAAGAAGGGACAGGGAAGAAATCGGATAACAACACCAGTTGATGATCGTAGGCTTCGTTTAACTGAACTAAGAGTTCGGCAAGCACTGTACGGCTAGGATGGTACAAAATGAACTTGCACTTTCCAGAAATGTGCATATTTCATTGGAAACTGTTAGGACAGGCTCAGGGAAGACGATATCAGAATGAGGGTGGCTTTTACCGGCCCGTGCCCTACCAGAGAGCATCGAGTTGCAAGACTTCAGTTTGCGAGGGAACATGAAAATTGGGGGCAGAACGGTCGAATGTTCTGTTTTCAGACGAGTCCAGGTTCTGTGTAGTATCAAAAGATAGATGCATGCCTGTATACAGACGACCTGGGGAACGTCAGCAGTACAAACCGAAAACTCCGGTGGGGGCTCAGTAATAGTGTGGGGAGGCATTTCTTTCCATGGTCGACCTGAGTTAGTCCTAGTGAATAATGGAAGAATGACAGCGGCCATATACATCGCAGATATCCTTGAACCCCATGATGTACTCTTTGGCCCATTGATTCGCGAAAACTTCATTTATATGCATGATAATTCTCGGCCTCATGCAGCTAGAGCAGTTGCAGAATTTCTGCAAAATGCCGAAATTGATATATTAAGATGGCCAGCCAAAAGTCCCTACTTGAATCCCATAGAATATGTTTGGGACAACATGGGGTGGCAAATTCAGCAACGTAGGATGCCTTGTAGAACACTCCAACAACTAGAAAATCTGCTTCCTGAAATTTGGAACTCAGTGACTCAAGAGTACATCCAAAATTTGTTGGAGGGGCTTCCGAGACGTATACTGACAGTAATTAGGGCCCGGGGAGGAAACACTCGATTTTGAAAATTATTAGTAACCATTCGATGCTAGTTGATTGGTCTCTTCGCGAATGTTTGAAGATGGTAGAATTTTTTAATTTTTCATTAACTCGAAAATTGTTGATATTTTCCATCATAAACTCATCTCTTTTGTTTATTTTACACTTCTGAAAGTTATCAAACCCCTCTTGAATGACCAACCTAAGAGATTATATAGTATTGTCGTAAAAGTAGGGTGATGTGACAATTTTGTGGGAGTGTATATTCAATTTTTCTTTTGATTGTATTGAGATAAATTTTATTCAGGACATCCTTAGTCTGTTTCTACTTTCTTTTCCAAAATATTATTCACTAATGCAGGGTTGTAAGCATTATTGAAAGCTTTTTGTTTGATTCTATAAAATTTTTTATTGCAATTGACTATAATCAAATGAATAGCTTCAATAACCGTAACAGCCCTGCATAAGTAAATAGTGTTTCGAAAGAAAGAGGTAGTGCTGAATGAGACTTATCCTACAGTAAAAACAAAAGAGAAATTTGTAGAGTACAAGCCAGAAACTTAGGTCTCTTATGTATAAAAATGATTTCAATATAATTTTCCGAACCAATAATAATTTGAGAAAATACATAAAAAACAATGGAAATGAGTCCACATAAATAATAAATCCTGTTTTACAAACTGAACTACAGCTACTGCAATGAACTACGCATGCTCGCGATTTTGAGACGCTTCTCGACCTTAAAGAGTTTCAACCATTAGCTCAAACTGACCGTGGTTTGGTGAAACCTGTGGTGATCATTACTGTTGATGGAGGCCCAGATGAAAATCCGCGCTTTCAAAAAGTCATAGGGTTTGCTATACAACACTTTAAGCGACATGATCTCGATGCATTGTTTTTAGCCACCAATGCTCCTGGGCGAAGTGCGTATAACAGAGTAGAGCGGAAAATGGCTCTTCTCAGTCGGGAAATGGCTGGTTTAGTATTGCCTCATGATCATTTTGCGTCCTATTTGGATGAGCGTGGGGTTAGAATTAATGAACAATTAGAAAAATCTAATTTCGAGTTCGCAGGAAATGTGTTAGCTGAAGTATGGAGTTCAATGGAATTGAACTCCAAACTTAACTACCATGTTACTGCAAAATATGTTGGGCCAGGCGAACAAGATCTTCCTGATTTTCCAGACTCTAAATGGTATTCGGAACATGTGCGTGAAAGCCAATACTTGCTGCCAATTGTAAAATGTAAAAATATGAAATGCTGTCGTCCAAGAAGTGGCCTATTTAGATTACTAGAGAACAGGTTTCGTCCACCACCAGTAAAAGTAAACCAAACAGTTAATGACTTTTAGACGAAGAAGGGCAATTTCTTAATCTTCCAGTCAATTTAGCTCTACGCTTAAAAACTTCACTCAAAGTTTTCCTGCAAATGCCCTACGATTATTTTTGTTCGACGGTAGAATTGAGGTTATCAAGTCGAACATGCAAAACGTGCGGTCTTTATCATGCTTCCGTCAAGTCACTAAATCAACACATCAAGGAGATCCTTAAAAAAGTAAACACGCACTCTGATGTCGTTAGGCCTGTGAGAGTTGCTGCTCGTCGTGCCAATGAACTAATGTTCATGATGTTGAATGGCTCGATGAGAAAGACGTAGACATACCAAATTAAATATTTGCAAAAAATCTGCTTACGTAATACTTGAAAGACTCCTAGAACAGTTTTATTGAAAACTGTAGTCATTCTCACTTGTCGAAGGTGATCGAATATATTCTGCTGATTGGTCTCTTTAGAGCTCTCCGAATTTCGTCCATATTCACCTATAATACGGTGTTTTTCAATGGCTTTTCGTGGTTGGTGGTAAACCCAAAGATCTTGCAGCTTCTTCAAAGATCTTGCAGCTTCTTCATGTAGCATGATATTGAGGCCATTATTCTTTATTTGAAAAAATTCGACGATCGCTTTTATAGGTGAATTATATTATAATCTTTCATAATTCTTGCAAAGTTATCTGAATTTTTTTCGAATTTCGATTTAGTTCATTATTGACTGATTTGACTTTGTGTATCTATGACAAAAACTGTGGGGTCATTTTTATGGTTCGATTTCAAAACAAAAATGGATGGTTGACTTTGCAGCCTTGTATCTTCGACTTGTTTTGCCTAAAATATTGTAAAAAAAAATCGAGGAAAAATGGAATCTTTGTTTCTTCCCTAGAATGAGAAGAATAAAATGATGGTATATTCTGTGGGCTAGCAGGAAGTTACTTGACCAAAAAAGGATTAGCAGTCTAGGACTTGTAACGTCCACGCGTATAACTTTAGTGTCAAGTGAATGAGTGAGAAAAATCCCAAATATTTGTTCCTCATGAGAAAAGTTGAATAATTCTCGTTGGATTTACAGATCACAAAATTTGCGCCCCGTGCGCAAAGTGCTTCAAAGAAAACTCAGAACTCTGTAAAAACACTCACGCAAACTGTATCTCGATAAAGCTCTTGCCAAATAGGTATATGATTTGGTTTATTATTGACAAATTTGACTTTGTGTATCTATGACAATAACTGTGGAGTCATTTTTATGGTTCCATTTCAAAAGAAGAATGGATGTTTGACTTTGCAGTTTGTACCTTCGAATTGTTTTGAATAAAATATTGAAAAAAAAATGGAGGAAAGATGGGATCTTTGCTTTTTCCCTGAAATGTGAAGAATAAAATGATGGTACAATCCGTGGGTCAGCAAGAAGGTACTTGACCTAAAAAGGATTGGCGGTCTAGGCCTTGTAACATCTACGCCCATAACTTTAATGTCAAGTGAATGAATGAGAAACAATCCCGATTATTTGTTCAAGAGAAAAGTTGAATAATCCTGGTTAGATTTACAAATTACAAGATGAAACGTGTACATTTGCGCCGCATTCGCAAAATGCTTCAAAGAAAACTCAGAACTCTGTGAAAACACTCACGAAAACTGTATCTCGATAAAGCTCTTGCCAAGTAGGTATATGTGCCAGATAAGAAGCCCAGCAACTCTTTCTATTCCTGAGGCTAAAAAGACCTCAAAAGCAAGAAATGATTCATAATTCAATTTTTCCCTGCACCTTCGTGACAATGAGAGTTTATAATGGAACTTCTTTGTTCTTTGAAAATCTCAACTCTTAATCCATCTTTGTCAAAACTTAATAATTGAAGATGGACGGTTATTACTTTTCAATGACATTTTATAGAGCGAAACAGAGCTGAGCGAATTCATTGGGGACTGGGTTCAGGAAACATTCATCATCCTGGGAAATCTAGGCGAAACGAATATGAAGGAACAAAGCGAGTATCCCGATTTTATTCATACATACGAAGAAAATGCCACATTCAATCTTGGCGACGTCTTATTAAATATTTTTGCGTATTTCACATCGGTTTCATATAAAGCTTGGCCATCTTGCTGGTTTGTGCGTGGAATTGTCGGTTAAACTATTTCTGATCTATGGAGCTAAAGGTTCAGAGTATACGTGGAGAACCATTTTATTCATTCTCCACGCCTTGGGTGGGAGCTTACTCGTTGAATGAAATATATACGGTGTGATAGTCAAGTCTTTTAATATATTCATTCGATGTTGTTCCAAAATTGTGATTTTATTATATGAAAGGATCTAAATCAAATTCTCTCGTATCGTTTATTTAATCAGAATATACTTTAGAATATACAGTGTGTTTCAACGAAAATTTGTCACCCCCTTTATATCAAGATGAGCTGGTATTGGCAGTAAAGCTGAAAAACGCCAATTATTTACTGAAGGGGAAACAATTTCTGAGTTGGTTCGGAGCATGTGAAATCAACCCCCTACCCTCAGCAGCACCTTAGTTGAAATTCATTATTGGAAAAGTAGATATCAGAAATCAGAAATCTTTATTGCTCCACAATGGAATGCCTACGCAAATCATTATTAGGATTGTCATGGTACAAAATTAATAATAAAACAATAAAAACTAAAATCTGAAGCACAATGAGTTATATACAAATAGTTATTAAAATTCAAAAAACTCTTCCAGGTGAAAACATTGCCTCAGAAAAATTCTTCAACAGGACGTTCAAACATATTGAAATTTACATTCACATCAAGACAATTGGCAATTTTATTGTAACATTTGATTCCCTGATAATTTGGAGAATTTTGTAAGACGCTCAATCTTTGAAACGGTGCGATAGATTGTTGATTGTTTCTCGTTCTGTACTGGTGTACCACATTATGTTTTATGAATTGATTACGATTTCGGTCGACATAGAACAAAAGGTGAAAAATATACAAGCATGGAAGAAGGAGTATTTTCAGATCTTGGAATTTAGGTCTGCAATGGTCTGACATACCTGACTTGGACATGGTTCTTTTGACTGGAAATTACTGCCCCTGTATAATTTATTGACCCCCAGAGTATGAAACCGTATGACAGGCCGAAATACATAAGACGCATAACTTCTGGAGATACCGAATCACGCAGAGCTCTCATCTAATAGCACATTGAGCTGAGTTTTTTACACATAAGCTCCCTTTGAAAGTCCTAAGTGAGCTTTTTGTCGACGCCTATACCTAAAAATTTAATTTTATTCACTTCTTCGATAGATTTACTGTGCACTTCAACCAGAATGGAATGGTCACACGAGATATTCTTCGGCACAAACCGCACAAGTAAAGTTTTTTTCGTGTTCAATATAAGCCCGTTACGATCACACCAATCAGTGAACTCCCGCGAAGCTTCATTGGCAGAGTTAACCATGTCAGATTCACTATCGTCCGAGATTAATATGTTAGTATCATCGGCATAAAGTATCAGCTTTGCATCAGATGAAAGTACTAAATTGTTCATGAACATTACAAAAAATATAGGCCCCAACACAGACCCTTGGGGAACGCCGGCTGTGATATCAAGTTCTACTGATTTGCAGCCACCTATAACGACAGTTTGCTTCCGACGTTATATATGGAGTGATATATCTTTGGAAAGGTCTTCGAGTTTTTTACTCTAGGATTACATCGTTATGGAGGTTCAATATCATACAAACAGTCCAAACACAACAAAAGTTTTTCCATTGAAAATTTGATAATGCTTGAAATCAAATTAAGCTCTCAAAATGATCTCTTCAATTCAATGATGCAATTCTGATTTTCTACTATCATTATCAAGTGACGATTCTTTTCATAAGCACTTCAAGGTTTTTAATACTCAAGGAAATGTAACGATTCGAGATAATGATGAACATCAATGTTTTGTAGGGAATGCACACTTCTTTTCAGACTGATGAGTCTGTTTTACATTTGTCTTTCATTTTTGCAATACTTTTAATCACAAATTGTATCAACTTATTAACAGAATAATAGCTGTGCTAGAGAAACGGCAAAGATTTCAATGTGAACCATCCAGAAAAACAGTTAGGGCACCAGTATGTTCTATACCTGATGATTGAATTTTTAATTGCAGGTTCGGTTGCTAACAGAAAACATGAAGTTTAACATCGGCTCATACGGAAAGAAGGAACTGAAGTGGCACTTTTGGACCACCTACAAATAGAAAACATTACTTTCATCAGAAAATTTACACGTGTATCTGGTGTATCAGTTTCAACATACTACAGGATCGTGGAGCATCACCATTTTCACCCCCATAAAGTGAAACTAGTTCATGAAATGAACGAAGGCAATTTTGTGAAATTTCAGTTTAGTATGTTTAGTATGTTTTTCTGAAGAGAGCACCCTTACTCTCAATAGTGCAGTAAATAGGCATAATTGTCGATAGTGGGTTACCGAGAATCCTCATTGGTTTCTGTGTGAACGACTCTGAATTTGAGTGTTTGGGCTAGAATTTATGGAAACCATACTGAAGGAGCTTTCTTCATCGAAGGTTATCTCAATGGAGACACTTATTTGCAGTTGTTGGAAGAATTAATAAATCTCAGATTCAGCAAAATTTTGAAAAATGATGAAACTCTTTCAGAGAATGAGATGCATTTCCAGCAAGATGGTGCACCTGCACATTTCGATGTTTTTGCGACAATATTTGGATGTAAATTTCCCAGGTCCATGGATTGGTAGAAAAGGAACATTTAAGTGGCCAAATCACTGATTTGAGTCCTTTAGATTTCTTCTTAAGGGGTGATCTTAAATCAAGACTACACAACCTGAAAACTTGGAAGAGCTGTCGAGGAGAATCGTCTAAAAATGCATACTATGATGAGATATATTCTCATCATTGTGTGAAGGTTAGGTGAAGTTCTTTTGAGAATTTAATTTTATTTTTGATATTGTCAAATTTTCGTTGAAATACAACTTCTGTTGTGTTGGAACTGTCTGTATGATATCTAATGTTCATAAAGAAACTATTTTTCCCTTAATGAATTTCGACTCAGTAGCTGCTGGGGGTAGGTTAGATTTTACATGCTCTGATTCGGCTCAGAAATTGATGTGTCTCAGCTTTTTCCGCCAAAATCAGTCCATATTGTGATAGGGGAAGTGGCAAATTTTTGTTGGATCATACTGTAGAATGATAAAAACATTGCTGAAAAATATTGAGCTAGTCCATTTGTTCATTGAACTTTCATGAACAAATGGATCAAGGAGTTTAAAACGAAAGTTTTTTAATTTCTTTATCAGATATAAAACCAGCACTATCATTACAAATACAAAAAAAAATAATAAACAGTATTTTTTGTAAACTTTACAAATTTATTATAAGCAAAATGAATAATATACAAATATTTTCACGTCGTAGGGATGTTAAATGTGTACCCGAACAGCTTAAGGGTTTGAGTATCAACAGTTGGCTGTGTCGCCTCTTCGGTAGAATATGATCAGTAAAACTGAGAGAAAATATAGGGTACAAAATCAGTGAGGATCAAAGCCGGTTTGTACGGGAAGTTCATGTGCAGATAACCTGTGCGTCATCCAACAAGTCTTAGAAAAGAAAATATCGGTCAAACAAGAAGCTCATTTAGCATTTCTAGACCTAGAAAAAGCTTACGATTTCACCGCTAGATGCCTGCTATGGAATGTTCTGGAGGAGTTGGATACGGACAAGGTACTAATAAAGATAATCAGAGAGCTCTATGAAGATAATGTCGCACACGTTCAGGTTGATGGTAGGCTGTCGAAACAAATAAAAACTACAAAGGGGCTGAGCCAGGGGTGCACCTTGTCACCGCTTTTATGTAATGTGTATGTGGAGGTGGCACTACGACAATGGAAAAGAAGTTGCCAAGGAATGGGTACTCCGATAGGAAATGAACATCTTTTCACTTCAAGTTTCGCGGATGACCAGGTAGATCTTGCGCAGGTTTCATATGATCTGGAGTTCATGATGAAGAGACTCTACGATGCTTACAAGCAATGGGGACTTCAGGAAGGTCTCAAGAAAACGAAGTATTTGGCAGTAAATACCGATGCAAATTTTGAAGTCCTGATACACGATGAGGTGGCAATCAAGCAAGATAAATGCTTCAAATACCTTGGAGCCTTGATAAATAGCGAGTGTCTAGGAAAGGAAGAAGTCATGGCAAGAATAAGAAGTAGTAAAAAGATCATTGGATGCCTCAATAGCCTGTGGTGGGGAAAACACATTTCCAAAGATACGGAAAAGAGACTATGAAATGCATTGTATTGCATATATATATATATATATATATATATATATATAGGGGTTTAACCCCGACGAGTTGTCCATATATCTGTTCATGCAATCAAACTGATTTCATGTAAAAATATAACCACCCGGTAATTAATACCATTGCCAGGCAATGATTATAATCAAAACATATCCTGGAATAATTATATATTAGGATAACGTTGAATGTTATGAGAATATATCAATCTACCAGAATATATACATATTATAGCATCATCAGACAATGATATGAATGTACCAACGAGTAGTGTCAGAGGCTTTCTCCCCGGAAAAATCCAGTGTACGGACCTTAGCCAAGTAACACTGAATGTTACTCATTAACAGTTTCCTTTGTGTGAAGTGGTGAACAATCGAATAGAATACTGCTCTGAATATAAATATGACAAAATTGTCAGTTAATTATATTACATTTATATAAACAAATAAATAAAATATGAAATGAGATTCTGAGCAGTATAAACTAAAGAGAAAACCTATGACTCTACCTCATTATTTTTTCGGAAATATCAATACTTTGTGAAGATTCCTAGGAATAACACCTGTTGTGGAAATAATAATCGGTAGAATAAAAATTTTTTCATTTTCCACATTTTTTAATCTCGTCGCCAAGCATCATATATTTAGAAATTTTTCATTGTATTTATTTTGTATATTATGTGTCGGGTATAGCAATATCAATTATATATGTTATTTGATTCTGTTTATCAGTAAGAATGATATCTGGTCTATTGTGTTTTACAGCTCTGTTGCAAAGAATTGTTTTATCAATAAATATATATATATATATATATATATATATATATATATATATATATATATATATATATATATATATATATATATATATATATATATATATATATATATATATATATATATATATATATATATATATATATATATATATATATATATATATATATATATATATATATATATATATATATATATATATATATATATATATCCAAATTATGTGCGAGAAACTATGTGCTTTTTTTCACCGCAAATTGTTTATAATTGTTGCAATTTGTTGTTTGCAACTCAAATGTTTTAATACATTTTCTCGACATAATTTTGAAACCAATAACCTATTGCTCCTATTTTTTGTAGCTTAACCAAGAATTATTTATTCATTCGAATCGAAGGAAAAGTTTCCAAAAATTGGAGGACTACAGTGATTATGCCATAATGACAAATTTCGGTGTGAGTCATAATATGATCGAACAAAAGAACAGTATGTAGAATGGATAAACATTCATAAACCGAACCTCCTACGATCGCTTCTGAAGTGTATGATGAGAACCGAGAACATCATCAATGATTCACTGTTGATTCATCCCTAAGAAAACTGTATTCCAAGGTTTATTTCTTAGACAGTCTTGGTCATTCAGCAAACTAATCATCGCTTTGAAGTTACTGCTAAACTGAAGTTGCTGAGTTAGAACCAATTAGGAATTTACCAGAACACTATTTACACATTGAATCAGACCGTAAGTACAATTTCGTGATAGGGCGATTTCAGATCTCAGATCTGAAACGTTTATCGAATACCGATAGTCCTTCGTTCGATTGATTAATAAATTGAATTCGGATTCGGTTAATGTCGAACAAATGGATATTATAGTTCGAATAATCGTCACAACGCGATCTTGAGGTATAGGAACGTGTTCATAAATGTAAATGTTATTGAAGAATCAAACAATATCTTCTGTTCATATGTTCGAATAAAGCACATTCGCTAAACGGTTCTGTTAATAAGCAAAATTGATGATTTCGATGTCCTTTACATACAAAAATATTGTTGGATGTGATTTATAATATAGTGAAATTATTAGTCCTCTTTTTGTTAAAACGAAAAAGCAGATGTGGTAATAGTGAATGAGGATTTTCGGGGTACCTGATTACAATGAGAGGATCAGAACCAACACCAATCACTTCAGGTTCAAGGTCATTTGAAGATCAAATCGAAGGATCACAACCAGAAAATCTGAAATAATTCACACATACTGAGTACGAATCTGTGTTTAGTTTTCTTTGTGCGACCTTTCATAGAGGACCTTCAAGATAATTTCAGAAGTATTTCCAAGGCGTTGAATTTGGAAAAACCAGATATTAGGTATACCGTTCACAAACCATAAAATGTGAATTATTATTTGAATACATCGAAAATTGGGGCTTTACATAGAATAGTCTGGTCGTTCTGAAAGTTGACATTGAAAAGTAATTTGAAATTTTCAACTGATTGTAGGTAATTCAGTTTTCTTCGCTTTGGGGTATGTCTAGAACATTCAAATTATGAACTAGCAAACGAGTGGCAGTGGTTAACTAATTCTAATCAAATTCTCGATTGTATTTTAAGTATTAAATAAGAGTGATGAGAATTTATTTTTGGGTCTGAATCCAGTTCCATATTTTGAAAGATTATTTTCGACATTTTCTGTTAACTATCCAAAACATGTTAAAAGGATGAATTTTTCGGATTTTAAAAAATATGATTGGATATACGAGAATGGTCAGAAAAGTTCCCGACCTCTACCATGAAGTTGGCAGCACTCGTAAATAAAAGCGAGTGAATTTTCATTGTTATGAAAATAGACAAAATCGAGTATCGAGCTGTCATGAAATATTTGTTTACCTATGCAAGTTGAAGACGAGTCAGATTCTGTGTATGAGGACTCTGCAGCATCATTTACCACAGTGAGATTGTGGCAGCTGAATGTAAATGTGGCCGTAAGAGTTTAGGAGATTCAGTTGGATGCAGTTCTATCGTCATTGAAAAGATTCTGAATATACTGACTCTAATATTTCAGTTTATCTTCTGTTGATGTAAGAATATTGTCACTTTTATCCATTAGCAAATTACTTGAATTTGCAGAACATTTAACGGAAAGTACCCTAATTTACGTCCATTTTGATTTTTTGATAAAATCGCGAATAAAATGAAAAATAACCATTTCACGAATAGGGAAACTTAATATCGATCCCTACTAATTTAAAACATGATTCTAATAAAATAAGAAGAATTCAGAAAGACACGAGGTTAGGTTAACTATGCTTCACTTTAAATTAGACTTAGAAGACCGAACCTAGCTGTCTTAGAAGGGCATCGGGGCTCTCGGTCAAACAGAGAGGGAATTGTTTTCTTGAGTTTGAATATTGAAGGGATTTTGCGAGATCATACTTCCAAATTGGCAAGCAAGAACAAGAAAGAGATTATGTTTCAGGAGACTCACACTGCGACGGAAGAACATCTCCGCGAAAGAGGAAATATCGCAGGTTATGTACTTTTTGATTCTCTTTAGTCCTTTTTATGGCCTTGCTTGCTATGTGAAATCTTTTCTTAAATTCAAGTGTGTTTAGACATATAAAAGTCAGATATGATTGTTGAAATATTTTTCTTCTAGTTTGCTTTTTCCATTGTTACAGATGCCTGTCCAAAACCCCTTGTCTTCGTCTGGAAATCATGGGTGAATGAGAATTGAAGCTGCAAGAAAAATCTTTGGTACTCTTTATGTACACACGACACAGTAAAACAACATAAACTGACAAGCTATAACTAGTGCATTAGCGACAGGGAAACGAGTTTTTCCTCAGGTTTTTCACTCGTTTATTGAATCATACGCAAGATGGTATGGTTCCCTGTTACATTTCATCAAAATTATAGATATGAGATCATACAATTACTTGTGCTTTTCTATATATATATATATATATATATATATATATATATATATATATATATATATATATATATACTATAGTTTCAAATGTTTAATATTCATCTTCAGACATAATAAGAAAACTGAATACAAAGTACGAATACTAATTATATTTATGATTTAAAGGGTAGATTGGAAGGCTCCAGAAGGTAGTAAGGGTATTAAGAAACATCATAGATTTGGGATTTATATGGAACAAGATGGTCGTTAATTATTCGTGGGTTACTATTATGAAGTCCATCTATCCTTTAGATCATAAATATAATTAGTACTCGTACTTTATATTCAGTTTTCTTATTCTGTCTAAAGATGAATGTTAAAAATTTGAAATTGCAGTAACCATTCCATAAATAAAAAGAAAATAATTACGGTGATTTTGTTTCACTTTGTAAAGAATATCTCAAAATAGGTGAAAAATATTTAATTAACAAACGTAATAGACATTTATAATAACTTGAATATTTCAAATATTGGGGAATAACATAGGTCTGTGTTATCGTTAACAAGGGTAAGATTGTTTTCTATTGTGTTTAGCTTTGGAAATTTACAGAGATTCTAAGTAATTGAGTTTATTGGGGTGGTTTTTATTCAGGCAATACTGTGCGATGGTGGAGTGACTTTTGTTTTTACAAATCTTTGTATTGTATCTTTCTGTCTGGCCTATGTATACACCGTTATAATCAATAAGTGAACATCACTCTCCTTTTTGTAAAAGGACTCCACCATCGCACAGCATTGTGTAGATAACAACGACTACTTTCCTATTATAGAAGAACTTAACATTATTCATAGTGCCCCCAAAAACAATAAACTTAATTACCTAGAATCTCTAGAAATTTTCAGAGCTAAACACAATACAAACAATCTTATCCTTCTTAACGACAATACAGACCAATGTTATTCCCCAA
The DNA here is from genome assembly GCA_013387265.2 of Cryptolaemus montrouzieri. Classification (NCBI taxonomy): domain Eukaryota; kingdom Metazoa; phylum Arthropoda; class Insecta; order Coleoptera; family Coccinellidae; genus Cryptolaemus; species Cryptolaemus montrouzieri. The sequence goes on along the minus strand of JABFTP020000001.1, from coordinate 66,672,341 downwards.
TATTTGGGATTTTCTAGTAATTATGAATGTACCTTCGAATACCTATATACAGGCTGGTCCAACGAAAACTTCACAATTCAATTTTCTGGTTTTAAAATGAAAATATGGAGAATCGCTCGGACCCGTCGATTTCGGATTCGAGGAGGAACAACTTTTGCGAATGTTTCATCCCCGTAAATTCAATCCCCTACCGGGGTTGAGCGCAACCCCCTGATTTGGAATAGGGATGGGGGATTTTGCGATACCACATTTTGAAGATCTTATCTAGTACTATCTTACCCTGAATTTTCGTTTCAAAATTTCCATCGTTACCGACATGGCAGCTAAAAAAGTTGAAGACTACTCACTTTTGTGATTAGTTTATTAAGTCCTGAAAATGGACACCATTCACTCCCATGCAATAAAATAAGTTTTACTCAAATCGATCACGTACATTACTCAACATTTCTGGTTCAATTTGAAGGCATTCATTAATGATCCGAATTCGTAAATCATTCTGTGACTCAGATTGGGTAGCGTAAATCTTAGATTTCAGGTGATCCACTAGAAAAAAATCCAGTGGAGCCAGATCAGGTGAACTGGGTGACCACTCAATATGTCGCCTTCTTCCAATCCAGGCCTGAGGAAAATTTTCATCTAAGAACTGACGCACAAGTTGAACGAAATGAGGTGGTGTGCCATCTTGTTGAAAAATGATCGTTTCATGGTCTTCTTTATTCTCCAATACTTGCACGAGGGTAGGATAATTAGAGTTTCGAATAAATTTGGCCAGTGATATTACCGGGTATAAAAAAAGGGCCGGTGATGTGATTTCCATAAATACCCGCCCAAAGATTTAACTTGTGGGGATACTGAGTATGCTCTTCTCGAAATAATCTTGGATTTTCATCTGACCAGTACCAATATGTACCTGCTTACAGTGCCGTTAAGGTTAGATGAATACTAATCCGAAAAACAGATATTGAACATGTAGTTTGGATTATTGTTAATAATTTCACTGACCACTTCACAGAACATGAGTCGGCGATCAAAATCATCCTCATTCAGTTACTGAACCAATCGTACCTTAAAAGGATAAAACTTATGTTTTCTTGAAATTCTCATGATTGTTGTGCGTGAAACACCAGACACATTGGACAATTTCCTAGTACTGAGGGTCGAATCCATCTTTACGTGACCTAAACTAACCACTTCCCTCACTTCATCGCCTTTCTACACCTTGTTTTGTTGCCGACTGAACCAGTAGCGTCAAATTCAGCAACTAGTTGCACAACGTAAGCAGCGGATACATTTTATTCAGGATGTCGTTTCTTAAATAAAGCCGGTGTGAATCACGCAGAGTCGTTATTTCTAAAAAATAATTTTATCATTTACATCCTTCTTCTATGGAATACACCATTTTAATCCTATTACAAATTTACAATCGCTTTGGCAAAGTTTCAACGTTCCTGAAAATTCACCAAAGCCTAAGGAGAGACTAAGGTAAATCAAACACATGGTCTGTCTACTTTTTTGAACAAAAAATTAACAAATAAATAAAAACATTGCATACTTCGAAGTAAATTCAACATAAGCTAGCCATACACCAGCGTTCTTTACTGCATGGAAGTGAATGGTGCCCATTTTCAACACTTGATAAGGTAATCACAAAAGTAAATAGTCTTCCACTTTTTTAGCTGCCATTTCGTTAGCGATGAAACTTTTGAAGCGAAAATTTAGGGTCAGATAGTATTCAATAAGACCTTCAGAATGAGGTATCGCAACGCTCCTCATCCCTATTCAAAATCAGGTGGTTGTGCTCACCCCCGTTAAGGAATTGAAGTTACGGGGATGAAAAAATCGGGAAAGTTGATCCCCCTTGAATCAGAATCGAGCAATTCTCTAGATTTTCATTTTAAAACCGGAAACTCGAGGTGTTAAGTTTTCGTTGGGCCACCCTGTATATTCCAATAGTAAAAAACTTGTTGTTTTTCTCTGTCTTTATAATTCATATCTGTTTTTCTATATTTATAACAAATTGTACAACTGTAGTTTAACTCACAATAAAGGTCTGATGATGAAAGAAATATCGAAATAGCTATTATGTTTGTTAATTAAATTTTTTCCAGCTAATATTGTGATATTCTTTAGGAGTAAACCAAAATCACTGTATGATGATCAAATATCACTCAGAATATATATTCTTTTGAAAAGAGAGGATTTACAAAAATTCGAAAAATTGTATTTACAATAAATGCTTATATCTATAATTTTGGTGTGTCAGAAAAACACAAGTGTGAGCTCAGGAAAATATAATAGGGAACCATACTATCTAGCGTATGATTCAATAAACGAGTGAAAAAACCTGAGGAATAAACTCGTTACCCTGTCGCTATTGCACTAGTAATATCTTGTCAGTTTATGTTGTGTTAGTGTCGTCTGTACATAATGAGTACCAAAGATTTTTCTGTTTAGCAGCTTCAATTCGCATCTTGCACTCCATGATTTCCAGACGAAGTCAAGGGTGGAAGGAAGGGGGTTTGGGACAGAAATCTGTAACAAATGAAAAAGAAAACCAGCAGAAAAATATTTCAACAATCATACCTGACTCTTATATGTCTAAACACACTTGAATTTAAGAAAAGATTTTTCATAGCAAGAAAGGCCATAAAAAGGACTAAAGAGAATCAAAAAGTACATAACCTGCGATATTTCCTCTTTCGCGGAGATGTTCTTCCGTCGCAGTGTGAGTCTCCTGAAACATAATCTCTTTCTTGTTCTTGCTTGCCAATTTGGAAGTATGATAACCTGTGATATTTTTTTTCATTTTATAACTTAGTAACGGCCGACTTCATATCATTTAAGAATATAAGTACTCGTATTAAAAAAACGTTTTTTGGTCATATAGTATACTCGGAGGCAAAATTAGCGGAACACTCGAAAATTTAACCAAATTCGAAGTTCGATATTTTTCCTAATTCTCCACCGATTTAGATGATTTGTTCGGCAAGTTATAGATCAACTCTTCTGCTTTGTAGAAATTATAAGAGGAAACAAAAAATTTGAAAAAATTTCATACGGGGCAAAACTAAAAGTGTTTTTTTGTCAAAATTCGTAACACCCTGTGGAATTTCGTGGTCCGAGTTGAAACATACAATATTATGGTCTGTCTAGACACATCTTCCTACAGTAACGCCCTTCTTGTTTTATGCATTTATCTCTATTTTTACAAGAGATATTCAATTTGAAGGGAAAAGTCACAAATTTCAAGAATTTATTTTTAATCTTGAGTAGGTGCATAACATCGGTTAGCCAGAAAATAAAATCAAAATTAGAGAAGCGGAAATCTAACGAAATGAAAATTTTTGAAATTCACTGGCCAATTTCACGCTCCGGGAGAACTCGAAGTACACTGGAAAAGTCGTTGATTTTGCACATTTATTTTTCAATTTTTTTGTGTGACACTCTATAATAATTATCATTCCTGTCCAAAATTGAGAGCAGGTGTGTATCCTGGCGATACACTCGTGAAATGAAATGAACATGTTGAGAAAAATGTTCATGATGACCCACAAAAAAAAAATTTGATTTTAGTAGCGAGTATGACCCCCCGAGCGCGCATGCGATTTCGCATACTCCCAATGATGTTGTCTATCATCTGTTGAGGTATGTTGTCCCACTCTTCCACCAAAGCCAATGTCAGCTCTTTAACGTTGCCTGGATTCCGTTGTCGAACCCTTCTTCCAAGAATGTCCCAAACGTGTTCGATCGGGTTTAAATCCGGTGACCGCGACGGCCATTCCATTCGTGTGATCCCAACTTCATTGAGATATTCTATCACTATGCGCGCAGTATGAGGGCGCGCGTTATCGTGCATAAAAAGGAAAATTTCCCCTATGTAAGGAGCAAAAGGCACAACATGGGGCTCCAAGATTTCTATTATATACCGATGGACATTAAGTGATCCATTGCCAATAATCTCCAGTTCTGTTCGTACTCCCAAGCATATGCCAACCCATATCATAACTGACCCTCCACCGTATTGCTCAGTTCCTGCGAAGTTCGCTTGATTGTACCGTTCACGAAATTCACACAATATCGGCTCTCATCACTAAATGAAACTCGTCTCCACTGATTGATTGTCCATGCTACATGCTCCCTAGCAAACGCCAATCTTGCTACCTCTATCGAGTCTTGGTGCTCTTGCTTGCGCGTATGATCTCAGACCAACTTCATTTAATCGTCTTCTGACTGTCGTCACACTGACGTTAATGTTATCCACTGCTTGTAAAAGGTTACGTGCCTGAACAGCAGTAAGACGAGATTTCTTATAATTTGATTGACGATGAAACGGTCATGTATAGCACGGGTTGCCCGATTTCTTCCTTCTCCTCGCCTCCTCACGTACAATCCAGTTTCCTGTAACGTCGGTAGATTCGATGGATAACCGACGTCGAGACACCCAACATGGTACCGACTGAGCGGTAGGTGCGCCCTTCCTCGATCAATGTAACTGCCCTTGCTACTGAGGTTGGTGATAAATCTCTCATTCTGAATGAAAAATACCGTTTCGAATCGTAAACAGTAAAAGAATCACAAAACACCGCAACCGATCGAATTTGTATGAAATCAAAGAATGGAAAACTCTCATTCTTTAAACAAGTGCAAATGTGGTCATATACAAAAAACGTGTGTTGTATTTCATATTTGATAAAAAAGGTGTGCACATGTGTAAATGAAAAGTTGTATCAATGGTCCCAGAATTCGGTTGTGTATTTTAATACCTACCGACTGTTATCTCCGATGAATTCCTAATTTTCACCAAATTAACCAAATTGTCATCAATAACTAATGCAATTCGAACATAAAATCGCAAACGACAATTTCGACACGCCTGAGTGATAATAAGAAAATTCCAAATTGATAGACAAATTTTAATGACAATTTCTTGATTCAATGGAATTTCTCCAAAATGATGATTTTCCACTTAAAATTAAATATATTTTGCAAAAATAGAGATAAACGCATGAAACAAGAAGGGCGTTACTGTAGGAAGATGTGTCTTGACAGACCATGATATTGTACGTTTCAACTCGAACCACGAAATTCCACAGGGTGTTACGAATTTTTGACAAAAAAAACACTTTTAGTTTTGCCCCCGTATAAAATTTTTTTCAAATTTGTTTTGTTTTTTCTTATAATTTCTACATAGCAGAAGAGTTGATCTATAACTTGCCGAACAAATCATCTAAATCGGTTGAGAATTAGGAAAAATATCGAACTTCGAATTTGGTTAAATTTTCGAGTGTTCTGCTAATTTTGCCTCCAAGTGTAGTTGAGTTGGCAAGTGATTTTTGAGCACCTGTATATTAAATAGTATCACGAAGTGCGTTGCCCTCAAAAATAACACCTTTCTTGTTAAACTGAAGTAAAGTTTCAACCTTACTCAATTTTTTTTGGGCGAAGAAGATGACACTATAATTTCGAAAATTTTAATAAAAAAAATGATAGTCCAATGGTGGTTAATTTTAGATACGACAATTCATAACAAAATATTTTTTAAACAGGATGCCCTTTAACGAAAAATATTGAAAAGTACACCACGATGCCATTTGGAATAGTAAATTTGTAGTCAATGTCCAGTATCAACCGGAAGTGGTACTGCTCTGAAAACAACTGCAAACTGTAGATCAGTATCAGTATTTACTCTAATTCCGAAATTTGAAATTGAGCTATAAACCCGTTCCCAGATACTTCTCATGGACCCTTTAACGCGGACACCCAGCATTTGCAAACCCAATACCTTACTTGCATTAAACAATCGGCTTCATTAAAAACAACATGAAATGGTGTTCTGCGTGTGTTTCAGCTAATTCTCTACGAAAAAATCATACGTAATTTTGCCCTGTCGTGCACAGCAAAGAAATAATTTCTTGGAAAACGAATATTCTCTTTAATACAGAGGAAATGCAATACCAGATATATTAGATGGCGTAATTCTTGTAGGGAAGGAATCAATTAAGAAGTTGAGAAAAGTTGATTTGAACGAAAGACGTCAAATCGAATTTGTGAAACTTTTGGACGTCTGAAGAAATTTATCTAATCTGCCCAACTTTGAATAAAGAAAACTTTTCGGTGAAAGAAATTGTGATTACTTGAAAATTATTCATAAGGTTTCGAGAGTTCAATAACAAATTGATCGTTAGTCTTCAACAGAGTAAAGCTTAGCACCAAGTCTGAGAGAGGTGAAAGCTCTAACGAATTCGAAACAAGAAAAATGCACGATAAAGTCAGTAGCATATGTTCGCTAATATACATCCATTTTTCTACTTGAGTTAATTATGAAATTATGATGAATTACTCTGAATATCAATCACTACAGTAGATAATAAAAGAGCTTATGAGCAACGTATATTTTCAGTATCTTTGTCACATAGACCATGCCGGAATTAACTCGGGCATTCAGATGATTAATTGCACAGGCCAAACTACATTCTCGAGGACTCAACGGTGAATAAATGATGACCTGGCGTTATGTCACGCCATTTGGAAAATGCGAGAAAAGCTGAAAGAGATCCCTTGCTCTTGAAAGATTATGAAACACGGCGAAAAAGAAGGTTTGCATTTTTCATGGAAGCTTCACCAGATTTCTGACACAAAATGTAACACTGTACAGAGTGTTTCAACGAAAATTTTCTACCTCTTCTCAAGATGGACTGATTTGGCGGAAAAAGCTGAGACACGTCAATTATTGAGTTTGTTCGGAGGGATTAACCTCCTACCCTCAGCAGCACCTTAGTCGAAATTGATCATAGGGAAAGTGAGTCGAGTAGCATATCTTTGGAAAGGTTCTGCAATTTTCTGGTAGAATTTTGAGAAATAGTATCTACCTCTTCGTCAAGAAAGACTGACTGTATGGGAAAGAGCTGAGGCACATCAGTTTATCAGTCTCCCACCTGCTGGGGATACCATTTTCTGAGTTGATTTGGAACATGTAAAATCAACCCCCACCCTCAGAAACACCTAAGTCAAAATTGATTATAGGAAACTGGATCTAGTGCATCTTTGAAGCGGAAAGAAGGAGGACGCGGATTAATAGATGTTGCCAATTTACACACCGAACAGATAAAAACCTCAGAGAATTCTTCTCTGCAAAAGCTCTCACTTCTGACCTCCATAGAGTGGTATCGTTGGCTGATAAGGGATATACACCTCTGAATCTTGCTACCAGAGATGACCTGCTGAATCTACCGTTCCTATCAGATACTGAAAAACAAGAGCAATGGCCAAGAAAGGAATTGCATGGACGACATCACCATGAGATTAATCAACCACACATCGACAAAGAAGCCTCCAACAAATGGTTGATGAAGGGGAAATTATTCGCGGAAACAGAGAGATTCCTTATGGCCATCCAAGACCAAGTGATCGCTACAAACAACTACAAAAAATTTATTATGAAGGACGGAACATTACAAACAGATAGGTGCAGAAAATGCCATATAAGATCGGAGACTATACAGCATATTACGTCCGGATGCGAACAACTGGCCAATACGGAGTATCTTCACAGGCATAATCAAGTGTGCAACATTATCCACCAGAAATTTGCACACAAGTACGGACTTCTGAACACCTTCCAGTCATATTACAAGTATCAACCGGCACCCGTATTGGAAAATGACTCTATCAGATCATACTACGATAGGCCTGTTATCACTGACAGAATGGTGACGAATAATAGGCCGGACATAGTGGTGTATGATAAAAGAGCCAGAACAGCAATGCTAGTGGATGTCGCCATACCTAATAATAACAACGTGCTGAACAAGTTCCAGGAGAAAAGTCCAAATACACAGACCTTGCTATTGAAGCAGATATTGTTCCTGTCATCGTATCGACTGGTTTAATACCCAAAACTTTGCATGATAGCTTAAGAAATTAGAATCATAAGAATACCTTATAAATATTAGATATGCAAAAGCTGTAATTCTTAATACAATATAATAATAATAAATTAATAATAATAATACCTCAGGGGCTCAGGAACATTGTTTCTGAGTACGGGCTTAGCGAACCCGAGGCACCCAAGCTGAACCTGGCAGTAGGTATAAAATGCAACTTATCCAATGATGTACAATCTAAGGAATAAACGGGTGAATCGACATTGTACCACCATAACCTCTTGTCGCGTTCAAGATTTAGGAAGAGGATCTTGTTCGGAAAGTGAGTCATAGTCTCCTTCGGTTAGCGGAGGAAGCAGCGTGATATCGAGTAGGGATACTGCAACACAAAATCAAGTGGGAAATAACATCAATACCTCCCAACCGACTCTTGATGTTTCAACGGTGGCGCAAGCCATTATGCCTACGACCACGAGAGCCGGACTCCCTAGGAAACGCATGAAGTGGACCCCAGAAATGAATTCCTTCATTATGCGTTCCTATTACAAGATTACAAACTTGGAATCGGAAATGACAGCATACAGATACGCGTTACATCTAGCGTTCGTACAAAAATATCCTGAATTACAGCACATATTCGAGCAGAGAATTTCGGATCAACGAAGAACAATCGTTAAAAACAGGCTACTTTCTTCAGAAACGCTGCAAAGCATACGAGAAGAGGTCATAATGGAACTCAAAAGCGAAAATGATACTCATAACGGTATACCTGCCGGAGTCAATGAAAGTGTTACAGATAACATCGAAGCCACGGAAACGAATATTAACATGGAACACCCTTTTCAGCCGAATCAGCAGAACGAATATATGTATTTAGCAAGATCAGAACTCAATAGAGCAATAACTGAATTCAGTGGAAGTAACCGAACTAAAAGACCCAAACTGCCCATACTCAAGACGAACAAGAACACCAATATCATCCTAGCAAGCGTAAACTCAGTGTTTGTAGAATATACCGACCAGAACACCTTGGAGAAGATTCACACTTTGATTTACTGTGGAGCAGTAGCGGTTCTTCGACACAAACAACAAATCTCCACAACTCTGATTCAAGCTCAGCCAAAAAGCGTCAGAAAACCACCATGGCAAAAACGACTGGAGAAGGATATCGATAATATTAGAGCAGAAATCGGTCGCCTCACAGAATTCCTGAGAAACAGAAAACCCTCAAGGCGCTTGAAATCACATATACGCAAATTTTATAGGAAAATTGATACGAACACAAAACACCCTGATCACAAACAACACATCGACATGTATATGGACACTTTGAAACAGAAACTCCAAGCAAAAGCAAAGACGCTTTCAAGATACGTCAAGTGTTCTAAAAGGAAACATCAAAACCAAAGGTTCCTCCAAAGCGCAGCCAATTTTCATAAGGGAAATAACAAAACTGCTACCAACAATAACAGAGAAGTACCTGACGCACAGTGCTTGAGCGATTATTGGTCATTACTATGGTCGAACCCCAAAGAACACAATAGAGATGCGGAATGGTTCACGAATGAAAAAGAACGCCTTGATATCAAACATATGGACTTCGAAGGAATAACGGAGGAAGAAATCACAACAGTAGTTAGAGCGACCAACAATTGGAAGGCCACAGGTATAGATAATATCCACAACTACTGGTACAAGAAGTTTGATAAGCTCCATGGAGCCCTAGCGAAACAGCTCACGAATGTTCTTCAACATCCCAGGAAAACACCCACTTTCCCAACACAAGGCTTAACATACAAGCTACCTAAGAGCGATAGAACACAGGATCCGTCTCAATATAGGCCAATCACTTGCCTGCCAACACTTTACAAAATACTCACCTCATGCATATCCAATCGAATATACCAACACCTTGACGACAACAATATATTAGCAGAGGAGCAGAAAGGATGCAGCAAGAAACACCTCGGGTGCAAGGAACAACTCATCATCGATTCTGTGATAATGAAACAGGCACACGTAGGACATCGGAATGTTCATTCAGCTTTTCTAGATTATCTGAAGGCATTCGATAGTACCGCCCATTCGATGTATTGCTGATATACAAAATTCACCCAGCCCTGGTAGAATTCTTGAAGACAACAATGACACACTGGCGCACGTCTCTGCAGGTCTAAATTAACTATAAGTCAATTAAAACCGACGAAATACCCATACGTCGTGGAATTTTTCAAGGAGACTCTTTGAGTCCACTATGGTTCTGTTTAGCTATGAATCCATTGTCCTCAATGCTCAATAGAACAGGATACGGATTTAGGATAAAAACAGATAGGAACTATCATATAATCTCCCACCTGCTGTATATGGATGACATCAAATTATATGCTTATGGATGATCTGCTGCAAACTGTCAGTAAGTTCTCGGCAGATGTTCATATGAAATTCGGGACTGAAAAATGTCCCTGAACATTGAAAGTCATAGATGGTGAAACACAACTTCCAAACGGTGATATTATACAGTGTATGAGGGATGGTGAAACATACAAATATTTAGGTTACCAACAAGCCAAATTGCTAAACCAAAAACAATCAAAGGAGAAGATTCGTTCAGAATACAGTCAGCGTCTGAAGTCTGTGCTGAAATCGATGTTGAACTCGGGGAATCTAGTCAAGGCAATTAACACCTACGCCATTCCAGTGTTGCTTTACTCATTTGGAATAATCAGATGGACTAAGACAGAACTGGATGATATTCAAAGGCAGACCCGAACGATGCTGACAAAGTACAACAATCATCATCCAAAATTGTCTGTGATATGAACAACTTTGAAGCGGAAAGAAGGAGGACGCGGACTAATAAATATTGTCAATTTACACACCGAACAGGTAAAAAATCTCAGAGAAGTCTTCTCTGCAGAAGCTCTCACTTCTGACCTCCATAGAGTGGTATCGTTGGCTGATAAGGGATACACACCTCCAAATCTTGCTAGCAGAGATGACCTTCTGAATCTACCATTCCTATCAGATACTGAAAAACAAGAGCAATGGTCAAGAAAGGAATTGCATGGACGACATCACCATGAGATGGTGATAATACGTTTAATAGCCAAAGCTAATGAAAACAATGATAATATGATACCAATACCACGAGTACTCATAAAATATTATAGGGGGCACTTGCACTTGCACATAATTTTCTCATTTAGGTACAATTCAATTTTCAACATATCAAATATAATATATAATATATAATATGCATATAAAGAAAATTAAAAAAACTCTGGATAAGACTAGACTGGCTTTTATACTTATAGTAACAAGTATACAGAAAGAAATAGCGATTGGGCAATACGAAAAACTGTTGCTAATGTACAAGAATCAGAACCGGAAAAAAGAGAAGAAAGATTTGTAAAAGTAAAAAACTACTCCTAAAAAAATAAACAATCGTAAAATAAGAAAATCTAATAAAATAAATCAAAATGCCCTCGTTTCTACAGAAAGAAGTGAAATCCCACCACAAACATTCTATAAAAAGCTAGCCAAATCTTTAAAACGTAATGAAATCTAGACAAAGCTGTGCCAAGTCTAAAGTTCCTTACTTCGATTTCTTTATTATTATAGTTAATGTTGTGTGACTTGGCCGTTGAAAGGCACACAAGGGTACAAAACCAGATGCTCCATGACATCATTGCACCAATCTGTCCACAGTACCGCTACCTATTGGATGGAAAATTGCCACTTGGAAAACGTTGATTGAATAACCAGCCAATTGTAGGAACGATAAAACTGCGTATTTCAATAATACTTATGTATAGGCGAGCCTGAAACGAACAGTATAAAAAAATATTCCCAGTACAGACGGACTTCTAATCATTGTTGAAAGTCCGTCTGTACGTCTATTTTATGTTAGATCGGTGGCCGATTTGACGCTCCAAAAAGAAGAGAGCAGAAGTCAGTATTGTCAAAGCTGAATGCATGTGTTGCACCATCATAAACAGCCTAAAATAAGACACTTACGTATAATTACCAATACCAGTATGGGCTAGTATCTCGCTTAATAAACATAGGTAGTTACAACAGCTATAACATTACGTGTAAACAAAATTGACTTGCACCTATCCAGGAAAGAACCTCAAACTTGGCACGACTTCGTATAGATTTCATTACTTTTTAGAGATAAACAAGCAGCTCCATCGAGACTTGGCTAGTTTTTTACAGAATGTTTTCGGCGGGATATACTATTTTTGAACAGAGAATTAAAAGATATGTCACTCGACCCACTAGCTCTATAATGAATTTGGACTTGGGTGGTGCTGTGGGTATGAGGTTGATTCTACATGCTTCAAACCAATTCAGAAACTGGTTGCCTCCAATTAAAGATTAACGATTCTCAATTTTTTCCGCTACAATTAGTCTCTCTTGACATAGGTAGGGTGCCAAGCTTTGATTGAAATACAACCTTCGTTGTGTTTGGACTTTCTGTGTAATATAAAAAGATCATAAAGATACTATTTTTGAATAGAGAATTAGATGACTTTCTGAAGATATACCACTCGATCCACTTTTCCTATAATGAATTTTGACTTAGTTTCGCTGAAGTCAGATTGTCAATTACCTACTTTCCAACAACATATAAAATTCCAACTGCAAGTATTACCAGAAAAATCTATACACATTTAGAGAATATTAATATTCTTTCCAAGCAACAAAAAAGATGTAGAATCTTGGTACTGAAGAGCAACTTGTAATAGATTCTGTTGCTTTGATAGTAGTTCATCCCAAGAAGGGAAACAATCATACAGCTTTCAATGTTCATCAAAATGCTTTCGATAGCTCTCCTTATTCTGGTATCAAGAAATTTTGGCAATTCATGAAATTAATAAGACATTTCGTCTTTTTCTTGAATTTGTCATGAAAAATTGGTAAACAAATCTTGATCAAAATGTTCGTAATCAATCGTTAAGTCATTCCAATCAGAAGAGGCATTCTTCAAGGAGATTCTTTCAGTGTTCTCGGGATTTGTCTTTGTCCGTTATCTAATAAATTAAATGTTACCAATTTTGGATTTGAATTCATTAGCTGAATACAAGTTAACTCATTTGATTCATTTAGTACGATATTAAATTATATCCTGGATATCATTCAAAAATTTTCTTTGTTCCATATAAAACCAGGACAATACTGAATATCGCGAAGCTCCAATCGAAGTTGGCCATTCATAAAATCATTATTATCATCTGGATTATTTTTTCCCCAGAAAATTCCCGGGTCCGAGGGATGATTCCAACGGTCCGCCAATAAAAGCAGTTCAATAACGACACTGTAAAAATTGTACGAAGGTTGAACCTTCACACAAAGAAAATTCCAAAGAAATAAACTGTTCTTGCCGACCGAATAGGTTTTATTAGTACGGTAATGATATCAGAGACTTATTTTGAGGAAATTTTAGTATATGCTTAGATGAGGATTTTAATGTTCTTTTCTAATCGAAGCAAGCAGTTGTTACGAGCAATATTTCTGTCTATTTTGTATTCTATGTATGTTGTACGCTTGTTTTTGAGTACTATTATTTTCAGGGTTCTGTTCCACAAAAACTGAATCCTTAACCCTTCTATGCATGATTTTCAATTTGTAGAAAGAAAAATATTTTGGTATAGATATTTGCCGATATGTGCTAGGAAAAATAAATAAAAAAAGTAAAAATAAAGATTTTATGGAAGAAACACTAGATGTTGCCGTTTGGTTACATCATGCATTAAATGATGAAACTTAAGAGTGGAATGCAACAAAACAAATTTTGTTTTGTATGGCGAAGAGCGACCAGAAACTTTGTGCACTCGGTGCGGGAAAATTCCTTACAACCAGAGAATCTGTATTTATTTTTCCCTTCACATCTTCTGTCGTTATGGTCAATACCATCCGTCCTTAAATGGTTAACTGGTATACGACGAGGTTTTTTCGCTTCTGATAATTTTTCAATATTGCAGCTAGACGGCCTCCCTCTCTTTTCAACACTTTTTTATAGTTGCATAAAGCATCTGTGAACTCAGCGCTATAGTCACCTAAAGTCATCTTTTTGGTTTAATTGCTATTTATTGGCTTTTTTATATAAAACCCATGAGTTTATGACCGATATGTAATCATTTATCTTCTCAAAAAGCTATCCAATAGGTCTACGCTCCCCATATGGGCGTTATAGTCCTTGATAATTTTGGGGCAAGGTACAGCAATTACTTTTTTCTGTTTCTTGTGTACTTATTGACTGTCTCGGCTGGTTTCGTATGTATGTGGTATGTAGATGCAAATGTTACTAGTTTGTTGTCTTTCCCGGTCCTTGCAGATATGCCTGAACCTTAATAATCTACTACTTGCTCTTCATATGATCCCCGAGATACAGAAGCTTTCATGAAATTCTTCTCGGCTGGCAGTTCACAGTTCTTACGAAGCAGATCTCTGTGGATAGTACCCGGATCATAAATACCCTGACTATCAAGCTAGTGCAGCAAAGGAATTGAGGCGTAAAAGTTATCGAAGTAAATTATCGGTTTACATGCCGAGGGACTGAACGGCACAATCTTATGACGGAATATGATAATTCCTAAATATTGCCGAATTACTGTAGCAGTTAGAGGAGCACTGGTAACACCTTGTTGGACAATATATAAATTGGTTTATTGCAAAATTTTTGTAATATAGGTGTCGTTTATGAATTCTGAAAAAAATTGGTATGGAGTTTCTAGGTTCGCTAATTCTGGGGGTTGCTCAGTACTTCCTAAGAAGGCAATGCGATCTTCATTACATGGCAAATACTGTTTTTTCCAAATTAGTTCTCTGCTACGTGATCTCCATGCTGCAATTCCAAGAATATTCGGTACTGAAGGAGTGGGCGAAGATCCTTGAGGTTCCACGGGCGAAGCCTCAGCAGCTTCGTCAGATACACGAGGGGGATCTTCGTCGACTCCTTCATTTTCCGAAGGTTCATTATTCACACCCCTGCTCTAAGAGCTATTCTGTCGCACAAACTATGATCGTTAATTACCCTCCCTCTAGAACTTGTGGAAGGATGAATTTTCTGTGAGAGATGTGGATCTCTTCACAGGCAGCTTTTAGATCCGAATGTACAGTTGTGTAAATAGATTTTTATAATGTCTTGTTTTTGTACTTTATACACCTTCAAATGATGATTTATATTGTGTGTGATCCAGTGTATCTATATGTATATCTAAAGATTTTCGTTAGTAGAATATTATAATTATTATAAGCGTTTAGGTTTGATGTTGATGAAGTCCCATCTAAACCTAAATATCGTTCAGTGAAAGAGACCATATCAAAACTTTGACCATGGTTATTTACGTAGATTGCTAGAGATCTACTTATGAGGTACATGAACTTTTTAATCAAATTTATTCTGAGTAAACACGAATTTCGCAATCCATGGATTGAAGAAGTTTAGAGCGTCAATTTTTGGTTCTGTAGTTGCGACTTCGCCGTCCCTATGAGACGTCACTGTATGTAATATCCTTGAACGATATCAACAAAAACCCAACATCGCCACCTCGGCGTCAACCCAAATCAGTGATTCGCCTGAACCGTTTGAAAGCCGCATTGAACCCACTGCCATTTTCGATTTTATTCAATCCCCAGTTTCGTTCATTTCATGTATCAGCTTGCGACTGACTAATTCATATGCAAATAAAGCCTTTCGATCGCTTCGAGGGCTCGACTCGTTGTCGCCACGTCTGTCTGATCTATAGGTTGAGTATTGTATCGTTGATATTTGCTGCCAAGGCACAGATAAATGGGATGAATGTGAGTCCTTTCGTCGCCTCTTTTGTGCATAGACATCTTTTATGGAAGTCAATTTGTTGTGATAAAATTTCGAAAACATGAACATTCATCTTGTTGAGATTCCGTAATCTAATCATGCGAATATATTATCTTCTTGGATTTGCTAAGAATGAATTCGAAATTATTTCATGTTGTTCGGTGCCATTGAAAATGCAGATGTAGATGAGAATAAATGAAATTTAGGTTTCAGGTGTGTTTTAAATATTTACTGAAAATCTGCTTGAATAGATTGCTGTTATTAATCATATGCGAAGATATTTTGAAAGAGAACAGTTTCGCTGTATCACAGTTCAAGATGTACATCGTTTTGAGTAAATTATTTCCATCTAATCAACATTAATTAATTCTTCTCACATACATGCCACGAATATGTATATTTGGATAATAATTTCATTCACGTTCATTCATTTAGTTTGGTCAACATTTGATTGTTAATTAGGTTAACTTAAAAGAATCTAAGAAAACTGGGAAAGAAAAAATAAGTGTTGTCTTGGCGCATAAATTTCCTTTAGGCACTTCATTATATCCATTCATCATATTTTGTGAAACTGAAGCCTAGTGTTTTTCTTCAATTGTATAATTATTTAGTAAAAATGTTTCATCAAGTGATAAGCGAGACTTCTATATCAATTATTTTTCGAAGAAACTTGCTTTAGTGTTTGTCGAAATATTTTTCTTTACAATTATACAATTTTGCATGCATTCAAATGATGGGACAAATATCTTCCGCGATAAACTTCGCGAAGAGTCTACATATGTAAACTTGAGACAAGAAGAATTATTCAAAAATCCGTAGATCAATGAATAATCCTTCCTGACAAGAGCTAGTTCCCAAATCTGCCTGCCATGCACGCAGCCCCCAAGAGCCACAATAGTGCAACTAAGCAGGATGCCGAGAAACGAAGCGGCAGACTGCAGTTTCGCCCTTATTAGGAGCTCATCAGTGTCGCAGATCGCTTCTCAGCATCCTATAAAGCTACGTCGGGGTACCCTATCGATTCCAGAAAGGACGCACCTCGTACATACGTATGAGAGTCGCCCTCTATGGACCGACACGGCGAACTCGCTACCGGACTTTGAGAAAGATAGGAACAATAACAAACAGATGTGGAAACGTTAAAAATTCCAACATTTGGGAGACATATTTCGCCGTTCCGTGAATCACATCAACGGTAGAAATCTAACTTAACCCGCTTTCGGTAGCGGGTTCGCAGCTACCGGAAGCGGTATAGTAATATAATATATAATATAATATAATATAATATTAATTGTTATTGCCTGTTATTGTTTGTCTTGCTTTTATGTAATTGTTTTACCTGGGACGATAATGATGTAAAGAGAGAATGTGTAAGGTGAATAGCTTCTAACGTAAGAATTGTATTATGTGTTTTACTGAAATTATGATTTTTGTTTTAGATAATAATTGTGCAGAGATGAATGTTTTCTGATGATGACCCTGTGCCGAAACGCGTAGAAGCACTCTGCAAATTATAAGTTTTTAACCTCAAACACTTTCCGTTCTCTTAACCCCGATTACCCAGTAAATGCCGTAGATGTTTTTTGTTCTTCAGAAACAGTTTTTCATATACTATCATCTTGGTCAGTCCTTGCCTCAACAGATTATTTAGAAAGACATAATGCCGTCGATAATAATATTCATTTTAATTTAGGAATTAAACCTGAGATTATTTGTGAAAACGAGAAATATAAACTTTATTTCGAGGAAACAATTCTATGCAACAGAGCTGTAAACACAATAGGTCATATATCATTCTTACTGATAAACAGAATCGAATAACATATATAATTGATATTGCTTTACCCGACATACATAATATACAGAAAAAATACAATGAAAAAATTTCTAAATATATTAAAAATGTGGAAAATGAAAAAATATTTATTCTACCGATTATTATTTCTACAACAGGTGTTATTACTAGGAATCTTCACAAAATATTGAGATTTTAGGTCTGAAGAAAAATTTATTTTAATAGTTATAGAAGATAACAGTCATCAAATCTTGTAATATTCTTCGTAGGTTTCCTCCCGAAACGAATAATGAGGTAGAGTCATAGGTTTTCCTTCAGTTTATACTGCTCAGAATCTCATTTCATATTTTATTTATGTCTATATAAATGTAATATAATTAGCTGACAATTTTATCATATTTATATTCAAAGCAGTATTCTATTCGATCGTTCATCACTTTACACAAAGGAAACTTTGAATGAGTAACATTCAGTGTTACTTGAGTAAGGTCCGTACACTGGATTTTTTTGAGGAGAAAGCCTCTGACACTACTCGTTGGTACATTGATGTCATTGTCTGATGATGCTATAGTTTGTGTATATTCTGGTAGATTGATATATTTTCATAATTAATATACCGGGTGTAACTGGAAAGAGGTTCGCCCCTAAAACTTTTTTGCTATCCAATATTTTCCAATGAAATTTTTTGAAATTCATTAAAAATTTACTTCAAGTTGAATGGCGCTGACAGTTTATTTGAAACGCTTCCGGTTTCACCGGAAATGAGCCAAAGTTTCAATTTTTGAATGGCTCACCCTGTATATTTTTTGGGAAATCGAATGAAACTCTCTTTGTCTATATATTCAGTATATTTAAAGATGTATATGCCGAATTTTAAATCATTCTTGATAAATTTGTTGTCAAGTCTAAACGCAAAACCTTAGCTTTATTTTGGCATGGCGCACATACTCTTCATCGTACATTCCAGATGAATAAAAATTTAACAAAACACATAAATAACGCAAAATACACAAATGGACCATAAATGGAATGTCATCAAATCAATTGAGCATAAGTTCACAACAGGTTTTCGAAGAGACCCCCATTCTGTGCCTGACACAGCCTATTGCGGCGAATGGTAGCCCGTACTACATTATCCATTTGATTTGGAAAAATTTCATTTATTGCTCCCCGAACTCAATTCTCTAAATCCTCTCGATTTTCTGAAGCAGTTCTATAAACACGATTTTTACATGGGCCCACAAAAAAAAATCTAATGGGGACAAGTCCGGCGATCGAGTTGGCCATCTTGTCGGGCCGTTGGTGCCTATCCACCTTTCATTTAAATTATTATTTAGGTATTGAACAACTTTCCTGCAGTTGTGCGCTGGTGCTCCATCTTGTTGGAAAATTAAGTTATTAGCAACAGCCAGTGGTAAACCATCAATCAGATCGCTTATTTCGATTTGTAAAAATCCTAAATATCTTTCCCCAGTCAATGGTCCATCAAAAATAATTGGACCTATGAGATGTCGCCCTACCATTGCCATCCATACATTAAACCCAAATCGCTCCTGGAAATTACCCTCACGTACTAAATGCTCGTTTTCGTGGGCCCAATAGCGCGTATTGTTTCGGTTGAACATTCCGTTGTTAGTAAATCGGGATTCATCTGAATTTTTTAAGGATACCTTGGATCCATTTCCATCTTTTGAAGAGATTAGTTGCAATATTCTAATCTTCGGCCATTATCATTTTCATAAAGGTGTTGATGAAGATTGTATTTGAACGAGCGAAATTAATGCTTCTTAAGAATTCTCCAAACACTCTGATGACTTATCCCTATTTCTTGTGCGATTTCTCTGGTAGATGCCGTACAATTCAAATTAATGTACGGTAATACATCAATTTCAGAATTTTCGCTTACTATGAAATTTTGATTATCAGCAACAACCACTTGCTGACGAAACTTCATTTCCAGTTTTGGAAAATAGTGCCTTGAAAGATGTTTAAAATTGCTGATGCTGTAGAGTTTTTTCGGAATCCGCCATAAATGAGTAGCATATCTACTTTTTCATTCTGTGTATACAGCATTTCGTCTGTTTTTCTGCCGTGAAAATTCAAAAACTCTGAACAATTTATACCAACTCACCGATTCAGATGCAACACAATCTTATATTATGACATTTGAAATTGAATACAAAAATTCTATGATCTGTGATCTATCTGTGATAGGATTTCAATGCATTTCCAAAGCACTTCAGGTAATGAGTTGAAAAACGAGTATTATACTATGTCCAGGATTACGAATGGAAATTTTCAACGAAAAATTATTAATTTGGTATCAAAATATTCGTAAAAATATTCTGCGTATTATAGTGCTAATGAGCCTCTATTATACCTTGCGGAAATAAGATTTTTTTTAAAGAAACAATGTTTGGAATGTTACGAAGCCAATAACAGAAGGAATTTCACAGTTTCGATGATGAATCTAAATGATTTCGGTCGATAAATCACGCAGTTTTTTGTCGTCATAGCCACCTTGACTTAAAAACAAATTTATCAGAAAAAAATTTAAAATTCGTCTCAAAATATGCTGAATGTATGGACAAAGAGAGTTTGATTCGATTTCTCAAAAAATATACAGGGTGAGCCATTTGAAAATCGAAACTTTGGCTAATTTCCTTTGAAACCGGAAACGTTTCAGATAAACTGTCAGTGCCATTCAAGTTGAAATAATAATGAATTTTCAATTAAGTTCAGAAAATTTCATTGAAAAATATTGGACAGAAAAAAGTTATAGGGCGAGCCTGTTTTCAGTTACACCCGGTATATTAATTATGAAAATATATCAATCTACCAGAATATACACAAACTATAGCATCATCAGACAATGACATCAATGTACATATATATATATATATATATATATATATATATATATATATATATATATATATATATATATATATATATATATATATATATATATATATATATATATATATATATATATATATATATATATATATATATATATATATATATATGGTCAAATATCTTCCGCGATCTTCCGCGAAACACCTCGTACAAACGTACGAGAGTCGCCCTCTATGGACCGACACGGCGAACCCGCTACCGGACTTCGAGAAAGATACGAACAGTAACAAACAGATGTGGAAACGTTAAAAATTCCAAACATTTGGGAGACATCTTTCGCCGTTCCGTGAATCACATCAACGGTAGAAAACGTTCGAAATAATCCCGCTGGAATAGTGCTCTGCTTCCGAGATAACCCCTCCCGTCGGTAAATATTTGGTCAAATACCTTCCGCGATAAACTTCGCGTGGAGTCTATGTATGTAAATCTGAGACAAGACGAATTATTCAAAAATCCGTAGATCAATGAATAATCCCTCCTGACAAGAGCTAGTTTCCAAATCTGCCCGCCATGCAGGCAGCCCCCAAGCGCCACAATAGTGCAACCAAGCAGGATGCCGAGAAACCAAGCGGCAGACTGCAGTTTCGCCCTTATTAGGAGCTCATCAGTGTCGCATATCGCTTCTCAGCATCCTACCAAGCTACATCGGGTACCATATCAATTCCAGAAAGGACGCACCTCGTACATACGTACGAGAGTCCCCCTCTATGGACCGACACGGCGAACCCGTGTGCTTGGTTGCACTATTGTGGCGCTTGGGGGCTGCGTGCATGGCGTGCAGATTTGGAAACTAGCTCTTGTCAGGAGGGATTATTCATTGATCTACGGATACGATAATTCGTCTTGTCTCAGATTTACGTATATATATTTATATTATATTAATTATTATATATTATTTGATGTATAATGCATGAATGAATGAATCTGAATCTGCATCGGAATTTGAATCTAAAAAAATATCTTGGTTCTACAACAGCAAACTGTCGATTATTTGATGAAGTGGGAATGTATTTTCGCTTATTCTAATTTTTTTTTTAATATTCAATTCAGGTATTTCTTTTATTTTCACAGGATTTCTTGTTCTGTATTTGTACTTCTTTCAAAAAAATGGTACTATAAAATGATAGTATGGTATCCTGAATGGACCTACCGACGCGAAATCCAAATTGATGCGAAGACAATGGGCGGAACCTATCAAAAGAGGAGGCCGAACCTATCCAACCTATCGAAGCAATTTTCAATTCAGAAGAAAAGTGCCCCCCATAGGAGACACATTCACCCCATCAGACAGAACATCAGCTATATAACCCGCAACAAAGCAAGGAATCTCATCCTTCAACACCTATGTTTGAAATTTTAGTCGAATACCTCTAAAGAGAAATATGAATGAAAAATTAATATTTGTTTGAAATTTTAACATTTGTATCTGCTGTGACTACGTTTTTTCCAAAATTACCTAGAAAATCAATTATTATTATTAGAGACTATCAATAATGTTTATTCCGAAGCTTAATCCTATAATTCACGTGAGCGTAAAAAAAGTAATAAATTTTCTATCTCGTAATTAGCACAAAAATCACTTTCACAAGCCACTCCATTGATTTATCGCCTCCCTGTGGTTTTGGTCATTCCAGATAAAAATGATATACTGGTTTTCTTTGTCTTCAATACTTATATCAGTTTGAAAGCAGTTATCAATCTGTAGCTTAGCCGGCACAGGGCAAGGTGAAGTGGAGCGTTTTTACCCAATTAATTAAGTGTTCAATTTTCTATAGTCCTGTTTTTAAATGTGAACATTTCGATACGATTATTAGGAAGAAAATTGTAAAACAGTTTTTCAGTTGATAATGAGAAGGATTAGATATCGTGTAGATAATTTTAAAATGGCATTATTTGCCTAAAATAATTGTACATGTTGAATACGGAAAATTATTTCAGGAAACTAATGTAAACTGATTAAAATGATATTCTATTTTTATTGATGAATTCAATAAATGATGAATGAATTCAGTGGACCCGGTAGAAGCAAAACACTCAACTGAGAAACTAATTAAAAGATTTATGGAAATGTCCAAGTCACACAGTGAACTAAACTCCAGAAAGCATAAACTTAAGTGGGCGAAACCACATCAAACTTTGAAGCGTAATGACCAAAAATTCATTGAAAGTTACTCTTCTCGTAATTCCTCTATTACAATCCACTCTTTCAAGTCTAAGAAAGTTTAATTCGGTCCTTCTGAATCTCTCACCAGGAATACCTGGGAATGAAGGAAAACTTTCTTCTTAACTTTCACAAATGCTCGAAATTATCTGTTTCCTTTTTCTTCAGTATGAAAAACAAATTCAGAATAAATTGAATTGAGCAATTCATTTTAGAAGTAAAAAAAAACCGGGAAACCTCTTCAAGATACATCGTCGAAGTCGCCTTTTAAAAGTGAATATTCCTCCAGTATGACATTATATACAGAATATGCTTGTATTGGAAACCTCATTTCAGTAACCATTTATGTTGAACGACGTAGTGTAAATACAAACCGTATGAGACAGTTTATGTCTATAATTTAATTTGGTAAGAGTTAAATCTATGAAGTTGATCGAATCGTATTGTTCAAGTTCGGTAGTGAATTTTATTTTGAATGAATTGAATTTATAAACTTTTCGAAAATATATAGCTAACTTTCAGTACCAGTAAAACATACAATGATATCATCCACATACCGAAATCAATTCAAAACTCTTTAGCTAAAGTGTTGTTATGTATTTTAGTTTTTAAATTATCAATCAAAATTCCTGCTAATGAGGGCTGAGAGTTGAATTAAAGTGTTCACTTCAATAAATTCCATACTCTTTTTAATAATACCGATTAGGCTTTCAGGGGATACTTAGAAATATGTTGATGACATCAAAAGAAGCTAATGAGGTATGAGGAAGATGATTATTTTGTCTTTAATTCATTGGTTAATAGGATTTTTGATAAAGTATTTCAGTTTAAATCGACATCGTTTCATCAAATCAATTAACGAATGAACTTATGATGTTCAATGAGTGAATATAATTGGGTAGGTAATGCACTATTTATTATGAGTTTGATTTTGGTTGCGACATCTACTAAAAGTTTTATGGTTTTGATACATTTTATTTCAGAACTGATTGGTTGGATCAAAATGAATTTCGCATATATTTTGAGAGTTCAGAAGGTCTTTCATTACGGAAATATAGTTAGTTTTGTTTAATACTATTATTGTAATACCTTCATCTGTAAAATTGTCTCATTCTTAATTGATTTGATTTTCGTAGTTTTTATGATATGGTGATCTTGATTTAGCTTTTGGAGTTCGTTTTCAAGTACTTTGGAAGTTCAACATTTAATAATCTGTGTGTTATTATAAAGATTTCTGAGGGAAATTTCGGTATCTATACCAAGTTGATCTAATTTTTGGCGTGTATGAAGTGGTTGTAGATCGTGTTTGAAACCTTTACTTACTTAATAATTTCGTTTCCTTTTCTCAAAAATGGGTGCTTGTCGAATGTGTGAATCTATAGAAGAATTTATAATGTGTAAATTTAGTTTTAGATTCAGATAATTCTTGTTTAAAATAGTTCGAATTATATTTTTATGGAAAGAAAAGTTGAAGAAACTGTCGGGAAGGTTGTAAAAAGTATAAAGATGAAAACGTTAAGTCTCCTATGATGTTCGCTATGGCAAAGGAAAGTATTATTAAAAAAATTGCACAAAAACAAAAAATCGGAAAATTTGAAGGAGCTGCAAATATACATATATTGATAGTTTTATGCACTCTCTATCATGAAAAAGGAAACAACAAAATAATTCATATTTTGGTTTTTTTAATTATGTTCCCAGTAATGAAAATTGTTGTGATCAAAAGAAATTCGGAAAATATGAAAAATTACAAAAACCGTTTCCATTCAAACTATGGAACATAAATGATGAACGGGCCATTATATTCGATTTTACTATTCTGCTATTTCAGTTATGGCATTGATAATGAAAATTCGAGACAGTTCCAAGGAAATCAGAAATTCAGATAAAACTGTGAAAACTACAATTTTATATGTATCATAGTTGATGATACTAGTGAAATGACTCTTGATGATAATTCTAAGTCTGTTTTAATATAAACTTCTAATATTTTCTTTAGTGCTGCTATGGTTAATTGTCTTCTCTTGACCAAATCCAAGATATTTATATGTATCTCCTTGATGCATTGGCTCGAATTCGATATTGGAAATCTTTTTTTTCATTTTCCACATTTTTTAATCTCGTCGCCAAGCATCATATATTTAGAAATTTTTCATTGTATTTATTTTGTATATTATGTGTGTCGGGTATAGCAATATCAATTATATATGTTATTTGATTCTGTTTATCAGTAAGAATGATATCTGGTCTATTGTGTTTTACAGCTCTGTTGCATCAAAATAAAGTTTATATTTGTCACTTTCACAAATAATCTCAGGTTCATATTTGTGAAATTTTTTCTTTTGGGAATTAGGTCATGTTTAATTCCTAGATTAAAATTAATGCGACGGCATTATGTCTTACTAAATAATCTGTTGAAGCAAGGACTGAGCAAGATGATAATATATGAAAAACTGTTTCTGAAGAACATCTATGACAAGAATCATCTATATTTTGTTTGATGATGTGTTTTCTATAATTCCTCGTGAAAACAACGTGATCTTGATCGCAATTGCCTTCTGTTTCAGCGACCAAACCTGATCCTGGATCGCAATTGCCAAGCCTTCTGTTTCAGCAAACAATTCTCCAAAAACTAACCATTTATTCGATGCGATTTCTTCAATATAATCATTTTTCAATTCTTTAGGGTGCTTTCCGTGTAATTCCTTCTGCATCCAACTTTCTCTTTTAGAATTATCATCAAATATATCAAAATCTACCTTTTGCATTGTCAAGTTCAGAGGTGTAAGATTATAATCTGAAGCAACAACAATATCATGTTTTTAGACGTTCTCTGTTTATCATGAAAATGGGAACGTAGATGAAAAATCTGTTTACTATGAAGATTATTCAAATCAGTTAATCCACGACCTCCAAGATGTCTAGGTAGTGTAACTCTCTGAACAGCTGACTTTCGGTGGTGCTTATGTTATTTACAAAGCATTTTCCTCGTTTGACATTGTAATAATTTAGATCAGTTTTAGATCATTTAATAATTCCAAAAGAAGATGTAAGAATAGGAACTGCATAGGAGTTGATAGCTCTGAAAAGGTTTTTACTAGTTAAATGACCCTTGATGATAATTCTAAGTCTTTTGTTTTATGAACTTCTAAAATTTTCTTTAGTGCTGCTATGGTTAATTGTCTTTTCTTGACAAAATCCAAGATATTTATATGTATCTCCTTGACGCATTGGCTCGATTTCGATATTGGAAATCTTTATATAATCAGATGTGATCTTTCCTTTTCAATAGAAAGATTTTCACATTTTGGGAGCCCAAATTTCATATGAATATCATTGGAATAGTTGAAAGTAATCTCAAGTAGACTTTTTAAATGAGATCTGGTTCCGGCGTATAATTTAATATCATCTCAATAAATTAAGTGACTTAATTTGAATTCAGTTGATATATATATATATATATATATATATATATATATATATATATATATATATATATATATATATATATATATATATATATATATATATATATATCAACTGAATTGAAAAATGATTATATTGATGAAATCGCATCGAATAAACGGTTAGTATCTGGAGAATTGTTTGCTGAAACAGAAGGCTTGGCAATTGCGATCCAGGATCAGGTTGTTTTCACGAGGAATTATAGAAAACACATCATCAAACAAAATATAGATGATTCTTGCCGTAGATGTTTCTGTTCTTCAGAAACAGTTTTTCATATATTATTATCATCTTGCTCAGTCCTTGCTTCAACAGATTATTTAGAAAGACATAATGCCGTCGCTAATATTATTCATTTTAATCTAGGAATTAAACATGACCTAATTCCCTAAAGAAAAAATTTCACAAATATGAACCTGAGATTATTTGTGAAAATGACAAATATAAACTTTATTTTGATAAAACAATTCTTTGCAACAGAGTTGTAAAACACAATAGACCAGATATCATTCTTAATGATAAACAGAATCAAATAACATATATAATTGATATTGCTATACCCGACACACATAATATACAAAATAAATACATTTCTAAATATATGATGGTTGGCGACGAGATTAAAAAATGTGGAAAATGAAGAAAATATTTATTCTACCGATTATTATTTCCACAACAGGTGTTATTCTAGAAATCTTCACAAAAGTATTGAGATTTTGGGTCTGAAGAAAAATTTGTTTGAACAGTTACAAAGATAACAGTCATCAAATCTTGTAATATTCTTCGTAGGTTTCTTTCCGAAAATAATAATGAGGTAGAGTCATAGCTTTTTTCTTTAGTTTATACTGCTCAGAATCTCATTTCATATTTTATTTATTTGTTTATATAAATGTAATATAATTAACTGACAATTTTGTCATATTTATATTCAGAGCAGTATTCTATTCGATCGTTCACCACTTCACACAAAGGAAACTATTAATGAGTAACATTCAGTGTTACTTGACTAAGGTCCGTACACTGGATTTTTCCGGGAGAAAGCCTCTGACACTACTCGTTGGTACATTGATATCATTGTCTGATGATGCTATAATATGTATATATTCTGGTAGATTGATATATTCTCATAACATTTAACGTTATCCTAATATATAATCATTCCAGGATATGTTTTGATTATAATCATTGCCTGGCAATGGTATTAATTACCGGGTGGTGGATTTATATTTTTCATGAAATCAGTTTGATTGCATGCACAGATATATGGGCAACTCGTCGGGGTAAAACCCCTATATATATTTATATATTTAGAAAGAAGCAACTGTTGGTTATGTTTACCATAATTATAATATGTAATTAAATTTCTAAGTAGAATTTCATGGACTTTTCTTCCAAGATTTCAGTGACAGTTATTGAAGTAGAGTCTTATTGCTCATTTTCTCTGGATTTAACTAGTAAAATTCAATTTTGTTACAGTGCAAATTATATATTTAGAAGTATCTTGAAACCAAGTGCAAATATTTGAATAAGTAGCTACTGAAATGTAAGAAATACATTTCTTCAATTCTCTTAACGACGCTCTCTGCACAGGATAAGATTTCAGATCTCACGTCTGCGGTATCACGTGTAAATGGCTAGAAACGACGGCCGTTATTTCTAAATGAAAATCTGATAAGCCAAGGTCTGATGACCGGGAATTTGGGGGCAAAACTCTTCGTTCGGGAGGAGAGTTTGGGGCTCGATATTACTCCGCATCCGCGGAAAATCCTATCAGGCGAATTTTGGGATTTGTTTTATGCTGAGCACAGGGTTGGACTTAAACATTATTATTTTTATGCTGACTTCTTTTAAGTCCTTTGAAAATTTGTAATTTTTGAGAGTTTTCGTTAAGGCGAGTATGGTTTTTATTAGGTTTTCGAAGGAATTTCCAGGGAAAAGATAAAGCTCAGTCCATATCTGTCATATGCGCATGTTACAGAAAATTGTTTTCAGACCCGACGAAGAGATTTCTTCCTTTTAGTAAAAATTTCTCCCCACGTTATTGAGATTGTACGGAGTAATATTATGAAATGCAGCTTCGTTGCATCATTTCATCCCTCGAAGTTACTTTTTTATCCTGAGGAATTTTGGTTTTACTGCCTCCAATAAATAAAAAAGCATAGATGTTTAATCTGGAGATCTTGGGGGCTACTGAATATTATTTCTCTGATCTATTGGTTCAGAAACATGATGTTTAATTCGTTTTGCATATCAATGAAATAAGATGCAACTGCGCCATCCAATTATATTCACATATCATTTTCATGGTATTCAGATCATACTCAATCAATATTGGAAAAATCTTCTCTGAGGAATGGCAAAATCTTCGACATTCAATGGCTTATACAAAAAATGTGTCCCGATCACATAAGTATCAACAATCCTTCACCAAACAGTGAGAGATTGTTCATACGAAAAATCGATATTATCGCAACTATAGAAATGGAAGTTGTGTCTATTGAATATGCTTATGAAGGAAATAAATGTATATTCTCAATTAATTTTAGATATATTGAAGAATTATCGTTCCAGTAATCCATCAGTCCATAAGAATGCTTCAGAACAATCGAAATGAAAATGGTACTTATAGAAATTGAAAAAAAACTAAAAATGAAAAACGTAAAACGAAAATACAAATTTCCCGAAAACCTGTTAATACTGGATATTTCTTTCCCTGGTGGAAATTATTGCATTCACTCAAAATCAATGACCCCATATGATCCATTTCGTTCCAAATGTTAATCAGTCTGTTCGAAACCTCAATCACGAAAGCTGGCTGGTTTGCTGGCATTTTTATCTTCTATTGAGAATGTTCTAGACGATGGGATTGAGGTTTGGACTTCGTGAGCGCCAATCTATGAATATGAATTTGTGATCTCTGAGGTAGTTCCTAACGAACAGTTTTCACCCATCTTTTCTGAAATGGTACAACATATTCTTTTAAAATGTCTGGAACGTACATCTGAGCATTCAGGGTTTTATTATTCACGAATACCAGATCAGTGCGGGTGTTCAAAAAAATTCCCCCTCACACTATTATTGAACTTCCATTAAACCATGAGTAGGTATGGGGTATGGGTAAATCTCTCATTTCGACGTCTGAACGCTAGAGAACGCAGATCACAATGGAAAAGCCAAAATATCGACTCATTTGTAAACAAATCTCCCAGTTAGCTTGTAACCAATTGACATGTTCCTTCAACGAGAAAATTCTTGAATAAAGCTCATTGTTGTTCTTGCCCAGGCCTCCTTTAATGACTACCCGTTTCGCTGTATCTGTAGATCATTCTGCAAAACAGTTGAATGGAACACTCCAAGCCTTTGCCTATTCTTGTCCCACCTAGGTGATCTAACAACACTGCTTCAGTATATTCTACCGGGGACAAATTTCGTGATTGCATCATTACCAAAACTAATTTTCAAGAACAAATGTTAGTCGCAAAAATTGATCAAAAACTACTGCTATCAATATATCGAAACTTGTTGGTATATGTCCGAGCATATCCGAAAATGTGTTTATAATTAGTTGCCTAGCAAAAAGGAATTTGAAATATTGGAATTGTGTTTAAAGAAAAATTTCCAAATCTTTGCATTTATTCAATACTGGATATATAGGGAAGATATAAAGCAAATAATTAATCAGAGATATATTCCATAATATTACTACGGACTTGTAATGTGCCGCCTAGAAGATCGTAGATATATTTTTCAAAGCGTATATGAATTTTAGTGCAAAATTTGATAAGATTATGTGAATTTTCTATCATAAAATCTGAAATCATTTTTACTCTTAATCTATTGAAAATAGGTATAGGAATACCTAATACATTTCAATAGGTTAAAATTGCCTTTAATTGAAATTACTAAATACAGGGTTCCCATTTGAAATAAGATAAATAATGTTTAAAGTTAAAGAGATTTTGACCTCACAGAACAAACTTCATAAAAGTATAAACAATTCGTTATTGTTATAAATTAAATGAATTAATGAATATTATACAAATTTATATATTTGTACCCTTATTCAGAGCGCCTTTTCTGAAGAGGCGGATCTCTGTCAGAAAGTATTGATGAAACACCTTGTAGATTTTAAACTACTGGAACCAAATTTCATTGGTCATAGTTGAAATTCTTGTAGATCGTTGCAGGTCTAGAATTTTGTGGGAGCGAATCTAGCTTATAGAGTTCGGACCTGATAAAAAAGAAGAATCTTTAAACTGGACCCAATAGCCTTTCCGAGATTAGCTGATATGATTTGTGACGATTATTGAGCTGTTATATTTTGTGACGCAAGATTGAACACGAGTTCGTTTCTTCCCTTATAGTAAGGCAATATAAATCAGTGCTGACCCCATGAAATTACTTCATATGTTGTTTTCTTTTCAATTCGCTTGTCAGAAACAAACTGATTGAAATTCAGCTTCACCCTATTATTATCACAGAATGAAATATCGGAATGACTATGGAAAATATAGATATAGAATATTTTTATTGTTCTGTCATAAATGAATACTTTCTGGTCATTTATGTTTCAATTTCCAGAATGAATAGTAAACATTAATGTATAAATATCAAATACAACCCTAAAATTCTGTTTGATGTTCATCTTCATAAAATAGGAACGAAAGTAATTCTCTTCCGAACATAACCTACTCGAAATGGGTTTTTTACAACTTCATCTCCGTAATCTCGAACTAACACAGCTACATATCACCGGTAGATCCTTTATAAAATAGCACTATCCACTAAGCTGCTGTCCGAGGACCAATGCGCAAGATTAAGAGGCTGAAAGGTTATCTCTTTCAGGAATACGTATGGGTTTTCTACAACTCGAACTTTCGGAAGTTTTGATGAGGTTATTTAAGAAAACTAGCAAATTGTTGGTAATAAGTTACACAATATTTGTGTTTCATCGATTTGTTTGAGAATATGTTCATTTAAGAAAAGTTACTACATGCATTGAAATTTATTGTACCGGGTGTCCTATTTTCGTAAGTTTCGTATATCGATTATGAATATAGATTTAGATACCGAGCTACTTTCTAAAGAAACAGAAGATATCCCAAACAGATTGCGTCGATTAGTTATAGTTTAGATTTCGAAATTTTGACATTCTCAGACACCGGTGGCATAACGGTGAAAAGGATATTTCAAAGATATGCTTGCGCAGGATCCAGTAGTTATTCTTTTCCGTGGGCAGCCATAGCAACAAAAAAATAAGATGATCATAAACTATTGAGAAACATTGTACTAATAGAAAATGAGAGAGATGGAAGTAACCTAAGCTAAAGATCAAGAATATGTTTCAAACTGTTCACCAACAGTATAGTTTATGTATTCTTTTAAGAGCCTTCTTTAACGCAGCTAAGATTTGCTTCACAGCTTTGAAAAATTATTTTTCTGTTGATGAAAAATCTGGAAATATCATGCCCAAACGTTTCCTCAAGGAAGAAGAATGAGTTTTGACCACCAAAATCGCGTCTGTTTACAATCCCCGAACTTAAATGTGCTTCATCTACACACAACCAAATTCATAAGGAATCACCCGATACTTTGAATATTGCCTCAGGGATTTTGGAAATTTCGAAGGATTGTTAGAATTGATTTTTTTTGAAATATTTCAATTCAAGAAAGAAATAAATTAGAGTTTATTTCAAGAAAGAAACAAATGAGAGAAAATAAGAGACTCTTTCCGCACGTAGTTAAAAAATTGAAAATTGTTTTCTCACGCACTAGGTGGTTTTTTCTCGACCTCAGTAGCTTGTATCACCTCCTCTTGCCCTGGAACGAGCCTGAATCCGTCTAGGCATGCTTTGTATTAGGTTTTCGACCTCCTCTTGGGTGATATTCTGCCACTCTTCTGTGGCGGCTTGGATGAGATGTTGTGAGGTTCTTGGATTATACTGGCGCGATATAATTTTCATTTTGAGATTATGGCATAAATGTTGAATAGGATTTAAGTCTGGAGAGTAAGCTGGCCAGTCGAAAATAGCGATTGCCTCTGTTTCAATATAATGTCGCGCGAGGTTGCTGGTATACGGAGGACCATTATCTTGCATAAAAGTGAAATTCTCACCGTGGGCACCTCGCCAGAGTCTCACTATGGGCTCCAGCACTAGGTCCACGTAATTTCTAGCCGTTACACTCACAGGAAACGAAATCAAATCTGTTTTGTCTCTCAGCATAATGCCACCCCAGAACATCACACTGCACCCTTGGTTTTTCGGAATTTGTCTTGCAGCTCGGAGTCTCACTTGTCTTCCACGACCCTTCAAACCCTGAATCTGACGGTCGTCTGATCGAATATCAATTCTGGTCTCATCAGAAAAAAGAACATTTCGCCAATTCTCAATATTCCAATTTTCGTGCTCGATACACCAAATAAGTCTATTAAATTTTTGTTGTCTGGTTAGCTCTGGAACTCTTGAGGGCCTTCTGCTGTATAAATCTCTTGAACGAAGTCTTTGACATATCGTTTCGACTGATACACTGATGCCTGTTGCTTCCAGAAATTGTCTTTGCAGTATGGAGTGCGACGCACTAGAGTCTCTTCTTGCGATTTGGCACAAAAAGCGGTCTTGTTCTTCAGAAGTGATCTTCCTACGACTTCTTCTGGGCCTATTTTGCAGAGATTGTAGCTCCACGTATCGGGCATAGGTTTTTGAAATCACGCCATTGTGGCCGCTGTTTCCCTCTGTGTCGTCCTTTCTTCAACGAGAACAATTATTCGACCCCTCTGCACATCGGACAATCCAAACTAAGGTATTTTCAATTATGGTTATAGGCTTTTTGAAATTTTGAAATTCAGTTTCAAATCTCAGAGACGACTGAGTACAATATCCCGAACATGTGGTGATAATTCAACATTTCTTATTATACTATCCAGTTTTTACAACAAAAAACTTCATTCTTCACAAGTAGTCAAAGATCCATGGTTAAAAACAATCAATAATGTGAAATACCGAGTGATTCCATATAAATTTGGTTGTGTGTATTTCTTTTATTTCTGTGCGAATCGGTTTTGAGGGTACCCCCGTCACTCTTTCTTTCTTTCTGCACGAGATGTCAGGAGCTGTTTAAATAAAAGCTACAACATTGAAAGATTCTTTGTTTTCTTTGTTTCAGACTCGCGATCGAGGTTTGCTGAAAAATCCATATTGGTGAAGATTGGATTTCAGTTTTCGTAATAATTTATCTCTGCCGCCTTATCGGTGTTTTATTCAGTCAATAAGGAGTGAGTGTTCATGAAATATTCACAGTTTTCGTTTTAGGCCATATTTAGAATTAAGGAAACAAATAAATGCAAAAAACAGTGTTTGCAGTCATTAATTTCTACAAGAGATTGCTCATCAAAAAATCTGAAAAAACGCTTATAAAAGTTTTTCGTTCTCGAAATACAAGGTGTCAAATTCAGTTTTTTTGCACATTTCCGTTAGTAATCCTTGTAGTTTTCAGGGTGTCTAGCTCCAATTCGCGGAAATGGAATTCTTATATGTGAAAATATACAGGGTGATTTTTTTTCAAGGTCATACCACCATGGATTACATCAAAAACATAGTATATGGTCTTTCTAAGAATATTAATTGAGGGGATATTTTAATTTTACAACTTTTTTTGACTAATCTGCAAATTGCAAATCTAACCTAAAATTTTTTCACGCATTTTTCGAATTAACTGAAGTGAAAGTCGACAATCTGTAAGAAGGACGAGAGATAGAAACGGTCCTCATAATTTTCACAAAAACTAGGAAAAAAGTTCAAATGACTTGTAAATTAAATGTGTTTTTAAGTAAAACCTAATCTAACCTAATGACACTTGTCATAATTGAAGTTGATTTTTATCAAAAATGCATAGTTTTTGGTATGTTGATAACTTAAAATGGAGTAGACTTTCAAGAATTGGCTGATATTCATCTATCCTATGGCCGATCAGGTGGTGCAGCAGCCCGAGACTCTATCTTGCAGCTCTTGTTAACAAAAATATTCATTCAAGGAAATTTTTTGTTTCCATTGACCGTACGTTACGTGAAACCGGACGGTTTCGACAAGCCAAGGAAAATTCTGGACCAGATAGGTTCGTCAGGATACCGGTAAATGAAGAACTTATTTTGGATGGCAAAGATTATATCATAATGCTTAATAATAACTGATAGTAATATCAAACTGAAAGTTTCTAGTTAGTATGTAATTGTTTACTGCTATTATACTTGCGAAATACGCGTCTAGAATTGAAAAAGCTAATGTTGTAGTGATCACTGATGAATATTTTTTCGAAAACCTATCGTAACTTCAAATTTTCATGCAATGTATTCGGAGGTACATGCAAATTTATAAATTTCATCTTTCACATGAATGCCTCTGAATGAAAATCCATAGAAGCATTATTTATTCCCGTGTTACCGTAAAGCATTCTGAATGATAAATCCATTTTAGGTTCACATCGAGCTAAGCCGTCAGATCCATCACCGAATTCAAAATTATTCAGTTTAGAACCATAAATAAGGACGTCTGTATCATACATTTGCAGGTGAGGATTTCCCAATAAATATTCCGGCATGACACACTGAGATTCATTCGACACATAGTAAAGCATCAGTATCGTCCAGAGCTGGATTAGTAGATTTAATCGAATTAAGGAGAAATGTTCACTTGCTTCAAACTTTGTGCACAGAGATTTCATTTCCGTAGGAAAAAGATATTTAATTTCGGGATTTGCGAAGCATGTCTAATCCAATGCTGGCTACTCACTTGTAAAGCATTCAAAGTTCACTCTGCAATATTCAGTTTTCGTTCTGTGATTACACTCACTCCAACACACACTCTCGATGTTTCGCTTAACGCCTTTTTACGCACAGTTCGATATGGCTAATGAAAGCATTTTATGTATACAAAGTGATTCAGTGAGAATTACACTAGAAATTATGTGTGTTCAGTCAAGTTCAACGTCATACAGTCCTATCATGTGTTGTTTGCGAAATACAGGGTGTTTTATACGTTTCTGCCAAACCTTTTTGTACCTTTACCTTCGAAACAATTCACAATTGGTAGTTACCTTCAGCTAATGAATCTTAACATAAGCTATCTATGTGATTAATACATTTTCAGGTATGGATTTGAAAATTTTAGTATTCGGGCATTTCATGAAAATACATCCCATACAAGAACATGTCGGTTAATTAGAAGCTGACTGGGAGATAGTTTGGTTCACAGATAAGTCGAGATTTTGCATTTCTTATTGCGATTGACGTTCTCTAGTGTACGAACGTTGAAATGAGGGATATGCTCAGTGCAACTTTTCACCTACCTATGGTTTGGTGGACATTCAACAAGTTTGTGGGAAGAAATCTCTTTGAACGCACGCACTGATCTGATCATCGTGACCAATGGAACTCTGCTCAGTGCTACGTTACAGACTTTTTTTTTTCATATTTTTAAAACGACTGTCAACATTTTTTCGCAAATTTTTCTTTAAATTAAACAAGATCCACGAAGAGATAATATATGGGAGATATCAACCCAAAATTATTGATTCTAGAACATCTATAGATCATAATCGGCATCACTTAGAAGACCGAACCTGGCCATCGGGGCTCTCTTGGTCAAACAGAGAGAAAATTGTTTTGTTGAGTTTGAATATTGAAGGGATTTTGTGATTATACTTCAAAATTGGCAAGCAAGAACAAGGAAGTGATTATGTTTCAGGAGACTCACACTGCGACCGAAGAAAATCTCCGCGAAAGAAGAAATATCGCAGGTTATGTAATTTTTGATTACCTCCTTAGTCCTTTTTATGGCCTTGCTTGCTATGTGAAATCTTTTCTTAAATTCAAGTGTGTTTAGATATATAAGAGTCAGGTATGATTGTTGAAATATTTTTCTGCTGGTTTTTTTTTTCCATTGTTACAGATTCCTGTCCCAAACCCCCTTGTCTTCATCTGGAAATCATGGAGTGCAAGATGAGAATTAAAGCTGCTAAGCAAAAAATCTTTTCTCAGAGCTCAGGAAATGTAACAAGGGAACCATACTATCTTGCGTATGATTCAATGAGGAAGTGAAAAAACCTGAGGAAAAAACTCGTTTCCCTGTCGCTATTGCACTACCAATAGCTTGTCTGTTTATGTTGTGTTAGTGTCGTGTGTACATAAAGAGTACCAAAGATTTTTTTGCTTAGCAGCTTCAATTCTCATCTTGCACTCTAAGATTTCCAGACGAAGACAAGGGGGTTAGTGTCGTGTGTACATAAAGAGTCTAATGCAGCTTAGGGAACATATAGTAGTCGCCAGATCAGGAGAATAGGGCAGTAATAGGGCATTATCGTGCAAAAGAGTCCAACTGCCGTTTTCTCGATATTCTGGCCAAATACGACGAATTCTTGCCAGCAATCGCTTCATGACGCCCAAATAAAAATCTCCTGTGACTGTTTGACAGAGTGGAACAAATTTTTCGTGAATAATTCCTCTGCAATCGTGAAAACAAATCGCCAGAACTTTCGATTTCTCCAAGCGTTTTTTTTTGGGATTTCCTTAATCCAACGCTCTCCATTGAGTACTTTACCTGTTTGTTTCGGGCTGCAAACACCACGCCTCGTCACCTGCCACAATCGTTTCCAAGGAGTTTGGGTCCAAGCAATTTTAATGGTGCCTTCGATATGCTTAATTCGATTACATTCTTGGTCGTAGGTAGGGTTGTGTGGTACAAACCTCGAATTAATCTTCGTAAGGCCCAACACATCTGTCAAAATGCAGTATACAGTTGTTTTAGGAATGCCTAATTCCATTTCAACAAATTTCACCGATGATTTTTCATTATTTTTGATTTATTCAAGCACTTTTTCGATGTTTTCTTCAGGTAATCCAGTTCCTAATCTTTCGTCACCATTCAGGGTCTTTCTACCTGATTCGAATCGCTCGAACTCGTACACTTGCGTTCGAGATAGAGAATCATTACCACATGCAGTTTGTAGCATTTGGTGTATTTCAGTAAAAGATTTACTAAGTTTCACAAAACTCAATTGTCACTCTTTGTTTAAAACTAACTTTCCAACCGATGTGCTAAACGCACTAAAAAACAGGAAGCAATAAGTCAAGTCGTTTACATACAAATGTCTTGAAATTTTCAACAGCGATCAATGAAGTTTGTGGACGAGTACGATATCACTACAGATGACAGTAGTAGTATTGTTTTTATAAAACAGTTCGGTTACATTCGAAATCTATGCGGTTTTCGTATTATCTTTACGCATATTATTATTCAAGACTTTTGTTCAAAAAGTTTTTTGATTCTATTCTAAAATTTCGAAACGAAGTAGAGGGGGGTTGAAATTTTCCAAATCATCATATCTCCGATAATAAGTTGATCCTATGCGGTTTTTATAGTACCCTTTGATATGTTGTTATGAAAAACTTTTGCTTAAAAGAGTTTCAGATATATCCCTTAACGTAAAAAGAATGCTCACAACAAATCGTCCGGTTGAAGTCCTTGTAGTAGTGGACGAAAACTGTTTATCGCAAACAGCTTGATTCATTGCCGAGCTCGAGTGATGACCTAGGCAAATATTTTCAATCTCCCAAATGTTTTGAACTGTTCATTCAGCCCTTTATTTTTTTCAAAATAACACAACAATTGCTTAAGTGTGTGTAGGAAATATCATCATTTTACCAGCAACAATCCAACTAAGGAGGGTTTTCTGCAACATTGGTTGACCTTCCTTCAATCTTATTTGCCCATTGCACAATAGCTGCCGAAATAATCCTCTACCAATGAGTAGGTCTATTGGTTGGGGACGATCAAAATTAGGATCTGTGAATTCGATTCCCTTCAGAATAAATAAGCGATCCCGACGTATGTTTCCTGCTGGAATATTGTTACTGATCGATTTGAGCACGAGGAAGGTAAGCTTCGTGGTAAAATTCGTAACCCGCAAATGAATTTTGATTGTCACTTGATGTGATATATTTTGACTTCCTCGCTCGATTCCAGACAAAACCAGAGTACTTTAGTATCGTTACAGATCTAATTTCTCTATTATGTGAGGCTGTGAAACTGAATCCAATAATGCCTGACATTCATGCCGACTCCCATCACTGTCGCAGAAGTAAACGCTTGCGTAAAAATATGCTGGCTTTCAGATATTGATAATTATGTTTGTGCTATTGGTTCTCAGTTTTCAGCTTGCTATGGCTCATTTTCAGTAATCAGTGACTTAACATTGCTCCAAATTCGTGGAAGATGTATTTTCATCTTCAAAATACACCGGCTTGTTGTTTTCAATGTCCAGATGCAAGAGCGCATTATGATGTTTGCCGCAGTGGCGGCAATGTCCGAATTTCTTGTTCGAACATCCACTTGATAGACACTTGAAACAACCTTAACTCTTCCACCTTCGTGACACGTTCAGGTACAGATAAATTTTTAAATTCACTGAATTCGTATATTTCATGTGATGGGCGATTACACATAGCACAGCTCCTAGTTGCTACGGTGAACAGTTTTGGATGATTTTTCTTGTAATACTGTTGAATAGATGATTTAATGCTGTCATCATTATTTCTTTTGCTTGAATTTACTTTATGCAGTATTCTACAATGTTGTTCTAAAAATTGAAGCAATTCTTTCAAATTTGGCTTGTCAGTAGTGGTACTGTCTGATTTTTGCCACTCACGCATTATTGAAAAATTTAATTTAGAGGATACTGAATAAATTATGATTGCATCCCAGTACTCTATTTCTTCGCCAAGCACTTGGAGTGCCAACAAATGGTTATTGATATTGTCGACCAGCTTTATATATGAATAGCTAATAATTCGAATAACTGTACATGATGATGTACAAGTGATCGTTCATCCTTGTAACGATTCATCAAACTTTCCCATGCAATTATATTATTTTCATCGGAAATGCCTAGAAGTTGGATCAGAGCTGATGCATTAATGGAGCGACCAAATAATTAAAATTTTCGATATTATTCAACGCGTTATTTTCTTGAATAGAAGACGTGAAAGTATCGCGAAACTTAACCCATGTATTAAATGCGGCATCAAATATTACTAAATTTATCTTTGGGAGATGCACTACATTTTGCTGTGAACTTAGTTCGTTTGGTTGGAATATTGAATCAGGAGTCGCGAGCGCGGTTATTTGTGTCGTAGGAGTATTCGCGGCCTGAAATCTAGCCTTTGCTCCAAAGAAGTTAAATTCGAATGCTAATCGGTCTTGAATCTCGTATAACTCCTCATATGTTCATAGTTCCTCTATAAAGGGTGCTTCAACGAAAACTAAACAGAGGCTATATCTACCAAGATTTTCATTTGTGATCAAAACGCAAAAACACGTCAATTTTTGTTTCAAGGGGGACATCTTTTGGGGTACAAAACTTGCCTGAAATATCAACCCTCTAAGCGGGGGTTGCAATCCTTGAACATTTTGAAGATGGGTCGAGTGATGACTCAAAAGAAAGGTATATCTTTGTCTACATCGGCTTGAACGAATTTCCATTTTTAATTGAAAACTGTGAAAAATACTGGGTGAGTAACAGAAAGATAGGGAAGACTATTTCCCTGAGACTATTCAAGCTTCAGTGAAATAAAATGGAACAGATCCATGCTGATCAATGGCAGTCATCATCAAGTACCATCCTCATCTCGAATTTCAACCCTTAGAGCAGGGGTGACCAGCCTTGAATATTTGGAAGAGGGTAGATGGGTCGAGTGATACCTCGAAAGAAAGATATTATCTTTGTCTGCATCCCCGTGAACGAATTTTCATTTTTGATTGAAAACAGTAGAAGATACAGAGTGAGCTACTCTAACTCCTATGGAACTCAATGAGAAAAGAATTATTGCGAGCAGTCATGAAGGCAATCGAAATCCTTTACTTGAAAGGTATCACTGGATCGAAATATTACCCCTGCTCTAGGGGTCGAAATTCGAGATGAGGGTGATTTCGGAAGATGACAGCTTTTGATCTAAAATGAATCTATTCCAGTTTTTCGCAATAATACTCCAATAGTCTTGGGGCGATAGTCTTCTCTATTTTTCAGTGGCTCACACACATCTACCCTCTTCCAAATTTTCAAGGGTTGTCAGCCCTACTCAAGGGGTTGAAATTCGAGATCAGGATGGTACTTGATGATGACTGCCATTGATCAGCATGGATCTGTTCCATTTTACCTCACTGAAACTTGAATAGTCTCTGGGAAATAGTCTTCCCTATCTTTCAGTTGCTCACCCTGTATCTTTTAATAATAAAAAACAAGTACTGTGTTTTAAGGAATTTTACTTAATAATTGCGATTCGTAACGCGTTTCACTACACCGTAGCTTCTTCAGACGAATGATTATGCAGAAAAATGTAAATGAGAATATAACTATAAATGTTCTTGAGTAATTAAAAGCTTATTGGTCGCCTCCTCCTAAGTGGTTATTTATGACAGGTATATCCAATAAAATTAAGGAATAGATTGCTCCCGAAAAGATTCAATAGAGGTGAAGGGCTTAAATCGACTTGTTCATTGATGAGTCTACCTGAGTGTTTGTATTTATTTATTTCTAAAGTTTCCCAAAGATCTACCTTCCAATATTTATGATCTGTATGCAAAATTTCAAACTGTGGGTCGAAAGAATGATTATTTTCTAAGAGATGATTCGCGTAATTTGAATCTGATTTTTATTTGAAAAACTGCGTTTATGTTCCGATATTCTAATATTAAAATTTCTATGTGTTCTACCAATGTAGAAATTATCACAGTCATTGCAATTCAATCTATAAACACCTGATTTATTGTTTTTACCTGGTTTGGTTTTATTATTTTTATATATTTGCCTAAATTATTATCAGTTTGGAAAGCTATGTTGAAATTATTGCTACTTAAGAATGATTTCAGTTTCTCACTTGTAATGCCAACGTAGGTTAAGGTGTTGAATTTTGTTTCAATTTATCGACAGGGTAAACTTCATTCAATGCGATTCTACTTTGTTTTTATTTAAAATATTATTTATTAGTTTGGGATTGTAACCATTATTTTTGGCTATTTGTTTAATCAAATTTAGTTCTTTGTTGAAATTTTCTGGTGATAGCGGGATGTTAATCAATCTATGAATAAAACTATTGAATGCTGACATTTTATGTTGATATGGATGACACGACGAGTTATGTATTATAATATCTGTATGTGACGGCTTATGGTAAATTGCGAAAACATGTTTTCCATTTTCATTCGAAATTGTTACGTCTAAGAAATTTATCGAATTATTGCTTTCTATTTCAGTTGTGAATGCAATTTTTGGATGTAATGAATTTATATGATTTTCGAAAATTTTCAACTGTCTATCTGTTCCTGTGAAGCAAATAATGATATCGTCTACATAGCAATACCAGTATAAACAATATTTACTGAGTGGATGATTATGAATTAATTTCTCTAAGTTATTCATGAAAATTTCTGCTAACAAAGGACTCAACGGATTGCCCATAATCAAGCCGTCTTCAATAGTATAATATTTGTAATTGAAATGGAAATAATTTTGATCTAAACAAATTTTTAATAATGAAAGAATATCTGATTTAATGATAGTATTGACATGATTCCTTTCTAATAATTCTTCAACTAAGTAATACGTATCTTTTGGAGGAATGTTGGGAAATAGATTCTTAACATCGAAAGAAATAAGTTTGGAATTAGGTGGTATAGTGGTATCTTTGATATTGGCAATAAGTTCGTATGAATTTTGACCGAAAATTCAGATTTAAAATTGCAATGTTTTATTAGCAAGTCGTTGAGGAATTTTGAAAGTTTGAACGAAGGTGCCGTTACATAAGAAACAACAGGTCTAATAGGGTAATTAGGTTTATGAAGTTTTATCAACGAATATAATTCGGGGGATTGTGGATTGGAGTTAATGAATTTATATTTTTCTTGGTCTGTAATTAATGATTTTGCTGTCGAAATTATGTTTTTAACAACTTTCTGAAATTTTGCGGTAGGATCCTTAGTTGATGTTATATAGTTTCCGGCTGTTAAGAATTCTTCAGTTTTAGAAATATAATCGGTTTTACTAATCGCAATGACGGTGTTACCTTTATCTGCTTTAGTGAATACTAAATCGTTCTTGGTACTATTTTCACGAATTTTTTTTTATTATCTTATAATCGGAATTGCAATAAGGTGATAATTTCGAAAAGTCTTCTTTGATGATTTTTGCTGTTTGATGTTTGGCTAAAATATTATCTTTGGAGTTTTTGAGAATAATTTCGGACTCCGCTATCACCAGAAAATTTCAACAAAGAACTAAATTTGATTAAACAAATAGCCAAAAATAATGGTTACAATCCCAAACTAATAAATAATATTTTAAATAAAAAACAAAGTAGAATCGCATTGAATGAAGTTTACCCTGTCGATAAATTGAAACAAAAATTCAACACCTTAACCTACGTTGGCATTACAAGTGAGAAACTGAAATCATTCTTAAGTAGCAATAATTTCAACATAGCTTTCCAAACTAATAATAATTTAGGCAAATATATAAAAATAATAAAACCAAACCAGGTAAAAACAATAAATCAGGTGTTTATAGATTGAATTGCAATGACTGATAATTTCTACATTGGTAGAACACATAGAAATTTTAATATTAGAATATCGGAACATAAACGCAGTTTTTCAAATAAAAATCAGATTCAAATTACGCGAATCATCTCTTAGAAAATAATCATTCTTTCGACCCACAGTTTGAAATTTTGCATACAGATAATAAATATTGGAAGGTAGATCTTTGGGAAACTTTAGAAATAAATAAATACAAACACTCAGGTAGACTCATCAATGAACAAGTCGATTTAAGCCCTTCACCTCTATTGAATCTTTTCGGGAGCAATCTATTCCTTAATTTTATTGGATATACCTGTCATAAATAACCACTTAGGAGGAGGCGACCAATAAGCAAGCTTTTAATTACTCAAGAACATTTATAGTTATATTCTCATTTACATTTTTCTGCATAATCATTCGTCTGAAGAAGCTACGGTGTAGTGAAACGCGTTACGAATCGCAATTATTAAGTAAAATTCCTTAAAACACAGTACTTGTTTTTTATTATTGATAATGGAATTTTACCAAGTAAAAGCCTCCCAAATTCAACTGTATCTTTTACAATTTTCAATTAAAAATGGAAATGCGTTCAAGGCAATGTAGACAAAGATACCACCTTTCTTTTGAGTCATCACTCGACCCATCTTCCATATTCAAAATGTTCAAGGATTGCAAACCCCGCTTAGGGGGTTGATATTTCAAGCAAGTATTGTACCCCAAAAGATGTCTACCTTGGAACAAAAATTGACATGTTTTTGCGTTTTGATCAGAAATGAATATCTTGGTAGATATAGCCTCTGTTTAGTTTTCGTTGAAGCACCCTGTATATGAACGTTCAAGTCCAATGTCCACTTCACACGTAACACACATGAATAGATTCACTTTTCTTCACTTATATCCAGCTCGAAGGTCCATATGTTTGGGTGATTCGATTTCCTCAGGTTTCAAATACTCAGTGATCAACCTGTGTTATAAACTATTTATTTAACGGATAAAGACAATATCGTGATACGTGGAAAAATATTGATGGTAAATATGGTACAATTCTCCGTCTTTATTGATCGGAGTTTCTAATGTCTCTGATTATTATTTGAATTGAAGTGTAGTATGCTGTCTCAAGTAAACAACTGTGATCTATATATTAAGTCTAACAATAACTAAACAGGGCAAACATGACCTGGTGGAAGAATAAACAGATGTTTACAATTGCTGTCTTAATTGTATGGGAACGTTAGGGATGAAAATCTTTAAATGGCCATGTTTCCGGTAATAACCACTTACGCGGATTTCAAATAAACCTTACGAGTATTATTACAGAAGACCACCGTTTGAAAGTTTTCTTTTCGTCTTTTCTGGACCACCAAAGTTATATAATTTAAAAAGTCTATATAGTTTTGCTTAACTATTTCATAGACTGTAAAACGATATCTACCTCTACTGTAGGTTTTGCCGAAAGACTTGTTTTGGTATGTTTCATTTCGATTTTGATGATAACTTCAAAGTTGAAATCATATTATTGCAGTTTTTTGGAATCATTTTCTTTTTTAGAAAAAAATATGTAGAATTCAGAGCTTTTCAGGAATCTGGATGATAACATTCGTGACGGGGGTCTCTTTAATACATAAATGTCAAGACAAAATTCTACCTTTTTAAACTCAATGTTCCATTGTATTTCATTGTATTCAAGAAAACATATTTTTCATTAAGATACATTTACTTCCACATCGTGTATTCAAAAAGCGTATTCATTGATGGAAAATAATCAATAACATCCTGATGAAAAATCGTCTTGGATCAAAGTATTCAATACGACCTATTCTTATACCACGTCCTGAATATAATCTCGGTACGTGATACGATTGGATTGAAAAGGAATAGGTTCATTTCACCCCTTTCTAAGGGAAAATCAATGGTCCTACAACTTGAAAATGTATAGTATGGTTCAGTCTCTTTCAAGTGAACATAAATGGACAAAATAAATGCATTCTGATCGAGCTTTGGAGTATTTTGTAATAGACACGTAATGTGAAATGTAAAAATTCCATTTTCTCTTGAGATTGTATAGCTTTGTACTCCCAAAGCACTTTTTCGAGGAAATGCTCGCTGTTTCATTTGGAAGAACAGAATGGCCGGATTTTGGAGTCCATGACCTCAGTAAT
Organism: Cryptolaemus montrouzieri; assembly: GCA_013387265.2. Classification (NCBI taxonomy): domain Eukaryota; kingdom Metazoa; phylum Arthropoda; class Insecta; order Coleoptera; family Coccinellidae; genus Cryptolaemus; species Cryptolaemus montrouzieri. Next base: position 66,627,509 of record JABFTP020000001.1, on the reverse strand, counting down.
TTAGAAATAGAAAAAAGAGATTTTTAGTTTTTAACTTTTTTCTACTCAAAACACAAATGGAATTTCTTACTGTGTAAATCTTTCAATTTATCAATTCAGCAATACTACGAAAAGAGTGACCGTTTTAGATGCAGTGGTTAGCTAATGTTGAATTTTGTTCATTTTCAAGGAATTTTTTATATCTTATTTTGAAGGAACGACCATTCTGACCTATGTAGAAATTATTGCAGACTGGAGAAGCTAACTTATATACAACTGATTTATTTGGATTTTTTATAGGTTTGTTAGCGTTAAATAAGCGTGAGAACAATTTATTTCGAGATCTGAATGCAATTCAATTTTAGATTTCAATTGGAAAATGTTATTTGCGACATTTTTATTTATCTGTCCAAAATATGTTAATGAGATGAATTTTTCGGATTTTTGGTGATTATAATTGGATATATTTAACTACTAGCTTTATGTAATTGTTTTTTTTTCAATATTTTGTCAATAGAGTCATGACTAAAATCGTTATGTTAAGCTATAGTTTTAATGATTTCAATTTCTTTTTGAAGAAATTCTAATGATAAAGGTAACGAAAATGTTCTGTAGATCATTGAATTGTAAACCGAATTTTATGTGGTTTAGGTTGTTGGAACCCATCAGAATACATATATATGTGCTAGTAGATTTTCTAAAGATTTTGAAGTTAATTTTTTGCTATCTGAGTGGGAAATTGACAGATCTAATATTATATTTGATAGTTTTCCTCTTTTTCGAATCAAAATTTATTTTCGGATGGATACTGTTTATGACTTTGAGAAAATGATAAAATTATCTAGGTGTATCGTTTAGGTGAATAAGTGTGTTATTGATATATCTAGATCAAAAATTCTAACAAGCTAGTTAGAATTTGGTACTCTGTTTTCTATGTTTCACATGAATATATCTGCTAGAAGGGGGTTATTGGTGATCCATCGCAAGACCGCTTGGTTGTTCATATCTTTTCATTGAATTGAACATGCTCAGTGTTTGCATAACTTCAGAAGAATTATAATTTCGCAATGTTTCAGGGAGTTAATATGTCGTTCTTAAATATCAGACGTTGAGTTAATACTTTCATTTCTGGGAATGTTGGAAATCATGTAATCTATATCAATGCTTAGGAGGTAAGAATTATTCGGTAGTGAAGGTCTCTAATTTTGGGGTTAGTTCAATTTTTGTTGTATATTTAGGACTGAAGATTGTTGATATTGTGAATATCATATTTAATTGTTTTTCTAACTTGTAAGTGGAACTACTAACAAATGAAACACATAGTTGTGGCGGGCTTGTATTCATGTCTTTCTAATAATAACAAGATTCAGATGAAGAATTACATGGCATGTTTAATATATTGCTTTTCAAAGATTTCTGAATCGTAGGACAAATTGTTCCTTTAAGTTGACTCATTAATTTCGTTTATGTATTCTGATTTTTATATATACTTGTGGCTTCTGATTTATCTGCTTTGATGATCGTTATATCATCGATCCGAATTTTTTTTTATTGATTGCATTATGTTGAGTTTTAGATAATTTTTTATTACATATTTCGAAAATTCTTGAAATTTTTGGAGCTATTATTTGTGAGTTATCGGAATTCAAAAGAGCCACTGTGGATTCTACTGTTGAAGTTTCTTTCACCGCTCTTCTTCAATATTGAGTGCAAATATATGTTCTTTTTCAAATAAACTCATTTCAGAATAAGATAATGCAATTTCAGATGAATTATTCATAAGTGATCCGCATTTACACAAAATAAAATTTGTTAACCTAATATAAATTCACCCAAAAAGGACTTAAAGAGGAAGCATTTAAAATCAATTTTGGTATAGATACGTCGATGACATTCTTATTTACTTTATTATAGGTACTTAGATGAAAAACATCAACTATTATTTCTAGATCTGTCACTTTTTTATTTTAATAGCCAATTTAATTTCAACATCTTTAGAAAATCTACCACCATGGATATATGTATTCTTAATGATTCCAACCACCTAAATTCTTAAAAAATTCGGCATATAATTCAATGATCCACACAGCATTTTCGCTACATGTATCATTAGAAAATCCTAAAAAGAAATTGAACTATTAAAACTGTAGCTTACAATAATTGTTTGGATCGTGATTTAATTGACAAAATAGTGGAACGAACAATTATTTATAGCTATGAGTCAGATACTTATTTATGAATTTTAACAAGTCCGAAAATTTCATTCCTTTAATATATTTTGAACAGATTAGTGAAAATATCGGGAAAACCTTTCCGAATTGAGATCTAAAATTGCATTCAGCCCCAAAATAAATTATCATCACCCTTATACGATAGTGAAAATCCTATAGAGAATTCAAATATCAATAAGTAATCTTACCCAGACTGCAATAATTTCTACGTAGGTCAGACTGGTGGTTCTTTCAAAATCAGATATAAAGAACTTCAAACTTCATTCCATGAAAATAAACAAGACTCAGCATGACCTAACCACTGGATCTAAAATGGCTACTTTTATCCTTTTATTGATGAATTGAAAGTTATACACATTGCCTCAAGGCATAGAGAATTCAGTCACCTAGAATCGGTTGACATTTTCAAATCACTCTTTAATGATAACTTCCAGATAATCAATAACCAGTCTGATCTCAGTAAATTCCAAATTTTCCATGTTTCCGAATTATAAATGGCTTTCAATAGTTGTTAACTGCATAATTAAGGTCTGGTTTTCCAAATCCAAATAAAGACTTATTGATATATATTTTATGTCACTTTGTACTTGTTTTAATACTGGCCGACAATGAACGAGAGTTCATATCCGGGGTAACAGTTATCCATTCATTTAATCTAATTTCTGGTAGTAAAAACATGTATAAAATTGCATTTGTGTTGTAAGTAGAAAAAGTTACAAACTTGAATTATCTTCAACATTCCGAAAGAAGAAATAGAAAGTTTCTACTTTTTCTTCCAGGAAACTTTCATTTTTGCTTTCATCATGCTTAACTATCAAACAGTAAACCTACGACCACAAATGGCTGTAGCAACGGATGATTTTGCATTGACGCCAAAGTAATTAATTTCAATAAACATATGATTTAAACTAATGGATGATGTGTGTCGCTTCCATAAGTAAATATTGGTTGTGGCTTGTAAAGACTACTTCATCTGTTGCTATTGCACTGAGTGGTCGTAGGCTAAGACTCCTTTGATTTCAATGAAACTGATGGTTTGTGGTCGCTCCATGAAGTCAACATTGGTTGCGGTTCATCTGAACAACTTCTCCAGTGGTGATACCTCCATTGCTATGTGTGGTCGCAAACTCCCCGACCACACAAAGCGGTAGTAATGGATGATTTTACGGTGATGATGAAGCCATTAAACTTTCACTCAATAATTTCGTTTCTTCCTCTTAGAATGGATACTTGTCACACGTGGTGTCACTGCAAAATCATCCGTTGCCACCGCAATGTGTGGTCGCAGGCTGATGGTCAATTCCATATAATTTTTTTTTAATCGACATGATTTCGGAATCGTGAGAAATCCCATCTGATTCCAAGTGTAAATACTTATCAACTTTGTAATTTATCATTTGAAATTGTACAAATTAATAATTAATGGAAAATATAACAGTAATTTCATTGCATCATTTTCAACGCAGAAAAAGATTTCCTATATGTATCACACTCACTTCTTGAGTACTGTCCCTTACTGTCGAATATATGAAGAAATTCCACATTAAAATCGAATTCAGCATATACCGATTGTCCTCCAGGAAGTGTACTCAAAATATAGGTAGGCCAGGTGCGAATTATTCATGTAAAACTCGTGACTTCCTGCACAGTCTTCCGGCGGAAGGAATAAATTCGGTTATTCACGGGACCCAGCCGGATATTCGAATGTCAAATCCTAGTCGGATAATGTGAAGTGAGTTGTGTGGGGTGGTAGGAGGCAGGTGAGGTAAAAGATGAACTGACGCTTTCCAGACCATGATTTGTAAGTTATGTTTGCTGATTTCGCTATTAATTATTCAAATCCTCGAAGATTTGCATGAATTTGAATGATTTCCGGGTACTTTAGGGTTAAGGGTTCAGATTATATAGTTGGCCTCTGGTTATAATTTTCTAAGACTTAGGGACTGATGTTGCCAGAAAGTTCTGGTGTTAACCGAATATACAATGATGATTGGTTTCAAAGTTACTATTTAGTTTATTCATTTTCTAAATTTAATCGAATGGGTTCATTCTTATGATTCGTTTAGATGTATTCTTCAAGGAAAATCGCGCATACGTCGTTACAGCTGATACTCTTGTCCAGTATTGGATATAGTTTGGCTACAAAATTACAAACTATTAATTTGTATTATGAAAGTGGGTATGATGTACGGTTTACATAAACGGCTTACCGAAAGCACAATTCGCTATACCATCGAAAGCTTTGGAACCAATATTCGTTATTGGATGATAAGAGACCAAATAGGCTACATATATAGTGGCGGTAGAAAAAATTATAATGAAAGTTAAAATACAGTAGAATTCAATTATAATGACGTCGCTTATAACGGCTAACCGTTTTTAGCGACGATAATGTTAGGTTTCATTGTTAGGTACTGAGAAAATATAACCGTTTAGTGCGACTCCGGTTTAAGCGACCAAATGTTCATAGCGACAATTTTTTATGATAATTTGTCCGGTTACAATGACGCGCAGTGTCATTCGGACCTCGGCCCCTCCTCAGTTCCCCTCGCGCTTCACCTTTTAACTCTCTTTATTTGGCCGCGTAAATCACAGATAGTGTTTGTCCCCCCATTATTCTCGACAAAATGAGTACTGTGAAGCGAAAGTGTTTCACAATTAAAGAAAAAAGTGCGATATTAGACAGATTAGAGTCCGGTGGATCAAATGCAACCATCGCGGAGGAATTTGGCGTATCTCATTCTGCGATTTCCACAATAAAGAAGAATAAAAATAAGATCGAGCCGCTGTTTAATGCCAAGGCTTTGAAATTCAAACGTGTAAGGACTTCTACTCATGAGCAGTAGGATAAGGCATTGTTACAGAGGTTAAGCTTAAGATGCTGGCGAGTCTTTGTCAGTTCAACAAAGTGATGTACACGATTGGTTAGAAAATCGTTGAAATTTAAAGGTGAAAATGTACAGGAGGTAAATTATCAAAGGAGCGAATAACAGTGATGGTGGTAGCTAACATGAGTGGTACAGTTGAAGAAAAATCTCGTAATCGGGAAATCTCAACGTCCCAGATGTTCATATATTCACGGCATCTGCCAGTAGATTATGAGAACAATCGAAAAACCTGGATGACTGGTTACATTTTTATCAAATGGGTATGCGCATGGGATCGTAAACTTACGAAAAAGTATAGGAAAATCTTGCTGTTAGTTGCAGACTTGCAAAGCATAACCTTGGCGTTTCTGCCTCTCAACACGAGATCAGTGTTGTAACCTATGGATCATGGGATTATTCGAGCTTTGAGAGTCCATTTTCGTGAGAATCTTCTCTTGAAAAGATCACTGTTCTTGGCGCTATTCTAATGAATCAAGATGCCTGGACCCAATTCAAGCAAGAGACAATTTTTAACTGGTACAAACACGCTGGTTGGCCCTAAGTAATGTCGAATGTTGTATCATAACTTCAGATGATTTTAACGAAGAAGACGACGTACCGCTGATCATTCGGGCGAGGGCTACTGATAGGAATCGACTAACTCTGATGATGATCTTATGAAAACAATGATGTCACGAATTCATAATGGTGTACGAAGTTGTTACTACTACCAAACTGAAATAACCGACTTTCTACTTTAGAAACACAAAGTTTTTTCGTGAATTTCTTTGTATTACAGTACATTATGTACCTATGTTTTTATGTAATTTGAAATGTATAAGAACCATTAAATAAAGCATATGTGATTCCTATAAACTGTTTTTTACTTTAATAGGAAAATCAAACTTTCGCAACCATAAAACATATGTATGTAATCGTAAGTACGTGTGTAGGATTGTAAGTACATAAGAAATACTCCTACCGTTTTATGCGTCATCCGGTTAGTACGACATTATATCGCCGGTCCCTTGAAGATCAATATATCCGGATTCTTCTGTATATAAAATACTGCAAATAGAGGAAATTCTTCTTCTTCACGTGACATGCCCACCTAGAGTGTTGGCGATCGAAAGCATGACTTGAATTTTGTCGGCAGTTTTTCTAAATAAAGATGTCGTACTTTGTCCGAACCACTGGCGAAGGTTCTTAAGCCATGATGTTCGACGACGGCCAGGCCAGCGGTAACCTTCAATTTTCCCCTGAATTATTATTTGTAACATATTGTATTTGTCGTTACGCATAACATGACCAAAATATTCCAATTTCCTCTTCTTAAGAGTATGTAAAACTTCGGTTTCCTTATTCAGTCCATGTAAGACTTCAATGTTTGTAATTCGGTCGGTCCATGAAATTTTTGACATCCTTCGATAAACCCACATTTCGAAGGCTTCCAGTCTCTTACACATAGCCTCTGTAAGGGTATAAGCTTCGACACCGTATTGGAGGATACTGAATAAGTAACACCACAATGATCTGATCCTGAAGGAAACCTTCAGCTGTCTACTGGTAAGAAGTTTTGTTTGTGAATGCTCGTCTAGCTTGTTCATTGTGGCTCCTGGTTTCATGTGCTATGTCCCAATCCTTGTTTATATGGCATCCCAGGTATCTGTAAGAGGCAACACGCTCTTAACTTCGTTCCCAACTAAAAGTTTCTCTTGGCAGTCTATGTGTCTTTTACTTACTGCTAGCCGTTTTATATTTTTCGCATTCAGTTTTATTCTCATTGATTTACTGTGGTCCGATACCAATTTTACGAGTTCTAGCGAACCTTTCAGGTTTGTAGCCAGTAGAATGGTGTCATCAGTGTACCTTAATTTATTGACCGTGACACCGCCGTGACGATTACTCCAAAAGCTTTATCATCCAGAGCTTCTCTAAATATTCTCTCTGCATACAGGTTAAAAAGCAGTGGCGAAATAACACAGCCCTGACGTACCCCTCTCTCAAACTCAGTCCTCGATGTTAGAGGAAAATGCATTGCTCAAAATAGATCGCAGCTATCTTTTTTTTCTCATTTCAAATTAGCAGCATCAATCAGTATAGACTATTAGCGGCGAATACAGTACATACAAAATATAAAATGTAATGATAAGTGGTGAAACCCGACTGTTTCAATACTTTTGGTATAGGTTAATGTTTTTGAATGAATTTAGTGTTCGGTTTAAGTTGATTGATAGTGAAGTTTCGAGGTTAGTAATTCTCCATCTACTGCGCTCAACTGTATATTAAGGACTCTCGATAAGTGCTATAGTTATTTGGTCACAAAAAGTTTCGTAAATATCAGGTTGTTCAAGCTTCATAAGGTGGATATGTGTCAATGATGTATGGCTCATCACTAAGATATTTACTTTTACTTGGTCTTGGTTGGAAAATGATGGCCATTTTCGATACAATATGAAGTGAGAGTAAATTCGTCGGTTCTCTGGTTATTGCAATCTGATTGATGCACTCTGTATCTCGTTTTGAATAAACGATCAGTTTGACCTATATAGACGCCTCCACAATCCATACAGGATAACTTGTCAACTGCAGTATTGTCAAGTTTATTAGTATTATCTTTTCTATTAAAACATTCCTGGGAGAATTTTATGTGGGTCTGGAAAGCTACTTCTTTATACTGTTTTTGAAATGACAGTTGCAATCTTTTCGCTGATAGGCCGAAATGTGTTAATGAAATGAACACCTCAAAAAAGTCTAGGATACACTTCTGTATATCGATATATCGTATCCAGGACGATCAATATGGATGATTTTTTTCAAGAAATAATCACCTGCATCAATTTCTCACCAAATTATGTAGAGTGCCGCAACAGATTTCAGTTTTCTTTATAAAAAGACGCTGCTTTATAATCATTTCATGTATTCAGTGTTTGAAATCAGTAAGTTGGCACTTTGTTTCTGTTGTAAGCACAAATAAAAGATTCAAGTTTTGTGATTTGACCATGGAAATACGACATTTGACTAGAGAAGAGATGTTACGAGCCGTTGGCAAGCTCCAAGCTGGAAGCTCACAACGGGAAGTATCCAGGGTTCTGGGAAGTAGCCCAAGTGTCATAAACCGTTCATGGTCGAATTTTAATGAAACAGGTAGCGTAGAAGAACGCCATACACGTCGTTTCAGGATTACTACAGTCGCCGAAGACCGATTTTTGGTTTTACAAGCCAGAAGAGATCGTACTACCACAGCATCTCAATTAGCTCAAGTGCTATCACAAGTTCATAATGTACATATTTCCGACCAAACTGTGAGAAATCGACTGCACGAAGGTCAACTCCACTCCAGACGTCCTTTAAGAGTTCCACAACTGACCCATGGAAATCGCGCTGCTCGTTTAGCTTGATGCCAAGAACACGTAAACTGGGATCAAGAGAGGTGGGCCACAGTTCTCTTCAGTGATGAATCTAGATTTAGTTATTATCCCGATTCGGGAAGAATTTGAAAATGAAGGGAACCTGGAAAGCAAAACCGTCTCCAGCATGCTCGAGAAGTTGTTAGACAGGGAGGCGGATCAGTGATGTTTTGGGGAGGTATACGCCTTGGTGGAAGAACTGATCTCGTTTTCATACAGAACAACCTCACGGGAAATTCTTACGCAAATGAGATAGTTTTACCTGTAGTGGTACCGTATCTCCAAACAATGGGTCAAAATTTACTCTTCCAACAAGATTATGCCCCTCCTCATCGTGAAAGAGTTGTCTTGAAAGTTCTTGAAGAGAATGATATCGATCTTCTACCGTGGCCATCCTGATCCCCAGATCTGAATCCCATCGAGCATGTGTGGAACACCCTAAGAAGAAATCTCCTGCATCAAAACGTCTTCCACCATGAACAGAAGCTTCGATTAGCAGTTCAGGGGGCTTGGAATGACTTAGGCCAAAATGTAATAGACAATTTAATATTGAGCATGCCGCGACGATGCCAAAGTGTCATTAATAACAAAGGTGGACCTTCTGGGTACTGAAAAATATACCATATCGTTTCGAAAATATTAGTTCAGGATTTTTTTTGTGTTTTGCCAAATTTTGTCATTTTCAAATTTCAAATTTTTTTTATAATAGGTGCTTTGGAGAAGTCAAATATTATTTTGTTTTCTTGAGAATACATTATATACAATTCATTCTAACAAAAACCGAAAGATTTTTATGAATTCGAATCATCAAATTCATATTTTAAAGATATTGGTAAGTGTTTCCTAGACTTTTTGAGGTGTTTATATTGATCTGTATTAGTTGATTCTATATGTCGTTAAATATTATGATATGCTATTTGTATTTAATTGTATTCGGATCATTTCGTTTATTATATTTGAGGAGTACTTGTTTTCAGCTATTTCTTTAATAGTTGACATTTTCCTGGACATATTTTCTTCGGATAACGGCAGAGAGAAAGCCCAATGAATCATTGAATTGACCGCAGCGTATTCATGAGATTTTGGGTGTGTTGAGTAATAAGGGATGCAAATAGCAGTACTCAACATACCGAGAATCTCATAAGTACGCTGCGTTTAATTCAATGATTCATAGGGCTTTCTCCCTGCCATTATTTGAAGAAAATATGTCCAGGAAGTTGAAACTTCCGAAGAATATATAGCTAAGAAATCGAAGATTTTTACACAGGAAAATATTAAACAATATTGAGAAAGTTCTTCGGATGAGATATTATCAGCTAAATAAAATAAAAATCAGTTCATATTTGTAGGTCGCACTTGTGATTGGTGTTTTAGGGGTTTGTCGCAAGAATGAACTTTATAAGATTGAATTTCCGACTTTAAAGATTTGGGTTCCACAACGCTAATTTCAATTCCTGAAACAAAAACTAAGAAACCAGTTTACAATCGCGGGTAGTTCTTATAATATCGTAAAGAAATATTGGGTTCAATATCACTGAAAATAAGTCCAATGCATCAATTTTTATTGTTATTTATCATTTCAATCATTGTTCAAATACTATAAAAATTAGGAATATAAATCATCATCAAAAAGCACTACAACCCTGGGTGAGTCTTGGCTAACTTCACAATACTTCTCCATCTATTGCGATCTTCTGTTAGGGGATATTTAATTTAGACAGATCTGCTTTATATTATCCCGCCAAAGCAACCGTGGACGTCCTGGTGGTCTCCTTCCGTGTGGTATCTCCTCCCGAATCAGTTTCACAAGCCTTTCGTTCCCCATCCTCTGAACATGACCTGTCCACCTCAACCGCTGCGCCTTGATTTCCTGGATGATTACTGTCTTTGTATAGCTCTTTTAATTCCGCATTACTTCTTGTACAGTATTGATCTGTAGTGGGGTCGTGGTGGGGGCCGTAGATTATTCGTAGGATCTTACGCTCGAATCGTCTAAGCTTTTCCTCATTGTCTTCGGTTAGTGTCCAGGTTTCACACCCTTAGGTGACAATAGGTCTTATTATCGATTTATAAACTTTTAGCTTTGACATTTTAGATAGACCTTTGGGTCTCAGAAACTTCTCCAGAGCATACATGCATCGGTTAGCCGATTAGATTCTACCATGAATCTCTTCTGTCATGGCGTTATCTGCTGTTATTGTAGCTCCAATGTATTTGAATTGCTCTACCCTTTCGAAATTATAAGATTCGATCGTTATATTTTGTCCTAGCCTATCCCTACGTCCCTGTCTGTTGAGGCACATGTACTTTGTCATCACCTCGTTGATTCTCAAGCCCACCTTTCTTGTTTCTGGTTCCAGTCTATTGAAGATGCCTTTGACAGTGGCCACTGTATTTCCAACAAGATCTATATCATCTGAATACGCAAGCAATAGTTTGGAACCTGTAGCTGTGAGAAACTCTGCTTTTATTTGGGTTGCTCGTACCGCTTTTCTATGACTATATTGAATAGTAAAGTGGACAGTGCATCGCCTTGATTGAGACCATTTTTGATTCTGAAATCTTCAGAGGTCCTACTTCCTAGTCGAACTATTGCTTCGGTTTCATCCATACAAAGTTTTGTCATATTAATGAGCTTTTTCGGTATAGAGAGCTCCGACATTGCGTTCCATGTTTGTGCCCTTGTTATGCTGTCGCACGCCTGCCGGAATTCCATAAAGAGGTTTCGTATGGTTCGATTGTATTCCCACCCCTTTTCAAGTATTTGTCTTAGCGTAAAAAGTCTATTGTGGATCTACTTTTTCTGAACCCGGCCTGAGAATCACCTAAAGAGTTTTCCACAAAGAGGGGCAGCCTATCCAGTAGGATATTGGACATAATTTTGTAGGCCGAATTTAGCAATGAGATTCCTCTATAATTCGTGCATTTGGTTTTTGCTCTCTTCTTGTGAATTGGCGATGATAATGCTTTCTTGGCACTTAGTTGGTATGCTTTCTTCCTCCAATATACATTTAATCAACGAATGCAGCTGGCAGTGCAAGGCATGGCCTCTGTACTTGAGCAATTCCGCGGGGTGTTGTCTGAGCCCGGAGATTTCCAGTTCTTCAGCCTGTTTATTGCCCTCACTACTTCTTCAAGGCTAGATTCTTATAGATACCATTCAACATATCTTTGAAATTTGTTGCCTCTTATGCGTAGTACCAATTATACTCATAACAGGAAAAACTGGATTACTCCAGAAATTGTTTTGGCCAAATGTGACCTACAAAATCTTCATTGGTTACATTCTAATATAAAACTCAATCCTCTAATGATTTATATAAGAAAGCCAAATCCTATTATAAATCCTTAATCCTAAGAACCAAATACAATTTTCACAGTGAACTTATTGATAAATCTGTAAATAAAAATAGAACTGTGTGGAATCTAGTAAATACTATGACTGGTCGAAAACGTATGGAACAAAATTCTATTGCACTGGTTATTGATAATGTTACGCATAACGATCCCAAGGATTTGGCTGAGATTTTCGCTAATAATTTCACTACAGTTGCCGAATCTTCCCTCAACAGTTATTATAAAGACTCAATGTCATCCTCATGTATGACGTCACGTATGTTAGACACAACCTTTTCTTCCACCCAGTCCTGGAGCATGAAATCCATGATGTTATAAGATCACCAAAAACAACAAAGGTTCTAGTGTTGATTTCATCTCAGCACGAATTCTGAAGATGATAGGTACCGATATCAGCCGACATTTCGCTCATGTTATCAACCTGTTAATTAGCACAGGCATATTTCCTCGTATTCTGAAAAAGCTATCGTCATTCCTATTCATAAAAAGGATGATGTACACGATATCATGAACTATAGACCTATATCTATCTTAAGTGTCTTTTCCAAGGTTTTTGAAAGAATAGTGTTTGATAGAATGATGAAGTACCTAGATAAATTTCAAATACTTGATACTGTACAACATGGTTTTAGAACCGGCCGCTCGACTCAAACTGGAGCATTGCAGTTCGTGGAGTTCGTCTATCGTTGCCTTGGTAATGGTCAATATGTTGCTGGATTGTTCTCTGACTTGTCTAAAGCATTTGATAGTCTTGCTATCCAGTTTATATTGGATAAATGTTATAATCTTGGATTCAGAGGCGTGTTCTTGAACTGGATTCGTAGTTATCTGGAGGATAGAACTACCTCAATCAGGGTTCACGACTCGTTCTCAAATGAACAGTACTGTAAATAACGAGTACCCCAGGGTTCTGTCTTGGGGCCACTTCTATTTCTGTCATTCATCAACGATCTGCCACCAAATTTGAAAAAATATTATTACAGAAAATCTAATTTGGTGAAATTTCACCAATGTAGATACTGAAGTTATTTGGAAAAAGGAAGGCATTTCGTGTTTCTTCGGCTATCGCAGTCCCTGCAGCTCCGTTTTGCGTTTTAGAAGCATCTGTGTATATCTTAGCGTAATATTGGTATTTGGATAAAATTTTGTGGACTAAGGTTGGGGTGAATGAATGTTTGGGAAAATTTGACAATCTTAGGTTTATGGTAGGAATTTTGACTATGTATGGAGGGGATGCTAGCTGATATGGTAGTGAAAGTTTAAATTGTTTAATATCAAAATTAGTTTTGAAAGGTTTTTATGTTGAAGAAAATTTACGGGTTCCTGGAGTTCCAGAAAATTACATGAAAAGAGAAGATTATGGAGTGGCTGACATTAGATTTATTATCTGAGATTTTAGATGCATAACACAATGATAAATACCCCCATATCCTCGACGGAGTTCTAGAAGGACACGGAAGCTATAATCGGATAGAGCGATAGGCTCCTGATATAAGTATTTTTTTAGTAAACTTAAATTGGCAGAGTTATAGCAAATGGACAGATAGTCGATTTATTTCAAATTCATGTTGTGTATAAGAGTAGGAGGTGATTGAAATGGGTACTCACAAGACGTTAGAAATAACTCTTAGGATATTCAAACGGATTGACAGGATTAGAGAATTCTATAAATGCGTTTCTGCCATATTAGCTAAGTATCGAAAATAAGACCCAAGAAATGTGTGCTGCCATTTCCAATAAGGGGTTCCCATTAAGGGTCAGGTTATCGTTTGAATGCTATATGCTAAACAAAACATAATGCGATTTTTAAGGGTAAAAACAAAAAGTGGGTGTGTTTCTCGAACGTATTTCTTAGTTTATTTATTGCTGTATTATTGAAGTAATGATGATGTGTTCATAAACGTAGTGTACAGTACTAGTCATCGACGTGGAGGGTTGCTTTGATTGGTATGTTCATCTCTTCAAGTATGTCATTAATTGCTAAGAGAGAGAGGGCTGTGCTCAAAACGTATCACTGAGGAGAAGAATTCTCTAATTTCCATTCGGAGGAGAAGTGGTTATTACCTTTACTGTGCAGAAGGCTAATAAATTTGCTTGTATTACACAATTGTCTAATATTCGAATAATCGAATATTTCCATGTGATGTGAAAGTTTTCGATTATATCAAGAAAAGAGTGCCGCGAGTCTGTGATAGTATTGAACTTTCGTTTCTTTTCGAATTATTGAGGATTTCTCGATTTTCCGACATTCTGACCCGGTTTCATCAATGGAAGATGATGACAGTTTTGACGTTTTACAGGCAATTTTTTGAGTAAAATGCAGGGACGTATTGAAAATTTTCTGTTGTGTCTCTTAAAATGTGTACCAAAGGTAAATTTAGATGAAATTGGAAGAGTATTTTGTCAATTTCCAAAAATACATATCATACCTAACAAATTTCCTCAAAAATGTTAACTTTTCTGGACATGAAAATTCTTTGAACAATCTATGGTTTCATCTAGAAGGCTGGTGCAAATTCACACAGAACCTGCCAAATGCTTTCAATTTTATGCTTATAACAATAAATGTCAAAATAATTCCATTATTTATTTCACATTGTTGATCTGCAAATAATTAGCTGAAAACTTTTTGATTGAAAAATGTTCGAGAATTTTGAAAATACTACCTTCAGTTTGGGTATACTTTTGTCGGAGATTCAGAAAATTATTCTATTTGTATTCCTGACAGAAGGCAACCTCACAAGTCTATATTCTGAATAGAAAGAGTCTCATAAACACTGGATCTTCCGAAGTACTGAGAGAAAAATGTTAAAAATAAAGAGCATAATGAAGAAGTTACAATGAACATTTTAAGATCGGTTACTGAGAATCCCTGAATTATATGAAGGCAAATTGAATCAGGGAGTTCGTTACCAAATTCTTAGGTTTCGCAAATCCTCAGAAAAAATGAGTCAAGAGAAAATACCGAATTTTATCAGTGTACTATATGTAATGATGAAGTCAAGCTGAACATTGACGGATTATTCAATCGCAGTAATGAACATAACTGATCCGATATTGATCTTCATCGAAACGTGAATGTTAAACACTAAGAGCGATTCGGTTTAAATATTATCATATTATTTATTTTGATGGAATTTTATAATTTTGAGAGCTTTTTCCTATAATACATCAAAATAAATGTGGAGTTATTATAATTTTCCTAGACTAAGACTTGTCGTTGTCGAGTTATTTTGAATTTCCTAAACACAACTGAAAAAGTTTAATATAACCCAGACCATTCAAACTTCGTCAAATTTTTTCAATCACGTATTCTTGATGCGTTTACTGTGTTTATATAGAGTGAAGAAGAATTTTGAATAGAACGCTCTTCTTTCTTGTGATTCATTTCAAGATTTGATTGTTTTCATTTTTACAAACAATTTCTTTTCCATAATTTAAATGCAATATTATCATTTTGTCTAAATGGAAACACATTAAATAAGTTCATAGATGTCGAGGAAAAAAAGTGTAGTAGTATTGTTGCTATTTATCGATATTTCATTGTTACTTAAAAATTTTCTGTTTGTTCTGTTTGGCTCAGGTAATTCTTAGTTAGATACCACTTATTATGAAAGTGTGCTTTTTTCAAGAAATAATGGACATGATTCAGAAATTACTTCTCAGCTTCGAGTGTAGCCTAACCTAACCTTCCCATCATATCCAACCGTTAAGCAGTGGGTTTCCGACTTTAAAATAGGTCGTGTGAGAACCTCTGATGAGCCACGCTCAGGACGCCTCTGAGATCACAACTCCAGATATGATCGAAAAAATTCATAGAATAGTGCTGAAAGACCGCAGATAAAAAGTGCGTCAGATAGCTGAAACCTGTAAGATGTCATATGAATGGGTGCAAAATATTTCGCACCAACATTTGCTTATAAGAAAAGCTCTGTGCCAAACGGGTGCCGCATTTACTAAAAATTGATTCGAAAAACCATTTCTACCGCCAATTTGGCGCTGTATAATTTTTGCGACGATTAGTTACTGTTGACGAAACTTGGGTCCACCACTACACTCCTGAAAGCAAACAACAGTCTAAACAGTATATTGGAACAGGGGAACCAACTCCAAAAAAGGCAAAAACAATTTTATCGGCGAACAAGATTATGGCTACTGTTTTTTGGGATGCAAGAGGTATTATATACATTGATTACCTTGAAAAAGGTAAAACTATCACTGGTCAATACTACGCAGGTGCCACGAGGTGCACGAAAAATATTCTGGCCGAGTGAGTTGCGAACAAAAATGAAAAACAACTTGCAGTGCTAATGTTAAAAATGGAAAATCCTCATACAGGTAGCAGACAAATTGGTGATGAAGGGGATGAACTGGCAAACATGTTTTTAGAATATTTTAGAAATAAAATCAGCACCCCCTATCATGTTCAAATGTACCCGAACTTGTAGGACACAGATTTTAGTTTGTGAGCACTAGAAGGGAATTATTTTTTCTTTTTTGATTCTGTGCTACTGATAGATAAGAACATATTAATGGTTTTGTAAACAGGCATAATTTCTACTAATATGACAATAAAAATCTTCATGCATTTCGCACTGTTGACCGTTAAAACAGATGGAGGGTCTATCTATGGGGCGGAAAGGTACACTATGTGACCAAGTTGTTGGTCCATATTTATCCAATGAACATTTGAATCTATTACAACTTTTGTTGTCGACTGGACAATTGAAAGACATTTTTCTCATCGAAATCCCCGCTTTTCTCTAATGATTTTTGAAATGCGCGATGCTGAGTGTAGGAGGTTGATTCCACATGTTCTAAATCAATTTCAAGAATATTCTCCCACAAGAATGGACCGTTTTTATCGTTTCCCGCTAGTATTCCTCCTTCCACAATTAGAGGTGCGGTGGGGGATCGAATTTTCGTTGAAAATATCCTCGAATATGTAATATTTAAAAGAAAGATGAAATAAAGAACGTGATATTAAATGTCAGAGAGAAACGTCAGAAACCATCCGTTTCGATTAATTAGTTCCGTCATTTCGAGCAAATGGAAGCCATATTCAAAGAAACTAAATTAAAAACGAAATACGAGTTTTTAGGAAAAATAATAAAAAGCTCTCATCAGTTCCAGCTGAAAGCGCAAAGTCAAGGCAGTCCGAGCACTTAGCACTTTTTGTTATTTAGCCTCGACGAGAAAGCTTGGAACAGTAATATTTTACGTCGACTACATAAAATAAGGATCCTTTTGTTGGTTGTTTTTTCCAGGCTAATAACGGATCATTTTGGATCCTCTTTTATATCAGACTGAAATGTCCGCGGTTCTCCACGACGTTTCATCATTTTTGCCCTCGTAATTTTTCGTATTCTCGCTTGTTCTTCCGTACCGAATTTGTGCCGACAAATTACATCACAGCACAGAGCCGAATTAGAAGACGAATGGATGTGTGAGTAGGATATTAAGAATGAAATTTGATGCCAGGTCGTATTCTTTCTTCGTTCCATTAAAAATAATAGTATACGGTACAGTAGAAGACCCGAATCTAAATCAACCTTCATCAAGATGATAAATGAATGAAACATATTTTATGATAAATGTAGTATATTAGAAAATATATTGAAAATAGGTCCGAAGAATTCTGCATAAACTATTTCTAATTATTTTTAAGAAAATGTTTTTGATTAAAGTTGCAACACAAAGAGGATGAGAAAATTTTAACCTGACAAAAATAAAATGTATAGAATGTGTTGCCATTTGGTTGCCTATTATTTATCTCGACGAACTACTGGGTTGACAATTTTAAACAGGAAATTCGATTCCTTCACTTGATTAGACCGAAAAAAAATTTTATATCAACATAAGCGCTGTTATTAACACGTTGTTTTCGAACAAAGAAGCTGAAATGCACCAATGGTTGAATGAAAAAGGATAATTTCTGAACAACAAGCCACCAAACTATTTATTTATATTTTAATCTCCAAAATTGACAAATATATATCATTGTTATATAGTTTGTTTCATAATTGAATAAATAACCTATTTTATTAGTTATTCATCTTAATGATTTAATAATTATTTCCATGCACGTAACCAGGTTTTAAAATCTATAAATTTTATTTCGTAATAATAAATAGGATTGGGAATTTGAATTTAGGTATTGTTACATTAATAGCATATAATGATCTTCAACTATGTACCAACATAGACCAAATGATTGGGGATAAATAAATCTATTGAACTAATTTTTTCAACTAATTTTACCGCCGTCTATGGTATCTCCTTTTTCACCTGGCAGTTTGGGATACAATAGACCAGTTTGGTGGTTATCTTATACAATTTTTCTATTATTGAACTGTTTTGTTCCTTTTACAAAAGACCCCCGAAATTTGAAGATTCTGTTTGGGGAAGTTCGAGCGATGAATCTTGCTGGCTTGAAGCTTTCAATGTGGAAAATAAGTACTCTTATTTATTGGACAACTGCTCGTTCCTGAATCTCAAACAATTTCAACGAGGATGACAGAATATTGGACTTAATAATGTGTAACAAAATTAAAATCTCCTTCTATCGAGTTTTTATTTGATATGTCCCCCTTCCTAGGGTTACATAGCGCACGGGAGTCATATGCTCTAAGTTTCAAGTGAGCTGATTATAATTCTATAATTCACATCACATAATTAATACGAACGTACTGCGCTACCGAAAAAACAAAAAATTTCCTCATTATTATTCGCGTAATACGGTGAGAGTCATTCTGGAGAAAAACAAACTACACAAAAGATGGAAACGATTCAAGGTGCAGAGTGATTATAACCTTTTTCTCTGAGGATACGTTCGAAATCGCTGATTCAGGCGAATTTCAGAAGATTAGTGACTTCATTTGAGGACGGGATCCGTGATAATACGAAATCTTTCTGGAATTTTATGTCATTGAAGAAACACAATTCAGTGAATTTTCCCTCGGAGCTGGGTCAGGAAACTGGTAGCACTGGTGAACAGATTTGTGAATTGTTCGCTGAACACTTCAAGAGTGTGTTTGAACTTGAAAAGTTTCACAACAACAACTGTTATAGACAACATATAAGATTCTGAAAACTGTAATGTAATCTATCAGAAGATGAAATCGATGAGGCCTTACGTGGCATCGACCTCAGAAAGGGCGCTGGTTCCGACTTGATTCCCGCTGTATCTTTGAGGGAGTCTGATGAAACTATTGTTGCACCTCTGTGCTTATTATTCAACCAGTCCTTGGCGAGTGGTAAGTTTCCTAGTAGTTGGAACAATGCAACTGTTGTTCCGATCTTTAAAGGTGGTTCAAAGTGAGACATCAAAAACTACCAACCAATATCCAAGTTATCATAAATTCCCAAATTGTTTGAAAAACTGATATACAATTATTTATTTCCATTTGTAAAACATTTCATCATACCTGAACAACATGGTTTCTTGAAAGGGAAGTCTGTTGAAACGAACATGTCTATCTATAGTGAGTACCTACACGACGGTTAGGACAATGAGGCACAGACGGATGCCATTTAGTCTGATCTATCCAAAGCATTTGATAAAACAAGCCATAATATCCACGTACAGCAACTTGCTGAGGTCGGAGTGAAGGGCAGTCTTCTGCGGTGGTTCGATTCCTACCTGAGGAATCGATCCCAATTCGTATTAGTCGAAGGACTCGAATCTGAGAGTTATATTTCTTTAGATGGAGTACCCCAGGGGTCCCACTTGGGATCCCTGCTATTATTAATATATATAAAACCGATCAAGGAATGTTTTAGGTTTTCGAGGTTTTTAATGTTCGCAGATGACATAAATCTTCCTACGGATAAATTCTCTGACCGATTGTGAGAACCTTCAATCTGATCTGAATCGTTCTTTCCAGTTCTGTCAACAAAACGGCGTTTTTCTGAATACAACTAAGTGCTTCTTTGTTACGTTCACTCGAAAGAAATCAAATATGGAATTTCCTACTCCCTTGATGGCGTTAATCTTCAGCTCGTTGAGCGCGCAAAGTTATGGCTATTTTTTTGGATTCCAAATTAATACTTGACGTCCATATTGATTATATTTCTACAGCAGCATCAAGAATGTTAGGATTCATAATGACGAGAACTAAGTACTTCACAAACGCGCAGAGAGTTGTTGTTTTGCACTATATTATAGGTCTCGAATTGAATCTGTTCAAAATAGATTTCTTTACCAACTTTGTTCTAGGTTTGGTTTGAGTTTTGCGGGTAACCACTCTCTAGCCAGAAGACACTTGAACCTCATAAGCCTTGAAAATAGACGCAAAGTAGCAGAAGTAGTATTCCTATGCGGGTTGTTTCAGAATTCTGTTCAAAGTGAGGAATTGCTCGCCGCGATTGGCATGAACGTTCCACCTAGGAAACTGAGAGAGTCTGAACTATTTACTATTCCTTTCAAGAGAACGTCGTGCTCGCACAATTCTAGAAAATAAAAAGTCTTGGGTTCTAGCACAGCAAAATATTAATTATTCAGTTGAGTGATTTATTCTGCAATTGTAGTTTCATGAACAATCAAATTGGAATGGATTATTTTCATTGTTTGTCCCAAGTGCAGAGGCGGAAAAGTCAAGGTTTTCGCACTAAAAAGGACCAAAATTTTTGGACCCTTGCGGTGGCTGAATAACTATGAAAAAATTCTGTCTGTTTTGTGAGGTAGTGAAACGTGTTCATGATTTTTTTTTGATTTTTCAATCGATCAGGATCCGAGAAAAATAAGTGAAAAAACATGCTTTAAATATTGTGGGAAGGGGTGGGGAGAGAGGGCTTAATTACAACGAAAGCTTTTCTTTTGATCACCGCAATGATGTAATCAAGGAAAATAATGATTTCACTAGCGAAGGTATTTTAACTATCTCACTCACCAACACATTTCAGTGGAGAAGCTAGGAAATTCTTGAATAATACATTCAACAACCGATGGATAGGTCGGAGAGGGCCAGAACCATGGCTTCCTAGATCCTCAGACTTAAATAGTTTAGACTATTTCTTATGGGGATATCTCAAAAGTTTTGTTTATACTACTCCAGTGAACACTGTAGAAGAATTGAGAAATCGAATAATAACCTCTTGTGACACGATAAGAAATACCCCAGGAATATTTCAAAGAGTGCGTGATAATATGCGAAGAAGGGCAGAGGCCTGTATTCTTGCAGGTGGAGGACACTTCCAGCAATTTATTTAGTTTTTAATTGTTTTTATTTTAGTTTGATATTGAATGAGTATAAGTTGGGTCTCAGAAGACGAGCTATCAAAAGCAAATTTTGGGCATACCTATGAGTATTTCTATTATTTTTTTATTTAGCGAAATTCCAATAATTCAAATTCAATAATTTTTCACTCGAAAACGGTTGAAGATATGAAAAATTACAAGTGTCAAAAAAGTTTCGAAATTGAACGAAGATGACGAAAATTGATTGTACGCTGATCAGTGGAGTACTGCAAAAAAGTTTGAGAGAGCAGAAAGAGACATGGCCTCGGAAAAAAGAACTCCTTGTGAATTTCAGTTAAAATCTAGGACGTGTAATGATGGAGGCTGTAAAAAATCGCTTGCATTTCAAATGTGGGCTGAATATCGCAAAAACTGCAGAAGTTTTGAAAAAAAACAATTTTTTCCGGAAATTTCAACACCCTGTAGCTCCGTAACGAAGCTTCTGCGGACCTATGTTTATATGAACTTCATTTCTTGAAATTGCACGTAAATTCACCCCCTCAAGTTGCGACATACTTTTATGTAACACCCAGTATATTACTACGGCATATATTGAACCAAAATTTATTCTCAATTGAGGTGTCTGAAATGAAATAGTAATATTCTTGGATTTAGTAAAACATAACTTTTCACTAATAGAAACCCTATCTTATTGGGATGAGTCACCACTTAAAATGCTCATATAAATAGTATTTTCAAAACCCACTTCGAACTTCAAATCTCGAATCTCCCTGTTTAAAAGGTGTATTCCTTTTCAAGTCCACTTATGGTGTATTTATTTCTATTTATTTATGATACCTAAAAAGTAATTAACAAAACGCTGAATCCATTAAAAGCACTTATTATTTGTTTTTCTCTATGTTAAATTTTAATGTGTCCTTGTTTTATGTCTATAATAAAATTCTCATTTCTATGAACATGCAACACTTCCTCACTAGATAAATTTTCGAATAGCCATTTCATTGGGTCTAAACACAAGTTATAAATAACATGCTACCATATTGTGAATAGTTAATTCTAAGTTAATGAATGCTTACAAATTGCATTATTTCGAACTTTTGAATAGAAAACTATGCTTGCTTTGTTAATAAATCGAACAAGGTTTTTCTGATTTATTGAAGAATCTGAAATATTCTGAAAGATGATTTATTATTAATAAGAGAGGTCCTACTAACATTTGGAATCAGAAAAGTTTCGTCCTACAACAAAAACTTCGGTAATGCAAGAAGGACAAACTTTGAACGATTTGTCGTAAAAAGCATGGTTATAACATTAATCAATTGAAAATTTTAATTTTATTGAAATTTGGTAGTGGTATTCTGGTATAAAGATTTAATTTTCGGTAATCTAGAATTCAACCATAATTATAACCATTTAAAATTGAGTCATTGTAGTAGCGTGTACCAATTGTTGACATTGCTAAATAGTCAAGTGATTTTCGATACAAATTCAGGATTGTTCAATTGATTAATGTTATAACCATGTCTGCTATTTTTAAAAGAAGAACTTTTATTATAAGATCTGTGATACTTTGTTCTGTGGTTAGCTGACATAACCACTTTCCGTTAATCATTTATTCGTTATTGTCGCGAAAATCATTTTCAGCTTGAATTGTTATAAGTTTTAATTCATAATTTTAATAGGTATAGTGATCAAATACCATTTCAATTCGTTGTGAAATGTCGGTCCTATTGATTGCTTTTAATTTTACTATAATTGACTTTACTTGCTGAGAAGAGATTGGGTAGGTTTCAAAAAGCAGAATTTGTTACGTTATACTTTTAATATTTGTTTTTCTTGTAGTCACTGGTCTGAAGATGCTCTGATGTACAGAGTGCGAAACTAGTAACCATAATAAATCTTTAGGAAGAAACTATAGATACTTTCATTTAATTACATAAACTTCCTACTGAAGGGTTGAACATTTATATATATATATATATATATATATATATATATATATATATATATATATATATATATATAGGTAAAATGACACTTACCCTGATTAAGAGACCATATCGTTAAATCTTGCTGCCTGACATAGGTTGATTCTTTCGCCTCCGCACAAAGATCAGAGATGTGAGGAGAAAAAACTCCAGAGTGCTGAAGTACGACGTAGTAGTCCATAGTATAATTTTCTCTTCCTAGATCCTCTTCAGGTGTCCTTATGGCACTCGGATTTTTCTGACGCAGTTTGGACATAGCGTCGGAAGAGATGAAAGAGTCTTTGGGGAAATGAAACAGAAAGCATACTACTTGGTATTGGTACTGACCACGTTCTTCCTCTCCTAGTATAAGGGCTTTGATAGCTTGAACTTCCTGGAAAGAAAATAATATATATTGCAGCTGATATTAATGAATGAAAATCTAGGTTACTTATATAGTACGTGATAAAAATTCTTTCTTATCAATAATACGTGGAGTATATCTAGTTTTTTCATCATTTAATGCTCAGAAACTGTCTGCAGGAATCTACACAGTGTTGAAATTGAATGTGCAGTTTACTGGGCCGTCGGAGTCGAAAAACAGGAAGAAGCCCGTTCGAAATAATTAGAGCTTACAATATCCTCATTGCTTCAGTTTTAATTGGATTCCAGGTGGAATTTGTTTTTCGTATTCCTACAAAAATTACGACACCATTCACAAATAATCAAGTTTGGATAAATTGCGAATTAAAAGAAACTCCATAATTTTAAACTTCAAATCAGAATTTTTGAGTGACATTTTGAATATTGAAGTCACTTTATTTTCATGAAATACAAACATATTTATGCGACTTATTTGGATTTCACCCTAGGGCCATAATTAAATATTTTTCAAGCTCAATTCGGAAGGAATTTCATTCTGCATGAAGAATTCTCTTTTTATTCATTTATTTGAATGACAAAGAGGGAATTCAATATCAAAAGAATGATATTAATTAATATTGAGCTTTGTATGAGTTGAAAAATACCAATTGTGAGAAAGTACAGTATCCAGAAACGATAGCCATTCAAGACATGATCGCCCTTAAAGTGCAAGCTTAGCAAAATAAAACGAAACAAGTAAACCATACGTAATTTTTTATATGATTCAAGGAACAACCACAAGAAAAACCCTGTCTGGCCTCACGTTGATACATCAGAAACAGTTAGTCTGTAAGTGTGTCTTGAACAAAAAGTGTAAACAGAATGATATCGTTTATGTTCAATTTTTCGTTTATAACCAGAATTTCTATTGGCGGATGATTGATGATACGATGGCAGAAATCTGAAAATCTAAAAGAAAGGTAGCAGAAAATATCGTGTCTGTAATACTGAACGGATTTCAATGTTTCAACCCGAATCTGTATTGCTGAAAACCATCTGCATATCGAGATATAGTACGGTCCAAGACCAAATGGTTTTCGCGCTCTCACCACAATAGCAATTTGTACTGTCTTTTAATTTTCACTTGAAAAGCATACTATTACATCGCCTAGGACCCGGTTTCAAAGGATTTAAGATACACCAAATCTTTATTTTTGAAACCAGAACCAGGAATCTTCTGAGTAGAATCTTGTGTGAGTAATAATTGTGAAGTTCCAGATAACACTAATTATTATCCAAACGTTTTTTTCGAACTTAATGCCTGCGGATATATGAGGAAATTATATTGAAGAGGACATGAAGCTAGGAAATTGGGATTAGAATAATGGTACTACTTATAATTCCCATAGCATAATTCAATTAGGAATCACTTCTATGCATATGATCACTATTTAGCCAGACAGAACAACTGTACTAAACTGTCAAAAAGCCATATAGATACATTGTTCTCCTCATCTTTCTGAATGTTTCGATCTTCTCTATATCCAGTGTTTTGTGAAACATGCCTCAAGCTATAGTTTCTATAATTGTTCATCGATTTCGATGAAATAAAAACCAAATTGCATCTTGAAGGATGTTATAACAGCCGGAACTTATTGATCTATCACTTCGAGAAACACCGGAACCTTAAACATGTTGGCCTGCAGAGACGTGCGCCAGTGTGTCATTGTTGTCTTCAAGAATTCTACCAGGGCTGGCAGAATTTTGAATATCTGCAATACTTCAACAAGCCAAGAATGGCGGTACTATCGAATGCCTTCGGATAATCGAGAAAAGCTGAATGAACATTCCGATGCCCTACGTGTGCCTGTTTCATTATCACAGAATCGATGATGAGTTGTTCCTTGCACCCGTGGTGTTTCTTTCTGCATATTATTATTATTATTTATAATCGTGGACTTATGCACTATCTCAGCTGTTAGCTGGATATAATTTACCATTCCCAGATTCAGCAATCAAAGGGAATAGGCTCGATTACAAAATACTTGACATTACTTTCCTAACTATCCTACATGTATTAAGAATTACAGCTTTTTGCATTTCTATATAGGTATTCTTATGCAATTCTAATTTCTTAAGGCCATCATGCAGAGTTTTGGGTATTAACCCAGTCGAGGATACGATGACAGGAATAATATCTATTTTATCGAGGTGCCACATCTGCTTGATTTTAATGCTAGGTCTGTTTATTTGGACTTTTTCTCTTGGAACTTATTCAGCACGTTGTTATTATTCGGTATGGCGACATCCACCAGCATTGCTGTTCTGGCTCTCTTATCATACATCACTATGTCCGGCCTATTATTCGACACCATTCTGTCAGTGATAACAGGCCTATCGTAGTATAATCTGATAGAGTCATTTTTCGATACGGGCGCCGGTTGATACTTGTAATATGACTGGAAGGTATTCAGAAGTCCGTACTTGTGTGCAAGTTTCTGTTGGATAATATTGTACACTTGATTATGCCTGCGAAGATAGTCCGCCAGTTGTTCGCATCCGGACGTAATATGCTGTATAGTCTCCGATCTTATATGGCATTTTCTGCACTTATCTGTTTGTAATGTTCCGTCCTTCATAATAAATTTTTTGTAGTTGTTTGTAGCGATCACTTGGTCTTGGATGGCCACAAGGAATCCTCTGTTTCCGCGAATAATTCTCCTTTCATCAACCATTTGTTGGAGGCATTTTTGTCGATGTGTGGTTGATTAGTCTTATAATGATGTCGTCCATGCAATTCCTTTCTTGACCATTGCTCTTGTTTTTCAGTATTATTATTGCCTTGCAACATTCAACTCATTTACCTGATCTGTCTCCGTGTGACTACTATCTGTTCCCTAAGCTGCATTTGACGATTCTATCGAGGCCATTGAAAATGCGGTGACCGATGCGCTGAAGACCATTCCTTAAAAGGAGATAAAGAAGTCGTTTGACAACCTGTTAGCGCCTGCAAATTTGTGTAACAATGCAGAAGACGATTACATTGATTGATAAAGAAGATCTGTATCAAGATTGGTACTGGTTGTTTCTATTTTGAAAAAGTTCGGTTACTTTTGCAATGGAGAGTGTAGTCGCCCATTTTAGGAATTACATCCATGAATTAGAAATGTGAGTTTGCTTTCGAAATTTTTTGATAATTTCACTTTCTCGGAGAATACAGCATTTCAAGTGATGCTTTTTTCATATAATTTACTCAAAATTGAATAAGTAATCGATAAAATGAAAATGTGGGGATAGCATTCAAAACGTTCAAGTGAAGGTCAACTTTCGATATTTCCAGAAGCGACAGATAAACGAAAATATTTCAAGGTGCAATTCGATTTTATTGAAAGCGATCAATAACTGTAGGAGCTATAGCTTGCGGTGTTTTTCACGGAATACCAAATATATAAACGTCAATGTCAGTATTGTATTCCAACATTACATTTAAACTACAAGAGTTAAAGACATGAAAATTTCTACAGTTAATTTTTTTTTCTCAAGAATGGTGCTTGAAATGATTTTATTCTCGGAATCATCTTTGAAATACACTACAGAGATCTTTAACAGATGAAGGGTACTGGTATGAGTGAAATAATCTAGTTATTGGTAGAAAACATGAGTCAGTGCAATGACTGTTTAATTACTATCACTTGTGTCAAGCAGTATTGACGGTTAGTATCTGTATAGATAATCGATTGAGATCAAAGCATGAAGGATATTTTGCATTTCTGTTTGTTCTACTGAATACATCTTTATCTTTATTCTGACGGAAACTGTTGCAACCATACGAATGACCAGAATCAATGTGATTATCAGATGTGGATTGTTCTGGATTTCTCCAATTTAAATTCGGTCCTACCAAAGAAGAAATGCATACTTTTGAAACATACCGAATTTTTCCACATGACGGACATTTCAGCTTCTTTCGCTGGATTCTACATTCATTACCCTTATGATTTAATTTTCCATACGAGAAACAACAATTTTCAATTCCTAAATCATGATAATTTATTCGACCACGAGACAATCTTCTGCTTCTTAAATAAGAAAAACGCTTTCGAGAATGCGTATAGGACATTTTATTTTCATGATACTCACGATTTTGTGGTACACGCGAAAGTTTGTTCAATTCTGGCACTTCTGATTTATTTTGTTCATTTGAAATCTCCCTACTATCAATTCTCGAAGCTTCTAGTGCTAATGCTTTATTGAAGAGTTCATCAAAACTGGTCACGTTTGATTGAAGCAAATGTTCAAAGATCCAATTATCATTTAACCCTCTTATGAATTGGACTCTCAAAAATACTTTCGAGCAGAAAACTTGCTTGTTGCAGCCACAGACTATGAAAGTCACCATCACTAATGTTTGTTTGGAATGACGGCATGTCTGATATGCTGTGATTTTCCTTCTGATGAATATTTAAAAAATAATATTGTGAAATAACTACACTTTTGAATGGAATGAGCATTGTATGAAAATTTTTCAATAAATCATCATAATTCAACGCTTTCACTGACTTTTTCGGACCAAGCAACACAGCTAAGTTATTGTAATGTGCTGAACCAATTGAGGTACATAGTAACTGTGCTCAGTTGACCTTTTTGAAGAAGTTTCTGCAAAGGAACCGTAATAGAGGAATAATTTGGAATGAAGTTCGAATTATATGTAACCATTCCTAGGAATCTTCTGAGCTCTTCTACATTAGCAGGTCGCGGCATTTTCGGAACTGCTTCTACATTTTTAGGTGACTTATTGATTTCAATGAATTGTACCACATGTGCAAGATTCTGTTTTATCTGAGAAAATGAGCATTCTTATTCAAATGTAAGTCATATTTTGAGAGACGTCTGAAATTGTGGCACCATGAACGATTATGTCATCGAAATACGCTTCAACATTTCTTAAGCCTGACAATACTTGACAAAGGATTCTATTGAATTCTGATGGCGCTGTTTTTATTCCAAAACTAAGGCGATTCATTCTATATGTACCTCTATGAGTCGTAATTGTTTGCATTTTATCACTTAAATAAATGAAGACATATGAACACATAATGAAGATATGCTTTGAACAAAAATATTTTTTACCAGCAGAAGCTTTAGTAACACTGAGGAGATCCAACTTGCAAAAATCAACTTTGAATGTACCATAAAGAGATTCTAAGGGTGCATTCATAACTTAAAATTTACCATATAAGCTACAAACAAAACATAAATTAAATGCGTTTTTAGTATTTCGTCAATACGTGCAAAAATAATTCGAATTTCTAAGGGTGTTTAGTATTTCGTCAATACGTCAAATCGGGTAATTAGCCGAAACCACCTTTTCATTTACACCACATTTATAATCGACACATAACCTAACTGTACCACCATTTTGGTATAATTACTAGTGGCGTACCCCAATCACTAACAGCTACTGGAGAAATAATTCCTTCAACTTTTAGAGAATTTAGCTCTTTTTCAACTTTTTACCTGAGAGCATAAGGAACACTTCGCTCTCTTGTAAATGAAGGCTCAGAATCTGGCCTTAGTTGAAGCTTGATTTGAAATTTTGGAACACTTCCATTTCGTTCTCTGAATAAAGTAGAGAATTCATGAAGAAGATTGTCTATATTTTGTGAACTGTTGACTGAGCTTGTGATTGAATTTTGAAGTGCAGAATTGAATTTTTCAACGAAAGTACTCTATTTTCTAAGAAGTGAATACAGGATTGAATAAATGGGGTCTTTGACGCACATAGACGAAAGTTTTCTACTATAGAAGTGTGAATTTCTGCTATTTTCGGAGTGGATAGATATCAATATACGTTTGCCGGCTCGGTGGCGTATGGGATATCATGCTCGTCTCCTGCGCAGAGTTACCTGGGTTCAATCCCTACAAAGTCGGTGCGATTTTTCGGATTCTGGGAATCGCTTGAGTATCCATCTTTCGGAGGAGATGTAGAGCCGTCGGTCCTGTCTAACAGAGATGTGTTGGACATTAAAGATTCCTTCCCTCGACACGAGAGGGGCTCCGCAAAATTCCCGGGTTAGTGAAGTGACAGAATTCCCCGGCGTGTCATTGGCCGAAAGGCGGAATTAAACACGTTAAAGGATTAAAAAACAAACAAACAAACAACATATCAAATTCCGATTATTTTTTGAAAACGTATCAGTTTATATTTGATATAGCATATGGTATATATTTGGAAAGAAAAAATAATTTTCTCTGTTCATACCAAAATCACTAATAGTTCGTATTTGAAAATGAACAAGTTTGCTTCATAACTCAGAGACCGATCGGCAAAAAAAAATTTGAATACGTCCCTGCATTCTACACAGTAAACGGCCTCGAGAATGTGGAATTTTTTTTCCTAGCCTCAATAAGATTCGTTATATTGTCGAAATCACGAAAAATCCAGAATTCCGGATTAGTCATTCGAAAACTGAAAAGATAGCGGAAATCCGTTTTCACCAATGAGTTTTTCTCGAACATTGAGCTTGAGAGATGACTTTTTTCAAATACAATATATCACATGGCTGCCGTCCTAAATTATCGAATTTCCACCCTGTACATTCGCAGAGTAGTGTGCTGCACATACATGCTCAAAGTTTTGATCAGAGGTGCGAGAGGGTCCTGCAGGCACTCTCCTTTTTCCTGCTTTTCACAAAATTCTTTATTTTTTTGAAAAATATACGGTGCTGCCGTGGTTTAAATATATTTTAATAATAAATTGAACCAATATTACACTTTCTTCTTCAGTTCATATTCTCGAAATAATGATAAGGAAAACGAAACTATAATAAAAACAATTCAACCAAACCGAACATATCATAACGCTTATAACTCACCAGAAAATACATTGGGCAACATCTTGGAGAATAGAATTTATGCTCACGATCAACGGTCTTTACGAAACCAACATTATTGGTTGGTACAGACAACACTTTAATAATATATATATATATATATATATATATATATATATATATATATCCTTTTGAAAAGAGAGGATTTACAAAATTTGAATGATTGTATTTACAATAAATGCTTATATCTATAATTTTGATACGTGTCAGAAAAAACACAAGTGTGAGTTCAGGAAATGTAACAGGGGAACCATACTATCTTGTATATGATTCAATAAACGAGTGAAAAAACCTGAGGAAAAAACTCGTTTCTTTGTCGCTATTGCACTAGCAATAGCTTGTCTAATTATGTTGTGTTAGTGTCGTGTGTACATAAAGAGTAACAAAGATTTTTCTGCTTAGCCGCTTCTTTCTCTCTTGCATTCCATGATTACCAAACAAAGACGAGGGTGAAAGGAAGGGTTTGGGACAGGAATCTGTAACAATCGAAAAAGAAAACCAGCAGAAAAATATTTCAACAATCATACTTCTTATATGTCTAAACAAATCTAAGAAAAGATTTTACATAGGAAGCAAGGTCATGAAAAGGACTAAGAAGATAATAAAAAAATACATAACCTGCGATATTTCCTCAAATTCCATCTCTGTTTGACCGAGAGAGCCCCGATGGCCAGGTTCAGTCTTCCAAATGATACCGATTATGATCTATAGATGTTTTAGAATCATTATGGACCCAATAATCTGGGTTGACATCGCCCATATTCTTCGTGGAACTTGTTCAATTTAAAGAAAAATTGGCGAAAAAATTCTGACAGTCGTTCGAAAAATATGACATTTGTCACTTTAGTAACTTTAAGTTAAAGATAGAATAGCGAAGAGGACGCCAACCTCATGAGCAAAACGATACACGTTATGGTTGTTTATATCCGGATCATAATTCTTGAAATTTGTAATTCTTTGGTATGTACAAAAACGATTTACCACACAATGCTACACAATTATTACACGTACGGAGCCGCGGGCTTAGGATTGTTGAACATAAATAGTGAATCTTTTTAGAATTTTTAAGCATGGAGGAGTATTCTTAAATACAAAGACGGCAAGAACATGAGGCAAAGTTCCCTCAGTCTCGTTCTTGATTCTTCTGGGATTTCTGCTTTATGCATACATTTTTATTCAATAATTATTGGTGGACTGGTTATTCGCCTGCCACTATACCTACTTCAGCATTTTAGATGTAATCCGACCTTTCACCGAAAATTTCCATTCTTTATGGCTTTTAAGCTAGTCTCATTTTATAGCAACATTATTCTGATATCCTCTTCGAACCAACTTTTACGCCGTTTTTGGGAAAATGGATTCGATGCGGCTTCATAGTATGATTTTGTACGAAATTATCCGACAATTTCCATAATTTCTTTGGCGTTTGAATTTACATTTCCAGCTGGCTATTTAGTTTCCTCTTATTTTAACGTTAGCGTATACCTGTCTCATTCGAAAATTCCCCTCAATGGTTATCAATATAAATTCTATTCTGCAAGTGTTAATGTTTCGTATGTGGTTTTATTTTTTGATTAAATTGAATGATCAATGTTTCGATGATAATTTATTTATTTCTTCATTATCATGGTTCGGAAAACTGCACGAACTTATATAAATAATTGACTTAAATGGAAAACGCTCGAATAGGTAAATTTTTTCTTTTATTCAAATCATATTTATTTACTTCTAAGATTAAAATGAGTCACATTAAAGTTCGTCAATAAACAAAACACAATGTGATAATATTAGACATAAAATACAAATATTACAAATTTTAGAAAGAGTTCTCATCAATTTGAGAAAAATATTATACTACAGGTGTCATATGTGTGCTTCGAAGAATTCTGCCACTGTATAGAATGCACCCGAAATCAAGAATTTCCTTACTCTATGCTCAACTGCACTCTTGGATTTGAAATCATTTATGAGCGGATATATGTGATTGAAACATTTGATCCCAATATAGTTAGGATCATTTTGACCCACTGAGAGTCTTGAAAATGGTGAACGCAGAAAGCTTCCTATTCTAGTGGAGTAATCATGCACTGTATCATTTATATCAAATAGATGCTTGTTTTTCCAAATATGCAAAATCTAATGGTACACATACAGAGAAGGGAGGGTTAGGATCCCTTCAGTTCCAAATAACTCCTGGCAATGACTCAAGAAAGGCTATCTGAACATAATGCGGATTATCTTCTTCAGTGCTATGAAAGCTTCCTGCATGTGCTGAAGAACCCCAAAAAATTATTCCATACGCCAGTGTTCCCGCAATCCATCCCTGGTACATCAGCTTCAGAACCCCCAAACTCACCACATCTCTCAAGTATCTGAATGGGAAAGTTAGCCTGCTCAATTTAGAGGCCAAGAGAGATATATGCTCCTGCCATGCTAATTTTGGGTCTAACGTAATTCCCAGAAGTTTAAAGGTATCTGCGGCAGAAATGCTTACTCCGTGAACTTTTATAAATAAGGAGAAATCAATTGATGCATTTCTCGGCAAAAATCTCATGTAATGGGTCTTTGAAACATTCACAGTTAATCCATTATAGAAGCATCCGTCATTATTTATATTAAATATGTCATTCAAAAATATGATGAAGAAAAGAGGTCCAAGAATTGAGCCCTGGGGCACGATTTGTCTTATCAGATGTTTTCCTGATCTCACTCCATCCACCACAACAGTCAGTCTTCGATACGATAAGTATGAATCAGCCCACTCTAAAGAAATTCCTCTTACTCCAACATTATAAAACTTGAGTCTCTGCAGTTTATGATTCATACATTCCAGAGCTCTTTTCAAATCATGAAAAATACCGACTATTGGATTTCTTCATTAAGTTTTTCATAAATATGTGACATTATCTCCAGCAGAGCAGAATTGGTTGAACCTCCCGCAACAAATCCATGTAGAGATGTATGAAGTATTCCCATTCCATCCAAAAAGCCATAAAGACGACGAAAAAATACAGATTCGAATACCTTTGCAAATTGCGTTTGAACACAAACAGACCTCTAGCTTTCTATTTCCTTCCTAGATCCCTCGTTCTTGAAAAGCGGAATGAAGTTAGACTCCTTCAAAGCACCAGGAAAAATACCTACTCTAAAGGACTCATTTATGAGATAAGCTAATGGTCCTGATACCTCTGCTGCCACTGCCCTAATTGCTCTTCCGTCTATTTCATCTAAACCTGGTGAGGATTTCTTTGATGTTCTATGAATGACCCCGAAAACCTCCTCCCCCGAACAAGGATTTATGAAAAACGTATCCTCCCGTATGTTTAGATGGATATTTTCGAGCTGTGCATTATATTGGTGCTTAATTTCTCAAAAATCCTTCGATCTTGCAAGAGATGAATTTTTAACACGATTATATTCTTCATATTTTTTACAAAGTTTGTAAACGGCGGGCTGCAAATTCCTGTTCGTTCTGGTTGAATTAAAGACCAAAATGGGTCTGGACCTCGTAAATAGATACGGATATCGCCGATATCCGTAACCAACTATCATCAGAATTTAATAGTCTCTATCACTCAGGAAGAGTGAGATTTATTTTGATAGAATGTGACTGAATTCGAACCTTAACACTCATGAAAACTGACTCAATTTGAAATATTATTCGTTATTGTTTTTTACAGCCCATTGTGTATGTGATAATTTTCACGTTGGCAACAAATGTATCGATATCATTCGTACTACATTATTCTTTTGGTTGTGTTCTTCTTTCGTTTAATTTCAAGATAATAAATTCTAATTCAATTTCATATGACAGAAAGAGTAATTTTTCTACTAGGATAAAATATTCAGGTGCCATTTCACATACAGAGTGAAGAAATTTCTTTGTTAGGTCTCATCAAAAGCCGGAATAAATTTCATCAGAAAGTGAGGAAATTAAGATCAAAATCGACCTGATCGACCGTTTCTCATAAAACTTGATATAACTATCAAATATTAAAGATAAGTTCATAGTTTTTCTTCCATTTATATGTTAACTTACTCAAAACTGTGGTTTATCGAAATATGACATATCGCCAGAAGATTCCACACTTTTACATGTTTATGTTCAATGACACGGTGCGACATTTTAAGGCGATTATTGAAAAGATATATTTTTTCTGCTTCCGTGAAGCTGGCTATGGTTTTACCTCTATTATTTTTCCTTTCAGTCCGCCGAGTCCCACAAACTATGTATCATTTTCTGATCTTCCTCTTATCTACCATAACCCAGACCTTTTTCTTTACATAACTCATGGATAGATATGACCTAATAAATATGCTTTATCCTTCATTCTTTGATAGAACTTGTTTGGGAATATACGATAATGGATCATAGGTAAATTGCGATTTTGCTTAGCAACTAGTTTCAAGTTAGATTATGTATAGCACGGTTGATATTTGCCTTCCGCTTGGAGCATCTATTTTTGCTATTGTAAATAGAGATATTATCGACAAGGGTTTAAAATTGTCCTTGTTCAACTTCTTAAAATTCTCAACCCAGAAATTTCCACTTTATTGAAAACTCAATCTGGGGACAATGTCTGAATAATGTCAAGTTTTGAGTATGGAACTTTTATGGTCCTTTCGCTCAGTTCCTTGCTATAAGGTACAGGTTTCCCCATTTCGTAGAGGTCGCGAAGATTCTCACTGATGACTTGAGATACAGTGTAATGTATGTCAAAGTTTTCGTGATATTGGTTTAATTTAATTCTTTTCAATTGGACAGCCCTGCATATTTCCTCTTTTCCACAAACTGAGACGTAGAAATTATTGCCGTCTGGACAAGAAAAGTTATGAACTTTTATTTCATTTAAATTCTTTATAGGATTTTTAGCATTCAATTAGAGTGATAACAATGTATTTTGAGGTTTGAATGCAATTTCAGAGTTCAATTTGGAAAGTTTATTTACGATATTTTCACTTATCTGTCCAAAATAGGTTAAAGTGATGAATTTTTCGGATTTGTTGGTATTTATAATCGGATATATTTGACTAAAAGCTATATGTATGTTTTCGTTTCACTATTTGAGCCACCATCAAAACCGTTGTTGTGAACCATGGTTTCAAAATCTTTTTAAGATTTTCTGAGGAATGGTAATGAAAATGCTCTGTGGATCATTGTACGGAATACTGAAATTTTATTTGGATTCGGGAGGTTGAAATCCTTGGGAACATATACAATTGTGCTAGTAGGTTCTCTTGAGTGAATTTCGCAATTTCAGTGGGAAATTGACAGATCTAGAAATGATATTTGATTGCTTGACTCTCTTTCGAATTTAGATTTTATTCTCGTACGGGTACTGTTTATGAATTTCAGAAAATAGTCAAGTTTTCTAGATATACCGTTAAGGCAAATGAATATGTCATCAATGTAACTACACGAAAAATGAATTTTGACTGATTTCTATCGATGTACTTTTACGAGTAACCTTATCTCAGATTAAGTTAATTTAGTTTTAAATAAATTCGGTTCAGGTATAACTAATTTATCTCAAACTGAATTATCTTTCTCTGAAATAAATTCACTAGAAAAGGACATAAATTTGTCCCAATATCGAAGCGGTGAAAGGAGTTTTAATAGTAGAATCCACTATTGCTCTTTCAAATTATTTTGAGAAGATAGTCAAATTGTCTAGGTGTATCTTTTAGTCAAATAACTGTAATGGACATACCTATATCAACATTCAATTTTAAGTTAAGTTAGAATGTAGTACTTTGTTTTCTATGTCAGACATGAATATATCCTTTAGAAAGGGGCTCATTATGTAGTGATCTCATCGCAAGACCGCTAGGTTACTGATATATCTTTTCATTGAATTGAAGTATGTCTAACTCCAGAAAAATTATAAATTCGCAATGTATCAAAGGGTTAATATGTGATTGTTCTAAAATATCGGACGTAAGGTTAATACATTTATTTTTGGTATGTTCGAAAACATGTTGTCTGTATCTAAGTTTAGGAATTATTTGGTAGAGAGAATTTTCGATTGTTTGTTTAGAAGTGAAGTTTGTGATTCATTTGATTATCCTATTTCATTATACTTCTAACTTGTAAATGGGGCTTTTAACAAATGAAACAACAGAGCGGATCGAAGTATTTTCTTGATGGATTTTCAGCACACTAGATATACATGTGGCAGTTTTCGATTTATATTTCAATAATAATAACTAGGATTGGTTGAAATATTAGATTTCATATTTGATCCAATGCTTTCGTTTATTTTTAAAATTCAGAAATAGTATTTATCCCATAATGAGATTTTATTTAAATTCGAAAAAGGAGAGAACTATCAAATATCATTTCCTACTCAAATAGCAAAATTAACATCAACGTAGCTCAAATTGAAATCTGAAATAGCATTCAGATCTCAAAATAAATTGTCATCATTTTTATTCAATGCTTGAAAGCCTTCAGAAAATCTGTTCGAACAGCAATAATTCTTACATAGGTCCGACTGGTCGTTCCTTGAAAAGTATAGAAGAAATATAGAACATTTAACTTCTTTTATTGAAAATAAACAAGATTCAACATCAGCTAGAAACTGATTATTGTTTCCAAAATGGCCTCTCTTTTCCTACAACTGATGAATTCAAAGTTCTGTACATTGCCTCAAAGGGTTGAAAACTCAGTTACCTAGTAGCAGTAGAAATTACCAAAACCACTTTTTAATGATAACTTTCAGATGATGAACGACCAGACTGATCTACGGCTGGACCATTTAGTTTTTCGAACTTGAAAACTAAATAAAAAAACTGAAATAGATACCCTAATAAAAAAAAATCATTTATTTAATAGTAAAAATATTGGAAAGTCAATTTAAAAAATAACATCATCAAGGTGTGATCTATCTTGAGGCAGACACTCTTTCAAAGTTTAATTATTTGAAACCCTCTGGTTCAATGAACGAGATATTTGACCCATTTCACCTATTATTGCTTCTTTCAATTGTTGAATTGATGCTGGTTCTCTGACGTACATTCGACTTTTAAAGTAACGCCACAGAAAAAAGTCAAGTGGACTCAAGTCTGGACATCTGGGTGGCCAAGGAGTATCCCCTCGGCGCAATATCACCTTGTCTTGAAACATCTGCCCAACAACCGCTATTGTCTCTGTATGACAAGTGGCGCCATCTTGTTGAAACCATGTTCTACTATTGTACCCTTCAAAATGAAGCAGCTGTGGCTCAAAAAAATCCCTCAACATTGTAGTGTAAGGGTCCGCATTCACAGTTACTGTTTGCCCTTGGTTGTTTTCGTAAAAATAAGGTCCAATGATTCCGTTGGACGACATTGCCGCCCATTGTCACTTTTGGTGAATGCAGGGAGCGTTGGTGTTTTGACCATGGGTTCCCCGCTGCTCACTAACGGCAATTTTGTTCATTAACATGCCCATTTAAGTGAAAATGTGCTTCATCCGAAAACAATATGTTGTTTAGGGTTCGAAAACGTTCCGAATTTGTTAAGGCAAATGCACGACGTAAAATTAAATTATTTGGCTTCGAATCTTGTATAAATTGTACCTTGTATGGCTGTTATTGAAGATCTTTTTTTGAAATGCGCAACTGTAAGTTCAGCAGATCTCTCAAGTGTTGAAAAGCCTAGGTCGTTACGTACAGAATCGCTATCTAGGTTAGTTTCCTCCGTTCTCGTTGACCTCGGACGCCTTTATGACTTCTGATTCAGTGCTGAACCTGTAGCCTCTAATTTTTTGACCTACTTACGTATTAAACTTTCACTTGGACACTGATTCGAGTCATGTAATTGGTACTTTGTCCGAAATAAACGACGAACAATAACACACGAATATTTGTTTCTGTAATAGAATTTTATACAGAATGCACCCGTCAATCTCTCCATTAAGACTAAATTTCCAAGAACCAAGATAGGCATTCATACCATTTGTACTCCCTCCTCGCCGCCGTTCGGCTCGTATACTATTTTCAAATTCGTACATATTTATGGCCCATCCTGTATATAAATCCAACATTTTTGATGTATTCAAATAATTACTCCCTTTCAGTAATTTGTGAATTGCATACATACCTAATATCTGGTTCTTCCGAATCCAAATAAGGACGTATTCATATATTTTTCATGTCACTTTGTACTTGTTCGCAGTAAGAACATAGCACAAGAATTTGGTAAGAAACCGATCAGAGAAAAATTGAGAAATACATTTCGCGATATTATTTGTAGAGATAAATATAGACTATGGTATATTTCGGAAAATCTTCAATGAGTGAACGATAGTATACAAGAAATTAATAAAACGTTTTTTTAAAAAGAGGCTACGTTGTAATTTCTCCGAGAGTTTGTTTCCTAGAAAAACTGAGTACACTACTTGGTTTTTCAACTATTTCGAGATCCCAAAAAGCCGAAATGCAGGCGGTGTTTGAAAATGGTAGATTTTTAAAATCATCCGGTAGCACAGAAACTGTAGAAGTTGAGGAAAATCTATTTCGAATATCTATTTCAGTGGCGGTTTCGTTTGAACGGTCAAACACGACGCATCTACCTGACAAACAAACAAACGCTTATAAAATGAAAAAATATTATATTTATTAATAATAAATACTAATTACGTTGTTGTAGAGAGTAGTTACGTGATTCAGTGCCGATATTCGACCCAACTAGCAATGCAGTTTTCTTAATTTTTTTGTAACTTGAAATCATAATACAGGGATATCCACCGGGACCGCCGGCTCGGTGGCGTATGGGATATGATGCTCGTCTCCTACGCAGAGTTACCTGGGTTCAATCCCCACAAAGTCGGTGCGATTTTTCGGATTCTGGGAATCGCTTGAGTGTCCATCTTTCGGAGGAGATGTAAAGCTGTCGGTCCTGTC
Organism: Cryptolaemus montrouzieri; assembly: GCA_013387265.2. Classification (NCBI taxonomy): domain Eukaryota; kingdom Metazoa; phylum Arthropoda; class Insecta; order Coleoptera; family Coccinellidae; genus Cryptolaemus; species Cryptolaemus montrouzieri. The sequence continues at coordinate 66,588,358 of JABFTP020000001.1, read as the reverse complement.
TAACAGAGATGTGTTGGACATTAAAGATCTCTTCCCTCGACACGAGAGGGGTTCGGCAAAATTCCCCGGGTTAGTGAGGTGACAGAATTCCCCGGCGTGTCATTAGCCGAAAGGCAGAAACAGAGCACGTTAAAGGAAAAACAAACAAACAAACATCCACCGGGACCGTCCGTTGAGAACTTTTTGAGTTCCACTTACAATATCAAGCTGAAATTTTATACGCGGCCATAACTAGCGATTTCCAATTGAAGTGAAATATTTTCGTGAGTGATACCATTTCCGGTCATACCGGTAGTGGGTCATCACTTTGTCATTTCAAATGGCAATCTACCTTTTCTACTATACATCTAGAACCGACATTTGAGCAAGGCATAAAATACCCAAGTTGTTGGCACTTATCTGTCTAAACTTTTGACAGATTTAATTATTTTTGTTATAAACTTGATTTTAGAGGAACATTTAAAAAAATTGTAGATCGTAGATCTTTTGCACAACAGACACAATTTTTGCTCGGGTGGATAGAAGAAGGATCAAGGAATTTTTTAAGCAGTCTACACATGTCAAATAACATTCCAAAATAATTTGGGAATATATTGAATTTTGATGATTTTGCAAGAACTAACAGAGAATGCGTTGAAATATTTGAATCAAGAAGCTGAACTGGCTACGCTCACTTGATAGGTGACTAAAATTAATGTACTTGTCACTTCGTTCATTCGAATTCGATATCTCAACAAGAATTGTTGGTAATTTGAAGTGAAAATTTTTGAGAAACACCAGTTTGATAATAAAATGGCTGATTATTCAAACGAGGATATGTTCAATCTCTTTTTAATTCATGGCGAATGTCAAAAAGTGGTGGATAGAACTTGCAGGCGATTCAATAACCAATTTCCAAATTTGCCGCCTATGAGTAAAACAAAATTTCGAAGGATTAGAAGCAATTTTCTGCAATTTGGAGGAACAAAATACATAGAAACTAGAAGAAAACCAAATCTCGAGGACGACGACAATCAAATTAAGACGCTAGCGTATTTTCGTGCCAATCCACATGTATCCATTAAGCCAGCATCAATGGATATTGGATTGAGTTATACTTCCATTCAAAGGATCCTTAAGAAACATAACATACACCCGTATTCTTTTATCAGACTACAAAAATTGAAACCAACTGACAGATGAGACAATTCTGCAAAAAATTATATGGTCTGATGAAGCCAAATTCAATGAAAGTGGATTGACCAACAGGAGAAATCGACATATTTGGGCCACAGAAAATCCACAATTCATTAAGGTTATTGATTTCCAAAATAAATTCAGCGTTTTTGCAATTTTAAAGAATGATTTGTTGGCTTATCACATTTATGAGGAAAATCTCAATGGACAAAGATACAATTTTGAGAGGAACATTAGCAAACTTTTTAGAAGGATTACCCCTTAATATTCTGAGGGATTGCTATTACCAAATGGATGGTGCACCAGCACATAGAACACGAGCTGTAAATCGGCAGCTAACAGAAATGTTCGAGGATAGATGGTGGGGTAATCAATGACCAAATTTATGGCCTCCGCATTCTCCGGACCTGACGCCCCTTGATTTTCATTTATGGGGAAAAATCAAGAGTGAAGTGTATCTTATTCCTGTGAGATGTAAAGAAGAGTTACTAGAGCACATTCATAATGCTTTTCGTAATATTGATCCTGAGGAAACTAGGAGGGCAACTCATCATGTTCGTATACGAGCTGTCAAGTGTATTGTGCAGAATGGGGCCCATATTGAACATTTATTCAGATCGTAAATTAGTTTTCTCTCATGATGTTTGCTATCATTTATTCGTATTAATGTAATTATCGTCGATGATTGGTTTCCGCTTAGTTCCTACAATTTTTATTCATCCGAATTGTAGAAAATTGCTTGTAAAGCTTCGAAATTCTATTTCGAAGCATTTTCTACCCACTACTTTTTGACATTCTAAAATGAATAAAAAGAAGATTAAATATATTTTCGTTTGAATAACCAATGGTTTTATTCCAAATGTGTTGTATTTTTTGGATATTTTCAATCTGAAATAACGACAATTCTTGTTGAAATATCAAATTCGAATGAACGAAGTGACAAGTACAATAATTTTGGGCACCTATCAGGTGAGCGTAGCCAGTTCAGCTACTTGATTCAAATATTTCAAAGCATTCTCTGTTAGTTCTTGCAAAATCATCAAAATTCAATATATTCCCAAATTATTTCGGAACTATAAGAGATGGGTATAGTACATGCTTATACAATTCCATCTGAATTGTATAAGCATGAAATTTGACGCTTCATCTGATGGAAATATAAAACTGGCACGTGCAATTTGAAAAAATTCAGTTATTGCTGTTTGAAAAAGGACAAATTGAAAAAATCATACAAAACAACGCAATAAACATTTGATATGTGTAGATTTCTTAAAAAATTCCTTGATCCTTCTTCTATCCACCCAAGCAAAAATTGTGTCTGTAGTGCAAAAGATCTACGAGCTACAATTTTTTTAAATGTTCATCAAAAATCGAGTTTATAACAAAAATAATCAAATCTGTCAAAAGTTTTGACAGATAAGTGCCAACAACTTGGGTATTTTATGCCTTGTTCAAATGTCGGTTCTAGATGTATAATAAAAAAGGTAGATTGCCATTTGAAATAACAAAGTGATGACCCACTTCCGGTATAACCAGAAATGGTATCACTTCGAAAGTATTTCACTCCAATTGGAAATCGCTAGTTATGGCCGCGTATAAAATTTCATTTGATATTGTAATTGGAACTTAAAAAGTTTTTAACGGATGGTCCCGGTGGATATCCCTGTATAATGGTGAAATCTAGCCTCATTGCTCTGAAGAGTAAAACGAAAATTCTTGAAAGACGATTACCGCGGTATTCACGAATTCGATAGAATTTTCATTCGTTGGGAAATAATACTGTACATGAGTATAGATTGAACTGATGATCGTTATGGAGAGTTTAGACAATGACAAATATACAAAGTTGAACCCTACAGTTCAACACGCTGGTGTTTACAAACATGGAATGTTAGACTGGAATTTTAAATTTCGGTTGACGATTTTCATTTCACGTTGAAATAATTCCTGAAGAACCACAAACGGGAAATACTGACCCAGCGAAATATGATATTCTGAATTTTGGTAGTGCATCCGCCATTTCAATGTTGATCGACTCCTTGATCTACCTGCTCACATTGAGACGAGCCACCCCTGCCCCATAAATTCTAAATTAGTTCGCTTGTCTGACTAATTCGGTATAGCGCATCAATTTATCCGACAGAAATTAGCTCGTACTATATTCTCCCATAGCGATAATTTTTCTGGGGGCGGATTTACGCAAAAGGCTACGAGCTGTATATGAAATTACTGCAGATATTGCCCCAAGATATTATATGTATAATCCTAGTGAAGGATTCAATTATTCACTTGCAGTTGAGTGTGTTATTGCTGTACTATTATCGCTAGCATATTATACTGCAGTATTAAAACGGGAGAATTTGAATATGCTCCATTTTAAAAATACTTCGTTATTCTCTACAGACGAATCAATTAGAAGGATCTCTATTTAACAATGACTTTCACACGTCAATTTGAAAACTTGCATTTTAAAATGGATACCAGAACTTCGCCACATTTTTGGTTGTTCATTTCCAGAGGACTGACAACTGGAATTTGAGTCTTCAAAGAGAGAGAAAGATTTTAACTAATGATGGAAAATGATTTTACTATAGATGAAATGAAAAGAAACAAAAAGTTTGTTACTTTCCAACAGGTTCATTGTCATCCCTTTTTTGTATTGTTGGATAATTTTCAAATTATCTAATTCAATTATGCGATTTGTAGATTTAATATGTTAGATAACTGAGGATTTGTTATCTGAGCAGAGATGTTCTCTGAATTTAGATTTGAAATTTCGACATCTTTATCTTACGTAAGATGTTTGGCATTCAATTCTGTTTATAGAACTCTATGAATTTATCAGTTTTCTGTTTGGCATTGAATAACAATTTGCTTATGTAGGGACGACTGGAAAAGGAGGCTGGTGAGTGAAATTTGGAAAGATAATTGCTGATGCTATTTGAAAGGGGGGCACATTTTAGGTTAGACATGCGTATTTATTTTCTGGTTATTCTGTATTGAAGTACATTCTGTCAAAAAAATACGGGAAATCGGTCAATGAAACGCGAAATATCAATTTTTCATTCAAATTTATTGTATCGCCTTCAAAGTAGGTCTCTTGCGAAGTAATACATTTACGCCAATGAATATTTCAATCATCAAAACAGTTTTCAAACGCTTGACTTCTGATCGACTTTGACGTGTTTTTTTTCGTTTTCAGTTCAGAATGCGCCATTCCGAAGCTTGTTGCCTGGTTTACATGTTAAATTCATACACCTATGTTTCATTACAAATCACATTGCGTTTTATGAATGTGGAGTCGGAATTGACTCATTCTAACATATCTTGAGCGACCTTTACGCGATTCAATTTTGAAGAAAATTACGGTCTTTTGGTACTAGTTGAACAGCCATGCGTTTCATGCCCAAACAATCGTTTAAAATGGTACGAATTGATTCGTGAGGCACAGAAACGACAATGCCTATCTCTCTCAATTCTAGGTAACGATTTTCAATTATCATTTCCATCATTTTGTCTTCAGCTTCAGTTGAAGATGTTGATGGACCACCACAGCTCAGTCCGTTGAATCCACTGTACGATTCATATGCCCGCATTTTTGATTAAATTAATTTACTGTAAGCCTTCTGTAACATTTTTAGCAATTCCGTTTGCAATACAAAATTTGAGACGAATTGTTTGTTCGATATTTTTATCGATTGTAAAAATCGCAAAACACACTTGATAAAACTGACAAAATCGAGCACTGTAAAAAACTGAATGATAAACTCCGCGTCAGTATAGAAAATAGTTGTGCTTTCTTAGTAGCAATAAACATTTTGACGATTGTTCTAGGGAGATATTTTGAATAATCCATTCCCGGTATTTTTTTGACAGAATGTATAATTATGGAAAAATTTGTTTTTTTTCATTTGATAATATTGTTCATGTGGTATATTGAAATCTTAACATTTAGTGCAATTTTTCTAATGATATTGATTTGCGTATTAAAGTCTCTTATAGATAGGGGAATAGAGAAGGCTCTATAAATCATTGAATTATATACGGCTAATTTATGTGTAGGTAATATAACAAAACTAGAAAACTATCGACCAATAAGTTTATTGTCTCATATTTATAAGCTGTTCACCAGAATTCTCACCAACAGACTGAACGCATAGCTTGAGTTATACCAACCAAGAGTGCAGGCTGGATTCAGATCAGGATTCGGCACAAATGATCATCTCCTATTAGTAAAAAATCTTATTGAGAAATCAGTTGAGTACGATAGACCACTAGTCATTATATTCGTTGACTACGAGAAACCGTTTGATACGATTAATCAACACAAGATGCTTGAGGCCCTTTGCAAACTGTAGAATAGACTATCGGTTTATCACAATCATAAAATATATTGCAACTGCAAGTGTCAAACTTCATGAAAATACAGCAAAGATTCCAGTTGGAAGAGGTGTACGCCAAGGCGATACTATCTCTCCAAAATTGTTCACCACGCTTCTTGAATATGCTTTCAAATGAATTGATTGGGAAGACTTTGGTATAAATATTAACGGCGAGATGCTTACTCATCTCAGGTTTACAGACGATGTGGTTTTATTTGCAGATTGCATTGAAAAGGCTAAGAAAATTCTCGAAAGACTATACGAGGCTTCTCAACAAGTAGGGCTAAAGATAAATGTTTCGAGAACTCAACTGATGAGAAATCTTGTTCTAAGCCAAAATATGAATATTAATGGCATCTCAATAGAAATGACAACATTTGAATTTGGAGGCTTTTACTTGGTAAAATTCCATTATCAATAATAAAAAACAAGTACTGTGTTTTAAGGAATTTTACTTAATAGTTGCTATACGTAACGCGTTTCACTACACCGTAGCTTCTTCAGACGAATGAATATACAGAAAAATATAAATGAGAAATGTTCTTGAGTAATTAAAAGCTTATTGGGTTGCTTCTTCTTAAGTGGTTATTTATGACAGGTATATCCAATAAATAAGGAATAGATTGCTCCCCGAAGAGATTCAATAGAGGTGAAGGGCTTAAATCGACTTGTTCATTGATGAGTCTACCTGAGTCTTTGTATTTATTGATTTCTAAAGTTCCCAAATATCTACCTTCCAATATTTATTATCTGTATGCAAAATTTCAAACTGTGGGTCGAAAGAATGATTATTTTCTAAGAGATGATTCGCGTAATTTGAATCTGATTTTTATTTGAAAAACTGCGTTTATGTTCCGATATTCTAATATTAAAATTTCTATGTGTTCTACCAATGTAGAAATCATCACAGTCATTGCAATTCAATCGATAAACACCTGATTTATTGTTTTTACCTGGTTTGGTTTTATTATTTTTATAGATTTGCCTAAATTATTATTAGTTTGGAAAGCTATGTTGAAATTATTGCTACTTAAGAATGATTTCAGTTTCTCACTTGTAATGGCCACGTAGGTTAAGGTGTTGAACTTTTGTTTCAATTTATCTACAGGGTAAACTTCGTTCAATACGATTCTACTTTGTTTTTTATTTAAAATATTATTTATTAGTTTGGGATTGAAACCATTATTTTTGGCTATTTGTTTAATCAAATTTAGTTCTTTGTTGAAATTTTCTGGTGATAACGGGATGTTAATCAATCTATGAATAAAACTATTGAATGCTGACATTTTATGTTGATATGGATGACACGACGAGTTATGTATTATAATATCTGTATGTAACGGCTAATGGTAAATTGCGAAAACATGTTTTCCATTTTCATTCGAAATTGTTAAGTCTAAGAAATTTATCGAATTATTGCTTTCTATTTCGGTTGTGAATGCAATTTTGGATGTAATGAATTTATATGATGTTCGAAAATTTTCAACTGTCTATCCTTTCCTGTGAATTATTAAGTAAAATTCCTTAAAACACAGTACTTGTTTTTTAGAAATGACAATATCTTATAAATACTGAGGTCATGAAATACGGTTAGGTAAAGATAATCAGACATGTGAACTTCATACATGAGCAGCCTTTGGAAACCCAAGACATATTTTCAAATCTCACCTCCCAATATAGCTGAAGAGAAATGTTTTCAACCAATGTGATCTTCCCGTTCTCACATATGGTGCAGAGACATTAACATTGACTAAGAAATCTGTGAATAAAATAAGAACTACACAGCGTGCAGTGAACATATCAATGCTAGGCTTATCGCTTAGGGATAGAATTTCCAATATAGAAATCCGCAGAAGAACTGGAGTGCTAGATGCCATCGAGAGGATCGCAACTTTGAAGTGGAATTGGAAATGTTGCCAGAATGGAAATAAAGTTTTGGAAGCATTCACGGGGGCCTATGTCAAGCAGTCGACAAACTTAAAGGTTAATGATGATGATGATGATGATGAATTTATGTGTTACGTGCTTAAAATTCCATCGGTATTGTTGAATTTGTAATTGTTCCTTTTGTTTATATATTAATTAATAATTGAATGTGGCCGGTCGGTGCGATTTTTCGGATTCTGGAAATCCCTTGAGTGTCCATATTTCGGAGGAGATGCAAAGCTGTCGGTCCTGTCTTACACAGATGTGTTGAACATTACAGATCCCTTCCCTCGTCACGAGGGGGGTTCAGCAAAATTCCCGGGTTAGTGAGGTGACAGAATTCCCTGACGTGTCATTAGCCGAAAGGCAGAAATATAGAGCACGTTAAAGGAAAAAGAAACATTATTGAATGTAATGATGGTTATGTAAATTTATTGAATTGTTACGTTCAATTTCAGCAGTCAATATTATTTTATTATGCCTTCTAGTTAGAAAATGTAAAAACTGGTCGATTTGTCTGTTTGAACTATGAAAACCCACAAGAATACCATCAACGTATCTGTATCAAAAATAATATATTTTTGTGCTAACTCATTATTCATTATAGATTCATTAAGATTGCTCATAAAAATATGTTCTTATAGGCTCAGTGGGAATTCTACTGGGAGTCCTGAGTTTTGTTTGAAAACTTTTGATTCAAACTGAAAATAATAATGTGGCGAACAGGTCTCTAAAAGGTTACAAAACTCATCTATAATGTGTAGTGTAGTGGTATTTTGGTTAATGATTCCTTTCATTAGAGGCGGACATCCATTTGGTTGAATGTTTGGGTAAATAAGAATTTTTAAGTGTCAAAAGTTTATGTAGATAGCTGAAGTTGTGTTTCTGTATGTTATAACTAGCCTGGCGAGATTTTCCATATAACACATGAAGTAGATGCTTATAATTCAATGAGCCTTTCTATTTCCTTATCCAGACTTCGATACAAAAATCAATACCATTAAAAAAATCTCATCAAATAATAATATTCTCTCCAACATGAACAGTTTAATTAAAGGCAAAGATCGATAGCAAATTTCTCAATTAATATATTCCATTACAGAAAAGCCGAGAGATAAATACGCATGTCCAACTAACATTGGCTCCCTCTGTTATATCATTACCAATTATCTTCCCAAATTTGATTCAATAACCTCCTTTTCTAGTGGTCCCAACACCAGAAAATTACTACTCGATGCTAAACAAAAAACTAATAAATTCAAACAGTCTTGGATATATAGAATTGAATGCAATGAATGCTTAACAGCTGACGTAGGACAAACAGATCGAAGTTTTGAATCATGATTCGAAGAACTGTCCTCAGATAATGAATCCTTAGTTTTTGAACATATTAAATCTACAAATCGCATAATTACGTTAGATAATTTCAAATTTCTACACAAATGCAATGAAAAGATACAATGAAACTGATGGACAGTAATAAACTTAGTAGAAACCCTCAATTCACCACTCCCAATAGTCACTCCCCACTATTCAACTCGCACATTTTTCTTATAACTGTAAGCTCTGGCTCTATGGCGATTGGACAAAAGTGTTCTATTTTATTTATATTATATGAGAAAGATTACAATATCGAAAGTGCAAAAATTTCTCTTCACTTTAATATTTCTATATTCTCAACTGGTTTGTCCAACTTCCGCAGCCGTTAATTAATAAGTATTGATATTCACTTCTTACTGCAGTGCAAAATTCGTGAGTACATATCTGTTTGAATTAAAGAATCACGTCCGATTGTAGAGGTCGTCAATTTTATTGTGACCTGTTGTTTATCCTGCGCAACAGACACGTATTTCCCTAATTATTATATCGTGATGTCACGCCCAACGTACAGCGTCGTATTATGGCTGGTATTATCACGTTTGTGTGAAATATTTTTGAGACATTTTATGAAATCAGGCCATATGAAATATTTTTTGACAATTTGGAATTTTGTCAGTTTGTTTCAAGAAACCCTCAAATTTAATGCTATTTCAAGATTATTTTATATTAATTTGTCCATGAAGAGAATGAGTATTTCTGGAATGAATAGGTAACTGCCCAAAGTAAACCTCCTACGACAAGAATTCAACGTATAATTTCAATATTTTAAATTCGTATTTTGGTAGGCAATTAATTAATTATACATGATTTTTTTCGGATATGTCCAGACATATGCCAACAAAATTCGATGTTTTCTCTTGACGCACATGTTCCACTCAATAGAAATAAATTGAGATTTTGCAAGGAACCTCTACATATTGATAGCAGCCGTTGTTGATTAATCTTTGCGAGTCATGTTTGTTCTACCTGAAAATTTTAATTTTCGATTATAATGCAACGCGAATCGCGAAATTTGATTACGGCAGTATATGCTGAAGTAGTGGTGGTAGTCATGAAAGCAGACCTGGACAAGGACGACCTCGAGCAACAACGGCGATCCATGACCGTTGGTTAAGCATTTCCTCGTTGAGACTACGGTTTGTTTTTGCTAGGCACCTTGAAATGCAGCTTCGAAAGAACAGTGAAGTGCGAATTAATACTGAAAAGATACGACATCGTCTCAGAGAGTTTGGTTTCGATCGACGTTCTCTTGTGCACAGACGTCGAAATGAGAGATATGTACCGTGCCACATTTTATATACCTATGGTTTTGGTGGAGGTGGTGTGGGGAGGAGTTTCTTTGATCGCTCGCAGTGATCTGGTCATAGTGAATAATGGAACCCTGCTCAGAGGTACGTTGCAGATATTTTAGAAGAACATGTACCAATTGAGGCAAACATGGGAGAAAACTTTTTGTTGATGCATGATAACGCCAAACCGGATCAAGCTTATATCGTTAAGAACAACTTCAAGTTTCAAGAAACCATTTCAACGGAGTGGCCTACACGAAGTCTAGAAATCAATCCCATCGAAGCTGTCCGAGGCATTCTCACTAGAAGATTAAGAAGCCACCAAAATACTTAATAGATCCTTGAGTGGTGCTGAGCAAAAAATCTCATATAATTAGGGGTCGAATAATGCTTCAAAAAATGTTCAGTATTTTCTTAATAAAAACTACAGTTCTCTGAATTTTCAGCCGAAAATTGACACAAGAATTATTTTCCGATACAAACATCTTCGAACAGGCCAAACGTCTGTAACAGTATACAGAATGATAGTTTTTCACGAGTCAAGCTGCCTTTTTTCTCCCCCAACTTTTTTACGTTTCTGTCTGATTTGGAGATAATAATTGTACATATAATAATTCGATGGTTCCACTAATATGAAAGAATTTAGATATTTTGAAGATAATTCTTACGATTGTTGAGATTTCGGACTCAAATTCGATACATAGATTATTACGGAAATCTACAGCACTACAAGAGACGAAATAATGGAAAAGTATACAGGGTGATATTTTTTTGGGTCATAACTTCTTATTTGCCCCTTCAGCTCTTTTTGATGGGCTACTGACGTATTTCTGTTCAATCTAAAAAAATTTTTTCTTCTGCATTTGTTCTTATTTTTCCTCGTTTTTGACTAAATATCGACCGTCGTGGCTTTTGATGGCTGCGTGCATAGTGGGCAGATTCGAGAATTAGCTCCTGTCAGACAGAGTGATTCATTGATTTGAGGATTTTTGAATAATTCTTCTTGTCTCAAGTTTACCTATGTAGACACCACGCGAAGGGGTATCGCGGAGTACATTTAATTTCTTAAATATTGACCGACAAGCGGTTTTTTCTTGGATACCTTGTGGCGTACAGAACCGAAGCTAATAGGACTATTTCGCTCGTAGAACTGTGATGCTATTCACGGTACGGCGAAAGAAAGAATGTCTACAAGTGTTGGAATATTTATGTTCTCACAATTGTTTATTGTGGTTGTTGCTTTTCACGAAGTACGGTTAACCTAACCTAACCCGGCACCACGAAGAAGGTGTGTTTATTTCTGCCAAGAAAACAGAAAAAAATTCTGCTGAAAATTCAAACGTTTTCGAGTTATAGTAATTTTAGTGAAAATTGAAAATATTGCATCCCTCCTTCAAATTTTTGCATATTGCGATTACAGATTTGCGCCAATTGTAATTGTAATGTTCTTCGTGAAATCTCTAGTTACTATATCGTCAATTTCACTCCAAAATGAAATATGAAATTCGTATTTTCGAGTCGAAAATTATACTTTGAGTTGAACTTCTAGATAATTTCTTGAGCATGTGCTTAATTTAGCCCTTTATGGTCTGTGAAAAATCCACTACGTGATCCTGGCAAGTTTTTTCGAAAGATGGCATATTCATTGATGATTCCTAAGAGGTAACACACTTTAACTACTCTTTCTCTAAAAAATAGAAATACGGTTGTGTTTTTACAAAAAGACTTGAAAATAAACTTAAAAATAATCATTAAGAATATCTATGCTCAGTAGTTCGGTCATTGATTTCGAACAGGCACTGAATTTTTCACTATCAGAATAAATTGAAAAATTAATTTGACATACACTGCAGATTTTCTGAAAATCAGTGATTTTATTGTCTTTTGCATAAATGCGCTTTGCCGTTTTTATATTCCCAACAAGAATAGACAAACATACATCTCATTTATGGAGAATGTGGATGCAATACTAGAGCAGCAGCCAGACTCTACAGGGAAAGATACCCGAATGCCTAACAACATCCTGATTACCGGGTGTTCGTACATGTGCATCAGTCATAGTCAGAGGAAAGATTGCCTCACGTACGTAAAAGTGGTGGTAGGCCTCAAGCAGACTATGAAGACATGGTTTTGGACGAAGTCGAAAATGGCGCTGGCACTTCAGTACGTGCGATTGAAATGAATACAGGTGTACCAAAATCTATTGCTTAATGTATTTTGAAACGACACAAATAGCATCAATACCACGTGCAACGTGTGCAAACCCTACTACCTCATGACTATCTACCCAGAATGGAATTTTGTAGAAGAATGTTAGCCAAAAATCAAGAAGATCCGCAATTTTTGGACCAAATATTCAGGGCGGACGAAACAACATGCAAGAAAGATGGCTACTTCAAACCCATATTTAAAGCGGGAGGACCGATCCAAAAACCAATTCAAAATTTACTTGTGAACTGACATTTTAAACGACCAGGCTGTTGGACCATTTGAACTACCTGAAAATTTAAATGGCAAGAACTACCTGAATTTCCTTCAAAATGAGTTAACTATACTGTAAGAAGATGTACCGCTGAATATTCGTACAGATATGTAGTATCAGCAGGATGGTTGCCCTGCGCATTACGCTCGTCCTGTTCGGAATCACTTGGGTATTGAATATCGAGGACGATGGATTGGGCGTCTCGGACCAATTTTATGGCCGTCCTGTTCGCCGGACCTAAACCCCCTCGATTTTATACAGAGTAGTCCAACGAAAACTCAAAACTTCGATTTTCCGATTTCAAAATGAAAATAAGGAGAATCGCTCGGACCTGTCGATTTCTGATTCGAAGAACTTCAATCCCCTACCTGGGGTGAGCACAGCGCCCTGGTTTTGAATTAGGATGAAGGGTGTTGCGATACCTCATTTTGAAGATCTTATCGAGTACTATCTGACTTTAAATTTTCGCTTTAAAATTTTCATCGTTAACGAAATGGTAGCTAAAAAAGTGGAAGACTACTTACTTTTGTGATTAGTTTATTAAGTGCTGGGGACCATTCACTTCCATGCAATAAAGAGCGCTGGTGTATAGCTAGCTTATGTAGAATTCACCTCGAGGTTCGCAATGCTCTTATTTATCTGTTAATTTTTTGTTGCAAAAAGTAGACAGACCATGTGTTTGATTTACCTGAGTCTCTCGTTAGTTTATCGTGAATTTACGAATAACGTTGCAACTGTGTGTCAAAGCGATTGTGAATTTGTAGTATGATTTTCATATTTAATGAACGACATCCTGAAAGAAATGTATCCGCTGTTTACGTTGTGCAATTGGTTGCTAAATCTAACCTAATGATCACTAGCAGTTAGTATCTGGATGGTGCTGACAACTAGCTATGTTTTGTTACCAATACATGGATTATCGCAGGCTCATTAATACAGGGGCTGGAAATAGTGGGTGTAGGTTAATTTGACGAAGACTGCGACTAAAATCATTCTAAAAGCCCTCCTTGAGAATAAATTATTAACTGTACACATTTTCAAGTATTGTCGTGTTGCGTTTCAAATGATGAAATTCAGTACTGACATTCAAACTTATTTATTCATAGTTTTCTGTTTTGTTATAAAAATTCAATTTGTTTTAAAGTATTCTCTGTCTCGTCTCTGAAAGAAATATCATTCCCTTCAAATTTTTTGCATAAAAAGTTTACACAGTAAATATCATTATCTGGTGAAGTATGCGCATATAAAACTAAAAAAATCACTGTTCAATACATTTTCTGATATTGCTTCGAAATCCCTTCACCCGACTCTGATCCCTTATTCGTTTGAAACACAAAACCTGCGAATAAGGGAAACCAGATATACCTCTGCAAACACTTCACTCTTTACACTTTACTCTGCCAAAACTAAGCAGAGGGTAAGAAGGGTGAGACGGGTTTCAGAAGAGGGCCTGAGTTTATTTACGACGCTTGGCTCGGCAGAGATAGGGCTCAGATCCGCGCTTTCAAGACTTCGCTTTCACATAGTAAACATCGTATATCGTCTAATCATCTAATATTTCCAAGAAACAGGCAAAAGCGTCCTAATTACATGGGCTTATGTTGTTACATCTCTGTGCTATGTGAGATATTTACACTAGATATTAGCGTGAAGGGTTGGTTTCTGAACTTTCCCATACTTAGAAATTTGTTTGCTTCAACGTTCATCACTAGAAACCATCTCAGCTCCTTGTATACATCATCTCACGGCAATCTGAATTCAACAGAACACATACTAAATTCAGCACAAAACGAAGAATATGAAGAGTTAATATAAAAACACGGAAGGATATTACTGGAATACTGGGTGGAACAAAACCCTCAACTATGTTCTGACTTATCATATTATAATAAAGATTTCCAAAGATAATTTTCGTCAAAAATTACGTATACTTAAACACAGTGGACCAAATACTAAAATCGAATCGCTGTTGGTGATGAACATTCACTTTCCGATGGGAATAGACATGGGACCTGTAATGTTCTTTATTGCGATTTAATAATCTGTCATTGGTTTTCCTTACTTTATTAGTCTATGTGGGGTACTGGCACAATTCAGAATTTCCTCCTGCCTTTTCCTGATACCGTCGGCAAAATTCTAGCCGTCATTCATAATTTTATAATGTAGAACTGAGATTTCCTCATCTTATAGGGTTAGAACTTTTTTCTCTGAGGGTTCTCTAAACCTTTTTTAGTTTTGTTATCGCACTCTCTATTTCACGTTGCCTTCATGAAATTGAGGGTTTTGCAGTAATAGCTCCTAAGGCTTTCGTTGTCAATTCTACATTATATTATCTATTGTATCTTTTTTCACAGAGTGCTTTGAAAGAACCATGATATTCCAACCTCTGAAATATAGATTCGTGAGGTTGCCTCCTATCAGAAAAACGAACCTAATAATTTTCTGAAGCTACATCAGAGTCACACCCATTCTGAATGTAGCATTATAACATTGAGTATGTTGCATCTATCGCTCTTCAATTCCTACCTTTCACTTTCTTTGCTCCGATTAAACTATATCGTTATCTCATTGTAGACTCTGTTGTCTTTTCCCTGTCCATAATTGGCCTAGTATTCTATAGTCCAGTACCCTTCTAATTTCCTATGATTCTGTCAATTGTATTACTCATTTTTACTCCAATATAACCTCAAGGAGGAAGTTGATGATTTAATCTTGCATTTTTGTGAAAGTTACGAAATTGAAGGAGTTTTGAAAAAATATCTCTAGTGAATGAAGGAAATGTCCATCTATTAACTAAATTTACAGTTTAGAAAGTGGATTGCTAGTTTACCCGTGAATAATTCGGGGTAAGTAATTTTCTTTCATTTTCGGATTTCTTCTGAATATTTTAACATTATCGTTGTTTAATTTTTTGTTGTTCTCTTGTTTTTCTCTTCAATGAACCACGTTCTGTTTAATTTTATTGAAAGTTAATAATTGTAATTTTTCAAATATTGTAATTAGACCGAACGTGTGCATTGAGGGAGTGAGAATATTTTTTTACTTATGGAATTGATAATCCTAGGTTAGACCTCCAAGACAAGGTTTACCCAGACGTCTGAAAGTAGTAACGAACCATTTAACAGCCCAACGTGCCAGAGGAGGCGTGGTTGATGTAAGATTTACTTTCTGAGATTCTAGACGCATACCACAACGATGAATATTCTCTCTAGAGGCTCTGTATTAGGCTAAAGCGAAAGGCTCTTGATATAGTAGGCATAGCTGTATTTTATTCTATGTCTATTTTTAGTGTACTTACAGAGTAGTAGCAAATGGACACATTATTTGTAGTGTCCAAATAACTAGAGCACATATCTTATGCGAGTATCCTAACCACATATGTGTAATTACCTCCCCTCGAAACTTAACTATCAATCAACATAAGCCAAACAATTTTTTTTAGTTATATGCATGCGTTGGCAAACTTCTTCAACCGAGTTTTTTTATGTATCTCTTTCCTCTCTTTCAAATGACACTGATAGAAATATTATACTCGGACCAAAACCTACGCGAAACTTGAAGAACTAAAATTTTCAAGGACATAGCCTCAAAAAGCAAGGCCAAATGAATGTTAACATACATTATCGAATCTCAGTGTTCAATTCGCTACATTGCACCTAAACATGGTGAAAATGGTTATTTTGAGAGTCTTTTTGGCCATTTCTTAACATATATCTACAAAATTCAATAGCTACATACATTTATTCTTTTTTGAATACCATCGAATATCAATGTTGAACTCACCTTTTATACCTAAACATTCAAACAACTAATTTTTTCAAAACATTTTTCCTTTTTCAGCATATAACCTTAAAACCCAGTAACTCAGTAAATGTTCCAACATTTATTTTTCTGCACATCATCGAATCTTTATGTTAGACTCAATTTATGAACCCCAACATAGTTTGAATTCAATAAAGTCATTTTTCAAAATTATTTTCATATTATTTTAGCACATAATCTCGAAATTCAGTAAGAAGATGTGTTTAAACTTCTATTTCATAATGAAATATCAACATTAGTTTCATATTTTTGGGTACAAGCACTCAAAATTCAAAAATGTCGACATACAAATTCGTACCTCAATCGTAATAAAATGTTATACCCTTATGGCATTTAAATTATGTTTTTTAGTTCATTTTTTTTAAGGTAAGAGGTAGGTTGGTAGGTGCTTGAAGTAAAGTTAAAAAAAAAGAAGAAAATGAACTTTAGAAGTCATATTTATTTGTAGACTAAAATATCTAAAGAAAACAAACATAACAAAATCATTACAAAATAAATTCTTGTTCACACCCATTTTAAAACATTTACTTAAGTAATGGGATACAGACACGTTGACTCGTTGTTTATGAATACTAGAAAATAACCTCAAACTATTTTTGTAGGAACAAATAACAGAAATATTGCCTAATGTCTACATATATATATATATATATATATATATATATATATATATATATATATATATATATATATATATATATATATATATATATATTAAAATCTAAAATGATAGCTAGGTCTAGGTGCAATAGAAAAATAAAAGAAAGCTATTGTAGCTGCGATATTTCCCGAGATTTTGCTGTTGCAGATTCATTAATTACATCGCTAAAATTTACACCGTCAAAAATTTATAGTTCAATAGCTAATATTGTTAGCCCAGACAGTATTTCTTGAATCATTGTCGATCTTAAATGATTTTTAACTTTGAAAAAGATCGCTCGACAGAAGCTACAGATACAGGCAATGTCAAAAGAATTGTTAGTGAAATGCCTACGTTTGGAAAAGTGGAGATTAAATTGTTTTCAAATATATATTGTAAAATACTTAAGGGGTCAGACTCATCAGGTAATGAAAAGAACTTAAAAGCCTTAATTTCGTTATACAGATCATTGGAGTCTATATCTTTATTATCCTGATCTGTCAGTCGCTCTTCAAGATAAGAACAATGTTTTAATAGATCGCTGTTACTTAATTTGAAAATGACGCTAAAAACTCCGAAAATATTATCATACTCATTTAATAAGTCAAATCGGTTTTTTAGAGAGCTTATAGTTTGATCTATAATTTTTAAGAAAAACTAATTTTAAAGGCGGTTGATGCCCTTAATATAACCCCACAAGAAAAAATCTAGACTTGTAAGGTCCGGAGACCTAGCTGGTTATCTAACAAGACCACCACGTCCATTTGTTAGGAAATACATGATTCAAATGCTCCCTAACATGATGTGGGTAATGTGCCAGTGCTCCATCCTGTTGAAACGACAAATCTTGTCTTATATGCTCTGATACATCGGCAAGTAACATTGATAGATGATTTTGCAGAAAATCTAAATACATTTCACTATTGAGGTGCCCGTCGAAAAAGTGCAGCCCAATTAGATATCCATCTACTATAGCAGCCCATACATTCAAGGACCAACGATGCAGGTGATCTATTCGTCTCATGTGGTGTGGATTTTCCGTGACGTAATAATGAAAGTTGTGCCTGTTAACAAGCCCATTCTTGTGGAAAGTTGCCTCGTCCGAGAAAAGAACTCTGCTCTTTGGTTTTTTATGGGTCCTCTGTCACTGTCAACAAAACTGATGACTGATTGTCTTCAGCTGTAGCAGTTTCTGGTTTTTCATGTTTTTTGTAAGCGAGACTACCCGTTTCGATAAATCTAATTAGAAGTTTTTCAAAGCATCTTGCATCAGGATGCCTCTTGTCAGGAAACCTTTGTGCATAAACTCTACTTGCCAACAAAGAATTTCTATCACACTCACTCAGAATAAAAATTATATGAACCATAATTGAGAAAATTGGGTTCAAACCTCACTCTAACAATGTTTAATAACGAAACAGTGATATGTTCACCATGTAAAATGCAGAATATGATATGTCTGGACACCTGACAGAAGGCACAAATAAAAAAAAATGTCAACACATACCTCGATTTACGTTTAAATCATCTTGATTTTATCATTCGCTAAAAGAACTATCTTGTTTAGAATTCATTTTTATTAATTGAATCATTACAGAAAAATAAACTTCTGTGCGAACAATGATGCATGTTGATGAGTTTGATACGGTTTGTAGAATTTTCTTTAAAAATTTTTACAAATAATCAAATATTTCGAAAATGATCGAAGATAAAGATAGGGTTACTTCTGAAAAATATAGCACAGTATTTTATGCGTTGACATGAATAATAAAATACAGGGTGTTCCATTCGAAAAATAAAGATATGATATTTTAAAATAACAATAATTTTTTGAGTAACTCCTGTATAAAAGAAGGATAATCTATTTCAATTCATCAATGAAGCAATAAGAAAACGAAAGGAAGAAGTATTCATCCTCTCTGGCCGAAGAAGCTTGCGATGATGTGAGAGCCTATTTTCATGAGTTTTACGGAAAAAAAATTGTGACTATATATATATATATATATATATATATATATATATATATATATATATATATATATATATATATATATATATATATAGAGCCGATCTGCTCATGACACTTTAATCTAACTGCTCACAATTCGCTGACAACACAAAAATTTTCAACCACCCTACTAGCAATTTTAATCTCTTTCAGGAGGACCTGAATGCTATGGAAAATGGTGTATTGTTCTCCATGTTGGGAAAAACAAACCCAACCACCTATATACAATCTAAAGGCACAAGATTACCCAGAAAAGTCCTACCAAAGATCTGAGTATTACAGTGTCTGATGACCTAAGTTGGATCAGACACATTCAAGAAGTCACCTCGAAAGCCAAAATGATTTATCTGATGTTGAGATAATTTTGCCACTGTGATCTACTTGTGGCAGTAAAGATCTACACGTACTACTGCGTTTTATCCTCGAATTTGGAGGACCAGCATGGAGCCCGAATCTAAGAGCTGACGTGACGTTCAAAAATAATGGGGTTAGATACATTTGCGGATAGATGTACAAGAGGCGATCATATTGCGATGTACAGAGCACTTCATTACCTCTTGATAAGTGATTTAACCCGCCTGCTTATACTAAATTCTAATAATTTAAGAGATTACAATTTCAAACTCTAAGAAGAGTTCAAGACAACCTACCGGCAGAATTTTTGGTCGAATAGAGTGTACACCACGGAATGCTTTGCCCCTGAAAGTTGTTAATGCCACTAGTGTCAATCAATTCAAGAGCTGATTCGACTCTTGGAAGAATAATGAAGCTTGGGTGAACTTATTCACTTTGTTCTGTTCATTACGTTTGTACTTGTTGATAACAGTTTCATTTTAAAAGTATACATTATTGTGAGTCGTTACAGGCCTCGGCATTGACTCTCATCCCAATATAATAAAAATGATTATAATATCAGTTTCTCAATAACGAACGGTCTCTCTTTATTTGAGCGAGTCCAAGTTCATAAACAAGCGAATTCAATTATACTTCGACAGACAGAACAACCAAACATGAGCAATTTTCATCTTGAAACTATATGAGATCAGAGAGCAATCAGCATAAAATGAAAGTCTCGTCGTAAAGTCGCAGCAACGTGAATTTTTCGTTTTCATAAAAATAACATCACGTAGCTCGGTGAATATCCAAATTGGTTTTGAGCACGTTTTTATTTCATGCATATATATTGAATGAATATGAGTTTTATTCAAGCCTCCGCGTGATCCTAAACAGTTTTTCCGTTTATATATTAATTGGCGTTACTGCTTTGTGCATCATATGAATCTACTCGTATCTATAATATTTCACATTGGAATCGGCAATAAACTGTATGGAAAATAAACATTCAAATATTTACCATATGCAGAACGTAGCTTAATATTGATTGCCGCGGTTTTGTATTTGAAACAATTCGTTTGTGGAGGTGAAAATATTCATTTTGAATAAATTATATTTTGGTTTTGAAAATGGAAAACTGATATAAATAATTGATCAGTAAACATGTCGATGTTATTAATTAATTTAATCAATCAGTCGTTTGTAACAGGGACAAAATGTGTCAGAATTAATTGTTATGAGCTTTTGATTATTAGTATTTCACATCTGAAATCCTTGCCGTTTCTCTGGCACAACTATTATTTCGATAATAAATGGAAACGATTTCAACATGCTGATCAGTTGAGTAAAGCATTTTCACCGTTAGTCTTACCTAGAACAATTATGATTATACCGGGTGTAACTGTAATTAGGGCAACCCCTGTAACTTTTTTCTATTTGGAATATTTTGATGAAATTTGGAAATCGGATAGAAAAAAAAAATTTGGAATTTGATAACATTAATTTGTTCCACAATCCGTTTTCGATTATGCCGGAAACGATACCAACTTTCGATTTTCAAATGAACACCCTGTATTTTTCTGCTTATTTTAATTGTTTTAACTCATCCTACGACCTTTTGACATACTTTCGAGAGAAAATCAAAACACAATCTTTTTTTCTTACAATTTTCATTTTTCGTTCTAGAAGGCCATGAACAGTGACAATTGGCCTAGCTCAACATCTACTATCACGAAAATACAAGATTGTATCTAAAAATTTGACTATTCATTTCTTACGGGGTGTCAAAGTTTAAAATTTCAGTTTTCCTCAAAAAGTAGGTTTTCGTTTGAGACAACCATATCGGGTCATCCTGTATTACAGAAGCAGTATTTTTCATCTTTTGTTTATACCACTTACGTCACTCTACTCTTAACGGTCCCAGAGTTCCAGTGGAAAATACCTTGGCAATTTTAGCAGAGTTTCCCCATTCGCTAATTACAATAACTACATTGGCGATACAATAATTTTGTTCATACATAATATTCTGTGATTATGAAAAGATAGTTGGAATTTTTGAGGCCCCAGATACAAGCTGTTGTGAACGATATACCTATATTTTCAACAAAATGGTGCACCTTTTCACAAAACAAGAGAGGTCTGAAGGTATCTCGACGAAATTTCACACGAAAAATGGATAGGTACAAATGGTCCCATAAGATTGCCAGCTAGATGGCCAGATTTGAGTCCACTAGATTTCTTCCTGTGAGGCAATTTGAAGAATGAGGTTTACCAAACACCTGTTAGAACCCAAGGAGAATTGGAGAACCGTTTGAGACAGGCTATTGCAGGCATTACAGCCCAACAGTTAAATAATTCTGTGAGGGAACTATCAATCGTGTGCGATATTGTGTTCGTGAGAATGGTCGTATTTTTGAACATTTGTTATAGTTATTTCGTTTTCGCTGTTGGCTCTTTCGTTATTAACTCCGGCGCCTCGAAAAAATGAGCAATCTAAATTTTAGTAACAATCTTATATTTTCGTGATAAGAGATGTTGACCTAAGCCTATTGTCACTGTTCATAGCCTTCTAGAACGAAAGATGAAAATTACAAAAAAAAGATTATGATTTGTTTTTCTTTCAAAAGTATGTCAAAAGGTTGTAGGATGAGATGAACAATTAAAATAAGCAAAAAAATACAGGGAGTCCCATTTGAAAATCGAAAGTTGGTATTATTTCCAGCATAACCGGAAACGAAATGTCAAACATATTAATGTTATCAAATTCAAATTGTTGTCTTCTATTCGATTCTCAAATCTCATCAAAATATTCCAAATAGAAAAAAAGTTACAGGGGTGGCCCTAGTTTCAGTTACACACGGTATGCATTGCGAAAATGAAAAACAGATTTATCATTACCAGATGGTTGTGATGAAAATAATATTACAGTTCAAAATAGGTAGTTTTGAATGAGAGAAAAACTGTAATGATGAGGTCAATCTGTGGGTTTAGAGAAATTATCTTTGAGTGCCAAGTCATTTTATCTAGCTACGGATATGACCGGTCAGAAAACAAATTACTAAATTTCGGAAAGGTTACAAAAAGAAGGGACGCAAATTATCAATCAAGAAAAATATACTTAATTCAATCAGATAATGAATGGACAGTAAGGATTTCGTCGCAAAAATATGGAAAACTATTTAAACTCAAATTTAAATTCATACAAATAAGTTATTCAGGGCCCACGTATAACATTATATGCGTTTACATTAGTTAAATATTTATGATGTTACAATACGGTGCAGTTATTTCAAGAAAAAACTAATCAGAAAAAGAGTTAAATAATCCTTATACAAAAACGTATTTCAAATTTGAAGGTATATGAGAGAACTAATGAATTTATGAAATATCAACCAAAAAAATATGATAAGAGTAGTTGAGGCTGGGTGGCGTAGATTCCGTTAACGAACAAAATCGATAGCGTAATATGTGAGGTTCACCTCTTGGAGAAAGAAAAGACAAATGATTTTTAACTGACCTTATGTGAAGATATTATGGTGGTCTCCTGTTTTCCCAATCCAATCGGTCTCACATGAATTCCAGCGATTCCGTTTTGTTGAATTTTCCTTTCGTTAGAATTCACTCGTACAGATGAATTGAGTAATCAGAAAGGAAAGAGAATATAAGAAGGGAAAGGTGTAGAGAGTTGAATAGAGTCGAATGAAGGCCCCTCAGTAGATACGGGCCAATCGAGTGGTGCAAAATCCGACTTATCAAAGTCGTATTTCGAATAGGCGGCGAACCAACGAAATAGATATTAACGCACTATTCTCATAAAGCACATGTACTTCTTCAACTTAGAAAATCCGCTTAGCGACAAACATAATATAATTACGTCGAAGACGTCAACCAACAAGTGATTTCCGCGATCAACTTCCTTGCAGCAGGTTGTTCTTATCAGAAGAGGTAAGCGCAAAAAACGGTACTCATAAATAAAACGTTTACAGCGTACATCATTCATGCGAGTTTCAATTTTAATTCTAACAAGAAGAATGAAAAAGTTTACCAGCGGCGGAACGTTACATTGGGTTTATTTCATTCATAGTTACCTAAAGATCAGTTTATTAATTATAGTAGGAAAAATGAAACGTGACAACAATTGTGCTTCCCAAAAAAAATATTGATGTTTACATTATTGACATTTTTACATTTTCTGAGAATTATATACTTGGAATTGCTAGGGACAAGAATCGTCACTTGAGAATGATAGCAGAGGATTAGTATTGTACCATAGAATGAATTTTGAGAACTTAATTCGATTTTCAGCATTGTCAAATTTTCGTTTAAAATGAACTTTTGTTGTGTTTGGACTGTCTGTATGATATTAAACGTTCATAAAGATAAATTTTTAAATAGAAAATTGAAAGACCTTTTCAAAGTTATGCCACTCGAAGCACTTTCCCAATAATCAATTTTGACTCAGATGTTGCTGAGAGTTGATTTTACATCTGCCACAATCAGTCCATCTTTAGATAGAGGGGGTGGCAAATTTCGTTGGAACACACTGTACATAACAATATCGAAAATTCCGAACAAGTTGGCGATAATATCAAAATCTGCAGGTACAGATGCTCATCAGAAGAAAAAATGCAACAATTAAACACTCATAAACCATATTCATAAAGGTGATGAGAATTATAGATGAGATATTGGTATTTCTGATGAAATATGTACTCTTGAGATATAACCTCCGCATTCTTAATTTCCTAGCTCAGTTGTAATATATCTGGAAGAATTTGAAGGAAATATAAAAATTCAGGATAATTAAAAATTATTGAAAGAATAAGTTTATAACGTATATTAGCACATTTTACTATTTTCGATGGATTCCTGTTCGTGCAAACTGATAATAAATTCATTAAATTACAACGACAAATATTCAAAGGAGAATGAACTCTTGAAACGATTTTCATAACTTCAATTCCTTGAAGGATATTGATATTAATATATTCCCGCTTGTTATAAAGTATATTCGCGATACTTCAAGCATGAAAGAGAAGGCGACCGTTTTACCAGATATTGCTACTATATCCGGAAGCTGTGAAGTTTTGGAAAATTTCCTCTAACCCCCGAAAACTCAATTATCTCCCGTAATACATAATACATTTACCAGAGGGATAATCAAATTTCCTAACAATCAAGTAAACCTAACTTTGTATTATTCGAGGTCTTGGAAAACTCGTTACAAATTCCGACAACTGCGGGAAGTATAAGTTACCATGGAGTTACTACAATTTAAAACTTTGTATTGGAAGGGAACGAAAGCGACATCTGACGGCAGAGTAAAATCATGCTTCAGTACTCAAGAAATATATGGTAGACCCTAGTAGCAAATAATAAATGAATAAATAATTTCGCGAATTCAGAAAAATGAATGAAAAGCAAATAAACAAATTATAAAGCGCGAAAAGTATATCTGACTAAAGTTTTGACAGATAAGTGCCAATAACTTGGGTATTTTATGCCTTGCTCAAATGTCGGTTCTAGATGTATAATAAAAAAGGTAGATTGCCATTTGAAATAACAAAGTGATGACCCACTTCCGGTATAACCGGAAATGGTATCACTTCCAAAATATTTCACTTCAATTGGAAATCGCTAATTATGGCCTCGTATAAAATTCAGATTGATATTGTAATTGGAACTTTTAAAGTTTTTAACGGTCGGTCCCGGTGGATATCCCTGTGTACATGGTGCTTCAACGAAAACTAAACAGAGGCTATAGCTACCGAGATATTCATTTCTGATCAAAACGCAAAAACCGGTGAATTTTTGTTTCAAGGGGGACATCTTTTGGGGAACAAAACTTGCCTGAAATAACCCCCTAAGCGGGGTTGCAATCCTTGAACATTTTGAATAGGAAAGATGGGTCGAGTGATGACTCAAAATAAAGGTGGTATCCTTAGCTACATCGCCTTGAACGAATTACCATTTTTAATTGAAAACTGTAACATATACAGGGTGAGCAACTGAAAGATAGGGAAGACTATTTCTTTGAGACTATTCGAGTTTCAGTGAGGTAAAATGGAACAGATCCATGTTGATCAATAGCTGTCATCATCAAGTACCATCCTCATCTCAAATTTCAACCCCTGGAGTAGGGGTGATAACCCTTGAAAATTTGGAAGAGGGTAGATGGGTCGAGTGATAACTGGAAAGAAAGGTATTATCTTTGTCTGCATTCCCAAGAGAGAATTTTCATTTTTAATTGAAAACTGTAGAAGATACAAAGTGAGCCACTGAAAAATAGAGAAGACTATCTATCGCCCTGAGCTATTCAAATGTTATTTGAAATTTGAGATGTGAATGGTGTTTCGGAAGATAACAGCCTTTGATCTTCAATGAATCTGTTCCATTTTTTTGCACTAATACTTGAATAGCTCAGGGCGATAGATAGTCTCCTCTATTTTTCAGTAGCTCAGTCTGTATCTTCTACAGTTTTCAATCAAAAATGAAAATTCTTTCACGGGAATGCAGACAAAAATAATACCTTTCTTTCAAGTTATCACTGGTCCCATCTACCCTCTTCCAGATTTTCAAGGGTGGTCACCACTGCTCTAGGGGATGAAATTCGAGAAAAGGATGGTACTTGATGATGACTGCCATTAGTCAGCATGGATCTGTTCCATTTTACTTCACTGAAACTTGAATAGTCTCAGGGAAATAACGAAAGGTATCCCGCAGATTGTTAAAAATTCAACAGAAAACCCAATGGCGCTCACTTTGACTGGTCGTTTAGCTACACATACTTAGCCCCTCTATGGGCTCAATTTAATGATTTTATTTCAATTATGGAAAACGACCAACCTGCTTCTTTTATGGTCACTGAATCTTGGTTACACTCAAATATTCCTGATAGTTTAATTTCAATTAGTGGTTATTCAATTCTGAGAACCGACAGATTGAATGGAACTGGAAGAGGAGTCTGTGTCTATCTCTCAAATCTAATCGAACGCATTTCACTGTGAGAACATCTAATATTAACTCTCCAGGTTCGGAAAATCTTTGCATAAATTTGAAAAATAGTATTTTCGAGTTAACTGTATGCTGCATCTATCGTCCTGGCGATATCTCACGGATGTAGAGTGGAAAACTAATAGAGCACATACACCAACATGTCGACTGTTCAAGGAATTTCTCGATGAAACACACCTACATCAGCTTATTATAGAGCCCACACGCTTTCCAGTTGGGCAGGTTGAACGTACTTTGGATCTTCTTGTCACATCTGATCAGAACTTGGTTTCAGGTATCGAATACTTACCCCCAATTGGTATATCGAACCATGTTGTGATAAAGTTTAAGATTCAGATATTATATGACCCAATCACCTATCGACGAGTAATTAACTATGATGACCGATGACCTCAACTATGACCTGCAACGAATGAGCTGGAATGAACTTCTCACTGTAGTTGATGTAATTGGAGTTTTCGGTAATTCACAGCCGGCGATAAATTGAAGCCTTGGATCACAAAATTCAAGAGCGAAAGAAGAACTTATGGCAGAAATACAGATACGACATAGACTAGAATGAGCACAGACGTCTCTCTAATGAAATGAGAATGAAAATAACAACTAGAAAGAATACCTACGAGTCCGACATTGTCAATAGTAAGAATCCTAAAGAGGGTTTCAAGTATGTTAGATCGCATCTAAGCAGCAAAGTTCAAAATCCTCAAATTCGCATAACCGATGTCATCCCAAACGACGGTGATGAGGTCGCCAATAAGTTTGCTAATGTCTTTAACGAGTCGTATACAGATGAACCAAATATCCAGCCTCCACAAGTAGATCTATGCCTTAGAACAATGCATTAAATGCACGATATAAGATTCACTGAAAATTGAGTTTTGAAAAAGTTTAATGGACTCAATATATCAAAATCTCCAGGACCCGACAATATTTCAGCTTTCTTTATAAAAAAGTACGCTTCTACCATTGCCGCGCCACTTGCTAAGCTCATGCAGCAATCTTTTTCAAGATCAACACTCCTGAACATCGAGAAAAGAGCTGCTGTAAAGCCAATTTATAAAAGTGGGGACTAGTTCGGTGCCGGAAACTACCGACCAATTAGTTTAACACCCATTGTAGCTAGAGTTATGGAGTCTATAATTGCTGATGCACTGATCGACTTCTTTACGATAAATAATATTATACCATTCGAACAACATGGTTTTACAAGAGAGAAGTCACTCGTTACAAATTTACTTCACTGTTTCGCTGATTGGACTGAATTTCTAGATGAAGGTCACCCAGTGGATATAGTCAACCTCGACTTCAGCAGGGCTTTTCCCAGGGTTCCAAAAAATCGATTGCTGCATGAATTGAGTCATTTCGAGGGGGAACTTCTCGCTTGGATATCAGCATTCCTTAGTAACAGACAAATAAATAGTTCGTTGAGCGTGAGTAAAAAGTTCTAAGTGGTGTGCCGCAGGGGTCCGTTGTTGTATCTCTGCTGTTTAACATGTATACATCGGACTTAAAATACGCCGTTGAGTCAGGACTTTCTATGTACGTGGATGACACTAAAATATACCGCAAAAGTAGTCATTCAGGTTGATCTCGACCGCGTTTTCGCGTGGAGTTATAATTGGTTATTGCCGCTCAATACTTCTAAGTCTGTTGTGCTCCATATCGGTAGGAACAACTCAAAAGTGCAATACTTTATTAATAATCAACGCCTTAAAGACACAAATTCCCATCGCGACCTTGGATTTATTATCAACTCTACACTTTCTTAGTCCGAACAAATATTACAGCAAGTCAAAAAAACGAACTCTATTAGTTATGTACTTTCGAAAGTGTTCACATCGCGCAACGTCAAACTGTGCTCCACTCTATTCAGGAAGTATATAAGGCCAATTCTTGAATTCGCAAATCCTATTTGGTATCCTACTCTTGTGCGGGACATCGACATAATAGAAAACGTACAGAGACGCTTCACACGGCTAAAATTCCATTTTACCCAACGACCACCTTATGGAGAACGTTTACGAATGATGAACCTCATTCCGTTGGAGTGGAGAAGAAAACGTGGTGATCTCATCCAAACATTCAAGGCTTTGTGTTTGGGGGATTCCCCAGTAGCTCACCTTTACACTCTGAATGATGACGAAAGACTTCGAGGACATTGCTTCAAACTTCGCGGAGAAAATTTCAGAACTACCAGCTGTCAGCAGTTCCTTCCTAACAGAGTCTTTCATGACTGGAATACTTTGCCAAAAGAAGTTGTAGAGACGAGAGATGTTACGAATTTCAAAATTTTGCTGGACAATAATTTTTTGCACTTTAACTTTTTCATTTATTTTTATATAGAGTTAGTATACGAATTTCATTCCCCAACTCTCATTCAGCTCAAATAATAATAATAATAATAATAACTACCCTCAGGGCTCAGGAACATTGTTTCTGAGTACGGGCTTAGCGAACCCGAGGTACCCAAGCTGAACCTGGCAGTAGGTATAAAATGTAACCTATCCAATGATGTACAATCTAAGGAATAAACGGGTGAATCGACATTGTACCACCATAACCTCTTGTCGCGTTCAAGATTTAGGAAGAGGGTCTTGTTCGGAAAGTGAGTCACAGTCTCCCTCGGTTAGCGACGGAAGCAGCGTGATATCGAGTAGGGATACTGCAACACAAAACCGAGTGGGAAATAACATCAACACCTCTCAACCGACTCTTGATGTTTCAACGGCGGCGCAAGCCATTATGCCTACGACCACGAGAGCCGGACTCCCTAGGAAACGCATGAAGTGGACTCCAGAAATGAATACCTTCATTATGCGTTCCTATTACAAGATTACAAACTTGGAATCGGAAATGACAGCATACAGATACGCGTTACATCTTGCGTTCATAGAAAAATATCCTGAATTACAGCACATATCCGAGCAGAGAATTTCGGATCAACGAAGAACAATCGTTAAAAACAGGCTACTTTCTTCAGAAACGCTGCAAAGCTTACGAGAAGAGGTCATAATGGAACTCAGAGGCGAAAATGATACTCATAACGGTATACCTGCTGGAGTCAATGAAAGTGTTACAGATAACATCGAAGCCACGGAAACGAATATTAACATGGAACGCCCTCTTGAGCCGAATCAGCAGAACGAATATACGTATTTAGCAAGATCAGAACTCAACAGAGCAATAACTGAATTCAGTGGTAGTAACCCAACTAAAAGACCTAAACTGCCCAAACTCAAGACGAACAAGAACACCAATATCATCCTAGCAAGTGTAAACTCAATGTTTGAAGAATATACCGACCAGAACACCTTGGAGAAGATTCACACTTTGATTTATTGTGGAGCAGTAGCGGTTCTTCGACTTCACAAACAACAAATCTCCACAACTCTGATTCAAGCTGAGCCAAAAAGCGTCAGAAAACCACCATGGCAAAAACGACTGGAGAAGGATATTGATAATATTAGAGCAGAAATCGGTCGCCTCACAGAATTCCTGAGAAACAGAAAACCCTCAAGGCGCTTGAAATCACATATACGCAAAATTTATAGGAAAACTGGTACGAACACAAAACACCCTGATCACAAACAACACATCGACGTGTATATGGACACTTTGAAACAGAAACTTCAAGCAAAAGCAAAGAGGCTTTCAAGATACGTCAAATGTACTGAAAGGAAACACCAAAACCAAAGGTTCCTCCAAAACGCTGCCAATTTTCATAAGGGAAATAACAAAACTGCGACCAACAACAACAGAGAAGTACCTGACGCACAGTGCTTGACCGACTATTGGTCATCAATATGGTCGAACCCCAAAGAACACAATAGAGATGCGGAATGGATCACGAATGAAAAAGAACGCCTCGATATCAGACATATGGACTTCGATGGAATAACGGAGGAAGAAATTACAACAGTAATTGGAGCGACCAACAATTGGAAGGCCACAGGTATAGATAATATCCACAACTACTGGTACAAGAAGTTTGATAAGCTCCATGGAGCCCTAGCGAAACAGCTCACGTATGTTCTTCAACATCCCAAGAAAACACCCACTTTCCTAACGCAAGGCTTAACATATATGCTACCTAAGAGCGATAGAACACAGGATCCGTCTCAATATAGGCCAATCACTTGCCTGCCAACACTCTACAAAATACTCACTTCATGCATATCCAATCGAATATACCAACACCTTGACGACAACAATATATTAGCAGAGGAGCAGAAAGGATGCAGAAAGAAACACCACGGGTGCAAGGAACAACTCATCATCGATTCTGTGATAATGAAACAGGCACACGTAGGGCATCGCAATGTTCATTCAGCTTTTCTCGATTATCTGAAAGCATTCGATAGTACCGCCCATTCTTGGCTTGTTGAAGTATTGCAGATATACAAAATTCACCCAGCCCTGGTAGAGTTCTTGAAGACAACAATGACACACTGGCGCACGTCTCTGCAGGTCAACATGAACAATAAATCAATTAAAACCGACGAGATACCCATACGTCGTGGAATTTTTCAAGGAGACTCTTTGAGTCCACTATGGTTCTGTTTGGCAATGAACCCATTGTCCTCAATGCTCAATAGAACTGGATACGGATTTAGGATAAAAGCAGAAAGGAATTATCATACAATCTCCCACCTGCTGTATATGGATGACATCAAATTATATGCTTCGAACAAGAAGCAATTGGATGATTTGCTGAAAACTGTCAGTGAGTTCTCGGCAGATGTTCATATGAAATTCGGGATTGAAAAATGTAAGACCCTGAACATTCAAAGAGGGAAAGTCATAGATGGTGAAACACAACTTCCAAACGGTGACATTATACAGTGCATGAGAGATGGCGAAACATACAAATATCTGGGATACCAACAAGCCAGATTGTTAGACCAAAAACAATCAAAGGAGAAGATTCGTTCAGAATACAGTCAGCGTCTGAAGTCTGTGCTGAAATCGATGTTGAACTCGGGAATCTAGTCAAGGCAATTAACACCTACGCCATTCCAGTGTTGCTTTACTCATTTGGAATAATCAGATGGACTAAGACGGAGCTAGATGATATTCAAAGGCAGACCCGAACGATGCTGACAAAATACAACAATCATCATCCAAAATCGTCTGTGATACGAACAACTTTGAAGCGGAAAGAAGGAGGACGCGGATTAATAGATGTTGTCAATTTACACACCGAACAGATAAGAAATCTCAGAGAATTCTTCTCAGAAAAAGCTCTCACTTCTGACCTACATAGAGTGGTATCGTTGGCTGATAAGGGATGTACACCTCTAAATCTTGCTACCAGAGATGACCTGCTGAATCTACCATTCCTATCAGATACTGAAAAACAAGAGCAATGGTCAAGAAAGGAATTGCATGGACGACATCACCATGAGATTAATCAACCACACATCGACAAAGAAGCCTCCAATAAATGGTTGATGAAAGGAGAATTATTCGCGGAAACAGATGGATTCCTTATGGCCATCCAAGACCAAGTGATCGCTACAAACAACTACAAAAAATTTATTATGAAGGACGGAACATTACAAACAGATAGGTGCAGAAAATGCCATATAAGATCGGAGACGATACAGCATATTACGTCCGGATGCGAACAACTGGCCAATACAGACTATCTTCACAGGCATAATCAAGTGTGCAACATTATCCATCAGAAACTTGCACACAAGTACGGACTTCTGAATACATTCCAGCCATATTACAAGTATCAACCGGCGCCCGTATTGGAAAATGACTCTATCAGATTATACTACGATAGGCCTATTATCACTGACAGAATGGTGACGAATAATAGGCCGGACATAGTGGTGTATGATAAGAGAGCCAAGACAGCAATGCTGGTGGATGTCGCCATACCAAATAATAACAACGTGCTGAATAAGTTCCAGGAGAAAAAGTCCAAATACACAGACCTTGCTATTGAGATCAAGCAGATGTGGCACCTCGACAAAATAGATATCGTTCCTGTCATCATATCCTCGACTGGTTTAATACCCAAAACTTTGCATGATAGCCTTAAGAAATTAGAATTGCATAAGAATACCTATATAGAAATGCAAAAAGCTGTAATTCTTAATACATGTAGGATAGTTAGGAAATTTATGTCAAGTATATTGTAATCGAGCCTATTCCCTTTGATTGCTAAATCTGGGAAAGGTAAATTATATCCAGCTACTAGCTGAGATAGTGCATAAGTCCACGATAATAAATACTAATGTATTGTAAGACCCTGAACATTCAAAGAGGAAAGTCATAGATGGTGACACACAACTTCCAAACGGTGACATTATACAGTGCATGAGAGATGGCGAAACATACAAATATCTGGGACACCAACAAGCCAGATTGTTAGACCAAAAACAATCAAAGGAGAAGATTCGTTCAGAATACAGTCAGCGTCTGAAGTCTGTGCTGAAATCGATGTTGAACTCGGGGAATCTAGTCAAGGCAATTAACACCTACGCCATTCCAGTGTTGCTTTACTCATTTGGAATAATCAGATGAACTAAGACGGAGCTAGATGATATTCAAAGGCAGACCCGAACGATGCTGACAAAGTACAACAATCATCATCCAAAATCGTCTGTGATACGAACAACTTTGAAGCGGAAAGAAGGAGGACGCGGATTAATAGATGTTGTCAATTTACACACCGAACAGATAAGAAATCTCGGAGAATTCTTCTCAGCAAAAGCTCTCACTTCTGACCTCCATAGAGTAGTATCGTTGGCTGATAAGGGGTATACACCTCTGAATCTTGCTACCAGAGATGACCTGCTGAATCTACCTTTCCTATCAGATACTGAAAAACAAGAGTAATGGTCAAGAAAGGAATTGCATGGACGACATCACCATGAGATTAATCAACCACGCATCGACAAAGAAGCCTCCAATAAATGGTGGATGAAAGGAGATTTATTCGCGGAAACAGAAGGATTCCTTATGGCCATTCAAGACCAAGTGATCGCTACAAACAACTACAAAAAATTTATTATGAAGGATGGAACATTACAAACAGATAAGTGCAGAAAATGCCATATAAGATCGGAGACTATACAGCATATTACGTCCGGATGCGAACAACTGGCCAATACGGACTATCTTCACAGGCATAATCAAGTGTGCAACATTATCCATCAGAAACTTGCACACAAGTACGGACTTCTGAATACCTTCCAGCCATATTACAAGTATCAACCGGCGCCCGTATTGGAAATGACTCTATCAGATTATACTACGATAGGCCTGTTATCACTGACAGAATGGTGACGAATAATAGGCCGGACATAGTGGTGTATGATAAGAGAGCCAGAACAGCAATTGGTGGATGTCGCCATACCGAATAATAACAACGTGCTGAACAAGTTTCAGGAGAAAAGTCCAAATACACAGACCTTGCTATTGATATCAAGCAGATGTGGCATCGTACTCGAGAAAATAGATATTGTTCCTATCATCGTATCCTCGATTAGGGTTAATACCCAAAACTTTGCATGATAGCCTTAAGAAATTAGGATTGCATAAGAATACCTATATCAAGATAATGTAATCGAGCTGTAAATTATATCGAGCTAACAGCTGAGATAGGATAAGTCCACGATAATAATATCAATTATATTGTAATCAATAATAAATCATGAAGACAATCATCAACTACCAGCAGATCTGCAAGAGTTGGTTGATGAATATGCACTGAAACAAGTATTAGTTGACGAGCAGAAGTCAAATGATTTTTATTCAATTTAGAAATTGTTAAAGTCGTTAGTTACAACTGTGGACTTAAATCCGAAGCGATAAGATTGTAAGGAACTCCTAAAAAAATTTCGTAAGTTTAATGATGAATGCATCGTCTATAACAATGAATATAAATTGGAAAAAGAGCTTCAAGACTTTCATAATAACAAAATCAGGATGGATAATGATGATATATGTAAGCTTTATTGTGAAACAATTGACCAATCTCAATGTTCTCAATAGCTTGATGCTAGGCGTTTGAGATTATTTGCAAGTAGCAACATTCATAATATTAATATAAAAATCCGTAAAACTGTAGACAAGCTAGTTAATAACATTTTGTATCTTGCTAATGTTGACAATGAATCTAAAAATTAAGGTTTAAGTCAGGAAGATTCAGCAAGAAAGGAGTATAAATAATTGAATGATTATGAAGTCAAAAAAATGAGTGCTATAGTGTGTGAAAAACAACCATGGCTATGTGCAAGCCTTGATGATGTAGGAATAGATGATGAACATGTTGCTAGACTGATTGAAATCAAGTGTCCTATAGAGATAAGCCTGTAGTAGATCGTGAAAACGAAACCTGCAATGTTAAACACTTGTACTTCAAAAACGGTGAAGTTGAACTAAAAAAAATGAGCCTTATTTATTATACAAGTGCAACTCTACGTTACCGGAATGTTTACTCTGATGTGATCTGTTTGTCTAATCACAATTGAATGATGGTTGGTATACTGTAGCTGTTAATAGAGATGAGTCATTTTTTCAGGAAGTAGTATTAGGTGCTGAAATTTTTTATTTTAACCATTTCCTTCCTGCTGTATACTTGAAATTCACCAAAGAATATTATAGCAATACTAGTGGTAGTGTAGAATTATTGGGTCGACGTAGTTTTACTGGAGTCAATGTTATTAATAATATTTGAAATAGCTGCTAATGAAGCTATGAATTATCAGATTAAAAGCTCAAAGTTTATATAAAAATTATTTTAATATATTGTGCTTTATATTAGGTTTCAGAAACTTAAAATGTGATTCTAACAATAATTATTAGCAAGAGTTGCTTAATTCGAATGAAAGTTTTGAAATTTGTTGGTGAATTTGAAAATTATCCAAATGTTAATAGATTTTAATGTTAATGGCATGTAGAAAAAATTCTAATAGAACTTGATTTTAACTTATTATTATTGAACTTGCGCATTCATTCCAGGCATAAATTATGTACAAATTTTTAATGGATTTAGACATTCTTAACTCTTTATGTTCTTTGTCACCTATGATTGGAAGCTGTTGATCAACAAGAACGCAGCAGACATGTAAGATATTACCGACACAGTGCAACAAGTTCTTCGTTATTTTATCCAAAATTGAATAAATCCGTAACCTCTGCGTAATACTCTTCACATGGATCCTTACACTGGCTACGTGATAAAAAGTTTCTTCAGTTTCCTCTGTAGAAAACTCATCTTTCTTTCCTAAATATGGTGGCATGACGATTATGACTCTTCTTCCACTCTGATCGATAGCTGCTTTCATTTCTTGGAATCCTTTAACACCCAAAACAACATTACCTTCTTCCAGATAATCAATCAATCCAGATTCTATCGTTATTTGGGAGTAAGTTTTTCTTCCACCAGCAATAGATAAACCGGGAGTAATACCAATGAGTACTTTCGCTGTGAAAAATTTTCGTAGTGAAATTAACGAAAAACACGACTATCGATCTTCGATGGAACAAAAACAAAATTCAGTACAATGTATAATTACTCGAGTATTTGCACACTTTGAATAAAAGCATTTAGGCATAGTTGCTTGAACAACGTCTATCATTGGCCAAACATTTAAATTGGCTGTTGCTTCAGCTAATGTCTGTAAAGTTGTGTAAAAAATTTCAGAAACTATCGTTCTATGAACATTTAATAGAACTGCGAAAGCTGAACTGCCAAAGCTCAAAACTTTAATCCTGTTTTTATTTTCATCGAAAGTCTATCTTCTTGAGCAACCTTATATTTTTGTTTTTATTCTCTTAAACAAAAATTTGAAATTGTTGAAAGAAATACCAGCTAGGTCAATTAGTTATTCATTTTGTAAATAGATTTGAAACCAAGAAAAATTTTTTCGACGGTACTCTTGACTGGTCTACGAATAGTGATACTACAGTATCACTTTTTCAGCATTTAGATATATAATATATCTATTACAAATAAATTTTTTCCTGCTAGAGAGTCAGAAAAAAATCTGCCTGACACTTTTATCTAATTTTAGGTTTTCATCACCAACAGGTTCATTAACATCATCCATGTTTTGTTCATATCTTCAGCTACTTCACTATTTTCTATTGTCAAGGCAGATATTTTTTTTCGTATTTCTCTCTTTTGAGAGAAATTGGTATTCGTGTCAGAAAACTTGCAACGGCCAGAATATAATAGAATACACCGCTAGAGAACAGCAACATAGAGGCAAAGAAGAAAGCGGAATTTAGGTTTTGTCCTAAATCTCCAGATGGTATAAGAATTTATCGACGAGCAAGTAAGCGTTTCAATCAAGACAATTTAGCAACAACAATCGGTTATTGAGGCGAGTTCGTAATGGTTCTGGGGTTGTATAAGTATGGGTGGAAAAGCAGAAGTAATTACAGCTGATAGGGGGTCCATGACTGCTGAAAGCTAGTTTTAGGTCTTCAAGTTGTACCATTAACTCATAATGTAGGTGAAAATTTCATGCAGATGTATGATAATGCCACACCTCATGTACCAAGAGTAATAAATGATTACCTTAATGGACCTAAAATAGAATGGTCGGCAAGAAACTTCGATCTCAATCGAATCTAAATAAAGTAAGTCAGGTTCGTCAAAAAGAATGACGCAACCACACTTCCGTAATCTTATCGAAGGTATGCCAATACGCATTCAAGCTCGAGGGGGTAACACCTGCTACTGAGTGGGTGTTTATTTATTAACTTTATGTTTGAATTCTTTCACTTTTCATCCAATTCATTTTTTCCATGCTATTCCTATTGACAATGTTAATCTGTTGCAAAAAATTTGCTAACGCCATGAATCAAAGACTACGTCATTAAGAATGAATGTAGCTTTGTAATGAAGTATTTCTTCATGCTCAGAAATTCTAAAGGTTGATTCAAAATTCGTGAAATTTTCGGTTTACCTTCGTATATGGCTATGCAAAATGCATTATCACATATTACCAATGTCAATTTTCATTCTGCGTTAGACAATCTGTAACATATTGAAAATTCAAGGATATCGAACAATAATAAATCAGAGGGTTATGAAGGTAAACTAGAGGATAATTTCTACTTGATCGAATTTCTTGCCAGTGAGTGTATCTGAGGAGTCACTACTAAAATAGGTTTCGAATACTTAGGAAACCCTGTATATTAAAAACAGTAAACCACGACCTGATGAGATATCCTTCAATAATGCTTCATGGTTTCATTCGGATATCATATTTATGTCAGATTATTCGAAATATACTTTTTTGAATTCAAGTCATTGTGAAATCATTTCACGTAAAACTGCTCTACCCGGCAATTGAGATTGCTTTATTGCCCGAATTCAAGAAGTTGCCACCCGGGACTCTAAATTTGACTATTATACAAAAGTTGAAAACAGGCGACAGAGATCATAAGTTTGCATGGGCAAAGAGTTGAGGATTGACTTTGTAAGCTCTAGGTATACGCTGCCAAACTCTCTAACCCCTCAAAGCCAATGACTTCAGCCGTTTAGAGGCGGCGAAAGTTTCAGGACGTATCAATCTGTTGGAGCGTCAATACATGGAAAAGTTATTAAGTGCCATCCGAGACTTGATATTCTCGAGTTTTCCTTATTGAATATTCCTGAAACGTTTGAGGTATGGATTTAATTTGCTGTAAGGTAGCTTAGAATTCTATTTACACACACGATTAATTAATTAAGAAAATTGAAAACTTTTCGGAGTACAGTTCTCAACAATTGATGAGGACCATAACTTAATTATAGGGTAAACTTGGAAATAGTAGAGTGTTTTTAATTATGTGACCACATGTTGATTTGTACGGAGTAGATAGATTTCGACGTGCTACTACGGAGCCATGTGAAATATTATGATAGACGAAAATGATCCCATTCCCTGTGTTCTTTTTGCGTGAAGAATCCATTACCGCAAACAGATTCAAGCTAGCTTTGTTCGTTTTCGAAGTATTTGGAAATTTCCAATATTTTTGGAATCAGTCAAATGCCAATATCTTGGTTGTTTTTTGCGTAGAATGCCTGCGCAAACTTTTTTGTCCAACGGTTTTTGGGTTATAACGCAAACTTACGGTTTTTTGAATATAAACCATAGGTAACTTTGATTTCGTTAAATAGAGTTCTTTTGTTCTCTTCAAAAACTTATCTTATGTCAACTCGATTTTTCCATCCATGACGTGTTTTAATGAAAATTTAAAAATTGTATTAACTTTTCCCCAATTTTATCTCTATGACCATTCACATAATTTAGACCGAGTAATTGAAATAGCTTAAGTATGTTCTGTGCTCTTATTATGACAGTTTAAAATTAATTTTTACTATGAAAAGTCAGATAAATTACACTGAACAACGAAATTGTATTTTCGTCTGATGAACGACTTATGTTACTTGAGGCTTACTAATTTCACGTCGCTGATTCTAAATATAACCTCATTTGTTTCCTAACAACTCTTGTTTACGAGTTATAGTTTTTATTGAAAAAACACTTATTCACCATAATATTTTGATATTAATTTAAAGAATATCAATTTGCTATAATTTGATATGGCATCGCCAAAAATAGTTTGTGCTAATGATTTAAATCATTTTTGTTTCATTAGCGGAGAGTATATATATTCAAAGGCTACCGTTTGAATGTGACAGAGATCATAAGTGAAGCTCTCAAAAATTACTTTGGGCATGCGGTGGAACAGCGTGATAAACCTTGGGTTCCTCAAAACGTTTGTTGAACGTGCATTTACTCTCTACGTTTATGGACAAATAAGATAAGAAAAACTTTCTTGTACGAAGTTCCTCTTATCTGGAAAGATCCCGTTAACCACAATGATGACTGCTATATTTGTTTGGTGAATATAACTGACATTAAGCGAAAAAATCGAGCCAAATGGAAATATCCTTCCATATAATCGGCATATTGTTCGGATTTCAGACACTGCCGCTTCGTTTCTCGGCATCCTGCTTAGTTGCGCTATTGTGGCTCTTGGGGGCTGCGTGCATGGCGGGCAGATTTGGGAAATAGCTCTTGTCAGGAAGGATTATTCATTGATCTTGTCTCAAGTTTACATATGTAGACTCCTCGCGAAGTTTATTGCCGAAGATATTTGTCCCATCAAATATTTACCGACGGGAGGTATTATCTCGGAAACAGAGGCCCAGAGCACTATTTCAGCGGGATTATTTCGTTCGTTTTGTATCGTTGATTTGACTTACGGAACGGCGAAAGATGTCTCCCAAATGTTAGAATTTTTAACGTTCTCACATCTGTTTGTAATTGTTCGTATCTTTCTCGAAGTCCGGTAGCGGGTTCGCCGTGTCGGTACATAGAGGGCGACTCTCGTACGTATGTACGAGGTGCGTCCTTTCTGGAATCGATGGGGTACCCCGATGTAGCTTGATAGGATGCCGAGAAGCGATATGCGACACTGATGAGCTCCTAACAGGGGCGAAACTGCAGTCTGCCGCTTCGTTTCTCGGCATCCTGCTTAGTTGCACTATGGTGGCTCTTGGGGGCTGCGTGCATGGCGGGCAGATTTGGGAACTAACGCTCGTAAGGAAGGATTATTCATTGATCTACGGATTTTAGAATAATTCCTCTTGTCTCAAGTTTACATATGTAGACTCCTCGCGAAGCGCAATATATCTAAATCTGAAAAGGGGCATTCAGAAAGACATTGTAGTAGTACTTTTCATTACGACCGTGCTATTTGATGAGATGCCTTAGACCGTTGGGCATTAGGTAGAGGGTAATAAGCTGTTCATTACTAACTTAACCACTCATCCTTCACATGTTAGATTCGAATTTTATTGTTCGTGTAAAAATTTTAAAGATGTGATACAATAATACTATACAGTGTGTTCCAACGAAAATTTGACCCCCCCTATAACTCCGAAATGAGTAACATTAGCGAAAAACACCAAGACACGTCGATTTTCGTTTCGAGGGGGAGCATTTTTCGAAATAATTCGAAACTTGTCAGATCAACCCCCTACCCCCAGCAACCCTAATTTCGAAATTCATCATAGGGAATAAGGGTCGAGTGGCACCTTACTGTAAAGGTCTGTCAATTCTCCATTCTGATTTGTCATTTTAGAATTTTAAATTGACATACAGGGTGTCCCAACCGAGGGTAAAGTTGAATTCCTGCAAATCCCAAATACTAAATGAAATCGATTTATTTTGGCATAATGCAAGCGCAGGTTTATGCTCGGTCTAGAAAAACGACCTACACTTGTGAATTTGGAGTTGGTGCAATGAACCCCCTATTTCCAGCATCCCCAACTCAAAAATCATTCGATCGAAAATAGGTCAAGTGGCACCTCGTTGGAAAGGTATTTCAATTTTCTCTGCGAATTTGGTAGTTTCGAAATTCAGAATCAGCATACAGGGTGTCCCGGAGCAGGAACACTGAAAACCCAAATAACTTTTTGAAACTGGTTCATTTCGGTATAATACGAGAACATGTTTATGTTTGATTCGAGAATAAGACTCTCTTGCGAGAATATGGAATTTTTGCAATCAATCTCTTCCATTCAGCATCCCCAACTCAAAAAATCATACAAGTGATTACAGGTTGAGTGGCAAAGTTCCAGAAAGATTTTTCTATTTTCTGAATCACTGAGGCATTGGTTTCAGTTTGGCAATCGAGGTTTTCTGGCGTGAGGATCAGGATGAGGGATGATGGAGAAACTGATTGGATGCTCATCTAAACAGGAAAATGAGATTTATTGAACTTGTATTCAATTGAAAACAAAAACTAACTTGATTATTACAACAATTGTTCAAAATGACCTCCGCCCACCTCCATACAGTTATACAGACGATTTTCGAACTCTCTTCTCACATTAGCGAAAACTTCAGGAGTCAAAAGTCGGCATTCTGTGATAATCCTCATCCGCAGCTCCTCCAGGTTTTCTGGTCTTGTGGCATAAACTTTAGATTTTAGATGGCCCCACAAAAAAAAATCTAGGGATTTAAATCTGGTGACCTGGCTGGCCACTCAACAGGTCCTCTTCTACCAATCCACCTTCCTGGGAAATTTTCGTCTAAATATTGGCGCACCCGAGCATCATAATGCGGAGGAGCACCGTCTTGTTGAAAACGCATTTCGTCCTCAGAAAGAGTTGGATCGTTCTGTAAAATTTCTGTCAATCTAGGATGTATGTGTTCCTCTAACAACTGTAGGTAGCCATTTCCATTCAGATTACCCTCAATAAAGAAAGGCCCAACTAGATGATTGCCAAAATTCCTGCCCAAACGTTCAACTTCTGAGGCCTTTGCGTGTGGGCCTCTCTAAACCAATGAGGATTCTGTGTGTCCCAATATCGACAATTATGTCTATTCACTTCACCACTGAGCATAAAGGTGCTTTCATCAGAAAAACAGATGTTATTCAGAAAATTTGGATTAGCGTTTAGGTTTTCACTTAGATTTTCACAAAACTGTAAACGACGATCTGGATCATCTTCGTTTATTTTATGCACTAATTTTACGTTGTAGGGTGAAATTTGTGATGTTTCACGATTCAATGGACAGTTGTAGCTGATACACCAGTCAGACGAGATAGTTTTCTGATCGAAGTAGTATTCTCCATTTGTAGATGACCCACTACTGCCACTTCCGTTGCCTCATTTCTGACAGGACATGCCACTTCATGTTTTTGTTTGCCACCGAACCCGCAGCTAGGAATTTGTCAACCAAATATTTAACGTACTGGTGACTGACTCCTTTCTCTTTCAGGATGGTTCCTATCGAATATCCTTGCCGTTTCTTTGGCACAACTGTTATTTCGAAAATACGTCGATACAATTTCGACCCTTTCCTCAGTGGAATAAACCATTTTCAGATTAATTTCAACTGACGAACAACAACAATAATGAGGAACTGATCTGAATAATAATAATATTTCATTGCAAAATGAGAAATAACAGATGACTGCACGCCAGATGGAAATGAAAAAATGTGAACATTTTCAATGCAGAAATCAGCTTTATTTCTTCGTAATTGATGCTCAACACATCGTACCCCAATACTTTGGGGTACGATGTGGAAATAGGGGGTTGATTGCACCAACTCCAAATTCACAAGTGTAGGTCGTTTTTCTAGACCGCGCATAAACCTGCGCTTGCATTATGCCAAAATAAATCTATTTCATTTAGTATTTGGGATATCCAGGAATTCAACTTCACCCTTGGTTGGGACACCCTGTATGTTAATTTAAAATTCTAAAATGACAAATCAAGGTGGAGAATTGACAGACCTTTTCAGTAAGGTGCCACTCGATCCTTATTCCTATGATGAATTTCAAAGTTAGGGTTGCTGGGGTAGGGGGTTGATCTGAGAAGTTTCGAATTATTTCGAAAAATGCTCCCCCTCGAAACAAAAATCGACGTGTCTTGGTGTTTTTCGCTAATGTTACTCATTTCGGAGTTATAGGGGGGGTCAAATTTTCGTTGGAACACACTGTACATACCACTTTGAAGACTACAATTTGGCGAATGCGCCAGTGTTTCTATCCAAACTTCATTGGTAATTGAGATATTTCAACTATAGAATCCTTAGGTATTGCTAATTGTATCGAAACCGTTTACAATGGAATTAGAGAATTCGATATACTTCAATACTTATCACGTGTAATCAAAATTCCAAGTTAGAATATCGAAATTGCGGATCTCCTTCATAATCTAAAAATTCATAAGATGGAATGAAACAGCTTTTCACAAATAGAAGAAAAGAAAAGTAACGCACGTAGAAATGTTTGTTTGAACGTTCTATCGGTGCATCACTTTATGAAATATATCGTACAACCTGTCAAAGATCGACTTTTTTATTGTTGCCGTATTTTATATAAACAAACGATATGTAATTATTTACTCACTGTGAATATAGCACAGGGTAAAGCATAAAAGGACTTCGTTTTGCTTAATTGAAGGATTCAGAATATTTTTGAGATAAATCGATATTTTGAAGAAAATGTATTCGATAATCAGACACATCTCGACGGAAAGTCGTGGAGAAACAAAAAAACAATCAAAATAACAAA
This sequence comes from Cryptolaemus montrouzieri, assembly GCA_013387265.2. NCBI lineage: Eukaryota > Metazoa > Arthropoda > Insecta > Coleoptera > Coccinellidae > Cryptolaemus > Cryptolaemus montrouzieri. Next base: position 66,544,851 of record JABFTP020000001.1, on the reverse strand, counting down.
AGCAGATAAAAAATTAGGAAAATAAGAATAGGAATTGACAATTTGGTTATATGAATTTTTCAAAAAGGAAGCTAAAACAGACGGCACCTACTCTGGAAGTCGTAACAGCCTAGAAAAAAAATGGAAGCAGAAAATACACTGCGCCAAAAATTAAAGTAAAATTTCAATACTTCAAATTGCTTCTTTGGTTGACAACTAATTATTAACACATTTGACATGGAGATTTTTATTTTATCCAGAAGTTTTCAATTTTTCATTATTAGTTTTATTTCAATTTGAATGAGTACCTTTTCGATTGTTGTTATTCTCAATCATTCCCTATTGATGGTGAATTCCTGTAAAAATAATTTCTGAACAAATACGAATTTTCGATTTTATACGTTAATTTCTTGGCGCAGTCTACATTAGCCATTTTTGGAGGGAAAAATTCCTGGAGAACGAAGATCTGATTATTTCAATTTCTGTAAGTTGATTTGGATATTTTTTTCAAATTCTCACTAATAGAAAAGCATAATTGTTTGAAAAAACCGTGCAAATTTGAGTCGAAGTTAAATTATATCTAATCATCAATGAAACATCCTGTATATAGAAAATGTACAATTTAAAGATTTTTCCCAGAGATTAATCGAACCAATAATAAAAACCCATACTAATGTGGGTCTGGAGGGATCAGGTTGAATCTTTTAAAAGGATTTTCTATATCAATAAATATAAACTTTCCGGAAATATTTTTACTGAGCGGTCGGTTCTTAATTTCTCCCCTTTGATCAAGCTGTTTAGATAAAACAGTGGCATAATTAGGTAATGGCTCACAATGGATTCCCTAATTTCAGCGAATCTTTGTCATCCATCTTTTCCATTTTCCTCTCCTTTCCCTGTTGGATATTTGTGTGGTTTGCCAGTTATTTTCTTTTATATAATGAATGGACATGTAACAGTATATTTTAATAAAAAATAAAACTTGATTTGAATCATTAAGTCCATATCTCAATTCGAACAAGTTCATATAAATTTCAATATATGCAAAACATGGATATCTAAATATGAGATGATGTCTCTGAACATGCTGTGGCCGGAGGATAAATGATAATTAAGGTAAGGGAAGTGTAGCTCAAGCTGCGGTTGTACGGTGTTCCCAGCAGAACCCACACATATCGGTTCTAATGCAGACTGTTGTGGGGAGAGTTACGGCTGAGATGCTTCACTGGGTTGATTAGTCTTTGAGGTAGGTGACCGTGAGATTATTAACGACATGAATATGATAAATGAGAGTGCTTTGAAAACTGTACAGCTTGACGAAGAAAAAAACAATAATACGCTACTCATATAATATCGTTCTAGATCTGTTTATTCATCTTATTCGCTGCACTACAGTTCTGGTTCCGTTTAATACACTTTCATTAGCTTTATAAGTATATTTGCTTGTTTGCTTTTGAATGGTATCTTCGAACATAATTTTCATCAACTACAGAATGCCAGACGATTAAATTGCAACTTTGCAAATTTACCAACGCATTAATGTAATAGGTTCTTCCCAATATTCTGACCCGAATTATCATGGTTACCTCTCAATTCTTGATTTACTATATTTGTTGTAAATATGCAACACACATTATTTGTATTTGGGAGGCTTTTACTTGGTAAAATTCCATTATCAATAATAAAAACAAGTACTGTGTTTCAAGAAATTTTACTTAATAATTGCGATTCGTAACGCGTTTCACTACACCGTAGCTTCTTCAGACGAATGAATATACAGAAAAAATATAAATGAGAATATAACTATAAATGTTCTTGAGTAATTGAAAGCTTATTGGGTTGCTTCTTCATAAGTGGTTATTTATATTTATATCCAATAAAATTAAGGAATAGATTGCTCCCCGAAGAGATTCAATAGAGGTGAAGGGCTTAAATCGACTTGTTCATTGATGAGTCTACCTGAGTGTTTGTATTTATTGATTTCTAAAGTTTCACAAAGATCTACCTTCAATATTTATCATCTGTATGCAAAATTTCAAACTGTGGGTCGAAAGAATGATTATTTTCTAAGAGATGATTCGCGTAATTTGAATCTGATTTTTATTTGAAAAACTTCGTTTATGCTCCGATATTCTAATATTAAAATTTCTATGTGTTCTACCAATGTAGAAATTATCACAGTCATTGCAATTCAATCTATAAACACCTGATTTATTGTTTTTACCTGGTTGGGTTTTATTATTTTTATATATTTGCCTAAATTATTATTAGTTTGGAAAGCTATGTTGAAATTATTACTACTTAAGAATGATTTCAGTTTCTCACTTGATTCAATTCGATTTATGATTGGAAGAGAACATTTTTTATTACATGTTTCGTTCTCTAACTCTTGACCTATCCTTGCACCTTCCACCCCAAACTTTTGAATATGTCAAAGGAGGATGTGTGTTTCTCACTTATAATGCCAACGTAGGTTAAGGTGTTGAATTTTGTTTCAATTTATCGACAGGGTAAACTTCATTCAATGCGATTATACTTTGTTTCTTATTTAAAATATTATTTATTAGTTTGGGATTGTAACCATTATTTTTGGCTATTTGTTTAATCAAATTTAGTTCTTTGTTGAAATTTTCTGTTGATAACGGGATGTTAATCAATCTATGAATAAAACTATTGAATGCTGATATTTTATGTTGATATGGATGACACGACGAGTTATGTATTATAATATCTGTATGTGACGGCTCATGGTAAATTGCGAAAACATGTTTCATTCGAAATTGTTACGTCTAAGAAATTTATCGAATTATTGCTTTCTATTTCGGTTGTGAATGCAATTTTTGGATGTAATGAATTTATATCATTTTGAACATTTTCAACTGTCTATCTGTTCGTGTGAAGCAAATAATGATATCGTCTACATAGCGATACCAGTATAAACAATATTTACTGAGTGGATGATTATGAATTAATTTCTCTAAGTTATTCATGAATATTTTTGCTAACAAAGGACTTAACGGATTGCCCATAATCAAGCCGTCTTCAATAGTATAATATTTGTCATTGAAATGGAAATAATTTTGATCTAGGATAGGTAGAAAGGTACTATCTAACACCTTCCTTCTTGTGGGGTTATCTCAAGTTTGATGCCTATGTTACGCTTTTCGAATCGTTGGTAGAGCTACGAGACAGGCTTGTTAAAGAATGTCGGCACAAAAATTGCAAAATATAAGACAATCATTCAAATCTCGATTGAACCATTGCATCCTTGTCTCTCAGTGTAACATACTGATCTCTATCTTAAATGTAGCTTTCAAAAAGATGCAATGCTAGTCCATGCAATCAAGTTGTTTTCAGAAGAATCTCTCATTGAGCCCATAATTCTAATATTTGAAAAAAACTATTAGCTATATGCTGCACGACGTCAATTTTTTCTCCAGAAGACTTTGAAGACGTGAGTCTTTAATGAAAGGAAATAAGACTACTTGAAGACTGGTCCAATAATTTCTTCGCAGATGAATCCAATTCAGCAACAAATTTGATGCTTTCCAATTGACTTAGCTCACAATCCAGAGCTGAAGGATATGACAGAAATTAATAATTCATACCGCCAGACACTTCCCGTAGGCTGTAACTTTTGTCGGACGCTTTGAAGCTCCCAAAAATATAATGTAACCTCAATTATATTCTCAGTGCTGAATTTTATATATGATAATCATTCTAGTCAACATTATCATAATTCAATGTTTAGTTTGGGATATTCAAATTATCATCATTGTTATCTTTAGAGCTATTTTCTGTAATTATAAATACAAATAGAATTAATACCAGTTTATAATTCAGTAGTTATGAGAATATATAACTAATTTCAATTGGAAGCTGATTCCTTGATTCACCAAACATAAGATTGGCGCTTATTTTCTGGCTCGTATAAAGATACATCATCACTGGCAATGTTGTAAACGTTTTTAGACTTCTCGTTGAAACGATTCAGAGATTTTTGACACCAATTTACCTTTGATGCTTTTAGTCTTTGGTCAACAGATGCGGTATCCAACAACTAATTTTTTCACAGGCAATTCTTCGTAGGAAATTTTTTATATAGAGATCTTTAAAATCCGAAATAATGCCTCAATCTCTCGATATGTTGCGTGTATATCTTCCTGGATAATTTTACGCACAGCATCTACATTTTCTTGAGTGACTGTTTTCGTTGCACCTGTTCTTGAATCGACGCTAAACATTACCAGTTTGCATTTAAATTTTGCATACCAACAGGAAACTGTTGACTGATGTATTGCTTGAATGCCCAAAACGCAAACCAACTCGCCGAGACATTCCTGTTGAGATAATTGTCTTTGAAAATTATTGCGCGTAAATGATCATGGTTTAATTTCATTCTTCGACTAACTTGTCATCTTTGCCAGTTTGTTGTGATTATAACACAGCAGGCATAAAAGTGAAAATTTGTATCTATTTTAACAAATCTCAGAGGTAAAAAAAACAAACAAGTACTGTGTTTTAAGGAATTTTACTTAATAATTGCGATTCGTAACGCGTTTCACTACACCGTAGCTTCTTCAGACGAATGAAAGTACAGAAAATTTTCATTTTTTTTCATTTTCTGTACATTCATTCGTCTGAAGAAGCTACGGTGTAGTGAAACGCGTTACGAATCGCAATTATTAAGTAAAATTTCTCAAAACACAGTACTTGTTTTTTTTATTATTGATAATGGAATTTTACCAGTAAAAGCCTCCCAAGTTCAAATCTCAGAGGATTATTTTAAGTACTGACAGATGATTTATGGTGTTCTCATATCGCAGCATGCAAAACATAAAAGACATACCCCTCAGACTCAGACTTTGATGAACTTACTGATGAAGTAAGATTTCATTTCAAGTGTATTTTGCGTGAGAAGTAAATTCTGTTTCTGTCGAAAATATTAAATTTTGAACGGTCTTTCTAGCAAAAAAGACACTCCAATAACTAAGCCATAATATGTTTCAACACAATGCACTTTTCTGTATTTTACTCAAGCACAAACACTTAATTACTGAAATCATTATACTGACTGAACTGCAGATAAAACACCATTCATTGAACACAGGTAGCGCGAATACGTAGAATAAGTGAGATTCAGCAGTGGGATAGAATTATGAATGTCGACTTTGCACTCATGGTCGTAGCGACCTTGAAAGTGTGTCTGTTCTGCTATTTGACCTATGATACTGGTCTGCCTATTCACAGAAGACTTTTGAATAGTTTCCTGAATATCATATATGTATAACATTCAGGACTTAGAATATGAGGAAGGTTACATTATATTTTCGAAAGCTTCAAAGCGTCCGGTCTACAAGAAGTTTCTAGTGGTACAAATTATTAATTTCTGTGATATTCATTAAATTTTACACAAAAATCAGTTCTGAGAATTGAAAAAAGTAGGCAAATTTTTATCGACCCCAAGTACCTGGTATATAAAAAGTAACCAACATGTCAAGCTAGCACATATTTATTCACTAGAGAGCCTATTAAGACTACTTTGTCAAATATATCTCATCTTTGGGAAAATCATTAATGTCTGACAGCCTCGGAATCTTGAACTATTCAGTTTATCGTTTACTGTATTTTTCATCAATCAATAAGATGGATAATTAGCGAACAGAGAAAATCCTAATATTCCAACATTTTTATCACATGCGTATATGCAAACGTTTTTATGAATACAGAAGAAAGTAATTAAACTCGGAATTATGAAATACGGTTCTGTATGACCTATAGATAGACCAGAAATCTTCCTTTGAGCTCCAGTTGTTCCAAAAGATGGTTAAAGTTTAGTTACGAGTGTCGGGACTGCAAAGCCGAAAGGGCCTCGTTTCGCAAACTCTTCGGAGACCTATTAAAGAACAATGCGTAAAAATTTAATCTGGCGGAAATAATCGACTCGATGAAAAGTTTTCGGCAGCGATTCAACCGTGAAACACCACCGAAGCCGAGGTTGTTATTTTCAAATTCACATTCGAAGAAAAACTTTCAAACTAGGTTTTAGTCGGGGAAAAGTTGAAATTTGCAGAAATGTGGAATTGGCCTGTATGCGATAGGGAACGCAGTAAAACATATTGAATTAGCTGTTTTCATATCTGGGAAATAAGTTCGCAGAGGCTTCGTTTCCGAAATACAGGGTGTTCAAGTTTTGAAGGATTTTTCGTTTTTGCTGATAATTTTTGAGGTATTGTTCTCAAATGTGGAATGTAAACCACTCTCTCAGTCTTATGCGATTTGGTATTCGACATTGTTGTGGAAATTCACACGATGGCTTTTTTTTCGGGTCATGTCTAGTTTTCTCTCCTCAATTTTTTGTAGTAAGCCACTGAGTAACACCAATGATATATTCGATTAGAAAATCTGATTAAAAACTTTAATCTTTTTTGTATCTTTATCGCAATCGTGACCTCGTTCAAATAAAATTTCAACTTTTCCTACTTTTATTACTATGTATCTAACGAATTTGGTTTCAGAAACCAATTATAAAATCGGTGATGTTGCTTTCATCATTTACAAACGCATAGAGCACCTAGTTACTAAGTACCACGCAGTGTCGAACAGAGTGATATATGTTGTAACTCAACTCAATGAGAGATACAACATTCAATTAATACATTGTTATGCTCCAACAGCCTTTTCAGAAAATGAGGAAATAGATCAACTGCAAGAAGATATCACTCAAGCCCGGAACTCAGAAAAGTGCTGAAACACAATTGTCACAGAAGACTTTAACACTAAAATAGGAGCAAGACAACCATACGACACAGAATACATAGGCCAATTTGGTCTAGGAGTCAGAAATGATAGAGGAAATATGCTGGCAAATTACCTCAATAGGAAAAAGCTTTTCTGCATGAACACCTTCTTCAAAAAGAAGCCTCAAAGGAAGTGGACTTGGTGCAGTCGAGATGGACGAACGAAAAATGAAATTGATTTCATATTGTGCAGCGACAGAAAGATATGTAAGGATGTATCAGTGATAAATAAGTTCAACACAGGGAGTTATCACAGATTGGTTCGAGCAAACATAGCAATAAACACAAAACATATAAGAAAAAAGCTAATAGCGTATCCCAAATACCCAACCGCAGATGTATTACTCTTGAACAAGGAAGAATATCAGAGAACTTGAAGTTAAATTGGCGCACTTTACGGAAATGGAAAACAAATCTATTGATGATCATGCAGAAAAGATAACTGATGATGAACAAACAGAGACAAAATACATATGTAGCAAAACAGAATCACAAGTAAACCAAATTGAAACCGCAAACAATCGAATTGATAAAGAAAAAACGAAATACACCAAGAGAAGCTGCAGAATACAACAACATAAAAAGAATGGGGAAGAAGGGAGTAAGAGCAGACCTGAGACAGTTTAAAGTAAAACAAATATAAGAAACCATGGAAAAAAATGAAAAAATGAAAGTACTGAAATCCAGGTTGAGCCAAGACAAACAAAAAAACCAGAATGGAATTTTTTATCAGATAAAGAAGGAATTGCAAAAGAAATACACAAATTCTATAGAGACCTTTATACTTCGACCATGCCACGTTCTGATAGCATACACAAGAACATCTTGAACGTACGATCTGAAGACTTGCCTGAAATCACTTCTTCAGAGATCAGACATGCACTCAAACAGATGAAACAACGAAAGTCTCCAGGGGAGGATCGTATAACATCTGAAATATACAAATTGGAGGAAAAGCCCTTGAACCAGTCTCAAAATTACTTCTGAATAAATGTCTAGTTGACGGAAAAATACCAGAATCATGGAAAAATGCTGAAATAATTCTGTTGTACAAAATGGCGAAAGCACGAATATTGAAAACTATCGACCCATAAGTCTGCTTTCCCATATTCATAAGCTTGTAACTAACAGATTAACCAAGAAGATTGACTCATATCAACTAGTTGAAGAGGCGAGGTTCAGAAAGGGCTACAAGACCATAGATCACCTTCAAACTGTTAGAACAGTAATAGAAAGAACTACCGAGTATAATATCCCTATACATCTTGCGTTCATCAACTATCACGAAGAATTTGATAGTATTGAAATATGGGCATTTCTCAGTGGTTTGGACGATGCAAGAATCGATTGGAGATACTCTACACTAATCGAAAACATCTATAGAAATAACAGTTTTCATGTTGAGATAGACGATGATTTAAGAACAGATAAAATACCTCTAGAAAGGGGTGTTCGGCAGGGCGATACCATTTTTCCCAAACTCTTCACACTAGCACTGAAGAATATCTTCAAAGAGCTGAATTGGAAGAAAAAGGGTCTGAATATCGACGGAGTATACCTGAGCCACTTGAGATTCGTTGATGACATTGTTTTGATCAGCTCCATCGAAGAAGAATTGAAATCAATGCTGACCGAGCTAAACAATCATTCCGAAAGACCAGGACTCAAAATGAATTTGAACAAAACGAAAATTATGAGTAATAGTAACATCAGAATCGATATCGACGACGTAATCTTGGAAACTGTGGACAATTATAACTACTTAGGCCAGACAATAAAAATCGGTGAGGAAAATCAAACTGCCGAAATAAAACGCTTAATCCACCTAGCATGGGCTGCTTTTGGGATACATAGTTTCATTTTGAAGGGCCGAAATATACCAATTTCTCTTAAAAGAAGAGTATATAAGAGCTGCATAATCCCTGTGAGTACGTATGGACTGGAAACTATGTCCATAACGAGAAAAGTAGCGGACCAACTTAGAGTCATGCAGGAAGCTATGGACAGAGCCATGCTAGGGATATCATTACGGGATAAAGTGCGAACGATGACATAAGAAACAGAACCAAAATAACACATACTAGAGACAGAAATGCATGGAAGAAATTAAAAGAGGTCTATATCCAACATTGGATGAATGATGGCTGAAAACAAAAGATGATCTAACGAATTACAATGAAAACCAGATTAATTGATGAAAATCATATATTCTCGAATTCGCTTGTCATTATATTCAATTTGTATTCTATCTATTGTTTCTTCTCTTACTCCTTGGAAAAAATTGCTTGGATGTATCTTCAAATAGAAAAAACTAACTTAGTTAAATCTGGGTAACATGCAAGTCATCCACGTTGTATCCATTTCCTGGAAAAATGTTCATCCAGTCAACTTCTCACATTTCGATCGTAATGTACTTTGAACCAAGCGATTCCTTTCATATTTACAGGTATTTCTTGTCACATTTTGTCCTGATTTTGAACATAGAATATTGAAGATATTTACCTACCGTTAACTAAATTGCATCAAGAAATTAAAGCAAAAAATCGAAAACTCAAATTCATTCAGAAGAAACTCAAATATATTAAACACTTATTTTTCCAGTAATCTATTAGCATTATCCCATTAGGGTTTCCGTTTAAACGGATCGACGAATTTTATGTTATATATTCGTTTCAAACCTAACCTCAAAATTCAAACCATCGAATTGCGGTTCTGTAATTATCGAGTAACATTATTGTCGCTGATTCATTTGGTTTTATTATATTTCGTGTAAGTAGTGTACTGATTTATGGGAAATGGATAAATTATTATACAGCACTCGTCAAGATGGGTAAGTAGTCATCATTTTTATCGCTGATAAATATTTTCCTGTGAAAATAGGTATAGGTTATATTCCTAGAAATCTCAATAGTGTCCTAAAGATTTTTGTACGCTTTTAGAGTTGCTATGAGCTTTAATATCTGATGATCCGTTATAATGGATATTATGCAACAAGTAACCTGACGTTTTCTGATTTTTATGTTTCAGACTTCTATTACATCAGCCGATGCAAATGATCAAAGAAGATGAAGTTGCTCCTAAAGAAGACATCTTTGTAGGAATTCCAGAAGATGCAGTAGATATAGACTGCGACAGTGATTCAAATGATGAATAGCACGAAACGAATTTGAATCATTTGGGGCCGAACCTTTTTCACTATTATATAATATTGAAGTTAAAATAATTTTTTTCTAAACAAATTTAAAACAAAACTAAACATTTTAACTTTATTTATTGGTTTAGATATGTCGACGATATCATTTGTTGTTTCACTGGCACAAACAGACAATTAGAGACATTCAAAACATTCATTGACAAAATTCACGATAATATTAAATTCACGTTAGAAATAGAAACAGAAAACTCCATCAACTTTCTGGATTTAACTATTAATAACATTAACGGCAAACATGATTTTTCTATTTTTCATAAGCCATCGCATACAGATATTACTATTCACAGCTCATCTACACATCCTTATCCACATAAATTAGCAGCTTACAATAGTATGGTACATAGACTCATTAATATCCCAATGTCACAAAATAATTTCATAAAAGAGCTAAATATAATTAAACAAATAGTAGTCAAGAACGGTTACAGTGCAACTATAATTGAGAACATGATTTCACGCAAAAAATTTCAAAAAGCAATCCAGGAAGTATTTCCAAGTATAGTAAGTTCTAATACAAAATACAACAGCTTAACTTGTATTGGTAATCCTAGTCTGAAAATGAAATCATTCCTCTCGCATGATAATTTCAATATAGCATTCCGAACTGATAATTCTTCAGGCCGACATATCAAAAACTGCAAATCCAAAATTGATAAAAGTAATAAATCCGGTGTTTATAAAATGTCTTGCGGGGATTGTAGTAAAATTTATATTGGTAGAACTTTCAAAAATTTAAAAGTTAGATTATCCGAGCACAAACGTAGTTTTAATTATCATAAATCAGATTCCCATTGTTCTAATCACTTACTCGAAGAAAACCATGACTTGAATGATAATTTCAAAATTTTACACAATGAAAATAACAGACAAAAACTCAATCTATTGGAAATTTTAGAGATCAACAAAGAAACTAATGAAGGTAGGTTACTTAATAGTCAATTAGATCTAAGTCCTTTCTTTTCAATTTAGCAATCTATTTGTAATATTTTCATGAATAACTTAGAAATTAATTCATAATCATCCACTCAGTAAATAACTTTGTTCATTCGTTTGTATCTATCTAATGAAGCCACAGTGTGGTGAAACCGGTCATAGTTTTGTTAATATAGTGAAAATCTAAATACTATAGTTTTATTTCATTGAAAATATGTATATCGATTTTCATCAAGTAACGACCTCCTCAACCAAAAAAAAAATGTTATATTAGTCAATTTACTCCAATCATAAAAACGCATTTCGAATTGTCGAAAAATATTTGATAATTCAGATAAAAGTGGTGCAAATATCGACGTCAATTACTTCAGCAAAGTAATGACAAATATTAAACATGAATTTGCTGATAGAATAATTCGACAAATTTCAAATTTAGACGTACAGGATCTCTGGAAATTTCGAATGAAAATGGAAAACATGTTTTCGCAATTTACCATAAGCCGTGCCACATACAGATATTATAATACATAACTCGTCGTGTCATCCATATCAACATAAAATGTCAGCATTCAATAATTTTATTCATAGATTGATTAACAAACCGCTATCACCAGAAAATTTCAACAAAGAACTAAATTTGATTAAACAAATAGCCTAGACGGAAAATAATGCAGTCGTTACAATTCCAAACTAATAAATAATATTTTAAATGAATAAAAACAAAGTAGAATCGCATTGAATGAAGTTTACCCTGTCGATAAATTTAAACAAAAATTCAACACCTTAACCTACGTTGGCATTACAAGTGAGAAACTGAAATCATTCTTAAGTAGCAATAATTTCAACATAGCTTTAAAACTAATAATAATTTAGGCAAATGTATAAAAAAAATAATAAAACCAAACCAGGTAAAAACAATAAATCAGGTGTTTATAGATTGAATTGCAATGACTGTGATAATAATTGGTAGAACACATAGAAATTTTAATATTAGAATATCGGAACATAAACGCAGTTTTTCAAATAAAAAAATCAGATTCAAATTACGCGAATCATCTCTTAGAAAATAATCATTCTTTCGACCCACAGTTTGAAATTTTGCATACAGATAATGAATATTGGGAGGTAGATCTTTGGGAAACTTTAGAAATCAATAAATACAAACACTCAGGTAGACTCATCAATGAACAAGTCGATTTAAGCCCTTCACCTCTATTGAATCTTTTCGGGGAGCAATCTATTCCTTAATATAATTGGATATACCTGTCATAAATAACCACTTAAGAAGAAGCAACCTCCCAATAAGCTTTTAATTACTCAAGAACATTTACAAGTTATATTCTGCATTTATAATTTTTTCTCTTGTCATGAACCTGAAAGTTGAATTTAAATAAAAGAAGAAGCAATCGCGTAAAGAAAGCAGCAAAATATGGTAAAATGCAGAATTGAATAGAATGAAAACTCATTGGAAGAAAAGTTGATAAAACGTGAGGAGAGTATCTTCTTCCAAGACAATAACTTTTGGAAATAGATTGCACGTTTATAGTGCTTCAAGAAACTCAAACATTAAGACAATAAAAGATCCGGGAAGAAAAACGATTACAATCAAATAAAAGGTTCCAAACATCCCGAACAGGGTCTTGAGGACATCCTGTATTCTGAAAGCATTTTCGTTTTGCGAATAAAAATGTAGAAATCCTGGAAGCGGGCGATTTACATGAATGACAATTCTTTTCGCGGAGAAGAATTCGGCTTAATGTGATGGCGCTTGGAAAATTCAGATATACATTCGAGGGAACCGTGTCTGACGAGAAATTCCAGGAATTTTGGTTCGATAGATAAAATGGTTTCTCCCAACTCCACAATAATGTTTTACATAATTCGCTGGCTTTTGGAATTTAGTGGAGTACGGCAGGCAGACTTTTTATAGAGCCCTTATTCTTCGTTTCGTGTATATGTTGGATTATTCAAATGAAAATGTTACTGTAGAGTGCGTTCCTCATTTTGAAAAATAAATGAAACTGAAATATCGTATATTAACGAACGACTTCGAAATGGAATATATATTCTACCTGTGCGTTTTTATTGGTTAAACATGTTTTGATTTGTGGTACATCTTTCTTGATCGTTAGATACTCCGGGAATTGACAATATCTTCTTGAATATTCGAAACAAAGATTTCAGAATTTATATCGGTTGTGTGTACCGACCTCATCAGTCATTTTTCGATGCTAAGATGGCAGAACATCTGAGAGTCATGTCTTCAGAAAAAAAATACCCTATTTGTTGGAGATTTCAATTGTCGTGATATAGTTTGGCCAATCACTTTATCCAACATGTATACAATCTCATAAAGTTATATCTACTATCAACTACGACAAGTTGAATAGCATGCTTGGTGCAGTAGACTGGAAAGATGTTTTGAGTGGGAATAACATTGATGTTGTATGGAAATGCTTTTTGGACTTGCTAAACTCTAAAACCAGTGAGTGAACAACTAAGATGAAAATTTTCTCCAACCCATCAAAACCATGGCTGAATAACAAAATAATGAACATGATTCGTCAGAAAAAATCTTTGTGGCAGAGATACTCCGTTATAGATCCGATAGAGATTACGAAATTCACAGATATTTTTCGAATGCGTTGAGGGTATCAATAATAGAATCTAAACGATCATTCGAGGATAATCTTGCGAGAACCAAGGACAGAAAGAAATTTTTCAAATACATCCGCTCAATAATGAACGCAAATCCGCTCAACTCAGAATGAACGCGAATCAGCAGAAGTGCTCGCAAAGTCCTTCTCAGCATCTTTTACCCACGAACCTAATGGTCCTTTACCACCCATTCAATCCAATCGATGTTCTTTGGATCTATCACACGTTACCTTCAGTTCAGCAAGTATAGAGGAACAATTGAACAATCTGAGTGATTCAGCCCCTGGTGCGGATGGTCTATCTTCTAGTCTCTTGAGGAAATGTGCATCTACATTGGCAACACCGCTGTCTATCATCTTCACCATATCTTTCGAAACAGGTGCTCTTCCGGATGATTGGTTGGTAGCAACAGTTACCCCAATCTACAAAAAAGGAGATAAATTCTCAGCAGATAATTACAGACCTATCAGTCTTGTATCGATTGCTTTGAAGATATGTGAAAGAATAATTCACCTCCAAATGCTCGATGTTCTCCTTTCCAATAAATCGATTCCTGAAAACCAGCATGGTTTCCTTCCCGGTCGTTCAGTGATTACAAACCTGCTTCTATGTATCAACGATTGGACAAAGGCTGTAGACTGCGGGATTCCAATCGATGTAGTTTATTTAGATTTCTCGAGAGCGTTTGATAGAGTCCCACATCGACGACTGCTGTATAAGATTGAACACCTTGGCATAAGAGGTCGGCTTTTAGAATGGATTAGAACATTTCTACCTGGGAGAAGATTTCGCGTTAAAGTTTCGAATGACAAGTCTTCACTCAAGCCGGTTTCAAGTGGTGTTCCTCAGGGTTCCGTTTTAGGCCCATTACTATTCCTACTGTATACTGCTGAACTTCCTTCTATACTTTCTTCCACCTGCTCTCTCTATGCTGACGATACAAAATTATATAATAATCCATTTTCTGACTTCCACACTCTTCAACAAGATCTCGGTCATCTGTCCAGATGGTGCACCGACTGGCTTTTACCCTTGAATTTGGATAAGTGCAAGGTCCTACACCTTGGCAAAAACAACCCCCATCGGATGTACAAAATCTCTGGAACTGCTCTGATCACCACATCGAAGCAAGTTGATCTTGGAGTTATCATCTCTAATGACCTAACGTGGACTGATCATATTCAAAGTATTTGCAGCAAGGCTTCTAGACTCTCGTTTCTGCTTAAGAGATCTTTCGAAGATTGTCAGCCCAAAACATGAGTCTCTTATATAAAACTTATATTCGTCCATTAATGGAATTCGCAGGTCCTGTGTGGTCTCCCATTTACAATTACGAGACGAATTCTCTCGAATCTATTCAGCGGAGGATAACAAGAATTCCGTACGGGCGTCGACGACCAAGTTATTCCGAACGCCTCAAAATATTCGATCTTCAACCTTTCAATAATAGACGGCTTCGAGGTGATCTTATAATTGTCTACAGGGCCTTAAATAACAGGTTCGGTGCAGATTTATCTCCACTTCTAACGATCAATCACAACAGACGTCTACGAGGCCACAGACTGAAATTGTATCGAGAAAACTTCAAATCCATCCCAAGACAGAATTTTCTTTCCAATCGTGTATTTACGGCATGGAATGATCTAACACCACATGTAATTTCTTCTACTTCTGTCAATGCTTTCAAGAATGCCTATGATTCATGGATTTTATCTGAAACAGGCAACTGAAGATTTCTAAGTACCTACAACATGTTTTTGATAAGCAATTATTGTATTTCATTTGAGTTTTCCGTAGGTGGGTTAAATGTTTGATCTACTTGCTTTTGAGAATTTTTTTATTTCGTTTTCACCAAATTAGAATAGCCTAACCTATTTTTCAAGTCATTTTGTGTTACTTCGTTTTCACTGCTTTGCAACCTGTTAGACATAATGTATATTATGATTTTTGAGTTATATAGGCATCACGCCTCAACTCTAATTTATATTAAATAATAATAATCATGGCCATTAAACAAATCAACTAAATCCCAAGCCAATTCTATTACTTGCAGTTCATAATTGGCACAAGAAAACTGAAGAAAGTAGGCGCTGAGATGACGTACTCAAGAAATGTGGCACGAGAACTTGCTATAATCTTGTGAGGATACCGAAGACCTTCAACTCAACGAACGCGTACAGATGATTGCGATCCTGGAAAAACAGGACAAGATTGTCGGACTTGTCATCAAGAAGTAATGGACGAAAAAATGATCAAGCATTCAAAACATGCGGGAATACAAAAAGGGGGTTAAGATAGCTATCTAGACTTCTTGAGAAAATTCAAAACTTTACTCAAGGGAAAAAAGAAAGGGCAAGAGATGAAGAGCATAAGCAAAATATTCCTTTGCTCTGAAAAATTCAGGATCGCAGCTTGGCACCAATGATTTTTGGAAGATAGT
Source organism: Cryptolaemus montrouzieri (assembly GCA_013387265.2). Lineage (NCBI taxonomy): Eukaryota > Metazoa > Arthropoda > Insecta > Coleoptera > Coccinellidae > Cryptolaemus > Cryptolaemus montrouzieri. The sequence continues at coordinate 66,528,827 of JABFTP020000001.1, read as the reverse complement.
CAATTTCAGTGGAGGCTGGCTTCAGATGACCAAAGGGTCACTGCCCTACCAGACAAATACACAAATCTATCAACTAATGAAGTTGAACAGCAGCAAGAGCATCCATGACTGTTATTCAAGAAAACAAGAGCAGAGGAATGTAATTGAATTCTCAAAGGTAGGTTACAGATATTTTAGAAGAGTATGTTGTATCATTAGCGGCAAACATAGGTGAAAACTTTTTGTTCTTGCATGATAACGCCAGACCTGTGTAACGTATCTCGCCTAGCAGTAAGCGATATAACCTTGACCAACTTGACTGCATTATGGTTTTAACTGTAGATAATTCATTGCACTTTTCTCCTATAAATGGTTAGATTGGAGAAAGATCGAGAAAGACTTTAATTTGTGTGTAGCATCAGATAATCCGTGCACATAATGCTTGTCTGCCAGCTTATGATTAGAATGTCGATACAATTAGAAAGTTAAACTTCAAACTCAACTAATTGACTTGAATAAAACAATTAGATACCACATGGAAATAAAAAAACACTAATAAAAAAAACCAGAAAATGTTGCGTATCTCAACCATTTCCAGTGGAGGTGGATGAATAAAAATGTACAGTCTTAAGAGCCCTTGTTAACTGAGAATTTCTTTTGCAGAACTTCAAGCTGACTGCATTTTTCTTTAGAAAAGAAAAGATTAATATCAAATTTTGACTTCAGTTTGAGTAGCCATATCTTGGAGAGGAGGCCCTCAAAAAGTTATCGCCACATCTTCATATCTTTTCCATTTTAGTTGGAGAATAACGTACTTGAAAACACCCTGTATATATGTTATTGGTTGGTGAGCACATCACTTGAGGACTGATTCATAATAGTCCGAATTGAGTTTTTATGGTGATTTTCGTATATTTTCAAAGCCATTATTTACGATTTAAACAATGGAAACACATAATTCACTTTTTATTTTCTTCGTCAGACGGTGGAACAGCTTTCAGCAGAAAAAATTTTCGCACAATGTGAATGAAATTAGAAAATTTTGAACGATGAAAATTTTTCTTTATCATAGTTGATTTAAGAGCGGCTCTTGAATATTTTTTCTCATTTGTCTGTTTTGATCAGGCAATGTTTCAGAATTTGATTAGGGACATTGTCACTTGATGAAGATTGCTATAAATTTTTGATTACATAAAACTCAAATTTTACTATATTCACAAACTAATGACATATTTCACGGCAATGTGGCTTCTTCAGATAAGTAGTACATTCAAAATAATGAAGTGCTTCCTTATTATATTGGTAAAACCAGGTACTTAGCTAAATGAAAGGAAAATACATACAAACTGAGTATCTTCTATTTTAAGGACTGAAAAGATTGAGCAATTTAGGTCTAAATGAATATTAAGTAAATTTATGAAATTTTTTGTTTGATAATTAAATGCTAATGCTTCTTATAAGATCAGATTCAATCTATTATTTTCATTATGTTAAATATAAATTGTTTTATTAAAAATATGGTTTTCTTCTAGTAGATCATTTGCACAGTGAGAATCAGATTTGTATTTGTTAAATTGCATTTATGCATCGATATTCTAATACTGAAATTCTACCGATATAAAGTATATCGCAACTTCCACAAAAGAGTTCATAAACACCTGATTTGTTTCCTTTATGAATTTTAGGTTTACAGTGTTTCATATATTTGCCAAAATAGTCATCCGGTCTGAATATTAATTCAAAATGATGACATGATAAGAATAGGGTTTACTAATGTAAGTTAATCTAATATTCTCTTGATGACATGTTGAAATTGTTTACTAGAAGGCATACTTTCAGTCATACTGGAATTATAACCATTATTGACCGCTATATGTTTTATGATTTTGAGCTCGTGTATCATAGTGAGTCTATGTACCATACATTTATCATAAGCAGCTATTGGTCGATGTGGATGTTCGGAAGAATTGTGAATGGTGATGTCTGTAAAGAATGATTTATGAAAATTATGGGGAAACCAAGTTTGTAATCAATTTTGGTTAGAGTTAAATATAAAAATGAATGGAATTCAGAGTTTCCATTTCCAAAGTCAACTTTATTTTGAAGTAAATTGAAATTATAAAGGTACCATAGAAATCTAATTTCCTTTTTAAATCTGCAAAATTATTATCTATGAAAACTTCTTTCAATAAAATACACGAATCATTCAGAAGTAGGTTTAGAATGAAACTATTTTAACTTCAATGATGAAATTTACATGAGCAACAACGACTCAATAATAAGAAATCTTAACTAGCAGAAATTTACATGGATAAAATTAAGAGAATAATTCATAATAATCAGCTATTGAAACACTGCATTTATCAGTTAAGATATGTGGATGGCATAATTTGTTGATTAACAGGTACATATAGACAATGAGTATTTCTTCAGTATCTTCATAAATGTAATTAACCCTAATGTAAAATTCACGTTGAAATGGACAGTGAAAAGTTCATTAATCTTATAGATTTAATTATAACCAGAATTGACCAGACACATGATTCTTCTATTTTCCATAAACCATTCACAATTCATTCGCACATCCAGACCAACATAAAATACCTGTTTTTTAACAGTATGAAACATAGACTCACTATGATATCAACGTCACAAAATAATTTCCTGAGAGGGCTCAATATTTTGAAACACATATGTATCAATAATGTTCAATAATGGTAATAATTCTGGTAGGATTAACAGCTTTCTAGCAAAGAATTTCAACACGTAATCTACGCGGTTTTGTGGGTATTAAGGAGACTAATCGAAAATATAATATATTAACTTTTGGTAGATCCAGTTTGAATTCAAATTCATTATTCTCATTTCATAATTTGAATATAGCTTATAGAACGGATAACTCTCTAGGCAGATTTATTATAAACTGTGATCCTAAAATGCATAAAGAAAATGAATTAGGCGTTTATAAGATCTTTTGTGGAAGTTGTGATGAACTTCATATAGGTAGAACTTCATATTGAAGGATATCTGGGCATGAAAGCAGTTATGACGAAAAAATCGGATTCACAGTATGCGAATCATCTATTAGAAAAACCATACTTAATAATAATATTTATATTTAACATGATGAAAATAATAGATTGAAACTGAATCTATGGAAAGCATTGGAAATTAACAAACAGAAAAATTACGGAAATTTATTTTAGTCAGTTACACCAAAATTCGTCACCAATACTTAATCTTTTCCTAAAACGAGAAATCCAGCTTAGATATTCCTCCAATTAAGCTAAGTGCCAGCTTTTACCAATGTAATATATAAGGCCCATCATCATTCTAGATGAATTAAATGAAATCATCACCTGAAGAAGCCACAGTGTGGTAAAACATGCCATAAGTTTGTCATTATAATGAAAATTTTGAATATCATAGTGTTGTTTAATAAGAAAAAAATACGAAAGGAGTTGCAGACACCCAACTTCTACGAAATCTTCATCATAACTGATGGCAAGATTTACATACTTCTTGAATCTGGAAATTCATTGAAATTTGGTCGAGACGATGTGTGTCGGGCCACATCGTCTCGCCATAAAAATGAAAGCGTTGCAGTAATTTTTGCCACTATTTCAGAAAAGAAAGGCAAACATTCGTAGCTTAATTTAATCAATAAATACTCTTCATTATGGAAATTCGTTAGATTCCATACGGATACTATCTGAGAAATCTAGACTATAACCCAACAGTCAACAAATTACTTTTTATAAAACCAGCATAGGAATGCTGGTGGTTTTAATGAAAACGCTTCTGCAATTAAAATTGTCTCATAACTTTCAATTTTTTCAATTAGCTAAATCTAAATCCCGGATAGCAATTTCCCGCGATGAAATATCCAAGTGAGGTAGCCTGGAAAATTGAACTTTCCGCACATATGGCTTCGCAGAAAATAGCCAGGGAAAATATGGCCGATGTTGGATTTGTTCGGGCTAATCTACTTTGTCGAAATCCGTGTAATTAGATTACTGGATTTATCGAATGTTCGTTCAAATATGGAACGGATTTAAGTTGATCTGATTTGAAAACTCAGATGGAAACCGGAAAAATTATTTCCCCTCATTCGCTTCAGATAACTCCAAACAAAATATCGTGTAAACATGGAAGTTTTATACATGATAGATAATTTACAAATAAAAACTTTAAACAAGGTTGAGTAATCAACGAAAGTCAAACAGCGATGGTGGTGGAACGCTAGTTTGGAACGCTAACAATTTCTGTTCATTCATGCAATCATGTAATCAATTTCAAGTCCACCAACTTTCACAACAAACAACGGTTTTCTCATAAATAAAACAACGAATAGATCTTTAAGCTTCTCTCTTCAAAACATTCCAACGTTTCGACAACAGATATGTGTCTTCCTCAGGGTACTACAAATAAATTAATACTTGGGAAGGCATTATAGGAGAGCTGCCCAATGAGGAAAAACACTTCTCAAGGGATACGCCTTGGTGGAACAAGGAACATGCTCAACTCAAAGCTAGAGCCAGAAGAGCATTCAATAGAGCAAAAAGAACTCTAACTAAGTACAACAAAGAACTGAGGAAATCCAAAGACAATCATGGAAATCCTATTTCGAGGTGATCAATGATCTTGCCCCAGCTGCATGAATTCAAAAGGTTTTAGCCAAAGACCATTCGAATGCACTTGGTCTTATTAAGGAGCCTGAAAAAGAGTATTCTACAGACTTCGGCGAAATCTTGAGGGTACTTTTAAATACACACTTCTCGGACTCGAAAATACTCCCCATCAATAGCACCCAACAATAGGAGCTAGAACTGTATAGCACCAGTAGAGAAAGCAGAAATCCAGCGGGCCGAATCTTCATCCTAGATGGGGTAAAGAGGGCCAACAAAAGCTTCAAACCCTACAAATCACCAGGGGCAGACGGAATCAATCCGGTCATGTTGCAAAGAGGCAACACATATACAGCCCCATGTCTTTGAGCTATATACAAAGCCAGTTACTCACTGGGGTACATACCCCAGTCATGGAGGAAAGTCAAAGTATTATTTATACCGAAAATGGGCAAGAGGTCTCCATATGAGCCTAAATCATATCGCCCGATAAGCTTAACCTCCTTTCTCCTAAAATCAACGGAGAAAATTCTCGACAACCATATGAGAAGATTCATAAAACTGCATAAAAAACAATTTGCCTACCAACCGGGCAAGTCTACAATTGATGCCCTACACGATCTAGTCAGAGAAGTGGAAGGAGCACTAGAGGCTGAAGAAATAGCCTTAGTTCTATTTGGAGACATTGGAAGAGCCTTCGATAATACCTCCTATACATCCATTAGCAATGGTGCAAACAACAAGGGTGTCGAAACACCCACCATCAAATGGATCAGAGAAATTCTCAAGGGCCGGATCATAACAGTCACTTTTGGTGACACCGAAATATCGGTGTCAGCAGTGAAAGGATGCCCTCAAGGAGGTATCCTATCGCCGCTACTATGGTCGGTAGTTGTTGATAGCCTCTTAGAATGACTGAACAACGCTGGCTTCAACGCACAAGGCTATGCTGATGATCTAGTTATCATCATAAGGGGAAAGCATGATGGAATCTTATCGAATCTGATGCAAAAAGCCCTTAACATCGTGAATGAATGGTGTGCTGAAGAGGGGTTCAGGATCCATCTAGACAAAATCATTTTAATTCCATTCAAGAGACGTAGAAAGTTGAACTTAAAGCGCCCCCTTCTGAATGGACATACTCTGAAATTTTCGGAACAGGCTAAGTATCTAGGGTTAACCCTAGATCAGAGACTCAACTGGAATTTACACATTGACAAAACTCTTTCCAAGGCCACATCGTGCCTATGGGCATGCAGTAGACTCCTCGGAAAGACCTGGGGGCTACAGCCAAAAATAACCTACTGGTTATACACAGCGGTTATAAGACCCATTGTCACATATGCATCGTTAGAATGGTAGACGAAAACATCAGAAATAACTACATTAAACAAGCTGCAAAAAGTGCAGCGGCTAGCGTGCGTGGACATAAAAGGTGCTATAAGAATCACCCCGACTAGTGCCCTGGAGGTAATCCGAAATCTCCCTCCTCTTCATATAACATCGAAAAAGAAGGCGTTGATGGTGGCATTACGGCTCCAAGACACAAAAAAAACTATTACTTGGTGATCTGAAGGGACACCTGGGGATTCTGGGTTACATAGCGCCAGAAATCTTATCACAACCATCGGATATAATGCCGCTCAAGTTTGATTTTCACACATCCTTCGAAGTGGCCATAGAAGACCGCACCATCGTAAAGGGAAAAATAAATCAATTAGACGAAAAATCCTCCATTTGGTACACGGACGGATCAAAAACGATGATGGAACAGGAGAAGGCATATATTGACCCTAGTACTCGTCATCAGTGCCTCTGGGCTCTAATCCCACAATCATGCAAGCAGAAACACTTGATGTAAACCTTTGCTGCCAGGAGGGACTACGGAGGAAACTAAAAGGTGCAAAGATTTACATTTTAACGGACAGTCAGGCAGTGATAAAAGCTCTGAACTCTTACAGTTATCGGAGCATCTCTGTCTGGGAATGCCGTCAATCCTTGAAGCAACTTGCTGAGGGTAACAAACTTTTCTTGTGGTGGGTGCCTGGCCACGAAGCATACAAGGAAATGATGCCGCTGACGAACTGGCCAAATCAGCTGTTGGAATCCCACCCATTAGACCTGCAGTTCTGCGGTCTAAGCAAGCCACACAGACGACAGGAACTGGAACGATGGGAAGAATCCAGTAAAAAAGAATACTAAAGGAAAACTCCAGGTCAAAGGTAAGCGGAAAAGATCATTGACTATTCACTAAAGAAGACAAAACAGCTTCTCGACCTCTCTAGGGACGAGCTGAGGATCATAACAGGTCTCCTTACTGGACACTGCCCACTGAGATACCATCTCAATAAGATGGGCAAATCGGAAACGGAAACATGCAGAATGTGTAAAGAGGGCGATGAAACTACCGAACATATTCTTTGCAGTTGCATCGCAACTGTCCGTCAAAGACATATACACTTCGGTAGCGACAAACTAGAGCCACACGAAGTGAAAGCGAAAGCTCCCTGGGAGATTTTTAATTTTGAAAGGGATTTAGACCTACAGGGAAATGAATGAGAAAGGTTACGCACAAAAGACCAATTTGGTCGCAGTTCGAAAAGGCTTGCAGAGCCAATCGACACCCACGAATGTTATGTAATGTAATGTACACTTCCAGAGGAACAAACCGAAAATGGGACAAATAACATACTAATATTGCCCACATTGGGTACTTACATTGATTAAAACTTTAAAATGTAGGTAATACAACTTCAAGTTTAAATTATTAGAAATCTTTTGCTCAACAAGAGAAAATAAAGAACTACATGTAGGTAATTTAACTTCAAGTTAAAATCATTGAAAATATTCGCTCAACAAGAAAATATACAAACTATATGTAGGTACTAAAATTTTAAGTTAAAATCATTTATTATCTCTTGTTGAGCGAAAGATTTTGATAATTTTAAATTGAAGTTATATTACCTACATTTCAAAGTTTCAATCAATGTAAGTAACAATAAGGTTGAAACTGCATTCTGACATAAAATGCTAGGAAATGCGGTGAGATCAGCGAGTATTTTTTTGGCATATGAATAATAAAGGATAATTTGAAAGACGTATGTATACAATATATTAGTAGTACAAACACTATCAATCATCCACCGATTAGGTCGCCCATAAGTAAACAAGACAGGCTGGATATCATCAACCAAGGTATAATTATGTGTAGAAACCTCAGCGAAAGATCTACACACCTCCTAACCACCGAATTCAGATTTGTCATGGTATATCATAGAATCAAACCAGGGATACCACCATCTTTGGAGATGCTCCGGATATACACACACCACAAAAATTGTCGCATCCCCTGGTTTTCCGAATTCCACAATGGATTAAGCACCTCAATCGCAGTTTCTTTGTCAGCATATGTTTTTGGACATATGATCTCAAAAACGTCTGAAACAAGAATGAGTTTATTTGACTATCCGTATTCATTCAATTTCTTTTCAGTTTTTACGCTTAATTAATGCAAGTTTTCTGTGTTTCTTGTTGAAACATGAATTGTTAAATCTTTAAATTTATTGTAATGGCTGCTGAACGTCCTGGACGCTATTTGAGTGATCATGAAGTGGTAAGAATTGTAACACTTCTAGAGGAGAGGCGAAGCCAACGTTACGTGGCTAACTTGTTGAATGTTAACCAAAGCACTATTTCAAGATCGATTAATCGGTACCATGAAACAGAGAAATATGGAAGAAGGGCCGGACAGGGAAGAAATCGGATAACAACACCAGTGGATGATCGTTGGCTTCGTTTAACTACACTAAGAGTTCGGCACTGTCCGGCTAGAATGCTACAAAATGAACTTGCACTTTCCAGAAATCTGCATATTTCATTGCAAACTGTTAAGAACAGCCTCAAAGAAAACGATATCAGACCAAGGGTGGCTTCTACCGGCCCGCGTCTCACCAGAGAGCATCGAGTTACAAGGCTTCAGTTTACGAGGGAACATGCATATTGGGGTATTCCAGAATGGTCGAATGTTCTCCTTTCCGAGTCTAGGTTCTATCTAGTATCAAATGATAGACGCATGCCTGTATACAGACGACCTGGTGGGAATTGCAGCAATGCAATATCAGGCAAACCGAAAACTTGGAGGCGGGCTCAGTAATGGTGTGGGGAAGCACTTCTTTTCATGGTCGAACTGAGTAGGTTCTAGTGAATAATGGAAGAATGACAGCGGCCAGCAACAGCGCTGATATCCTTGAACCCCATGAATGGCGAAAACTTCATTTTTAATTGATATTTTACGATGGCCAGCCAGAAGTCCCGACTTGAATCCCAAAGAACATGTTTGGGACAGCATGGGGTGGCAAATTCAGCAACGAAGGATGCCTTGTAGAACACCCCAACAACTGGAAAATTTGTTTGAGGGGCCTCCGAGACGTATACTGGCAGTAATTAGGGCCCAGGGAGGAAACACTCGATTTTGAAAATGATAACTAACCATACGATGCTAGTTGATTGATCTTTTCGCGAATGTTCGAAGATGGTAGAATTTTTTAATTTTTCATAAACTCGAAAATTGTTGATATTTTCCATCATAAAATCATCTCTTTTGAATGATATCTTCTTATTTTACACTTATATGGTATTGTCGTGAAAGAAGGGGGATGCGACAATTTTTGTGGGGAGTGTTTTTCCAAGAGCTTGCAGAATCACATATGATGTTCGAATCGGCTTCAGAGATATGATCCGAATAATATTTGGACATGGTGCACAAAGCAGCTCGTCTCAAATCAGAAAAACGACCTTAATCTAAATGTAACCTGGCCTTTCTTACAAATCAAGAGAGAGTCTAACCCGTAGGGAAAAATTCAGAAAAGTTCTAACATAGTGAAAGACATTTTTGTGATAAAATTCAATTTTTTTGTTCAATATAGTCCCTTTCGGAGGAGATACAGTGATTTCATGAGCAATAACTTTTTCGATGCCATTTTTATAATAAAATTTCCCTTCAACTTCAAAATAGCTTTCAGTTTCGGCAATTAACTGCTCATTAATGTCGAGTCTGAAAACAGAAAAAAGTCGCTGGGGGCAAGATCTGGCGAATAAGGTGGATAGGGATGAAATTCAAAGCCTAATTCGTACGATTCTGCAATTGTTTTGATTGATTTGTGGCAAGGTGCATTGTTTTGATGAAACAGCACTAGTGATTTGGTTCCTCAAAATCTCGGTTTTATTACGGTTATTTATCTTCAAACAGTGCTCAGAATCATTGACTCGTTGTTGTTTTTGATCAAGAGTCAATAAGTGCGCCACCCATTTCGCATGTCTAAAATATCTTTTACAATAAAACCAGCACGTTCCTAGGATATTTTCAAGGTCTCAGCTATCTCGATGAATTTTAGATGCTCATATCACCTCGTTTAAAATTTGTAAACCACTTGTCCACCGTTGAGTTTCCTGGCGCAGAGTTTGAATAATATTTATGGAAGCATGCTTTGGCTTCAACTGTATTTTTTTTTGATCAGAAAGGAATCTCTAATCAACACACGGAATTTTCCTTCATTAATTTTTCCAACAATAACAAAAGTTGATTCACATTCAATGCTATCTCGCGCACCAACGGTCGGACACCTGACAACTTTTAAGGTTAGTTAAGGTTGGTGCTAACTGAAAATGATATGTACTTGGCCCTTATAAATCAATCTGTATACCAGCCTACAAACTTTTCAGCCCACTTGGTAGTTGGCTCCATTACAGTAAGTGAGATCGTAGATCAGGGGGACACTCTCATGCTAATCAAGCGACTTCATGAAATCCCAATTAACACCATCAAGGAATTAATTGATTTCAGTGTGAGGTACTTTCCTCAAATCATATCTGGCAACAAAATTTTGTTTCAATCTGCTGAAAGTGTGTCAAGAGGCACCACTAGTAGAGGTGTGTCAACAAGCAACAGAGGCTTGGCTTCAATTACTTGAAAAATACGAGAGTCCCTATGCAAAACTAAATCCAAAATTATATATTTACATTTTCAACATGATTGAATAGAGAAAGACTTAACAAGCTTATTAACCAATCAATTTGTATCAGCGATGGGCGGGGTACTTTTTATCTCAGGTATTTCGTTTTCGTTTTATGATTGTAGATGAGTCCTTTCTATGCTTTCACAAATAAATATTGCGAATATTGTGATATACTAGGAGCTTAGGCATGTTTGAAGTTGACTCACTTCGAATCTGGGTTGCTACGTACTAAAAATACTACATACCCTAATAAAACCAAACATACCCTTCATATTGATGTTATTTTCGCCAATATGATCTTCATAATACTCATGAAAAAGTGAAAAATGTCAAGAAAATTCCACATAATGTTTGAGGCTTTTCAGGAAATGCATTTTTCCCAATTCCCCCAAGATACTTAAATGAAATGTCTTCTATCAACGGATTGGTGAAAAGTCACGATCAAACTTTTCGTTTCATTCCTGGAATTCCCCGAAATGATAACTGTCATTCCCTGACGAGCCCTCTGGAAAATTGGGAGAGGATAACGAGGCCGATCGATGCTTCGCGTATGTGTGAATCAAGCCGTGAAAAAAGTTGGATGGAATCCACGAGATCCACGAGAACGCTGAAGGCAATAAGACTTATACTGGATATTTTTCTTATTGCAGGATAAATAATGTTTTATGCTGTGAGCTCACGGCTAAAATACTGTCAGTCCTAAGAAGAGGTAAGCTTCTCTTATAATTTGAAAGAATATTAACGAAAAACAGGTAAATTTTTCACTGAGATAGACATGTCTTAGGGGAAAATTATGCTTTTGTATTTGCTCGAACCAAATTTGAGAGCAGTGATATGACTCGTTTGGTGTTATATTTCAAATTGTATTATGCAAAGCCTCAATCATAAATAAATAATGCACTTTTTCGCCATTAAGTAGCAAGCAATAATAAAATATGATTCGCCACTGTACTACTAAAGACGGATTGAAATAGAAAACCCATTCAGCAGAGCATACAGTCAAAGATAGATTTAATATTGATGCTTCATTTATTTTATGGAAATTTATTTTGAACGAAGATGAAGTAAAATATACACTCCCCACAAAAATTGTCGCATCACCCTACTTTTACGACAATACTATATAAACTTTTAAGTTGGTCATTCAAGAGTCGCTGGGTAACTTTCAGAAGTGTAAAATGAGAAGATATCATTCAAAAGAGATGAGTTTATGATGGAAAATATCAACATTTTCGAGTTAATGAAAAATTAAAAATCTACCATCTTCAAACATTCACGAAGAAACCAATCAACTAGCATCGAATGGTTACCAATCATTTTCAAAATCGAGTGTTTCCTCCCTGGGCCCTAATTACTGCCAGTATACGTCTCGGAAGCCCCTCAAACAAATTTTCGATGTACTTTCAAGTCACTGAGTTCCAAATTTCAGGAAGCAGATTTTCTAGTTGTTAGCGTGTTCAACAAGGCAACCTACGTTGCTGAATTTGCCACCCCATGTTGTCCCAAATATGTTCTATGGGATTCAAGTCGGGACTTATGGTTGGCCATCTTAAAATATCAATTTCGGCATTTTGCAGAAATTCTGTAACTATTATAGCTGCTTGAGGCCGAGCATTATCATGGATATAAATGAAGTTTTCGCCAATCAATGGGCCAAAGGGTACAACATGGGGTTCAAGGATATCTGTTACGTATTTGGCGGCTGTTTTTCTTCCATTATTCACTAGGATTAACTCTATTCGACCATGGAAAGAAATGCCTCCCCACACCATTACTGAGCCCCCTCCGAAGTTTTCGGTTTGCCGGATATTGCATTGCTGATACCGTTCCCGAGGTCGTCTGTATACAGGCATGCGTCTATCATTTGATACTAGACTGAACCTGGACTCGTCGGAAAAGAGAACATTCGACCATTCTGGAATACCTCAATTTGCATGTTCCTTCGCAAACTGAAGTCTTGCAACTCGATACTCTATGGTGAGACGCGGGCCGGTAGAAGCCACTCTTGGTCTGATATCGTCTTCTCTGAGCCTGTTCCTAACAGTTTGCAATGAAATATGCACATTTCTGGAAAGTGCAAGTTCATTTTGTAGCATTCTAGCCGAACAGTGCCGAACTCTTAGTGCAGTTAAACAAAGCCAACGATCATCAACTGGTGTTGTTATCCGATTTCTTCCCTGTCCGCCCCTTCTTCCATATTCCCCTGTTTCGAGGTACTGATTAATTGCTCTGGAAAGAGTGCTTTGGTTAACATTCAACAAGTTATCCACGTAACGTTGGCTTCGCCCCTCCTCTAGAAGTGTTGCAATTCTTACCACTTCATGATCACTCAAATAGCGTCCAGGACATTCAGCAGCCATTACAATAAATTCAAAGATTCGAAAATCAACAAGAAACACAGAAAACTTGCATTTATTTAGCGTGAAAACTGAAGAGAAATTGAATGAATACTGATAGTCAAATAAACTCATTCTTGTTTCAGACGTGTTTGAGATCATATGGAAACAAATGTTACAACATAGATAAGATTTTTTCCCCTCATATGTCCAAAAACATGTTGAAAAAGAAACTGCGATCGAGCTGCTTAATCGATTGTGGAATTCAGAATACCAGGTGATGCGACAATTTTTGTGATGGGTGTATTCTATACTTTCAACAATTTTATTTTCACAAAGACGACCGACATTATATTCCATAAAAGATACTTGCTTGAAAAAATACGCTAGTTTCAACTACGCTGGTCGTCTCTCCAATAACTTGAGCAATTATTTTACCAAATTTAAAAGAACCACCTGTTTCTCAAGTAGTCTGAAGTTGAGCAAATTATTATTCCTTGCTAAACAAAAACAGACAAGTTCAAAAAAATCAAGAGTTCACAAAGAACACGTATACTCTGATAATAATTCTCCAATATGTGATCATATAAAAACCACAAAACATTCAATATCATTAGATAATATCAAAGTTCTTCATAATTGTGACAAAGGACAGAAAATGAATCTGTTGGAATGTTTGGAAATCAATGAACCTTGTAAAAACCCAAGTGAAATCACTCTTTATAGTCAGCCAGACATTAATACCTCTCCACTACTAAATTTGTAATTAGGTTAGTATCTATATAATAATGTTCGTTTCTTGTAGTTGACCCCTTGAAAACGACTTGGCAGTTGAAATCGGTCGTGTTTGTGAAAATAAAATTGTAGAAAGTATAAAATATATTTTATTTCATCTTCGTTCAAAGGTAGATTTCGTTTTCCAGTCTAGAAAATTAACTTAGCAAAACTATGAAGACTTTGTGAATTATTTATTTTTTGTGGTGTAGAAAAGAAGAAAAACATTTTCGAACAAAAGTTTTTAATAATGACATGCCGGCTGGTGAGGTTACGGCCCTATTGGAGAAAAAGATAGTGCTGTTTCATAAAGACAATGAACCTTACCACAAATCAATCAAAACAATAGCAAAATCGTACGAATTAGGCTTCGAATTACTTCCCCATCCCCTTTATTCACCAGATCTTGCCTATAGCGCCTTTATTCTGTTTTTAGAAAAAAATGCTCGCTGGAAAAAATTCAAGACTAGTGAACAGCTAATCGCCGAAACTGAAGCTTATATTGAGTTAAAGAGAAATGTCATCATAAAAGTGGCATCGAAGAAATGATTGATCGCTACAATCACTGTATCTTCCTCGAAGGTGAAGAAATTGAATAAAAAAATTGAATTTTACCGAAGAAAAGTGTTTCATTTTGTTAGATTACGAACTTTTCATCCCACCTGGTACTTCATTGGACATAGAGAAAAGATGCTTCATCTTATAGAATAGGATTAGAAATGTGAGTCGTTCAAATATTCACCATGAACCTAGAGCAGAATTGTGAGAATGACTTGATTTTGTTCTTCCTTAGATAGCTACTGATGTTTAACCTCGGCATCGAAAATTCTGAATTAACTATCTTCAAACTACCGTTTGGATTATTATAAAAATAATTGTACAATCGGCATGTACCCAGCTCCTCTACTACTTCCCTCCAACTTCCTGGAAAGATTTGTCGGAACTACACATTAATTTTCTGAGGAGAATCCTATTAGGGTGCCGGTCATCAAAAAGATTACCAAATTCTCTTAGACTACTATCATTATCGTCTCTAAGGCGACAAGTTACTCCAAAATAAACAGTTCAGCCATTTTCAATCTGTCCATTCACACTGTAAATAATATTCTGTTTCCAAACTCATTTTTCCAATTGCATAAAAGCACAACATCCATGGCGCTGACAATACAGCCATAAAAATTAAATTATTGTTTTCTACCTTAATACAGTCATATTGAATGTAAGTGAAAGCTAAAGTTAAAGAAATTGACCGGTTCAATTTTGTGATCTGAAATAATTGTTAACGAGAATGTTATCAAAAATCCGAACAGTGCGTCAAAAATTTCGGGTCATGATAATAACGAATTTTTTGTTGGGCTCCAAAGAAGGTAAAACTGAGCTTCATCATAAAAAATTAGAAACTATTCTAAACCAGGGGACCCTATTCAAAGCCTTCATTGTTTAGTAGGTGAAATGCCACTAAATTATCGCACACAAATCAATACTTCGACATATGCATCCAAAATCAGTTCCACATTTGATTACGGGAACATAAGATATATTACAGTGAGTCGTCAAAATGATACAAACACAAACTCGAACCAAATTCGTCCCTTTCATAAAAGATGGAATCAAACACTTCAATAACTGCAGATTCCGAAACCTTCCCACTTACCCTTAACTTCCTCCTCTATATCTGCTTGGTGCATAAACAAAATGGAAAAAAATGACCATCCTACCGAAATATAAAGAAGCGGAGATTTGCTCAGTGCTGCTAAGGAAATATTTGAAGAAAAACTGTATAAACATCCAGAGGCCACATTCATCTACACAGATGCTTCATTGAATACATCCACAGAGACTTATTCTCTTGCAAATGGTACGGTATTTACTAGAGAAATACTAGCCATTCACTAGGCTATAATATATATTCTCAATAACCCGAAATCTTCATTCATCATCTGCACGGATTCACTCAACTCGATTCAGAAGTTAACAGAAATGTATTCAAACTGTAGCATGGTACAACAGATAAACCAACTGGGATATCAAATTTACCAGCTCAATGTGTCATTAGTGTTCATGTTCACTCCCTCTCATGTCAGAATTTCTGGAAATCAAAGAGCTGATATCGCAGCAAAAATGCCTCGAAGGAAACCCCAAATCTCAAGCTGCTGAAACTAAGTGATTTCAAGTGTATGGTCAAGAAAAAGGTCCAAGAAGTTCGGCAAATTCAGTGGTCCCAATCAGAGAAAGTTTTGAAGCAGATAAAAGCAAGGAGCTATGAAGCTATAAGAATACCGAAGAAGAGGAAAGATCAGGTTAAGCTAGCAAGACTCCGTTTAGGTCACACGCGACTGATCCACCAACATCTTATGACGAAGAAGCCTCCTCCCAACTGTGAACTTTGCAACGTGCGACTAGACATTAAGCACATAAGTGTGGAATGCACAAAATATGATCAACAGTAATCGCTTCCAAAATGAAGCCCACATTACCAGATGCACTTGGAAATAACTCTGACGATACAAATGACACACTCACATTTTTCAAACTCATCAACCTTGTGAAATGTTATAATGCCATAATAAATCTGTAAAATTTGTAAATCACATGTACCCATAGTGCTAATTATCTTTGCAATCGAAGCACTTAAATTTAAATAAAAAAAATTGAGCTCCATCAAACTTGACACATTTATATTTTAATGATTGAGAAATCGTTTTGTTGAAGCATTCTTTCATTTGTCGACTGGGATTTATACAGAGTACACAACAAAGTGGCAACCCATGAGCTGTGGGCAATTTTTCCGAACATTATTATTATTATTATTCTTAATTTATTAAGACAATAAAACTTGGATTCTGAATTTTGTTGAATTCGATAGCACAATTGTTTTCCGAATAACAAAATCCGATTTTTCAGGGTGATAAATTTCTGAATCTCTGATAGAACTTTCAGGTATCTCCTCAATAGAAAAAAGTTCAAATAAAAAAGTCAATAAAGACCCGAATTCTAGAATGGTGTGTTCAAAATTGATCACCCTGTATGCATATAACGTAGAATTGTGAATACCTTTTCGATGTTATGTGAAAAAAGTGTTCAATACTCATGCTAATTGTTGCCTTTTCTATTCCAAACTTCCCAAATTTCTGTCGATCATGGTATCTTTGATGAAATGGCGCAATCATGCCTCTCCACCATAAATCCTGGCCTGGGGTGGACAGGGATGACCGCAAATGAATAACAATGGCCGATCCCACCCTTCCTCTGTGAGAATTAATTTCAAGTAGGGTCATGGACAGATTTTTCCTGAAATTGGGGATTGGGGGTGGGTAGCGGGTTGTGAAGCTTTGAATCCTTTTGAAGAGAATCGATGGGGATTAAAGCAGAATTCGGAATGGTTTTTTGTTGGTAAGGGACAAAGGATATTGTGTTGAATGGAGTTTCGGTATCTCCTGGAATTGTCAGATAGCGATACAAACGTTGCCAATGCAATGCTGTAATAATTTGAAACATATTCGAAATACACTGCACTCAAAAATTTATGGATATTCGGAATTGCCTTAACAAGAGAAAACAACTATTTCACATTTTAAAGTAAGATTTTTTGATATAAAATTTATATCACTGATCGAAAGATCGTTTAATGATAATCGACTTATTCGTGCCTAGAAAAGAAGAAAGTGAGAGGAACCAACAGCGGTTCATGTAAAGAAAAGTTTTACTTGCTGGTGGCTCACTAATACTTCATGCTGGTATTTAGGGAAATGATTTAGATAGTCAATAATGGCTGGCCAGATGTATACTCACGGGATTTTTCAGGCTATTCTACCAAATTCGAAAGCCACAATTTGTGAAAAGTACATGAAAACAGACTGTCCTATCGAGCGTGCCTGTGAAGTACTAGAATGAGCTCCTCGTGAAGATCAGCTACATCCAGAGAAGTTTGAGCAAGGAAAGAAGTATTTCAATTGACGGAATCTCAAAATTCTACAGGAAAGCAACAAAGTTGGGGATGGAATTACCCGATATAAAATAATGATTTGAAGCAAAATTTAGATCTTATAATTTGTCAGTTTTGTCACTTCGGCCATTTATAAATGATACAGCTCGAGATACATTGAATATACAGGTAAATTTATATAGGCAGCCTCAAGGTCGAGCTGGCGAATGAAAGAAAGGTCAGAGTAATTCCATTATTCTATTGATTATTCAAGCTGATGGTCTACCCAGAAGGCTCGAAATTTTCCAATGGCTACTACAAAGAAGTGCTGACAATGCCAAATTTTCTAGAAATATTTCGTTCACAGAAGAAACAAGTTATACACGAGAGGGTCAAATGAGTTCCGACAAAGATCACGTGTGGGCTGTAGAAAATGAGACAATTGAGCGTAGTCACCAACAAAGTTTCCTATGAATATTTGTTTTGGTTGGTATGATGGTAGATTGTTTGGGCAGATTGAATTCTGTAGCATACTTCGACTTCATACAGAATACTCTAATTGTTGATTTGATGATGTGTCTTGTGCCAATAGTAACACTATGTGTAAAAATGAATAATTCGAATACTTACTTTAGTGGATCACTTTGAAAGAGAAGGTTTTTCCGTTCTTTGTTTCTCTTCACGTTAAATACGCCGAACATCATCATCAAATTTCATCCATTTAGTCATAGTCATATGTAATCTTTTTAACATACTCTTATCTTAATTAAAAATGCGCTAAAATTCACAAATTTCATTCGAGTGCTTCAATTTCAACTAAATAAAATTAAAACTCCTATTTCGCTTAAAATTTGAATGGGGGATTATACCCCCTCATTTCAGTTGATTTATAAAATGTGTTCCTTCTCATGTGAATCATTTTTTTACTCGAAAACATTTGCGATTTAAAAAATTTTAATGAACAAAAAAAATTTCAAATTGGAAGATATTCTGATGGATATTTTCGAAATGACCAGTGGCGCACTATACTACGATTTTGATGGGGTCAAAGGCAGCATGACCTTGCAAAACAGAACTGGATAAAAAAATCTAATATATAACATCAGTTATTAAATATACAAAAAATTGGAAATCTCCAGGTGTTGATGGTATTCATATTGTTTGGTTCGAAAAATTCTTATGCGTTCATGATGATCATTGGCTGAATATTTTTCATTTGGAATCAAGAACCCCTCAGCTACTCCTTTATTTCACACAAAAGGAATTACTTATTCGAAACCGAAATGTTCAAATACTATTGATCAATCTCACTATGGACCAATTACTTGCTTTCCAATAGTATATAAAATTTTAACTGCATGTATCACCCAAAAATTTTATGCACACTTAGAGAATTATAATTTTCTTTCCGAACATCAAAGAGGAAGAAGAAAAAAGCACCTTGGTACTAAAGACCATTTTGATTATGTTGCTTTGAATCAAGCTCAAACTGAGAAGAGAAATATGCATAAAGCTTTTATTGATTACCAAAAGGCTTTTGTTAGTTCTCCCCATTCATGGCTTCAAGACATTTTGGAAATTTATAAAATTGATAAGACACTTCGTCTTTTTCTTGAATTTGTAATGAAAGGTTGGAGAACCAATCTTCATTTGAATATTCCAGAACAATCATTAATATCCGAAGTCATTCCAATCAAGAGAGGCATTTTTCAAGGAGATTCTTTAAGTGCTCTTTGGTTTTGTCTCTGCCTTAATCCATTATCTCACGAATTAAATGCTACTAATTTTGGCTTTAAATTAAAAAGTCCATCAACTGAATTCAAATCAACCCACTTAATTTATATAGATGATATTAAATTATAGGCCGGAACTAGATCTCATTCGAAAAGTCTATTTGAGATTTCTTTTAATAATTCCAATGATATTCATATGAAATTTGGGCTTCCTAAATGTAAAAATCTTTCTATTGAAATGGGAAAGATCAACTCTCATTATATAAAGATTTCCAATATCGAGATCGATTTAATGCATCAAGGAGATCCATATAAATATCTAGGATTTGTTCAAGAGAAGACAATTAACCATAGCAGCACTTAAAAAGTTTATATGATAACAGACTTAGTAATATTAACTATTATTAAGAGTCATTTAACTAGTAAAAACCTGTTCAGAGCAATCAACTCCTATGCAGTTCCTATTCTTACATCTTCTTTTGGAATTAATAAATGGTAGTACACTGATATAAATGAATTACAATGTCAAACGAGGAGAATGCTTTGCAAATATCATAAGCACCATTCAAAGAGTTACACTACCTACACATCTTGGAGGTCGTTGACTAACTGATTTGAACAATGTTCATAGTGAACAGATTCTTCATCTACGTTCCCATTTTCATGATAAACAGAGAACGTCTAAATTACATGTATTGTTGTTATTTCAGATCATAATCTTACACCTCTGAACTTGACAATACAGCAGGTAGATTTTGATATATTTGATAATAATTCTACAAGAGAAAGTTGGATGCAGAAGGAATTACACAAAGATCATCCTAAAGAATTGAAAAATGATTGTATTGATGAAATAGCAGCAAATAGATGGTGAGTAACTGGAGAATTGTTCGCTGAAACAGTAGATCATTCTTGCCGTAGATGTTTTTGTTCTTCAGTAACAGTTTTTCATATATTATCATCTTGCTCAGTACTTGCCTCAACAGAATATTTAGAAAGACATAATGCCGTCCCTAGTATTATTCATTTTAATTCAGGAATAAAACATGACCTCATTCCCAAGGGAAAAAATGTCCCAAATATGAACCTGAGATTATTTGTGAGAACGACAATTATAAACTTTATTTGGATAAAACAATTCTATGCAACAGAGCTGTAAATCACAATAGGCAAGATATCATTCTTACGGATAAACAGAATCGAATAACATATATAATTAATATTGCTATACCCGAAACACAACATAAAAAATAAAAACAATGAACAAATTTCTAAATATATGAAGCTTGCCGACGAGATTGAGAAAATGTCGAAAATGAAAGAAAATTAATTCTAAGGATTATTTTTTCTACAACAGGTGTTATTCCTAGGAATCTTCACAAGAAAATTGAGATTTTAGGTCTGAAGAAAATTTATTTGAACAATTACAGAAGATAACAGTCATAGGTTTTCTCTTTAGTTTATACTGCTCAGAATCTTATTTCATATTTTAGTTATTTGTATATAAAAATGTAATATAATTAGCTGATAATTCTATCGTTTATATTCAAAGCATTATTCTTTTCGATCGTTCTTCACACAAAGAAAACTATGAATGAATAACATTCAGTGTCACTTGACTAAGGTCCTCACACTGGATTTTTCCGGGGAGAAAGCTTTTGACACTACTCTTTGGTACATTAATGTCATTGGCTGATGATGCTTTAGTTTGTATATATTCTGGTAGATTGATATATTTTCATAACATTTAACGTTATCCTAATATATAATAATTCCAGGATATGTTTTGGTTATGATCATAAAATCAGTTTGATTGCATGAGCAGATATATGAGCATATATATATATATATATATATATATATATATATATATATATATATATATATATATATATATATATATATATATATATATATATATACAAGGTGCTTCAACGAAAACTAAACAGAGGCTATATCTACCAAGATATTCATTTCTGATCAAAACGCAGAAACAGGTGTTTCAAGGGAACATCTTTTGGGGTACAAAATTGCCTGAAATATCACAGGGTGGTCATCCCTGCTCTAGGGGTTGAGATGTGAATGGTGTTTCAAAAATGACAGCCTTTGATCTATATATATATATATATATATATATATATATATATCCCCTATTATATGAACTGGTAGAATATTATTAGATTTTTACCCGGTTTCGGTAGGTACTATCTAACGTACTATGTTGTCTGTTTCTTAGTACCGGTCATCCCCTAACATAGGCACAGTAAACAGATTGACATTTCTTGTAAGCGTTTAAGTTATTTATTCTGATAATTTGATTTTGTTTAAGGATATACAAGAACGAAATGGAAGAAGAGAAAAGAAAGGATCGAGGAAACCACAGAGCTCACAAACTGCGATTGATAAGGTTCTGTCCAAGGAACTGAGTGTAAAACAAGCAGCAGTGCATCTAACAGATGTCTACCGCTCACGAGAAAAGAGTTTTTAAAGCCTATGACTTAGCTGAAGTGATGACGATACCTCATTGATTTCATAAAGAGAAAGGCAGTACCGGAAAGCATTTTTACTATAATTTCATGAAAAGGCATTTTGACCTATCGCTGAGGGCGCCACAATCGACAAGCATGATGTTACAGGGCTGATTTTGCAGAACAAATTCATACCAGAAAGGATTTATATTTGTGATGGGACTGGTGTCAGTTGCGTCCACAAACATTGAAAACTTTTCGCTCCACTATCTATCCGTCAAGTAAGAAAGCTGAGAAGGGATAATCAGCTTTTGCAGAGAAAATCATATTCATGGAGCCAATTAAAGATGTCTACAACCAGCGATGAGACGTATGATTGACAACAATTGCTGGATCTCGGATAACGGATTACGATATTGATGGTTTGGTTAATGAAGCATTTACTAAAGTAGCTGGACTGGATATTGCAGTGTCTGAATTTAAATGCACAGAAATTCATCTATTTGACAGACCTATATTTTCTGATCTAGATTATTTGGCTGAAGATATGACCAATATACAACAAGAACGAACAGAAACTTCATCAAATGCAGTAAATAGCGGAAAAGCAGCTGTCGTGTTATGGAACTCAGTCGTAGAACAGCCAGGAACATCTTCAAACATACCGAACATTGGAGAAAGTATCGTATTGCCTTAATCAGCTGTTGCTGGCGGATCAGTTTTGATCAGTCAGGAAGAAATGCCTTCTAATTCAGTTGAAGAAGAATTTATAGATGAACCTAGACAATTTGTTAGAGTTCTTATAACAACAAGTCCCAAACCGTCAATAAGTTCAGGGTCATATCTTGTTCAAATAATTCATTACTTATCACCATTGCTTGACGCTGCAAGAAAAAGAACAGCAGCTCAAAAAAGAAAATGTGAACGAAGTGAACTCTTAACTTAATCGCCATATGAAGAAAGTAGGAGAAGAAAAAGAAAATAAAAGACAAAAAAAAAGGAAATAGGATCCTAGTTCAAAGTAGCAGTTGAAGGCAAAGGAAAGCAAACCAAGGAAAGAGTTTAAACAAGGGAAAAAAGGTAACGGCGACGTAAAGTCTAATGACAGGAACGAAATATTTGCTTAAACTCATTTTGTTGAATTCATAAACATTTGCTTGAATTTATTTTGTTGAGTTCCTCAATGTTTCAGAAATATTTGGAGTTTTGTAAGCATTCTCAATGAAATAAGATGATAAGTAAAAGGAATTTTGTTTGTTTTTGATTTTTTTTGGCACAGCTTCTGCAATAGTAAGAACTGAATTGAAAAACAGGATCGAAATCTGGATCCTATTGTGATATTGACAGGAAATGTTAGTCAGCTCAGATAGTCTTAGATGAAATTCATTTAATCCTCGAGATATTAGTATACCGTATAACTCAGGAAACTAAGTGTCTATGTATCATTCTCAAATTCAAACTAAACTGATAGCTGTGTGGGTGCTCCAAGTGATTAATTTTCACTAATTGCTCTGAAACCCCTTCTAAATTTTCTTGATTAAACCTGTCTCACGTATTGTCGACGTTTCATCGTTATTTCCAGGAACGACTTGAATTATTGCACCCATTTCGGTGACAAAATTGCTCAAGGAAGGTAACGTATTATGAGCTCCAGGTTGACTTCTATATATTTCCATCATGCTGGATTAATCACACCATTTTGAAGTAAATAACATAGTCGCCTAGTAATGAAATTTGAATTCTCAAAAGCTCCCAATCTGTACACGGTGTTCCAGAATAAGATATCAATCTAAAGGAATCTAATAGAACATGTTCTATATAATCCATCCCAGCTGAAATATTCACCCCAATATTGAAGACGGAAAATGATATTCGTTTCGTTTCGTTTAATGGATCAAATTTTGGGAATTTCAAATGAAATGAACGTAGACTTCTCTTTGCTGAATTAACTTTATGAGTAGATATAGGTTTTTCGACCCACAAAAATGTTCAAGAAGGGTGTCCAAATCTTAAAATCACTCATATAATGATACTAAAATTGATTAAAACTAGAATATGAGGGAATATAAGGGCGTAAAGATTATGCATTTTACCATACGAAGTTTAAATAATGGAGTTGATGAACTGTCAATTTTTCTAAATCAATATAAAATTGAAAATGTCTCAGCACTGGGGCTATCCACACTTTTTCTGTTGCAGATTAATGATCTGCCCGGTTCCACTAAAACAGAATATTTGGGTTTGCGGACGACTAGTGTCCTCATTTTCTTGTCAGCGTCCTATGACTGCTTGGTCAATTGTAACGCGAACAAGACGCAATCAACAACGTTCTCCAGGAAAGTCACTGCTGTAAAACCTTCCCTCATTATGCCAGATCTGCTTCTGCTAACTCAGTTTTCTTTTTAAGGCTAAGTACTTCACGCCAGAAAAGTCACAACTAGAGAACTTTTTGTGCTAAACTCATTTTTTTTCAGGGCTAAACAGTACTTTATGCCATCACAGATGATGCTTTTATAGAAGGCACAGTTGTGACCTGGCCCGGAATACTGTTTCCATGAGTGAGGTTTCGCACTCAAACATGCATTACATCTATTGGATAAGTGTCCCGAATAACGCAGTACTCTAATTGACCACACGAAAATCATGCATGATCTCCTATCTCTCGCTCAAAGGCGGCAACTTGCTGATACTTTTCTCTTTCATAGATACTTCCATAGAAAAAGCCGTGAAGAACTGAAAGACTGAGTCTCGAAAAGAATCCAGTTTCAAAGAAAAACTAGGCTTGCAGGAAATGCTTATCAGCAGACGGTTCAACTAGCATAGCCTTGTACCTGTCTCTATAAAAATTCTTTTGTTTACAGGGCTAGTGTGCTGTGGAACATGCTTCCATCGAGCATCTTTCCTAAAACTTACGATTGGACCCTCTCCGAGAAGCGCGTGAACACACACATCAAATCACCTTGGGAGGCCACAGCAGTGGAATAACATGCATCGTTTCTTTCCTAGGGTTGAGAATAAAAAACTGCCTCAGGGTTGATTATTTTAAATTGGCAATAAAGAATTAAAAATCAGTTTCTCAATCTTCAAGAAGCATGGAGAAGTGGCAATTTATCTACGGAATGGATTTGAATGTTCACTATGAACTTGTACTCATATTAGGAGGAACTTGATCATGAGCTTTGTGGTATTGCTCTGATTGCTTCTGGTAGTTTTGTGATATCTTTATATCCTGTAATGGCGAGTACAGAACATTTTTGCATGGTCTTGAGTTGGTTTTGAATAACTTTTCCAACCAATATGATAGGATTCCTTTGCTGAGCGATTTCAGTGTGAATTTTAACGAGGCTGTAGTTGAGGCTCTACGTGCTTTGACAAGGTTAACACTGATGTAGGAGAGTTACGTTACAGTGTCGATATTGTGGACCTGGGGATAATGAACTACTAAGCCCACATAATTCCTGTGAAAGTGAATATTGGTGAGAAGAGTACTACCCATAATGATTGCATATACAGCCCCGAAAGACGAGCCAAATTGCGACAATAAGTTGATGATATTGTTGCGTTAGCAGTTGACTATATCGATCCAGAGAGTGACACTGAAAAATTACATCAATTTACCAGAAACTGGCGCATGAAACTTTTCGCTTGAAAAAATGCAATTCTACACAGCATCGTTTCCTTTGGTGTACTGAGGAATTGCACGAAAGAATCTCTTTGCTATTAAATTGGTGGTAAATATGAGTGGTGATATCCAACTGCGCGAGGAAGTTGAACAATATCGTCGGCTAAACAAACAAAGAACAAAATCTATATGGTAAAATGCTAAGAGGAATTTCTCGATTAACTCTAACAATCTGACACTTGGGGAATAATATGAAGTGAACCTGTTCCAGGTAAAAATGTCAATGTTACTGGTTTGACAGCAAAAATTTCAACAAATATTTCATTATAGTAGGTGAACAACTGTCGCGCGAGTTTTCAATCGTATCAGGTTTCGTATGAGAGCCAGACGTTTCCGAAATGTTGGAAAATTGCGAGAGTACAATAGATTCACCGATCCCAAGCCTACCGTCCAATTGCATTGTTGTCCATTATGTCGAAAGTCATGGAAAGAGTGATGAACTCTCATAAAATGTCTTGACTTATCGGGTATCATTAGTGATCGACAATACGGACGATTGTTCCCTGGTGCTCTCATTTTCTAGTCGGCGTCCTATAACTACTGAGAAGTCACACCGATAAAAATAGCTACTGTGCATGTCACTGAATCCAGACTTGGAGAAAATATCAGAAAACGAACAAGACGTAATCAACAACGTTCTCCAGAAGAGTCACTGCTGCAGAACCTCCCCTCATTATGCCAAATCTGCTTCTGCTAAATTCAGTTTTCTTTTCAGGGCTCAGTACTTCACGCCATCACAGCTGCCGCTTTCATAAAAACCACAAGTGCGACTTAGTCTGGAATGCTGTCCCTATGTGTGGGGCTCCGCACCTAAACATTCGTTACCTCTATTGGATAGTGTCCAGAATATAACAGTACGCCTCAATGACCACTTCGCTCAAAGGTGGTAAGTTGTAGATCTTTCTTTTTCTTATAGATAGTTCCATGGTAAATGCTCTGCAGAACTGAAGAGAAGAATCTACTTCTAAAGAAAAACTAAGCCAACAGAAAACTCCTATCAGTGGACGGTCCAGCTAGCAAAGTCTCTATGAAAATTCTTTTGTTTACAGGGCTAGTGTGCCGCGAAACTCGCTTCCATCGAAAGTTTTTCTAATAACTTACAATTAGGCCCACTTCAAGAAGCGATTGAACACAGACATATAATCATCATCTTCAGCGGCCACAGCTGTGACAGGCATCGCCTCCTCCCAAGAGCTGAGAATAAAAAAAAATAAAATACAAAAAGAGATACACTCCTCTAGTGATAGAATTATTTAGGTCATCAGGAGGCAATCTAGGACAACTGATTGTTTCACATCGTTTTTACTCAATCCCACATATGTAGATGAGAAAAAATATATATAAAAACTATCTATCTAATCTTCTTCTGTGTAAAATTATAAAATTAACTGCAGATGTAATAGAGTTTCCAAGGTGTAATAGTATTGATTCTTGTTTTGTTAACTGTTTATTTTCAAGAGCAATTAAAAGAAGTAAAATATAACTATTTTCAAAAACGCATTATAAACAATGCCAGTAATTATAGGACAACTTCAATTACACACAAACAAATTCATATGGAATCACACGATATTTTGAATATAAACTCAGGGATTTCGGAAATTTCGAAGGATTGTTAGAATTGATCCTTCTTCATGTATTAAAAAAATTGAAAATTGTTTTCTCACAGAGTAGGTGTTGATTTCTCTACCCCAGTAGCTTGTATTACCTCCTCTTGCCCTGAAACAAGCCTGAATCCGTCTAGGCACGCTTTGGATTAGGTTTTCGACCACCTCTGGGGTGATATTCTGCCACTCTTCTGTGGGGGCTTGGATGAGCTGTTGTCGGGTTCTTGGATTATCCTGGCGCGATCTAATTTGTGAAACTAACCTCACCGTGGGAACCTGCCAGAGTATCACTTTGGGCTCCAGCACTAGGTGCACGTAATTAATAGCCGTTACACTCGCAGGAAACGAAATCAAATCTATTTTGCCTACCAGCGTAATGCCACCCCAACAACATCACACTGCCCCCTTGGTATTTCAGAATTTGTCTTGCTGCTCGGAGTCTAGCTTGTCTTCCAAGACCCCTAGAAAGCCGAATCTGGCGATCACCAATTCTGGTCTCATCCGAAAAATGAACATTTCGCCAATCCTCAATATTCCAAGTTTGGTGCTCGATACACCAATTAAGTCTGTTAATAAGTTGTTGTCTGGTTAGCTCTGGAACTCTTAAGGGCCTTCTGCTGTATAAATTCCTTGAACGAAGTTTTTGACGTATCGTTTCGACTGATACAATGATGCCTGTTGCTTCCAGAAATTGCCTTTGGAGTATGGAGTGAGACGCACTAGGGTCTCTTCTTGCAATTTGGCACGAAAAGCGGTCTTATTCTCCAGAAGTGATCTTCCTACGACTTCTTCTAGGCCTTTTTGCAGAGATTGTAGCTTCACGTATCGGGCGTAGGTTTTTGAAATCACCCCCTGTGATACCCCCATTATGGCCGCTATATCCCTCTGAGTCACCCCTCCTTCAACGAGAGCAATTATTCGACCCTTCTGCACATCGGACAATCCAAGGAAAGGTATTTTTGAATATGATTATAGGCTTTTTTGAATTCTGAAATTCACAGTTTCAAATCTCAGTGACGACCACAATATCCCAAACATGAGGTGATAATTCAACATTTCTTATCATACTATCCAGTTTATTCACAACAAAAAACTTCCATCTTCATAAGTAGTCAAAGATCCATGGTTAAAAACAATCAATTATGTGAAAAACCAACTAGTTCCATACGGTGTTTGAAATCAATATTGTTGTAATATGACTTTTTTCAGAGTTTTTCTCTTGCCTCCACATCGAAATAATGAAGGACTAATTCGGATTTGTTCACATTCTGTATAATTGAGGCTAATAAAAACTGAACAACTTCTACACAAATTTCTATCAAATGAATAATACTTTTCGAATATTAGTCATGTCTTATTTCAAACATGTCATTTAAGAAGGAATACATTTTCCCAAAACTTCGACATAAGTACATGTATTAGATCGAACTGAAACTACATGTAAAAGTTCTGACGAAGCATTACCCGTCTTACAATTGGATGCTTCGCCTTATGCAACATTTGGAAGCGAGGGCGGGCATACACCTACGGCTATCAGACAGAATTCACTGGAGTCTGAAACTTTTGTGCCAATGCTGAATTTCGTCAATGTGATTCCCTTCACGCCTTCTCTCCTGCATCCTCTGTTATCCTCCTTAATGAAATTTAGAAACTAAAATCATTTTCCTGTATAAAAACCAGTTTCTTCTTTTGTCATCTATTGTATGAACTAATTGAAAAGTTGAGAGATTCGAGTAGAAAATCACATAGAAATCGAATGAAAGTCTTCGCTTTTCGCTGGATAATGATTTCGGCACTTAGAAACTTGAAAACATGGCGAAGTTTTCGGAAAGTTATATAATTTTCCACCGACGTCTTCAGGTAAACAAAGCAAGACAAAATGAAAAATGATAAGTTTATTTACTTTATCACGCTGTTCGAGGAGAAATATAAAATTTGATTTTGATGATGTATGCAAGTACACAATATGAAAATTGAAATATTCAAGAATTACGATCGAAATGAGATTGCTTATCTTCCGTAATGGGAATGGATATGTAAATGACTTCAATCATGTACCGGTAGTGGATGATGTTTGGAATATTGTCTCTACAAAGTTATGGTTTTGGTTTCCAAGGACGTGTTGATCGAGAGCAAAACATAAACCTACTTCCAAGAGCAGGGAAACTGTTTTTTATAATTGAGATGTGTCACATTTGTTCAATATGGAAAACCAAATGTTTGGACTCGCAAACAGAAAAGACAACAAGCAGGACAAAAAGGTTACTCATTTCTTGAAATGATTTGGATTTCAGTGATCGCCAACTAGAAGCAATATCTTTTAATAGAGCCGAAGGGCACAGAAATTTTGAATATATCGCTGCAAATTGGGTATAGACAAGGATCGGTTCACTGCAGACAACATTTACAATATTGACAAATCTGGTTTCTCAACTTTTCAAAAGGAGCCCCAGAAAATTGCAAGGGAAAAGGGAAGAAGAAGAATAGCTGTAATTACCAGCGACAAAAGAGAATTGAAAACAACGGCTGTGTACTGCACCAATGCAGCCTGACATTTTGTGCCTCCCATATTCGTTTTCAAGAGAGATAGATACTCACCATTGTTAGCACAAGAGCACCACCAGGAAATAGTCAAAAACTTCATTGATGATAATTTTCATAAAGAGGTATAACGATTAGGCCTATTTCAGTTTATAAGAGGCACTTGGAATTTCATTTGGATAGTGAAGCACGATTTAGGTTAGTTTACGGCTGTGTGCTGCACCAATGCAGCCTGACATTTTGTGCCTCCATGATCGTTTTCAAGAGAGATAGATACTCACCATTGTTAGCACAAGAGCACCACCAGGAAATAGTCAAAACTTCATTGATGATAATTTTCATAAGGAGGTATAACGATTAGGCCTATTTCAGTTTATAAGAGGCACTTGGAATTTCATTTGGATAGTGAAGCACGATTTAGGTTAGTTTACGGCTGTGTGCTGCACCAATGCAGCCTGACATTTTATGCCTCCCATGATCGTTTTCAAGAGAGATAGATATTCACCATTGTTAGCACAAGAGCACCACCAGGAAATAGTCAAAAACTTCATTGATGATAATTTTCATAAAGAGGTATAACGATTAGGCCTATTTCAGTTTATAAGAGGCACTTGGAATTTCATTTGGATAGTGAAGCACGATTTAGGTTAGTTTACGGCTGTGTGCTGCACCAATGCAGCCTGACATTTTGTGCCTCCATGATCGTTTTCAAGAGAGATAGATACTCACCATTGTTAGCACAAGAGCACCACCAGGAAAGAGTCAAAACTTCATTGATGATAATTTTCATAAAGAGGTATAACGATTAGGCCTATTTCAGTTTATAAGAGGCACTTGGAATTTCATTTGGATAGTGAAGCACGATTTAGGTTAGTTTACGGCTGTGTGCTGCACCAATGCAGCCTGACATTTTGTGCCTCCCATGATCGTTTTCAAGAGAGATAGATACTCACCATTGTTAGCACAAGAGCACCACCAGGAAAGAGTCAAAAACTTCATTGATGATAATTTTCATAAAGAGGTATAACGATTAGGCCTATTTCAGTTTATAAGAGGCACTTGGAATTTCATTTGGATAGTGAAGCACGATTTAGGTTAGTTTACGGCTGTGTGCTGCACCAATGCAGCCTGACATTTTGTGCCTCCCATGATCGTTTTCAAGAGAAGTAGATACTCTCCATTGTTTGCACATGGGCACCACCAAGAAATAGTCAAAAACTTCATTGATGATAATTTTCATAAAGAGGTATAACGATTAGGCCTATTTCAGTTTATAAGAGGCACTTGGAATTTCATTTGGATAGTGAAGCACGATTTAGGTTAGTTTACGGCTGTGTGCTGCACCAATGCAGCCTGACATTTTGTGCCTCCCATGATCGTTTTCAAGAGAGATAGATACTCACCATTGTTAGCACAAGAGCACCACCAGGAAATAGTCAAAAACTTCATTGATGATAATTTTCATAAGGAGGTATAACGATTAGGCCTATTTCAGTTTATAAGAGGCACTTGGAATTTCATTTGGATAGTGAAGCACGATTTAGGTTAGTTTACGGCTGTGTGCTGCACCAATGCAGCCTGACATTTTATGCCTCCCATGATCGTTTTCAAGAGAGATAGATATTCACCATTGTTAGCACAAGAGCACCACCAGGAAATAGTCAAAAACTTCATTGATGATAATTTTCATAAAGAGGTATAACGATTAGGCCTATTTCAGTTTATAAGAGGCACTTGGAATTTCATTTGGATAGTGAAGCACGATTTAGGTTAGTTTACGGCTGTGTGCTGCACCAATGCAGCCTGACATTTTGTGCCTCCCATGATCGTTTTCAAGAGAGATAGATACTCACCATTGTTAGCACAAGAGCACCACCAGGAAAGAGTCAAAACTTCATTGATGATAATTTTCATAAAGAGGTATAACGATTAGGCCTATTTCAGTTTATAAGAGGCACTTGGAATTTCATTTGGATAGTGAAGCACGATTTAGGTTAGTTTACGGCTGTGTGCTGCACCAATGCAGCCTGACATTTTGTGCCTCCCATGATCGTTTTCAAAGAGATAGATACTCACCATTGTTAGCACAAGAGCACCACCAGGAAAGAGTCAAAAACTTCATTGATGATAATTTTCATAAAGAGGTATAACGATTAGGCCTATTTCAGTTTATAAGAGGCACTTGGAATTTCATTTGGATAGTGAAGCACGATTTAGGTTAGTTTACGGCTGTGTGCTGCACCAATGCAGCCTGACATTTTGTGCCTCCCATGATCGTTTTCAAGAGAAGTAGATACTCTCCATTGTTTGCACATGGGCACCACCAAGAAATAGTCAAAAACTTCATTGATGATAATTTTCATAAGGAGGTATAACGATTAGGCCTATTTCAGTTTATAAGAGGCACTTGAATTTCATTTGGATAGTGAAGCACGATTTAGGTTAGGTTAGGTTACTTTACGGCTGTGTGCTGCACCAGTGCAGCCTGACATTTTGTGCCTCCCATGATCGTTTTCAAGAGAGATATGTACTCACTATTTTTAGAACAAGGGACACCACCAGAAAATAGTCGAAAATTTAGATTTTGAGCCACAGGTATTTGGCTAACAGATCGAAACATTTTCAAAGACTGTAATTTTCTTTCAGCTGAAACAACGAGTACAGATGCCATTCTAAGCTACTCTAATAAAATCGAAAATTCCAGATCCAGAACAAATTTTACAGACCAACTCAGCAATTTTCAACCAGGCCAAAAAAATTCTCTAGAGGGTCAGTATCAGTCACAGATTCCGAGTTCTCCAGTACTCAAACTTTGAACGAACAATTATACAAATTTATCAATTTCCAAGGCTGATTCGAGCAAGGGATTTGTTCGAACCAGTATAAGCTACTCCATTCTAAAAATTATCAGAAACGATGAAGGATCTGCACCACACTTAAAAATTGGAAACCCCATTTTGTTATTAATACCGTAACTAACCTTGAAGGAAATACAGAACCTCAAAAGGCAGGTTTACTTACTGGGAGTCCTTTAAACAAAAATTGGGAGAATCAAATGTAAAAAAATTTGCAAGATTTCCTAAACTTCAGAAATTAACAGGTAAGACTGAAACAGAGTCTCGAAACAAAAGGAAAACATCTAAACCAGAGACTTAAACATGGAAGGTGAAAAAAGAATCGTCTGTGAGTAGTCAATCTGAAATAGATAATATTGTGGCACAAGATAAGAGCTAGCTTAATATAAGACTATCATTTCATTGTATTTTTGTTGCTGATTCTAATTTTACTTGGAGTATTCCGGTACAGTATTAATATATCAGAACTTCAGTAATGATAATTTTCATAAAGAGATATAACGATTAGGCCCATTTCAGTTTATAAGAGGCACTTGAATTTCATTTGGATCGTGAAGAACAATTTAGGATACCTTTGATACAATTAGGAAAACCTGTTCCTAAATAACATTTTTCAGACATCTTTGAAACTTAAATTGTCTTAATTTTTTATATTTCCTCATTTTCCAGTAATAAAAAATGAACATCAATAAAACAACCGTTTCATTGCCAGTAATATAATCCTCTCGAGTTATATTATTTTTATGACGCTAGTGCAGTTCGTTGACTTGACGTAAAATATAGACAACCTTACCCTATGTCTGATTAGATTTGCTAACTTGTTTTCGTTATAATTATTTTGATGACCTCATCGGGAGAAAAGGAAATGCTGATTTAAATAGTGACAAATCTTAACGCGATTTCTTTAGGGAAGTCATTTATAGAAATGTTACAATATTCGTTTTTTAGTATTTAGTTGATTAATTGAGTCTTGATCGCATTTCTAATTTTAGAACTGAATGCATTCGCGCAATATTTCAACCTATAGGAGTGGTAATCATAACAGCTCAAAAATTCTATACTTTTCGTTCATGACCATGATAACAAATACAATCATATTGAGCTCTAAATCTGGAAAAAAACATTTAATCTTACATTGGTGGGTAAGATCTTGAATAGATATTTTCATGTCACCTGCTTTGAAGATACACTAAAATCTAACCTTTAGGTTGGCGATGAGTGGTTTAGTGGTAAAAGCGTAACAGATGTAGTAATTTCCTAGTTAATGGTATTAATATGGATTTAAACAATGTGCAGGATGGTCAAATTTGTATGATTTAGTACGGCAACAGTCCATATTTCTGAAAATATTTTTCTTA
This sequence comes from Cryptolaemus montrouzieri, assembly GCA_013387265.2. Lineage (NCBI taxonomy): Eukaryota > Metazoa > Arthropoda > Insecta > Coleoptera > Coccinellidae > Cryptolaemus > Cryptolaemus montrouzieri. The sequence continues at coordinate 66,494,927 of JABFTP020000001.1, read as the reverse complement.
CAATTATTTTCTTTTGTACACGATTACGCTACATATGAATTTACACATCTTTGTTCAAAATTGATATTCTAAAGACGATTAATACATTCGAATACTTTGTTCGAAATACTTCTCAGAGATGAACAAAAGATTTTCATTAAACTGAAACACTCTACTCAGAATTTATTAATAATTATTAATTCAATATTATACAATTCAATATACACTCAACGGCAAAAGTTGGATCGAACATAAATTATCTTCTAGTTTGAAACCCCATAACTCTATTTTATCGTCCGATATCTTCGAATTGCTGATATGTTACAGATTATTTAACGCAGAATAAAAATTGGTAATGATTATGTGTAAGAACGCTGTTTGAACAGAGATATACGAAGGTAAATCAGAAATTATTTTTTCACGAATTTTCAATCGCACTAGAATATTTGAGCTGAATTCTGTCATAGAGATACATTTTATTACAAAGCTGCATTCAAATAACAAATAAACCAGAATTCATACGATGGCCTAAAAATTTCCAACGCAGCAAGAATATCATTATTTTTCATATGAGGGTGCTATGGAAAATGTCACTCAATGTAAAAGCAACTTTGATGGAATTTTGATGAATACTGGTACATTTGAACTAATAGGAAAATTTCAAAATCAATTGTTGAAGATTTTCAACTCTGGTTCTTCCAGTAGCTGATGCTGCTCGAGGAGTGTATTGATAAAAGATCACAAAACTATTCCGAATTGAATAGAATACTCCAGAAAACACCATCTTCGGGGAAACACTTTGACTAATCCAGGTTTTGCTTAAATCTCCAGATGGGTGTCGAATTCATCGGCAAAGGTGAGAGCGTTTCCATCTAGACAATTTTCCTACAAGAATCGGTGATGGCGCAGATCCGTATGGTTTGGGGTGGTATAGGTATGGAAGAAAATCAGCTTTTATTACAGTTGATAGGGGATCCATGACTGCTGAGAAGTATATACGGCAAGTTAAGGGTCCTCAAGTTGTAACATTCAGCCATAGAATGAGAGAAAACTTTAAGCTGATGCATGACAATACCAAACGTCATATCGCAAGAGTAGTGAGTGATTTTTTTGATGGACTAAAGAATAGACTGGCCAAGAGAAACTACAACTGAACTTCGATGGGTATAATCTGGAGTCACAGAGCCACATTAAGTTCCTTGGCATAAAGATTGACCACAGAATGGACTGGAGGATCCATATAGATAATCTAATGGGGCTGCTGAGTAGGTACTGTTATGCTCTGAGGATCTTGAGCATGGAGGTCTGTAAGAAGACTGCCATCATCGCCTACCATTCTTTTGTTGAGTCCCGTCTTTGCTATGGAATTATTTTCTGGGCGAACTCCGCAGATTTCAATGGAGTCTTCATCTTGCAGAAAATGATGATAAGGGCAATACTCAAGCAAAGAAGGAATGCCAGCTGTAAGCCTAACTTTGCTCAGGGATCTGACCCTGCCAAGTCTGTTCATTCACGACGCTGCATTGTTTATATGTAGAAATAGGGATCTGTTTGGAAAGCTCACTCGAGATCATCAATACAATACCCGAAAGAAAAATGATCTATTATGGGAGAGATATAGCTACACGTACATCCAAAAAAATGTTTATTTCTCTGCTCTGAAAGTTTACAACCATTTACCAGAGCTGATAAGAAACTTGCCCCCTATGAAAATGAAATCTGTATTGAGTGACCTTCTCCTGAAGAAGTCATACTATTCATTGACAGATTTTTACATTGATTTCCTTTAGGAATTTTTAAATTCATTGTATATTCTGAAAATTGTTTATGATGTTTTTAAAAATTTGTTTGTCGGTAAATACCACTATTCTTGCAATGTTTTATATTATTTTATTTGTACATTCACAGTTTTTTTATTGACACGCTGTACGGCTTATGTTAGCCATAATAGCAGCAAATAAATTATAAGATTAATTGATTGGCCGGCAAGAAGCTCTGGTCTCAATCTGACTAATGTGTGGAACAAGATAGGTGGAAGGTTAAGAAAGCGCGTCCCTACTCTGCAAAGTCTGAATGAAGTAAGTCGGGTTCTGCAAGAAGAGTGGGGAAGAATAGACCAAGGTACATCGGTGATCTCATAGAAGGTGTGCTAGGTAGCATTCAACCCCTTATAAGAGCTCGAGGGGGTAACACCCGTTATCGAGTTAGTGTTTATTCAATAACTTTCTGTTCGTTTTCTTTCACATATTTAACACTAATTTTTGTGAATATTAAGAACTACTAGCTGAAGTAAGAGATTGTTACCATGTCCACTACGGTATCTCACCATAGATTGCTCTAGGCCCCTCCGATTAAGCGTGTTAACGTGTTGACCACGCGTCCTTAATCACAGATCGCCTAGTAGGCCCTTCGACCAGGCTACGTACAGAACGTACTCTGGGCCTACCTGGACCGAGGGTTTAAATATCCGTGCATTTCGGAGACTCCCTCTCTTTCTCTTATACGACCTCTTCGAATTCACACTGTCTTAGAAAGCCGGCTGCCGCACTCGTTGCCACGAGCCGGCTTTCCATACCCAGGCCATATTGCCAAATCGCCGTTGTTTACCAACGAACCACGTGTTTTTATTTCATTTCCATTCTACGTTTACAAAGAGTGTTTGTGTTAACCATCAGTGCTTCCATCGTATGTGTGACCCCATCCCGGTAGCAAGTGGAGCCCAACGTGTGCATTAGGGTATTGTTTTCTCTGATCCTGACTGAGTTAGCCTATAAATGTTGATACGAGAATCCAAGTGAAGAATTCAGCAACTTCCGCACACGAGGTGAATCCGACGCACGTGGTAGGACCAACGCGAACAATAGCAACGACGCACGTGGATAGTATTCGTCTAATTCATCTACCGCAGAATTAATCCACCATCGCAGCAGCCGTGAATGAAGCATCCGGTTCTTGGACCGAAGACAACACCAAGGGGCACCCAAAGACGAGTGTGTGAGTGTAGTGTTGTGGAACGACCAGTGCGCTAGTGAATCTAGAACCTACTCACAGTCACAGTTGTTCAACGTATGATAAAGTCATCATGTGTCCTATGTGTCTTAGGTTAGTAAATTGCTTTTTTTTTCAGTACTATTTTCCTCTTTTTCATGTACTTTTCAATCTCTTAAGTTCATGTAACTGACAAATAAACATACGAAGTAGATGCGTTTCAACCCCCTCTCCCAGAACAGTTATTGTACATATCTAAGATTTGAATATTTTAAATAGAGCTCTGCACCACGCTACCATAATGTAAGTAGCTAGACCATACGACTCGCCTACGTGAGACAAGGTTTTCTGTAGTTTCCCTTGTCATCATCGCGTTGATGCCAAATGGCGCGTAAGATAGTAAGACGGACACAGACGCAATGCACACAGGGTCGTATTAGATTTAAGTAGGATAACTCGATAAAACTTTTTTTTTGATGGTATGATGTACACGTATGCACATGTCTTTAATGAAGATACAACATGGTTTGATTACCTGGTATGGCAATATGGAGGCGCCTAAACGCGATCTTCAGAGGGGGGCCGTGTTACCGTGTCCAGTACGGTATCTCACCATAGATCGCTCTAGGCCCCTCCGAATAAGCGTGTTACCGTGTTAACTACGCGTCCTTAATCACAGATCGCCTAGTAGGCCCTTCGACCAGGCTAGGCACAGAACGTACTCTGGGCCTACCTGGACCGAGGGTTTAAATATTCGTGCATTTCGGAGACTCCCTCTCTTTCTCCTCAACGACCTCTTCGAATTCATACTGTCTTAGTAAACCGGCTGCAGCACTCGTTGCCACGAGCCGACTTTCCGTAACCACGTCATAATGCCAAACCGCCGTTGTTTACCAACGAACCACGTGTTTTTATTTCATTTTAATTCTACGTTTACAAAGAGTGTTTGTGTTAACCATCAGTGCTTCCATCGTGTGTGTGACCCCATGCCGGTAGCAAAATGTATCTCTTGCAAAAAAATCAGCTTTGTGATGACAACATGACAAAATTTGGCTCAGAAATTCTACTATTCAAATTTGAGTGCGAAACAGTCTATTTCAATTGCCAGAAATCGCCATTATTTTCACAATTCAAATCTAATCGTGAATTATATCAATCGATCAGAACCTAACCCAATTTCGCAGATTATGTTTCGTGAGATAGAATATTTCAAAAGAACGAGTTATTCTCTTTCAGCACAAAACATCTACTGCCATTTAATTCAGCCGTTGAACTCATATAGCAGAAATGTATCATTTAGAAAACTCGATATATTTCAAGAACCTCAAATCTGACGTAGCATATTCAATTATTTCTCCCATAATTCATTCAGTCCTCGGTTTTGAATAGCTCTCAATCGATCGAGAGAAAATAATTGAATCGACGCGGCAGCAAAAAAAGAAAATCTGGGTTTGCCAAGTTCGAAATTACGGAAATGCAGATAGAACTGTAGCGCATCTTTTTTAAGAGATGAGAAGGAACAGTCCGGGGATTTTACATTCTGATTGAAAAGAAATAATCATTTTCGGAATATTGATGTCTGTTGAAGGGAATAACAGAAATAGGATTCTGGGTTTTGAGAATTCAACGTAATGAACAACAATACTTTCACGAGAATTTAACTTTCACAAACCTGGTCTTGTAGCTTTTTGTTCAACGATTACAAAAATGTTGAGTTCCCCATTTGAACATTTTTGAACAATAGCATACTATATAATGCTGACAAAATGCCTTGGGTTACCTTCTGCCGATCGTATATAAAATTCATTCGCTTGCCGTTCCTTATTATGGTTAGTCTATGATCATTTTTCAATTATTATTCTTAAATTTTGTAAACAAGTAGTTATTATAATTGAAAATGTGTGTTAAAGTGGTAAATACGGCTCCATGTTAAAAGCTGCACAGATTTCTCTAATCATGTAATATATAGGGTGCGCCAGAGAAAACCGGACAATTTTTTTCCGTCATAACTTTCGCAATTTTGGAGCTAGATCATTCGTTCTTGCTTCATTGAAAAGCCAAAGGACTAGGTTTTTCAGAAATTGTATCGCAATTTTACTTTCGGTGAAATCCAATATGGCTGACTCATTCGAAAATGAGCAATATTTCAAGATCGCTGGAACGTTTTTTCTTCCACTAAAAAAGTCGAATGGGGCATTCAGTCGATAAATCAGACTCTTCTTAACAATTTGTCACATTGATCTTGACAATATTTCAAGAATTGGTGAAAAGTAACGTGAAGAATTTTTTCATTCTGATTTTAAGATGAAAATGAAATATTTTCTTCACCTCATGGCGTTGGCACTCTTGAAGCTGTTGTGTTTTTCATGGATGCTCTAAGAAAACAAAAAACCATATTTTACTAAAACCACCCTAAAATTTTATTTTCGTTCGAATTCAGAATGGCCGACTTCCTCAAATATTAACAATTTTCCCTGCGCATTAAAAAAATGTTTGCGGTCGTAATGAATCAACTGCGTAATTCAATCACTAGATAGATAACAAAAAATATTGAAATGTCATCGAGTTTTAGACGACATCTGGTTTGAGCACGAATATCATCTTGATGTTGCTTGTTTTTGACGTTTAAAATTGTTAACAATAATTTTAACAAATGAGGATAAGCCTATCATTGAATATTCATTTGTGCGTGGCTATACTGCTGGGAAATATGACGCCAATTTCCAGCCCCTACTTACAAAAGAAGTACAATTTATGATCTTGAGGAAAAATTTCGGCCAACAGGGTCATTAGGAAGAAGATCAGGATGACAGTTTCTCAAATATCTCAGAGATGCGAACTGTAAAAATCATCTGCGAGAATGATAATACGACATGTTTTTTTCGACAAATTAAATGAGTAAACACATTCATCAAAAAGAATCGAGTACTCAGAATAGAATATGACTATGCACCCGCCTTCCCCAGCTCTCTATGAATTTCGAAGTTATTTTTTGATCAAGATTGTTTCAACATTTTTGAATTTTTTGCCTCAGTTCCTCACAATTATTGCAAATAATACCATTTTTATACACCATTTCTTCCAAATGACCCCACAGAAAATAGTCGCACGGATTAAGATCGGGACTATTTGGAGGCCATTGTTCTGGTTCGATTATATCGTCTACGCGTTGTCTTATATAATCCATAGTATAGTGACTGATATGACATCTGGCTCCATCCTGAAATCAATTGAAATAGATTTCATTTAGATACATTTGTACACCCGGTACACTCAACGGCCACTTGAGAGTGAGTAGCGTTTTTTCTGTGATATGGTACTGGTTGTTCATTTCTTCGACAAACATTGTCGAAAGAATATGGAAAAATTTTTAGAATTCCAAAGAAGATTTGAACCAACAAAAATCATCCGAAAAGCTACTCAATTTCTCAACCGTTCATTCTCAACTGGTGGCAATTGTACTTATTCATGTTACATATGATCGAGAATTATGTGACAATAATTTTCCGAATCTAATGTAAAAATTCTATAAAAATGATTTTTGATTCAAAGTTCTTCGAAATACCGGAAGAGACCATTACATGCCTGGAAAATTTTTGTCTTTCCCACTGCAAACGAATTAAAGGCACATTCCTCTTGATTTCATTCGTCGGAACACGATTTTTGATTATTTCTGCATCGAGCGAATCTGCGCTCTTTGACGGCTTGAGCCAATTGAAACTTATAGTGCCTCCGAAAATACCTAAGACTCAAATCGTGTCTTCTCACAGAAGTTTTCGAGATTTGGCATCTCTGAGACATTTGGGAAACAGTCAAGCTAGTTCCTGGAGTTCTAATAGACTGCTAATGTAGAAATTCGCTAAATGTTAGCCTGAAATTGTGTTCGCAAAACAAAAATGTAGAGCTGATGCTTGAAACAGATTATGAAAAAGGCGAGTACCTGTGTTCTAACAGTTCTAGCAGCACCATTACCTGGTCTTCTTCCTAATTACCCTGTTGTCCGAAATTTTTCCTCAAGATCATAAATTGTACTTCTTTTGTAATTAGGGGCTGGAAATTGGCGTAATATTTGCCGTATAGCCACGCACTAATGATCATTCAATGATATGCCTATCCTCATTTGTTAAAACCATTGTAAACAATTTTAAAACGGGAGGTGCATATGATGGTGAAGCAGAGAAACATTATTGACGACAATTGGCACAATTCTCAATCAATATTCGAGTTCGATCCCTCAAAATGATGGGAAAGGTTCAATCTAGTGATTGAATTACGCTGTTGATTCATTACGACCGCGAAAATTTTTTTAATAAAAAAATAAAATTTAATTTTAATTCTGAAATCGAATGGAAATCAAATTTCAGGTTGGTTTCAGTAAAATATATTTCTTTGTCTTCTTAGAACATTCATGAAAACACAATAATTTCAGGAGTGGCAACGCCATGAGGTGAAAAAAATATTTCGATTTCAGCTGAAAATTAGAATGAATAAAACTCTTCACGCTTCTTTTTTACAAATTTTCGGAATATTTTCAAGATCAATATGTGAAATTGTTCAGAAAAGACTGAATCATCGACTTAAGGCCCCATTAGAATTTTTTAGTGAAAAAAAACGTTCCAGCGATCTCAAAATATTGCTCATTTTTGAATGACCCAGCCATATTAGATTTCACCGGAAGTGAAATTTCGATACAATTCCTGAAAAACCTAGTTCTTTGGCTTTCCAATGAAGCAAGAACAAATGATCTAGCTCTAAAATTGCAAAAGTTTTAACGGAAAAAAAATTGTCCAGTTTTTTCTGGCGCACTATATATCATTAGGTAATTTTTTTGAATGATAATTTTTCAAACCTGTTTTCACCCAGTTTTCCTTATCGGCTTTCCACGAAGAAAAACTGGGCAATAATCACGGAATCATATTTAATTGAATGGTGAACTCGTATAGTGGAAAACGGAAAACTTTAAATATGAAGGTATCACAACCTGTTGATAGTAATTTGAATTTTGTAATTGAAAGATGAGAACTATGGTTTGGAGGCAAGTGATAAATTGGAAAACTCTGCCACAGGAAATTCTTCTCGAATTTTAATACTTAGCGATTTTCATTGCAATGATGAGAAAATCAGACAATATTTTCCAATATCAATCCTGAAAATTCGTTTTATTTTGCTTTTGTATTCAGTATCTTCAAAGTTGAACGTACTGCACGCATGTAGAGGCTGTGCAGATAGATACTGCGCGCATTAGGGGAATAATGTGCCTTCTGAGCTGCTTTCTTTCTTACTCTTTCTATCTCTCTCACTAAATTCTATGCTGAATACGCATTCTTTTACATTGAAAATTTTTTAAGAAATCACTAAATATCCTTTTTTTTCCACTTTATCAAAGTTAAGATAACGAAAACAAAACTATGACGAAGACAATTCAACAAAACCGAACTGAACTGAGATAACGCCCGCAGCTCGCTAAAAAAAAAGTTGAAAAACTACTCAACGTCATGGGGCAGGCATGTGAACTACTGTGACGCTTTTTAACGTTCTACTCACAATCAACGCTTTTCAGGAGTATAATTTTTTTCTTGTACTCAAACATACACTGCGTCAAGAAATTAAAGAACAATTTCAATATCCCACATTTCTTTTTTGTAGGCATGTAATTATTAACACATATTTTTTTGATATGTCCGAACATATGCCAAAAAAAGTTGATGCTTATGTTGGACCACCTGTTCTTCTCATGAAAAATAGAATGAAATGAATAAATTGCGATTCTGCAAGAAACCACTACATATTGATACCAGCAGTTGTTGGTCAATTTTTACGAGGGAGTTTGTTCATCTTGAAAATTTTTATTTTCGGTAACAATGCAACGCGAATACTGAAATTCATCCAAGAATGCGTTAAAGGCTTGAGGTGTCTCATGAAAATGTTTTCAGAATGATCCGCGGGTACAGGGAGACTAGAAGTCATGGAAGGAGTACTGGGAAAGACGGGCTCGAACAACAACGTCGATCATTGATTGTTGCTTAAGATTTCCTCGTTGAGACCACGGTTCGCTACGGTTAGGCACCTTCAAAGGCAGCTTCAATAGAACAGTGGAAGCAAATTAGCGATGAAGCAGAACGACAATGCCTCAGGAAATTTAGTTCGAGGCCTCGTGTAACAGCTCGAGATCCAGCTCTATTCGCAATACATCGAAGAGCCCGACTGAATTAGGGGAATATGTTAATTCGTTGAAAGCTCACTGGGGAAGTGTTTTGATCACATTGCATTTGGGGTTCTTTAGTATACATACCTTGAAATGGGAGATACGCCAAGTGCAACTTTTAACCTACCTATGGTTCTTGTGGAGGAGAGAAATTTCTTTGAATGTCCGTACTGATCTGGACATCGTTAATAATGTCACCCTGAATGCGTCACAGGCATTTTATATGAACATGTATCAAAAACTTGGATGGAAAGTTTCTGTTTCTGCATGATAACGCCAAATCTTACCAAGCTTATATCGTTAGGAACTATTTTCAAGATCACGAATCACTTCAACGCAGTGGCCGGCACGAAGTGCAGACTCAATACCATCGAAACGTCTGGGATATTCTCGATAGACGATTAAGAAGCCAGGTAAACCAGCCAGCTACCGCGAGTGAGGTTCGAAACAGGCTAATCGAAATTCAGAATGAAATAGATCATAATGCTATAAAAATCATTCATTTTGTGTATGAAAGATGTCATGCAGTAATATCTGGTATTAACAGATTTTTGGGGACTTTGATGTTTTCCAAAAATTTTACATTTTTCATTATTAATTTTATTTCAATTTCTATGAGTACCATTTTCACTTCGATTTTTCTCAACCATTCCTTAGTGCTGGTGGATTTCTGAAAAAATAATCTTTCATCATATCCTAGCTTCTTCTGAAAAATATGAATTTTCGATTATGTGTATCAATTTCTTGGTGCAGTTACGAGATAGTTTAATTTCAACACAATATGAAAGCCCTTCCTCATCATACTACCATGCGTACGGAATTTTGGGTTAAGGCTAGTTTCTTCATTATGTTACATATTTGGTTTAATATTTTAAAATTTCTCGAAAACGGCTCGACTAGATACTCCGGCAAAAAACCAAATTAAATACCTTTTAAAATAAGTGTCACTAGATCCAACTTCCTTTTCAAGCTGCCCTGTTAAAGGGAAAGAAAGTGGAAGGTGAGAGAGTATTCGGGCAAATATTCACCTTTTTCTATTCATTGAAGAATTAATAAGGCTGGAGAGATTTCACTCTGATAGATTGTGAAAATTCTTATTTGCATTCAAACATAAAACCTCGTCCAACATAAATAGTATTTTCGAGTTTTGCACTTCATTATTGAAGTTTTGAAGAATTCTTGTTCTGAAATCGACGCTTCTGTTTAACAGATACAAATAAATATAATGATCGAGTCATTTCTGAAAGATTGCACTGTCACAGAAAAACATTCAGCTAATTAACCAGCTTTGATGTTTATTTCAATATCGAAATAATGACTTTATTTGGTTGTATTAATTGGCCATGATTTTCAGTCAAATTTAAGTCCATTTAATGAAATTGAGATTCCTGATTTATGTTGCATCGTGTTTGAATAGCCTTCTCGCTTAATTGATACAACCTACAAATTTTCAAAGAAATTATAAAATAAATAATGATATCTATGTGTTTTCTCTCTCATCCAAGAATTTTCATACCGCAAATTAAAGTTTCTCGTGTCACGAAAACCGAAACCTACTCCACGTAAAACTAAATTTTCTGACCATCAATTTTTTGATAGATTCGTTAACCTTTCTGATTCTAATTTCACAACTGATGAAACAAATCTCTTGGAGAAAGGTTTCAAACACAATATTAAATCAAACAAGATAAAATCTGATTTAGAGGAACTTGGCATAGATACTGAAATTTTCTCTGAAAAATATTCCTAATAACACTCACCATAAATATTTAGCATCTAACATTATAAAAATGAATCATTAGCTGACTTTAAACCGAGTAAAGAACAAAATATTTTAAAGGCCATCAAACAAAAATCTCAACTAAATGAAGTTATTTTTACAAAAGCAGATAAGGGTAATACTGTTATTGCGTTAAATAAAAATGACTACCTATTTAAAACTCTAAATTTCATTTCGTCCGGAAACTATACAATTTTAAACAAAGATCCAACTATTAAATTCCAGAAAATATTAAAATTGCAATAAATGAAGCAAAATCTTTAATTAAAGCGATAGATAAATACAAATTAATTTTACCAAATCCTCAACCACCTCAACTGTATTCACTCGTTAAATTGCATAAAGTAAATAACCCCATTAGACCAGTCGTATCTTACGTTACAGCCCCAGCCGTGAAATTGTCGCACTACCTTATAGATATCATTAAAATTATTGTTCATTCAAATCAAAATTTTCTATAAAAATTCTTTCGAATTGATAAATAACATAAAAACGTTAACCTACCACCTAACGCAAAACTTATTTCGTTTGATGTTGAGAATTTATACCCAAGTGTTCCTCCAGGTGATGTCAAAATATTAATCGAAAACATGTTGAATTCGAATCATGTTAACCACATAATCAAATCAGAAATATTGAATCTGTTGGACGTTTGCATTGAACAAAATTATTTTTCTTTCAACAACATCTATTACAGTAGTGAAAATGGTTTGATCATGGGAAATCCTTTGAGTCCACTTTTAGCAGAGATTTTTATGAATAATATTGAACAGAAAATTCATACACATCCACTCATTTTCAAATTTCTTTATTGGTATAGATATGTTGACGACATCTTAGTATGTTTCATTGGAACTACTCGTCAATTAGACTTATTTGTTAATTTCATTAATTCCATCCATTTGAACATTAAATTCACGATAGAAATTGAACAGAACGATTCCATAAATTTTTGGACTTAAAATCACTAAACAAAATAATAATTATGTTTTTCGGTCTTTCGTAAACCAACACATACTGATACAATTATACATAACTACTCATTACATCCAATTCAACACAAAGTTGCAGCTTTAAACAGCATGGTACATCGGTTACTCAATTTACCTTCATCAGTAGAAGATTATAATAAAGAGTTAAACATCATCAAACAGATAGCCATTAATAATTCATATAATCCGGATATGATAGATCTAATCATTCGTAAAAACTCTATCAGAAAGCAATAAATGAAGTATATCCTATTCATAAAGACTATAAAATATTCAACAGTTTAACATTCTGCGGTTCTGCAAGTACAAATATTAAATCCTTTCTCGTCAAACAAAATCTTAATATAGCTTTCAAAACTTCTAATAACTTAGGTAAACATATTAAAAATAATAAATCTCGTGTTGAAAAATCAAGTAAATCAGGAATCTATAAACTCAATTGCGGTTCTTGTGATAAAATTTATATCGGTAGGACCTATAGGAGTTTTGGCATAAGAACATCTGAACATAAACGTAGCTTCGATAAAAATAAATCTGATTCAAATTATTCAAACCACCTAATAAAAGAAAACCATTTATTCAATAAAAACTTTGACATATTACATATAAAATCAAAAAGTTCAAAATTAGATCTCCTAGAAGCATTAGAAATAAATAGATACAAACATTCGGACAAGCTTTTGAATGAACAGGTAGATTTGAATTACTCACCCCTACTTAACTTGTTCAATTAGTTTTTATTACCGTTCATACTAACTGTACAATGGCTCGGTGTGGATTTTCCTGTTATTCACCCAACTTGTTCTACGATTTGTTTATAATACCATACTCTTCATTCTATTTTTCATTCTTGATAAAGCTGCTGTGTCAGCGAAACGTCGTCGAATTTTTCAAATAAAGTGTAGATTAAAGTTAAACCTTGTGTTTTTATCTCATTTAATTTTCATTTTCTCTGATATACATAGAAAATTTATGTATTATTGGGTAGGAAATCAAATTAAAAAGATTGAAGTAATGTAATTGCCTCCAGATTTTTGACACAAATGATCAATTAACAGAGAATTAGGGTTATTGATAATGTTCTTGGTATTTCAGTCAAATACTGCAGCATAGCATGCTGGGAAACAAAGTCGCTTTTAAACAGAACGAGAAAAAAATCACGTGCATCCAGGATTTCAAATGAATAAAAGATTCACGAAACGCATCAAATGTTAATGCTGAGAGTGAGTAGGAGGGAGTTTCTCGAGTAGGGAAAGACTGCGAGAACCGGAGACACAATTCACTCCGCTGTTTCTCGTATGGAGATGGCAGATACATATTTCCATACGTTGGAATCAAGTTTTATAGCAATTTTCCGTTCCGATGGAGATTTCTTCGAATCAAAAACTATGGAACATTCTTATCCAGGAAAAATTTCAACTACGTAATTTCATTTTTTCGACAAAAGGTATAGATGGTACATCACATAATGCTTTACATGGTTTGAGTGAAGATATACGTGACTGAGGTGATTTCGAAACATCCCCCTTTTGACTCCCTGAGGAGCTTCGTTTCAGATATACAGGTTGTTTTCTGAATTTCGCTTAATATTCAAAAATTCACAATTCTGTAACTGTTGCACCGAATACCAAGAAATTCAGCAGACAGGATCATCTTTGCAGGAGCTATCCAAAGCGGGACAACTCCTGAAAATTTTAGGACCGGACTGAATAAATGTACAAAATTGTGTTTTGAGCGATACAACACCCTGTGTAATATTTTTTTAAAGTTTTGTTCACTGGTGATCGAACCGCACAAACAGTGTGTACAAACTATATAATAAACTCTTTTGGCACCATTGAATTGGCCCTGAAATATATTTTTGATTATGCTGAAAGATGAAAAATCCACCTGAAAAAAAATTGTTACAGCTTTTTATGAGTCCATTTTGGTTTTTTTCAATGTAGCATCATTTAAGACCTCAGTTTTTTCTGTTTTATCTACGTATGGTCTTTGACTCACAATACAGGTCCGGACTATCAGTGGAATATTTTATTGCTTAAATGAAGACTGTTGCCATCGAAATGATGAGAATATTGATGAATAAATAATATTATTCATTCAGCACTCTACTACCAATCTTACTTGTGATGTATTAATTCGGTATTGAGCTCTGGTAAAAGGTACTGCAGTTTGATTGTTTTTAAATTCAGACTATGAATAAGTAAGCGAGTGAAAAATTATTTTTAATTATTGCTGCACACGAGAATTAATGAATAGTAACACATTATAAGTAATATGAAAATACATGTCGTTTCAACTGATTGCAATACTAGTGTGTGAATATTTCAGAATAATAACACAATAACAGAAAGAGAGTACTGACCGCTAAAACTAATAATTTTCGACACCCAGTTTCAGAGTTTATTCTCAAAATAGCTTCCACCTTCATTAATACATATTTCCGAACGTCTGAAAATATTATCTTCTGAATAATTTCAGGGTTTCCTCTGATGAAACCACAACTTTCTGTGATTCTTCCTAAGAGTTTCTTCTTTGTGTGAATTTCCCCCTGGTAAACTCTTTCTTTTAGAAAGCCTCAGAAGAAATAGTCAACCGGATTCTGATCTGGTGACCTAGGTGGCCAAGCGATAGGACCTCCTCTGCCAATCCAACGATCCGTATACTGTTGATTTCAATAACTCCTCACTGGATGTGCGTAATGAGGACCTGCCCCATCATGGTGGAATATAAGACCCCTCATATCAACTTCCGCTATTAATCTGTGTCTCGTCTTCAATTTTATGTTTAAGAATTTTTAATTTTTTTTTTCACATTTAACTTTGATTGCGTACAAACCAACTTATTTTTCAATGTACATTTTTTCGTTGTGTTTGCTTTCATGAGACTGAAAGTTAAGAGAGAGAACTTTTTCTTCCGATTTCGCGGCATTCAAAATTCGTTACATTAAATTAAAATTCAAATACATATTGTCTTGGCGCTCTTTATCGGTTTTCAATTTCTCGCACATCTGTGAATGGAAATCATGCCTCAGGGTAGCGCGGCAACCAGTCTGCGACAGAGAGTACTATCGACCGTATACTGCCGCTCGAAATATAAGACTCGCTTATATGAATGGCAGTTGCGCAAAAACCTCGTTTTCACTTCCATGTGGAATCAAATTTGTTTATTGTGACATAGAAGACTATTGAAATACATTTACCTTATAAATCATTAAAACCCAAACTAAGACATTTTCCAGGCCTGGACTACAGTGAAACTACAGTGCATACAACCTAGTGCCCTATAGTGATTATGAACTGAGTATGAATGCATAGCTGTTCGCATCCTGGGTCTCCTCTATAAGTAAGTCAAGACAATAATTGAACAATCTCGTTACATTCGTTTCTTTCAATCTTTCGTAAATTTTATATATATTTTTCGTTCAGCACTCATAACTGAATGATACAATTTAGCATATCAGTTTCTCCTATGAGTTTTTTTATATACAGTCCACAGAAATCATCAATATTCTCGCTTATAACATTCCAATATGTGCAAGTCGTTTCTCAAAAATTCGAGATACCGGTCCCCATTAGGAGTTTCATTGAAAACACGAGGTCCTATTAGTGGATTATTGTGAAGTGCACACCAAACATTGACTCAAAATTTATACTGTGATCGTTTCTTCAAGATAGCTCTCGGATTTTCAAAGGACCATAATACAAATGAATTGTATATTCCATCTCTCGTAAACATTGACCCGTCAATAAAAAATATCCTACCGATGGATCTTCTTTAGTTGATAATATAATTGAAGTCCAATTGCGGAATTTCATCCCCAGGTTCCAAACGTTGAGCAGGTTGAAGATGATAGTGAAGTGTGTAGTTTTTCTTTATGCAGAATTTTCCATACTTTCATGTGCGCCATGCCCATTTCATTTGCGATCTTTCGAGTGCTGATGGAAGGATTCTCTATTGCTCTGTTAATGACCTGGTCATCGTTATCAATATTTCTATGACGATCACGTTTCTTCTCCGCAGATGGAAATTTCCCATGAGTTCTCGAAAAATAGTAAGTTTGACTGAAAGTCACATGGCTAGGAAGTCTTCTGTTCGAAAATCTTGTTAATTCAGAAACCTAAAATTTAGTTTTTCTAAGAAAGAATGAAAAACTACTATTTTCGAATTTGAAATTATTCATACTGACATAAGTCTACTGCCAAAAGATCTATGGTGACATCCATAGAAGGCTCTCATAGAAATGAGTACCTATGATAGCTTCAGTGGTTTGAAACTAAAAATGGATTGAGATGCTTTATATAAAGAATGGAAGGTTCACATAGTATTGATGCTCATATATTATTATCAGTTCGCTCACAAGTTCCATTTTCTTAAATAATCAAAATTTATTCAACATACACGTATCACTTGGTTTAAATTAAACAGTATACCTATTCTCTGGTAAAAGAGATATCTCGAATTTCCTCTTGAAGAGTCAGATTTATGGTAGAACGCCAAGAAATTATCATTCATTTATTAATGTTTCCAGTATTTTGATAGCGACAGTCTTTATGATATGAGCAATAAAATATTTCACTAATAGTTCGGACCTGTATTGTGAGTCGAAGACCATACACAGATAAAACAAGAGAAACTGAGGTCTCAAATGATGCTACATTGAAATAGAATTAAAATGTATTCATATATAGGTTTCAAACACATGTTTTTTGAAAAAAGAGTGCTCTGCAGCTTTTTTCCACTTCACATTTCGAAACGAAGAAACAACGACAACTTTGTTTTTTCAAATTATAACCCATATTATTCTTCAATACATAAGATTCGCAGAGAAAAACTAAGTGAAGTTCCCCATACATACCTTGTAACTGAGATGTCAAGTTTTCAAGTTATGGCGAAAAAACGAATTTCACGTTCCTACGTAAAGTTAGCAAAGGCGGCTTAGATTCCTGCATGTGCATAGACAGTTCCCAGAGCATTCAAAAATAACTGTCCTTCTTTTATTGGATAATTGATCAATTGAAAGAAAAAAAAATGCGATACTGCAGTTGTCGAATTCGCAAAGTCAAATCAACAAATATCAGATCGAATTAAACTCTATTTTCTTAAATTTCATAATAATTGTACACAGTGATGACCATCCCCTTCTAGACATGGTTCTACTCGATGCATAACACCCTGTGATGTTGCTCGCCTCAGTTCCTCCACATCTAACTGCATGAAAGCCTTTTGCAGTCTATTTTCCAAATCATATCTTGAAGTCACAGGTTCAGAATGAATTCTATCTTCCAGCCTTCCCCAAAGATAAAAATCCATTGGCGTTAGGTCAGGTGACCTTGGAGACCAGAAAGATGGACCGTTCGTTCCAATTTATCAATTTTCAAACATATATCACTTGAAGTTCTATAATTTTCATTCGCGCGATGTGCTGCCGCACCATCGAGTTGGTACCAATTCACCTAATGATAAAGTGTCAACGAAGTCACTTACTCAAAGTCTACTAATTAAGTTCACCATTTAAGTTTTCATCATACACAAAATACGTAAATCTGTTGTCCTTCAAAAGTGCAAACTCATTAAAACTAAATTTAGATTGAGGATAATCCTTTTGAGAAAATCGTTATCCTCTTGTATTCTGAGAAGAAGGATCTCACACAACTCTATTCGAAGCTGTGGATCGCCAGCATGTGGAGTTTGGACCAATGAAAATTTATAAGGGTAAGGTTCTCTTAGAATTCTGTGAATACTACTATTAGGTAAATTCAGATCATGCTCTGCTATTGCCAATGATGCACGTGGATTAACATCAAAATAAGCTAGAACGGCAATTTCATTGTCTTCATCGTTACAGGCGATAAAAAATGATGTAGTATTCAGGATCGTTCCAGGCAGAAGAAAATTTTTAACGTATTTCCTGAATTTTTTAGCTGTCATAGACGGCATATAGGGGTGTAATTCGTTAAATCTCATACAAGTTTCACGCACATTCCGTCTCTCATCTCCATGAATGAAAAATAAATAAAGTATTTGTTCATTTCTGTAGCCAGTCATTCTGGCTACGGAGTTGCCTCCATAACTGATTTTTGTATCGAAATTGTCTGAAGAGCTCACCAATTCGCCGATAAATTATCCAACGCTGATCATGTGATTAGAGGCCAAACCTCGATTTGTCAGAGAACAGAAAGTTTTCCCATTTTCGCTACCCTAATGCTGGTGTTCTCTGGTGAGTTTGGTGCATTTTAATAGAACTGTTGAAGGCTGACATTTTATGTTGTTACGGATGACATGGCGAGTTATGTGAATTGAAACAAAAATTCCACACTTTAACCTACGTTGCATTACAAGTGAAAAACTTAAATCATTCTTGAATGGAAATAATTTCAACATAACTTTCCAAACTAATAATACCTTATGCAAATATATGAAAACAATAAAACTAAATCAGATAAAAATAATAAATTAGGTGTTTATAGATTGAATTGCAAAGATTGTAATAATTTCTACATTGTTAGAACACATAGAAATTTCAATATTAGAATATCGGAACTTAAACGTAGTTTTTCAAATAAGAAATCAGATTCAAATTACGCGAATCATCTCCTAGAAAATAATTACTCTTTCTTCAATTTTGCATACAGATAATAAATATTGGAAAGTAGATTTTGGGAAACTTAAGAAATTAACCAACACAAACTAGTAGACTCATTGATGAACAAGTCGATTTAAGCCCTTCACCTCTATTGAATCTCTTCAGGGTGCAATCTATTCCTCAATTTCATTGGATATACCTGTCATCAATAACCACTTAAGAAGAAGCAGCTCTATAAGCTCTTAATTACTTAGGAACATTTGTATTTATATTCTCAGTTGCATCTGAAGAATTCGTCTGAAGAAGCTACGGTGTAGTGAAACGCGTTACGAATCACAATTATTCAGTAAAATTCCTCAAGAAACATTACTTGTTTTTATTATTGATAATGGCATTCTACCAAGTAAAAGCCATCCAAATTCAAAAATTGTTATGAGATTCGAAAATTATTTATATGGACGGCACATTCTTGTACCGCACCAAATTTTTGAAGCAACTGTTCACTATTCATGGATTCGTTAACAGTTCTTATAATCCCATCGGTTTTCGTCGGTAAAAAGACACAACTAATACAGGTGAAATGTGTGTATGAAAAATCAAAAGTACTATTCAAGATTAAATATTGTATTATCTCTAGTAGAAGTAATGATTGATTTTGAAGCTGCTATTCACCATGGCTCGCCAAATGGTAGGCCGAAAATTGAAATTACAGGATGTAGGTTTCATCTCGCACAAGCTTGGTATCGCCAAATTCTAAGGTAAGGTTTGACGAATATATAGAGAACTGCTCAGAAAATGTTCAGATATTGTTTTGGGCTTTTGTTTATGAAGCCCGAGCAGGTGGAAGACTTTTATTTCTTCGAAATTTATGAGAACAAACCACAATCTAGGCAGATGCATCTGCTGATTTGAATTAATCGACAAATACATGTGAATCATTCTTTTCCTGTTTTAATAATTCTATATATTGTGCACACCCCCGCTTTTCACATTTGTGAATGTTATTCCCAGCATGTAATCTAGGGTTTATATGAAATTTTATAATAATCAAATTCCTCATAAATTCAAAAATATCGAAGTTAGAAAAAAATGTATTTCTAAATGAAAAAATAGAGGCTTATAAAAATAATGTTTTATTTGTATAATGATGGATTATATTAAAATTGTTTCGTATCATTTCAATACTATGTTGTAATATTGTGTTTTAAAATAGAATATAATAATCAATAAATGTCACTTATATTCTCACGATTTTTCTTTCCTGAACCTACAATTGGAAAAATATTATATTCATGAATAGTTCCATTTGCTTTATCTATTCATGAATATAATATTGAATGCCGAGATGGCATACAGATTATACACATATATAAATTTACTTGGTTCCTAGATGTGCCTTTTTAAATCCTTGTACCTGGGTCCTGGGCCCAGATGGACAACACCGATTTAAACTTCACATGATTCGGTGGTAGATTCTTATGTTCAAAACCTTTACAAATAATTTTGTGTCTTTCTTCAAAAAATGAATGTTTGTTTCATTCGTAAATCTATGAAAACATTAATTTTGGAAAATTTCTTCAATGAGTTCAAGTTCAATTTTTCATTTCATTTTTAAGAACTGAATTAAACAACGTTTTTGCAAACTAAATTCTTTCTTTATTATGAGGTTAACTTCAGATATTGGAATCTAAATCATCATCAATTTACCTGTTGAATGTTCAGAATTCGGTCAGCAGGAGGTACAGAATGTGCTGAGAGGATTTAGGTGTATAACTCGAACATACCCTATGAAATTTTATTTATTTTGAGTTGTTTTTTTCATTCCAAGAAGTCCACAAAATAATTAAAATGATATTGACGATATATTTTTTCGATTAGAGTATTAAAAAACAACGAAATTCTTCTTTTGAAATCCGAAAGTGTCGATTTCTGCCGATATTTCAAAAACGATAAAAAATATCGGAAAACGTTCTTCAAAAATCGAGTCCTGAACTTTTAAGGTATATCTTGTGGAATTAACCAAAATCGCAACTTTGGAACTTGTACATTACTTATTCATATAAAATAAAAGGTTTCTATTAACTGGGTGTATTCAAAATAAATAAAGAATTCTGCTGAATGATGACACTGGAATGTACTTGAGCATGTCTTATCAGATAACGTTTTCTCATTGACCCACACACTACTTCAATGTTTATGAATGTTTTTGTCTTTAAGTAACACAAAAGAGTGACGTAAATGAATGGTCATTCGTTGAGTGGATATTGAGACATCCATACAATTCCCTTTTAGATTTCTATGCCTTTCCCACTCATTGTTCTGCTATCGAAGCCTCGTTAATATCTTTGAGGAATGATATAATTGGATTCAGTGAGGTCCTACAATTCAGAAAAAAATATTATAACATGAAAGTTCAATGACGATCAAGTTTAGATCTGACTTTGAAATAGAGGCTCTCTAATGAATTGTTTCTATTCGACAGTTCAATGTCAGATGCCAAATACTATAAAATCTATATATCTAAAAATCAATGCCACTTTTCGTTTTAATTTTATAACTGAAGAACGGGCTAACCTATCCAAACCAAATGTGTAGGCTTTGTTCGGTCTATTTAATAGATGGTTTATGTGAAGTTTGCACAAAATCGGTCGAGCGGTTCTTCATTTTTCTCATTTTTTATAAGAAATGAATCCAACAAATGGCGGATCATTTTGTTAATGGGAGTTTGCTGTCGAATTGAAACTTTCTTCAGATGGGGATTGTGCTGTCAAATTGAAACTCTATTCAGTGCTGACAGTACAAGCATGTTGTCATGTCATTCATGAGTTCATTTCATTTTAGACGTGCTTCGATCAAAGCAAATTGTCAGCGATAATTATAACTTTATGTTTATATTTTTAAACATACTGTTGAGTGCATTCATACAAACGGTGAGTCTTGAATTGTTCAAATGCACTATGTATATGTGTACGTGTACTTTTCTCAGTTTTTTAGCAAGCCGTCGGTGATTCCTATCGTTTACTTGAATTGAATTGTCAAATGGCTTTACAAAAACGGTAAAATTTGCACTGTTGAATCGAATAACATGTATGTAAACACATTGTCTGCATACGGGTGTTTTATTTTTTTTGTAACAGATGGAAGCACGTCAATTTGAAAATGAATCATTTAATGATATATACATTCACGTATGCAGCCATATACATTTCCATACATACATATACGCACATGTATAAACTGATACACCACTATTAATGTTGCAGTTGATTTTTAATTTGATTTATTCTTTTTTATATGAAGGAAAAATGCCATTAGCAAATATAGGTCGACGAACGTGTAATGCAAAAGATGTGGCATTACTAAGATGATCACAGACTGTAGGTGACCGCGCACAACCGAATGCATCGCAACGTGAACGTAATGCACGAAAGAAATAAATGCTGCCATGAAGTTCTCCAAAGAAGAAATGGTTGATATGATTTTTATTCTGGGTGAGTGTGATAGAAATTCTTTGTCGGCAAAAAGACTTTATGCACAAAGGTTTCCTGATAAGAGGCATCCTGATGCAAGATGCTTCGAAAAAAAATCTAATTAGATTTATCCAAACGGGTAATATCGCTCACAAAAAACATGAAAAACCAAAAACTGCTACAGCTGAAGACAACCAGTTATCATTTTTGTTGACAGTGACAGATGACCCATATAAAAGCCAAAGAGAGATCTCTTAGTTAACAGATATAAGTCAAACTTCCGTCCAGAAAATCTTGAAAGTGAATAAATTTCATGCATCTCATGTACAGCTGCATCATCAAGACTGATAATCGAATCAATTTTTGCAATTGGGCAAGTGACAAAGTAGCAGAAAATCCAAATATGTTCAGCAGAGTTTTTTCTCGGACGAGGCAACTTTCCACAAGAATTTGCTTGTTAACAGGCACAACTCACATTATTACGCTACGGAAAATCCACACCTCATGAGACAAATAGATCACCAGTATCGTTGGTCCTTGAATTTATGGGCCGCTATAGTAGATGGATATCAAATTGGGCCACTCTTTTTCGACGGTCACCTCAATAGTGAAAAGTATTTAGATTTTCTGCAAAATCATCTACCAATGTTACTTGCCGATGTACCACAGCATATAAGACAAGATTTGTGGTTTCAACAGGATGGAGCACCGGCACATTACTCACATCAGGTTAGGGAGCATTTGAATTATGTATTTACAAACAAATGGATAGGACGTGGTGGTCCTGTTAGATGGCCAGCTAGGTCTCTGGACCTTACAAGTCTAGATTTTTTCTTGTGGGGTTATAGTAAGGGCATCGTTCACCAGATTCCTTCTACAACACAGTTGGATATGAGGTAGAGAATAGTCGACGCCTTTCATTCAGTTAATTCGCAAATGTTGTAGAGAGTTCAACGGTTTTCCCTCAGAAGGATTGAGTTACTTATTGAAATAGTTCAACACCTTGTAGATCATCTCACCTAAAACCAATCTATTAGGTATTTCATGCATGACTACCTTAAAATATCTCCATTTTTCTGATCAAGTATGTACTAATACACTCTTCTTTCGCAATCTCTGATTTTATTATTTCAGTTTATTTTTTTTCATTTCGAAAATGATCTAAGATAAAGATAAGGGTACTTCTGCAAAAATATAGCACAATATTTAATGCATTGACATGAATAAGAAAATACAGGGTGTTCCATTTGAAAAAATGAGGATACGATATTTTTAAAATTACAATATTCAATTTTTTTGAGTTACTCCTGTATAAAATGAGGATAATCTATTTCAATTCATCCATAAAGCTATCCTTGGGCATTAAAAAAAATGAAAGGAGAAACCAATCATCCTCTCTGGCCGAAGGAGCATGCGATGATGTGAGAGCCTATCTTCATGAATTTTTATGGAAGAAAAATATTGTGACGAAACTACTTATTACTTAAAGACTTTATAGCAGAGACGCTCTCGAATCTTCAACAAATAAACCTCCCTAGATTCTTTTATAGAAAATTGGGTCACCCTGTTTACTTCGAAATAAATTGCTGAAGTAGATTTTTATTTTCTAAATACAATACCGTTCGAACAAAAATGAAATCCTCAAGAGTGTACGAGCTACAGAGCACCGCACCACTGGTGAATCACCCAGTATATCGGCGATGGTGACAGTAAAACTTACAAGGGGATCCTAGATGCTAAACCGTAGTGCAGTAACGAAAAAATAATGTGTGGGCCACGTCGAAAAGAGAATGGGAACACGACTTCGGGCTGTTGAAAGAGACAAAACAAACGAGGGAATCGGTGGAAAAGGATCAGGTAAACTTATTCATAAAGTTATTCGAGGAACAACGAAATTCGACGGATTCGCTTGAAGATATGAAAATGGAGTTTTGGGCAATACAAAAGTTCTTCAAATGAAAATCCCCGACATCAATTTTGACCAGAAGGCGAAGATAGTTGGTGTGAATGGGGTAAGGCAGAAGCTGAGAGTGAGCTTGACCAATTTCATCACGATAAACCACCTCTGATACCAGAAGTACAAGTAGTTATTAAACCTGTTTTCGAAGAATTATCGAAAGACGAATTATTAATTCGTTGTTTAGGAACAGAGACACAGAACAATAACGAATCTTTGAATGCGTTGATTTGGACTTTTGCTTCTAAGCATCTCCATTCTGGTCCCAAGATAGTTGAAATGGCTACCTACATATCAGTTATCATCTTTAATGAAGGTTTTGAAAGTTATGATCCCCATTGGCCTTGAAGCCCATACCTATGTTGAGAAACGTGATGAAAAGCGAATTTCACGTTCTAAGCGGCTCGTAGGTGCAATCTGCCTTGAAAGAGTTTCAAGAGGAAAAGGAAGGAGTGAAGAAATGGACCAGGCATCGCTGATTAAGGGTAAGTTGAAATTTTCATAGTCATAAGCGGGCTTGAAACTTGAACGCGTTTTTCTCAAAACTGTGTTTTTCAAACTTTCCTTCATCGTATCTCAGAAACGGCTTAACCGAATGACTTGACATTTGTACACTCATCACATGTAAATGCATGGAATGAACTATTATCGATCAAAAATTCCCAGCGCTGAATTCGTAATTTTTTCTTTAAATGTTTACCAAAAATTCAATTTTTGGTGAATTCCTTTGATAATACTCCATTTCTTGCATTTAGGCTTACAGATTTAAACGCCGCTATTTTTTTTGTTTCAGATGAGTCAATTTTTCGAGGCGTGAGTGTTTAGAACTAGAACGCTGTAACTCTCTACACATTATTTTTAGCTGAAAATTTATATTCATATTGTTGAAATATATAGTAATAAATAATGATAAACTTGAAGGTCTAGCTATTTACTGGTCGAAGAAGAAAAATACTGAAAACATCCTGAAGAACAGGCCGTCACATGTGATGATCCCTTAAGTCCTAAAGAGGGAGCGCAAATAGCCTCACTCAACAAAACATAGTTCATATGCGTGCTTGTTGTTTTCCACGATAACTCATTTAGGTTCGAATTTTCCACAAACTAAGTTCTTGTTTGACATGAATTCAACGTTACATTCATTCAAACACCTGAAGCGACCTATATAACATTCTTTAATTTCAGGAAAACGGGAAATTTATTACAGGAACTGCACGAAGTGCGTTCAGAAGGAAATTGCTGTCCAATTTTCTACAGCAGGGGGTTGCGTGTAAACAAATTCGCATCTAGTCAAGGCAATTACCGCAAAAAGCTTTAGATATACGAGATTTAAAATTGATTTTTCTCAAGATAGTTTTTCATAGCAGAAGCGAATATACAAACTTACAATCATATGATGTGTATGCTTTTGAAAGTGGTATTCAATTAGTCATTAAATTTATTTGCATGGCGAAAATCATTAAAAAATTGCAGGTAGGTGTAATTATATGCAAAAAAAACGAGGTTTCAGTTGTTTCTTTTGAAGAAACGTATACTTTGAATATGCAAATTTTCTATGAGTCGATAAAGTAATTTCCAAACTACTACAATAATTTATTCGCAAAATTGTTTGCATAGGCATATTCAGGTAGTCGCTAAATATCCAATTTAAGCATTTATATAGATTGTACCACAAAACTTTTGAATAAGAATGTGGCTCCTCGCCTGAGAATAATTGGGAACCACTGATGCATGTGATATATTTTGTCAAAAAAGTATCGGCACTTGTTCAGTGAAACACAAAATACTAATTTTTCATTCAAATTTATTGTGTCACCTTCAATGCAGTTTTTCTGAAATAATACATTTACGCCAACAAATAAACTAATCATGAAAATAGCAACGTTTTTTCCAGAATCAACTTCACTTCTCACCACGAACTCTCTTTTATGTCTTCTATCGATTCAAAACGAGTATCTCGAAGTGTTAATTTAAATTTTGGAAGAAGAAAAATATCGGCCAGAGCCTTAACAGGTGAATTCGGTGGTTGTTCGATGGTATTTGTTAAGTTTTTGGTCAGAAATCCATGAATTTTCTTTTCACAGTTTTCGACGCACTTACCAGCTCAAAAGTCACTTAACGCTCAGGTACTCTTCGTTATTTATCGTCTGGCCTTCTTACCAAGATTTCACAACACCGCTATAATCGTCGATCGAAAGTCAAGGTTATATTGACTTTTTTAAAAAGAAGAAAACAGTTAACATAAGCTTGACTTTTGATTGACGTGGTTTTTTCGGTTTCAGATCAGATGGAAGACACCAGTCCGAATCTTGTTGACTGGTTTTCATACCAAACTCATAAACCTATGTCTCATCACTAGTTACAATGCTTTTATGACTGTGGGTGGGGTCGGAATTGTCTCGTTCTAGCATGTCTTCACCGACCTCTACGCGATTCAACACAGAGACACGAAAAGTTCATTACTTATCTCTGTCTAGCTTAAATGAGGATTTTCAATTACTATTTTCATCACTTTGTCGATGTTAACTTCAATTGAAGATGTTGATGGCCGATCAGAGCGAGGCAATTCTTCCATCACATCTTGGACACTGTTGAATGCACTGTACCAATCATATGCGCGTGTTTTTGAAAGAGTCGATCCACTGTAAGCGTTCTTCAACATTTTCAGCGATTCGGATAGCGAAATTTCATTCGCAATAAAAAATTTGAGACAAATTCTTTGTTCGATATTTTCATCCATTGTGAAAATCACGAAACACACTTGTGTGAACTGACAAAATCAAGCACTGCAAAAAAACTAAATGACAGATGGCGTTAAAACTCAGCATTAGTATAGTTAATAGTTGGCCAACTTAGCAACAACAAAAATTTTGACAATCTTGTTATGAAGTTCCGTGTATGTGCTGAGATTCAGACGACTTAGAAGTATCAAAATTTAGTTGGACTAGTATGGCTTCTTGAAGTTTTCTGTTTTATCTACCCTTTGTTTTCATCATTTCTCGGTGACGCTGGTAGTAGCCTCTTTGTCAGTTCATTGGAGGGCGGCAATAAATATACATGTACTAGATGCGCCCCAATGGATTGAGATAAGTAGGTGGCAGTCTGGCCTGGTGTTGGAAATTGATGTGCAAAACGGACGACTTCAAATGAGAGTGCAACTGCAGTCTATGATAATTAATAATCTACGTAACGTTGAATATTTTTCCCTGAACAAAACTTTCGATTTGTTCACACATATACCGATAAATTTCGCATGTTATCTTTGTTCACATACCACATTTAGAAATTAACGTTCAATATTGTCCGTATACTTCCGAATGCATTAAAATGTAACCAATCGATAATTCTCATTGGACTCCAACAGCGTCTAAAATAAACGAATTAATTGGTAAGGGTCTCGATATGATTTCAAACTTTACGACCCATGAAAACCAGTCGTTTGGCTCGAATCTGCCAAGAATTAATTGTTGGTGTTCTCTCTCTCTTATCATCGGTTACTGGCAATATTCTACAGGATATTTGGCTGCATTGGACAATACGTATTGAGAATGAGTGTTCAAGATATCAATTTTCACTAGTTGTATTACCATCACAATATTGATGAAAAATATAGAAAACTTTCTAATATGTTTTCAATATTTCTTCTTGTTCTAAGATGTTGTTTCGCGCAAACGTTGGCTTGCTTGCAATTCATGGGACCAGTGAATGTGTACTTGACAAAGGCCAAGATTAGCAAGAATTTATTCATAAACATTCTGTAACATTTATGGTGGAGAATTTTGTATTTCTGTTATTATGTGACATATTATATTTATATATATTATTCCAACTCCCCTATTCAAAAAACCTTTATTATCTCACCACTGCATTCAAATTTGTCATTCCTTTCTTGGTATTGATAAATTGAAAATCCTACACATTTCCCTAAAAAGTAATAATTTTGATTACCTTCAATCAGTTGAAAAATTCAAATCACTTTTTAAAGAACACCCATCAACTTAGACCACTGAATTATGTAAATCCCAAACTTTTGTGTTTTTCAAATGATAATTCCCTACCGTTTATGAACTATTTCAATAGGGACCCATTAACAAATACCACGCCACCTCATACTTTCATGATGTGATGAGATGATGATAGTACGGTATCAATTTATCAGTTGGAAGTAAAAACAGTAGAAATTCTTTTCGTGTTTCAATCAACTAAATATCATCAGAATGTGGGAGAATCGAAAATAACCTTTTCAAGCATTTTCCATGAAATTTGAAAATTACCACAGTGGTATGACGATGTCTCTTCAATAAGAGTATTTAACTTATGTTTTATAGTAATGCAACGCTGCATTTTGGCGAATGCGCCAGGCTCTTTTAAACTGCATTATAAAAAGAATATTCTGACAGAATTTTTTCTGTCCTAATAAGGCGAAATGATCTAGAACACACTTGTATTAAGAGTGTGCTGGAATTAGCATTGCAAATTACGTCGACTCGCTCATTTATACTTGGCAAAGGTTGTAAGAAATTTCATCAAAACACATTTGGCGATACATAGATCGCAGCGTGAACAAATTCAATTCAAGGAGCAATATTTAAAACTTTATTAATTCATCATCATATCAAATACTATTTTTTGAATGAGATAGTTCTGGGATCTGCTTAGCTTAGTTTTTTATATGGAATCTACAGGTGGTAATGTAATTTATTTTCATATCAACTGGAACACCAACATCTACCTACAGTGCTGGACAAAAATAGGATATTTTCGCGCATATCTTCTTGAATATTTGAAATAAATAGTTCATAACTTTTTCAATTCACGAATGTCAATGATAATTGAGTAGTGTACATGATTCAAATATTGGAAAATAAAAATATGAATATGAAGAAAAAGTTAACAAAAAAATAAATTCCACAGATATATAAATAAGAAATATATTTTTATTTTCAACTATAGATTGATTAGTTCGATAGTAACATTATTGTGTCATCAATTCTTCAAAAACTTCGAAATTTGGAGTTTGAACGACTGTGTACTTTCTAGATACAAAGGTAGTTGAATACAGGGTGTCCTCCTGGGTCTATGGGCAACTTTGAGTGGAGGTTCTCCTAGGACAAATTAGTGAGAAAAAATGGTCCGAATCTTTTTAAATTCATGTCTTGTTGGTTATCAAAGATCTTTAGTTACTTTTAATAAACAAATGCAATCTTTTTCCGATAACTATTGCTTTGGAACCTTAAATGTCTTCGATTTGAAGAAATGTATAAATTCCTTAATGAAGAATATAATTCATGTTCATGGTTTTACGATGGAAAGCCAAGAGAAAGCTGATAGAGAGTACAATCGAAAACTAGTCAAAAACGTTTTTCGGCGACCACACTTCGAATAGTTCTCCAAACTACACTATAAAATTGTTCTTTCATACCCTGAACATTGCATAGCATTTCTCAAAGTCACTCTAACCCTTTTGACAACGTCGAAAACGTTCGACAACGAACACAAAACGTTCGTATAAATATTGCACTAATTAGCAACCATGGTTGTACTGCTAGCCTAGTCTGTACCGTATGACCGAGGCCATTGCTACACATCGAAAAATACTTGTGAACCTGTGTCTGTGCTTCCACAATTGAGTAGCCGAGAAGAAGTAAACAGATAACCTATATTTTGTTGACTACATTTACAATGGTATTTCTATACAGAATTGGGTTAAAAATGAATATTTAATGGATATAAATTTTATAAAGAGAGAATGCAGAGGATTGTCTAGCAACAAGGGTATTAACGTGTTACTATCCCGTTATTATTTATGAACGAAGTGCTAGAGTCTTGAAGTACTGATTTCGAATGGATGTCACAAGTTATTATCGACTATGGCGCAGAATAAGATGACATTCAATGAAAAGTTGAGACAAGTCATTACTCGAAGGTAAATTATTGAATATTCAGACCACTTATTCGATATTTCTGACTCAATATCCTAGTACCCAAAACCAACGGTTATAATAGTTCCGAATTGACATTATGTTTCAAATTAACATTTGATAAAGAAATAGAAACAACAAATGAATAAAACCAAATATAACAAAAGTTATATCACATCTACGACGAAGTTACCGCATAACAAAAAGCAATTATCATCCCATAAGTTTAACGTCAGTAGCCTGCAAGGTTTTCGAGAGAGTGGTTCTCGATCCGATGCTTTACTTCCTCCTGAAAAACGATATAATTCCGAGGAATCAACATGGCTTTTTATTGAATGTGTTTCTTGGACGGAATCGGTAGATTCTGGTACTCCTGTCGATGTTGTCTACCTTGATTTCTCGAAGGCATTTGACAGGGTGCCACTTAGACGGCTGCTAATGAAACTCGAACAGATCGGGATTAGGGGGGAATTTCTTGCTTGGATCAGAGCCTTTCTTGGTGATAGCGAGTACTTCATTCGAATTTCAAATAAGAATTCTGCATCGAGACCAGTTACTAGCGGTGTACCACAGGGTTAGGTTCTGGATCCTGTGTTATTTCTTATATACTCAGCCGATTTACCACTTATTTTGAAGCCAAAGTGCTCGCAATTTTCTGATGATACCAAGTTATATACCAACCCCATCCTCGACGGCGCTTTGTTGCAAGACGATTTAAACAAGATATATCGATGGTGTACTGATTGGTTGATTCCCCTCAATATTCAGAAGTGCGTCGTTCTTCATATCGGTAAGAAAAATCCGAAGCGTGCATAACGACCTCGGTGTTATAATTTCAGAGGATCTTAGTTGGAGCAAACACATTTTATCGATCACCTCTAGAGCTAAAAAGATGACCTACCTAGTTTCCAAGTCATTCTTCAATTGTGAGCTACAAGTTGCCTCAAAAATTTATACCACTTATATAAGGCCCCCTGGAATTCGCTGGTCCTGTTTGGTGGCCAGGTTTGAAGGGTGACGCCGAACTTCTCGAGGGTGTGCAGCGATGGGCAACGCGTATTCTATATGGGCGCTTGCGTCCGAGTTACAGTGACCGTCTTGAGATAATGAATTTATCTTCGTTCGAGGACAGACGTGAGAGACGCGACCCTATAAGTACA
The DNA here is from genome assembly GCA_013387265.2 of Cryptolaemus montrouzieri. Classification (NCBI taxonomy): domain Eukaryota; kingdom Metazoa; phylum Arthropoda; class Insecta; order Coleoptera; family Coccinellidae; genus Cryptolaemus; species Cryptolaemus montrouzieri. The sequence goes on along the minus strand of JABFTP020000001.1, from coordinate 66,463,889 downwards.
TATCCGAGCCCTTTATCACCTGCTTGAGATTGACTTATCGTATATATCATTCGTAATGAGAATAATTTGCGAGGACACAACGACAAGCTGAAAAAAGAAAACCGATTTCAGTTTGAGTGCCTGAGGTTGATGTGTTTGATATGTGTAGTGTTTTGCTTGAATATTCTTCTTTCCATTTATTATTCTTCTTCAGTTTCACTGTTTTCTTCTGTTAATTAATCTTTGTATAATTCTTATGTGATTTATATGTTTTGTAATTATTTTTTTTTGAGTCATATACAGGCTTCGGCCTCGGCTCTTCTATTATCTCAATAATAATAATAATAATACAGAAGTCTAACTGATTGAGATCTGCTGACTGTGGTTGTCAATCAACTGGATCTCTCGGAACAATCAACCTATTTGGAAAACTTTCGTTCAGCCATCTAACATCTAATAACTTTTCTTCCTTGATGTGGAGGTGCTCCGTCATATAGATATTAAATATTTTGAATAAAATTTAGAGGAACGTCATCGATTAAATTGGACAATGAACAATCTAACGTAACATATTTGGATTCTGCAGGCTTGTCAGAGATCATTTTGGAAATTATTTATACCATCTCTTATGAAGCATGATTTATCAGACCATAAAATGTTGGAAATAAAATCTGGATCTTGAGCATGTTGCTCCAGAATGCAACAGGAAAATGTTGCAATTTCAACTGATTTGCAATGCGCCTAATTCTTATTGAAGGATTATCGTCCACATAGTTTATAATGTTTTTCTCATTAAGTATATGGACTTCATGAGGTTGGACATGTTTTGGCTCAAGTGTTCCCGTTTAACTGAGTCTTCTAAATACAGATATGAAAACTGTTTGAACAGGAGGATGTCTTTAAGGAAATCTTCGAAGGTTCATATATCTGAATATTATCCATCACTGAAGGAGTTCATTTACAATTTAAGGTATTTAAGGTTTTGAAACAATAATTTTTCATCGAAAAAGATAGTCTGACATTTATCTATCAAAAGAAACACAACATTCTTCATAAACATTTCACTATGGTTACGAATGTCACCATCTATACAACAAGATGTGTATTCCATCTATGTTAACACTACAGAATCGCTCCCGTATGTTGAAAATTGTGATTTCAGGACCCGTGAGGATCAAATATTTGCAACTGAGTATCACCGAAATTGAAAAGATCAGGAACGTACTGTTCTCACTACTTCGCCAAAGAATTGCTTCAAGAATCATATCAAGTTTATCAGAGCGCTTGAGGGACACCCTGTGTGAGTCATATTGAAAGAAACATATTTAAGAGTGAATGAGATTTTATAAAATTTGCTACATCTTCTATGTTTCTCATGTTTATGTTTTTTTCAGTTCAGTCTTCACATACATGACAAATTTTCTCCTGTATTATCCATGTTGGTCGAGCCGATTAAAACTAATAGCAAACTAATTCCTCCGCACTTCTTGAAAGCTCTTTTACGATATTCAGCCCAAATTTGGAATACAACCTATTTTTTGCAGCCTCCATCATTACACGTCCTAGATTTTAACTGAAATTCTCAAGGTGTTTTCTTTTCCGAGGCCATGTCTCCTTTTGCCCTTTCAAACATTTTTGCAGTACTCCACTGAGCAGCGTACAATCAATTTTCGTCATCTTCGTTCAATTTAGATAATTTTTTTGTATCCCTAACCGTTTTTGAGAGAAAAATTGTTGTTATTCGCTAAATGAAAAAAAAATAGAAATACTCGATAGGTATGGCCAAAATTTGCTTTTATTTTGATAGTTCGTCTTCTGATACCCAACTTATACTCATTCAATATCAAACTAAAGAAAGGACAATGAAAAACTGAATAAATTGCTGGAAGTGTCCTCCACCTGCAAGAATACTGGCCGCTGTCTTTCTTCGCAATTATCAAGCACTCTCTCAAATCTTCTACAGTGTTCACTGGAGTGGTAATACTAAACTTTTGAGATATTCCCATAAGAAAAATTCCAAACTATTAAAGTCTGAGGCCCTAGGAGGGCATGGTTCTAGCCCACCCCGACCCATACATCGGTTGTTCAATGTATTATTCAAGAATTCCCTAGCTTCTCCACTAAAATGTGCTGGTGCCCCGTCATGTATGAATCACATCATGTTTCTCACCAAAAGTTGCACATCCTTGAGCAATAAAGGTAACTCCTCCTCAAGAAATTGTCGATGAGCGGGACCGTTTAATCTGTTAGGCATAAAAAAAGGCACAATCAAATAATTTCCAATTATTCCGATCCAGACATTTAGTGAGAATTGCTCTTGATGTTGAGATTCTTCAATCAAATGGGGGTTTTCCTCAGCCCAATAATGATTAATGTGAATATTTGTGATAGCAGTTCTCGAAAAGTTAACTTCGTCTATGAACATTCTTTCACTATCAAAATGAGCATTTTCTCTAATTTTATCTAAGAACCATCGGCAGAAATTCAGTCTTGAATGAAACTCTCGAGGAAGTAGAGTTTGGACGCGTTGAATAAATAGTCGTGGAGAATCGTCCAAACTAAAACATGTGACATATTCAACTGATTTCCAATTTTTCTTGTACTCACAAGAAGATTCAAATTAATACAATTCAAAATTGCTTCTTCAATATCTGGAGTTCTCATAGTTTGAGTTGCACCTTTTAAATGATTATTTGCAGTAAAAGTACCAGTTTCCCTCAACCTTCGATGGATATTTGAAAAGGTTCGCCTGTCTGGTGTTACTCGATTAGGAAAGTGCACCTGATATAATCGCCTAGCTTCTGTTGTGTTTCAGTCAGCCAGACCGTACATGTAATGGATTTAAGCCAATTCGGCGTTAGTAAAATTAGACATTTTTTCTCACAGCAATGACTTCAAAAGTTTTAAAACTAAACGTTAATTTGATGAACAATTCGAGCAGACGATGGTTCAACTTTAGTAACTGTCAAAATAAATGAATAAATGGAAAAAATCAATGCCTACTAGTCATTTTTTTAATTAGAAGTGCTTTCAATTCAGCGAATGCATGCAATCGTTCAATAATTTTCTGCTCGAGAACGGTCGGAGATACGTAAAAATTACAGGTGTCTAAAAAGTTTTTGAATTGAACGAAGATGACGAAAATTGTTTGTTCGCTGATCAGTGGCGTACTGCAAAAAAAATTGAGAGGGCAAAAGAAGACATAGCTCCGGAAAAGAAAACACCTTGTAGATTCTAGTTGAAATTTAGGACGTGCAATGATGGAGGCTGTGAAAAATAGATTGCATTCCAAATTTGGGCTGAATATCTCAAAAACTGCAGGAGTTCTGAAGAAAAATCCAATTTTTCCGGGAATTTCAACACCCTGTAGCACCCTCAAGTTGTGTCATACTTTCATGTATCACCCTGTATTTCAAAAATGAACAAGCCTTGACTACCGTTTCATGTACTAAATTGTCCATCCATTGAATTTCAAATATTGAATTATTCAAATGCACGGGGAATAATTGGAAAATGCTGCAATTCATAAATATTCAATTATTTAGAATATTTTGCCAATTCAAATATTCATATCGCCAAATATTCAGATAAACAGATATTCAATTGAAAAAATTGAATGTGCAAATTGAATGCTAGGATTATTCAAATATTATTCCAGTTACAGTGAACATTTTTAATTATGATATACGGTTTTGCAGTATAACAATATTCCTCAGGTGATTGAATATAATATGGAAATATGGTAATCTAGGGATATTCATATTTGAGAATGAATTGATGTCTGCTTGTCTCTAATTAATTAATACACAATTTATCTATTCGGAGGAATTACCTTTAATATCATGAAATCACTTCAATGAAGTGGCCTGCACGAAGTTCAGACCTCAATCCCATCGAACATGCCTGGTACATTCTCAATAAAAGAAGGTTAAGAAACCAGCCAAACTAGTCAGCTACCGTGAATAAAATTCGGAAAAATTAATCAAAATTTGGAACGAAATGGATCAGAATGCTATAATATCATTGTTTTGAGTATGAATCGTAGATACCATGCAGTTAGTGAACATATCCGGTATAAGCAGGTTTTTGTTGTTTTGCAAGAGTTTTACATTCTTTAATATTAGTTTCATTACAATTTCTATCTGTACCTTTTCAATTTCGACGGTTCTCAAGCATTCCTTAGTGATGGTGGATAACTGTACCAAAAAACTATACCTGAACTTGTTCTGAATGAATTTGCGTTGATTTCTTGGTTCAATGTACGTTGCTCCAATAACCTTGATAATCAGGCTAAGAAAAATTCAAACGAAAATTGAAAGAGATATATTTTGACGTCAAAGAAGTGGAGCAAAAAAAGTACACAATATAATATCTTGTGATAAAATAAGGAGGTATTGCTCTAAAACTACGTTCATATTTTGTGCCTGTTTGATTATATCCGTGAAGAGTTATTATTAATATTTTTATTATATAACGAAGATAAAAATACTGGTATAGATAGATAGATAGATAATCTTTTATTGATTCCTTGTTACAAAATAACCCATTTCTGGGCGTGGAACATATCAAGAAAAATTTAGATACAGCAATGTGAAAGAAATATTGAAATGGTAAGTAAAGACAATGTACAAAGAGAGCTCAAGTCACAATCTGTAAAATCCGATGAGGGTATATCGAATGCACCAGAAAAACAATCACAACGACTCAACTTTGTTTTCATAGAATTCAGTTAAATTATAGTGAGCTTTACTTTCAAGTAGTTTTTCAGTTTCACTTTTAATTTCATTTTAGGAATATTTTTGGCCGATAACGGCAGCATATTATTTAATTTATCATTGTATATCATATCTTGCATTTTTTTGTAAGTATGTAAAACTATATTTTTAATCTATTAAATCATCTTTTTTCCTTGTGTTGTAATTGTGTTTCATAGCCCCTTCAACAATAAAAATATCTCTATTTTCATAACAAAGCCTGTACACTCGTTAATATACGAGTCATGAACAGTCAGAATGCTGTTTTGAATGAAAAGCTGTTTACATGAGTCAGTACTCATCAGACCGAAGATGCATCTCAGATATTTCTTTTGCAACTTAAATATTCTATCCACATAAGTGGAGTTCCTCCAAAATATTATGTCGCATTTCAGTCTTGAATGGACATAAGCATGATATGCTATTAGTGCTTCATTCGTACCCACATATTTAAGCATATTCCTAGAAAAACTGAATTTTCTACAGATTCAATCAGAGTGTTTTGATAATTTATCGCCATGCGTTCAACAGCCCTATTTACAAACAGAACGTTTGTTTTCGCTACATTCAATACAAGATTATTTGCTGAAAAATAATTATCTAGATTTCCTAGGGTTTCAAGGATTTCAATTTTCATACTAGTCATATATTCTTCACTCAATACTGAAGTTGTATCATCAGCATATAAAACTGTATACTCATCAGTGATCTCTGTCAAATCATTTGTATAGATTATATAGATGAGCGGTCCCAAGATAGAACCTTGTGGAACAGATCTTTCGACCGTCATCCAGTTTGATTTGACCAAATAACCATCATCATCATTTTCTACCACACATTGTTTTCGGTCTGTGATGTAAGATTTTATAAGATTCAAGGCAATCCCCTTTACATCATAAATTTCAAGTTTCTTGAGAAGTAGCTCATGCTTCACGCTATCAAACGCTAACGGGACTTAGGGCATTTCATTTCGTCAATCAGTGTATGAAATATCTAATGAAGTATCATATATATTAGATGAGATATAGATTGAAATATTTTATATACTGATTTACAGAAAATGGATTGCTACTAATCCCAATATTGTGCCTTAAATCTTAGTCTAGTACCGTAGCTGATTGGATGTAAACGCTAAAAATACACGATGCTACACTATAAACAAGATTATGTAACAAGAAAAGGCCCCACATACAATATAAATAATGAAGAAATACTAGTATACTGCCAAGATAGCGTTATTTTTTATTCATTCTGAGATTTACGTTTTTAGAATTCTTAAGATAATATTATGTAATGAATAACTTATTTGAAATTGAAGCCATCAAAACTATAGCATATGACAACGGTTTCGATCATGAAGTCATGGACAAGACAGTGCAACGAAAAAGATTAAACATTGCTTACAGTCAAGTATATCCAATAGTAAAAGTAGATAACCCTAACACATATATTCCAATTTTATACATGCATGTAAGTGAAAATGTTACTAACATTCTTTTAAAGTCAACATATTAAATTGCATTTCAGCCTCAAAATGAATTGTCTTCTCTGTTATTCAATGCAAAAGATTCAACCCAAAACCTAGACAAATAAGAAGTTTATAAGTTGACGTGTCCAGATTGTAATAATTTTTACCTAGGTCAGACTGGTCGATATTTCAAGATTAGATATAAAAACACCGAACCTCTTTCACAAAGAATAAACAAGATTCAACTATCGCCAATCATTGTATTGAAAATAGACACTCATTTCCTAGTATAGACAGTTAGAAATTTTACACGTTGCTCCCAAAAACAAGAAATTGAACTTTCTGGATCAGTTGAAATCTTCAAATCCCTTCATAATAGTAACCCGCAAATAATTAACGACCAGCTTTATCTATGTGAATCCCAAATCTATATTTTTAATCAACACTTCAAATGAAAAATATAGTTAGTAATCGTTTTTTGTATTCAGTTTTTTAATTCTGTCTGAAGAGGAATGTTGAACATTTGAAACTGCAGTAACAGTGCCTATCTTATAATTTATTTCAAGCATCTCAAAACAAAAAGTTACTAATTGCGAGATTTCGCAATGTGTAGACATATCTAAGAAAATCATTTTTCAAGGGACAATATTCAACCTTCCGTAGAATGTTAAATATCCTCCCTTGAAGGAGCTAGTTTTCCGATATACTCTTCATAATCACCGTTAACCGGGGCCACCGGGAAGTGGTACAGCACGGTCAGATGTCACGAATAGGAATAATGGACTGCAATTTCGGTCTCGTTTGACTTCGTCAGCATTATCTACCCACTCGTAACAAAAGGCCATGCCGTTACCTACTCATCTCAATCCGTTGGAGCGAACGCAATAATAAATATGACTGCGCCCCCCAACGAACCAAAACAGAGGATACCTCACCATCTGCTCTTTGGTTTCACCGTTTCGCGGGGCGTTGGTGAGGTATCCTCTGTTTCGGTTCGTTATATATATATATATATATATATATATATATATATATATATATATATATATATATATATATATATATATATCGAAATCGAATCAAAATTTTTTAGGAAAAATTGACGGACGTTTCACTGAAGTCCAGTTGTACTTCTTGTGTTGCTACAAACTACTGGTATAGAGTATAATTTTTTCTTGCATATGAATTAATTGTGTTCTCATGCATGGATTGGTGAGCATTGTTCGAATTAATTTGCATAATCTGTACAAAGCTTGTTCGAAATATTCTTTTGTTCAATGCACCAATCAGAAATTGATGAAAACAGATAATATAATTTCGAATATAGATGAGCGATGGGAACTCATACAACAACGAACCCAGTAATGACGTTCGCTTTCAATCTTTCTCATTAACGACAATTTCATCATTATTTTCTCGTTAATTGCCGAACGTTCGAAATTCGCATCCATCAGCCTAGCTCTCGAAACATTCGCCAAACAATGTTGGGTATTCATAATCATCAAATTATCCCGAAATTCCGTGTTTATCCTCAATTAATCATCATTTCCGGGACTACTAATGAGTTGATGGAATTCCGGCCCACTTCAATTCTGGCTAATCACAAATTCGCGTCGTACTCCTCCAACTGGTGAACAGTTTGATCGATTCTGGTTTCGTATATTTTAAATATGGCACAAAGTGCTTTCGGGGGCTGCGCCATGTTTCGGATGTTTTGAATTGCCTTCTGCTTCCGTTTGAACTTCAGCTATACACACCAGTGATGTTTGTTCAGTAAATGATTAGGTAATTTATTCAAGATTGCACGTACAGATTGTAATATTTGAACGTGTTGATTTCGCCATGGGCGTCATTATGAGGCAGGCAATTGCTACTCTTATTTCGCTCTGCGAACGCTGAGAATTTTAACCCATAATACACGTTTTTCCATTATACTCAAGGAAAGGAATAAAGAAATTGGAATCGTTATATTTCTTAATGAAGGTTCTGCAATGATGAATATTTGAAACAACACGAATTGGGTTTTTTGACAGGGGTAGCTCGTCCTAATGGGAGTACGTAGAGCCAGAGAAATATTGGATTTTCTTTTTCAAGGTCAACTGAGAAACTGTGAAGTTGTAGAGGGATAAGTTTCCAATGAGTAAAATGGAGTTAGAATCTTATCCTTTAGTGTTTCATATACAAACAAGAGAAATAGTCGTCATCAAAAAACTCCAGAACTTCTCAGATTGAACTATTCAGCATTTTTTAGGTAGATTTCGTAGGTAGAAATACTACCTATTTCTACCGTTCCACGGCGGAATTTCCATCGAGTTTTCTCCAGCGATTATAATCTCTCGACCTCGAAATCACTACCGGCAAAAAATTCGATTAAGCAGAAATTATACCCTAGTTTGAAATTCCATAACTCGCTGATTTAACGTTTGTTATCCTGAATTTCGGATATGTGATTATTTACCGTCGAATAACAATTGACAATGGTAATATGTAAAAAGGAGGTTTACTTTTCTCTCGACCAAAAAATCGATTTTTTTTATTAAATTTTTTTATAGTAAAATATATGTAGAATGTATTCCCAAAACCGTTTGTCCGAATCTATTTTTTTTTAATTATCGGACAAAAACGAAAAGTAGTTTTTGTCTCGAAAATTGAAGTCAAGCGGTGATTCGCGTAAACCATGTTTTATACAAATATTTTTGAATTAGGCGCCCATATAACCATACTTTGGTAAGCAGAGGTACCATATGGTCAACTAGATGTCGACACATGGCCCATGACTCCGAAAAATCGACGGCCTATTTATAGTATTACTAAATCTAACGGTTTTAGCGTCGGCAGTTAGTGTACCACGTGTTGCAAGTGAAATCAGTTGAGTATTAGCATATATTAATTGTGTGTAATAGCTAAGCAGATGCCGAATCTATCGAGAAAAAGGAGTAATTACGCCGGGGGGCATCCTACTCGAAAAAAGAAGAGACAATTCAGCCGAAATAGATTTACTGCAGAGTGCGATACAGAGCAAGTGAGCACTTCTGCAAAAAAATTGAAAGACAGTGACTATGGTTCAGTGCCTGTCGATGCTTCTTCAAATTACGTGCTTTTGCATTTTTTACGCGTTTTTTCAATGCTTACTACCTTCGTCAAGTGTCAGTCTTGTGATGGTGAATTAAAGTTTTTGAAGACAAATGAGGCTGGTATTGCCTTCAAGATTGTAGCTTCGTGCTCGTGCTCTACGCGTTACTGCGAGTCTAACCCCAAGAAAACAGAAAAGGTAAATGTTATGAAGTGAATCGCAGATTAATGTTGGCTATTCGAATGCTAGGCGGTGGGTTACAAAATATCCGACTCTTTTGTGCGTTGTTGGATATGACAGCATCGTTCAGTACCACGATATATTACTCGTTCTTAGATAATCTGCACACTGCGCCTCATGCTGTTTTTCAACATTTTCAAACCGAAGTAGTAAAAGAAGAAAGGAGAAAAATGCCGACGACGGTAAAGATCCCTGTCTCGTGACTGTGTCAGGTGACGAGTCATGGAAAAAGAGGAGGTTTTCGTCTTTATTTACGCTTATTGGCAAAAATAAGGACCTTGACGTTTGTGTGAAATCCTCTCTTTGCCAATCTTGTGCCAATTGGAAAGATAAAATGAATACAATTGAGTTTGATTTATGGAAAAGCAGCCACGACGAGATATGCTCCATCAACCATCATGGTAGTTCCGGGAAAATGGTTAATGCAGTGAAGAAAATGTTCTCACGTTCTATAGAATTACTTGGAATAAAGTACGAATCATACATCGGTGATGGTGATACAAAAACGTTCAAGGCCATTGTAGACTTGCATCCCTACGACGATCTTGTAGTGAAAAAAAGAGTGCGTTGGACATGTCCAAAAAAGAATGGGCTCACGTCTTAGGGCTATTACAAAGCAAACAAAAGGCCTTGGAGGCAAAGGTTCCGGCAAACTCTCCAACAAAGTAATTTCTGATTTGACAATTTATTATGGCTTGGCCATCCGCAGACATCCAGACTCTGCAGGAAACATGAAGGCCTCTTGCAGATAATGTGTAAAAAGCAATTAAACCAATATTTGGGGCTTTGTCGTCAGATAATTTGATGGATCGTTGCACGGGCGGCAACACACAAAATTCCAACGAATCTATTAACGCATGCGTCTGGAAGTTAACTCCGAAACACCTTCACTGCGGTGCCAAAACTGTTGAAATTGCAACTTATACAGCCATTAGTTTATTTAATGAAGGCTATATAGGATTGTTGAAAATTATGGACGTTTTGGGGATCAGAATTAGGCTTGAAGTCAACAATCAACAAGGCGCGAGAGCAGCTGAACTATCGAAAAAATCCGACAAAGCAAGCCAAGAGATGCTTTACGAACTCGAGGAAGGACTCATGTATGGCCCTGGAATCGCCGATTAGCTATGAGGTATATCATTATGACTTTATCACAGAGTAATCGTTAATCAAATTTTCAAACGCGTTTGTCTCGAAACCATGTTTTTCGAACTGTTGGCCACGATTACTCAAAACTACTTAACGGATCGACTTTTATTTTGTTTTAAAGTATATCAAATTTATTGGAGTCTGAACTACAATAAAGATGATATAAGCATAATTATTTTTTCTACAGCCCTTTGAAGAGCGAAAAAATGAAAGAAAAAGTTCAAATGTCCGCCATTTTTTTTAAAATTTTTATGATGGTTGTAGTCTAGACTCCAACTACACTCATATATTTCAAGAATCTTTTTTATTTTAACATTTTCGATAATTTTTGCAGGTGCTAGAGTGGCCAACAGCGGACCACCTTCTTTTGAGACGGTCGCATTACGGAGCGTGCCATAATGACCAGTTACGTTGTTCTCTGATAAAAAAAAATATTTTTGTATACCTTTTAATGTAGTAAACACGTAGCAAAAATTTTGAATTGTTTGTTCAAGTCCTTCTATGAAAAATAAATTGTAGAAAAAAACGTCGTTTAGGCCTTGAGAAAAGTAAACCTCCCCTTTTCATTCAAAAGATCGATGTATGAGGGGAATCCAAAAATGCTTTCTTTTACAAAGTTTAAATTATCCTATAGAAATTTTAGAGCTGAAACTTGTCATGAAGGTATATTTCATTCACAATTACGTGGTTTTTGATTCATGGTGCTATCGCTTTATTTATACCGTTCATACAAAGTCCCCTGAATTTCCAACGCAGCAAGAATATCATTATTCTGAAATGAGTGCGCTATGGTAAAAGCGACTCGATGTAAAATCAACTTTTATATCATTTTGACGAATACTGGTACATTTAAATCAATCAGAATATGTTGAAATAATTTATTGAAGATCTTCAACTATGTACCTTTCAGCAGTTAATGCTGCTCGAGCAGTACAATTAATGATGATTGATTGAGGACCACTAAAAAATTAGTGCTTCAAGAAGCAGCATACAAAAGGCATAGATGAATTCTCAAGAGATTAGTGAATTTACAATTTGAATTTGGGAGGCTTTTACTTGGTAAATTCCATTATCAATTAAAAACAAGTACTGTGTTTAAGGAAACGTAATAAGAAGAAAAACTATAAATATTCTTGAGAACAATGTTATATCGTTGCATAATCAACGTCTGAAGAAGTGTTTTGAATCGCAATTATTAAGTAAAATTCCTTAAAACACAGTACTTGTTTTTATTATTGAATTTACAAGGTTCATAAAGAAGAAGGAAAACGATTGTTCGCAATGATCGTTGTTCAACGCTTAGTGTTTTGAGATATATATCTATAGAAAAGAAACATGTTGGATGAGAAGAAGCAAAAATCATTAAATGGCACAACAAAGAGAATTAACCTTCGTGCCAGTAGACCTATAACAGATCCAGAATGGAATAGAATCCATCGCACTTCGCGTCTTTAATTCGCAAGAGGACAGCAGCATTGGGCAATGAATAATGCGAAAACGTTCTGTTCTCTAACGAATCCAGGTTTTGCCTTGAATCTTCAGATAGGCGTCTGAGAATTTATCGGCGAACTGGTGATTGTTTCAATGAAGGCAATTTTGCAACAAGAATCGGGGTTATTGGGGCGGCTCCGTAATGGTTTGAGGTGGCATAAATATGGAGGAAAAAACAGAATTAATAAGTTTATAGGAGGTCTATCAGTGCTGAGAGGTACACACGACAAGTATTCGGTTCTCACGTTGTCCATTCATTCAAATATAGACAAAAACTATGGGTAGAAGGTTTAAGAAGTTTATCTCTGCTCCGTCTAAATGAAGTAGGTCAGGCTTTGCAAGAAGAGTGGGCAAGAATACAACGAGGGTATATCCGTGATAATATCGAAAGTATGCCAAAACGTGTTCAAGGCGTGTTGAGAGCTCGGGGGGTAACCAGTAATACCACTCCATATTTTCCGTAAGTAGAAACTTTTGCTATACTTACGATATACGAATAGAACATCATTTTCATCGCCTGTAGTTAACAATGAAGACAATGAAATTGCCGTTCTACATTATTTTGATGTTGATCCACGTGCATCATTGGAAATAGCAGAGCATTATCTGAATTTACCTCATAGTAGCATCCACTGAATTCTAAACAAACATAAACTGCACCCTTATAAATTATAATTGGTCCAAACTCTTGAAGCTGGAGATCCACAACTTCGAATAGAACTGTGTGAGATACTTCTTCTCAGAACACACGAAGATCCAGATTCCCTCAAAAGGATTATCTGGACGGATAAATTTTCTAATTAGGGGGTTTTTAACAGGAATAACTGACACTTTTGGGCCAACTAAAATCCTCTTATTACGAGGGAAAGAAATCCTCAAATAAATTCAGTTTTAATGAACAACAGATTTTCGTATTTTGCGTATGATGGAAACTTAAATGGTGAACTTTATATGGAGATTTTGAGACGGTAGTGAGTGACTTCATTGACACTTTATCAGTAACTGGATCAAGGCGTTGTTGGTATCAACTCGATAGAGCGCCAACTCATCGCACAAATGAAAATTATCGAATTTTAACCAATGTGTTTGAAGATAGATGGATTGGAATGGTCCTTTTTGTGGCCTCCAAGGTCACCTGACGTAACGCCTATGGATTTTCATCTTTGAAGAACGCTGAAAGATGAAACTTGATGACTGCAAAATGTTATCACGCAGTCGGATGTGGAGGAACTGAGGCGAGCTACATCACAGGGTGTTATGCGTAGAATAGGACTATGTCTAGAAGTGAATGGTCATCACTTTCTACAATTATTATGAAATTTAGGAAAGTAGAGTTTGTTGATTTATATATGGGAGTTTATACGGGAAACTAATGCAGTTTTCAATTGTGTTTTTGCACATATCGACCGGAATACTGACGAATTACTCTTTATTGAGCATTTTCAGTTCTTCAAAATTGCTTCATCTCTATTAACGAACATTCATGCGGTTTTCGAATGTTAAATGTGTGCAATGCACTCCCATTCTCTACTAGAATTGAATCATTCCCCACTATTCGACATTTAAAATGGGTATGAATAGCACATTCTTTCTAATAAATGTTAGCTCTAGATATCTGAAAATGACGTAACTTTCGATACCTGTCATGTGTATTAAACATAAACATCGTGGAAATCAGATGAAAGTGAATTTTCATAAAATGAATTAATCAACAATATCGTTAATTAAAAATAATTGCCTTGGTTTTAAATGCAATCCCTACAATTTTTGTGGGGAAGGGTTCCGAAGCGAGATTAGCAATTTTTTTATATCTGATGTTTGAGATGGGGAGAATTATGTTTACTTGAGCTCATCGCTCGTTGAAGTGGAAGAACTTAATTGTCTTCGAAATAACGTTTCCTTTTACCCTTTTAATTTATGCAAATGACTTTCCACCCAATGTGACTTGTTTCATAATGAAGCAACTTCTCCATTCGAAATATTGCAAAATCAAACTCATTTATACAATTATAAACGTACATAGGATACAATTTATTTAAAAGGAAGAACTCTTGAATTCTTTGCAATTCCAATTATCCAGGACATCCCCATCACTCGGCAACGTTGCACATCACACCAAACTTAGAAATTAGCCACGGTTCGTCACCTGACCTAACGCATATGGATTTTTATCTTTGGGGAACGCTGAAATTTATTCTGAACCTGTGACTTCAAGATATGATTTGCATAATATGACTGCAAAATGTTATCATGCAGTCGGATGTGAAGGAACTGAGGCGATGTAGCTCGCAGGGTGTTATGCGTCGAGTAAAACTATGTCTAGAAGTGAATGGTCATCACTTTGTACGCTCATTATGAAATTTAGGAAAATAGAGTTTGTTAATTTATATATGGGAGTTTATATGGGAGACTGATGCAGTTTTCAATTGTGTTTTTGCACATATCGACCGGAATGCTGACGAATTACTCTCTATTGAGCATTTTCAGTTCTTCAAAATTGTGATGACTCAAAAGTGTTTGGGTCTCTAGACGATGAATAGGGGCTTCATCTCTTTTAACGAACGTTCATACTGTTTTCGATTTTTGGATGCATCTAATCTCGGATTGCCAAAATATTATGCGAATAGAAGAATAAATCTTCATTTCAAATCCTTCTTGCAGAACGGTCGGCGTGTTAAAGGCAGTTGTATGTTTTATACATAAATTAGTCAAATATTTTCTCACAAATGATTGATATTTCCTAATGAATATTTATTCAGCTGGTTAAACCTAAAATGAATTACTTATAGTCTTTCATTCGTCTTTCATTGAAAGAATATTTTCACCCTGAACAAGTGTTGTCCTTTTCATTCAAGTCATCTTCCAATATCCGATTTATTTTAGGATTAATCTTTACATACAAAGGAGTTCATTCTGTATATCGTTTCTGAATTATATTCACAGTAATCTCGAATATATTGATAGACATGCTTCAATTTTCATGAACTGATTTAAATCAAAAAATTTCTGTTTCATTTGTTTTTATTTCCAAAAATTTCAATCTTCTCTTCTCTAACGTTAACTAAACATAAACATCGTGGAAATCAGATGAAAGTGAATTTTCATAAAATGAATTTATCAACAATATCGTTAATTAAAATAATTGCCTTGGTTTTAAATGCAATCCCTACAATTTTTGTGGGGTAGGGTACCGAAGCGAGATTTACAATTTTTTTATATCTGATGTTTGAGATGGGTAGAATTATATTTACTTGAGCTCATCGCTCGTTGA
Source organism: Cryptolaemus montrouzieri (assembly GCA_013387265.2). NCBI lineage: Eukaryota > Metazoa > Arthropoda > Insecta > Coleoptera > Coccinellidae > Cryptolaemus > Cryptolaemus montrouzieri. The sequence goes on along the minus strand of JABFTP020000001.1, from coordinate 66,448,464 downwards.
AGTGGAAGATCTTAATTGTTTTCGAAATAACGTTTCCTTGTTACCCCTTTTAATTTATGCAAATGACTTTCCACCCAATGTGACTTGTTTCATAATGAAGCAACTTCTCCATTCGAAATATTGCGAAATCAATCTCATTTATACAACAAATATAAACGTACAGAGGATACAATTTATTTAAAAGGAAGAACTGTTGAATTCTTTGCAATTCCAATTATCAAGGACATCCCCATCACTCGGCAACGTTGCACATCACACCAAACTTGGAAATTAGCCACGGTTCGTCACCTGACCTAACGCCTATGGATTTTTATCTTTGGGGAACGCTGAAATTTATTCTGAACCTGTGACTTTAAGATATGATTTGCATAATATAACTGCAAAATATTATCATGCAGTCGAATGTGGAGGAACTGAGGCGAGCTACATCACAGGGTGTTATGCGTCGAATAGGACTATGCCTAAAAGTGAATGGTCATCACTTTGTACAATCATTATGAAATTTAGGAGAGTAAAGTTTGTTAAATTATATATGGGAGTTTATATGGGAGACTGATGCAGTTTTCAATTGTGTTTTTGCACATATCGTCCGGAATGCCGACGAATTACTCTGTATTGAGCATTTCCAGTTCTTTAAAATTGCGATGACTCAAAAGTGTTTGGGTCTCCAGACGATGAATAGGGGCTTCATCACTATTAACGAACATTCATACGGTTTTCGATTTTTGGATGCATTAATCCTGGATTACCAAAATATTAAGGGAATAGAAGAATAAATCTTTATTTAAAATCCTTCTAGCAGAACGGCCGGACATGTTAAATGCAGTTGTATGTTTCATACATAAATTAGTCAACTATTTTTTTATAAACAATTGATATTTCCTAATGAATATTTACTCAGTCAGTTTACACTAAAATTGATTACTTAGTCTTACATTCGTCTCTCATTGAAAGAATATTTTCACCCTGAACATCTGTTGTCCTTTTCATTCAAGTCATCTTCGCATATCCGAATTATTTTAGGATTAATCTTTACATACAAAGGAGTTCATTCTGTATATCGTTTCTGAATTATTTTCACAGTATTCTCGAATATATTGATAGACTTGCTGACAAGATTATTGATTTGTGTCAACGGTATATGTGTATACTACATGCTTCAATTTTCATGAATTGCTTTACATCAAAAAACATTTCTGTTTCATTTGTTGTTATTTTTAAACATTTTAATCTTTCCCATTTTGTCTAACGTGTACTGACTGAGATGCTAAAAGCTGGGTTTGAGGCGCTTAATTAAAATTCTCATATCAATTCATCAAAGGTTTTCTTTGAGAGTGGTTGGATCTTGAAAACTCACACTAAGCTTCTTGACGCGAGTCAATGGCTGTTCTTGATTACTGGTAATATTAGTAGGTGTTTAGATAATTTCATTATAACGGTTGGTACTTATATATCGGTTTCTTACCTAAGCAAGAATTATCAATAATACCACACGATTAATATTCTTCTTTAACCCACATTCCACATAAATTGGCAGCTTATATTTCAATGATGCATCAAATTATGATATTTCAGTCTCCCACATAAACATTATTGAACTCAAAGAACAAAAACAAGTTTCACAATTACTATATTCCATTATGGAAAAACCAGAAAATAAATACGCATGTTTAACTTACATTGGCTCCCTATCTAATAACGCCTGCAACTATATTTCCAGTGGTCCCAACATAATAAAATTACTATTCAATGCCAAACAAAAACTGACAAATACAGTCTGGAATATACAGAATTTAATGCAATGAATGCACAACAGCTTACGTAGGAAGCAGGTTGAAAATTTGAATCTAGATTCGAAGAACATCTCTCCTCTGATAATAAATTCAATTTTTGTTTGGAGTAAATCTACAAACCACATAATTATAATAGATAATTCAAAAATTCTCCACAAGTGCAATGAAAGGATAACAATGAATCAGTTGGAAGGTTTGGAAATCAACAAACTTTGTAAAAACCCAAAATTCACCACTCCAATTCTCTACTAGAATTGAATCATTCCCCACTATTCAACATTTAAAATGGGTATGACATTCTTTCTAATAAATGTTAGCTCTAGATATCTGAAAATGACGTAACTGTCGATACCTGTCATATGTATTAAACATAAACATCGTGGAAATCAGATGAAAGTGAATTTTCATAAAATGAATTTATCAACAATATCGTTAATTAAAAATAATTGCCTTGGTTTCAAATGCAATCCCTACAATTTTTGTGGGGAAGGGTTCCGAAGCGAGATTTGCAATTTTTTTATATCTGATGTTTGAGATGGGGAGAATTATGTTTACTTGAGCTCATGGCTCGTTGAAGTGGAAGATCTTAATTGTCTTCGAAATAACGTTTCCTTTTTACCCCTTTTAATTTATGCAAATGACTTTCCACCCAATGTGACTTGTTTCATAATGAAGCAACTTCTCCATTCGAAATATTGTGAAATCAAACTCATTTATACAACAATTATAAACGTACAGAGTATACAATTTATTTAAACGGAAGAACTGTTGAATTCCTCACAATTCCAATTATTCAGAACATCCCCATCACTCGGCAACGTTGCACATTACACCAAACTCAGAAATTAGCCACGGTTCGTCGCCCGTCTCCCAAGTTAGCCCATTATTTATTCAGAGCCCAGTTTGGCGAGTAATTTCGGCCCGGTTCGATGGTGTGGGCCGCGTACGGGAATTCCCCGAACTCCTGTGACTGCTTGCAACTTCGCTGGGGTTGAAAGGGCCCAGACGGACATTTGGCCGGTTTTTCTGAGACATTTGTTCGAATTAATGGTGCAAATTTGGGGCAGAATTACGATGGCGGTTTGAGACTGCTGTAATTTATATGAGGGAACGGTTTATCCGATGACCGCTCTCCGGTGTAAGTCAGACTCAGAGTAAGAAATATGTGACCCAAATATAATGTACATACATAAAACTTCATGACTGTAGAGGTTAGGATAAAGTCCCTATGAAAATTATTAAAAATAAATTATTCTATCAACATTGTGAATGGACTGATTGTATTACCTTATTTTCATGAATAAAATCGAATTCTGCCAAATTTTGTTTTTTTATGTCAGACCTGTGTCTTCTCAACCCATGTAATACTATTTAATGAAGAACCATAAGCATTAAGGAAAGCCTTTGCAATAATTCAATTACTATTGCGGCTTTATACCTATCTTTCATATCATATCTGTAAATGAAGTAGTGTAACCTTTAGATGCTTAGCTTTGAAAAGGCTAATCATAAAATTTACAGTCATATTTTTGAAATTAAAATTGAAAAATTTACAAAATTAAGCTAACAATAATCTTTGACTATTTACAAACTAGAATCGACAGAATTAGTTATTTTCCTTTGTGATGTTGAGATCCAAAGATTCGAAAATCGATATCAATAATATTGGTTTAGGTAATGATTAGTTGGCTATTTTTCTTATAAGTTATTTCGAATTGGTGGAATTTAGCCAGTTTTTTCCAAAGATCTTTATTTAAACATTCAGTCGACGTTTCGGCACAATATTTTTCCTTTTCCAGGACTCTAAAATGAATTTCACTATCAGAAAACAAATTTTTTTCCTTAAGAAAAGCAACAGAACATATATATGTATAAATTAAACAGACTCTAATCTATCGAAAACCGAATTATGAGACATTACACGAAACACTCACAAGCTCGAACAAATTGAAATCACTGAAATACACTATGAAATGTATATATAAAAACTGCCATAAAATACAATAAGTAAATAAATTTTCTTTAAGAAATAAAAAAAAAAACTAGGTACTCACAAGGTTTATACAGATCTACGTAATAATAAACAAAAGATACATATCTAGATAATCCAGGGGTTGCTTAGTCTTACTGAACGGTAACAAAGAACACGGAGAAGATGCGTTCTCCACTCTCGAAATCGAACTGATATTCGGTAGCAGTTGGCAAAACATCGAATATGTGCGGTCTGATATTATTATTATTTTTACGTTGTCATAATCTACTAAGGAAACGATTGATACACACGGCATTTCAAAACGAATAATGCTGGTTTCAACTTCAAGAATTGATTCTCCTTATAAGATTGAAATATGAATTACTAAGACCTTCTGTATCCTGTTGACACTGTATGTTTTTGTATATGTATCATTTCCTTAATGAGTCTTCTTTTATGATGAGATTCTCTGTCCAGAACCATTGCATTTTCAAAATCAAATGCATGATTCATAGATATCGCATGCTCTGCCAGAGCGGTTTACCTGTTGAATTTCCACGGTTTACTGAATTTATACTTCGTTTGTGTTCTGAAATTCTTGTACTTAGATATCTTCCCGTTTGCCCTATATAAACTCCCTCACATTGTTCGCATGGAATTCTATATATTACGTTACTTTCTAAATGTGGTGGGGTTTTTTCCTTCAATCTAGTGAAATACTTATGTAACGTGTTTTGATTTTTAAAAGCGATAGTAACATCATTTGAATTTAAGATCTTCGCAATTTTCTCAGATAAATTCTGTACGTACGGAATTTTGCAATATATCCTTTTGTTCTGACATAAGTTTGTTTTGTCAGTTTCATTCGGTCTCCTAAGTAATTTATTTATAAGTTTTACTGGATAACCATTTTTCACGAGATACGACTTGATGAGACTTATATTTTCTTCATGACAAACGGTTTCAGACAAATTGAGGGCTCTCTGTTTTAGATTATTTATAATATTTATTTTAGGTTTGAAAGAGTGGTGTAAATTGAAATGCAAAAAACTCTCAGAAAATGTTGTTTTATGGTACCAATCTGTGAGGAAGCAATTATTCACCGTTCTTAGGATTCGAAGATCCAAGAAAGATATACTATTATTTTCCTCTACTTCAACAGTGAACTGTATCTTATTTTCATTTCTAAAAGAAAATTTTATCCTATTTATTTATTTATTGTATTTTATGGCAGTTCTTATATATACATTTCAGTGTTTTCAATTTGTTCGAGCTTGTGAGTGTTTCGTGTAATGTCTAACAATTCGGTTTTCGATAGAGGAGAGTCTGTTTAATTTATACACATATATGTTCTGTTGCTTCATTTTTCTTAAGGAAAAAAAATTATTTTCTGATAGTAAAATTCATTTTAGAGCCCTGAAGAAGGCAAAATATTGTGCCGAAACGTCGACTGAATGTATAAATAAAGATCTTTTGGAAAAAACTGGTTTAATTCCACCAATTCGAAATAATCAATAATATTGTTACTGATTTTCGAATGAATCTTTTTGCATCAACAGTAACCAAACAATAATTCAATGAAATATAAAGCAGCGCTGAAATTAAAATCCTACAAATTAATTTCATCACTCAAAATTAAAAAATTTACAAAATTAAGCTAACAATAATCTTTAAATGGTCATTAAGGTTATTTACAAACTACTATCGACAGAATTAGTTACATTCCTTCGTGATGGTTAAAGTTGATGTTGAGATCCGAAGATTCGAAAATCAACAACAATAATATTGTTACTGATTTTCAAATACAGTCATATTCCTAGGGAAATAAATCATTTTCAAGTTTGTTTCCCAAACAAAATAAATTTTGGATGAGGAAAAACCGTGAAACTTGTTATAAGGTTGATGAAACCTTATAACAGGTATTCACTGCTAAGTTAAATAACACCGTCCAGAAGGTGGAAGACGGTCCAACTCCGGTAGCCTACCATTTGATTCTGTAGGCACCGTGAAATGGTCATTTGTGACTAAGATTCGGATGCTTAACAGATGATCTGGTCTCCAGAGTGAGAAGGATATTTCAGATGAGACAAATGAACTCTCATGGGTTAAAAATATCGAGAAGAATCCCCCAAAATCCGATGAAAGAAGCCAATTCGTTATTGAGTTCTGCAACATAAGAGGACTAGGAAACACCAACATGAATGTGAGAGCAGTAAATCAGCACTTACAAGACACGCAATCTCATGTCCTAGCTGTCACGGAAACTCGAATCATGCCAACAAGAGACACCATCTACCCCTACAAATCTTCGGCTTAAGGGAGGGCTTTGTGTTTTTGCCTGATCGAATATCGCATTCCAAAGAGAGGAAACGTTGGAGAACAACGTTTTCGATTTGGTTCAAATTCTGTTTATACAACAAAACCATGTTTCTATATTGCCCGTAGTTATCTCCTAACGATAACAACTGGCTCCAACATTCAAATAGGACCGACGAAGCAGGAAGGCAAGGGAAAACTATTGTGATCAGTAGTAACTTTTCAATACTCTCATTCTCTTTCTAGTTTCAGATCCAGACGATTTTCGCAAACATGTCCCAGCACCCTGCCACTGGTAACTCCCCACAATAACGCAATAGAGATCCAACACCTTTCACCTTTCAGGAAGATATGGTATTACAACCGAGACAGCTGCGAGAAGCTGAGCGAGTTTTTCTCGTCTATACCCTTCAATGATGTCTGTTTTTACGATCCTGACATCAATGTCTGCGCTGAGTCTCTCATTGAAGGTATTCTTGCAGGTATGGACATCTACATTCCACACTCTACGAGAAAAACTTCCGCGCAGAAGCCTTGGTTCACTTAAAATTGTCAAAAACTAAAATTGAAAATTATAAGAAGTTGAAGAAGAAACCAACAGATGAAACTAAAGCCTTATATGTGCAATTCAGGATAATTTGTAACTCAGTAACTGATAAAGCGAAAACCTACTTCAAGGAAAGAGTTAAGAATAGACTTCTGAAGCAGACTGTCAATAACAACTTTTGCAAGCCATCTTTTCCACCTTTGATAAGAGATGATGGTTCTATCGCATCATCGTCCAAAGCAAAGGTAGATCAATTCGCGAAATGCTTTCGAAAAATTTTATTCTAGACACATCTGTAATACGACCAAGCTTCTTACATGTTGAATCGAATATGTCCGAAGTAAAGATCAGAGTGCGTAGAGTAGAGCGCGTTCTTCAACAACTGAACTGTGAAGAAGCAACGAATCTTCATGGATGATGAACGACTGGTGGTATACCAATCCAAGTTAGCACCTATCTTTAATCTTCTGTTTCAGATTTAAGTTGCGAGAGTGCAAGCTATTCCAACGAAAGGGAAGAAATGCTTACCCCAAAATTACCGGCCAATCTCATTGTTCGCTCATAAAATATCTCGAGTTACAGGGTTTCATCAGTGATCGACAATACGGTTTCCAACGGTGGACAATGATCAACTGGTGACCTATTTGCATACGTTACGCATTTGTGGATATCAGCAATCGAAAAGCAAGGCGAATCAGGAACCATTGCTCCTAATATCTCGAAGGCTTTCGTCAGGGTTTGGTACGCAGCCTTGATGAATAGACCACTCACATATGGTCTTCCCAAAAAGTTGCGTGGTTCGATTATAGCCTTATATGCAGTAGATTGATTGAGGTGGTAGTTGATGGTGTAACGAGTGAATCTTTTCAGGTTGATGTAGAAGTATCTCAGGGCTCCAATAACAGCAATTCAGCAGTTTTCAAGAAGCGAGTGAACATATACGTTAAACCATCTTAGGCGTCCACAGCTGTGACATGATAAGAATCGTTTCCTCCCAGTAGAGAATGAGAAAAATATGTAAGAAATCTGTTTCGAGCTCAAGAGTTTTGTAATTTCATGGCATCTACTCAATATGCTAGTTCTTATGAATCAAAATCCTATGAAACTCTTTACAACGCCAACCTCTACAAAATCCAAGTCACCGTCTGCCAAATTTATATTCTGTGAAAGCTATGAACTTACGTCTTTCTATACAGATGACTGATGGACATACATTAATCGTAGAATTACCTGTTCCACAATTCTCGTGCATTATTCATCGTTTCAAAACCGTCGCTTAGTAATAGGCGGTTATTACGCGATGTGACGTCATTTCCGGTGAAATATGGAGATGAAATGGTGGCGACACTGTCCTCAGAATGATAACGCACAACCTATGAAACCTATTTCGAAAGGGTTTCTTGAGAAACTTAAAAGTGTAGTGCTGTTAATCAACATAATCTGTTGAATATTTTATAAGTCATGTGCAGACAATGTTCTTTTCATGTTGTCACTTAGAAGAAATATTTTGTCGCAGCGTGAAACTTTTTCGTAACTGAGGGTTTCTATAAACATTGAATAATTGAATTAAGATCGATATATGAACATGCATATTTCTACTGCCACTGCTAAGGATTGCACCTTCTTAAAATGGTATGTATGGATACAATTTACCTTTGAACAACGACTACCTCACTCTTTTTGCGGCAGTCCTTCATCCCATTATTCATGAACTTATTTGCGGTTTATTTTCCACCATATTGATTATTCAGTTTTCTCTCTCAACTACTGAAGCATTTTCTTTTTGTGATTTCTCAATAGGAAATCTGCTATGTTTTCTGTAGTATCTAAAAACTGAGAAAGAAAAACTGATAAGGCATTCTTATGTTGAATATCTCTTCTGGGATTCATCAATTGCAACTTCACCATTCACTTCACAATATGCAGAAATCAATATGATATCTATAGCTCTGTAATTATAGATTTGTCTAACAATTATCTGTCAACAAGTACCTCTGAGACTTCAAGATAGGACAGAAACCATAGAATTAGTACTGAATTTGGTAAATATCATTTCGAAACCTATGACGTTTTCATAATTTCATTTTTTCCAAGATTTGCACATTTCATGTGTTCTGTGGTATGTTGAAGTGAATATTCTGGGAGAAATTTTAGAAAGGTCGGAAGAGAATATTTTCAATGTGTCAACGCCAGATTTTGAATTAATCGGGTTTAATCTCTCAATCAGAATGTGTTTTTCTATTTCTTCGCAAGTTTAAGAACTTTCAGGCAGTTTTCAGACCCCAAAGTTATATCAGGATTTCAGAAAATGGACATTGTATAGAGAAAAGTTGTGGAATTGTGTCAAGAGATTGCTTGTGAGATTTATCATCTCCTGCTTCATGACATGTAGGAGGATTTCCAGCACGAAGGTTTGAAGTCACATGTGCTGATGTGGTTCTTAAACGCCATTCTGCTATTCAGACTCATCTACGCCTCGCTGGTATGATGAACGAGGGTGGAAAAACAAACAGCGAAGCTGGCTCTGGAGAGGCTCAAAGCACTGAAGGTGAAAAGTGGGGTGGGTGCTCGATGAAACACTACACCGGCCCTAGGTGCTAGGGGTCAAACCAATGCTCGTCATTAGCAGGGCAGTTTTGACTGCTTATAGACTAAAGACAGGGAGCACACTTATGGTAGGTGCGAGACATACGCTGTTTCATGAAGCTATCAATAGCGACCACCTCCTCGGATTTTCTTATTCTTCCTGCACTGCAGCATTCAGGCCGTTTGGCCCATTGTGCTCGTCGTGTTCTGTTGAGTTGTTATTTGTCTAGCAGAAACTTCCTGATGAAGCTTGTAAGAGTGTTGTAGGGGGCCTCCTGGATCATCCGGGCGCTGGGTGTTTCAGCGCCCAAGGTCTTCAGTCTGGTTTCCTTATCAGCGGAACATTTGAAGAGAAGGTGTTTCGTTGTTTCGTCATTTCCTAAGCAACCGCGGCACTGTGTGGTTTCCGATAGTTTCATGACGTGTAGATGTTTGTCGAGTTGGTGTCTCGTCAATAAGCCTACTACCATGTCTGTCCAATAGTTTTGGGTCTCGGTGGTGTTCCAGTTTCGAAAGAAAGAGAGAACATGGGACCAAAGGATAGTCAGAATTGGTTCTGGTCCCATCAGCCTGACAGCTGTTGCTTTTTTAGCGAGGCTGTCTTCTATCTCGTTTCCTTCGTTGCCCTGATGGGCTGGGCACCAAATCAGAGTAAGTTGTTCTGCATTCGTCAACCAGTTTGGATGTAACCTTCGTTTTATCTATCAGAGCATATGCAGATGTATGCATCTCTATAGTTCCTGTGTAGGTTTTCCTGTACACACCGGAGAATAGTAAATATTTCTGCGTGTGTTACGGTGACGTTGTCTCGCAGCGCAATCATGTTTGCCCTAGGGCCGTTAACGCCGATGCCTGTATCCATCCCGGTTTTGAAACCGTCCGTAAACCAGGTGGAGCCCTGTGGGGTGAGTAAGGCTTGGGGTGTGGTCCAAACTTCATTTGGTGGAATAACGACTTTGTAGGGTTCGTTGAAGTAGTAGGTGGCTCTCGTTCGATGTCCACTTGTGAGAAGGTCAGGTCGGAGTTCTCTGAGTTTGTTCAGAGATATGGAGTGTATAGAGATTGCATTTCTCTCCCTCCACATACTCCCCTCCCACAGTCTCAAAGAGGTCCTCATGACCACCACCTCCATCACTATGTGTAGCGGAGGGATGCCCAAAAGACACTCCATAGAGGCCGTGACTGTGGATCTCAAGGCTCCCGTGACTGCTAGACATACTTGCCTTTGGATCTTGTTGATTTTGTTCCGTTTCATCTCTTTTTCCAGTGCAGGCCACCATAGGATGGCCGCATAGGTCAGGAGCGGTCTTATCACTGTTGTGTATAGCCAATATATTATATTTGGTGTGAATCCCCATCTGGGGCGGAATAGTCTCCGGCACGCCCAGAGTGCATAAAATATTGTGCCATATTTTTACACAAGTAATATTATCTTTATCTTCGATCATTTTCGAAATACAAAAATAAACTAAAAAACTAAAATCAGAGGTTGCGAAAGAAGAGTTCATTAGTACATATCATTATACTTGATCAGAGAAATGGAGATATTTTGAGGTAGTCGTGTATGAAATACAAAATAGATTGGTTTTTTGTGAGATGATCTACAAGGTGTTGAACTATTTCAAAAAGTTTTCGAAATGTTGCCCGTTTCTTTGTAGACACAACTCAATCCTTCTTAGGAAAGACCCTTGAACTCTCGACAACATTTGTGGATTAACTTACTGAAAGGCGTCGACTATTCTCTGTCTCATATCCAACTGTATGGTAGAAGGAATCTGGTAAACGATGCCCTTAATATAACCCCACAAGAAAAATATAGACTTATAAGGTCCTGTTGAAACCAAAAATCTTGTCTTATATGCTCTGGTACATCGGCAAGTAACATTGGTCGATGATTTTGCAGAAAGTCTAAATGCATTTCACTATTGCTATATATTGCTATATACTATAGCGGCCCATACATTCAAGGACCAACGATGCTGGTGATCTATCTGTCTCATGAGGTGTGGATTTTCCGTGGCGTAATAATGAAAGTTGAACCTGTTAACAAGCCCATTCCCGTGAAAAGCTGCCTCGTCTGAGAAAAGAACTCTGCTAACCAAATTTGGATTTTCTGCTACAGGGATAAGTCCGGACCCCTGACAGAAGGCACAAATAAATAAAAATGTCAACACGTACCTCGATTTATGTTTTAATCATCTTGATTTTATCATTCGTTAAAAGACTTATCTTGTTTAGGTTTAATTTTTTACTACTGGAATCATACCAGAAAAAAAAATTCTGTGCGACTAATGATGCATGTTGATGAGTTTCATACGGTTTGTAGAATTTTCATCAACAATTTTACAAATAATCGAACATTTCGAAAATGATCGAATATAAAGATAAGGATACTTTGCAAAATATAGCACAATATTTTATGCGTTGACATGAATAATAAAATACAGGGTGTTCCATTTGAGAAAATCAAGATATGATGTTTTTAAAATTATAATATTTAATAATTTTGAGTCACTCCTGTATAAAATGAGGATAATCGATTTCAATTCATCAATAAAGCTAAACTTGAGCAATAAGAAAACGAAAGGAAAAAAGTATTCATCCTCTCTGGCCGAAGGAGCATGCGATGATGTGAGAGCCTATTTTCAGGAATTTTTACGGAAAAGAAATATTATGATGAAACTTATTACTTAAAGACATTATAGCAGAGTTTAGACTCTTGAATCTTCAACAAAAAAGTGGTGTTCCAATCTGAAAAAACCTCCCAAGATTTTTTTATCGAAAATTGGGACACCCTGTTTACTTCAAAATAAATTGCTGAAGTAGATTTTTACTTTCTACATACAATACCGTTCGAACAAAAATTAAATCTTCAAGAGTGTAGGAGCTACAGAGCACCGCGGCGCCACTGGTGAATCATCCATTATATTTATTTCTTTATATATACATCCATATTATATATATATATATATATATATATATATATATATATATATATATATATATATATATATATATATATATATATATATATATATATATATATATATTTCTATTTTGTTATTCTGTTTCATTATCTTCTGTGGTCGGTCCTTCATTTCCAGTCCTTGATGCCCAAAACCAACTGATCCCTTCATGGTATATTTGACCGTCTGTGTCTGCTGTGTGTTTCTAGTTGTTAATTAAATTAAATTTATAATAGCGGAATAATCTCCTTGTTGGATGTGCCCAACCCAAGGTATTCTCTGTTATGTGATGTTTTTCCTCATAATGATATATGAAGTAGTATAATAGATTGAGAAACATTTTTAGTTTTAGTTAGTATACAAAAAATACTGTGAATATCATAATTTGAATGTGCATTCTCAATAGAATGCTTCATCTTGATGACGATAGATACATTTCGTCGATTATTTCATTGTTTTTTGTGTGACGTTCAGTATCTAAATTGAAATAGATAGCAGCAGAAAAAGTTGTACAGAGTAAGCAATTTTCGATATTTTAGTGCAGTAGCTATATGAAATACTGAAGATAGAGATACATGACTCCCCCATCTACGTCCTTCATTTTCGTGGAGATTTCATTAGTGATAACTGATTGCAGTTACCTTTTCTTTTCGAGTTATTCCGGATTTCATGATTTGCCAGGTATCCGGCATATGCCAAATTACTCTGTTGTATAATGTCGTAAAGGACAAATCCACGGCGTATAAGGTTAAGAAAGGACAGACGTGGGCTAATTTTCCCGGGTCCCTCCTTCCTTTTTAAAAACAAAAAAAAAATAACGGTCGCTATTTTAAAGTTGTGTGGACTATTTTGATATTCTAGGTCACTTTTTAAAGTAAAATAGAGGATGAATCCGAATTTTTGTTGAATGAGTTTTGAATTACAATTTAAATTGTTTTTTCTATATATATATATATAATATAAACAGTGTGTTGAAAATTTGACCCCCTATAACTCCGAAATTTCGAGGGAGCATTTTCGAAATAATTCGAAACTTGTCAGATCAACCCCTACCCCCAGCAACCCTAATTTCGAAATTCATCATAGGGAAGTTAAAGGTCTGTCAATTCTCCATTCTGATTTGTCATTTTAGAATCTTAAATTAACATACAGGGTGTCCCAACCGAGGGTAAAGTTGAATTCCTGCAAATCCCAAATACTAAATGAAATCGATTTATTTTGGCATAATGCAAGCGCAGGTTTATGCTCGGTCTAGAAAAACGACCTACACTTGTGAATTTGGAGTTGGTGCAATCAACCCCTATTTCCAGCATCCCCAACTCAAAATCATTCGATCGAAAATAGGTCAAGTGGCACCTCGTTGGAAAGGTATTTCAATTTTCTCTTCGAATTTGGTATTTTCGAAATTCAGAATCAGCATACAGGGTGTCCCGGAGCAGGAACACTGAAAACCCAAATAACTTTTTGAAACTGGTTCATTTCGGTATAATACGAGAACATGTTTATGTTTGATTCGAGAATAAGACTCTCTTGCGTGAATATGGAATTTTTGCAATCAATCTCTTCCATTCAGCATCCCCAACTCAAAAAATCATACAAGTGATTACAGGTTGAGTGGCAAAGTTCCAGAAAGATTTTTCTATTTTCTGAATCACCGAGGAATTGGTTTCAGTTTGGCAATCGAGGTTTTCTGGCGTGAGGATCAGGATGAGGGATGATGGAGAAACTGATTGGATGCTCATCTAAACAGGAAAACGAGATTTATTGAACTTGTATTCAATTGAAAACAAAAACTAACTTGATTATTACAACAATTGTTCAAAATAACCTCCGCCCACCTCCATACAGTTATACAGACGAAACTCTCTTCTCACATTAGCGAAAACTTTTTTTCTAGACCGAGCATAAACCTGAGCTTGCATTATGCCAAAATAAATCTATTTCATTTAGTATTTGGGATTTCCAGGAATTCAACTTCACCCTTGGTTGGGACACCCTGTATGTTAATTTAAAATTCTAAAAATGACAAATCAAGGTGGAGAATTGACAGACCTTTTCAGTAAGGTGCCACTCGACCCTTATTCCCTATGATGAATTTCAAAGTTAGGGTTGCTGGGGGTAGGGGGTTGATCTGAGAAGTTTCGAATTATTTCGAAAAATGCTCCCCCTCGAAACAAAAATCGACGTGTCTTGGTGTTTTTCGCTAATGTTACTCATTTCGGAGTTAGAGGGGGGGTCAAATTTTCGTTGGAACACACTGTATATATACACTCGGAGGCAAAATTAGCGGAACACTCGAAAATTTAACCAAATTCGAAGTTCGATATTTTTCCTAATTCTCAACCGATTTAGATGATTTGTTCGGCAAGTTATAGGTCAACTCTTCTGCTTTGTAGAAATTATAAGAGAAAACAAAAAAATTGAAAAATTTTATACGGGGCAAAACTAAAAGTGTTTTTTGTCAAAATTCGTAACACCCTGTGGAATTTCGTGGTCCGAGTTGAAACGTACAATATCATGGTCCGTCAAGACACATCTTCCTACAGTAACGCCCTTCTTGTTTCATGCGTTTATCTCTATTTTTGCAAAATATATTTAATTTCAAGTGGAAAATCACCATTTTGGAGAAATTCCATGGAATCAAGAAATTGTCATTAAAATTCGTCTATCAATTTGGAATTTTCTTATTATCACTCAGGCGTGTCGAAATTGTCGTTTGCGATTTTTATGTTCGAATTGCATTAGTTATTGATGACAATTTGGTTAATTTGGTGAAAATTAGGAATTCATAGGAGATAACAGTCGGTAGGTATTGAAATACACAACCGAATTCTGGGACCATTGATAAAACTTTTCATTTACACATGTGCACACTTTTTTTATCAAATATGAAATACAACACACGTTTTTTTGTATATGACCACATTTGCACTTGTTTAAAGAATGAGAGTTTTCCATTCTTTGATTTGATACAAATTCGATCGGTTGCGGTGTTTTGTGATTCTTTTACTGTTTACGATTCGAAACGGTATTTTTCATTCAGAATGAGAGATTTACCACCAACCTCAGTAGCAAGGGCACTTACATTGATCGAGGAAGGGTGCACCTACCGCTCAGTCGGTACCATGTTGGGTGTCTCGACGTCGGTTATCCATCGAATCTACCGACGTTACAGGGAAACTGGATTGTACATGAGGAGGCGAGGACAAGGAAGAAATCGGGCAACCCGCGCTATACATGACCGTTTCATCGTCAATCAAACCATAAGAAATCCTCGTCTTACTGCTGTTCAGGCACGTAACCTTTTACAAGCAGTAGACGATTAAATGAAGTTGGTCTGAGATCATACGCGCAAGCAAGAGCACCAAGACTCGATAGAGCCCATCGGGTAGCAAGATTGGCGTTTGCTATGGAGCATGTAGCATGGACAATCAATCAGTGGAGACGAATTTCATTTAGTGAGCCGATTTTGTGTGAATTTCGTGGATGGTAGAGATAGAATATGGGGGCATTGAGGGGAACGGTACAATCAAGCGAACTTCGCAGGAACTGAGCAATACGGTGGGGGTCAGTTATGATATGGGGTGGCATATGCTTGGGAGTACGAACAGAACTGGAGATTATTGGCAATGGATCACTTAATGCCCTTCGGTATATAACAGAAATCTTGGTGCCCCATGTTGTGCCTCTTGCTCCTTACATAGGGGAAAATTTCCTTTTTATGCACGATAACGCGCGCCCTCATACTGCGCGCATAGTGATAGAATATCTCAATGAGGTTGGGATCACACGAATGGACTGGCCGTCGCGGTCACCGGATTTAAACCCGATCGAACACGTTTGGGACATTCTTGGAAGAAGGGTTCGACAACGGAATCCAGGCAACGTTGAAGAGCTGACATTGGATTTGGTGGAAGAGTGGGACAACATACCTCAACAGATGATAGACAACATCATTGGGAGTATGCGAAATCGTATGCGCGCTGTAATAACAGCTCGGGGGGGTCATACTCGCTACTAAAATCAAATGTTTTTTTTTGTGGGTCATCATGAACATTTTTCTCAACATGTTCATTTCATTTCACGAGTGTATCGCCAGGATACACACCTGCTCTCAATTTTGGACAGGAATGATAATTATTATAGAGTGTCACACAAAAAAATTCAAAAATAAATGTGCAAAACCAACGATTTTTTCAGTGTATTTCGAGTTCTCCCGGAGCGTGAAATTGGTCAGTGAATTTCAAAAATTTTCATTTCGTTAGATTTCCGCTTCTCTCATTTTGATTTTATTTTTGCTAACCTCCGATGTTATGCACCTACGCAAGATTAAAAATAAATTCTTGAAATTTGTGACTTTTCGCTTCAAATTGGATATATAGAGATAAATGCATAAAACAGGAAGGGCGTTACTGTAGGAAGATGTGTCTTGACAGACCATGATATTGTACGTTTCAACTCGGACCATGAAATTCCACAGGATGTAACGAATTTTTGACAAAAAAAACACTTTTGGTTTTGCCCCGTATGAAATTTTTTCAAATTATTTTTGTTTTCTCTTATAATTTCTACAAAGCAGAAGAGTTGATCTATATATCTAAATATATATATATAAATTATATATATATATATATATATATATATATATATATATATATATATATATATATATATATATATATATATATATATATATATATATATATATATATATATATATATATTTATATATATATATATATATATATATATATATTGAATATTCTGTGGCTTTGTCTAGTATGCTGATGTGAATTCACAAAAATATCCAAAATGTTTTCAATTCTATGCTCACAACAATGAATTCCACTTATATTGAGAACAAAGGAAAGTTATTTAATACTCATGAGTAAGGAAATATCGAAAATAATTAGTAACGAAAAACAAATAACAACTATTTCAAATACTGAAAGTTATTTTCATTATTTAAAATGCAAGAATTGCAACGTCTACAAACACTTCTATATGCATTTCGAATTTGAATTTTGGTCACTGAAACTAAAAAATTTCTAAAAGTTTGTTTCAAGTCTTCATAATGTGTTTGTCTTTATATTGAATTCTTGACATAGCCGCAGGAAAAATATAACTAGGTTAAATCTGGTGATCCAGGTGGCCATCTCACTAGTTCTCTTGTTCCCATTCAGTTATCACAGAAGGACAGAGGAATTTCTAGTCTGGTGTGGGGGCGCAACATCATGCTGAAAATAAACTTACCTTCTTTGAGCCAAAGTGATTCATCCAAGGAATAATCGACTATGTTCCTATTTATTATATCAATAAAGTTCCTCACGAAGAGTTTCGTCAAAAAATGACGTACGCCAAAATGCCGTTATCAATTAACGCGCACCCAACACTATAACTGAATCGCTCTTGGTGTTGAACATTCTCTACCCGATGGGAACTGATAACGGACCAATAATGTCTATTATTGTATGACAGGTCATTCTCACTTTATCAGTCTATGCGATATACTAGTAGAATTCGGGATTTTCTCTAGAGTTTTGATGATACGATCGTCAAAAATCTAGTTGTTGCTCATAATCCTATGGCTGATTTCTTCATCTTATAATACTATTTTTCTTGAGGATTTGCGGAACCTCAAGTTCTGGTATCGCTTCGTCTGCTTCAAGTTGCCAACATTGAGGGATTTTCAGTAAATGCTCGCATAACATCTATTGTATCTTCTTCTTCATCTTATTTATTGTTTTTTTTTCTCTGAGTGCTCTGAAAGAACCAGTGTTCATGAGATTTTTTCGATGTTCGGAATATAAACTTTGCCTTCTGTCAGGAAAACGAACAAAATAGTTTAGTAGAGCTGCATCAAAATCTTACCCATTCTGAAATATTGAATTTACCAAAGATTTTCTAATAGTTTTCAATCATAAAAAATTGCAATTTTGAGTAAATTAGTCGCGTATGTTATAAATATTTGGGAAGAAAAAAAAACTCCTTCAATTTTATCACCTATAGTTTCCATTCAAAAAACACAAAATAATATTATAATTCGAAAACCATTCAATAAGGAAAATCAATACTGATATTGAAGTATGCCGAAATCCAGGAAAATCGAAAAATTCGGTGTTTTTTATCAATGGCTTTTCCTTGAAGATTGTATTTCACACAACTACTGTACTATCTTATCTTGAAATTCTATCCACTTTAGAAGTCGTTTATGGTTTATATATTCATTCCTATTTTTCTAACTAGAATAGACTATCATTGAGCTAACATGAAATGGAACAATTCATTGTATAAAGCGTTACCGATTGCTTTACCCCTTCTACTCAACACACGAGTACGTCGACTCTCATTACCCAAATCAAATCCTGATTCTTGTCCAAATAAAAAAGAACTGATTACATAGCATATTTATGATGCTAAGATCAAGTTCTTGCTTAAGTTCCACCAGAAGTTTTCCAACTTGAAGTATTCCGATTGCCCAATATGTACTTGTACGCAGTAATACATATCTTTCTAATACACTACACGAAGAAATTAACGCACAAAATCGAAAATTTAAATTTATTCAATAGAAATTTGAATACGTTAAAGAATTATTTTTCCAGTAATCTACTAGAACTTAGAAATCTTGAAAACTATCGAAATGGAGATGGTACTCATAGGAATTGAAATAATACAGACAGTATTCACAGTAGCTGACTGATCTTGCTGGCTTTTTAATCTTTCATTCAGATGTCCCAAACGTCTTCGGTGGGATTGAGGTCAAAATTTCTAGCAGGCCATTCCTTTTGAAGTGATTTCGTAAACTTCCACGCTGTTTCTAACGATATGAGCTTTGTGTGGTCTGGCGTTATCACTCATGAACACAAAATTTTCATCCACGCGGGTCACGAAAGGTACATGTTTTTCTGAAATTTCTGTAACTTAGAAGACAAAATCTCGACTCATATGTGAAGAAAACTCTATCCCAGACAACTTTCAACCTATTGAAATGTTCAGTGGAAAAATACAATCGGGTTCTTCAATGTGCTGCGGTTAAAGCTGGGCCTCGAGCTGCGACATGAGGCCTAAAACCAAATTTGTGATGTTATCATATCGTTTCACTGTTTTATCTAAGTTGTAATCGACGGTGCCTAGCAGTAGCGAACCGTTGTCCCAATGAGAAAATTCTTAAATATTTCGCCGTTCTTGCTCCTTTCATGACTTCCTATCTCCCTGTACCTGCGGATGATTCTGGAAATAGTTGAATGGTCTAATATAAGTCATCTAAAACCACTGTTTCAGCACATTCTACAAATTTCGGTATTCACGTTGCACTGTAACTGAAAATTGAAATTTTCGAGAAGAACATTCATTTCAAAAATTGATCAACAACAATTGTTATCAATATGTGATGGATTCTTACAAATCCTCAATTTATTTCTATCATTTTATCGTTTATGGGAAGGACATAAAAAAATCAAATAAATGGACTGTCCTAATGCTGTAACATAGTCATTATGCCTAATATGCATATACTCGTTATTGTTCTGAGCATGCACATATAACTCTGACAAAAGCGTTTCTAGTTCTATAAAAATGATTAACCCAAACTATAATCCATTTTTTCGAATGACTAGCCTAACAAATTAGTATTGAATACACAAAACATTTGGAACAACGGTTTCATGGTGAATAAACATTATTTTCATGCCTTAATGAATATTTTCCTCGACTACTTGAAACAGGATAATTCAATAAAGTTTTTCTGGTACCATCGACATGAAAAATTCATTTCAAGCTATAAGGAAATACACAAATATGCCCATCGAATTGTATTATTCATAGTCCTCTTCATAAATAGGTAATTCATATCAAATACAAGGACATTTGTTAATGGGGTGATAAAATAGTAAATACTTGTCGAAGATCGCTTTTCAATACGAGTCAAACGACCTTTCATCATTAGTTCCAAATAAAATTTGTTTTGAAATTCGTCGCATAATATTATTATTATTTATTTATCGTATGGCAAGAGACACTTATAGGACCAAATTAAAAGAAAAAAAGGCAATGCACATATAAACATAAACATGCAAGGGTGTATATATAATACTTCGGAGGCTACAAACATCAAGTCTATTGATATATGTTATTCTATCGATCTGTCAGTTGCCAACAGAAAGTCTGAAGGATTACCACTATAAGATCTTGTTGGACATTCCTCGACTATATGCCGAAGACCCAGAGCAGATGAGCGGAGGATAGATGCCGATGCTCCTCAGGGGGGGCCACATAGTTTTTGGAGAATATTGTTTCTTGTCTTGAGCTTCTCCGCGTTGTTTGACACATGCGCCTTGAAAGACAAAGTCCTATCGAGAGTAATACCCAGGTTTTTTGGTGATTTGTTGTGGGTGAGTATTGTTCCTTCGAAGCTGATGATGAGTTATTTTCCAACGAGTTTGTTATTCAGGTGTAATCCGTATCCTTTGTAAGAATTTCTTCAGACAGTCCGAGTGATGTACACCTCGTGGCGAGAGCCCAATCGTCAGCGTAACCGAACTTCTTGGATCTCGTCTCTGGCATATCCTCGGTATACAGACATAAGAGAAATGGAGCAAGCACTGATCCCTGCCGAAAGCCATTTTTGAATTCTCTGAGAATTTATATCAGTTCTCATGACTACTCGAAACACCTGATCGCTTAGCGTGTTGTCCAGCAGGCGTGCTGTCAATGAACAAAGGATTGCACGTAGGAACTTGTAAATCATACCATCTCTCCATACGGTATCGTAAGCAGCCGACAGGTCGATAAATTCAGCAGAGGTTCTAAGTTTTCTGTGGAACCCAGCTTCAATGAAAGTGGTAAGTGAAAAGACCAGGTTTGCGCAACTTCGACCTGGTCTGAGTCCCGCTTGCTCCACTGGAATCAACTCGAGCAGTCTTGGACTGATTTTATTATATACCAGTCTCTTCAACAGCTTGTAGACCGCAGACAGCAAGGCGATTGGTCTGTAACTCTTTGGGCAGTCGGCAGGCTTGCCTAGCTATTATCTTAGTGCTCTTGAATTCTTGAGGAATGCTGTCAGACTGCATGACGTCAGTAAGTAAACGAGCTAACCAAACTCTAGCATATCTGTCACAATTCACCAAGAACTCAGGATGTATGTTATCGAACCCTGGAGCCTTGTCCAGCTTGACGTCCTTAAGAGATGCTGAAATATCTTCACTGGAAAACGGGCGTGAGTGTTCTGTTGATGAAGCTTCATTCTTTAAGATTTTCAGTTCTCTCACTCGGATGGTATGGGCTTTATCGCTCGGTGCTCTTAATGTGTCTACTGAATGGGAAGCCACCCGATCTGGGCTAATGGCTATCCCACGACGCTGTGCCGGAGCGCCACCCGCAAGTCCCCTCAGCAACGACCACGCTTTCCTACTCGATGACTGGAAGTGAAGAGTTTCAACTGTTTCAGTCCAATGTTCCCTTCTTGTGGTGTTCAGGGAATTGAATAGTTCATCTGCAATATCCTGATCACCAGCCTCGAGAAACAGCTGGTATAGTTCATCGCTGTTCTGCGACCAGCCTGGAATATACTCGTTCAGATACTTTTTCGCGGTGCTTATTGCGACACCAATAAAACGGTAGTAGTTTTGACTTGTAGGTGGAATCCAACCCAGGCACCCATCTAGATCGGCCGAAAACCCTTTCCAGGTAGCCTTTTTGAAGTTCCACCTTGGACGAGGGGGACATGAGGTTAGAGGGATTTTGATACCTATTTCTATTATTATTGGTCGGTGCAGGCTATGTGAGGAATCCGGAAGAACTCTTCGTGAAGCTGCTAGGGGCTGCCCACCGGTGTCAGGAGAGACGAAACATATATCCGGGTTATACTCCTGTCTACAAGCAGTAGACTTGTACGACGATCCTTGGCGTCGGAAATGAGGTGAGGATGTTCATTCTCGACCCATCTTACCAGTGCGTTGCCGTTCGTGTCGCAATCTCTGTACTTCCATTGCTCATGATGACTATTATATTCGCCTACATACACAGCAGGATGGGGTTGCATTTGAATAACTTGGGCTGACCAAGATACAGCAGGTGGCTTATAAGAGTTGGAAACGGTCAAGTTTCCGATTTTAGTGATTACGCTATGGATATTATCATCAGTAGAGGTGGAGATGCGAGAGGCGTTTTCGATATCGCGTCTAACATACGTGGCTATGCCATATGAGAAGTCATATGTTGCTCCCAGTAATTCATAACCTGGTATAGTTCCGCAGTTGTTGTTCTGTTCCTGTATGGCAAAAATATCGACGTTGTCATTTTTCAACATTTTCGATAGATACTGGCTCTTACTGTAACTTATACTTTCTATGTTTATGTGACAGATCCGAACTGAAGGCCCGAGATCTCTAGTCAAATGGTCCTAAGAAGGGCCGTTTGATTCATCTGGTATAATACCTTTATTGAAGAAGAGAGTGTCTGCGTTAGGAGATCTCGAAAGATTGTTTTACTGCCAGTAAATGCTAGTTCATTTAGTTAACGACAGAGAGCTATCCAGGCTGCACCACGGGGAGGCGCATAATGGTTGATGATATCCAAATTTTGATTTCATCTAACAAAGGTTTATCTTTCAAGGTTTCTGAACGAATTGAAACCGCAACATCCAAATAGGGAACATACGAAGCTGAAAGCCCAATGCACATCTTCATTTGTATCCTTATGACTTCAATATTAGAACTGTAAAATTATGTGTCATGGTATGAACTAAGCATTGTCTATGATTTTCGGAGGTAATCGATTATAATTACACAATATGCGTTCCAGAAAAATCGTAGTCACGGCTTTTTCAATACAGTGCTAATATTTTTGGATATTACTGCATTCACGTCAGGTTGTTTCAGATACCTGAGGTGATACTTTATAATGACTTTGATTAGTAATAAAAAACAGTACTGTGTTTTGAGGAATTTTACTTAATAATTGCGATTCGTAACGCGTTTCACTACACCGTAGCTTCTTCAGACGAATGAATGTACAGAAAATATAAATGAGAATATAAATATAAATGTTCTTGAGTAATTAAAAGCTAATTGGGTTGCTTCTTCTTAAGTGGTTATTTATGACAGGTATATCCAATAAAATTAAGGAATAGATTGCTCCCCGAAGAGATTCAATGAAGGTGAAGGGCTTAAATCGACTTGTTCATTGATGAGTTTACCTGAGTGTTTGTATTTATTGATTTCTAAAGTTTCCCAAAGATCTACCTTCCAATATTTATTATCTGTAGACAAAATTTCAAACTGTGGGTCGAAAGAGTGATTATTTTCTAAGAGATGATTCGCGTAATTTGAATCTGATTTTTTTAGTTGAAAAACTGCGTTTATGTTCCGATATTCTAATATTAAAATTTCTATGTGTTCTACCAATGTAGAAATTATCACAGTCATTGTAATTCAATCTATAAACACCTGATTTATTGTTTTTACTGTTTTTACTCCTTAATTTCATTGGATATACCTGTCATAAATAACCACTTAAGAAGAAGCAACCCAATAAGCTTTTAATTACTCAAGAACATTTATAGTTATATTCTCATTTATACTTTTCTGTATATTCATTCGTCTGAAGAAGCTACGGTGTAGTGAAACGCGTTACGAATCGCAATTATTGAGTAAAATTCCTTAAAACATAGTACTTGTTTTTATTAATTTGGGTATTAACCCAGTCGAGGATACGATGACAGGAACAATATCTATTTTCTCGAGGTGCCACATCTGCTTGATCTCAATAGCAAGGTCTGTGTATTTGGACTTTTTCTCCTGGAACTTGTTCAGCACGTTGTTATTATTCGGTTTGGCGACAACCACCAGCATTGCTGTTCTGGCTCTCTTATCATACACCACTATGTCCGGCCTATTATTCGTCACCATTCTGTCAGTGATAACAGGCCTATCGTAGTATAATCTGATAGAGTCATTTTCCAATACGGGCGCCGGTTGATACTTGTTATATGGCTGGAAGGTGTTCAGAAGTCCGTACTTGTGTGCAAGTTTCTGGTGGATAATGTTGCACACTTGGTTATGCCTGTGAAGATATTCCGTATTGGCCAGTTGTTCGCATTCGGACGTAATATGCTGTATAGTCTCCGATCTTATATGGCATTTTCTGCACTTATCTGTTTGTAATGTTCCGTCCTTCATAATAAATTTTTTGTAATTGTTTGTAGCGATCACTTGGTCTAGGATGGCCATAAGAAATTCTTCTGTTTCTGCGAATAATTCTCCTTTCATCAACCATTTGTTGGAGGCTTCTTTGTCGATGTGTGGTTGATTAATCTCATGGTGATGTCGTCCATGCAATTCCTTTCTCGACCATTGCTCTTGTTTTTCAGTATCTGATAGGAACGGTAGATTCAGCAGGTCATCTCTGGTAGCAAGATTTAGTGGTGTATATCCCCTATCAGCCAACGATACCACTCTATGGAGGTCAGAAGTGAGAGCTTTTGCAGAGAAGAATTCTCTGAGAATTTTTATCTGTTCGGTATGTAAATTGACAACATCTATTAATCCACGTCCTCCTTTTTTCCGCTTGAAAGTTGTTCGTATCACAGACGATTTTGGATGATGATTGTTGTACTTTGTCAGCATCGTTCGGGTCTGCCTTTGAATATCATCCAGTTCTGACTTAGTCCATCTGATTATTCCAAATGAGTAAAGCGACACTGGAATGGCGTAAGTAATAATTGCCTTGACTAGATTCTCCGAGTTCAACATCGATTTCAGCACAGACTTCAGACGCTGACTGTATTCTGAACGAATCTTCTCCTTTGATTGTTTTTGGCCTAGCAATCTGGCTTGTTGGTATCCCAGATATTTGTATGTTTCGCCATCTCTGATGCACTGTATAATATCACCGTTTGGAAGTTGTGCTTCACCATCTATGACTTTTCCCCTTTGAATGTTCAGGGCCTTACATTTTTCAATCCCGAATTTCATATGAACATCTGCCGAGAACTCACTGACAGTTTTCAGCAAATCATCCAATTGCATCTTGTTCGAAGCATAAAATTGAATATCATCCATATTCAGCAGGTGGGAGATTGTATGATAATTCCTTTCTGCTTTTATCCTAAATCCGTATCCTGTTCTATTGAGCATTGAGGACAATGGGTTCATTGCCAAACAGAACCATAGTGGACTCAAAGAGTCTCCTTGAAAAATTCCACGACGTATGGGTATCTCGTCGGTTTTAATTGATTTATTGTTCATGTTGACCTGCAGAGACGTGCGCCAGTGTGTCATTGTTGTCTTCAAGAACTCTACCAGGGATGGGTGAATTTTGTATATCTGCAATACTTCAACAAGCCAAGAATGGGCGGTACTATCGAATGCCTTCAGATAATCGAGAAAAGCGGAATGAACATTCCGATGCTCTACGTGTGCCTGTTTCATTATCACAGAATCGATGATGAGTTGTTCCTTGCACCCGTGGTGGTTCTTTCTGCATTCTTTCTGCTCCTCTGCTAATATATTGTTGTCATCAAGGTGTTGGTATATTCGATTGGATATGCATGAGGTGAGTATTTTGTAGAGTGTTGGCAGGCAAGTGATTGGCCTATATTGAGACGGTCCTGTGTTCTATCGCTCTTAGGTAGCATATATGTTGAGCCTCGTGTTAGGAAAGTGGGTGTTTTCTTGGGATATTGAAGAACATACGTGAGCTGTTTCGCTAGGGGTTCATGGAGCTTATCAAACTTCTTGTACCAGTAGTTGTGGATATTATCTATACCTGTGGCCTTCCAATTGTTGGTCGCTCTAACTACTGTTGTGATTTCTTCCTCCGTTATTCCTTCGAATATATACTTATTATTATTAGTATTTTACGAAAAAAACAATGAAGACATGACAATTCACCCTTATCTAGGCTTCTCGAAATTCAGAAACAAAATGTACCGGTAACCGTGATTAACTATACTCTTGACATACCACATGCTCTTGCATTTTCTGGGTACACATAGCAAGATAGCGATTCCAAAGCTATTGCAGCTTTCAAAATTGTTTCATAATGGACAGAACAAGAAAATCTTGATATTAGTGACATGATGACTTCATAGCAAATTCAGGAAAGCACAGTCATCACAAATTTGGACCAAAGAAAAAAATTCAAAATATAATAACTCAATTTTTCAAATAACTACATATGTATGTATACAAACTGATTATGTCAAAATGTATAAGTGTATGTATGTACATAAAAATTGAAGAATATGTATATGTGTTTTTTTATTTGATGCATACATTCATGTCCAAGGCTCCGAATTTTTCGAGGTTACATTATCACGAGTCTGTACCTCGAATCGTTGACATTACACAGCGTTGCATCGTGTGAAAGTTTTTGAGCAATAACTGGTAGACAGCTGCTTTCGAGCATCGCAATTTGCGATGCAAGAAAGGATTTAGCTATGACAGACGACATTTGTCTCTTCGAAAATTTCAGCAAATCCATTCACTTTACAGAATAAACTTCAATTCTATCTCAAATTGCACCTGAATAAGTTGGAAAACTTATTTCTGTTAAACGCCCAACATACAGAGTTCACGTCCCAGATGTTTTTCCCACAAATAGCAGCAAGAAACGCAATAATCTCATTCAGTTAAACGTATTGAAGGTACGTCGTAATTGGCATGAAACATACGATCTCTACGAATGAATGGGTATTGTTAGCAGTTTCTCTGACAGAGCTGCCAATTTGTGGAAAATTTACGAGTGAAACGAATAGATATTGAAAATTTAATAAATCTTATTGATATTGAGGTTTGAGCAGAACATCGTATATCACAAACATATTGCAAGATGTGTCAGATGAAATAATAAATGTTCAATGTTTTTTCAAGTTTCATTTATCGAATAACTTTTTGTGTTGAGTTTCAACCCTCGCTCGAAAGTAGCATCTTTCTCTAAAAATAATACTTGTAATCTATTTTCCCGAGGATTCAAGACCTTATTACATAAAACTGTCGTTTTATTGAATAGAAATTCTCATTAGTATATGGAAATGTTACAATTTAAAGGCTGAATATTGCATTTTTAGAGGACGCAATTTCATATTTGGGACATGTCAATAGAAAGAAGCTTAGCACCTCTTCTCACGGCCGCCATCTTGGAAAAAGAGGTGCAAACACCTTTTTCACGATATCTCGGAAACTATACATCCTACAAAAATTTATAGCAACATAATTTGTAGCGAATCGCATTGCCTACAAATATGCGCATATAACTTTTAGCCCTAAATTCAGAATTGAAGAAGTTATAAGCAAAAGAGTGAGAACATTTCTTTTCTGCTCTATAACTTTTTTATACTTTAAAATTATCTCAGACCAATCTTGTAGATGGTCTTTTGAGGAAAGTTTTTCTCTTAAATTTTGTTTAATTTCATTCATTTGAAACGCTGTTACAGCGCTTCAAAGTTGACCCGGTTCGCCAATACTCATTAGAATCCGGGCAAAACAATATGTTGAACTTAGTTTTATCATCTTTTTTTCTTATCGTAAATACATTCCCAAAAGTTTTTGTTGAATCCCTAAGTACAACTTTACTTATTAATTGCTAACTGTTTTCCTTACTATAGAACTTACCAAATTATTGCTTGTTATAATAATTTCTAAGAGGAGTGTACATTTTCGAGAATGCTGCAGATGCAGATACAATCATCGTCTTTGCTGCGCTTAATGCATTTCAATCTCATGATTCTGTGATTATTGTGGCAGAGGACATTGACTTTCTTGTGTTGCTCACGGAATTAGGTAGAAGAAAGCCCAACATTTAGTTTTCAAAACCTTCAAAAGGGCGCACACATATATATGATATATATATATATATATATATATATATATATATATATATATATATATATATATATATATATATATATATATATATATATATATATATATATATATATATATATATATATATATATATATATAGCCCTTCAACTGTATGGAGATCTTATAGCACAGAATTTGCTGTTCCCTCGTGCTTTCTCAGGATGTGATACAACATCAGCAGCCTATAATATGGGGAAACTAAAATTTATAAAAATTATGGATAAACATCTTAAATTAGCTGGTGGTACCACGCTATTCCTGAGTGAGAAAGTCGATCCATTTTTGCTCACTCTTGTTGGCGAACGTGTTTTCGTAGCTTTATAGGGCGGTAGTGAAGACGACATGCGAAACAAACGATTTGCCAAGACAGTGACTAAAAATTCATTTAGTTTATCATCGCTGCCTTCCACACAAGATGCAGCTCGTTTTCACAGTCTCCGAGTACATCACCAGCTCCAGTAGTGGCTCGGAAGATTTCAAAATCCTGAAGATTGGAGCTGGAAAAAGCATGCAAACATTTGGATGCGAATACAAGCTTCCAAGCCTCTATCACCCCCAGATATCATGAAATTAATGTTTTGCCGATGCTGAGGAAATTCTGGGCTCATGTGTGGCTGCACATGCTGTGGTCTTAAATGCTCGACAGTATGCCTTCATTGCTCTGGCAAAACATGTACCAATATAAAGGAAATCTCAAAATTAGTCAAAGAAAATGGATTGATAGATGATTTTCAAACAATGACTCCAATTTTAACACCCGTCATTTCCCAAAACCTTCTCATTTGACGATCGATTACGTAATGAGCCACAGCCTGGACCATCAAAAAAAGTTAAATAAAGAAGAACATAAAAGTAATAAATCCGGTGTTTATAAACTGTCTTGCGGGAATTGTAATAAAATTTATATTGGTAGAACTATCAGAAATTTCAAATTTTTGAATTGTGGAGGCCGTTACTTGATGTAGATCCATGATATAAATGAGATAAAAAGATCGACACGAGAAAAAAAAGAAATTATTTATCTCAGAAATTTCAAAGTTAGATTATCCGAGCACAAACGTAGTTTTAATCATCATAAATCCGATTCTCATCTCTCTAATCACTTATTCGAAGAAAACCATAACTTTAATGATAATTTCAAAATTTTCCACAATGAAAATGATAATAGTAATAGTCCATTAGATCTAAATCCTTCTCCTTTACTCAATCTTTTCAATTCATAAAGTAAGCAACTCCGATGGGTTTTCCAACATACCCTTGTACTTGTATCTATTGTAATATTAAGTAGGAAATAAGACTAATATATAAGGTATACCTCTGTTCATTAGTTTGTATCTATCTGATGAAGCCACAGTGTGGTGAAACCGGTCACAGTTTTGTTAATATAGTGAAAATCTAAATATTAGAGTTTTATTTCATTGAAAATATAAAGGAGGGCAGCCGATAACCGATCAAAAATATAATTATGTGGAGGATTACATCACGATCAAGGTGTTTGTGGAGTTGGCCTACAGAGGATACCACGTTAAAAAAAACGCGCCAAAAGACTCTACCTCATAGGTGGCGGGAAAAAGATTCATAAATGTATAAGTTGAGTTGTAGGTATTGATGTAGAAAAAGTTATTAGTATATATTGTATTGTAAAAAGAATTATCAAACGAAGTGATTCATTTCGTTTCGACCGGATTCTCGTGAGAATTGCCGAACCCGGTCAACTTTGGAGAGGTGTAACACTGTTGAAAATAAATGATTTTGAAGAAAAAAATATGTGAAAATGTTCCTCAAAGGACCATCTACAAGATTGGTCAGGGATAATTTTTCGATAAAATGAAAAAATAAAAAGTTATTGCTCAAAACAGAAAATTTTTATAACAATTTTTCCACTTATTCCGCTTATAAGTTTTGAAATTTTTCATTTATGGCAAAAAGGTGAAAAGACATGATGGGTACCCCGATGTAGCTTGTTAGGATGATGAGAACCAATATGCGACACTGATGAACTCCTAATAAGGACGAAACTGCAGTCTGCCGCTTCGTTTCTTGGCATCCTGCTTAGTTGCCCTATTGTGGCTCTTGGGGGCTGCGTGCATGGCGGGCAGATTTGGGAACTAGCTCTTGTCAGAAGGATTATTCATTGATCTACGGATTTTTGAATAATTCTTCTTGTCTCAAGTTTACATATGTAGTCTCCTCGCGAAGTTTATCGCGGAAGATATTTGACTCAATATTTGCAGCTAAGTGAAATATTGTGAATAGAGGAAAAAGATGCGTCCTTCTTCATGTCCTTTTTGCGTGGGAAATTCATTGTCGAAAAATGCTGTTTTCGATTTCAAGATATCAAGAAATTCTTGAAAATTTCCGGAATAGTCATGTGCCAATAATTCGGTTATTCAATGGTTTTTGAATAATAATACGGACTGGCTTCTTCCTAGATATGAATCATAAGTAACTTCGATTTTGCTAAACTAGTTGGCTTTTCTTCTCGAAAATACACACAACCAAATTTATATGGAATCATCCTATATTTTCAATATTACGTCAGGGATTTTGAAAAATTTCGAAGGATTGTCAGAATTGATCTTTTTTGAGATTTCAATTGAAAGAAGAAATAAATTAAGGTTCATTTTAAGACAGAAACAAATAAAAAAAAATAAAATAAATCTTTCCGCATGTACACCCACAGAGTGGGTGTTTTTTTCTCGAATTCAGTAGCTTGTATTACCTCCTCTTGCCCTGATACAAACCTGAATTCGCCTAGGCCAGCTTTCGATTAGGTTTGCGACCTCCTCTGGGGTGATATTCTACCACTGTTTTGTGGCGGCTTGGATGAGCTGTTGTGGGATTCTTGGATTATCCTGGCGCGATCTTAATTTCCTTCTGAGATTATTCCATAAATTTTCAATAGAATTTCGGTCTGGAGTTCAAGCTGGCCAGTCCAAAATAGCGATTTCCTCTGTTTCAAATAATGTCGCGCGCGTGAGGTTGCTGGTATGCGTAGGAACATTATCTTGCATAAAAGTGAAATTCTCACCGTAGGCACCTCGCCAGAGTCTCACTATGAGCTCCAGCACTAGGTCCACGTAATTTCTAGCCGTTACACTCGTAGGAAACGAAATCAAATCTATTTTGCCTCCCAGCATAATGCCACCCCAAAACATCACACTGCCCCCTTGGTATGTCGGAATTTTTCTTGTTGCTCGAAGTCTAGCTTGTCTTTCACGACCCCTTAACACCCAAATCCGGCAGTCATCTGATTGAACACCAATTCTGGGCCCATTCGAAAAGAGAAAATTTCTCCAATTCTCAATATTCCATATTTGGTGCTCGATACACCAATTAAGTCTGTTAATTTTTTGTCGACTGGTTAGCTCTGGAACTCCTAAGAGCCCTCTGCTATATACATTCCTTGAACGAAGTCTTTGACGTATCGTTTCGACTGATATAGTGATGCCCGTTGCTTCCAGAAATTGCGTTTGGAGTATAAGTTGCGACGCATTAGGGTCTTTTCCTGCAATTTGTCACAAAAAGCTGTCTTGTTCTTCAGAAGTGATCTTCCTACGACTTCTTCTAGGTATATTCTACATAGATTGTAGCTCTACGTATCGGGCGTAGGTTTTTGAAATCACCCCCTGTAAAATCCCCATTGTGGCCGCTATATCCCTCTGTTTCACCCCTTCTTCAACGTGAACTATCTCAATGACGACTGAATACAATATCCCGAACATGTGATAATAATTCAACATTTCTTATCATACTATCCAGTTTTTTACAACAGAAAATATTATTCTTCACAAGTAGTCCAAGATTCATTGTTAGAAACAAACAATAATGGAAAATAATGAGTTATTCCATATAAATTTGGTTGTGTGTATATCACATATGCACTCAATTTTATCATCCAGGATGTGTTTTAATGGGAAAGGAAAATGATATATCTTTTCCCTAATTTTATCTAGTAACTCTATGTTCATTCACAGAATTCACACGGAATAATTGAAGTAATTCAAGTACGTTATGTGCCCTCATTTTGATGAATCAAAAGTTATTTCTTGCAATGGCAAGTCAGATAAATTATTAAATGTTTTCTCATCAAGTTTCAATTTTTGTGAGAATATAATATCGTTCGTAAATAAGAAAAATTTGAAAAATAACATGCAAACTGCCCACCTATCGATTTCGAGCAGTCAAATTAAAATGAAAATAGGGGTAGCTAAGGGACGAGCGATATGTAATGTCAAAAAATAGATTAAAACCTTACAGAATGAGAATATCCAAGTTTTCGCCGTAAGAAGACTTCCAAAGTTTACTCAATTTTTCGTCAAGACCAATATGGGTTCAATGTATGGTATCATTCTGCTATCTCTTCAAATACGAAGTTACCAATTGTCACATAAAATTGAGGACACTCGGTATAAGAAAATTACGAACATGTTCAAATAATTGCATTTCATTTCGAATTCTAGATAGAACAGAATGATTAGCTTTGTTTTCGTCGAAAGCAGTAGCGAAGCAATAAATCGAAAGCTTTGCTCTACGAGTCTAAAATCCCAACTGAAGTTTTACTTGTACTTGAAAGTCCTCGAATTATAACTCGGTTACAAAACCGCTCACGCCTTTCCCTGTTCTCCGGCCGGAATTGTTCCTGCTGGTCACGTAGGGGACAGAGACGTTATAGAGAACGCAGGCCTCTATGGGAAGCGACTGTCAGCGCTCGATAGCGCCATCAGATCCCGAAGGAGCTTAGGGAACATAATCCCGGATATGCTCACATATTTCCCATTACTTTTTGCGTTAAGTGCCGGATATGTTTTGCCGAGTGCGCCGTTATGTGGGGAAATGGAGAAATATTGTCCATTCGTCGGGAGGGAAATATGAATTGTGTGTACAAGTCATAAGAGATTTTTTTTTAATAATATCATCCAGAATACTTTATTATATTCAACTTAATTGTGGCTATTTGTAACAGAACGTATTCAGTTTTATTCGTATGCCTGTGTACATAGGACGGAACGACAATTATAACCATTTGACCCAAAATTTTTTATGTACGTTTCATTTCCGTTCCATTTATATTGGACATTTTTATATGACAAGAAGGAATTTTTACACACAAACTCAAGTCATCATGGAGGATATGAATCCTTCAGTCAGTAATTCATATAATTGCTGAACAAAGCAAATTTTTACGAGTAAGTTTAAGTTTTAACCAAAATTGGAAATTAAGGCTTATTATATTACCTGCGTATACAACGTCCTCATCACTGAAAATACACTCAGAGATCTCTGATAGAGCTAGTTTGATTGTTTCAAAACGCATCTTATTTTTCGATTATTATATTTATAAACTTTTATGCTAAAAATACCTTTAACCACCGTAAAATTGTGAACATTATTATCCTCGCAAATGAGTTTTTGAACACTATTAGATAATTTTTCTGTCACTAAAATAAACAGTTTTGGATTGTTTTCTTTACTCATGCTTTAAAACACTATGAAATGAAATGATTAATTAATTCCAACTTGATCATACGCGTTCAGGAGAAAATGCCAAAATAATATTTTCTCTTTCGATGGAAAACATTATTCCTTGACAAATTTCATTAGTTTGAGTCAACAGGAATTATCCCTTTTGATTCTCATGCAAATGGACAAATATGTTACTGAATACGACATAAACAGCCGCATTTTTCGATTGTGGTGACTGAAAATTAGAAGTTTTTCAAAGATTTAAGGAATTGCAAACTTGGGTCCTATTGAATGAATCAATGTTAAGTTCTATATCAATTAACAACGAATTTGTCATGTTCAAAAATTAGGAATTGATTTTGAACGCAACAGTACTCATTTTATAGTTGAATCTATTAATCCTCTTTACTTGCAAAGAATAACTCATGAGAGAGATAGCCGCTTCGATTGAATAAAGGACTTAAAACATGCACTGTATTCGAGTTGCCCGATACCACTTCTTGAACCTTATCGCCGTAGCCGCTCCAGGAGTTCAGGTTTTCATCTTGATCACTTTTGATAAATTGATTATAAGATTTGGTGTGAAAACTGTTATGTCGAATTCGGGAGGAATATAGTTATATTTCATTGATCTCTTCATTTTGGTGTTTCGAAAAGGAACTTTTCATCTTCTATTGATGGTTTGCTGGTGACTTCAACATTCGTTGATGATTTTGATTTCCCATAAGCATTGGAACCTGTACCTGTGTACATTTCTTGACATTTCGGGTCATAATTGGCTGTCATTATTGCTGAGAAAGTAGCTACGATAATACTTTCAAAAGAAGTCCGGAGTGGCATTATTCTGGAGAGAAAAGTACCAACCAGGTTATATATCTGCCGATATTCCTATGAACGAGCGAAAAATTTGCAGTATTTTGCTGAGTTATCGCCGTTGGATTTTTACGAAAAATTATCGAATTTGTTCGTTTGCTAAATTAATCCTCAGTGCATCTAATGACTCCATTTTATTTTTCATGAACATTTTGAGTGTCAAACTTTTATAGAGAATGAATTTTCTCTGAACAATTCTAGTGCAGAAGTTTTTTCTCGAATGAGATAAATCATTTTAGTGAGTTCCTTTTCAATATTCAGTCATATTAACAACACAATATTGAAATCTTTATTTTTTCTTAATACTTAACACTGAATGCAAAATCGAATTCAGTATAATCAACTCATTTGATATCTAAGTCCGGTTTGTTCTTTTATCAATCATAATTATCATGTATAATTCTGTTATTTTCATTGAGTGATTCCGATCCTCATACTGATATTACTCATTCGCTTAGTGTATACGAGGGATACCCGAGTTTGTCTTAATTCTCAGTTCACAAACCTACGAAATTTTTGTGTATAATTTTATTTTCGATCAAAGCTGGGAATGAACTGAATTTGTGGCAATTATAGAAAAGAGTGTATTTAATTGATATTGATTTCTTGCATATTTTTTTGATTTTGAATGTGTAAACTTTAACAACTGTAAGGGTTACAGGTTTTGGCCAAAACTACTATCCGAAGTTAAAAACTGTAACGTTACGTAATTACTTATTTACTCAACCTTTCTAGTTTTCTGGATAACAAACTAGTGGCGCCCTTAAAATTTCACAAATGTAATATACATGTTTAGTTCGATTATATAGCTATTGGGGGATTTTCATGTTATGTCTTTTCTGGGATTCTGCTACCTGTTTTGAACCACGCCCTAGCAAGGGAAATAACTCAATCCATATTTTAGGTAGTAGCAAAGGTAGGTCATAGAAATTTGATTTCACAAATGTAATATACATGTTTAGTTCCAATATATAGCTATTGGAGGATTTTCATGTTATTTATTTCCCTGGCTAGGGCTAGGTTCAAAACAGGTAGCAGAATCCCAGAAAATAAATAACATGAAAATCCTCCAATAGCTATATAATCCAATAGCTATATAATCAAACTAAACATGTATATTACATTTGCAGTAAGGCATTGAGGATGACCGTGGACGCCCCCTGGTACGTGCGAAACTCCCAGATTCATCGAGATCTGCAGATGCCGAGTGTCATGGAGCTCATCAGAGAGACAGCGGTGAAAGCATCCCAAGCAGTTGACGACCACCCAAACCATTGGTTAACACCCTAGGAGACTACGAGGTAGACGAACCGAGAAAATGCAAGAGGCCCAGGATGGTGCTTCGAGAAGACCCGGATTAGCTATAAGAATCTTGTAAAATAAATATATTAAGACCGTCGTCACTAGGACGACAAAATGAACTTGTACTTAAATTAATTATTTTAGGTTACATTCATATTCCTCAGATCTCGGCTTAGAAGCCTAAAATTGTTCACTTTTCCAATCAATCAAAGAGATGTAAAAGTTAAAAGTTGTAAAACTGGGACTTATGTTATTATGGATTATGTTAACTGAACTGAATATTACATTTGTGAAATTTTAAGGGCGCCACGAGTTTGTTATCCAGAAAACTAGAAAGGTTGAGTAAATAAGTGATTACGTAATGTTACAGTTTTTAACTTCGGATAGTAGTTTTGGCCAAAACATGTAACCCTTACAGTTGTTAAAGTTTACACATTCAAATATCAAAAAAATATGCAAGAAATCAATTTACCAATTGAATACACTCTTTTCTATGATTGCCACCAATTCAGTTCATTGACAGGTTTGATCGAAAATAAAATTATACATAAAAACTTCGTAGGTTTGTACACTGAGAATCAAGACCAATTCGGACACCCCTTGTATATACTAAGCAAATTAGTAATATCAGTATAAGGATCGGAATCACTCAATGAAAATAACAGAATTATACACGATAATTATGATTGATATAAGTACTAACCGGACTTAGATATCAAATGAGTGAATTATACTGAATTCGATTTTGCATTCAGTGTTAAGTATTTAGAAAAAATAATGCTTTCAATATTGTGTTGAAAATATGACTGAACATTGAAAAGGAACTCACTAAAATGAATTATCTCATCCGAGAAAAAAACTTTTGAACTAGAATTGTTCAGCGAAAATGCATTCTCTATAAAAGTTTGGCACTCAAAATGTTAATGAAAAATAAAATGGAGTCACTAGAGGCACTGAGGATTAATTTAGCAAACGAACTAAAGTCTGACAACTTGCGTGAAAATCCAACGGCGACAACTCAGCAAAATACTGCAAATTTTTCGCTCGTTCATAGGAATATCGGCAGATATATAACCTGGTTGGTATTTTTCTCTCCAGAATAATGCCACTCCGGACTTATTTTGAAAGTATTATCGTAGCTACTTTCTCAGCAACAATGACAGCCAATTATGACCCGAAAAGTCAAGAAATGTACACAGGTACAGGTTCCAATCCTTTTGGGAAATCAAAATCATCAACGAATGTTGAAGTCACCAGCAAACCATCAATAGAAGATGAAAAATTCCTTTTCCAAACACCAAAATGAAGAGATCAATGAAATATAACTATATTCCTCCAGAATTCGACATAACAGTTTTCACACCAAATCTTATAATCAATTTATCAAAAGTGATCAAGAAGAAAAATTGACCTCCTGGAGCGGCTGCCGAGATAAGGTTCAAGAAGTGGTATCGGGCAACTCGAATACAGTGCATGTTTTACGTCCTTTATTCAAGGGAAGCGGCTATCTCTCTCAAGAGTTATTCTTTGCAAGTAAAGAGGATTAATAGATTCAACTATAAATTGAGCACTGTTGCGTTCAAAATTAATTCCTTGATTTTTGAACGTGACAAGTCATCATTAGCAATCAGTTAATATTTAAACAATTTCAGTTAGGCTTTATGAAGATTTGTTTATTTCTCATTAACTGACAAGAAATTAACAAAGAGTTGACATGAAACTTTAGTGACATTTCGTTTACCAACGTGAGGTTGGTACTAATACTTTGTTACAGAATGTCATTTATATGTCGCTTCAAAACCTCAAATTCTAATATTCAACGGAAATTGGAAATCGGAAGAAGAAGAAAATAAAGGTTGTTTCTTATTTTTTTTCTTGAAAATATATTTTAAATTCAGACGAGAATTAGTTCAGTAGATACCGCAAATTTCATTCTGAAAGAGCAGTAAATTTTAATTAGTTTTGTACACAAGCATGTTTTCATTAGTTTATCATATTATTACGGCTCATTTTGTGATATTAAAGAAAATTGCCATTTCCAATGTTTTCCTCTCTGCTCAATTCTAAGTGCTTATCTTTTACTCCATTTCTTCTTAGATACTATAATACTATTAAATGCTGGAGTACATCTTGCTCAACAATTTATGAAAAATAATTTGGGAGAAGATAGCGGAAGAATTCAATAATAAAAACAAGTACTGTGTTTTAAGAATTTTACTTAATAATTGCGATTCATAACGCGTTCACTACACCGTAGCTTCTTCAGACGAATGAATATACAGAAAATATAAATGAAATTCATTTATATTTTCTGTATATTCATTCGTCTGAGGAAGCTACGGTGTAGTGAAACGCTTTACGAATCGCAATTATTAAGTAAACAGATTATTTCGAAAGACATAATGCCGTCGCTAATATTCATTTTAATCTAGGAATTAAACATGACCTAATTCCCAAAAGAAAAAATTTCACAAATATGAACCTGAGATTATTTGTGAAAATGACAAATATAAACTTTATTTTGATGAAACAATTCTTTGCAACAGAGCTGTAAAACACAATAGACCAGATATCATTCTTAATGATAAACAGAATCAAATAACATATATAATTGATATTGCTATACCCGACACACATAATATACAAAATAAATACAATGAAAAATTTCTAAATATATGATGCTTGGCGACGAGATTAAAAAATGTAGAAAATGAAGAAAATATTTATTCTACCAATTATTATTTCCACAACAGGTGTTATTCCTAGAAATCTTCACAAAAGTATTGAGATTTTGGGTCTGAAGAAAAATTTGTGTGAACAGTTACAAAAGATAACAGTCATCAAATCTTGTAATATTCTTCGTAGGTTTCTTTCTGAAAATAATAATGAGGTAGAGTCATAGGTTTTCTCTTTAGTTTATACTGCTCAGAATCTCATTTCATATTTTATTTATTTGTTTGTATAAATGTAATATAATTAACTGACAATTTTGTCATATTTATATTCAGAGCAGTATTCTATTCGATCGTTCACCACTTCACACAAAGGAAACTATTAATGAGTAACATTTAGTGTTACTTGACTAAGGTCCGTACACTGGATTTTTCCGGGGATAAAGCCTCTGACACTACTCGTTGGTACATTGATATCATTGTCTGATGATCCTATAGTATGTATATATTCTGGTAGATTGATATATTCTCATAACATTTAACGTTATCCTAATATATAATTATTCCAGGATATGTTTTGATTATAATCATTGCCTGGCAATAGTATTAATTACCGGGTGGTTTATATTTTTCATGAAATCAGTTTGATTGCATGAACAGATATATGGGCAACTCGTCGGGGTAAAACCCTATATATATATATATATATATATATATATATATATATATATATATATATATATATATATATATATATATATCAAAGGCGAACAGGCGAGACATTCTTCGGAATGATTAAGCCTCTGCTTTTCATTGTTTATTACTCTGTATATGAAATCAATTGTAATAAACTTTATTATTTGATATTATATATATATATATATATATATATATATATATATATATATATATATATATATATATATATATATATATATATATATATATCAAAATCCTTTTCACCAGCTGAAATGGTGTAGGGTCGACAATATATTAATATATTAATATTTCATGAAAATTCGATATATCAACGATATTGTTCATATATGAAATTTCTCCATTCAGTCTTCTGTCTTGCGATTTTTTTAGCCTTTGTCCAATTTTTGCCCTGTTGTCCCAATATTTCTGCTGCTACTCCATCCAATGTTTGTCGTGGTCTACCTCTTTTCATCTTTCCGTATGTCTTTGTCTCCCATATACGTTTGACTTGCCGTGTATTATCCATTCTTTGAAGATATCCCCACCAGCTGA
The DNA here is from genome assembly GCA_013387265.2 of Cryptolaemus montrouzieri. Lineage (NCBI taxonomy): Eukaryota > Metazoa > Arthropoda > Insecta > Coleoptera > Coccinellidae > Cryptolaemus > Cryptolaemus montrouzieri. The sequence goes on along the minus strand of JABFTP020000001.1, from coordinate 66,408,851 downwards.
GCTGCCTTTTCCCTATAAATTTGGAAGTTCATTCAATTCCTAATTGCTTTCATATGTCAATGTCCTTTAGTTTATCTCTCTTTGTGACTCCCTTTACCCTCTTAAGATATACCATTTCGACAGCTTGAATTTTACTTTTTTGGTTTTTATCTAGAACCCATGACTCACATCCAAATGTCATTATTGGCTATAGATAGATGTAAATACTTTCATTTCTGTGGCTCTTGACACTTCTTTCTTATTTATGGAATTGTTGCTGATAGTATAATATGCCTTCATGGTCTTTTCGATCCTATCATTGATTTCAGCAACTTGCTTTCCTGATTCTTCGAGTTCAACTCCTGAGTACTTATATTTTTCCACTCGTTCTATTTTTGTCCCCTCTATCTGTATATTTATGTCTTCCTTCTCTGTTCCAATCACCGTTACCTTAGTTTTTTCTTTGTTCATTTTCATTCCACTCTTCTTCAATTCTCTGTTCCGTATATTCAAGTTTTTCTGAAGATCTTTTCCATTGCTGGCCATTATCATTATATCATCCGCCTAAGCCCCTTCTGATACTTCTACTTGCTGTTAGTTTCTATATCGAATCTGGATTTTCCACAGTTTTGTCGAGCAATTTTTCATTATTTCATCCATAAAGATTATAAACAACAGGGGACTGAGCCCATCCCCCTGTCTTGAAATACTCCTGTTTCCGCTTATAATGCAATTTCTATAACTTTCATATATATTTATTATCAGTCTTATAATTTTTGCTTTGATTCCTGTTCTACATAGTATTTCCCATAATCTTCGTCTAGACACCCTATCAAAAGCTTTTTCCAAGTCCATGAACGCTAGGTATATTTTCTTCTTCATGATGTTAGATTTCTCCATCAATATCTTTATGCTGAATATGAGATCTTGAAGACTTCTTCCTTTTCGAAATCCACTTTGTGTCTCTCCCAATGTTCTTTCAATAAGTAGCCTCAGCTTTATATCTATTATTTGTTCATATATTTTCATAGCCGTGCATAATAACGTGATTCCTCTGTAGTTACTACATTCATGTTTATCATCTGATTTGTAAATTGGTATTATCATTGAGATCTGCCAGTCTTCCGGGATTTGTTCTTTTTGTCAAACTCTATTATATATTTTCAGAAGCACGTCTTCGCCATATTGTCCCATATTCTTGTCATAGCCTGGGGCTTTTCCTTTTTTCGAGCGTTTTATAGCTTCCTGTAATTCCTATTTTGTTATCTTTTCTTGGTCTCTATCTTCTTCTTCGCAAACTTCACTATTTTCTAATCCGTTTCCTCCGCTCCCAAGTAGCTCTTGAAAATATTGCTTCCTTTTTTCCATTACTTTCCTGTCATCTATGAGTATTTCTCTATTTTTTCCTTGATGTTATAAATGTCAAAGTTCTTTTTCTTTCTACATGTTTTAACTATTTCATAGAATAGCTTTTGGTTTGCATTGCTCTCGGCTTCTATTTTTTCCCCGAATTCGACTCATTTCCTCCTTTTAGATGCCAAGACTATATCTTTTACTCGTTTTCTTTCTTGTTTGTATAACTCATATTTCTCTATAGTTTTACAGTTGAGATAATTTGCCCATGCTCTCTTTTTAATTATCACTTCTTCTCTAATTGCATCTGTCCCACATGCCGTTTGTTTTGCGTTATTTCTCTTTCTGCTGCTTCCACATACTTCTTTAGCAGAATCTAAAATACTTCCATGTACCCATATTGTCTGTTGCATCTTCTATATTTTCTAGTTTCCTTGATATGGTTCGCTCGAAAACTTTGGCGTATTCTTGATAGGCGAGTTTGTAAGCCTTTATCGATTCATATTCGATCTTTTTTTTACTGATATCTCTTTACCTTCGTCTTTCAGTTCCTTTTTGATATAAGCTGCTAGTAAAAAATGGTCGCTCCCTATTTCAGTTCCTCTTCTCACTCTAACGTCTTTTATTTTTTTTCAGGTTACTTTTCTTTACCAAAATGTAGTCTATTATCGTTTTCTCGTTTCTACTTTCTGCTTGTCTCGAATATTTATGTATATTCTCATGTTCGAAGAAACTGTTACTAATCATTATTCATTATTCATTACCACAAAGTCTGGTAGTTTCGTCCGATTGCTATTTTTTGTCTGTTCTCCATGTTTGCCTGAAACTGTCCTATAAATACCATCATTATTTCGCTGACCTACTCTTCCGTTGAAGTCACCTGCAATAAATACTTCTGCAGCGTTTGTTAATTGTTCCCAAAATTCGATTTTCTTACTAACTGATTCGTCTTCGTTTGGTCCATAGACCACAATTATTGTTCTTTTGTTCATGTTCGGATTCCTTAATTGAACTGTGAGTATTCTTGCTGACCACGCTTTCCAGCTTAATATCTGCTCTGCGATTTCTTTATTTATCAAACATGCAACTCCCGCTGCCGCCCTGGTTTTTTCGTCTACTCCGCTGTATATTAATATGTGTTTGTTTTCTAACTTAATTATTCCTTGGCATTTTTTTTCGTTTATGTTATAGCATATACGGTATAATAAAAGCCGCCTGCATCGAGTTGTGTACTGTTGCAATAGTATAAAAAATCATCGAAAACCTATTCGACGATATCAATTTATGACAGAACTGAGCCATCAACTTGTCGATGAAGCCATGAATGGAGTAAAGACTGCGAAAAAACCTTTTTTCACGCCTGAAAATCAAAGAAATCCTCAAAATTGATGACTCAGCTCCTGATATTATTGACGTTGAAACTAAACGAACATTTATAGTCCTGATCGATTGAGACGCATGACGACTACATACTGCCCCCGATGCAAACACCATATTTGTGGCGAGTTCCGTAGAAAATGGTATTTTCATTTCTGAAATATGTATTTTGAGTTGCAATAAACAAGCATTACATTTCTTTGAATGAAAATCTTTAGTTTGAGTTGATGTTTTGATTCATAATATTAAAACTGAAATTTACGACACATTAGATTTGATGATTGAACAAATCATATTAGTGTTCTAGGTTGAATAGTTAGGGAACAGCATGCCTACTATTTAGTTTTTTCGAGTCCAAATTACGTGCTATTCATGTAATTCCATGATGAATGAGAGTTCAAAACCGCATTAACAATGATCTATTTATTTCATTCATTTGTTAGTTTCAGAAACATATTAAAAAAAAAGTGTCTTAAACTAACAGAATTGAAAAATGTTTTCGCGTTCAGCATTACTGAAAATTCGAAATTGAATATTTAGATCGATCGCACTTAGATAACGTGAATTTGTGTAATCTGTTGCTTAGTGCGGCTGAATTCGCTGTTTCCTAATGGACCATCATCCATCCCATATCGAAATTAATGTAGCTTAGTTGTTCTTTTTCCCTCTTCAGCCTAATTGCCGAAATAATCCTCGTTTCGCCGATTCGAACAGAAAACAATTAGTGGATTTCCCGTTTGGAGTGGAAGGGGGTTGCAGCTGTTTCCGTCCGGACTTTCGAATTATGCTAAATTGCTACAATGTATCCCAGTGGCTGGGTCATAAAGTTCAGACATGACCCTACAGACCGACTTTAATTGAATCCCTACTTTGTAGTTCCGAGAAGGAGCAGACAATGTTCACTGGGACATAATCAAATTTTATAGGTAGTTTTGTTCCACTTAATCTGTTATAAGACAATTTTCAATCAATGGATACGGATGTATAGTCGATTTGGTAAAGCCGCAGAGTAATAAATCTTTAGGTGATAGACGTGCCATTAATTATATTCTGCTTACATATTATAATACCTGGGTATAATATTGGTAATTCAGGTAAGTTTCTATCATGAATAATTTACAATGAACAGAACAGTTTCGGTTGCTCCATGGTACAAGGGTACCACCGCCAGCCAGGTATTTTGAGACAAATGTCCACTCGGATGAGGGTTAAAGAGTATTATTAGGTATATTCTCCGAGCTTAATACCAAGAAATTATTACATAGATATATATTGAGAAGAGTTCTTGAAGTAGTTATATCATTGGTATGCAACAGATAGAAGTTGGTGAAAGTGTTTCGTTCTTTTCACAAATAATGGAAAAAGTTTCTAATTTAACCCCTGTTAAAACATGCTAAAAGTATACCACTTTCCAAAGCGAAAAATTAATTATAATGAATTATACGATGCTTTAAGGCATCAAGGCTATTTACCTTCAATTGATGAAAATGTTAAAATGTGTTCTGAGATTTTGGTAATTGGACAGTCCACAATATACATGCTTCCTAAGGAAAGAAAATTCGAAAATGGATTTATAGTGAAACCTCCAAAAACTTCTCCGGGAAGGCCTCGAATGGTTAGTGATGAAGACTTTAGGAATACTATTCGAAAAACTGTGAATTCTTTTCATTTTCGGAAAGAAATTCCCACAGTGGAAAAAATACACGCTCATAGGAGCTCAGAACTTGCCTTTAATATCAAAAAGAAATTGTAGCAGGTTTTGCATGAAATGAATTTCTCATCGGAAAAGCACAACAGTTCTCATATATAAAAAAGAAATCGTTTGCTGGAGAAAAAATCATTTAAGAGCGTTTAAAAAATATCGTGCCCAAAGTAGGCAAATTTTTTATCTGGGTGAAACTTGGGTTAATCAAGGGTACACGTTCAGATAAATTGGAATGATAAAACCATAAAAGATTGTCGGTAATCCTTCCTCCAAGGATTGTCTACAGGTTTTCAGGCTTCGTCAGGAAAAGGACGACGTATAACAATTACGCATATGTGGTGTTTAAGGTTTTGTGGCTGGGGGGTTATTATCATTTCAAAGTAAAAGTACTGGAGACTATCATGAGGACATGATTGCTGAAGTTTTCAAAGAATATTCAAAACAGTTGTTGGATTTGATTCCACTACGATCTGTTTAGTAATGGATAACACAAGCAACCATTTGCGACAGATTGAATTAACGCCAACATCTTCATGGCGTAAAGCCGACATCATCAGATGGCTGACGGATAAAAATATTTCTTTTGAAGAAAATATGGTTGAAAAGGATTGTTATCAATTGTAAATTTACATAAGAAATCATAGGAATAATATAAGATTGACGAAATGGCAAAAAACTGGGAAGTTAGTTCACTCAAGCTTCCAACTTACCACTGCTATATGAATCCGATTGAACTGATATGAGCACAGGTAAAGGGTACAGTGGCTAGAAAGAACACAAGTTAAGGTGGTGATAATGCAGAGCACTTTAGATAATTTTTCCATCAACTTGTAAATGATCAGCGATGGTAAGTTAAAAGTATGAAATATTGGCCAAGATCAGTCAAATAACTATTTTCAATGACTCATCAACAGGTACTGATTGGGCTACTAGCAAATACGGCACTGAATATTTGTTAGGAGACAACTTCTATGCCTGCAAGAGATACTTGCTTACACCAGACTCGAAAATTTCATAATGAAGGCATTGAAAATGTAGCAGTTCACAGCTATAATAAATTCAGTTTTTGATCGAGCATGAAACACCATTATCCTGAAATTGTATTGAAATTCTAGGACTTGCTGAAAAAAAATGAATCATAGAGAAAATCTTCTATTGAGCATTTATTCTGAAAGCTTGTTTCCTTCGTTTTGACCTCTAAATTAGAGAGAACTCTTCTTGTTTTTGATTCAAAACACCCATTTTCATATTTTGTTTGAAATATTGTTTTTTTTTTATTTTTCTCTTTAATAAGGATAGGTTTATGAATTCAGGTGTTATTTCATGTAAAACTCTATAGGACGCTCAGGATACGGATATGGACTTCTCGAACAGATCAGCTTGCTCAAGAGATGGTACAGAAATGAACAAAAATGTGTAGAATCTGACTTTATTCTCAATCTGGTTCTAAAATTACCAAAATTTGAGTCCTAGTTCTCCCAGTTTTTTGAGACTCTCTCTTACCTTCATCTGCTGCTACTTTTGCAAACAGGTAACTTGCTTCATGTTAAAATAAATTGAGGGTATGAGTGAAGGTATAGAATAATTTCTATTAGTATCTCCTTTTCAATTTTCCTCGAATTATCAGATTTTGGATTGAATACTTCCGCTATCTTCTTCAAAATTGTTATTTTTCTCAGTTATTGGCTAAGATCTACTCCTACATTCACTAATATTCTTGTTTATGAGAAGAAATGAAAGATAAGCACTAGAAATTGAGCAGAAAGGAAAACGTTGGAAGAGATATCATGAAAAATGAACCAACGTCTCAATTGGAAGTGGCAAGTTTGTTCAGTATCATAAAATGAGCATTAATAAATAGAGTAAACCAATGAAAATCTACTTACTTACTTGTGTACAATACGAATCAACATTTACTTCGCTCTCAGAGTGAAATTTGCGGATCTCTTTATTGAACCAATTTTCTGATTAAAATATATTTTCAAGAAAGAAAGCAACAAACAACAGCTTCATCATTTTTACCTCGGATTTCCAATTTCCGCATACTAGAATTTGAGGTTTGGAACCATATATAAATGACATTCTGAAATCAGATATTAGTACCAACTTCACGATGGTGATCCAAAATCACTGAAGTTCTATGTCAAGTCTTTGTTAACTTCAATGGAGGTAACAAGATGTGAACAAATCTCTATACAACTCAGCTGAAATTGGTTCAATGTTGACTTATTGCCAAAGTTGTTAATTGACATAGAACTTAACATCGACAACAGGTCCCAAGTTTGCAATTCCTTAAATCTGCATAAAATACATATGCGACTGTTTATGTCGTATTCATTGTATATATTAACATTTGCATGGGAATCAGAAGGGGTATTTCCTGTTCATTAAAAACAATGAAAATTGTCAAGGAATAATGCCGTATATTCCAAGTAGAAAAAAATCGAAAACTAAAAATTTATAGTTAGATCGAAAATAAATATTATTTTGGCATTTTTCCTGAATGCATCGATTATTTTTCTCCTGAACGCAGATATTAATGAAGAAATAATGTTTCTAGTGAAAAAAAAATCTTACCAGTGAAATACCAGCTACAGTTGAGAATAAGGAACTTAGCTTACCTGAAAAAAAATCATTAGTCGTATGTTTTGCACATAGCACATGATTATGTGAACTTTTCTACTCGAATTTGGTTCAAGAATGTGTCTTCAGATTTAAAGACTCATTGAGCAACATGCTGTTTATTGCCTCACACATTGTTATGGTAAGTCCAAGCGCAGTACGAGTATTTTTTTTTTCGGAAAAATAGAGCTTTGAAACTGAATTAAAAGTTATTTATAGACAGAATGAATCGAAACTCATTCTTGTAGCAATTTTCCTTCCAACACTTCTTTTACAAGAACGCGTGACACGTTTCAAGAAAGTCTCAAGCTTTTACGAGTGTAAGTGACAATAGCAACATTGATATGCTGAAGGGAATAAAAACTTTCTTGAAGACTACAAAGAGGAGCGACTGAATGCATTGGTAATACTGTCGGTAGAAAAAATGTTTTTATGTAAAATGAAAAAGTTGATATAATAGTGAAGACCTTTTCGCCAACAAAAAACAACGGCGAATAGATAACAAGTATCGTTTACTTTGTGCGTTCTTTTAGTGAAGATTTTTTTGGTATTTGTGTAATTAACATCGAGAAGGTGGAATAGTAACATTGTTAGAGCTCAGTGAGTAAAGTTGTATCTTCATTCGACTAAAAATAAACCTTTTTTGAGTTGTCACCTACTCACATTAGATCGAGACGCCATTGTTCTCAACTACCTTCAATTAACATATTACTCCTCATCATTTTCCACTTCTTTTAAGTTCATGTTACTAAAATAATTCCTTTCTCATGATTTAATTACTTAACTCTCATTCTACCATAATAATCCACGTCCAATTCGTACATTCCATTTCCGACTTTTTTTTAAGTGCTGCTATTCTCCAATGAAAGTCTCGTAAACTGGCTTAATTCAATTATTATTTACAGCGATCCATTTATTTCGGTAAGTTTCACATCATCAATTTGTGATAATTGTACTTCCAATTCAACGTTTACCCAGGTGAAAACGAGAACATTGAGAAATTATGTCTTTTGAGAATTCCCAGTTCTTGAAGTAGCTGTGATTTATTACAAAATTCGCATCAACATTCCGAAGCTGTGACTTTATGATTCAATTTTTACTCCTAAAAATGAAACTCTCTGATTTCTGAGCGCTTATCGACTATGTTGTGAAGAAAATAAATAGTTCCTACCACAATCATGAAATTTGTTGTTTTCGAAACGAATGAATTGAAAGGCTTGTACAGGGTGTTACATAATAATATGTTACAACTTGAGGGGGTATATCTACGTGCAATTTTTAGTAAAAAGTCCATATAAACATTAGTCAGTAGAAGCTTCGTTACGGAGCTACAGGGTGTTGAAATTTCCGGAAAAAATTGGTTTTTTTTCAAAACTCCTGCAGTTCATGAGATATTCAGCCCAAATTTGAAATGCAAGCTTTTTTACAGCCTCCGTCATTACAATTCCAATTTTCGTCATGTTCGTTCAATTTAGAATCTTTTTTGACATTTGTGATATTTTCTTATTTCCGACCGTTCTCGAGAAAAAATTATTAAACGATTGAATGCATTCGCATTTTTTTCATTCATTTATTTTGACAGTTTCTAAAGTTGAACTAGTGCCTGCTTTAATTGTTTATCAAATTAACGATTAGTTTTAAGACTTTTGATGTTATTGCTATAAGAAGAAATGGCTAATTTTACTAACGCCGGATTGGCTTATATCCATTACATGTACGCTCTGGCTGACGGAAACACAATAGAAGCTAGGCGATTATATCAGGTGCACTTTCCAAATCGAGTAACACCAGACAGGCGAACATTTTCAAATATCCACAGAAGGTTGAGGGAAACTGGTACTTTTACTGCAAATAATAATTCAAATGCAACTTAAACTATGAAAACTCCAGATATTGAGGAAGCGGTTTTCAATTGTATTGATTTGGATCCTCATGTGAGTACAATAAAAATTGGAAATCAGTTGAATATTTCACATGTTCTAGTTTGGAGGATTCTCCACGACTTTTTATTGTACCCGTTTCATATTAAACGCGTTCAAACTCTACTTCCTCGAGATTTTCCTTCGAGACTGGATTTCTACCGATGGTTCTTAGATGAAATTAGAGAAAATGCTCATTTTGATAGTAAAATAATTTTCACAGATAAGGCAAACTTTTCGACAACTGCTATCACAAATTTTCACCAGAATCATTATTGGGCTGAGGAAACCCCCCAATTGATTGAAGAATCTCATCATCAAGAACAATTCTCACTAAATGTTTGGGTCAAAATAATTAGAAATTATTTGATTGGGCCATTTTTTCTGCCTGACAGACTAAACGGTCCCGCTTATCGGTAATTTCTTGAGGAAGAGTTACCTTTATTGCTCGAGGATGTGCCACAATTAGAGAAAATGCTCTTTTGATAGTGAAATGATGTTCACAGACGAAGCTAACTTTTCGAGAACTGATATCGCAAATTTTCAGAATAAACATTATTTGGTAGAGGAAAACCCCCATTTGATTGAAAAATCTCATCATCAAGAACAATACTCACTGAATGTCTGGATCGAAACAATTGGAAATTATTTGATTGGGCAATTTTTTTGCCAAACAGACTAATCGGTCCCGCTTATCTGCAATTCCTTGAGGAGGAGTTACCTTTATTGCTTGAGTATGCACCAGCACATTTCAGTGGAGAAGCTAGGGAATTCTTGAATAACACATTCAACAATACGTCGTGGTAGGCCAGAACCATGGCCTCCTAGGCCTCCTAGGTGTTGAATTTTTGTTTCAATTTATCGACAGGGTAAACTTCATTCAATGCGATTCTACTTTGTTTTTATTCAAAATATTATTTATTAGTTTGGGATTGTAACCATTATTTTTGGCTATTTGTTTAATCAAATTTAATTCTTTGTTGAAATTTTCTGCTGATAACAGGATGTTAATCAATCTATGAATAAAACTATTGAATGCTGACATTTTATGTTGATACGGATGGCACGACGAGTTATGTATTATAATATCTGTATGTGACGGCTTATGTTAAATTGCGAAAACATGTTTTCCATTTTCATTCGAAATTGTTACGTCTAGGAAATTTATCGAATTATTGCTTTTTATTTCGAATTATTGCTTTTTATTTCGGTTGTGAATCCAATTTTCGGATGTAATGAATCTATATGATTTTCGAAAATTTTAACTGTCTATCTGTTCCTGTGAAGCAAATAATGATATCGTCTACATAGCGATACCAGTATGAACAATATTTACTGAGTGGATGATTATGAATTAATTTCTCTAAATAATTCATGAATATTTCTGCTAACAAAGGACTTAACGGATTGCCCATAATCAAGCCGTCTTCAATAGTATAATATTTGTTATTGAAATGGAAATAATTTTGATCTAAACAAATTTGTAATAATGAAAGAATATCTGATTTAATGATAGTATTGACATGATTCTTTTCTAATAATTCTTCAACTAAGTAGTAATACGTACCTTTCGTAGGAATGTTAGGAAATAGATTCAAAAATAATGGTTACAATCCCAAACTAATAAATAATATTTTAAATAAAAAACAAAGTAGAATCGCATTCAATGAAATTTATCCTGTCGATAAATTGAAACAAACATTCAACACCTTAACCTACGTTGGCACTACAAGTGAGAAACTGAAATCATTCTTGAGTAGCAATAATTTCAACATAGCTTTCCAAACTAATAATAATTTGGGCAAACATATAAAAAATAATATAACCAAATCAGGTAAAAACAATAAATTAGGTGTTTATAGATTGAATTGCGATGAATGTGATAATTTCTACATTGGTAGAACACATAGAAATTTTAATATTAGAATATCGGAACATAAACGCAGTTTTTCAAATAAAAAATCAGATTCAAATTACGCGAATCATCTCTTAGAAAATAATCACTCTTTCGACCCACAGTTTGAAATTTTGCATACAGATAATAAATATTGGAAGGTAGATCTTTGGGAAACTTTAGAAATCAATAAATACAAACACTCAGGTAAACTCATCAATGAACAAGTCGATTTAAGCCCTTCACCTCTATTGAATCTCTTCGGGGAACAATTTATTCCTTAATTTTATTGGATATACCTGTCATAAATAACCACTTAAGAAGAAGCAACCCAATAAGCTTTTAATTACTCAAGAACATTTATATTTATATTCTCATTTATATTATCTGTACATTCATTCATCTGAAGAAGCTACGGTGTAGTGAAACGCGTTGCGAATCGCAATTATTGAGTAAAATTCCTTGAAACACAGTACTTGTTTTTTATGATTAATAATGGAATTTTACCAAGTAAAAGCCTTCCAAATTCAAAAAATAAAACTAGGATATTTCATGAACAAAACAAGCTAGACTTATGTATTAGACATTTTTGTAATTGGAATAACAGTTGTTATCGAACCAGTCATCAATATACAGGGTGTACTATATTAAATAACAAAGATGGTATACACTTCCGGTATAACCGAAAGTGCCATTGAGGTGACAATATTTTAAAAATACTGTTTCGGTATAGCTGTGTCTGATCGAAATTTGGAACGAAATGCTATAAGGTGCTGTTGCATCACTGGAAAAATGATTCATCAACATATCTAAACTCCTTTAGAAAAAATTTAAATTTTCAATTATGATTTTTCTTGGCATAGTGTAAATGAAGTCGAAGACTTGAAATAAAAAACATGATTCTATTATGGTTTATTGATGATAACTACTAGAGCTACCACTGAATTGAACAAGAAATCTTGAAGTTCTAGGGAAAACCAAGAATTTATCGAAATTTTGATAAGACAACGTCAGTAGATTTAGCGAGTTTCATAGAAGACGATAAATTTCCTACGGCATGAAATTACCAAGAAAGATATAACATGCTGGCACGGTACAAAAACAATTAGTCCGTTTGAAGCTCCTCTCAATTACAAGGATGTAATTCCAATTGTGGCACGCAAGGCTACGAAACTGCACACAAAGTTCGAGTTTGTTTCAGCGCAAACAGGGTCAGATAATTGAATTTCATGGGTTTTACTTGTCGGAGACACTGGAGATTTGGATGAACTGTAAAGTTCGGTTCAAGTTTCGACCGTTCTGTTTGTTACGCTGTTATCATTTATTGTAGTAGCTCCAGTTGACATTTGCATTGAAGACCATGCAATTAAATTCTACAAGAGTCATTGAAATTCTTGAGATATTTAACGCAAGCCTTGATATTAACTTGTCTGTGAATTATACACTAGATTAAATACAACGAAATCTCCATGTGCCTTTTGTTCTAAAAGGTTAATTATGACATTTTTGCGGCTAGTTTGTAACTGTTCTTAGTATATGCAAAATCCAGGCATGGAAATAATTTTCAAATATTGAATTGTTGGTGTTGAAATTGGACGAAAATAATGTACAGATGTCCCCCTTCTTCATTTAGAATTTCGAGGCAAATTCATTGATTTCAACAGATCGCAGGTATTTCTTTTGGTTTTGAGTTATTCCGGATTTAACAATATTTCGGTTTCTGTCAAAATTGAGTGAAAACTAGTTTTTTGGGCACTTTTCTAAGTAGAATGCAGGGACGCATTCAAATTACTTTTTGTTAAATGGTCTTCGAATCAAAATAAACAGGAAGAGTATTTTTCCCTCTCCAAATACTTATAACATGCTTGACAAATTTCCTCAAATATGTGAATGTTTCTAGAAATTGAAATTTTGTGGCTTCATCTAGAATTCTGGTGCGAATTTACACAAAACGTACCAAATGTTTGTTTTTCAATACTCTGACCACAACAATGAAGACTATTCATAATGAAAACAGAAGAAAACTTATTTATTACTCATTAATAGGAAATACAAAAATAATTACAAACAAGAAAAAAGAAAGAATTTAAATACCCAAAAGTATGTTCATTATTCAAAATGCAAGAAATACGTGTAGGAACACTTCTTCAAACATTCTGACTTCGAAAGTTTCCTTTCTTCGACTCTCCTATATCGTTGTGGGATTGCCTATACAGAGTGCTTCAACGAAAACTAAACAGAGTGATAACTCGAAAGAAAGGTCTTTGTCTGCATTCCCGTGACAAAATTTCCATTTTTAATTGAATACTGTAGAAGATACAGAGTGAGCCACTGAAAAATAGAGAAGACTATCGCCCCAAGACTATTGGAGTATTAGTCCGAAAAACTGGAATAGATTCATTTTAGATCAAACGCTGTCATCTTCCAAAATCACCCTCATCCCGAATTTCAACCTGTAGATCAGGGGTAATATTTCTATCCAGTGATACCTTTCAAGTGAAGGATTTCGATTGCCTACATGACTGCTCGCAATAATTCTATTCTCATTGAGTTCCATAGGAGTTAGAGTAGCTCACTCAGTATCTTCTACAGTTTTCAATCAAAAACGAAAATTCGTTCACGGGGATGCAGACAAAGATAATACCTTCCTTTCGAGGTATCACTCGACCCATCTACCCTCTTCCAAATTTTCAAGGGTGGTCACCCCTTCTCTAGGGGTTGAAATTCGATATGAGAATGGTACTTGATGATGACTGCCATTGATCAGCATTGATCTGTTCCATTTTACTTCACTGAAACTCGAATAGTCTCAGGGAAATAGTCTTCCCTATCTTTCAGTTGCTCACCCTGTATTATCTTTTACAGTTTTCAATTAAGAATGGAAATTCGTTCAAGGCAATGTAGACAAAGGTACCACCTTTCTTTTGAGTCATCAACCGACCCATCTTCGCTATTCAAAATGTTCAAGGATTGTAACCCCACTTAGGGGTTGATATTTCAGGCAAGTATTGTACCCCAAAAGATGTCCCCCTTGAAACAAAAATTGACCTGTTTTTGCGTTTTGATCAGGAATGAATATCTTGGTAGATATAGCCTCTGTTTTGTTTTCGTTGAAGCACCCTGTATATATGTATGTATATATACATACATAGTGCCATAGAGAATGATTCTGCAATGGCAAGATTCCCATCTCAGAACGAGATTCGATTGGAAATACTTTTAATTCTTTGGAGAATACTCCATAATAATATTAGCATCATATATATTTATATATTTTCGGATTTTCGAAACGGATAAGTTCTCTATACAACGCGATCAATTTCGCGTATGGTTCGTATTGAATAAACGCAAGTTAGATTTTGTTCACTTTCAACTTATTTGAAATAAGAATTCATATTCTTTCATTACAATTATGTTAATTTATAGTTATTTATTTAGCGTTACATAGAAACAATCTTTATTAGTTCTATATCATCAAGTCTTTATTGAAATAACCATGCAACCATCATGCTGTTTTGTATTCAACAATCCCAGTTTATTAATCATCGAAGGTTACACAGATCCTTCCACAATGTTATTAATGTTAATAAAATAAGCTTGTCTGTTCAGTAGGTTAAATATCGATTTTATCAAAGGCAGTTATAATGGTCAAGATATTTCATTTTGTATAAAAAAGAAGGCGATTGTTCACTTCGTGACGGATTCCTTATCAATTCATAAAAAGACGTATTATGCGTCTGAAAACGATGGGCGGTTCAGAGTTCGTCCCAAAAGGTCATGTTTAGATAATTGAATTCAGAGTCCTGAAATAGAGACATCCCAGGGGAAGTTGACGATGGACAACAAACAGTTATCAGTTTCGGCTGACTGAGCGATCAACTCCAGTGGGAACTTTATCGTATTATATGGGCTAAATGTATATTGGGGCTTTCAGAGGGGAACAATGAATTAGGAATTTGGTGTATTGACATTGTTCGTACCTGAGAGTCGGATGCATAACATCAATAGTTAGTTGCCTATCGGGCTTGTAGTGGACATACAATACAGCAACTGCGTGTGTTTACCATGGAAACTACTGATAATATTATGATATAGGAGTTGTATTCTAGAGGTATTAAATTGAAAAAATAACAGGGTCAGTCTCACAAATATGGAAACATACATAGTGGGAACTTTAAATGGAATAACACGTCAGCCAATATGACAACATTATGAAGATTTTATTAAATCAAGAAATATACTATTCTTTTCTATTCTCTATCTTGATGAAGTTAGATTTTCTCATCAAGTATATCTGAATGCATCTCATTTGGAAACAACGTTCTACACACGGAAACAAACTTCTTGTTGAAAAATTTGATAGCTTTCCGCAGGAAGATTATCACCGGAGAATTTGAAACCAATAATACGAATACTACCTACGCGTGCTCTTACGCATTTCTTTGAATATTAAGTATAAGTTTTCATAACTCAGTGAGGATTTCTTGAGAAGAATATCAATAATTTAGATGATTGACCTCATCGTTTAAGGTAGAGAAAGATTTGTTCAAGTTAACATAGCATATTTTGACGCTCTCAAGGAAATGGAAACTTATATATTGCTTCCCCTCTAACTGAGAACTTGAAAAATATGGAGGATAGAAAGGTTTCACAACACGATCACAGGAAACAGTTACATCAGGAAAAAAATGCAATAGTTGCACTTATTCGCCCTTTAACAGGAATTTGAGATTGATACCAAATACTCATATATGAAATCGCTTAAAGCTTTTCACTCAATACAACCGGAAAATACGACCGTTTTTTGTTGAATTCTGTTGGATATTTTGACATTCACAAGATAACCAAACCTATAGGATACTTCCTGTTCACCTAAAGACATGAAATTTATGGAGAAGCAATGATTTTCAATAGTAAACGAGCAAAATCGAATCTCAACCTCTTCTTCATTAACGCACATCGCTTGGCTAGGAAAATAGGTGAATTAGAAAATTTATCAATATATTGATATTTTAGTTCTTACAGAAACATGGTTGAATGAATCACAAGTGAACTCAGTGCACATAAAAGATTTTAAATCAGCACATATAAGTAGAGAAACAAAGGGGGGTGGTGTTCCAATTTATGTCAAGCAACACATTCCTTTTATTGTTGTTAGTGCAGAGACTTTTGAAAACAATGCATATATACACATAAAAATACCTGCATATAAAGTGAATATAATAGCTGTGTACAAACAACCAAAAGCATATGAACATACTTTTTAGAAAAAATGGAAAACGTTCTGAATGTAAAAAATGAAATTTGTCTGGGTGACTTCAATATCTGTGTTCTAGACAAAAAACCAATCTATAAGGAATACTTATCAATTCTACAGAGTAAAGGCTACGAGACGAAAAATTCTACTAAAATGGATGATTATACAAGAGTAGATTAAAGAGCAGGTAAAAGATCAACCCTAGATCACATTCATGTGATTTACAAATGTAGCTGTACCAATGGTTTAATAGACCATTGCATTAGTGATCATCGACTGCTTGAAATCAATGTATCGATGCCTAAGACTGAACCAAAACAGCAAATTTATAAATCTAATCTAGTTAACTACGAGAAGGTCTGTGAACAAGACACTAACTGATATTATAAGAGGTGAAATAAGGAATACAACGACCTACAAAACAAGGAGAACGACAGGTAATCTGAAAGAAGGTTGGTTCACAACGGACATTAAACACAAAATAACAGAAAGAGATAGAGCTTATGTTAAAAAATGTAAGTTTCCAAAGATACACCAATATGAGGAGGACTTCAAAAACTTAAATAAACAACTAAAAAATATGATAAAAAGAAATAAAAAAGCACATATTGACCCAAAATTTTCCTTGGCAGGTGTGAATGAAAAAGAAAGTGGAATGTCATCAGAGATGTGACATTCTCGGACAACAAGAACGAGCAAGCTAATACCATTCTAGTTGATGATGTTGAACTAGTGGACTCGGGAGAAGTTGCTAATGCAATGAATAATCATTTTATTGACATAGTGAAAAAATAATACCCCCTCAAACAGTTGATAAGAAACAGAGTACCAACACTTGTGGAACAGAGAACAAAATGTTCCTAAAGCCAAACAATACAGCTGAAATCCAAAATATAATTGATACATTAAAAACAAATGCTGCACCAGGGTGGAATGGTTTCAAGTCAATTCTAATCAAAAAGATGAAAGATGTCCTGGCGCCTGTTCTTGCTCAAATTATAAATAGGGAAATGCAGTTGGGAAATTTTCCTGAGGAACTGAAAATAGGAAAAGTATCTCCTATATACAAGAAAGGAAATACACAGGATATGAATAACTACCGCCCAATAACAATTTTAACTGCCTTCTCGAAAATATATGAAATGGTTCTGAAGACTCCACTATTGGATTTTTTGAAGACATTTGGATTCAGCATGGTTTTGTCAACAAGAAGAGCACACAAACAGCAATAATGAAAGCCTTAGACCTAATATACCATAATCTAGATAAAAACAAAACAGTAATGGCGACATTTCTTGACTTTTGCAGAGCGTTTGATGTGGTCGATCACGAAATATTACTCAGAAAGTTGCGAAGGTTAGGAATAGGTGGATTGGCACTGGACATGTTCAGGAGTTACTTCACGAAGAGACAGCAATATACAGTGATTCGTAGTGTGGCTAGTGACAGGGGTGAAGTGATATCGGGCGTTCCACAGGGGTCATTACTAGGACCCCTGCTTTTTGTGATATATATAGAAGATCTCAATAACTGTGATTAAGGAGGTACACTAATTTTATACGCAATGATGCGGTCCTTTTTTGTGTAGGTGACAGTAAACAGGAGGTAACTGTGCAGGTTCAGAGTGATCTGGATCAATTTTTGGAATGGACTGAATAAAATAGAATTAAACTGAATGCAGAAAAATGCAACTTTATATTCTTCAATGATGCAGATTATAACCTCTGTCAACTAATTCTATCCGGAACACACTTGAGAGCAGTGAACTGCATTAAACATTTGGGTCTTGTTTTGGACATCAAGTTAAACTTTCATAATTATGTTGATACACTTATTAGAAAGCTCAGTGCTTTAACATATCATTTCTATTGAAACTCAATTTACCTTAGTCTGAAAACGAGATAAAAAATATACTACTCATATATTCATTCTCATCTGGTGTATCTGTCTGCTTTCTGGGGCCAGTCATGTAAAACGAATTTGTATAGGTTGCAGACTACTCAGAATCGAGCAATGAAAGTTCTTTTTAAAAAATCTCCCTTACACAGTACTGCTTTATCATATAACGAATCAGAAATTTTGATGGAACATGAAATTGTAAAACTAGATAGTGTTAAAATTATTTATAAGATAAAACACAATTTGATTGACAACACAGTGGCTAGCCTTCTTTATAACTATAATATTCATCATCATTCAACTAGGTCAAGTCAGCATATTCATATATTACCAACAGCCACTAACATTGGAAAAAGAAAAATAACCTATCAAGCTGCATCTTTTATAATGAACTTCCCAAACTTTTAACTGATTATGATAATATAAAGATATTCTCTATTAATACGAAAAAGTATTTCTTAGAAAATAGAATAAGGATAATACATAATTGAATAGAATTTAGGTTTTATTTTTTGTCTTATTTTGTAATGTAACAATAATTGATATTATGTGAATTGTAATGCCATTGTAGCTCCTCTGAGGGCATTTTGGCTTATGAATAATTGAAAAAAATCCATGAATTGTAAATGTAAAACTACACTGTGCCAAGAAATTAACGCATAATTTCAATATTTCAAAATTTCTTTTATGGTAGGCAACTATTTAAAAACATATTTTTTTCGGATATGTCCGATTGTATTGCAACAAAATTCGTTGTTTTCTCTTGGCGTGCATGTCCCTCTCATGAGAAATTGAATGAGAGAAATTAATTGAGATTTTACATTGAACCACTATAAGTTGATAGTATCAGTTATTGTTTGCGATTAACGTTTGTTGTGTTTGAAAATTATTTCGAGTAATAATGCAACATTAATCACGAAATGTGACCCCGACGGAATGTGCTGAAGCAGTGGTGTTAGATAACCTAGCTTGGATTTATACAAAATAAACCAAAGAATTGGGGATTCCCATTCAACTGTTTTCAGAATGATCCGCAGGTACAGACAGAATGACAGTTACCAAAGGACACTTGGGCAAGAAGTATTTCGAAAAAAAGGACGGACCGTGACTGCTTTTTAAGAATTTCCTCGTTTAGACCTGGACAAGGTCGACCTCGAAAAAGGATTTAAAAGGTTCGCTACTGTTAGGCACCATCAAATGCAACTTCGACAGAACAGTGTCGGGCAAATTAGCACTGAAACCATAAGACAACGTCTTAAGGAATTTGAAAAGAGGCTTCATGTCGCAGCTCGAGGCGCAGCTCTAACCGCAGAACACCGAAGAGCCCAACTGAATTTTGTCAGGAAACATGTCAATTGATTAGAGGCTGACTGCGCGATTATGTTCACAGATGAGTCGAGAGTTTTGCTTTTTATTGCGATAGAAATTATTTATTGTACATACAACACAATGAGAGATATACCCAGCACAAATTTTTACCTTCCTATGATTCAGGTGGAGGTTCATTCATGGTGTTTGGTTATAGACTCAGAAAAATATGTTGTGCCATTCGCGGCAAACGGGGGTGGTTTCTGTTTTTGGCGAAGAAGCACCATAGTAGTCAAGTTTAGCATCCATAGAAGGACAGGTGCACCAAAAAGAGTGGTCATCCAAAGAAATGTGGATGAAATACGTAAGATTATCCAAGAGGAGATCGAGGCATCATTGCAGAATTCAGAAACATTAATACAAAATATTTGTTGACCGAAGAACAGAAAGCTTAAAGGATGAATTGGAGTTTGAAAAATCTCGACCGTTTTAACTTTGGAAAGTCTAAATATTTTTATAACATTGCCAGTGGTGATGAGCTTGGATTTATTCATACGAGCCAGAAAGTAAACGTCAATTTCCTGTTTGGGTATTCAAAGAAAAAGAAAATGGACAATCATCAGTGGCCGAAGTATCTCCAAAAAGATGGTAGCAATACTTGTTTCCTAATGAGGTTATGTAGCGACGATTTCTTCAGTAGATCAAAGAATAGTTACAACCGATTGGTTCACAACTATTTTTCACAGTATGTCATTGAAAACTTAGAGAAATCATTGCCGAACGGCGAATAATCCCTCATCAAAACCATACAAGATCGCACAAAGCACAGAAAAACAGAATATTTAACATAAGAAAACAGCATCCTACGTACAGTACGGACCTAAGTTCCAACAATTTTTCTACTCTTTTCAAAATCAAAAACGGGCTCAAAGATTTCAGTCTTCAGAAAAAGCTGTTGATGCCTTACAAAAGGTCATTTTGAATGTAGCAGCAAACGATTGGAATATCTCTTTTCAGAATAGGTTCGAACAAATGCAGATGTGTATCACATCGCGGAAAATACTTCGGAAAATAATAAAGTCTTCAAAAGCACCTAATTATTTCATTCTAGGTATATACAGGGTGCTTCAACGAAAACTAAACTGAGGCTATATCTACCAAGATATTCATTTCTGATCAAAACGCAAAAACAGGTCCATTTTTGTTTCAAGGGGGACATCTTTTGGTGTTGCAATCCTTGAACATTTTGAATAGGGAAGGTGGGTCGGGTGATGACTTAAGAGAAAGGTGCTATCTTTGTCTACATTGCCTTGAACGAATTTCCATTTTCGATTGAAAACTGTAAAAGATACAGGGTGAGCAACTGAAAGATAGGGAAGACTATTTAAGTTTCAGTGAGGTAAAATGGAACAGATCCATGCTGATCAATGGCAGTCATCATCAAGTACCATTCTCATCTCCAATTTCAACCCCTGGAGCAGGGGTGACAACCCTTGAAATTTTGAAAGCGGGTAGATGGGTCGAGTGATGACTCGAAAGAAATGTATTATCTTTGTCTGCATTCCCGTGAAAGAATTTTCATTTTGATTGAAAACTGTAGAAGATACAGAGTGAGCCACTGAAAATTAGAGAAGACTATCGCCTCAAGACTATTGGAGTATAAGTGCTAAAAACTGGAATAGATTTATTCAGGTCAAAGATGACAGCCTTTGATCTGGAATGAATCTGTTTCATTTTTTTGCACCAATACTTGAATAGCTCAGGCGATAGATAGTCTCCTCTACTTTTTAGTAGCTCACTCTGTATGTTCTACAGTTTTCAATCAAAAATGAAAATTCGTTCACGGGGATGCAGACAAAGATAATACCTTTCTTTCGAGTTATCACTCGACCCATCTACCCTCTTCCGAATTTTCAAGGGTTGTCACCCCTGCTATAGGGTTAAAATTAGATATGAGGATGGTACTTGATGATGACTGTCATTGATCAGCATAGATCTGTTCCATTTTACTTCACTGAAACTTGAATAGTCTCAGGGAAATAGTCTTCCCTATCTTTCAGTTGCTCACCCTGTATCTTTTACAGTTTTCAATTAAAAATGGAAATTCGTTCAAGGCGATGTAGACAAAGATACCACCTTTCTTTTGAGTCATCACTCGACCCATCTTCTCTATTCAAAATGTTCAAGGATTGCAACCCCGCTTAGGTTGATATTTTCAGGCAAGTTTTGAACCCCAAAAGGGACATCTAACCTAACCCATCTTCCCTATTCAAAATGTTCTTGAAACAAAAATTGACCTGTTTTTGTGTTTTGATCGGAAATGAATATCTTGGTAGATATAGCCTCTGTTTAGTTTTCGTTGAAGCACCCTGTATGTAAAACTGAAAGACAACCCTTGTGAAATGTAAAAAGTTGCTCGATCGTTGTTGATTCTGAAAAAAGAGTAGTAAATTGAACAACCTTTCGAAGAGGTATCACACAACCCCTTTTACAGTTGGAAATTTTGAGCATGGTAGTTGACAGGGGCAAGAAGATGATCCTAAAATGTTCAAATGATAGGAAAAAAAATTACTGCACCAACAAAATCGATTGTGATCAATTTTTTTCACCAACATAGATCAATCGGAACGATAAAAATTAGGAATTGCCCAACCAATTCTGGATTTCAATTCGTCACATATTATTCTAGAAAGTGAATCATTACGTGCTTTTGTTAAGAACGGAATCACTTTTCACAAGGATATCACACTACCCCTCTTCCATTTTCAAGAATTTTGGGTTGCAGCTGCCAGAGGGGGAGGAATTGATAGGGGAAGAACGGAATGTGTAACAAAAAACTGACCTAATATAATCCCATCGGGAAGAAATCGACCTGTTTCAGGAAATTCACTGAAAAATCAAACCAGCCGAGTTATTAAGGGTGTATTTTTTCAATTAATTAATATGCATGTGAAGGTCGTTGTTTAGTTGCAAGTGGAAACTCTGGATTTATAGTTTCAAAAATATTGGGATAAAGAGTCCGCGTAAATACAAATCAGAATTTCATAGACCTGTAAGTAATTTTTTTCAGAAACAACTTCACTCATTTCAGAATAATCTCACTGAATCACCCTCAATACAAACACTTTTTCATTGAATAACCGCATTCCTAGTTCCGATTTACAAATAAAGATCCAAATGAGTGACATGACATTCGCAAACTCGTTCATTTTGAATTTTAATGTATTAGGAAGTGATATATAAATACTAGAAACGTAATGACCGAGACCAAATTATGCACCACCCAGTTTTCAATTCAATGACAATATCTGCAATATCAGAACATTGGATGATGCAATCTAGGATGTAGAACGCCCAGTTTGCTCGAGAATTCCAGGAGATGTAGAATTCTTTCAAATAGTAGTACTGTTCAGATTTATGATGAAATCATGCGGAAAGTAGCGTTAGAAAGAGCGAGTTTGTCGGGATTGAGATTGCAAATATTTTTGGATGGATTGCTGCCAGGAACGTCGCGGCGGGTTGACGTAGAAAACTTTAAATGAATGAACGTCTTCCGATAGGTCGCATATATCTTCATTTCAATGTAGTCTGACTCGTAATACGGTGTCAAGAATGGATTTTCATTACTGATTAAGTATTCTTCAAGTATAATGAAAAACGATACAAAAGGTCGATTTGCTTTTATTTTTTCACATTTTTTGATGATTTGTATGAGAAATATGACGCCATCGACATTTTGTGATAGCAATACAGGGCGTTCGCGCAAAAAGACTTATAAGAAGTACCTGGGAAACGGGTTTATCGATTAATTTAAAATTTAGGGATTCAAGTAAATGGACACTGATCTACAATCTGCAAATTTTCAGAGCGGTACCATTTCTTGTTATATCAGACATCGACTATATAACTGGTGTCGTTTTAATTTCTTTTATTGAAGGGCAATGTTTTTCAAGCATCTCGTGTTGAGATTTGTTTGTCGTATTCAAAATTAATCACCATTGAACAATTTTTGGAAATTCCAAAAAGCAAATTGGTTAGACTTTGAGAATTTCATCTTAAATAGAATTGTACCCTTCAACGAAGCAAAATGCAATTTGAATGAAGAACTAAACATTTGAATTTGGGAGGCTTTTACTTGATAAAATTCCATTATCAATAATAAAAACAAGTAATGTGTTTTTCAGAATTTTACTCAATAATTATGATTCGTAACGCGTTTCACTACACCGTAGCTTCTTCAGACGAATGAATGTACAGAAAATAAGAATGAGAATATAAATTTCTTGAGTAATTAGAAGCTTATTGGGTTGCTTCTTCTCAAGTGGTTATTCATGACAGGTATATCCAATAAAATTAAGGAATAGATTGCTCCCGGAAGAGATTCAATAGAGGTGAAGGGCTTAAATCGACTTGTTCATTGATGAGTCTATCTGAGTGTTTGTATTTGTAGATCTAAAGTTTCTCAAAGATCTACTCCTTCCAATATTTATTATCTATATGCAAAATTTCAAACTGTGGGTCGAAGGAGTGATTATTTTCTAAGAGATGATTCACGTAATTTGAATCTGACTTTTATTCGAAAATTTGCGTTTATGTTCCGATATTCTAATATTAAAATTTCTATGTGTTCTACCAATGTAGAAATTATCACAGTCATTGCAATTCAATCTATAAACACCTGATTTATTGTTTTTACCTGATTTGGTTTTATTATTTTTATATATTTGCCTAAATTATTATTAGTTTGGAAAGATATGTTGAAATTATTGCTACTCAAGAATGATTTCAGTTTTTCACTTGTAATGCCAACGTAGGTTATGGTGTTGAATTTTGTTTCAATTTATCGACAGGGTAAACTTCATTCAATGCGATCCAACTTTTTTTTCATTTAAAATATTATTCATTAGTTTGGGATTGAAACCATTATTTTTGGCAATTTGTTTAATCAAATTTAATTCTTTGTTGAAATTTTCTGGTGATAACGGGATGTTAATCAATCTATGAATAAAACTATTGAATGCTGACATTTTATGTGGATACGGATGACACGACGAGTTATGTATTATAATATCTGTATGTGACGGCTTATGGTAAATTGCGAAAACATGTTTTCCATTTTCATTCGAAATTGTTACGTCTAAGAAATTTATCGAATTATTGCTTTCTATTTCGGTTGTTTATACAATTTTTGGATGTAACGAATTTATATGATTTTCGAAAATTTTAACTGTCTATCTGTTCCTGTGAAGCAAATAATGACATCATGTACATAGAGATACCAGTATAAACAATATTTACTGAGTGGATGATTATGAATTAATTTCTCTAAATTATTCATGAATATTTCTGCTAACAAAGGACTTAACGGATTGCCCATAATCAAGCCGTCTTCAATAGTATAATATTTGTTATTGAAATGGAAATAATGTTGATCTAAACAAATTTGTAATAATGAAAGAATATCTGATTTGATGATAGTATTGACATGATCCTTTTCTAATAATTCTTCAACTAAGTAGTACGTATCTTCCGGAGGAATATTGGGAAATAGATTCTTAACATCGAAAGAAATGAGTTTGAAATTAGGTGGTATAATGGTATCTTTGATATTGGCAATTAGTTCGTTTGAATTTTCGACCGAAAATTTAGATTTAAAATTGCAATGTTTTATCAGAAAGTCGTTAAGTTTCGAAAGTTTGAAAGAAGGTGCAGCATAAGAAACAACAGTTCTAATAGGGTAATTAGGTTTATGAAGTTTTATCAACGAATATAATTTGGGGGATTGTGGATTGGAGTTAATGAATTTATATTTTTCGTGGTCTGTAATTAATGATTTTGCTGTCGAAATTATGTTTTTAACCACTTTCCGAAATTTTGCGGTAGGATCCTTAGTTGATGTTATATAGTTTCCGGCTGTTAAGAATTCTTCAGTTTTTGAAAAGTAATCGGTTTTACTAATCGCGATGACGGTGTTACCTTTATCTGCTTTAATGAATACTAAATCGTTCTTGGTACTATTTTCACGAATTGTTTTCATTATCTTATAATCGGAATTGCAATGAGGTGATAATTTCGAAAAGTCTCATTTGATGATTTTTGCTGTATGTATAATATTTGGAGTTTTTGAGAATGATTTTGGAGTCCTATGCCTAACTGTTCAAAATTAGTTTTATTATGTTTTGGATGTAAATTATATTTGAATCCTTTTTCTAATAGATCTATTTGTGGTTGTGTAAAATCGGTATCAGTTGCATTAGTGAATCTGTCAAAAAATGTATGGTCTGAAAATTTATCAGTTGAAGGTTTGGGTGGAGAAGTTTTGAATTTAAGTGAATTTAACTTTTTCTGTTGTTGCTGAAACTTTTTATGAATCAAAATTTTGACATCGTATCTGGATTCAGAGTCTAAAATATCAAACTCCACAGGGTGCAATCTAAACAATAATTCCGTATGGATTACCTTCAAATATATGTTGGCAACGTCCCTCCTGTTCTACTGGATCTTCATATCCTCTTTAATTCCATATGCGTTGACCTTTCTCGATTGCTCTTCTTGCAGGTCCACTGTTGGTATGTGTCCCCAACCGTATATAATTGGGAGTCAATCTATTCTTCAAGCACATTGAGTAGAACCATATATTCTGAGTGTGAACTGCACATCTTAGTAGTATTTTGAAATACCACAAAGCCAAAAAGCCGGTATCAGCTTTCTTTAACATTTGAATTTGGGAGGCTTTTACTTGATAAAATCCCATTATCAATAATAGAAACAAGTAATGTGTTTTTTGAAATTTTACTTAAAAAAAATGATTCGTAACGCGTTTCACTCAACTGTAACTTCTTCAGACGAATGAATGTACAGAAAATAAGAATGAGAATATAAATATAAATGTTCTTAAGTAATTAAAAGCTTATTGGATTGATTCTTCTCAAGAGGTTACTCAAATCTGAGTCAATACTTCTGGGCTGAGAAGATAACACATAATTCTGGAAATTTTTAGTGAAAAATCTTAGCCTAATGGTGGTTAATTTCAGTAACATAAATCTTTAAAAGGCCTGAAAAAGTAAATCCTAATAAAAGAAATTAGAAAGTACACAATGCCATTTGAACAACAAAGTTGTTGTCTATGTCCGGTATGATCAGAAGTAATACCGTTCTGAGAACGATTGGACTTTGTAGATCAGTATCCATATAGTATAATACCAAAATTTGACCCGTTCCCCAAATATTTCTTATGGTCCGTGTAGCGCGGACACCGTGTATTAATCGAAAATTTCCATGTCTGAAACATAATAACTGAGTGAATTCCCATACAAACTTTTCAATCCCTACGTCAACCAGTTGGTGATAATTCAGTTTAAAATTGAGACTATAAATTTAATCTTTCTTTAGGAGGTCATACAAAAATTCTGGAACACTATTTTTAATTTGTGATCAAGATCCTTAACATAATTCTCATGTCTTAAACTAAAACTGAGAGAAGATTCATATAACACATATTTCTGATAATGTGTTCTTGAAACAGAAACATTTGCTGTATCAACTTTGAACTTTAGGAGAGGGAATTACTATGTTTCCGAAAATTTGATAATTTCACCTAAACTGAAACAAGTACGCGTACCTAGTAAACAGCCTGTATATATTCGGTAATTAATATTTATTCAAATGGATTAAATCCTTCCAATCCATCATCAATCATTTACTACGCTGCAGTTTTTTCAGAAGCTATAAATATCGGATATCAAACAATTAGAAAATAAAATGGGTTATCATTTCATTTAATAACTAGCTTGAGAACAGTTTTTACAGTTTTGACAAATGAACGACTGAAAATAAACCCAACATTTAAACTTCAGAGGCGTGTGACACCATTAAAATTATGGATAAATGAATTCTTTTCCGCTACGCACGATTTGGTTCCGCCTGGTAAGCTGAGGAAATAATTCTCTCTATTGCTCGTATACATTATTTATGACGTATCTGAGGTAGCCCTTATTTGTTTCATTTTTCCTAGTCAAGAGCAACACGCGTCTGTCTACTATCGATTATTAAGTGTGTGAAGGTTGGACGAATAGAAATTTTTCTTTCTGGTGCTCAACCCATTTCTATCCCGTGAAATGATGCAATGGAAAGGTCGCATAACTACTATATAAACCAACGCATAGGAAATGTAGGCATAGTCAACATACCCTTGTCTTGACCACTACAATCATAGCAGAATGAACGCCTTCGTAAGTTAATTTACTTACATTATTTTTCTGTGTGTTAGTGAATAACAAAAATGGTGTGTGTGGTTTCATTCACCGTGAGATTTAATACAAAGTTTGTGAAATTAAGTGCTGATTCTTCAGAAACTCAATTAACCGTTCCTGTTACTTTTTATTTTAATTTCAATTGATATTTGAACTACAGAAAATTATTTTACGTGCTCTCTCAGTATTAGAAAGAAGTGTAGAAATTATTTTCATGACTCGGAAGAAATGATTCTGGTACTAACTTACAATAGTAACTGAACGAATTGATTTCAATACGTTTCTCTTTGTATTTCGCAATCAAGATTCCTTTGAATATAAAACGAACCAATCAATATTTATTCGTTTGCCATCGCAGAAGTGAATTGAATGTGTCAAATTCGATAAATTTGAATCTTTCAGAGATCTTTCAAGCATTTGATCGACGATTTGCATCAATCGTCCTTCAATTCTATATTCACCAGCTTTCAGAAAGTGGCGCGTATTCAACATGATGATTGCCCAAACGAAATGTCGAATTTATTTTGACATTCTCTTATGATTTTATTTCGGCATTCATAATTCGTATTGTTTTCTAATGAATCAGAAAATATAAAAATATTAATACTGAATATGAAACAAATATCCTTAGCTAGCTTGAAATGACGATAGGTGACACACAGCGTCGCAAAGCATAGATATAAAATTTCATGTTCTCAACTTTGAAACTCAGCGGATTCTATACAAAAACCACTTTGCTCTCACCCACAATGATAGGTGTGGATTTGGTTGCAATTTGACGAATAGTTTGTTACACAGATTAAGATGCGATATAATGTTCACTCCTTCACCAAATTATGGAGTCCAAAAGTCGAATGTTTCGTTTTTCTATATTACAAAAACAAACTTGTTTCTAGGGAAAATCATACTATATATTAATCAAGGTATTCAACTAACTTTGTGCCAAGTTTAATCCAAATTCGTTCAGCCGTTCTTGCGAGTTTGAGTAACAAGGATCTAAACATACAAACTTTCAATTTGATTGAAATTATCTTCGAATTGTACATTTCAGATTGAAACAACTAGGTAATATAATGTAGTAACAAATGTCAACACATAATTCTGATGGGGACAGATCACTTGGTTTTTTGAATCCTCCCAGCTTGAACTCATTCGACAGAGGGGCGAACAAGACTTCATTTTCGAGGGGATTTCATATATTTAACCCTTATTCTATTCCACCAAACTTTACGTTTAGTTTCAGTACATGAATGTGTGACACCTGTGATTTTAGATGTAATGCTTTATAATAGCGACAAGCTAATATTAGTAGATATTTTGAAGGAATGAGTGGCTTCACTGATAAGATCAGTCTTTTCACGCACGTTGTTATTCAGTCGTAGATGCGTTTCGTTTACAAAAAAATAATAAAGCAAATAAGATGAACACGATACCATTGGGAAGCCAATTCAATCCTCTTCAAAATAGGGTATCACATGACTACCCCTACGTGTTGATACTATGAGGAAGAAAACCACACAGCGGAAGGGATTTGTGCCGAAGAGGACTAAAAATCGAAAAAAATTGAAAAAAAGATGATGAATTCGAATAAATTTCCATTTACCTGTTTGAAGAACACTTAACCTGAATGAAAAATTTCTCACTACGTGTTGATGAAACAATAAAATATAACTTATAAAAATAGTTTACAATCTTCAGTTTCATTTCTGAATTTCAAATATACATCAAGCTATTCGATAGGATTACCATTACCTCAATAACAACGCCGAGTTACATTTCTTTCATAATGAGTATGGAGAAAAAAGCAGTTATATCATTGTTACTTCAAATTTCTCCCAGTTATATTCCTCGTTACTTCGGTAATATCCGAACAGAAATTCTCGTGGAATAAAGGCTACGCCATAAAATGCGATGAAAACTACATCTCTAAAAATGTATTCAAACTGTGGATAAAACTGAGGATTTGCAACTTGTTTTGTTCAATAGAGAATGAAGTCAGGGGAACGAATAGTAGTGATTATCAGTTATTGAAAATTATGAATATTCATTTTCGGAATAATATGTATTATAAATGAATATTTTGTTTCGTTTCAGATCATCACCGTTTTGGCATGCGTTGCCGCAGCTTCAGCCGCCCCAAGCCTATTAGGAGCAGGGTGTTGTGGGGGAGCTTCAGCACTTCTCATTCCGCCTAGTGCCATAGCCACAGTCTCTGGTCCAGCTCTTGGTTTGGGTATTGCAGGACCAGGTCTCATAGGAGCTCGAGGTCTCATTGGAGCTTCAGGACTCATTGGGGCTCCAGGTCTCATAGGAGGTCCAGGTATCATAGCAGGTCCAGCTGCCATAGCCGCCCCAATTGCTGTAGCTGCTCCAGTTGCTACTGGAGTAGCTGCTATCACTGCTGGAGGTGGTTCAATTGCCGCCACTGGAGCAGGAGCTGCCATCAGAGGACCACCAACTGCTCCAGTAGTAGTAGCTGGACCTTCTGGAAAAATCGCTGCTGATGGTCTTTGGGGTCCCACCGCTAATATTGGTGGTTTAGGTGCTCTGGGTGCCATTGGAAAAGCATGGTAGATGACAGGGGAACAAATACAATGGCATTATCTGACCACGACTGATCTATGACTTTGTGATAAAATTTCTATGAAAAAGTCTTAATTTTTTGTATGTATTAAGAATATAGTTCAATATATGATCTTCCCAACATCGATTTTACTTTATTTCCTACGGGACTTGCGACAATTGAAAATTTGGAACAAAAGGCAACACAGGGAACCTTATCAAGAATTCTATGATGAAAAAATAAAAGAGAAGACAACGAACATTCACATTGTAATACAATTGATATTTAGTTATGTTATCGTAATCATGACTATATATTGACTGGTAAATGAGACAGAATATTGATTGATTCCGTGATAAAAGATATTGAAACTTAAAAGGAATGAAGTTGAAAACTATGAGAAATCTTGTTTCAGAAGCAGACACAGTAAGATCATCTCAAAAGTCCCTATCTCCACCATACGCACTCAACCTCATATGGACTATTTTCTCTCATGCTTACAAAATACGAAAATTCCTTGATCTATCCCATTTATTTCTTGTATGGATTATCTAATCGCTACCTAAGGAGTTTAATTTTAAAAAGTAATTGAAAAACCTATTTATAGAAGGTTTTGCAAATTGGTAATCGGATTAAACTATCACCTATCCCAGTATCTTCCCGCTGCTTGACATCAGTGATCGAATATATTCAATCGTTCCAACAGCGTATCAAGAGTTTAATTCTTACTTGTACTAATACTGTTTAGGAATAAATTAATAACTGTACACATCGTCAAGATTATTTGGTGTTATGATTCAGAGCCATGCTAGGATTTAGTACGGGTATCCAGTTTTATATACAGGGTGTCTCAGGTATACCAACCTTTATTTCTACAGGAGATTTCAAAATACCTGAAAAAAAATGCCCACGAACATATGTTTGAAAGTCCTCTGCTCTCGAGGTAGTGGATGTTGCCAGATATTTTTTAATTTCTGTTGGTATCTCTTGTAATTTTGAAGGGATCTTACTCCAATTCGCAGAAAATTTTTGAAAAAATGTTTTACTCGTCACTTCATCAGATATGTAGTAATTGTGAAAATATATAGAGTGATATTCTTTTAGGGTCATGCTATCTTAGACCACTTCAAAATTATAGTTTAGTACTTCATTCGTATTCTCAAAAATAATCATTGAAAAATCTTCCATTTTATAACTTTTGTCTTCTGAAATTATATGATATGATATTTGGGAATCGCAGCTGTTTTGGCGTAAAAACATGAATTACATGAAAAGGCACGCGTTTTCGTTTTTGAATAAACGGAAGTAAGGGCCGCTAACCTGTAATACGAACTATACGGGACTATTACGTCATTTTGAGATTGAATATCAAAGTGTTCATTTCATCTAATGGAAATTCAAATGATTTGTATCTTTTTCGGCCATCATATAACAGGTACTTTTGAGTGAAACCTGATCTTGCTGGTCTCCACAGTAACATACAGGAAATATGTGATAATTAAAGTTAATTTTTGTCATATTTTTTCGTATTTTGAATTCAAATTTTTTGTTTTCCTTGAGCGTTCGTTAGGTGAAACCGGACGGTTTCAACCAGCCAAAGACAATTCTGGACCAGATAGGTTTATCAGGACCCCGATAAATGAAACATCTATTTTGCATGAGGTTCATAATAATCCGAGAATCAGCAATCGAAAGCTTTATCTACAGGCTGGCGTATCATATTCGATTGTATCGAGAATTTTGAATGAGTAATTGTTATCCTCCTACCATATCCAGGATTCAAACCCTCAAAGCTCAGGAACTACCGCCAAGCTGCGAATTTTGCTATTGACTACTACAGAGATGTGCTAAGAATGCTGATTTTTGTAGGAACATTTTATTACATGCGAAGCCGAGTTAACGCTAGAGCGTATTATAGATTTCTATAACGAGTGGAATGAAGGAAATCCCCATATCACAATTGAGCGTAGCTACCATTGGGGTGGTTGGTATGAAGGCAGATTGTTGTTGTTGGAGATAGTAACTATAATTAAGAAATTGAATTCTCTAGCATTCTTTGACTTCCTGCAGAACAGCCCGGTTGATTTTTTGGATTATGTGCCTTGTACGAGCAGAAGAAGAATGTGGTTTATGTATGATAGAGCTTCCCGTATTTTGAACTTATAGTCTGACATCATTTGAAACAAGCCCATCTCAATAGATGGATTGGTGTAAAAGGTTCTGTAACTTGGCCTCCACGATCGCCCAGACTACTTCGTCTGGAGGCTATGCTCACAACTTGTTAGTAAGATACAGGTATCGCATGCACGAATTTTGTAGTATTGAATAAAGAACACTTACTTTATTTCATTAGTTTAGAGATTTTTCGTGTATTGTTTAAGTTTTACCCACTAAATTCTAATTTCCACTGAATAAAATGATCACTCTCTATACCCCAACTAAAATGGAGTGGAAAACACCATTTTTCTAGCTTTTGTGAAAAATTTTGAAAACAGTTTGGCTCCCTTCTTCGAATTACTACTCTTTAAAAAAAATCTTGGGAGGTTTCTTCAGATTGGAAGACCACTTTTTTGTTGAAGATTCAAGAGCGTCCTAAACTCTCCTATGTCTTTAAGTAATATTTTTTTTTGATGAGTAGTTCCGTCAGAATATTTTTCTTCCGTAAAAATTCATGAAAATAGGCTCTCACATCATCGCATGCTCCTTCGGCCAGAGAGGACGAATACTTTTTTCCTTTCATTTTCTTTTTGCCCAAGGATAGCTTCATTGATGAATTGATATAGATTATACTAATTTTATACAGGAGTGACTCAAAAAAATTATTTGAATATTGTGATTTTAAAAAAATATCATATCTTGATTTTTTCAAATGGAACATCCTGTATTTTATTATTCATGTCAACGCATAAAATATTGTGCCATATTTTTGCAGAAGTAACCTTATCTTTATCTTCGATCCGTTGCGGAATAAAAAAAATAAACTAAAACAATAAATTCAGAGGTTGCGAAAGAAGGGTTTATTAGTACATATCATTTTACTTGATCATAGAAATGGAGATATTTTAAGGTAGTCGTGTATGAAATACGTAATAGATAGATTTTTGGTGAGATGATCTACAAGGTGTTGAACAATTTCAATAAGTCTTCGAAATGTTGCCCGTTTCTTTGTAGACACAACTCAATCCTTCTGAGGAAAGACCGTGAACTCTCGACAACATTTGCGGATTAACTGACTGAAAGGCATCGACTATTCTCTGCCTCATATCCAACTGTGTTGTGGAAAAATCTGGTAAACGATGCCCTTAATATAACCCCACAACAAAAACTCTAGACTTGTAAGGTCCAGAGACCTAGCTGGCCATCTAACAGAACCACCACATCCTATCCATTTGTTTGGAAATACATGATTCAAATGCTCCCTAACCTGATGTGAGTGATGTGCCGGTGCTCCATCCAGTTGAAACCATAAATCTTGTCTTATATGCTCTGGTACATCGGTAAGTACCATTGGTAGATGATTTTGCAGGAAATCTAAATACATTTCACTATTGAGGTGCCCGTCGAAAAATTGCGGCCCAATTAGATATCCATCTACTACAGCGGCCCATACATTCAAGGAACAACGATGCTGGTGATCTATTTGTCTTATGAGGTGTGGATTTTCCGTGGCGTAATATTGAAAATTGTGCCTGTTAACAAGCCCATTCTTGTGGAAAGTTGCCTCGTCCGAGAAAAGAACTCTTCTAAACATATTTGATTTTTCGCTACTTTGTCACTTGCCCAATTGCAAAAATGTATTCGATTTTCATAATCTTGATTGTTCAGTTCCTGGTGCAGATGTACATGATATGCATGAAATTTATTCACTTTCAAGATTCTCTGGACGGAAGTTTGGCTTATATCTGTTAACTCTCTTTGGCTTTTATATGGGTCCTCTGTCACTGTCAACAACTCTGATAACTGGTTGTCTTCAGCTGTAGAAGTTTTTATAATCGAATAGTTTGTTATTTGAGGAAAATATTCTTTTTTCACACCATCAATTCGGTTTCAGAAAAGCACGTAACACCGCGGATGCCATTCTCGAGTTCATCGATAACACGCTCAACTGTTTTGATTTAGGTTTTTATTCACTCTCTCTATTTTTGGACCATACAAAGGCCTTTGACTGCGTGGCTCGCTTCTGATGCGGAAGCTTTCTCGGTATGGGTTTGATACAAATAGTTGTAAACTTATTTTGTCATTTCTAACTGATTTCGAACGGTTTCTGTGAATGGCTGTTTCTCGGGTAAGGAGAAAGTTGAAGTTAGAGTATCACAGGGTTCTGTGATGGGTCCTTTATTATTTCTCATCTTTATCAATGATTTTTCGTATAAGCTGAGTGGCTGCTTTCACATTCTGTTTGCTGATGACACTACTGTACTAGTGATAGTTTGGTGGAAGCTAAAGAAAGGTTTGCGCATACGGAGTCGAGGACCTTGGAATGGTTTTTGGGTAATTTATTGAGCATGAACAACAACAAGACTGAAAGAGTTGTATTTGGTGTTAGAGCTCTTAAGGCTAAAAGTGTTCTTTTTTTAGGTGTTGATTTGGATTTGTGACTCACTTGGGGGGTTCATTGAGATGTGCTTGCTAAAATAAATTGCAAGAATGCATTTCTCTTGCGAAGTTTGACATGCTCCTCATATAGAAGGGTACTGAGAACTGCCTATTTGGCCCTTATTGAGACATATTCGAGATACAGTATCCCTAGCTTTTTTGTACTTGTGTGTCTACTCTATGCTCATAAAACCAACAATTAGTAACATTAAACAGCCAGTTTCATCCCCATAGTACCAGAGGTAAAGTTATGATATTTTTAAAATTACAATATTCAAATAATTTTTTTGAGTCATTCCTGTATTTAATGACGATAATCTATTTCAATTCGTCAATAAAAATATCTTTTGTCAATAAGAAAACGAAAGGAAAAAAGTATTCATCCTCTCTGGCCGAAGGAGCATGCGATGATATGAGAGCCTATTTTGATGAATTTTTACGAATTAAATATTGTGACGAAACTGCTCACCAAAAAAACTTATTACTTAAAGACATTATAGCAGAGTTTAGGCCGCTCCTGAATCTTGAACAAAAAAGTGGTCTTCCAATCTGAAAAAACCATCCAAGATTTGGAACAAAAATTAAATCTTCAAGAGTGTATGAGGTACAGAGCACCGCGCCACTAGTGAATCAACCAGTATAATTTTTTCACGCGAAAATGGTTGAGATTTCGAAAAGTTTCGGAAATAAATAAAATATAATCCGAAGATCTTTTCAATAAAAATTTTTGAAAAGACCAATGGTGCACTACACTGTCATTTTGATGGGATGAAAGTATCATAACTTCGAGAAAAATATCTCTCTGTATATTCTCTTAAATACTGGACACATCTAATCAATAGATGAGTAAACGAACTGGTTGTCTAAATCCCTTGAAAACTACCCTGTATTTCGAGAACAGAGAACTGTGGAGCATATGTTCATGGGCATTTTTACCATGTTTTTATTATTAGTAATCTCCTGTAAAAGACATTGACAGCATACCTGATGATACCTGATAGTTACACGATAGCTAAGTCAGTCAAACTCATCGGCTGCTGAATGATATTGCTTCATAAGTTACGACCTACAATAACAGTAATTTCTCTGAAGTATTCTATGTGATGTCTGTCAAAAGAAGCTGCTATAATAACATATACGTAACATATAATTCACATGCATTAATCTAACAAACAATTTTCACCATAACGAATTTGCGTATGCTAATCCCGCTCAATTGTAGCAACCCTTTCGTGTTCCAGCTTCGCCGATCATCCAAGAACAAGTTCATATCGAATACGTCCCAGTAAAATTACATTTCCGGTCCGACCGCGTATACAACAATACCGTTGTCGGAGCGGAAACGGCTCTCGCAATAACGTATGCGAACCAATTACAAAATGGCCTTTGAAAGGGTGGACTAACGGCTAGCCTCGCCAATAATGCACAGCGTTTTCAATTACACTCACTCTCTGCGGTGCTGGGCTCGATAAACGTTGAATTTATGAAGCGATTTCGATCAATGCCATTAAATGGAATGTACATTAGCGGTTGTTTCGTTAATAAATTCCAAGTTGTAGCCGAGATATGCACTGTCTTTCATCCTGATTTGTTTCCTGGAATCGAAAAGGCACGCTAGAGCCTTTTGGACGTTTGAATCAGCAAGTTGTTAACGCAAATTTGTACGAGATGTGAATGAAAGGGAATAGTTCGAAATAAAGAAAAACAGACCTTTTGAGGAACCCAGAACACGTAAAATTCGAATCTCTATAGAGTTTGTACGCTTGAATTAGTAAAATATTGCACCTATGTGATGTGAAAATCAAATGCTCAATCCAGTAAAACAATAAGTTTAAAGGAGTCAAACATGCCTTTCGAACAGATCCCTTCAGCGAACTAGTGAAGACAAATGGATCGATGAAAGACCCATACCTCTGCGTCACAGGTTCCAGGAAATAAACATTCAATCTTCTTGCTAAGAAACACTGCACAAAAGGTCAGTCTCTGGATTGAATCTCGAATCTTTTCAGGTTGATGCAGGAGTATCCCATGGCTCCATACTTTTGCCAAAACTTTTTCTCCCATATTTCTATTTGGGTTTAAGGACGACTGGTGTCCCCATAGCTGTTGATAAGTCACCAACAGAGCATACCACTGCAGTCATCCTTCATAAATATATATATATATATATATATATATATATATATATATATATATATATATATATATATATATATATATATATATATATTAAGAGGAAGTCTTTGCTGACTTGAGTAACTTAAGGAGTAACTTAATTATTGCACTAGCAGAGAATGAAAGACTTCGACTTCTTGAGTAGAAGAAAAGAGAGTCTTTCATTTTCTGCTCGCAATAATTAAGTTACTCTACATCTACACATCAAATTGTTCTCATTTAGCCAAAAATCTCTATTAAGACTATGCACGTGCAGTCGTTTTGACAACCGGGAATTTTTCTAACCAAGTACTTAGTAAAAATTGACAAAATATCTAGAAATCATATTGGTAGACCACCAGACCACAACACCACTGTTTCCTTACAGCAGTTTTAGGTATACTCAATTTCCACCTCAATCTCCGTTTAATAGATGAGATTACCTCAATGAGAGTAAAATAATTGACTGAAAATACAAAGAGCACTTATTCATTGTCAATTCTTGTTTTTGCCATTCTCTGGGGAATTGTTACCTTGATTGATACTTACCCTTCAGGTACTCAGAAATTTTAATTTATTGAAATAATTCATTATCAGAATTTAACTGTTTTAGGCAAATTAAAGGCCCATTTCTTTCTTTTTTCTTTCACATTTAAAGCTCCCTTCCTGGAATACTAGTAAAAGTAGGATTTTTAGTGTTTTATAACGTTTTAAGTGATTTTGACACATATAGTTTTTTTTTTGTAATCTTGAATTAACGTAAATGGGACCTTCTGTCCCTTTTCGAATTCAATTTTGACTTGAAAAGTACTTACCGTTCGTAAATAAATGACGCACCTTGGTATGTTGGTTGCTCTGTGAAAGTCTGTGCACGGAAACTACTCAGTAGATCATTTGTAACAAATCCATCACTTTAGATGACAGACATGGCACTTGTGTGAGAAAAATTTCCGGTTGACAAAACGACTGCACATGCATAAGATTTTTGGCTAAATGAGAGCAATTTAATGTGTAGATACTCATCACAAAAATGCTAGTTATTAACCTAGGAATACAAACGTCAGTTTCTGTGAGCACTTTACTATTATTCAATGTCAACATAATCATAATTGCCATATTTTGTAGCACTCCTCAAGTCGAAAGCTTGAGTAGAAGAAAAAAGAGTCTTTCATAATTAAGTCACTACTAGAGGGTTTCACCCCGACGAGTTGCCCATATATCTGATTTCATGAAAAAATATAAATCCACCACCCGGTAATTAATACCATTGCCAGGCAATGATTATAATCAAAACATATCCTGGAATAATTATATATTAGGATAACATTAAATGTTATGAGAATATATCAATCCACCAGAATATATACATACTATAGCATCATCAGACAATGATATCAATGTACCAACGAGTAGTGTCAGAGGCTTTCTTCCCGGAAAAACCCAGTGTACGGACCTTAGTCAAGTAACACTGAATGTTACTCATTAATAGTTTCCTTTGTGTGAAGTGGTGAACGATCGAATAGAATACTGCTCTGAATATAAATATGCCAAAATTGTCAGTTAATTATATTACATTTCTATAAACAAATAAATAAAATATGAAATGAGATTCTGAGCAGTAGAAACTAAAGAGAAAACCTATGACTCTACCTCATTATTTTTTCGGAAAGAAACCTACGAAGAATATTACAAGATTTGATGACTGTTATCTTTTGTAACTGTTCAAACAAATTTTTCTTCAGACCAAAATCTCAATACCTACTTTTGTGAAGATTTCTAGGAATAACACCTGTTGTGGAAATAAGGAAATAATAATCGGTAGAATAAATATTTTTTCATTTTCCACATTTTTTAATCTCGTCGCCATCATATATTTAGAAATTTTTTCATTGTATATATATATATATATATATATATATATATATATATATATATATATACATTTCAGAATGGAGTTCTTACCTAATTTTCTGAAAGAAAAGAATGTTTTAAGCGGTTAGAAACCTATAGCTATCAGCTGGGATCGTATAAAGGTTTATCATCCATTCCGATTCCTAAAAAAACCATAAGCACATGATTTTCGTCGGTTAGCACGTTAGCCAGTTTGTGAGTAATTGAACAATTTGG
Source organism: Cryptolaemus montrouzieri (assembly GCA_013387265.2). Lineage (NCBI taxonomy): Eukaryota > Metazoa > Arthropoda > Insecta > Coleoptera > Coccinellidae > Cryptolaemus > Cryptolaemus montrouzieri. Next base: position 66,369,846 of record JABFTP020000001.1, on the reverse strand, counting down.
TCATATTTTCGCGCGGAAATTTTGTTGGGGTCAGGAACACGCGTGTACAATGACTTAATTCATTATGTTTTCGATAAAAGCTGTTTTCTAACTCCGTTCGGCAAATAACGAAGAAACTTTTTATATAGTTGTATTTATCTAGGAGCACAATTGATATCTAATAATCCTTCCATAGCACTGAAAGTTTGAATATAGCTTACTTTTATCTTCGTAAGGATTCTTCTCGCAAAAGTTCAAAATTTATATTACCCATAAATGAAATGAATCTTTTGTTAAACTTCATCCTCGCGGCTACAAAATACCATGTTCTTATATTGAGCTAATATAACAGTGTAACAATGCTGAGAATTATTGAATTGCTTCTTTACTGTTTCGTTTCGAGTCTGCATGCCGCTGTACTTGAAACAATATCATTAACTTGTCACATGGTTACGAAGTCGTTATCTGAAATTTCAGGTTGGGAATAATACAAATTCCAAGCAGCGAATTGATTTAAATTTTTCTCTTGCCAGAATAATGTTTCCGCAAGTCGGAATGATCCCCCGCCTTCCTCTCAAGGATTAACTTCTGAAATAAAAACATCATGGCTGGGTTTCCCCCCCATCTAATTATGGCTTTAAACTCCAGCAAACGCATAAAGTCATATATATGTAAATGCCGACCGAATTTCCATTTTGGATGCTGTAAAACGCCGCACGGCAATTATTGAAATAGTTTGTGCTACAAATAGCACGTCGTATATCATGCACTTTTTTCAACATATCCGGATGAATTATTCATCGCTTCCGGCACTGCATATAGTGCCACGTCCAGTGTCCAGATTTGATCTAAATCAAATAGTTCCAGTTTCAAACTTGACAGCTTCAATATAAAATCAGACCGAATACATAAAAAATCGGTATTCGTTTGTTCGTAGTTTATGCGCTGCCAACCGTTATTCGATTACGCTAAGATTATGTCAACTTATTGCTGAAACTTGCGCCAACGTGATATGCTAATATAGTTCAATTAACTCTCAATTGGTTGTAGCCATGCCGCATAGATAAAAAGAGTATCGAAGTGTCATTCAACGTTATTGTCAGCTTAGAATGTATTCATTGCAGGGGAGGCCAAAATACTGGATCAGGAAGGACAATGAAACAACTTCAGAAAAATCACTTCTCCGTCAGCTTTCTTTCAATAGAAGACTGTATTGTTACCGTTTCGCACTACGGTATCTCACCATAGATCGCTCTAGGCCCCTCGGAATAAGCGTGTTACCGTGTTAACCACACTTTCTTAATCACAGACTGCCAAGTAGGCCCATCGACCAGGCGAGGCACAGAACGTACTCTGGGCCTACCTGAACCGAGGGTTTAAATATCCGTGCATTTCGGAGACTCTCTAACGTTCTCTTCGACGACCTCTCCGAATACACATTGTCTCAGAACACCGGTTGCAGCACGCGTTGCCACGAGTCGACTTTCCGTACCCACGCCATATTGCCAAACCGCCGTTGTTTACCAACGAACCACGAGTTTTATTTCATTTTAAATTTACGTTCAGAAAAAGTGTTTGTGTTAACCATCAGTGTTTCCATCGTGTGTGTGACCCCATCCCGGTAGCAGTATGGTAACAAGATTTATCTTCAAGCTACCTTTTCAAACAGTTATATCTTTCAAGGATGGACGGACTGAGGAAATCTTGTTAACTGAATCAAGATATATGATGAGGTATATAGATAGCTTCATAATGAAGATATTGGTGTTAAGCATTTAATACGAAGGCCTTAAGTATATGTCTAGGTAGGCAATGCACTTTCAGGAAGTTGCAGCTCCATTAAAAGCATTTGACTCATACAAAATAATTTCTAGAACAGCCTACGATTATACCGGTAGTCTGCAGAGGCTGAGTCAGGATAACAGTCTGAGTATTGCGTGAGGAGGATAATGAACTCACCACCACAGCGATAGGTGTCTAGTTGAGAAAGAAACTTCAATCTTGGCAATCAATGTCAGAAGAAATTGAAATTCCACGAAGAAATAATATATGGGAGATGTCAACCCAGATTATTGGGTCCATAATGATTGTAAAACATCTATAGATCATAATCGGCATTACTTGAAAGACTGAACCTGGCCATCGGAGCTCTCGCGGTCTAATAGAGATGGAATTTGAGGAAATATCGCAGGTTATGTATTTTTTTTATTATCTCCTTAGTCGATTTCATAACGTTGCTTGCTACGTAAAATCTTTTCTTAGATTTGTTTAGACATATAGGAAGTTAGATTGTTTAAATATTTTTCTGCTGGTTTTCTTTTTCCATTGTTACAAATTCCTGTCTCAAACCCCCTTCCTTTCACCCTTGCTTTTGGAAATCATGGAATGCAAGAGAGAATGAAGCGGCTAAGCAGAAAAATCTTTGGTACTCTTTATGTACACACGACACTAACACATAAACAGACTAGCTATTGCTAGTGCAATAGCGACAGGGAAACGAGTTTTTTCCTCAGGTTATTTCAATCGTTTATTGAATCATATACAGATAGTATGGTTCCCTGTTACATTTCCTGAGCTCACACTTGTATTTTTCTGACACATACCCAAAATTATATATATATATATATTATATATATATATATATATATATATATATATATATATATATATATATATATATATATATATATATGAATACAATTATTCAAATTTTGTAAATCCTCTCTTTTCTATATATATATATATATATATATATATATATATATATATATATATATATATATATATAATGTCAGAAAAGAGAAAACAGAAAAAACAGAAGTGCAACTAACGGATTTTCTCCAATTAGGCAGAAAAGAAATGAGAAAGAATTAATTTTGGTCTTCGCACAGGACCCTGCCATCTGCGTCCCCACCTACATAGAAAGGGGAAACGTTAGAATAGCCTTACGAATGGTTTAACATGAAGTGTGTTATAACAAAAAGCATTCTCACGTAAGCATTCAGAAGAATATCATGATGTAGGCCTACCATTACTAAAGAAGGCATAAATAGTTCAACAAGATGAAATATCTGAGCGTAATCAACGTAACAAAGCCTTAAGATTACAATTGTTAAGTTTTGTTTTCTCAAGTCTGATATTTTGGTATTCATAAAATTTCAAATTTGTTATATTGTTCTTAGATACGTGGGTTGTTTGATAAACCAATAATTTATTGAGTGTCACGCATCCCTGCTCCCAACTTCCTTCTATCAAGGAACTACGGTAAAATATTGGCCGATCCGCTTCATACACATGGTCGAGGTGACGCCAAGGAAGAGTCTTGGTGGACTTGAGACTAAAGACTAGTTAATCGATTCCGCCGTAACTGAATGATAGTTAATCATGATGATAATAAGAAATTAAACTATGTATTATACTATCACAAGAGATTTATTGAAAATCAGGATTGCAATTTCGGTCTCCTGACCATCTTCAGCGGACAACTAGTATAGATAGAACTAAGGTTGAAAATGCATATATATTTGAACAGGTATATACAAAATTAATAAGGATGCAAATGAAAGGTAATAAACTAATTATGATAAAAGCAGGTATTACTTAAAGATTTCAAATAAGTATAAACAAACCGGGCCATACTGGTCGTTCAGAAGATTATCTCTATAAGGGGTTTGTTGTAGTTTGAAAATTATGGATGGAGAATGATGGCTATTTTCGATATAATGTGAAGCGAGAGTACACTCGTCGGTTCTCTGGTTATTGAAATTTGATTGATGCTCTTTGTATCTCGTTTTGAATGAACGACCAGTTTGATCTATAAAGACGCATTCACAATCCATACAGGACAACCTGTAAACTCAAGCATTGTCAAATTTATTAGTTTTATCTTTTCTATCGTACAAGAAAATAATAATGGAGCCCTAGCGAAACAGCTCACGTATCAACATCCCAAGAAAACTCAAGGAGACTCTTTGAGTCCACTATGGTTCTGTTTAGCTATGAATCAATTGTCCTCAATGCTCAATAGAACAGGATACGGATTTAGGATAAAAGCAGAAAGGAATTATCATACAATCTCCCACCTGCTGTATATGGATGAAATCAAATTATATGCTTCGAACAAGAAGAAATTGGATGATTTGCTAAAACTGTCAGTGAGTTCTCGGCAGATGTTCATATGAAATTCAGGATTGAAGAATGTTAGACCCTGAACATTCAAAAGGTAAAGTCATAGATGGTGAAACACAACTTCCAAACGGTGATATAATACAGTGCATGAGAGAAACATACAAATATCTGGGATACCAACAAGCCAGATTGCTAGACCAAAAACAATCAAAGGAGAAGATTCGTTCAGAATACAGTCAGCGTCTGAAGTCTGTGCTGAAATCGATGTTCAACTCGGGGAATCTAGTCAAGGCAATTAACACCTACGCCATTCCAATGTTGCTTTACTCATTTGGAATAATCAGATGGACTAAGACAGAACTGGATGATATTCAAAGGCAGACCCGAACGATGCTGACAAAGTACAACAACCTTCATCCAAAATCGTCTGTGATACGAACAACTTTGAAGCGGAAAGAAGGAGGACGCGGATTAATAGATATTGTCAATTTACACACCGAACAGAAAAAAAATCTCAGAGAATTCTTCTCAGCAAAATCTCTCACTTCTGACCTCCATAGAGTGGTATCGTTGGCTGATAAGGGATATACACCTCTAAATCTCGCTACCAGAGATGACCTTCTGAATCTACCACTCCTATCAGATACTGAAAAACAAGAGCAAAGGTCAAGAAAGGAATTGCATGGACGACATCACCATGAGATTAATCAACCACACATCGACAAAGAAGCCTCCAACAAATGGTTGATGAAAGGAGAATTATTCGCAGAAACAGGAGGATTCCTTATGGCCATCCAAGACCAAGTGATCGCTACAAACAAGTACAAAAAATTTATTATGAAGGACGGAACATTACAAACAGATAAGTGCAGAAAATGCCATATCAGATCGGAGACTATCCAGCATATTACGTCCGGATTCGAACAACTGGCCAATACGGAATATCTTCACAGGCATAATCAAATGTGCAACATTATCCACCAGAAACTTGCACATAAGTACGGACTTCTGAACACCTTCCAGCCATATTACAAGTATCAACCGGCAGCCGTATTGGAAAAGACTATCAGATTATAACAGCAATGCTGGTGGATGTCGCCGCCATACCGAATAATAACAACGTGCTGAATAAGTTCCAGGAGAAAAAGTCCAAATACACAGACCTTGCTATTGAGATCAAGCAGATGTGGCACCTCGAGAAAATAGATATTGTTCCTGTCATCGTATCCTCCACTGGGTTAATACCCAAAACTTTGCATGATAGCCTTAAGAAATTAGAATTGCATAAGAATACCTATATAGAAATGCAGAAAGCTATAATTTTCAATACATGTAGGATAGTTAGGAAATTTATGTCAAGTATATTGTAATCGAGCCTATTCCCTTTAATTGCTGAATCTGGGAAAGGTAAATTATATCCAGCTAACAGCTGAGATAGTGCATAAGTCCACGATAATGAATAATAATAATAACTTTATTTAGCTTCTTCTACAATGTGAGTAACATCCAAAAAAATCTTTCATGTAAGCAGAATAAGCTAAATAAAGTGAATAAGATAAACAACAAATTTCTTATAAACAAATAATATTCATCCAGTCTAATCATTGAAGGTTGAAGTGAACAAGTACTGCAAATATATAATGATTCAAGCAAATGAAATGAAATGCACTTCAATTTCTATCATGTCAGAAACAACTGATCGAGGCTGTACCATGATCCATTTTGTAATGGAGAACTTGAATGCGGAAACTGATTTGGTAGCCTTAATTTGCGGCGACAGCATCGAATGAGCGTGGAGCAAGGTAATTGAAGCATTTCTGACCAATTCTTCTCGAGGTGAGAGGAACAACATAGCCCTGATGGACGTATCTTGTACGATATCCGTGTGAAATGGCACACTCAAAATTTTTATGTTTGAAGTGATGTACAAGAATTTCGGCGTAATATAGTTGTGTCATGTCAAGTACACGAGACTCACTGAACAAACTATCTGGAGAGTATGTCATCTCTCTCGCTTCTAAACAACTTCCATTTTTTTTTAAATATGTCGTACCCACACCCCACCACACTAATATACTGTACGTTTAAATTGACTGAACCAACGCAATATACAGAATTTTCAGTTGGCTCACATCGCAAAATCACCCCCAGATATTTCACTCGATCAGTCTTCGCAATATAAACTACGTCGCCCTCAATTTCCAGACGATTATAATCTGGTATACCCGAGGCATTAGAACAGAATGGATTGAAATTCGTTGTCTACGGTTTGAAGGTGAGTATTTTAGCACATTCAACAGTTTTATTCATAGATAGATTAACATCCCGCTATCACCAGATAATTTCAACAAAGAATTAAATTTGATTAAACAAATTGCGAAAAATAATGGTTACAATCCCAAACTAATAAATGTTTTAAATAAAAAGTAAAGTAGAATCGCATTGAATGAAGTTTACCCTGTCGATAAATTGAAACAAAAATTCAACACCTAAACCTACGTTGGCATTACAAGTGAGAAACTGAAATCATTCTTGAGTATCAATAATTTCAACATAGCTTTCCAAACTAATAATAGTTTAGGCAAATATATAAAAATAATAAAACCAAATCAGATAAAAACAATAAATCAGGTGTTTATAGATTGAATTGCAATGACTGTGATAATTTCTACATTGGTAGAACACATTGAAATTTTAATATTAGAATATCGGAACATAAACGCAGTTTTTCAAATAAAGAATCAGATTCAAATTACGCGAATCGTCTCCTAGGAAATAGTCACTCTTTCGACTCACAGTTTGAAATTTTGCATACAGATAATAAATATTGGAAGGTAGATCTTTGGGAAACTTTAGAAATCAACAGACACAAACACTCAGGTAGACTCATCAATGAACAAGTCGATCTAAGCCCTTTACCTCTATTGAATCTCTTCAGGGAGCAATCTATTCCTTAATTTTATTGGATATACCTGTCATCAATAACCACTTAAGAAGGAGCAACCCAATAAGCTTTTAATTACTTAGGAACAAATGTTGGCAAATAATTAATGGAATGGTTTGTTTGTCCAAAAAGATATGTTTTTTTGACCATGAGAAAGCCAATAATATTTGGCGTCCTCAAAAACCAGAAATTTCAAAATCAATTTTTTCATTTTGTTATATTATATTCATTATATTTTATATTGCGATATAACAGAAAACTTCGTTTATTTTTATGCACTGTCAGACAAAAAATTGAGGTCATTTCGAAATATTATCTTTTTCTTTGTGCTTTTTTTACCAGCCATACTTTCAAGATCTTCAGTAGTAGAAGAGTGTTGCGTGCACGTTTTATATTTCTGTTCTGATATATTCGGATTTGACAGTTTTTCAGAATCCATTTTCATTACTATTATTATATTATTGAAAATGAACATCAAACCAAATTCCATAAATCTTTATCTTTCTTTCTTCTGCCGAAACAAGCTCTCCCTAATCTAAACTTGATTTATATTCCATTTTTGAAACTCTGCAGAATTCTCTCTCGCTATCAGTCATTCTGAATTTTTTGAATGAAACGTAATTAAAATACTCAATCAATCAAAGGAGAATAATCTCACGTTGAATGAAAGATGACTTCGAAATATAAATTACCTCATTTGAAAGGGAGCGGATCAATCTTCAACGGCCTTTTGAAATATAATATTTTAATAGTTCCGAAGTAGGGATACTCTCTGAATTTGCAATTCTACATTTGCTCTCTTGAGTGCTTTTCAGTAATTCTCAAAGGAGAGCGAAACGAGCATCTTCAATTAGAATTATTGAATTATAGGATATCAGATGTCAAATAAACTGTAAAAGAATATATTAATGAAGTTGTTCTCGACGAGTTTCCAAGTTACTTCTTGATTAATCAATTCCACAAAGAAATGTCATTTCGCCAACATCACCGTTGCTGGTTGATAAATTATATCGACAATATAGGGTGTCCTCGCTAAACTCCCCATTGTGAATATCTGGGGAACAGGCTTATAAAATAGAAATTTTGACATTACCGTAAATTGATACTGATCAAAATTCGCAATTGTTTTCAGAGCGCTACCACTTTCATTTCTAACGGACATCGACTACAACTTTTGCTATTCCAAGAGGCATAGTGTACTTTTTATTTAATTTTTTTGTTATTAAAGATCATTGGTTAGAAACAGTCTTTTGTTAAGATTTGTCCTATCTAAAATGAACAACCATTGAACTTTGATTTATTTTTCAAAATTTTCGGAATTATAGTGTCATCTTTGCCCAAACAAATTAGCTCCAATTTGAGTAGGATTACAACTTTTTTTAGTTTAGTGAGAAAAATGTTATTTTAAGGTCGACGTAGTCTCCGATGCTATTTTAAATACAAGGTGCTCAAAAATCATTTGCCAATTCAATGAAACTAAATTGACCAAAAAACGTTTTTTTACAAATATGGCTACCTATTTTTAGCTCTCATTAGAACCGTATATAGAATTAGTATTGACTAGTATTGTTTTTCTATACTCAAAATGGCTCGTTTCTATTGTATTCGCGATTTTATAGAAAACCTGCAGTACCTTCCGGAAAAGTAAATTATTAGGTCATGGAACATGGGGACATGCACAGTGGATTTGATTCCCATACCAGTTTCAATGTTCCACAATGTTTATATATATTCGATAAATTGATAAATCTAACCTAACCTCATGAAACATGGTACGTTTCAAATACCAACGAAAAAAGACTATAAAGTTGTTAATGAAGAAGATGCATTTACCATTTTCTGCAGTTGCGTGATATAATTTTGCCCGTTAATGAAATTATTCGAAGAATAACATGTGCAACAATATATTTGGAAGAAAATAAACATTCATACATGGCGAAGTCTTGTACAAAAGAAATAAAAAATACCTTTCATTTTCGAATGAGGAGAATTAGGTTGGAATAGTTATAATTGTTAACTTTTTGATCTACAAAAAAACTTATCGAACAAAGGTTTATGATGAGATTCCAAGGGATAATATGAAATCCACATAGATGTATCTTGGTTATTACCGAAGATATAGTGTTTTGTAAATTTTCAACCCTTCCATCCCGATTAGGAAGTTGAGGGTGGTATCAAAATAGGTTTCAAACAAAAACGTCAATCCCTAAGGATAATATGAAAACTGTATACCGGGTGTAGCTGAAACTAGGGCCATCCCTGTAACTTTTTTCTATTTGGAATATTTTGATGAACTTTGAAATCGGATAGCAGATAACATTTTGAATTAGATAACAGTGATATGTTTGATATTTCGTTTCCGGTTATGCCAGGAACGATAACAACTTTCGATTTTCAAACGGCACACCCTATATTTTTTTGCTTATTTTAATTGTACATCTCATCATACGACTTTTTGACATATTTTCGAAAGAAAAACAAAACACAATCTGTTTTTTTGGAATTTTCATCTTTCGTTCTAGAAAGCCATGAACAAAGACAATTGGCCTATCTCAACATCTCTCATCACGAAAATAGTAGATTGCATCTAAAAATTCAATTGCTCATTTTTTACGGGATGCCAAAATTTCAGTTTTTTCTCAGAATGTAGGTTTTCTTCTGAGACAATCATATCGGACCACCCGGTATTACAGAAGCAGTATTTTTTTATACCACTCACGTCACTCTATTCTTAACAGTTCCGGAGTTGTAGTGGAAAATACCTATGTAATTCTTGCAGAGCTTCACCATTCGATAATAATAATAATAACTAAGTTGGCGATGCAAAATTTTTGTTCATTCTTATAATATTCTGTGATCATAAAATATCAGTGTGACATGGCAAAATTTCATTGTTGTTAATTATCGACATTACGAATTTAAAAAAATTTTTCAAACAAAAGTATTTTATAATAACATTTTTAAGAATAATACGGCCGGAAGAGTTACTCAGGCTCTGACCGCAAAAAGACTGCACCTGTAGGCTTCATGCACATAGAGGGTATGCTTAATGTGGCCCCCACTAATTCACTATGCGGATCTGCGAGAGCCAGAGAGCTAACAAATATTTTTGCGTAATGGGTTAGCAACAGACTAAATGCCAGAGCGATCAACACTTCTCTAATAGGAGAAGTAATCAGTATTGTGACAGGCGGGGGCTACCCTCAGAGAGGAGTATCATATCCTTGCTGTGAATTCTGCTGGTTTCAGGCACTAATAGGATGTACAAGCGTACGCAGACAAAATATTTATTCTGGGTAGCGGAGAAGACTACCACGTACCCGGCGGATTTCCAGAGATATTTCAGCTATCCAGGAGTGGTGTAAGAGTAAAGTACCTAGTATAAAACCCCAAAAACCCCATATGACATCATTCACCGGAAAAAGTGAGATAGTAGTATCCCCCCGATCTGGATTGGAGTGTTTATTCCATTAGCGGAAGAAACAAAATACATGGGAGATACTTTAGATAGCAAGCTTACAGGGATTTCGCTCCTGGAAAACATAATACATTCCTTAAATTAAATGACCTGTGGAAATCAATGGGGTCTGGCCCCAACACAATTGAAGTGATTATATGTGATGGTGGTGAGACCATTTATCACATATGGCTGCATTGGTTGGTGGGAGCGCAGCTTGATAAAACAATCCCAACTCAAGCTCTCTAAATTGCAGAGAACGGCCTGCATGCTGATTACTAAATCTCTTCGTCCTTCACCAACTGTGGCCATAGAACTGATACTGGACCTTGCACCTCTTCATCTGGCGGTAAGAATAGCAGCTAGAATGGCTACCTACAGATTCCATCACCTTTCCCGAAATGGAACAAGTATGTCAGTTGGAGGAGAACAAGATGCTGAGTATGAAGTCTGACAGCAATATACAAAACCAACATGGAACTGCCATTCCATATCATCATTTCTAGCAAATAGGAATGGGCCAGTTCCAAGGACCGTGTACTCGAGGGCCCCTGTTGATCACTTTCAAACTATGCATCATCTCATTGAAGAATATACTGAGTAAAATGTTCCACTGCACTTGGCATTTTTGAATTACGATAAGGCGTTTGATTCCATTGAAAACTGGGCATTCCTCGACTCACTTGATAATGTAAGAGAAGAGCACAGATACTCAACACTACTTGAGAATATTTACTTAAAAGTCACAATGCATGTTGAGCTCGATGAAGAACTTATTACTAATATTCATAGAGAGGTAAGACACAATTTCTCCAAAGCTTTTCACCCTGGCCTTAGAGGACGTATTCAAGAAGCTCAACAGAACGAAGTGGGCATAAACATCAGCAGCCAATATTTAAATCACCTCCACTTTGCTGAGGACGAGGTGCTGATCGGAAAGAGCCCAAGTGAATTAGAAAAAGTGAAGTGAAGTGAAGGATCTCTTAAGGTGGGTCTTAAGATTAACTCCAAGAAAACGCAAATTATGTGAATGAATATGTCTACTTGGGGCACAAAGTCAAGCTTGGAACAGCAAATCAAGAAGCAGGAGTGACGAGATGCGTAGGGCTCAGCTGGACCACATATAGAAATTAGGCTATGTGTTTTAAGATAGAAAACTACCCTTAAATCTAAAGAGGAAGGTTTGGACACTTGCATCCTTCCTGTCATGACATACGGTCTCCAAAGGGCCATGGAAAGATGCATGCTAGGAAATCTCGCTCCGTGACAAAGTTCGAAATACCACTATAAGAACGAAAATAAAAGTCACTGAGGTCATGGAGAAAATTGCAACACTTAGGCAACCTGGCGAAACAGGATGAGGGGAGATGGTCAAAGAAAATTGACGCGTAGCCGTCATCAAATGGAGCTGATTTATTTGGTGGAGGTGCAATCAAAGAACAGTCGCACTATCTTGGCGAACTTGCGACTGTTTTTCAAGCCGAAATATTTGCCATTAAGAACTGAACAAACCTATTGCTGGCGGGGGGTTTAACAAGTAGGCCAATAAAAATCATCTGGCTAACCTCCACTGAAAGCATTGGGATCCCACAATAGAACGTCATTTATTTTGTAGGAATGTTTAACCCTCCCCAAACAGGATGAAAAGAAAAAGCTCCGTCTGATGTGGGTACTAAACCACTCGAGCATTGTGAACAATGAAAAGGCAAATTCGATGGTTAGTTTACCACATCTGAAGGGCCTAGAGCAATCAATGGTTAGATAGCGTAAATAACGCGGTAACACTCGAGGAAACTGCAAAGATGGAAAATAACATGTTCTTGGACCTAAAGGAATAGGAGCACTGACTGAGTCTCACATGTTTGAGACACTCTCAGCTTGACATCAGTGGACCTTCCACTATGAAAACCAAGGCTTGGCTAAAACTCTCCAGGCTAGACCTGAAAGTTGTGCGATACTAACAAGGCACTGTCGCCTCAGAAATCATCTGAATAAGTATGGACGAAGCACCTTGGATTATCAATCTGAAGAAAATTTGCTTTTAAGAGTATCCCACATATCGTTCAAGACTAGAAAGGATGAAGGCCTGGGGAGAACTTTGACTTTGTTCCAGTATATTTTGGACAACTTTTGCATGATGCGGGGTAGGATTATGTGGTTGGAAAAATTAATTCGGACACATTGATGGATAAGGTACCAGTATTGGTAGAATTATCTCATCCCGTCAACTTAAAAATGAGTTCAGTTCTTCCACCGAGACGTATGCCTCCTTAAAACATCACTGATCCGCCTTCCCGTCTACCAATTTCTAAAAGATTCTGGAGGCGATTTGCGTTTCCAGGTCCTCATCACATTCAAATTCGTCTTGAATCGAGACACAAATTGAATCGTGACTTGTCACTAAATAAAATTGTAGCCTATCTTTCTTGATTCTACTTCACGTGTAATTGGCACCAAGTTAACGGGAAACACAATTCAATTGCACTCTCTGGTGTGTTTTTTTCATTGATCAATATCAACACGAATTTTCGCAACTATTGCTTCTATTTTATTAAATTATGGGTGTGGTCAACTGTCCCGGAAGATTAGGAGAGATGACCACGTACAATGAGTGTATGATGGCCATATGGTCATATTACTCTGATTGTCCACCAATATTGGTTATGTAATTGTGAGTATGTCTGAATATATATGAGCACCTGTAATTTTTAATTTATTAACTAGCTCTTAACCTCGATTTACTTCGTTTTATATGAGTTTTATACGGGATAAGATATTTTCATGCTGTAAAATAGCGCCTACATGAAATTTTGAGTTAGACCTCTATCAATAAAAAACCGCATTCGATTCCATACAAGTTTAGTCTATGTAATACATAAATTTTTTACGTTAAGTGTAGATGCCCAATAGATACAAAAGGCAAGCACTCTGGGAGAGAATTGGGCTGAGTAGCCACTGAAATCAGCAATTATTGCGATTAAAATGATGGAATGTCGGTGCGTGCCACTGTTAAGATCTAAGTATCAAGTACAACCTTGGAACGGCGATATGAAAATGCGACCTTTCTCTTTATTTGTTGTACAAAATGAGATTGAACTGGCAACTCAATTTAAATGAATTCAAGAGAAAAGTTTTCCTCTTACCATTGATGATGCCAGATCAATAGCGTATGCGCTTGGGGGGCAACTGAACTTGAACCATATATTTAACACAGAAAACGATAAAGCATGGTACAGCTGGTTGCAAATATTCCTTGGTAAAATCGAAATATAATGCAAACGTCAGAGGGTGTCTCCCTAGCTAGAACTGATGCTATGAATAAGTCTGAGGTAAATGAATACTTCAAACTACAGTCAAAACCGGATATAGCGTCATTGAAGGTACCGTATAGTTTCCGACGTTATTTTCGATAGTTGTTATAAGCAATACTTAGCATAAATATGTAGTTAAATTATCATAAGTACATATATATCTAATATAGATTAAAATATTGTTTTCAAATGAAATATCAAAAAAGGAATGAAAATGTTTATTGAGAAATAATTGGAGATACAAGATGTACTTAGCTGCATTATGAGACTTACACTAGTTCTTAAAGTAATCAGTCATTTTAGTTTGTTTTTAAGCCCACTCTCAAATATTTGCATTTTAAGTTTCATACTCCTCAAGTTATGAGTATCAACTGGTCGTTGAAGGTACCAAATTTTTGTAAAACTGTTATAGCGCTAAGAGCCTCGGAAACTGTTGTTGGCCTAAACTGTTCTTCAGGGTCTTGCTGGTCTTCATTTTCTTCATCAGTGTTACGATTGTTACTTTAAGCTTCTGCAAGAATTTCTTCCTCAGTAGCTGAAGTCCACACAGTGGCCATGTCATCTATTCGAGTAAATTCCTCTATCTAAATTCTTTGTTCTGTACCAGCAGATCTTTGCAGCGGAGTAACCAATTGAGCGAGTGGTTCGTTGTCGTCTTCATCTGTGGGAGATCGTATCATTCTCGCTAGCGGAATATCATCGTCGTCCTCCGCTTGTGATGGAGAGAGATCTTTGAAACCTGCATGGCGAAAATAGTTGTCTATAGTGGTCTGTGTGACCTTTTCCTAAGCTTCCGATATCATTAGAATTGCATTCAAAACACAAAGACTTTTTGTATCTCTCCCGTTTTCAATATTCTGTATCATTCGTAGCACTTGAATTTTTCTGTATTGTGTTTTTAAAACTTTCATCACACCTTAGTCCATGGGCTATAAAAAAGATGTGACATTGGGCGGTAAAAACACATACTTTATGCATTTCAGATTGGAGACTACAGAGTGAGCGTGACAGTTGTCTACTTCCTCCAGAGTAAGAAGCGATTTTTCGAAAATTTGCGATGTCATCTAGGATCTAGTGTTTTTTTTCATAAGTTACAGGCAAAGAGTGAATGTTTTCAAAGGAACGCGGTTTTTTAGCTTTTCCTATCCCCAAAAGTTTACTTTTGCATGAACCAGTCTTGTTTGCCGTTAATACTGTTATTCTCGTTTTGGACAACTTTCCGCCCTTGCATTCCTCGCCTTTGAATTCAAGTGTTTCGTCACAAGTTGAATTGTAAAACGATCCGGTTTCATCAGCATTGAAGATTTTCTCTGGGGTGTATCCTTCGCACAGCGCAGGTCATTTATGAGAGCCACTCTTCACTCACTCCTTCAGGAACGCCAGCCGCTCCACCGCAAACTTTTCCTGCCACAATATTATAACGAGCACGAAAACGTTGTACCCAAGACGACGAACACTCAAAATTTTCCTTACCCATAATACCAGCAAAGTCGTTGGCTTTTGTTGCAGAATGGGACCACTTATTGGGATGTTGTTTGCCGTCTGATGTTTAAACCATGTTGATAAAACATCTTCCATAACTTTATGTTCACTTGTCGTCGATCGTTTAAGTTTTAAACAGTTGTTGTCGAGAAGAACTTTTATTTTATCTCTATTCTTCGAAATAGTACATATTGTAGAATGTGAAACTCCACACTCCTTTGAAATTTCACTATTTGACTCGCCATTTATAATCTCCATATGATATGAGATTTTTCTTCAATAGTAAACACTTTCCTTCTTTTTTTGCGACATGGTTATGCATAAATACACAGTCATATCGAAGGCAAAACTAATAAATCAATCTGTCACTCAAGCAGTCAGTTAGCGCACTAAACATTAAATATGCAAGGTCAAATGGCAGGGAAGAGGTTCGAATGAGGTGGGAGAAAGAGCGTAGGTAATAATAAGCCTAAATATTACCGCAATGCTTAGTAATAAGATCTAAGATCGTTCGTATTGTTTTATTTTGGTGGGACTAAATACGATTGGTCGTTATAGTCGATTAATATCAATAAAGTTTCCTCGTTATAAGCGATATGTTGCTATATCCGATGTTGTTATAGGCGGTATGTCTAATGAATAGATTCGACCGGGACCTTACAATCTAGTCGTAATAACCGATCGGTCGTTTCAAACGATGTCGTTATAATCGGTTTTGACTGTACTTGAAAATGTCCTAATGTCTTAAGACAATGATATGCTTGTATTGAATTGCACCTTCAATATAGGTGAGACTGGTCTACAGTAGAACAACCACCCTGGATCTATACTTGTTACGAAAGGTTCTAAATTGGTATCCTCTATAGTACCAACTGAAAAGGGCAAGGCGATAACCGGCATAGCTTACTGTAACGCTGAAGATACTTTTACTACCTGCTGGTACCATGAAGAGCAAAAATTTAGGAAAATTAACTTGAGGATTTGAGTTTAAATAATTATAAAATATCGTGGTGCATTTTATTTTCTTATAGAAAAACTCCGGGATCAAATGCTAAGTTTTACTTACATTGCCTCCTAAAGAATTGATGCATTTGATTCATAAACCATGAAATATTTATTTATTTGTGGATAATGCGATATAGTCATATCAAATGGTGTTTCCTAGATTTTCTTGATGTATCTAATTTCAACATCATCGAAGACATAAAGACCTAATCTGATCCCTGCAGAGCTTTATCATCTAAAATCCATAATGAAGGTACATTTTCTAAAAATCTGAGCATAATGTATTATCAAACAGGAAACATAGTGGGCGTCTAACTACCGTCATATGTTGTTGGCACATATTATGCTAACATACTGAATACACGAACATTTCACTATGTAATTACATCCTATATACCGCGCACGAAACATTGTCGCAAGAACTATACAATACAAGCACAGGGTCCGGATATACACGGCGCTCATAAATTAATTAGATATAATAATAATTCCTCAGTTGTGTAGTAAGCCGTGTAAAATATGAATTGCCCTATAGAAACCGGATGTTGTAACTGGAATTTATGGGACTGCCGGTACCCCGAGGGGATTTTGAGGCCCCAACCTGAATAATGGGATGGTTTTGGGGTGTGTTCGCCCACTAGGTCATAAATTGACGCTGGAGAAGAGTTGAAGTTGCAAATATTGGTTTTACGCCCTCTGGGTTGACAGAAAGATAAACTTGGCAACAAGGTGAGTGATAACGGAAGTAATGAATGTATTTCTGGGATAAAATTCAAAGCTACTGAAAAAAACTGTTAAAATACAGGGGATGGCTCTAGTTAAATATGTGGAGTTCGAACAAAATATTGTTTTCAAGGTGTTTTAAGTTGTACGCCCTTTTGCATCAGTTCGCACTATCTATTAGTTATTTCAATCGTTTACTGTCACATCTAAAATTTGCATTTTTGCCAGGCTCCGCTCCATATGAGGATAAAAGCCCTTGACCGCGTAATCCGTCTGATACACCTGTCGGCAATCACCTAATCTAAGTTTATTGGGGACGTCAAAGTATTTGTGATTTGTAAATTTATAATGTCATCACTAAAGCAAATGTATCACTAATAGAAGCAACATAAACTTCAGTCGAACGTAGACGTCAACATCAGCTATTTTATTATCATGCATATTGGATACTTGAACTATAAGATAAAAAGATCTCAAAACAAAAAGTTAATATATGCGTGATTTCGCAATGTGTAGACACATCGAAGAAAATTATTATTCAAGGATTTGTTCGGCAAGTTATAGATCAACTCTTCTGCTTTGTAGAAATTATAAGAGAAAACAAAAAAATTGAAAAAATTTTATACGGGGCAAAACTAAAAGTGTTTTTTGTCGAAAATTCGTAACACCCTGTTGAATTTCTCGGTCCGAGTTGAAACGTACAATATCATGCTCTGTCAAGACACATCTTCCTACAGTAACGCCCTTCTTGTTTCATGCGTTTATCACTATTTTTGCAAAATATATTTAATTTCAAGTGGAAAATCACCATTTTGGAGAAATTCCATTGAATCAAGAAATTGTCATTAAAATTCGTCTATCGATTTGGAATTTTCTTGTTATCACTCAGGCGTGTTGAAATTGTCGTTTGCGATTTTTATGTTCGAATTGCATTAGTTATTGATGACAATTTGGTTAATTTGGTGAAAATTAGGACATACACAACCGAATTCTGGGACCATTGATAAAACTTTTCATTTACACATGTGCACACCTTTTTTTTATCAAATATGAAATACAACACACGTTTTTTTGTATATGACCACATTTGCACTTGTTTAAAGAATGAGAGTTTTCCATTCTTTGATTTGATACAAATTCGATCGGTTGCGGTGTTTTGTGATTCTTCTACTGTTTACGATTCGAAACGGTATTTTCATTTAGAATGAGAGATTTACCACCAACCTCAGTAGCAAGGGCAGTTACATTGATCGAGGAAGGGCGCACCTACCGCTCAGTCGGTACCATGTTGGGTGTCTCGACGTCGGTTATCCATCGAAACAATATTCAACCTTCCGTTGATAGACAACATCATTGGGAGTATGCGAAATCGTATATATATATATATATATATATATATATATATATATATATATATATATATATATATATATATATATATATATATATATATATATATATATATATATATAAAAATAAATATATCAACTCTAAATATTTATCACAAGTTTCTGGGAAACGTTTAGCAACTTCAGTATATATTTCGAAGTTCGTATATATTATATATATATATATATATATATATATATATATATATATATATATATATATATATATATATATATATATATATATATATATATATATATATATATATATATATATATATATATATATATATATATATATATATATATATATATATATATATATATATAATATATCAACTCTAGTCAAAAAGCTTTCATCAAGCTTTCATCAAAAGGAATTTTTCAAAGATAAAATTAAGATGTTTATTTTCTTGTTATCATAACATGTTTATCGCCCGTGAGGTAAAATTGAACAAAATAATAATTATTATTATAATAATGGCGGAAAAACTATTTCTATGACCTCTGGCTTCGAGTAAATTTGATCAGGACTTTCTATAGATTTCATTTATGATGATGTTATAAATAACGCTACCAACTTTGATCTGGATGCGAATTTGTGATGCTTAGGATTTATAAATTGACCGGATTATAATGTAGCTACCTAACTCAGGTCACATGTAGGTGTTACCACCAGAAGCTAATACTTGTCAGACTAATGTGCTCACAAGAATTAAACAAGGTGGAATAACAATATCCATAAAGTAAATGAGTTTAAGATTGTTTGGATATATGTATCGAAGAAGTTACGAAAATGTTTTGCGAAAAATAAAACAAAGAACAAAGAAAAGACAAGCCAAGAGTAACATATAGAAAAAAGAGAAAATATATAACAAAAGGAAGCAGATCAATTCCAGACAACTTTACTAGAAAAAATTCGGCATTGACTAAACGAGTAATATCGTAAGTAATTAAGCAGATGAAATTCAAAATATTTTGACTAATGAATTCCTTGATAACATGATTTCAAAATGGAAACGGGATTACTCTGATCCTTATAAGCTGTTTCCCAATTAGAGAAATTGGTTGTTCAGGTGGAAAGTTTGGAAGGATTCATTGCGAGATTCCAATTTATCACAGCGAAGTTTTATCTCAAATTTGTTTTTCTAACTCGTATGAATTTTACTCAGCAAACTTTAAAGTTTGCGAACTCTGCAATAACATTTATTGAAAATGTGAAAAGTACATGACAGAAAACCAATTTCGTCGTTTAATGGATGCATAAAGTTTCGGGATTTCGTACATTCAACTTAATAGTTTCACTGTCATTAATAGGAGCTACAAAATTATCAGAATTATTTATTGGTATTCAGAATTTATTTCTTCGTCTAAATTTAGATTCGAGCATGTTCAACTTCATTCGAGGAAAAAACACTTTATTGATTATTTCTTCTTGAAGTAATTGCTGAATAGAATGCACGGCGATTTCAAGAGCCAAGGACCATAACGTGATAGCTCTCATTCTGCATTTTTTTAGAAGAGTTTCTGCTTGAATATCTTCTTATTGTGCAGAATCAACTTCTTAACGAGAGCAATTATTCGACCTTTCTCCACATCGGACAATCCAACGTAAGGCATTTTCAATTATGATTATAGGTTTTTTTCAAATTTTGAAATTCACAGTTTCAAATCTCAGTGACGACTGAGTACAATATCCCGAATATGTGTTGATAATTCAACATTTCTCATCATACTATCCAGTTTTTCTAAAACAAAAACTTCATTCTTCACAAGTAGTCAAATATCCGTGTTTAAAACGAATTAATAATGTGAAATACCGAATGATTCCATATAAATTTGGTTGTGTGTATATAAATATATATGCAGAATTTCAGCAGAGGACATTATTTCATAATATCACTATGAATGGTTTCGGCAAACACGAGGGAGGACAGTCTTCACAATGACCCCCTTTCCTGGAAACCACTTTGTTAGGAATTCTCATATGAATTCTCCATCATAAAAATCGAATTTCTGCCGTTCGTTGGATACACTTTGTACAACATTATTTAACGATAAATCTTGTTAACGAATGCTCATCGAGCATTGTACAACTATATCTTGGATTTAATGTTTCATCTAATACATTTGAATGTGGGATTAGTTAACGGACCAATAAAAATCTAATGATTATTTCTGCAACAGTACTCTGTGTTTAATCATTCGTTAAAAATTATGTGCCTCGTTAAAAAGTTAACGAGCCTTTCTGCAACTGGCCCCTGGAGTTCAAATAAATCAGATGTAGGGGTAACTCGTAACACAATTCAGAGTGTAAGAAACACTTTTCAACTATTTGTCTCTGTGTAAACACACATTTGCAGATTTTTCTTTCTTTATATCCATTATATTCGTGCGAAGCCAGTTTTTATTCAATACGGTATACAACTTATCCTAAGAAAAATTTACCTCGTCGAAAGATATTTAACAGTAAAATGTTGGAAAATATTGATATATACAATAAACACCACTGCAGATTTTTTTGCTGAAATCTTGAATAGGAAAGAAAACTAAAAAGTTTTCATCCTGAATAACTCGCCTAGTTTGATTTTTCTGTGAATTTCCTGAAAAAGATCGATTTTTGATTGAAGAGAACTTTCTGTTTAAATAATTTTCTATTTTTTATTTTTCCATTTTCGTCGTCAAGCTTGCCTTCCAATGAAACATCGATTGGTTCATCGCAGCAACCCCTCGACGGGTCAGCTAGTTTACTTTCTAGAATAAAATGTGACGAATCTAAATAGAGTGTGAATCTAAACAAAAAATTCCAAAGTTCCTCTCAATCCGTTCGATCTTCGTTTGAAAAAACATTTGGTCCACTTGGTTTTCTCTTTCTTTGCTCTCATTTGAACATTCACGCATCATCCTCCTGCCTATATTAATTACCACCCCAATAATTCCCTATGAAAAAGAGATTGTGACACCTCTTCGAGAGGTTTTTAAATTAACTGCATTGAAATTCAGAGTACTCGGCCTGGGTTGTCGATAATGGGTGGATTGAGTAGCCCAAAGTCGACTTCACTGCCGGTCCCAAGCCCGGATAAAGGAGGAGGGTTGAAGGGCAAGGTTAGCACCCTAGCATTCTATAAAAAACTAAAATTGCTCCAAGAACTGTTACAACAGCCTCGGATGACGGACAGATTAACGATAACAACATGGCAAGAAAACGGTATACACGATTATCAAAAAAGAAAAACGTCATGCGACTAGCATGCTGGAACACTACATCGTGGAACACAAAAGACCAGCAAGTAATATTGGAAATAGAGAAACATAAAATAGACGTATGTACAATTGCAGAGACAAAGAAAAAGGGCAAAGGCAGCATGAGATACCTAAACTACACACTATTCTACAGTGGAGTAGACAAGGACCTAAGAGCTCAAGCGGGTGTTGGTATACTAATGCATAGGAAATTTGAAAACGCAGTCAAAGAGGTAAACTACATCAATCAAAATATACTCCACCTATCCATGAAGCTAGCGGAAAAAAAACCCATGTTATCAGCATTTACACGCCAGATATAAGTAAACCAAAGAATGAAAGGGAAGAATTTTTCGAAACACTTCAAGACACACTAGACAGAATACCACAAACAGAAAAAATATTTATAATGGGAGATTTGAACTCGAGAATAGGGAATACTCCCCTCCCGGGAATTATGCAGAAGTTTAATGAAGCGGCGACAAACGAAAATGGAGACATACTTCTCGAGATATGTGCACATAATGAACTCCGAATAAATAACACGTACTTTGACCACGAAGAACAACACAAATACACATTCACCAACACATGAGGACAAAAATCTATGGCTGACTTTGTGATCACCAATAGGGAAATTCACCCACGAGAAATACTTGACATACGGACACTGACATCAGCGAATGTTGGAACACAGCACGGAATGGTTATCTGCAAGTACCGCCTGTCATATAGAATAGAGAAAAAAACCACCTAACTACATCACTAAATTCAACATTGAATCTTTACAAAACGAAAGTACTAAGAATCTATACCAAACACGACTCGAGGAAAAGATCAACCTTAACCCTATAGTAGACACAGACAACATAAACGCCGCATGGAATAAAGTGAAAAACAACATAATTAACAGCGCAAAAGAAGCCATTGGGGAACGAAGAATCAATATAAACAGTCATAGAAAAGATAAAACATGGTTCACACAGGAAATCAAAGATTTAGCAAAAGAAAAGAAGAACGCATATATCAGATATATCAATCACAGAACACCAGAAGAGTACCAAAGATATAAAACAGAAAGAAATAGAACAACGAACAAAATTAAAGAATTAAAAAAAATTTATTGGGAAAGATTTACAAATGACATGGAACACGACTTACGAGGAGCACCGAAAAAGGTATGGAACATGTTGAGAAAAAGGAAAAAACCAATCACCGAAGAACTGCAGATCAATGTTATAAAACCAGAAGAGTGGGTGAAATATTTCCAGAACTTATACCTGGGAGATAATGATAACGGTAACAATGAGGAACGAGAAATCGAACAACAAAACACACTCTACGAAGAAACAGAAAATGACATTATCAGCCTAGAAGAAGTACAACAAGTAATCCATAAATTAAAAAATGGAAAATCACCCGGCCCGGACAACATAAATAACGAACTAATTAAATATGGGGGAGCAGAAATAACAAAAGAAATAACAAAACTATTCCAAAAAATTGAAAACAACAGGGAGATACCAGAAGAATGGAGAGAGAGCATAACAATACCTATATACAAAAAAGGCGCAAAAGATATATGACAAAGTAGGTGTGTCTGAAGAACAACAGGGATTCCGACCAAATAGATCAACAACGGATGCAATTTTTATATTGCGGCAACTGGTGGAGAAGTTTGACAAACCGATGTTTATGTTTTATAGATTTGGAAAAGGCATTCGACAGAATTCGAATGAACGATGTGATCACTATCCTTAGAGATAAAAACTTAAGCAATAAATACATAAACATAATCAAAGAACTAAACAACTCTAATAAGACGAAATTAAAAACTACACAGGGACTTACAAGCGAGATCAAAATTAACGCAGGCATTAGAAAAGGTGAGAGCCTCAGCCCATGTCTATTTAATTTAATCATGGATGAAATAATAGCAGGTGTTAACCAAATAAACCAAGGCTATAGGATGGGTAACAAAACTATGAGAATACTGTGCTACGCAGATGATGCTTTACTAATAGCCGAGAATGAGGACGACCTACAACGCCGACTACAGAAGTTCAAAGTAACAGCAGAAAAATATAACATGGTAATATCAACACAGAAAACCCAATCGATGGTAATAGCGAAAGATCCAATTAGATGCAAACTAGTAGTGAACGACCATATAATAGAGCAAGTTTCACACTTTAAATACCTAGGAGTAGAAGTATCGAGCGATAGGCAACTATTACAAGAAGCAAAACAGCAGGCAATGAAAGCATCGAGAATATCTGGCTTCCTGAGAGATGTAATCTGGCGGAATAAGTACATAAGCACAGAAAGCAAAGTCCGAATCTATAAAACCTGTGTGAGACACGTGATGACATATGCGGTTGAGACAAGAGCTGAGACAACAAAAACAAAACAACTAATGAGAACAACGGAGATGAGAACACTAAGAGCTATAAGAGGTATTTCACGCAGAGATAGAATAAGGAATGAGGATACGCAAAGGGAGCTAGGTGTCCAGGATGTGGTGAGGTGGACAAGAGCACGTCGACGCCTATGGAGAGATCGCGTAGACAGAATGGGCCCTGAACGTATAGCGAAGTGGGCAAAAACACAAAAACCCAACACCCCATAGCCCCATAGGAAGGCCGAAAAAGCGATGGCATGAGTGCTGGAGCTCCGGTTCGCAGCAGAGGCTGTAACAGAAAAACAGGACATCGTCCTATTTAAAGAAGAAGAAGAAGAAGAAGAGTATTCAGTACTTCTAGTTATTCATTAAAACACAGGCGACTTGCGTTGTACTATTTTCCATAGTTTTGAACTTGAAATAACTGTAATTCTGTTGAATATGGTGTACACACTGTAGAAACTCTTAAAAGTTGCGGGTTAGTATTTCAAAAATAGTAACTGTGCTAGAACTGGTACAACTGCGCACATTTTTCAATGAAAACAACCCTAGAAGAAATTTGCGGCACGAATACGTTCTTGATTAAACGACTAAATTCATGGAAACTGGATGTGTTATTACTAAAGAATGCAATGCCAGAAAAGTTGAATGAGAAAGGAATTTGTGTGTTAGTTTTCGATGGGGTTACCATGATGGAGAATAAATGATCTGTGAGTAGATTCTCTCGTATACCTGGAGTATGCTAGATAAGTTTTTTCTGGATTCTTCACAAGTACAAATCCATATAAAATCAAACTCGTACACGAGCTAAATAAAGATCATCTCGATCGTCGTTTAAAGTTCTTCGAACCTTTGAGTGAGCGGTTAACTATCGATCCGAACCACTTCAAAATGTTCATTTCTCCATCGAATCAGGTTATTTTCAATAGTGAGGTTTCTCGCCATAACTGTAGGGTCTAGAGCGACACTTACCCTAATTTAAAGAATCATACTCAAAAATCTTGAAAACTAAATGATTCAGGAATTTTCAATATTTTATTGATAAAGTCCTCCTCACTTTCGAATGCACCCCGTAATAGGAGGACGTTATTTGTTTATCATCAGCAATGGCAGAATCCATTCAACGAAAAATATTTTCAACACAGACCGAGCTGTGAAAGTATTTCACGTTAAATTGATTCAATCAATCTCACGCACTTTCACCCTCCGGTCATTTATCACAATATCGTGGATATTCGCAATTATTTCTGATACCGTAGCCTCGTTCGAACGATATCTAAAACAATGCTTGTACGCCGTTTTTTAATTCAGTTGACCAATATTCAACGCTTGATTGCAAAGGTAAAAAATATCCACGAACTACGGTGTGAGATTAGTTTCAATTTTATTAGTATTTTATTCTTCAAAACGCAGTATTTTACTGCATTTTTCAATAATAAAATCACGCGACGATATGATCGATGGCAGTGTGATTTTGAATGTAATTCTTACTTCTTCAGTTGATAAAATTTTAACCCCAGATAAAATTTAAATATAAGAAGCATTTCTTAATTTTTATTATGTCAGTAATGAAAATAATCGAAAAATAAGGAGTGAATTTAATGAAAAACGACAAAACAACAAACCGGTATTTTCGACTAATCATAACTGAATGAGAAGAACAATCATGAAAGTTATGGAAACATGGATTTTATGGTTTGATGTTTATGCAATAAAATATGCAACATCCTTGCCCAAAATATGGATTGAAAAACCAAAAATCTAAAATATATGTATGAAAATAAATACTAACTCAAATAGCAGAACTAACTTCAACATTTTCAGAAAAACTACAGATCAGATATATGTACTCCCAAGAATTCCAACAATAACGAAAAATAAACTGAAACAAATAAGCTAATAATCTTTCCAAATTGAAATCTAAAATTACATTCAAACTTCAGAATACATTGTCGTCCTTATTATTTGCGAAAAATTCTATAAAAATTTAAATAAATCAGGAGTTTATGAGTTATCTTGTCCAGACTGCAATATTTCTTATATAGAACAGACTGGTCGTTCCTTCGAAATTAGATATAAAGAATATCAAACTTCTTTCATTGAAAATAATCAAGATGCAACATTTGCCAATCACTGCATCCAAAATGGCTACTCTTTTGCCAGTATTCATCAATTGAAAGGCCTACACGTTGCCTCGGGGGGTAGAAATCTACAAGGTGTTTTCTTTTCCAGAGTAATGTCTTCTTTTGCCCTCTCAAATTTTTTTGCAGTATGCCACTGATCACTTTACAATCAATTTTCGTCATCTTCGTTCAATTTAGAAACTTTTTTGACATTCTTTCCTGAAGTAGTGTATTCCTTCCTGTTCAATAATCTCTAGCCTTCTTCTCGCATTTCACTTACTCTCCATTTTCTCTAGACCCAGTTCCTCAATTTCCTCGTTTACTTCCTTCTGTACTTCTGCCGAATTTTCGTTCCATATTTTAAGCAGACTACTTCTTCCCAAACTCTCATTTTGGCATTTTTCTCTCATTTTATTTATCGGGATATTTCTCCGAAACGCTTTCCTAAGATTTTCTCAAAGCACTCACGTTTCACATTCTCCTCTTGCACATTTCCTGCACTTTCTCAATCAATGTGCTATCACACAGTACAAAACACTTAGGTCTTTTTCATACAGCACTTTCTAAGCTCATGTTTCTGTCTCATCTGACCCATCTAGCTACGTCACTTTACCCTCGTATAACTGAGACTGCATGCTCAAGTATACGAAGTGTAAATAAGAGCTTATCAAAGATATCACGAAGGTAAACTTTCTGGAAAGGGGTATACGTGGAGGAATATGCCAATGTTCAAACAAATATTCTGAAAGTAATAACAAATATATGAGGGATTTAAACCCTCAAATTCCTACAAAATACACACTCTATACTGACACTAATAATCTTTATGGCAGTGCAATGAGTCAAAGTCTTCCCCATGGTGGTTTTGAATTTGGTGATACTGACTTTGACGTTACTACGATTCCCGATGAGAATCCAGTTGGTTATTTTCAGGAGGTAAACTTGGAATATCCCAAACATATTCATGATCGTCACAGTGATTTACCCTTCTGTCCTGAAACTCGTACTCCACCAAATTCCAAACAGAAAAAATTACTCACGACTCTATATGATAAGGAAACCTCTTTGTTATTCTTCCTAAAAAATTCTTATTGCACTTCTCATATTCCTAGATCATTTCCGCCTATGTCTTCTGTTCCTACTTCACACTTTTCTGAAGAACTGTTCTTTCGTACTCAATCTCTGTCTTTCTTACCTTTTCAAAGTCTCTTATTACCTGCAATATCTCTTTCACATTCCTTTCGACTTAACCAACGACTTTTTCCACTGAGAATTTGGACCTGCATACTCTTCCGCTCAGCCGTTCACTATCTCCGACCGTTCTCGAGCAAAAAATTATTAAACGATTGTATGCATTCGCTAAATTGAAAGCACTTCTAATTTAAAAAATTACTAGTAGGCTTTGATTTTTTCCATTTATTTATTCATTTTGACAGTTGCTTAAGTTGAACCAGTGTTTGCTCGAATTGTTTATTGAATAAACGATTAGTTTTAAGACTTTTGAAGTTATTGCTGTAAGAAAAAACTGCTAATTTTACCAACACCGAATTGACTGATATCCATCACATGTACGGCCTGGCTGACGGAAACACAACAGAAGCTAGGCGATTATATCAGGTGCGCTTTCCAAATCAATTCAAATATCCACACAAGGTTGAGGAAACTGATACTTTTACTGCAAATAATCATTCAAAAGGTGCAACACAAACTATGAGAACTCCAGATATTGAGGAAGCAGTTTTTAACTGTATTGATTTGAATCCTCATGTGAGATGTTCTAGTTTGGAGGAGTCTCCACGACTTTTTATCGTAACCGTTTCATATTCAACGCGTCCAAGCTCTATGTACTCGAGATTTTCCTTCAAGACTGAATTTCTGCCGATGGTTCTCAGATAAAATTAAAGAAAATACTCATTTTGATAGTGAAATAATGTTAACAGAAGAAGCTAACTTCTCGAGACTTGCTATCACAAATTTTCACAATAAACATCATTGGGCTGAGGAAAACCCCATTCGAAGAATCTCATCATCAAGAACAATTCTCACTAAATGTCTGGAATAATTGGAAATTATTTGATTGGGCCATTTTTTTTGACTAACAGACTAAACGGTCCCGCTTATCGGCAATTTCTTGAGGAGGAATTACCTTTATTGCTCAAGGATGTGCCACTTTTGGTGAGAAACATAATGTGGTTCATGCATGACGGGGCATCAGCACATTTTAGTGGAAAAGCTAGGGAATTCTTGAATAATATATTCAACAACCGATGGATAGGTCGGGGTGGGCCAGAACAATGGCCTCCTAGGCCCCCAGACTTAAATAGTTAAGACTTTTTCTTATGGGGATATCTCAAAAGTTTAGTTCGTACCACTCCAGTGAACACTGTAGGAGAATTGAGAAATCGAATAATAACCTCTTGTGATACGATAAGTAAGATTATCACGCAAAGAGTGCGTGATAATATGCGAAGAAAGGGACTGAGGCCTGTATTCTTGCAGGTGGAGGACACTTCCAGCAATTTATTTAGTTTTTAATTGTTTTTTTATAGCTTGATATTGAATAAGTATAAGTTGAGTCTCAGAAGACGAGATATCAAAATAAAAGCAAATTATGAGCATACCTATCGAGTATTTCTATTATTTTTTTTTATTTAGCGAATAACATACAATTCAAATTCAATAATTTTTCACTCGAAAACGGTTGGAGATATGAAAAAGTTACAGACGTCAAAAATTTTCTAAATTGAACGAAGATGACGAAAATTGATTGTACGCTGATCAGTTGCCTACTGCAAACAAGGTTGAAAGGGCAAAAGCAGACATAGCCTCGGAAAAGAAAACACCTTGTAAATTTCAGTTAAAATCTGGACGTGTAATGATGCTGTGAAAAATAGCTTGCATTTCAAATTTGGGCAAAATATCTCAAAAACTGCAGGAGTTTTGAAGAAAAAGCCAATTTTTTCCGGAAATTTCAACACCCTGTAAGTCGGTAACGAAGCTTTTGCGGACCTATGTCCATATTAACTTTGTTTCTTGAAATTGCACGTAGATTTACCCCCTCAAGTTGTGACGTACTATTATGTAACACCCTGTAGATACAGTATCTTTAAAAAAGACACGGCAATATTTAAGGAAGTAATTGCTGAAGTCATTTCAGGAAAAAAGTTCATATAAACATAGGTCCGCAATTACCTCGTTAACGTTTTACAGGGTGTTAAATTTTATTCGAAAGATACAGTTAAATTTGAAGTTTTCGTAATCCGCTTGAGGTGTTGGAGTAAAACTTTAGGGGAGTCGGAAACTTTCGAAGTCCCATAATTTTCAATACGAAACGATATTTTGGACAAACCAGTAGCGATCGTATGGGCAAAACGCAAGTAAATACCCAAGAATAAACTAGGACACTACTGATTTTTTCAAGAATAAAGAATATTTTTGAATTTTTCATCTATTTTTCAAGAAAAACATTTTTTTATAAGAATTTCAAATCGGCTATCATCAATCGTTATATGAATGCAGAGATGATCGACGTGCTGACCTCCAGTACACATCAGAAGCTCGGCGGTTATATACTGAAAGATTTCCGCACCGTATTGCTCCCAATAGAAAAACTTTTGAAACATTCATCGACGCCTATATGAAAAAGTCACATTAAGACGATATAAAGGAGCAGAAAGGCCAAGGGAGGTAGGAACAGTAGAGCTGGAAAATGAGGCTCTAGCAATAATTCAAGACGATTCTAGTACCGCCATTCGAAAAATTGCTGACGATTTAGCTGTCAGCAATGGAACTGTTTGGCGAATTCTTCATGAAAATTTGTTGTATCCATTCCAACTTCAATGCGAACAGGCACTTCTCCTACCGATTTTCCTGCCCGTATTGCGTATTGTCAATGGATTTTGTTTAAGTTGATTCGAATTCCTCAATTTCTTATGCTGATCCTGTGCACTGATGGAGCAAGTTTCCATAGGGAATTTTCATAATAGTCATCTGTGGTGTGAAGAAAATCCACATCAAACTTATGAAGATCAATTTCAACATCAGTTCTGGTTGAACGCTTAGATCAGCATTGTGGGTGACTGTCTAATTAGACTAGTATTTCTACCAGGGAGACTTAGGCCATGTTTTGGAACACACGCTTTCAGAATTTTTTGAGGATTTACCTTTGGCAATAAGACAAAGGATATGTTTCATGCACGATGGCGCACCTGCCGATTTTAGTCAGCTTGTTCTCGTGACTTTCTAACTCAAGAGTATGGCAATCGCTGGATTGCTCGAGACGGACCTCAGTTTCGGCTTGCAAGGTCCCCAGACTCAAAGCCCTCAATTTCTTCCTGTGGAGTTAGATTTGAAGTCTTTCGTTTACACTAACCCTGTGACAGATGTTGAGGACTTAAGAAATATGCATCGCTGGTTGCAACTCGATGAGAAGAGATCCTGGTGTTTTCGAAATCAATGAGGAGAAAACTGGAATCTTGCATCCGAGCTGGAAGAGGTCACTTTGAACAGATGTTGTAATTTTTGAAGAGTTATTGGTGATACTCAAAAGTCATCTTCTGTTTTGCTCTTGAATTAAACTTTTTATTTTCATCTACACTTTTTTTGAATAAACTATAATACACACAACCCAATTTATATGGAGTCATTCGGTATTTCACATTATTGATTATTTTTAACCATGGATCTTTGGCTAATTGTGAAGTATGAAGTTTTTTGTTGTAAAAAACTGGAAAGTATAATAAGAAATGCTGAATTATCATCTCAACCAAATTTATATGGAATCATTCGGTATTTCACAGTATTGATTATTTTCAACCATGGATCTTGACTACTTGTGAAGTATGAAGTTTTTTGTTGTGAAAAACTGGATAGTATAATAAGAAATGCTGAATTATCACTTCATGTTCGGGATATTGAACTCAGTCGGCACTGAGATCTGAAACTGTGAATTTAAAAATTCAAAAAAAATGCCTTACGTTGGATTGTCCGATGTGCAGAAGAGTCGAATAATTGCTCTTGTTGAAGAAAGGGTAACATAGAGGGATATAGCGGCCACAATCGGGGTATCACAGGGGGTGATTTCAAAAAGCTACGCCCGATACGTGAAGCTACAATCTCTTCAAAAAAGACCTAGAAGAAGTCGTAGAAAGATCATTTCTGAAGAACAAGACCGCTTTTTGTGCCAATTGCAAGAAGAGACCCTAGTGGGTCCCACCTCATACTCCAAAGGCAATTTCTGAAAGCAACATGAATCAGTGTATTAGTCGAAACGATACGTCGAAGACTTCGTTCAAGGGGTTTAAACAGCAGAAGGTCCTTAAGAGTTCCAGAGCTAACCAGACAACAAAAAACTAACAGACTCAATTGGTGTATCGAGCACCAAAATTGAAATATTGAGAATTGGCGAAATGTTCTTTTTTCGGATACGACCAGAATTGATGTTCGATCAGATGACCGTCAGATTCGGGTTTCAAGGGATCGTGGAAGACAAGCTAGACTCCGAGCAGCAAGACAAATTCCGAAATACCAAGGGAGCAGTGAGATGTTTTGAGGTGGCATTACGCTAGGAGGCAAAGCATATTTGATTTCGTTTCCTGCGAGTGTAACGGCTAGAAATTACGTTGACCTAGTGATGGAGCCCAAAGTGAGAATCTAGCGAGGTGCCCACGGTGAGAATTTTACTTTTATGCAAGATAATGCTCCCCCGCATACCAGCATCCTAGCGCGACATTATCTTGAAACGAGGGAATCGCTATTTTGGACTGTCCAGCTTGCTCTCCACACCTCAATTCCATTGAACATTTATGTGATAATCTCAAAAGTAAAATTAGATTGCGCCAGGATAATCTAAGAACCCCACAACAGCTTGTCCAAGCCACCACAGAAGAGCGGCAGAATATCACCCCAGAGAAGGTCGAAAATCTAATCCAAAGCATGCCTGACGGATTCAGTCTTGTATGAGGACAAGAGGTGGTGATACAAGAGACTGAGGTCGAGAAAAAAACACCTCCATTTTTTTTACGTGCGGAAAGAGTCTCTTATTTTTTTTTATTTGTTTTTTTCTCAAAATAAACCTTAATTTATTTCTTTTTTCTATTGAAATATCTCAAAAAGATCAGTACTAACAATCCTTCGAAGTTAGCTCTGAGGTAATATTCAAAATATGGGGTGATTCCATATAAATTTGGTTGTGTACTGCATTTGTGGCATGATGAAAAAAATTATTTCGTAAATGAAATTCACCGGTTGACATTGTACAGAATAGAAAGAATAGTA
Organism: Cryptolaemus montrouzieri; assembly: GCA_013387265.2. Lineage (NCBI taxonomy): Eukaryota > Metazoa > Arthropoda > Insecta > Coleoptera > Coccinellidae > Cryptolaemus > Cryptolaemus montrouzieri. The sequence continues at coordinate 66,337,386 of JABFTP020000001.1, read as the reverse complement.
ATAATTCAGCCACTCTCATCTAATTTTTTTCATATATATATTTACTATTTTACCAAATCGTAAGCTTCCTTGGATCGGACATTGGGATAATTCAAATTAAAGTATGAATGTAAAAATGAATAAACCTCTTGCTCAGGTTAATTTGGAAGTAGCTGTAACCGTTTTTGAATAATTCTCCTTGATGAGGTTTACATTTGAAATTGATTGCGATACCCGAAATCGTCAGGGATTTCGTTGCTTCATATCAAGCTTTAATCATAAATTGCGAACGGCTTGTTTTAGTTGAACATTAATTAATCAATATTGAAGAAGGCACTTCTCTCGCCATCATATTTCGAAATTTATAATTCCGGATTTTCAGTTATTATATCGTACACAAAACTTTCTAAACCGATACAAGATTCTTCTTGATTAATGTTATCTATAACTATTTTTATACTAGCTACTTCCGAAACTGCCACGTCTTGAAGTTCCTGAAACACTCGAGCGTATCTTATTACAACGCACTTACCGAATCCTTGAATCAGGAAAGCAACTTCGTTCTCGGAAAATACTCGGAAAATTGATTAGTCGGTAAACACTCATTCGCTTCGAGAAGCTCGACTTTCCATTCATTTTCCAGCGAGTGAGTAAGTGCTCCCAGTTGACTCTTGCACTTTTACCGAGATAACTTACAATTATTGGCTGTTCCGCTATCCGTAAACATTTACTGACCCAGTCTCGAACCTTGAGGAATTTTTCCTAATCGAAACAAATAGTGAAAATATTCGTGTGAAGCATAATACACACGACAGAATTCGGACTTTTTCAGAAATAAAATTATGGGACATTTTGCATGAGGGACAAAGTATTCATCAATTATCATAATATCAATTGAATTATTTTATTTCAAATAAGTTAAGTAATTTAATGACTTATAGATTTTCAGGCCACAAACTTGGTCGAACGCGCTAATAGGGGGCGTGCCTAATACAATAAACTGTATATATATATTCTCTTGAAAAGAGAGGATTTACAAAAATTCGAATAATTGTATTTACAATAAATGCTTATAGCTTTAAAGACCTAATTTTGGTGTGTCAGAAAAAACACGATCGTAAAAAACAAGCGAAGAAATAGAATACCAGCAGCAAAAATAGACCATGCCCGTTCCTTAATCTAAACTCGCATCATGCCTCCTACGATTTCCCCTAAAGTGTGAGAACCGGATATGTAACAGGGGAACCATACTATCTTACGTATAATTTAGTAAACGGGTGAAAAACCCTGTGGAAAAAGATTGTTTCCCTGTCGCTATTGCACTAACAATAGCTTGTCTGTTTATGGTGTATTAGTGTCGTGTGTACAAAAGAGTACCAAAACTTATTCTGCTTAGCAGCTTCATTCCCTCATTGTTATCTTGCACTCCATGATTTCCAGGACTTCTCCACGAAGACAAGGGTGAAAAGGAAGGGGGATTGGGTCAGGAAAAATCTGTAATTATGGAAAAAGAAAAACAGCGGAAAAATATTTCATCAAAACGTACCTAACTCTTATATGTCTAAACTCACTTGAATTAAAGAACTCAACTAATGTTCCTCTGTTTTTCAACAGGAAACATCTCATACACCTTTTGGGAATGAAGCCCTACATGGGTTTAGCCCTTGCCTTATCAACATACACCATGGACAAAAAAACACTAAGGGGGAGCAGAAACTAATCTCTAAATAGACTCAAAGTTCTCTACCTAGACAATAAAATTATCTGAAACGGAATGAATTTCTTGAAAACCACCCGTAAAATGGTAAATAGGACAATCGAGGACTAAATGTCTTATTGTTTCTTCAGCTGGGCATACATACTATTACTACGACCATGTCCTGTTCTGAGACGATTTAATGTACACCAATTTTTACTACTTATATCGAAACCTGCTACCCTTTTGGAAGGATCCCCTATGAGGATCCTGCCATTCAGTTTTCCCAAGATCAACACCTTCACCCGTGTACGCAAAAAGTCAATCGACTAAATAGGTTTCCTAGATTTCAATCTCAGGTTAGGTGGATTTTGAAGATCGTGTATTATCGGAAAAACTTCTGGAAATGATATTCCAAGACGATTTAAGAGCTAATTTTCTGCGAATATGGGAAGGAACTATATTAGAAATAACCGGAAGCCATGGGGTAGCAGTTGAACTGATACATCCATTTACAACTCTGTTAGAACAGTTCAACTGAGAATCAATCTTATTGACATGAGCATTATTCAACCACACCTGACAGCAAGATTCTGCTGCTGAAAATACTAAAGCTCAAGCAGTAGTTCGCAAAGTAGAGTCTCCGGCGCCCCAATTAGATCCACCTAGTTTATGTAGTATATTGTTTCTTGTTTTCAACTTTTGACATAATTTATCAATATGAAATTTGAAAGTCAAAGAACGATCAAGCTTTACACCAAGATATGTTAGAGTGAAATTATGAGTTAATAGTGATTGATTGAAGAATACTACAAACTGTAGAGTACGCTGAACGTAACGGGACCGTTGTCCCTGTTTCGTGGATGTTTGCATTTCACTATGTGGATACTCTCAAAAGCGCTCAATGTACTCTCGTTTTCAACATTTTTTATCAGTTTTACATTCTCAAAATCTATTCTATGGTCTGGATCAAAAGCATGTTGGTCAAAACAGATTTTTCTGTTCGTCCGTATCTTAAATGTGCCTCATGTTCTTTTAATCTAGTCCTTAAAGATCGTTTAGTTTATCGAACATTCTTCTTTCCACAATCTTCACAACTAATTTCATATATACCACTTTTATATAACGCGTTAACTTTGTCTTTTGGGTTTCCGAGTAAGGTTTTCAAAGTTGAATTTGATTTGTAGGCTACTTTCATGTTGATATTTTTAACAATTTTTCCAATCCTTTGGTGTATCGCAGATCGAAAGCTGAAGAAACGAATTTCATTTTTTGTTCTTCCGGTTGGAGAATAGTGGCATTGGACAATTTTTTTATATATCTTTATCTATTGATTTACTTACCGACTATACTATCATTATAACTATTTAAAGTAGCTACATTCCTTATGAGACCTTTTTCTTTCTGCGACCTCCTTTCATTTAGAGGAAAAATAATTAATCTGTGAAAGTTCAGCGTACTTTACAGTTTTTTAGATTAGACACGCCCCCTAATAGCGCGTTCGACCAATCAGGACGCTCGATTTGTCAAACGCGTCTAGTAGCAGGGATAGATTGAGTATAATTTATAGAGCCATGTAGAAATAGATTTAGTGTATTATCATCTCATGATGATGCTAACATCTCACGAAATGCGCGTCGAGAATTCGAAATAAAGTTTTGGTATAGTGGTGTACAATGTTTTTAGTGTTACTCAACGTCAAAGGTTCCAGTCCCCAACATAAATATTGAATGAACAAATTTGTGACAAAACGAAACGATCCTACATCATCTTGGAATCCCCGGGAATGAAAGGGCCGATAGAGTGGCTAAAGAAGCGTCCATCTCAGATATCCAACTATCCTCCGTTCTGAAATCAACCATAAAGTATCAAATCCTTAGTGAGTGGCAGAGCCAGTAGAACAGGTCAAACACAAAACTTTCAAGTGAAGTTTTCTGACGTTAGTTCTCGCCTCTTTGATAATTTCATCCATGACCACTATAAACAGACGGAGACTCAATACGCTACCCTGTCTCAAGCTTTGTTCGGTGACAAACTCTTCAGATTCTATCCGTTTTACTCTTACCACGTTCCTGCATAAAGCATATAAGCTGTAGTGCCCTTATAAGATTGTGTCCTATTTGTCTTTGTGCCAAAATTTCCTAAACTCGATGTCTCAATCTCCTATCGAAGGTTTTCTCTAGTTCAATATACGCTTTTCACACCTCCAGATCCTGAATGAGTATTTTCTCGGTGATCTGTTTAAGGCTGAAAATATGATCCTGGATACTGTACCCCTTCGCTCTGTGAGTCAGCCAGTTTTTGTTCCACTTTCTGTAACAGTTTCCCTTCTAACACTCTCTCATAAACTTTCGCAACAACACTAAGCAAAGTAACCCCTCGATAGTTTTGGCATTCTTTCTTGTTTCTCTTCTTGAAAACTGGAATTATTATACCAGCCTCCCAGTCTCTCGGTATCTTACCGGTCTACCACACTCTTATCAATAACTCAGTTAATGCAAAGATTCCTCCTTCTACCATAGGTTTAAGCATTTCTGGCCTGATACTATCATATTGTTACCGTGTCCACTAGGGTATCTCTCAATATCCTGCAGCCCTTCCGTTTTTCATTTTCTTGATGCCCTCCGATACTTCCACTATAGTGATGCATTTCTGTTCGCTGTGGTCATAATAATCCTCGGTGTATTGTCTGATTCTCATGTGTACTCAGTATTTCTTCAAAATAATCTCTCCATCTGTGCTTGATATCATTTTCTTCAGTCAATGTTCTTCCTTGTTTATCATTAATCTCTATAGTAATATCTTTTTTATCTCAGTAAGAGATGAACGCCACTGTATTGTGTAAACGAGGTGTTTTTACAGCTCCAATACTTAATCCAAATACGAACAGTGTTGAGTGAATAAATTCACAAAAAGTGTGTTACAGAGAGCTTTTTTTGCACTTTTCCGCAGTGAGTGTTTGCAAAACTTTTCATCAGATATTCAAGAACTTTTATTAACATTTATAATTACACGTTAAATCACCTGATCGGTCATTATTGAATACCGTGAAGAATAACGAACTGTTCATTCAACCATATTCGGGAGGAGACTGGTTGATGCCATCAGATACATTTCCAAAACCCTATAAACCCCAATTCAAACGTATCAATCATAAGAAAATATTTCAAAATGCAATTTTCAAAGGTAAATATTTGATTTTGTTTGCTAGTTCGGAAACATAAATTACAACCTTCGTACGAGCAACCGAAGAGGTAATCCATTATTGACCCAGTCGCTCCATTAATCTGAACAAAGTTGAAATAGCCCTTTGTGACCGTTTTTCTATCGATCGCCACTCCTAGACAACCCTGTCCCTAATGGCGGAGGTTAAGGGGCGATTAATGAATAAGACATCAAGTGGCTGCCATGTAAGCCGGTAAGGGTCACACTGAGCTCGCTGTTTACTTCGGAAAAACTTTTAAAAGTCGAATAGCGGTTTCAAGGGATTATCAGGTGGATGAAGATTAATGGGCAAGCTCGTTGTGCTTGAAATATCGTTTGGCAAATGAAGTTATGATTATCCAACAAGTTTCAAGTGATGTTATCGAGATGTAGGAATAAATCATGAGCAAACACTCGAACCCTACGTACTTATTAGGCGAACAATGTTGTTTATAACGTAATCAGAGCAGCGTATCGTCGATTAAGCCAGAAACCTTGTATAATAAGTGTGCCCGCCTATAGCGCATTAAATTTTGCATAGTTTAGAATAATGGACCATATGGCACAAGGAACTGCACACAGATGTCTTCGACCGAAATATTAATTTCATTCAAAACTTAAAACGTAAAAAATATTTTCGCAACGAGAAAGATTGTTATCTGATTAGTTGCATTCATAGCGACCGTATCCAAATTAAGAAATCTAACCTATAATTCTATAATAAACTTAAGACTTGACAATCGTGAAGCAATGTATTACAAAATTAGGAACGAATAATTTTCGAATAGATTATGTTGTTGTGACTGCAAATCCTAATATTGATTAGCTCGGTATGAATTTTGATAGACAGCTAACTAGATCGAAGAACAGATATCAAGATACAATCTCAAAAATTACAACTTGCGAAATTATCGCTATATGTGTAGACACATTGAAAATTTTTTATTCATGGAACAATATTCAATCTTCCGTAGAATGTTAAATATCCTCCCTTGAAGGAGCTTGTTTTTCGAATCTACTCTTCATAATCACCGTTAACCAGGGCCACAGAGAAGTGGTACAGCACGGTCAGATGTCACGAATAGGAACAATGAACTGCAGTTTCGGTCTCGTTTGACCTCGTCAGCATTGTCTATCCATTCGTAACACAAGGCTATGCCATTACCTACTCATCCCATTTCGTTGGAGCGAACGCAATTATGTAAATGTCACTGCGCCCCCCAGCGAACCGAAACAGAGGCTACCTCACCAACGCCACGCGAAACGGTGAAACCAAAGAGCAGATAAAACAGGAAAACGTTAAGTGGTCACACTAGTTCGATAACATACCGCCATACGACACTCACGTATCAGACAGAAGCGGTCGTCGAAGGACCGACACTCCTCAGACAAAAAGTTACTATATGCGAGATTTCGCAATGTATAGACACATCGAAGAAAATTATTTTTCAAGGGACATTATTCAACCTTCCGTAGAATGTTGAATTTCCTCAGCTGAAGGAGCTGGTTTTTCGATCCACCCTTCATAATTATCATCAACCTCAAGCAGCGGTACAGCTCGGTCGGATGTCATGAATAGGAGCAATAGACTGCAGTTTCGGTCTCATTTGACCTTATCAGTATTGCATACATATTCACAACTGAGACACACGCCTCTCACCATTTCCACCAGGAACCATGAAGATAAAGGGTAGATGAACAGAAAGCCTCAAGAAGTCACACTAGTTCGACTATTTACCGCAACTCTACACACCATGTCAGCAAGGAAACGATCTGTCGAAAGACTAACGCTCCTTACTGATATCTCGTTCTCAACCAGGCATACAGTACAATCTCAAAAATTACAACTTGCAATATTATCGCTATATACAGGATGTCCGTGAATGCCGTGTACAACGTTATACGACAGATTCTTCAGCTCGAAATAAGTCGATTCAGGCCATCTTACCTATATGAAAAGTTTTTTCGTTTGGCCGCTAAATTCAAAGATTTTGTTTTCTTATTCTTCAAATAATTCCAGAACGACTCGATCGATAGAAACCATATTTGGTATGCGTAATCGGGTGCGTCATTCACATTTTTTAATGATCCACTCAATGACGATCTACAAGTGTCCCTAGAAACTCGAACGTGTTTTTAATCAACCAAAACTTTTCTGCGTTTGAGCAAAACTGTTTCAGACATTGTGTAGCTAGGCTAATTATCAAACTTTTTTGTCTCTTGAGAAATTTTGATACGATGAGCGGTTCAATCACAATAAACAGTTTCTCAATTTTAGGTGATTTCATTTCTTCAACCACCAAGCCAGTCAAGAATATCACGTTTCACCATGTTGCGTTTGGATTTATTTCTGTGGTCTGGCAGATTGTCATTTTATTAGGCTTGATAACCAATTGTTGATACAACAGTGTTCCTTAAGTTCTTAACTAGTTTCCATCTATGTCCATGTCAATCCTGTTTTGGATAATGAGCATTCTCTATGTCGTATCATAAGCTCGAAGTAGGTAGAAAAATATAGCTATCAGTTTTTGATTGTTTCAAAAGGCTTCATTAACGGCGGATTCTAATAAAATAATGTTATCCATAGTTGACCTGTTATTTCGGAATCCGCTCTGGTATTTGCCAGTTCCTGAATAGTTATTACTACTATAATATCGATAAAGTTTACGTTACTCTTTTATTATGACAAGTACGTTCAGATGTTGTGTCAAAGATCCTGATATATTTTGTTATTTTTATGAAGAATATAGATATACGGAAAGATCGGCTTGAATCGATTATAAACTCTGTGAGTCGTTTGTATTTCGCTTACTTCGGTATTGAAATTCGACACCGATATAGAGTGTGGATGTCCCGTAGTGTATGTAAACTATATGAATATCTTTGATATGGCCAGAACAGAAAATCATTGACAACTGTCCTTTCGTATGACTAATTTAGTGCGCATCAACAAATAATAGCCATCAATGGAAATACCCTAATATTTTTCTGCACAAAGACCTATTCCTTATTGAGGAAATGTTCCAATGCCAGCTATTCACCAGGTAAGGCAGCAATCTGAGGATTATCAAGCTGAAATACCCATTTCTTCTCAAGTAGATTTCGTGCTGAGCTACTAGCGTCAAGATTAAAAGAGAAAAATTGCCTCTCCTCGTTCGAGTGTCTACATATCAGGAGGAAGAAGCTAATTGTAGTTTTTTTTCATCGACCATAATTTTGTGTATTGTTGTAATATGAATGGTCTGCTGACTGCTTATGAGTTTAACGATCTATCAGCCCAATGAATAGCCCTTCTTTATTAACAGTAGTAAACGAAGCTTCAAAGCCTTTCTTCTACATAATGGAAACAAATACAGGGTGTTGCATGATCTAACCTAACCCAAACCCTAGACTAAAATAATTTATATTGTGCTGAAAGCTAATATCTATATATTCTAGGGTACATCCTACCTAGTTAGGTAGGTAGATAGGTTGTATCGTGTATGTACGACTCTGCATCAAAAATGCTTGCAGGTAGATCGCCAGCAGTTCAAGTTTGAGCACCCCTGGGTTAAGGGGTTGTTCAATTGACCCGATACTCAACGCTCTAGTGTACTGAAAAACTAAAAGCAGGTATATGTCAATAAATAAAAGACACCACTAACTTTGAGGCTATTAATGATCTGGAAAGGTTTGCTTGGAATTTTTGTAGCAATTACACAAAATTTTCTCGGAAATCAAAAGGCTGACAACTATGTAGAATTAGTAGAAGAATTTCTGGTTCGTTTAAAATATTTAGGCTGTAATATAGGTATGAAATTACAATCAATAGTCATCCAAATCAATTCCAACGCTATTTGGGGGGACTCACGCGAAGAACAAGGAAAAAGTTTCCAACACAATATAAACACTATGGGGAAGGTGTAAGATGTACATCTGACACAAAAAAAACAGTAACATTCTTGACATTCTTGACATCATCATGTAAGTCGGTCTTAATCAGGTCGAACATCACCGGCTGTAAATTTGTTGTAGACCTGTCTAATAGATATTATAAATAATAAATTGTAAAAAACATTAACTCAACAATAGCAAAAAAACGACTGAAAGTTAGAGAAATAGTGAAATTTCGAAATGTTTCAATTTAACTTAGTTTGAGTATATCTTCTCAACTTAAAATTCAGTTTCAAGCTTTATCCACAACGAAGTCAGAAGTGAATTCGTAATGCCGCTGTTTTGAGAGAAGGATGGTACGGCTGTCGGCTGTGCTTTCTCTTTTAAGCGACTTGGGAGGGGGCATTACCGTGCCTACACATATTAATTCACCTTATATGTATGAATGGAATATCAAATCACAACATTTTCCGATATGGTCAACAGAAAATTAACCTAGATAAAGACTACAACGAAACTACTATAACTGTTTTTGCGATTTATATCTCGTATAGACAGATGAATATGCAATGGGAGAGCTCTCTCGATTCATCTCCTATTTTGAAGAATTCAATGTTCCCCTTTCTGTGAAAATTAAAGATCATCAAAAACGAGACTTACGTTTCTAAAGTCGATGAGTTGCGTCACCAAAGTTCCATCACTCCTCTGGAATTCTAACGTTACAGTGTCATCACTGACGTTAGCAGAAATATTTTCTTGAACAACATCTCCACCCTGAAAAGAATAATTCTTTTAATCCGTTCAATTCTGCATTACATATAATCAAGTAGGAAAACTACGTATTTGGAAATTTTCAATGAGATTACTTTAGTTTATTTTCTTGCTAGGAAGAGAAACATAATTTCTTTTCACTTATAGGAAATCTACTCTCTAACGATACAATTTCTGAGTTGACGTTAAAAAAAACGGCGCATCCACCATTTCATAAAAAATGTTCATTTTTTCGCATCACTTTGTTCATTTCTATATATCGATCTAGCCTCGAAGGAAATTTGATGTTTCAACTCTGTTCAGAATTTAACAAATCAAATACTATTTGTATTCCTTCGATATAAAAGTAACATATACTTCTACAAATAAATCATGAAAAAGTTTAGTTTCAGTATATCAAATTATTTCCGAAAATCTGTAATGGAAGAAAAGTGGACAGAGCGGAAGAACAACGGAAATATTGCAATGATATTCTCTGGAATTCATCCAGGTGTGCGGTTCGTACGAACGAATGCTGCTGCAATTTCATTCAATTTTACCCGAGCGAAGAGGCGTGTAGAAAATGGTAATACCTTGTCGGAAATTGATATTTCGAACCTTATATACCGCCTTCGAAGGAATGGAGGTAATAAAATGGAAAATTATGGCGAATATTTCATGTTTATTCCTTTCTTGAATTTTTTATTCCACTGGAAAGTTAATGAGTAAGCAAGAGTTCAACAAGCTGTAAAATAGAACCAACTTCTATTGCATTATACTAGATATCCACGGAAAAAGCGACCACAGACTCATAAATTCCCTCTTTATGTATTTTCGTGTTATTTTTATGGTTTGTATTCTGACGTATGAAAATTGCATGTAAAAACTACCAGCTCGAAACTTATGTAAGAAAAATACCTGTGGACAAACTGATAGCGCTTTATTTCTCACTCAAGTCTTTAAATTTAAATTTAAAGCACAAAATGTAAATTTCTTGGAAACTATACAGATTTTCATAGTGGGGAAGGTTCTACAGCAGTGACTTTTCTGGAGAACGTTGTTGACTGCGTCATGCTCGCGTTGAAATTGACCAAGGTTAACTCTGATATCTTCTTAAAGTCCGAATTGAGTGACATGCTCTGTTGTTATCTTTGTCGGTGTGTTTCCTTAGCAGTTATAGGACGCTTACTAGGAAATGAAGACACCAGTCATCCACAAACCCAAACATTATGTTTTCGGTGCACTGATGATACCCTAACTCGGAAATATTTTATGAGCTCACGTTTTCTTTTGTGCTGACGAATCTGCTACTTATAATCGTTAAATCTCCCATTGAAGAAAAAAAAAAAAAAGACATCTATAATGCGAGTAATATTGTAAGATTTCACATATTTTATGTTCTAATCCTTATTCCTCTCAAAAATTATATTAATTCAAGTCTATAGATATCCATCGACGTATAAACATAGAAATGAGTGATTACATATTTTTGATCTTAATTTCTATGAGTCAAAATAATATTAGAGACAGGAGTCCGATTAGAAGGGTTGTAATACAGGGATATCCACCGGGACCGTCCATTAAAAACTTTTTAAGTTCCAATTACAATATCAAGCTGAAATTTTATACGCGGCCATAACTAGCGATTTACAATTGGAGTGAAATATTTTCGAAGTGAATTTAAAAAAAATTGTAGTTCGTAGATCTTTTGCACAACAGACACAATTTTTGCTTGGGTGGATAGAAAAAAGATCAAGGAATTTTTCAAGCAATCTACACATGTAGAATGTTTATTGCGTTGTTCTGTATGATTTTTTCAATTTGGCCTTTTTCAAACAGCAATAACTCAATTTTTTCAAATTGCACGTGCCAATTTTCATATCGATATCAGATGAAGTGACAATTTTCAGATAGAATTGTATAAGCATGTACTATACCCATCTCTTATAGTTCCGAAATAATTTGGGAATATATAGAATTTTGATGATTTTGCAAGAACTAACAGAGAATGCTGTGAAATATTTGAATCAAGTAGCTTAACTGGCTACGCTCACCTGACAAGTGCCTAAAATTAATGTACTTGTCACTTCGTTCATTCGAATTTGATATTTCAACAAGAATTGTCGTTAATTCAGATTGAAAATATCCAAAAAATACAACACATTTGGAATAAAACCACTGGTTATTCAAACGAAAATATATTCAATCTTTTATCAATTCATTTTAGAATGTCAAAAGTAATGGGTAGAAATTGCAGGCAATTCAATAACCAATTTCCAACTTGACCGTATATGAGTAAAATAAAATTTCGAAGCATTAGCAGCAATTTTCAACAATTCAGATGAATAAAATTATAGGAACTAAGCGGAAACCAATCATCGAAGATAATTACATTAATACGAATAAATGATAGCAAACATCATAGGAGAAAAATATTTCACGATTTGAATAAATGTTCGATATGGGCCCCATTTTGCTCGATACACTTGACAGCTCGTATACGAACTTGATGAGTTGCCCTCCTAGTTTCCTCAGGATCAATATTACGAAAAGCATTATGAATGCGCTCTAGTAACTCTTCTTTACTTCTTACAGGAATAAAATACACTTCACTCTTTCGCCCCATAAATAAAAATCTAGGGGCGTCAGGTCCGGAGGCCATAAATTGGGTCCTTGATTACCCCCCATATATCCTCGAACATTTCTGTTAGCTGCCGATCTACAGCTCGTGTTTTATGTGCTGGTGCACCATCCATTTGGTTAGTAATAGCAACCCCTCAGAAGAGGTATCCATCTAAAAAATTTGGTAATGTTCCTCTCAAAATTTCCAGGTATCTTTGTCCATAAAGATTTTTCTCATAAACGTGATAAGCCAACAAATCATTCATTAAAATTGCAAAAACGTTCACGCTGAATTTATTTTATAAATCAATAACCTCAATGAAATGTGGATTTTCTGTGGTCCAAAAATGGCGATCTCTCCTGTTGGTTATTCCACTTCATTGAACTTGGCTTCAACAGACCATATAATCTCTTGCAGAATTGTCTCATCTTCTTGAAGCCGAATTAATAAATTTTCACAGAAATTTAGCCGCTTGGGAAGGTCAGTTGGTTTCAATTTTTGTAGTCTGATAAAAGAATACAGGTACATGTTATGTTTCTTAAGGATCCTTTGAATGGAAGTATAACTCAATCCAATATCCATCGATGCGGACTTAATGGACGCATGTGCATTGGCACGAAAATACTCTAGCGTATTAATTTGATTGTCGTCGTCCTCGAGAATTGGTTTTCTTTTAGTTTCTATGTATTTTGTTCCTCCAAATTGCAAAAAATTGCTTCTTATCCTTGGGAATTTTGTTTTACTCATAGGCGCCAAATTTGGAAATTGGTTATTGAATTGTCTGCAAGTTCTATCCACCACTTTTCGACATTCGCCATGAATTAAAAAGAGATTAAATATATCCTCGTTTGAAATCAGGTATTTTATTAACAATCTGGTATTTTTCAAAAATTTTCACTTCAAATTACCAACAATTCTTGTTGAAATATTAAATTCGAATGAACGAAGTGACAAGTACATTAATTTTAGGCACCTGTCAGGTAAGCGTAGCCAGTTCAGTTACTTGATTCAAATATTTCGAAGCATTCTCTGTTTGTTCTTGCAAAATTATCAAAATTCAATATATTCCCAAATTATTTCGGAACTATAAGATATGAGTATAGTACATACTGATACAATTCCATCAGAAATTTGACGCTTCATCTGATGGCGATATGAAAATTGGTACGTGCCATTTGAAAAAATTGAGTTTTTGCTGTTTGAAAAAGGCCAAATTGAAAAAATCATACAAAACAACGCAATAGACATTTGACATTTGTAGACTGCTTAAAAAATTCATTGATACTTCTTCTATCCACCCAAGCAAATATTGTGTCTGTAGTGCGAAAGATCTATGAACTACGATTTTTTTAGATGTTCTTCAAAAATCGAGTTTATAACAAAAATAATTAAATCTGTCAAAAGTTTCGACAGATAAGTGCCAACAACTTAGGTGTTTTATGCCTTGCTCAAATGTCGGTTCTAAATGTATAATAAAAAAGGTAGATTGCCATTTGAAATGACAAAGTGATGACCCACTTCCGGTATAACCGGAAATGGTATCACTTCGAAAATAATTCACTTCAATTGAAAATCGCTAGTTATGGCCGCGTATAAATTTTCAGCTTGATATTGTAATTGGAACTCAAAAAGTTTTTAACGGACGGTCCCGGTGGATATCCCTGTACAATACGAGAAATGGCCGTTTCACAACTTCAAGAATCTCATATTGATTCAATTCCGGAATTTGAGGGAAATCCAACGATTCTTGGTATTTTCATTCAGTCTAGTGAGTACTTGATCGATAATTTTTCAGACAGAATAATCAGGATAATCCACAAAATGAATATTTGTTGAGGGCTATAACTAGTAAACTTACAGGTAGTGCACTAAATATTGTAGGAAGTAGGGTTAATTTAGAAAATTGTTTTTTTTTACAGTATAAGTTTCCTGAAAGTGTCTGTCTGTAGACAGAGAGCACTGCAATGTTGTGGTCTGGAAGTTCGACCCCGCATACTTCGATGTTAATTTCAACTGTTTCAATGTCTTTTTACCAAACTAAGGTTGCCTCCGTGTTTATACAGGCTTCGAAAGTAACTATCTACTATGAGAAATAAGATGAGGTCGAAGTAGTTGACTCAGCGTGCATGGCAACATATTCATGTTCCAATCACAAACAGTCTGGATAAACTCTATTTACACATGTACGAACCACCAGCTTATGGTCTGGATTATTAGCTATACTGAATGGAATAGAGAACGCCGATTTTGGATATTTTGCACGATGCTTCTATCCGCCGATAATAAAAACTGAAGTATCGATGGTGTTTCGGACAGGCTGTACATTAATCAACACAATACTTCTGCTGTAAAGCTTTTATTCAAGAAAGTTCGCAAGGCTGCAAAGGCCGAAGGTTACAAGGTGGGAATGTTTTAGTGAGAAAAGATGACACAAGTAAGATATGTCGTATTGCATCTGAATCTAAAATAGCCAATTTATAAAAATCACTCCTCATTCTCTCCGCTATTTGTTCAAACACCGTGTTTTCCATTCACCTGATATGTCCTTATATATTTACTACCAGAACGTACGAGGACTTCGTACGAAACTAAATAACTTTTTTTTTTTTTATGATATAATGTGTTACATAATCCTTTCTGAACGATACCGTTTTCGACAATGAATTTATCGATACTCGGGAATATTCTGTGTTTCGTCGCGACCGAGATTCATCGGTGTCTTCTAAGAAGGATGGGGGTGGAGTTTTCATTGCCGTTCGCAACAAATTTAGCCCACGACTTTTGGATGAGTTCGAAAGTGAGGATATCTGGGTATCTCTGAACGTGAATAATTCGAAGTTATATATTTGCAATGTGTATTTGCCCGCTAGGGATTCTGTGGCAAGTGATATGTTCGCTAGTAAATTGGCGAGCAATATAGTAAACATAATATGTCCATTTCTTGTGTGTGGTGACTTCAATTGTACCTCGGTTGATTGGGTGAGCTCTGATAAGAGTTATTTGATAACTACTAATATTGAAAATAAATATTCAGATATATTAGATACACTTGCATTTGTCGAACTGAATCAATACAATCATGTGAAGAATAATAACGATAACATTCTCGACTTAGTCTTGTGTAATTCAGAAATTGTCTCGAATATACATAAAAGTGCTCATCCGTTTGTAAACGAAGACACACATCATCCCATACTGGAGTTTATGGTTGCCTTGTCTAACGAGAAGATGATGAAAACTTCGAAATTTCAAAATTTTTATTACGATTTCAGAAATGCGAATTATGAAGCTGTTAATGCTTCATTATCGCTGGAGAATTAGGAGTTTCTGCTCAACAACAGCTCTAAGGGAATTGATGAAAATCTGGATATTTTTTATGAGAAAATCAATGACATAATCAGTTCTGTTGTTTCTAAGGAAAGAGTCATTAAGTGTTTTCCTTCATTCTTTTCGAAAGGTACAATTGCTACAATAAGAGAAAAGCAAACATTTCATGAAAAATGGAAAATTAGTAATAATGTTAATGATCTCAATATATTCAAACAGCTTCGTACTCATTCGAAGGAACTCATTGAACTTGATTTGAATAAATTCACCTCTAACATTGAGCAGAAACTGCCAACGAACAGCAAATCATTTCAGAAAAATGCGTCTCTGGGACGCAACTACCTAATGAACTGAGGTATGGGGATATTTTTTCATCAGATGGAAAAGAGATATGCAATCTTTTTGCCCGTTATTTCGAGAGTATATTTGTTCCTGGAAGTCAGCAGCGTAGTCGTAGTGTAACTGTTAAAAACTGCAATAATGATGTACTATCAAATATTCATATAGAAGAGGAAGAGGTCCGAGAGGATCTCTTATCCATTGACGTGTCGAGGGGTTCAGGTCCAGACAGCATTCCACCAATCATTCTCAAAAATTGCGCTCACAAATTAAGTAAACCACTGCATATTTTGTTCAATCAGTCTGTGATTAATGGTTTATTTCCAAAAAAGTGAATATAAAATGATATTTCTAATTATAGACCTATAAACAAACTTTCGATCATTGCTAAAGTATTTGAACGCATAATTTATAAGTATCTTTTCTCTCATGTGAAAATTTTCATCATCCCATAACAGCACGGATTTTTTGAGGGGTAGGACTCTGGAAACTAATTTGATCATTTACAGTGAGTACCTGCAGAGTGCAATGGATTCTCAAATTCAGACTGAAGCTACTTACACCGATTTTTCTAAAGCCTCCGACAAAATAAGTTTCGATATTCTCATTTTTAGACTAGCCGAATCAGGTGTAAGTGGTGGGTTGCTTGAGTGGATCCAATCGTATCTCCTGAATAGGTCTTAGTTCATTAGTTTAAATGGTTTTAAATCTGAATCTTTCATTAGTACTTCTGGGGTATCGCAGGGAACTCATCTCGGTCCTCTCCTTTTTTTAATTCATATAAATGACATAGATAAATGTTCACGGCATTCTAGATTCTTGCTCTATGCAAGTGCACTCTGAAAGTTTTTAGATCTATCAGATGCTTGAGAGACTGCCTTAATCTTCAACTAGATTTGAATAACTTGGTTGAGTACTGTAGAGAAAACCAATTATTTTTGAATTTAAATAAATTTTTACGATAACTTTTACTAGAAACCATTCCCCTATCACTTTTTAGTACTCAATTGGAAATTCATTGTTGCGACGTGTGTTCACGGCTTTTGATCTGGGTGTCACTTTCGAATGCTCTTCGATGAACACATAAAGCGCATAGCAAATAGTTCAAGTCGAATGATCAGTTATATTTTCAGTAGAAGTAAGGAATTTAAATATGTAAAATCACTTATCACTTTCAATTATGCTTAGATCTACAGTAAATTAATTTTTGCCCTATATATTTGGAACCCTCGTTATATTTGTTATTCCAACGGACTTGAACGCATTCAAAATAGATTCATACAATTCATATGCTTCAAAACTAACTTTGTTATCCTGAATCACGACTACGCTCCTGCCAGTGAATATTTCAATTCATTGTCACTCGCAAATCGTAGAACTATATCTGATATTTTGGTTTTGTTTGAAATATTGAACTGCGTACTTCAGGTACCTGAGATCTTGCACATGAATACTTTTAATGTTCCTATGAAATCTTTGAGGCACCATGGCCTCTTTTCTGTAACTATTAGAAAAATTAATATTGCACAGAACTCCTCTATCGATAGGATGCTACGTGTCTGCAACACGCATAGGAGTATCAATTTGTTTGGGGTCACATTGGCCTCTTTGAAGAGAACATTACGCTTGCTCTTTCGTTGACTAACATCAAATTCATCCAATCGTTCGTTTTGTAATATTCATTTTGTATTTCTTTTTTCATTTTTTCTGTGAATACAACTCACTATTAATGCCTCATATAATACTTTTTTCAGAGTACTAGATTCTATGTAACTAATATTCATCTAGTGAATGTCATTTTGGCTTCGGCTGTGGACATTAATTATATTGTACTTAAATGAATAAAAAAAATAAATGAAAAATAAAACTATTTGTGTCTCAAATCTAATAGTTTTTTAAATGAAATGCTATAAACCTTCACGGCTCACTTTTTGAGTATTTCGATGTGATATTTTGGATGTTTGGCGATAAAATTTTCCAACAAATTTTTGCACTTTTTTGACTTCTCTTATACTCTTTAGAGTTGCTTACACTCCACGTCCTTCTAATTTGATTTCCCGATACTTTTGGAATCCGAGATGAGAACGATTTTTAAATTTTAGCAGTGAAAATGTCTGGATATTTCCTAAAAAAGATTCTTCTCTAAATTAAGTTATCCCAGCGTGATGCCTGCTATTTCCGCCTCTTTCAGGCAGGCCTCTGTGACCCCTTCCGAAAGCAACTCACTTCCGTCAACATGTTTTACATTTTTCATTAGCGCCAAGCGGAATTCGCTCGAAATTATCTCTGTGTTTTCCCCGTCGACTTTCTCCTCCAGGATCCTGAAATTGAATAGGCACCTTCTGCGTCACTTTGTACGTTTTTTCATTGAAATCTTCGGATAGAAGCACAGGAAGGTATGCATTATTGAAATATTAAAAGCGTATATTTTTTTGGTGTCATGTTCCAGGAACGTTGTAAAATTAAGGTAATGGATACTCTGATAAAATATATCTTTTATTAATATCAAATTTATCAAGAAGTAATACGCAATTATGAATTTGGTTTGCAACGAAGATCACTTTTTTCCTTTCTTATCGCAATAAATTTGAATTTCTTCATGAAAAATTTGAATTTGTTGATAAAGAGTGGATTTCACTATTAGTCGAGGATACAAGAATAAACTTATAATTTTGAGATATAGAAAACTCGCTAATCACTTGGTGGAACATTTTCACTTAATAATTGAACCATAGAAGAAAAAAACACTAGGCTTAAATTTAACGAAATATAATAAATAAAGATTTGTTTGATCTGTTTCAGCTTTCATGCCATTTGAAAAACCAAAAGGAAATTAAAATATTACAATAGCATTTATACCAAAGAAATATATAGAAGAAAAAGGACAAACTGAAATCACGTTCTTACGTGAACATAAAATGTGGATTTTATGAAATCTAAGAAATTATTCTCGATTATACAGTGTTTAAAAACCCATTGTTAATTTATTAGGAATTATTGATTATTTACGCTCGTTTATACCCAACCAAATTTATATGGAATCAATCGGTATTTCACATTATTGATTGTTTTAACCATGCATGTTTGACTACTTGTGAAGAATGAAGTTTTTTGTTGTAAAAAAACTAGATAATATGATAAAAAATGCTGAATTATCACCGCATGTTCGGGATATTGTACTCAGTCGTCACTGAGATTTGAAACTGTGAATGTCAAATTTTTGAAAAAGCCTATAATCGTAATTGAAAATGCCTTACGTTGGATTGTCCAATGTGCAGAGTGGTCGTTAAAGAAGGAGTGACACAGAGGATATAGCGGCCACAATCGGGGTATCACAGGGGGTGATTTCGAAAACCTACGCCCGATACGTGGAGCTACAATCTCTGCCAAATAGGACTAGAAGAAGTCGTAGGAAGATCACTTCTGAAGAACAAGACCGCTTTTTGTGCCAACTTACAAGAAGAGACCCTAGTACGTTGCACCCCATACTCCAAAGGCAATTTCTGGAAGCAACAGGCATCAGTGTATTAGTCAAAACGATACGTCAAAGACTTCGTTCAAGGTGTTTATACAGCAGAAGGGCCTTAAGAGTTCGAGAGCTAAGCAAACAACAAAAAATTAACAGACTTAAATGGTGTATCGAGCACCGAAATTGAAATATTGAGAATTGGCGAAATGTTCTTTCTTCGGATGAGACCAGAATTGATGTTCGATCAGATGACCGTCAGATTCGGGTTTTAAGGGGTCGTGGAAGGCTAGCTAGACTCCGAGAAGCAAGACAAATTCCGAATTACCAAGGGAGCAGTGAGATGTTTTGGGGTGGCATTATGCTGGGAGGCAAAACAAATTTGATTCCGTCTCCTGCGAGCGCAACGGCTAGAAATTACTAGTGCTGGAGCCCATAGTGAGACTCTGGCGAGGTGCTCACAGTGAGAATTTTACTTTTATGCACGATAATGCTGCTCCGCATACCAGCAACCTCGCGCGATATTATCTTGAAACAGATGGAATCGCTACTTTGGACTGGCCAGCTTGCCATCCAGATCTAAATCCTATTGAACAGAAGAGTGGCAGAATATCACACCAGAGGAGGTCGAAACCTAATCCAAATGAGTATATGAGTATTTGATATGTATTGCATTTTTTCGTTATATTAATCTATTGTATGTGTATAGATACTGTTACCTTTATCAGCTTCTGTTAAAATATTATGCAATTTATTGTTCAATTTTGACATTATTCATTTGGTTGAATGTAACTACTTGATTGGGCAATTCTGTGTTTGTTGATTTTCTTCATATTTGCCACAAAGGAAAGAAAATTGGTCTATTGGAATGTTTGAAAATCAATAAACTTCGTAAAAACCCACATAATACATCCCTTTACAGCCAACTAGACAACCATAACTCTCCTCTACTCAACATTAAGTTAATGAATACCGAATATATTCGGTTGAACTTTGGAAGAACAAAACTGTGAAAAATAAAAAGATCATCAATTTCATTGATTGAAATTTGACACTATAAAAAATCAATGTTAAGGGTGCTAAAGGCCAATTAGAATTCCAAAGAACGGGTTTTTCGATTAATTTGAGATTTTAGCATTAGAGTAAGTGGAGATCTAAAATTTGCAATTGTTTTCGAAGCGGTACCATTTCGGCCTCAGTTTGTCTATTGGAAATTATTTAAAATAGCAATAACACCAGTTTTGTTTGTGTATAGTTTTTTTGTTAAATGAAATGGAAATAAATAGTCGAACGAGAATATTATGAATTCATTCATCATTCATGGAGACATTGCAGTTACAGTCTTCTAGTTTTTAATGGCAATCTATATGAGTTTGTACGTGCTGCTGTTATATATTAACAGAAAGCATGTACATCAATTAATGAAACTTTGGAAGAAACTAATTTTCAGCCCTACAAATTCTTACTAATATCATCGAGGATTCCAGGGGCGCGGTGGCTAGGATTAATTTACGCGAAATGTTGATGGTTTTATATTCAACGAAACAAAGACATCTGAAAGAATATTATATGGACCAGTGAGTCCAAATTTTTGGAGCATCTTTAATCAGCATAATTCCAATATCTGTGTCGCCGAAAATCCACAGCAAACACGGGAGCGAAATTTCCACCATCGTTTTAGCTTAAATGTATTCAGTTTAATGTACAAAACTAATTTCAGTAGTTAATCAAATAACATGTGTTTTATGATGACATTGCAGTTACAGTCTTGGGTTTTTTATGGCAATCTGACATGCTTAATGGATCTGAATTATCAATTTTTCTTCTAAGTTGTCTAAGAAAATATGGGTCAAGAAGATGCTATGAGGGATCCCAAATAATATTAAGATACGCAGATTCTTAGAAAGTTATAAACGAAAATTCATAGACGATGTATGGCATCGTGTTAATTTTCCTAAATATTTATCTGACTATCGAAGAACATTCCTGTATTGGAATATTTGGGTAGATGTTCTTTATATGAAATAAAACCAATTTAATATTTTGTATAATTTCGAGCCTACAAAGTTTTCGCACAAGATCAATATAGTTTGAAATGGTGTGTTGTGGACGGAATTTTGTAAAATCTATAAATTTCTGATTTTACAACTTTACTAATTTACCTGAAGGTGTAATTACGTATGATACTACTGGTATAACGGATTAGTCTTTTTGTTGAATGTAATGAGTCAATTTTCGAAGATTAAATGTTCATGAGTTTTCTGTTCTTCCACTCATTATCTGCTAGGTAGTCTACATGTTCTAGTTCACTCTCAATGTCTCTTATGAATAATTTGGTGGTTTATAAGTATTTTTCAGTATTTGATATGTTTTGCATTTTTCGTTATATTAATCTATTGTTTGCGTATAAATACTGTTGGCTTTATCAGCTTCTGTCAAAACATTATGGAATTTATTGTTCCAGTTTGACATTGTTCGTTTGGTTGAATGTTACTACTTAATTGGGTAATTCTGTGTTTGTTGATTTTCTTCATATTTGCCACAAAGGAAAGAAAATAAATTTATCGGGATGTTTGGAAATCAATAAACTTTGTAGAAACCCGAATAATACATCCCTTTACAGCCAACTAGACAACCATACCTCTCCCCTACTCAACATTAAGTCAATAAATACCGAATATATTCGGTTGAACTTCGGAAGAACAAAACTATGTGGATACTGATTTAAAATTTGCAATTGTTTGCAGAGCGGTACCACTTTGGCCTCAGTTTGACGTTTGGAAATTATTTAAAAACAGCAATAACACCAATTTTGTTTGTGTATAGTTTTTTTGTTAAATAAAATGGAAATAAATACTCGAACGAGAATATTATGAAATTATTCAACATTCATGAAGACATTGCCGTTACAGTTTTGGTTTTTTTTACGGAAATTTGTATGCATTTGTACGTGCTGCTGTTAAAAAAATTAAGAGAAAGCATGTACATCAATTAATGAAATTTTGGAAGAAATTAATTCTCACCCCTACAAATTCTTACTAATATCATCGAGGATTCCAGAGACGCGGTAGTTAGGATTAATTTCTGCGAAATGTTGATGGTTTTATATTCAACGAAACCAAGACATCTGAAAGAATATTATATGGACCAGTGAGTCCAAATTTTTGGGGCATGCTATCTTTAATCAGCATAATTCTCATATCTGCATCGTCGAAAATCCACAGCAAACACCATCGTTTTAGCTTCAATGCATTCAGTTTAATGTACAAAACCAATGTCAATATTCAATTGAAT
This sequence comes from Cryptolaemus montrouzieri, assembly GCA_013387265.2. Classification (NCBI taxonomy): domain Eukaryota; kingdom Metazoa; phylum Arthropoda; class Insecta; order Coleoptera; family Coccinellidae; genus Cryptolaemus; species Cryptolaemus montrouzieri. Next base: position 66,314,835 of record JABFTP020000001.1, on the reverse strand, counting down.
AACTTTTATGATGGTACCAATTACATGGTACTCCTGACAATCCTGCCAATTATACACCTTAAGTATCGGAAGAATTGATCAGCTTGTTTTAGATGGATAAGAAGACTGGGCCTATAAAATTGTCCTGCAAGATGTCCGGAGTGTACCCCTTCAAGTTTTTATCTATAAGGGTACCTAAAGATATGACATTCTAGTTCGTAGTTGAATTCGCGGGAAGATCACGAATTAAAAGTGGGACGAGCCTTTGACAGTATCAATCTTGAGTGCAAAAAGCTTCTATGTTCCATGGCCTGATGATTCCATTTTCCGAAGGAACTACAGGTGTTTGATAAAATCGCGAATAAAATAAATGAGCCATTTTAGGTAAAGAGAAACCTAAAACGCATCAATACTGATTCACAATACGGTTACGATTAAGTAAGGAAAATAGCACCTCATAAATGGAAAACACGATTTTTCGATAATTTATTTTTTCTCGAGTTGACAAGTGATTCTTTTGCAGCCTGTATATAAAATAGCATAGGAAGGTAGGGTTGCGTCAAAATAATACATTTTTCGTTGAAATAAAAAAGTCATAATCTTACTCCAATCTGAGTCAATTTTTTTGGTCAAAGATGACACTATAATTCCGAAAATTTTGATTGAAAAAGCATAGCTTAATTTCAGATAGTACAAATCGTTAGAAGAGATTCTTGAAAAAAGTTGACCTTCAATGAAAACATTTCAAAAGTAAACCATGCCATTTAGAATTGCGAAGCTGTAGTCGATGTCCGGTATAACCAAAAGTGGTACCGCTCTGAAAATAATTGCAAATTATACATCAGTATCCATTCACTCTGATCATAAAATTTGAAATTGATCGATAAAGCCGTTCCTCAGATACTTCTAATGGGCCCTTTATAGCAGACATCATGTAGTCCTCCTATTTTTTCAACTATCCCCTTGTACAACTAAATAAATAAATAAATTGAACCTATAAAATGTTATCCGGAAATTGAAAAGTTAATAATTCCATTTTGGGCATACACAAAATCGTAGTGTGTAGAACGGAACGACGAAATGTGGACATATTTCATAAAGACAGCATCTAAAGCTATTTTAACGAAGTATTCCGAATATATAAACCCGCAAGTTTCACAGTTATGTACATGGATATTCTCTAACAATGTAGTTATATAAGCCGCGCGGCTCGCAAGGAAAGAAATGCCGAGACAACGCCAGCTAATGCTGAATCATTTAAAAGGATTTCCCCAAAAATGCCACATTCAGTTCGCACTAAGGTTTTCTCTTTGTTTCACGCTGAAAATTTCCCATTTCTACTGAACCACTAGACCTAAGTGGGTTTGTTTCATTTCCGCACGTAATCATTTACCTTTGTTTTTCTCTTTTTCCGCTGTGTACTACTTCGTTAGAGGAAACTTTATTATGTACTTGGTCTCTTTGCCTTACGGCTAATACTATGGATTCAAATGGCGTCATCACAATTCAAAGCTCTAGGATTTTCATGACTTTCTTTAATGGTAGAAACCTTTTCTTGAGGGAAGAGTTGTATTAATGATACGCTATACGCTGAATGAGAGAAAAAATATCATTCTTTTCAACTGATATATGAAACATAATTTGATTTACCTTGTTCACTATATAATATTATCATAAGCCTAAATACCTTATTGGACCAGTTATTTCTCATTTTCAGTTCCTGCGATAAAGATAGCTCATTTATAGGATGATTTGATAAAACGATATTATCGATTTAAACCCAAGTACTCTATCAATAGTTCCTATGAACTAATAGATCTTCTTCTCGACGTGCCATCTCCATCAATGAAGGTTGGATATCACAACGGCAAATCTCTCTCTGTCTTCAGCGGTTCTGATGAGCTTTTCGAAGTTCATGCCAGTCCACTGACGTATGTTCCTCAGCCATGACAGTTTTTTCCGTCCTAGACCCCGTTTGCCCTCGATCTTTCCCTTGATGATGAGCTGTGCGTAACGGTATTTGTCGTTTCTCAGGATGTGACCTAGGTATGCAGTTTTACGGACTTTTACAAGTTTGAATAGTTCTCGTTCTGTTCCAATCCTGCGCAAGACTTCTTCATTCGTGGTATGCGATGTCCATGGTATTTTGAGAATTCTGCGATATGTCCACATCTCGAAAGCTTCTAGTTTGTTGATTGTTTGTGTTTTAGGGTCCATGTTTCGACTCCGTACAAGAGAGTAGACCATACATAACATTTTGAGAGTCTTAAACGCAGATCGAGACTGATTCGTGAGTCGCAGAGGAGCTTTCTGAGTCGTACAAAACAGTTTCTGGCTTGTTCTATCCTCGATCTTATTTCTGTGTCTGGATCTAGTTTGTTGTCTATCCAGCATCCCAAGTATTGAAATCTATCCACTTCTTCTAATATCTTTCCGTTTTTTGGATTGGTTGTGGAACATTCTTTGACTTTTGATTATCATTACCTTGGTTTTCTTCACGTTTATTTTCATACCGAACTCATTGCAGGTATTGCTAACGCTGTTGAGGAGTCGCTGTAGACCCTCATCCGAGTCAGCGATCAAGACAGTATCGTCAGCGTATCTGATGCTGTTTATGTTTACGCCGTTAATTTTGACTCCTCTGAGATATCTGCTAAAGATCTGTCAAATATTGGCTCTGAATACAGATTGAACAGCAAAGGGAGAAGACGCAGCCCTGCCTGACTCCCTGCCGATTCCGATTTGCTCGGATATGGATCCTCTATTCTGATTCTAGCTCTCTGGTTCCAATATAGGTTCTGTATCAGAGTAATGTCCTTCCTGTCTAGGCCCACGCCGCGAAGCGACTCCATCAGCAGATCGTGTCTCACTCTATCAAATGCTTTTTCGAAGTCTATAAAGCAGATGAAGATGTCTCGTTGTTGATCATAGCATTTTTGCGCCAGTACCAGTAAGCTGAACAAAGCCTCTCTCAAGCCCATTCCGCTCCTGAAGCCAAACTGGTCATCTCCAATGTTCGCTTCGCACTTGCTAGAAATGCGGTTATGAATTATTTTAAGTAGGACCTTTAATGCGTGGCTCATTAAACTTATTAGACGAAAGTCTCCGCAATCTTTTAGATTTGTTTTCTTCGGCAATGGTATGAAGATCGATTCTAACCATTCTTGAGGTATTCTGCCAGTTTCGTAAATGCGGTTATAAAGAGCGACAAGCAGGTACTAGTTTTAAGATTTCGGGATAAATTTCATCTGGCCCTGGGCTTTTGTTTGCCTTGAGTTGTTTTATCGCATATTCTACTTTGGATTTCAGAATACTTGGTTCTTCCACATTAATGTCTGTTTGGTAGGGCTCTGCTCTAGCGCTCTCAAACAGAGTCTTGATGTATTTTTCCCATTCTTGTAGTTTTTCTTCTGTGGAGTCCAATAATTTTCCGTCCGAGCCCAATATGTTGTGGACTGCAAATTTCCTGTTCGTCGCTGTAAATTCTTTCACCTTCTTATGTAGGTTGAAATGGTCATGGCGTCGTTGTAGTTCCTCTATTTCCGAGCATTTAACCTCTATCTATTTCTCCTTAGCACGTTTTATTTTGTTGCGGATTATTCTGTTAAGATGTCTGTATTTATTCAGGTTGCCAGCAGCTTTGTATTCTCTCCGTGAGTCCATCAGATTTAAGATTTCCTCTGTCATCCATTCTCTCCTGTTTCTTGTGGGAGTTGGTTTTAGATTTGCTTCTACGGTTCTATTCAAGATATCTTTTATAGTTTTCCACACGCTATCCACATCAGTGGTAAGGGCAGAGTCCCGAGAGACATTTGCGAGGTGCTCGTTCAGTTCTTGACTTACTGTTTGTTTTATTGTGACATCCCTCAAAAGTCCCACTTCTGGTTTTCTCGGGGGTTTTGGCTTTCTAGTAACTTTCCATCTCGGTCTCACTGTAGCTATAACAGGGTTATGGTCTGAGCCAATGTCAGCTCCTGGATAGGTTTTCACATTACGAACTGAGTTGTGGAATCTTTTGTTTATCATAATAAAATCGATCTGGTTTCGGACTATTCTGGCATTTGTATGTTGTGGTGATGTCCATGTGTAAAGTCTGCGAGGGTGATGTTTGAACCAGGTGTTTGTTACAGCCATATTGTGTTGTTGGCAAAATTCAATAAGTCTTTCGCCTCTGTCGTTTCTGACGCCCAATCCAAACTCACCAATCAGATCCGACACTTGCCCTTGGCCTATTTTGGCATTAAAGTCGCCCATGAGAATTGTGAGATCTTGTTTCTTAGTTATCTTTATTAGCTCCTCTAACTCTGTGAACCAGGCCTCAAGCTCATTTGCGGGTTTATCAGCTGTGGGAGCATATGTCTGTATTATATTTATGTTCATTGGTTTTCCCGAAAGTTGAATAAGTAGATTTCTGTCAGAGACCGGTAGAAAATTGGTAACTGTCTGATTGTATTCTTCCTCCAAAATCACTCCTACTCCGTTGTGATGTTTGGGGTTATTATTGCCAGAATAGTAAAGTGTTTTATTCACTATCTATTGAACTAATAGATAAAATACGAAATATACATTTTTGACATCGAGTATCAGGAATAACAATAATGAGTATGAACAGAAAAAATTCTTCAAATACATCCGTTCCTCTATAAATACGGAAGTATCACTCCCAACTGTACAGGATGCGCAAATTTCGATGTATTTATACGGCAGCTTTGTGAAATATTGTAGATAAAGAAAAATGAACCACGCTCTCTCGATCTTATTTTCAGGGACTAGTTTAGTGGTGCCTACATTTTTCTGATTTCTTTTTCCGTTCTGGATTCATTCAAAATTTCCCGAATTTTGTGAAGTTTTAGATTTTAAAAAGTTCCCGATCCGTACAGTTTAGGCGATTCGGTCCGCGAATATGAAGCTATTGTAAATATTCCTGTAGTGTATTTCTTTTTGTTAAATTTTCTGGTTAATATTGAATTCATTACAACTCTATCGGTGTCGATAATTTCTATTATTATTAGTGTGTATCGGCCATGTTCTGGTACCTTCGAGGTGTTTCTGGACAGGATATCGCTTGCTTTGAATTTTTGTTGCAATTCAGCTGACATTATATTCCTGTGTGGTGATTTGAACGTTGATTTTTTTAAAACAGAATGTATGAACCGTAAGTTACTTGTAGATTTAATGAACTGCTATAATCTAAAAGTCTCATCAGATAATCCTACCAGAGTATTCACGAATATCACAGGTCACACATCAATTTCTAAGGTTGATTATATTTTGACCAATGCAGAATAATCAAATGGTAATGTACAAACTTATGAAGCCCATATCAGTGACCACCTTGCCCTCTCACTTGATCTATGTATTAGCTTCCATAAAAAGCCGAAACTGTATCGAGAATGGTCAGAAATTTAAACGATCAAAATCTTAATAAGTTTGCATCGAGTATTTCTCAATGTAATTTTCAGGACTTATACATAGATTCTGATGTTGATGAATGTTTTGGGGCATTTGTAGATACCATTCAACATATCTTTGAAATTTGTTGCCCTCTTATGCGTAGTACCAATTTTACTCATAACAGGAAAAACTGGATTACTCCAGAAATTGTTTTGGCCAAATGTGACCTACAAAATCTTCATTGGTTACATTCTAATATAACAACTCAATCCTTTAATGATTTATATAAGAAAGCCAAATCCTATTATAAATCCTTAATCCTAAGAACCAAATACAATTTTCACAGTGAACTTATTGATAAATCTGTAAATAAAAATAGAACTGTGTGGAATCTAGTAAATACTATGACTGGTCGAAAACGTATGGAACAAAATTCTATTGCACTGGTTATTGATAATGTTACGCATAACGATCCCAAGGATTTGACTGAGATTTTTGCTAATCATTTCACTACAGTTGCCGAATCTTCCCTCAACAGTTATTATAAAGACTCAATGTCATCCTCATGTACGACGTCACGTATGTTAGACACAACCTTTTCTTCCACCCAGTCCTGGAGCATGAAATCCATGATGTTATAAGATCACTCAAAAACAACAAAGGTTCTAGTGTTGATTTCATCTCAGCACGAATTCTGAAGATGATAGGTACCGATATCAGCCGACATTTCGCTCATGTTATTAACCTGTCAATTAGCACAGGCGTATTTCCTCGTATTCTGAAAAAGCAATCGTCATTCCTATTCATAAAAGGATGATGTACACGATATCATGAACTATAGACCTATATCTATCTTAAGTGTCTTTTCCAATTTCCAAAGAATAGTGTTTGATAGAATGATGAAGTACCTAGATAAATTTCAAATACTTGATACTGCACAACATGGTTTCTGAACCGGCCGCTCGACTCAAACTGGAGCATTGCAGTTCGTGGAGTTCGTCTATCGTTGCCTTGATAATGGTCAATATGTTGCTGGATTGTTCTTTGACTTGTCTAAAACGTTTGATAGTCTTGCTATTCAGTTTATATTGGATAAATGTTATAATCTTGGCTTCAGAGGCGTGTTCTTGAACTGGATTCGTAGTTATCTGAAGGACAGAACTGCCTTAATCAGGGTTCACGACTCGTACTCAAATGAACAGTACTGTAAATTAGAGTACCCCAGGGTTCTGTCTTGGGGCCACTTCTATTTCTGTTATTCATCAACGATCTGCCACCAAATTTGAAAAAAATATTCTACAGAAAATCTAATATTCGCAATTTATTATCAAAAATAATCTGGTTGATACTGTTCGCTGATGACTCTTCCATAGCTATTACTGCTGAGACTCTTGAGGAGCTTCAAAAGTTATGCGAGCTGCTGGTGGAGAGTTTCGTAGAATGGTGCCATTTTAATGCTATTATGATCAATGTCAACAAGACGGAATGCATTCACTTCACTCTGTCGTCTTGTGATCAGGGTAGCATAACAATAAGGTATTTAGATACAGTCATCTCTTCGAAGGACACCACTAAATTCCTCGGCGTTCACATCGATAGGAATCTGAAGTGGAGTACACATATCGATGCGATTTGTAAGAGGCTGAATAGTTCCTATTATGCCCTAAATAGAATCAAGAGTTCACTACCTCTAAGTTCCCTTGTGAACGTTTATTACAGTTTGGTATATAGTCACCTGTCCTATAATATCTTACTGTGGGGAAATTCCTCAGACGTAGGTAGAGTTTTCATCATCCAGAAAAGAATTCTGCGAATAATGTTCGATACAGCTCCACAATCTTCATGTAGACCGTTGTTCCTGAAGAATGGTATCCTCACATTGGCGTCTATTTTCATTTTGAGATGCCTCGTTTATATTAAAGAGAATAAAAGTAGCATGACTAAACTTTCTAACTTTCATTCCCACAATACTAGAAATAAGGAAACATTATGTATCCCTAAACACAGAACTTCTAGATTTGAAATGTCGCCCCTGTACCAGGGTATCAGATTGTTCAATCATCTTCCACGGCATATACAGGGTCTAAGTGTAAATAGATTTAAGGTAGCAGTTAAGAATTTACTTTTAGCAAAATGTTTTTATACTGTGAATGAGTTTCTATGTGTTGATTAAGATAATGTCTAAATGTCTTTTCTATTGACCTGTCCTATACATACTTGTGATGTCTTAAGGGATCAAAAATTATTATTATTATTATTATTATCGTGGACTTATGCACTATCTCAGCTAGTAGCTGGATATAATTTACCTTTCCCAGATTTAGCAATCAAAGGAATAGGCTCGATTACAATATACTTGACATAAATTTCCTAACTATCCTACATGTATTAAGAATTACAGCTTTTTGCATTTCTATATAGGTATTCTTATGCAATTGTAATTTCTTAAGGCTATCATGCAAAGTTTTGGGTATTAAACCAGTCGAGGATACGATGACAGGAACGATATCTATTTTGTCGAGGTGCCACATCTGCTTGATCTCAATAGCAAGGTCTGTGTATTTGGACTTTTCTCCTGGAACTTATTCAGCACGTTGTTATTATTTGGTATGGCGACATCCACCAGCATTGCTGTCTTGGCTCTCTTATCATACACCACTATGTCCGGCCTATTATTCGTCACCATTCTGTCAGTGATAATAGGCCTATCGTAGTATAATCTGATAGAGTCATTTTCCAATACGGGCGCCGGTTGATACTTGTAATATGGCTGGAATGTATTCAGAAGTCCGTACTTGTGTGCAAGTTTCTGATGGATAATGTTGCACACTTGATTATGCCTGTGAAGATAGTCTGTATTGGCCAGTTGTTCGCATCCGGACGTAATATGCTGTATCGTCTCCGATCTTATATGGCATTTTCTGCACCTATCTGTTTGTAATGTTCCGTCCTTCATAATAAATTTTTGTAGTTGTTTGTAGCGATCACTTGGTCTTGGATGGCCATAAGGAATCCCTCTGTTTCCGCGAATAATTCTCCTTTCATCAACCATTTGTTGGAGGCTTCTTTGTCGATGTGTGGTTGATTAATCTCATGGTGATGTCGTCCATGCAATTCCTTTCTTGACCATTGCTCTTGTTTTTCAGTATCTGATAGGAATGGTAGATTCAGCAGGTCATCTCTGGTAGCAAGATTTAGAGGTGTATATCCCTTATCAGCCAACGATACCACTCTATGTAGGTCAGAAGCGAGAGCTTTTGCTGAGAAGAATTCTCTGAGATTTCTTATCTGTTCGGTGTGTAAATTGACAACATCTATTAATCCGCGTCCTCCTTCTTTCCGCTTCAAAGTTGTTCGTATCACAGACGATTTTGGATGATGATTGTTGTACTTTGTCAGCATCGTTCGGGTCTGCCTTTGAATATCATCTAGCTCCGTCTTAGTCCATCTGATTATTCCAAATGAGTAAAGCAACACTGGAATGGCGTAGGTGTTAATTGCCTTGACTAGATTCCCCGAGTTCAACATCGATTTCAGCACAGACTTCAGACGCTGACTGTATTCTGAACGAATCTTCTCCTTTGATTGTTTTGGTCTAACAATCTGGCTTGTTGGTATCCCAGATATTTGTATGTTTCGCCATCTCTCATGCACTGTATAATGTCACCGTTTGGAAGTTGTGTTTCACCATCTATGACTTTCCTCTTTGAATGTTCAGGGTCTTACATTTTCAATCCCGAATTTCATATGAACATCTGCCGAGAACTCACTGACAGTTTTCAGCAAATCATCCAATTGCTTCTTGTTCGAAGCATATAATTTGATGTCATCCATATACAGCAGGTGGGATATTGTATGATTATTCCTTTCTGCTTTTATCCTAAATCCGTATCCAGTTCTATTGAGCATTGAGGACAATGGGTTCATTGCCAAACAGAACCATAGTGGACTCAAAGATTCTCCTTGAAACGACGTATGGGTATCTCGTCGGTTTTAATTGATTTATTGTTCATGTTGACCTGCAGAGACGTGCGCCAGTGTGTCATTGTTGTCTTCAAGAACTCTACCAGGGCTGGGTGAATTTTGTATATCTGCAATACTTCAACAAGCCAAGAATGGGCGGTACTATCGAATGCTTTCAGATAATCGAGAAAAGCTGAATGAACATTGCGATGCCCTACGTGTGCCTGTTTCATTATCACAGAATCGATGATGAGTTGTTCCTTGCACCCGTGGTGTTTCTTTCTGCATCCTTTCTGCTCCTCTGCTAATATATTGTTGTCGTCAAGGTGTTGGTATATTCGATTGGATATGCATGAAGTGAGTATTTTGTAGAGTGTTGGCAGGCAAGTGATTGGCCTATATTGAGACGGATCCTGTGTTCTATCGCTCTTAGGTAGCATATATGTTAAGCCTTGCGTTAGGAAAGTGGGTGTTTTCTTGGGATGTTGAAGAACGTACGTGAGCTGTTTCGCTAGGGCTCCATGGAGCTTATCAAACTTCTTGTACCAGTAGTTGTGGATATTATCTATACCAGTGGCCTTCCAATTGTTGGTCGCTCGAATTACTGTTGTAATTTCTTCCTCCGTTATTCCATCGAAGTCCATATGTCTGATATCGAGGCGTTCTTTTTCATTCGTGATCCATTCCGCATCTCTATTGTGTTCTTTGGGGTTCGACCATATTGATGACCAATAGTCGGTCAAGCACTGTGCGTCAAGTACTTCTCTGTTATTGTTGGTCGCAGTTTTGTTATTTCCCTTATGATAATTGGCAGCGTTTTGGAGGAACCTTTGGTTTTGGCGTTTCCTTTCAGTACACTTGACGTATCTTGAAAGCCTCTTTGCTTTTGCTTGGAGTTTCTGTTTCAAAGTGTCCATATACACGTCGATGTGTTGTTTGTGATCAGGGTGTTTTGTGTTCGTACCAATTTTCCTATAAATTTTGCGTATATATGATTTCAAGCGCCTTGAGGCTTTTCTGTTTCTCAGGAATTCTGTGAGGCGACCGATTTCTGCTCTAATATTATCAATATCCTTCTCCAGTCGTTTTTGCCATGGTGGTTTTCTGACGCTTTTTGGCTCAGCTTGAATCAGAGTTGTGGGGATTTGTTGTTTGTGAAGTCGAAGAACCGCTACTGCTCCACAGTAAATCAAAGTGTGAATCTTCTCCAAGGTGTTCTGGTCGGTATATTCTTCAAACATTGAGTTTACACTTGCTAGGATGATATTATTATTATTATTATTATTATTTTATTATCCTACAAATTATACGTTTCACAGGAATTGAACGTCAGCTTAATATTTCGAAATGTTAATAAATTCAATTAGTCCAAAATAAAATTTACTACTGAAAATTGAACAGATAATATTCCCCGTTTCAAAAACAGAAAGGAGATTCGAATTTCTATTTGATTCAGACAATTCACATACTATTCAATATTGATAAAGAGATTGCTTCAAATATCTCTCGACATCATTTCTTTTGTTCTCCCCACCTATTATTTCATCTAAACTGACATTCGAAACTTGCGTAAGCTCACTCCGAAAACTTTAAGGCCCTGGAGACGGTAAATAAGAGTAACTTGATATAAATTTATCATTCTGTTTGGAAATGGTAGTTGTTCTACAAACTTTTAATATCAGACTGTATTACAGGGTATATTACGTCGTCGACTGCCTCAACAAACTTTCCCAAAACTTTTCCAATGACTCATAGGGGAATTTGGTTGATATATGTTAGAGAAGTGATATCCAATTTCATTATACATACATATATATTCATATTGTCGTTGATGTATAGTCCATGTTTTCAATTTTAATGTAAGAACTGACAATTCCTACATAACTTCAAAATGACTGATGTTATTCTGAAACTCCCAAAACCCTCTTTATGTCTGAACCCTATATCACTGAAAACCATTTTATGTTCAATGCATTTTATAGTGAACGCCCCCGACTTTGGAGGACAAAAGATGTTACAGTAATAGCACTCTGTCCAAGACACTTAGGCCTATGACTCATTATTTCCCCTTCTTGTGACTACATCCCCTGATCAATCCTTACGAAGAAGTATCTAATAGAGCAAGGGGTTATCGCAGATCACTCACTACCAGCATTACCGCTGCAAATAGGTTAAGCCTAAGGCGGATCCATGCGGCATGCTCTGATCAAATGAATTGGTGTTTCGACTCCAATTCAATACCACCTACACTTAGAATTATTCTCCAGCCATATATTGTACAGGTGATATCTGAACTTGCCATGCCCTATCACTAGCTGTGCCAGGTGACGTGTTCGACTGTCTTCAAGTGCCACACTTGTCCACGTTTTACTAAGTGATTACCTAGCATTGCCTTGGACTGACGACAACTTCAAGCATTCAACCAGGCTACAAATGCTAAGCTCTCGACGGCGGGCACTAGTCGCAGTAGAACATTTTATCTGTAGACAGGTCAGTCTATATGCAATCTCATTTCCTCTGATCTCAGTGTGACCTGAGACTCAGAGGAAACGCCAGTTGTTCCAGTGCCTGAACGTACTCCCAGACCACCTTAGAAGTAATCGAGTGTGCGCCCTGGGGTCTCAAACCACCACAACTATTGAAACAGATCGTGATCCACTCACTCGTTGTACCCAGTTCATCCAGCCTTGAGCACAGCCAAGTAACATCATGATCCTCTACTGGAAAGCTGTTCGATGTTTATCTGGAAGAAAAAGAAATGGAAGGTAGAAAACCCTTCTTTGATCTTCGAACAATCCTTGTAGCAGATGTACCCTCCACTTGGCAAAAAATCACTCCTTTCCTCTCACCTTTTTGGATGGGATTCTCACTTCGATCTTATGTCCAAAGTGGTACCACAGCGTGATTCTATCCGAGTTCATCCGAGATGGTCGCTGTTAATAACTCAAAGAAACAGAAAATGTCTCGCACCGACTACTAGCGTGCCCCCGTCCTTAGACTATAAGCACTAATAACTACTCTGCTAATGATTGTGAGGTGCAGCGGTTTGACACCTATCAGTGCACCAAGCGCCGCATGAGTGGTGTTTTTCTGAGCAACCACCACACATCTCACTATCAATACCTTCCTAGAGCCAGCTTGGTCGTCTATTATTCTACCGTCGTCCACCAGACCAGTGAGGTAATTCTGAGTAGCAAAATGGTTTCAAACAACCACATGAGCACGTGTGGCTTCAAGCCACACTGAAGGTCATCCTATATGTCATTCAGACAGCAGAAAACCTGACAGTCTGAAATTTAAGAAGCTGAATCCAGCTTATCTTCCTAACCAGTACTAGCGCGATTCTTTCATGTCAAATCTTGACCAAAAGAAAATGGGCCTCGAACATGAGGGTATCGTATCCTTTCGTGTTTTCGCCTTCATGCGTCAGGCTGAAGGCGACGCCATGCCGTCCTGCAGAGACCTTAGTACCACCATTCCTCTGACGGTGTAATTTACTATCGTCGAAGTGATTCTCTTACCCCTCAAAAGCTCCATCAGCCATTCCGTGGGGGAGTTGGGAGGAATTGGGGCAGTCAAATTAGTAGGAAAAAATCCTGTTTCATCAGACGATAAGCTCTCAACGATTGTCATTAACGCTGAGATGTGACATTCGAACCGCGACTCGTGGTTTTTCGCCATTGAGAAAGCTCATAAGTTACAGTTAAAACTGCGCCTTCTTACCCAATATATCTAACCCCTAGCCATTTTGATTCGATTCCAAACGTAATAATTGTGTTTGAACGGCAGAAGTTTGAACAAATTAATAAACCTTCATAAAAAATTTTTCAACAGACAAGGTCGCCAAACACTATATCGGAGAATTGCATCACCTCTGGACGAAGTGTGTGGACAAACAAGAAGACAATGAAAGATTGACAAATGTCGATGAAACTGATTTGTCTTTTATGCTGATTTTTTTATGAATTCGAAGGTTTCATTCATAAATTAAATATTTTTTTTCTGTAGTTAAACAGTCTTACCGTCACTTAAAAGATTGAATGCGATTATTAAAACCTCCATATCGAAGAAGGAAGGTATTTTGTTATTGAGATTAAACATTGAAGGTATTTCGAAAAACAAATTTGATTATGATTATAAACAAGTAAGAAGCCATGGAGTGGAGATCACATCTTACAAAAAATACAAACAGCGATCGATGGTAATTCGATGAGAGAGAAGAGCATCGCAGTTTATGTATTATTTGAATATCCCCTTTGTCTTTCACACAAGGTCTCCCCTAAGCTCAATGACAAACTTCAAGAGGTGATTCCTGATGCAATACTAAGAGTCATTAATGAAAACATTACGTTCCGAATCTTTTCTAATTCGGAGATATTTAGATGAGTGTAAAAATATTCGAAACCTTATATTCCTCGAATTGAAAGTGCATCCTTCAGTAACGGAAAATAGGCAGACATGATCTATGTTTATGGTTTTTGTAATGGATACGCGCAAGCAGCTGCTAGAGAATACCATCGAAGATTTCCCCAAAGACATCCTTCTGTACAATTTTTACTGCGATATTTTGAAGACTCATAGAATCGAGAGCACTTGCGGCAAAACATACCCCGAAGTGACATGTGGCGTATATTGAAAAGGAGGAACTGCACCCTTATCATCGACATGGAGGGCTGGCATTGAATGCAGGGGACGAGCAGCATAGACTCAAATTTTGCCACTGCACTGTGTGGCAACAGGCTCAAGATCCGCGGATTTTATTGCCAATATTTTATAGCCTGATGAAACATGCTTCACGAGAGATGGTATAAATAATTTCTCTACAGAATCCAAATGCAGTTAGCCAAAGACGTTTCCAACGGAGGTTCGTTATCGAGGTTGTTAGCTTCGTGCCCAGTCATATTTCAAATAACAGATTGAATGCCATTACTTATCGAAATTTACTACAGAACACATTCAACTTGTCAACTTGACGGAGCACCGTCAAGTTTAGAAAAGAATTATTTCAAATTCAATCATGAAATTTATATGGGCAACAGCGGTTTAATAATGGGTAATCGTCCTATTCTTTTAATAGCAGAAATTTTCAAGAAAAGATAACATTGAGAAAAAATTCATAATACTCTTCAGGCGAAACACAGCATTTATTGGTTTAGATATGTAGATGACATAATTTGTTATTTCACATGTTCATATGGTTAATTAGATTTCTTTAGTACGTTCTTAAATTCAATTCACTATCATATAAAGTTTACTCTGTGAATGAAAACTGAGAATTCCATTCACTTTTAGGTTGCATTATAACCAAAATTAACCACATACATGATCTTTCTATTTTTTATAAACCATCCCATACAGACATTATCATTCACAATTTTTTCGCACATCCACATCAACAAAAAATAGCTGCTTATAAGATTCATCACGAAACCAATGTCAGATTATAATTTCTTGAAACAGCTCAATATTTTAAAACAAATAGCGATCAATAACGGGTATAACTCAGGTATGATTGACGCTATGCTTTCTCGTAAGCTATTTCAACATGCAGTCCATGACGTTTTTCCTTTTGTTGAAGAGAATAATCAAAAATATATTATATTAACTTATATTGGTAAACCCAAACTAATTTAAAGTCATTCTCCTCATCTCATAATTTGAATATACACTCGGAGGCAAAATTAGCGGAACACTCGAAAATTTAACCAAATTTGAAGTTCGATATTTTTCCTAATTCTCAACCGATTTAGATGATTTGTTCAGCAAGTTATAGATCAACTCTTCTGCTTTGTAGAAATTATAAGAGAAAACAAAAAAATTCGAAAAAAAATTTATACGGGGGCAAAACTAAAAGTGTTTTTTCGTCAAAAATTCGTAACACCCTGTGAAATTTCGTGGTCCGAGTTGAAACGTTCAATATCATGGTCTGTCAAGACCCATCTTCCTACAGTAACGCCCTTCTTGTTTCATGCGTTTATCTCTATTTTTGCAAAATATATTTAATTTCAAGTGGAAAATCACCATTTTGGAGAAATTCCATTGAATCAAGAAATTGTCATTAAAATTCGTCTATCAATTTGGAATTTTCTTATTATCACTCAGGCGTGTCGAAATTGTCGTTTTCGATTTTTATGTTCGAATTGCATTAATTATTGATGACAATTTGGTTAATTTGGTGAAAATTAGGAATTCATAGGAGATAACAGTCGGTAGGTATTAAAATACACAACCGAATTCTGGGACCATTGATAAAACTTTTCATTTACTCATGTGCACACCTTTTTTATCAAATATGAAATACAACACACGTTTTTTGTATATGACCACATTTGCACTTGTTTAAAGAATGAGAGTTTTCCATTCTTTTACTGTTTACGATTCGAAACGGTATTTTCATTCAGAATGAGAGATTTACCACCAACCTCAGTAGCAAGGGCAGTTACATTGATCGAGGAAGGGCGCACCTACCGCTCAGTCGGTACCATGTTGGGTGTCTCGACGTCGGTTATTCATCGAATCTACCGACATAACAGGGAAACTGGATTGTACGTGAGGAGGCGAGGACAAGGAAGAAATCGGGCAACCCGCGCTATACATGACCGTTTCATCGTCAATCAAACCATAAGAAATCCTCGTCTTACTGCTGTTCAGGCACGTAACCTTTTACAAGCAGTGGATAACATTAACGTCAGTGTGAGGACAGTCAGAAGACGATTAAATGAAGTTGGTCTGAGATCATAATTTTGATTTTATTTCTTGGCTAACCTTCGATGTTATGCACCTACGCAAGATTAAAAATAAATTCTTGAAATTTGTGCCTTTTCGATTCAAATTGGATATCTCTTGTAAAAATAGGGATAAATGCATGAAACAAGAAGGGCGTTACTGTAGGAAGATGTGTCTTGACAGACCATGATATTGTATGTTTCAACTCGGACCACGAAATTCCACAGGGTGTTACGAATTTTTGACAAAAAAAAACACTTTTAGTTTTGCCCCCGTATAAAATTTTTTTTTCTTATAATGTCTACAAAGCAGAAGAGTTGATCTATAACTTGCCGAAAAAATCATCTAAATCGGTTGAGAATTAGAAAAAATATCGGACTTCGAATTTGGTTAAATTTTCGAGTGTTCCGCTAATTTTGCCTCCGAGTGTAGTTTTCAGAACAGATAACTCTCTAGGCCAGGGGCGCTCAAACTTGAACTGCTGGCGATCTACCTCAATATTTTTAGACTACTTACGATCGACTCTGAGAGGCTGCAAGTAGGTGTGATGTAGGGTTGTCGTACATACACGATACACCCTACCTACCTACCTACCTACCTACCTAGGTAGAGTGTACCGTACCATATATAGATATTAGCTTTCCGTATAATATACATTATTTTAATTAGGTTCTTCTCTAAAATATCAATGACAAAACTCATAGTTATTCAGAATTGCGAGTTTATAGGTTGTTGCATATGGTGTTGAACTTAACTGAGGAGTAACTTTGGATGTTGAAGCGTGGCACTGCATGTCCTCAGCATACTTTTCATAAGATGGTACGTAATCAGTAAGTTCTAATAGCAAGCATGATGACATATGATCGTCAGTTAGTCGATTGCTATATTTTGACTTGATTATCTTCATTTTAGAAAATGCAGACTCGCACAAGTAAGTTGACCCAAACATTGCCGTCAGTTGAAAGGCGATTTGCCTTAGATTCAGATATTTATCCTCAGATATAAAACAACAAAAATTTGTTTGAGATGCTGTAGCTTTGAGATGTATATCTGATATAATCTGCACCAACTCATTTTCAATAGAACATGAGTTCATATTAAACTGACTTGCTATTTCAGTAGCTAATTCCTCAATGTTTTATTATAAAAAAGGATAACTCATGAATGATGCTGAGTTTGCCAACTTACTGCGATTATAAAAACGCATTTCGAATTGTCCAAAATATTTGATAATTCAGCCTCATACGTATCATAATCCTTACTTTCGAAGAAGGAAAATGTTTCAGATCCTTTTTTTTCAGTTGATCTATCATAAGTTGCAATTTACTTTTTAATGCGTTTACTGCGCTAATCATCTCAATAATAGTTTTTCCTTCACCTTGAAGCTAAGTTTGTTTTGCTTAATGTTGTTTAAGTGCATTGTGATGTCAGTCAAAAGTGCTAAATCAGTCAGCCATTTTTCGTTTTTCAACATCTCAGTGTCATCACTAACGTCCGTGTGAAGAACTAAATCAGTGTGTTCAGCTGACTCCCTATCTTCCGACTGCAACTTTAAGAGCCGTCGTTGAAAACTACGTTCACGGATGGAATTCACAATTTTTGTTGCAATGCCAATATTTACCTCCTTGTACAAAAATTTTTAATACAAAACTTGTTGATGTATAATGCAATGGAAAGAAAAAAATGAAGGAAGTAGTTTTTCACAAAATTGAAGAAAACGTCATATATATCTTCACCACGTGTCTTCCCCTTCAGAGGAATGATTCTCAAAAATTCTTCCTTCGCCAACATGTCATTGAATATCATCCGAATAAAAATACACAACTGTGCAGTATAAAAAAAATATGCACAGTTCATGATATCATGGTTTAGTTTATTTGCCATGTCCTGACTCCTGACTTCAATACGCCTTGTGACAGTCGGCCGAGAGAACTGAAGTTCTCTAATAGCAGACATGATTTGTTTTATTTTTAAAATCTCCAAATAAACTCTCACCTGCTACAATAAATGTTTCCTTCACAAACGATCCATCTTCGAATCGCTTCTTGTGTTTCGCCAATATATTAGATATTTTAAATGACTCGAACGTAGCAGCTTTTGATTGTTTGGCTGGTCTTATAAACAGTTTGTTCTTTTTTCAAATAAGAAATCAAATCACGTACTTTTCGTTTTCTCAATTCACTCTGTGGCGGAAAATCCTTTTCATAGTTTTTATGAACCATTTTATCATGCCTCTCTAAGTTACCACGCTTAGGTATTGCAACTGACGCACGACAAATGCATTTATTCTTCACCATACAATAGAAAAATTCTTCCTCCCAATCGTTTCTAAAATTATACGTTAAACTTTGTATCGACGTAGTTTTGCCTTCAACTTACAGTTCAGAATGACTCCAATTCCGCTGTGATCCTTGAATTTTGGTGAGGGTCGAATGACTATCCTTTTTCTTCTTCATCACGCTTATGTTACATCTACTGGTTGGTGGATTTCTGCAGGCGCAACATTTATATCGGCGTGAACGAAAGTCTCGAATGTCCCCGTCAAACGCGCCGCCCGAAATTTCTAGAAAAGCGGCAAGAATAAAAAGCGCGACTTTTCTTTGACAAGTACCGCGCGTTCCTTTGATAAAGCCGCCTTTCGCCGCAAGCAAAGTGTTATTTTGTTACTTAATAAATTTTTGTAGATTAGTTACCTACTTATTCAAATTTTCTTTTCTTGTCGAGATCTATTCAAAAAGCATTCGCGATCGAACGTTTGAGAACCCTGTTCTAGGCAGATACATTAGAAAATGTAAACCCAAAATTCAGGAAGGAAACAAATAAGGTGTAATCAGATTGTCACTCTGCAAAGCATCTACTAGAAGAAAATTTTAATAAGAATTTTGATATTTCACATAATGAAAGTGAGAGATTGAAAGTGACCCTTCCATGAAGCATTGGAAATGGACAGAAAAATTTATAAAATTTACTTGATAGTCAATTAGACCGGAATTCGTCACCACTACTCAATCTTTTCAGTTCTCAAAAGAAGAAACCTGGTTTCGTTATTCCTCTTATAAAGCTAAGTACCTACTTTTACCATGTAATATATAAGCCGCATCGTCCTTTCAAATGAACAACTTATTTGAAAACGCGTTATAAGTTTGTCATAATGTGTAATATGTAATGAATGTAATGAAAATGTAATGAAAATTCGAACATCATTATTTCATTTAATAACAAAATTTCTTTTTACATCAAAATTTGACTGTATTATGTGGGCTACTGAAAATGAATTTAGGGATAAAATGGCGTATATATTTGATAGGTCTGGAAATTATCTACCTCCATACATGTAACTCTACTACAACTCTTCAAACTATAAAATCCATATCATTTTTTGAGCAAGATGATTATTTTCTTGAAAGGTTGGTTACCTCTGACAAAATAAAATATATTTTTTACTCGCATTTAATGAAGTTTGCCTTCCTATTTGAAAGAAATTCTGTGCAATTTTCTTATTAAAATATTACCTTAAGCTCTCCTCTTTGCATTTCTATTATATTATTACCTCTGGAGCTTCAAAGCAGTCTATGCTGACTCTAACTCATGAATATTCAAGAAGTAAAATAAATGTTATCCCAATTACCCAATTCGATTTGTCAGTCCTCCAAGAAACACTTGACTCTCGACTTTCAACTTTTCCTTAATTGAAATCTTGTGCAAACATTAGTTTGAATTCCTTCAGGAAAACTTTCTTATCGCAGCTTACCTGAATCCGACGGTGAAAATGGGGAGCTAGACCCTTCCTTAATCGGGAGACCATTATTTTTAACAACCCTCAAAAAGCGCCATCTCAGGTTTTATCTTGGCTTTCAATTTTCTCATGGTAATTTTTGTTCGCACATAATTCACATCAATTAGGTGCGAAGATACGTGACTTCCTCGTGATTTTTGTTTTTTCATCAATCTATTGGGATAAATCATTCATCATCTTTAATCGCCGAAAAGATTGAACTCGCTTTTAACAGATCGAAACTTATGCTCAATATCTGGAGATACAGTTATTTTGAATTGAGTGTTTTATACATTGTTATTATACTGACAAGAGAAATATTGTTTTCTTTGATATTGATGATTTATTTATTTTATGGAATTTCTTCTTCGAAGTAAAACAAAATAAGACACTTTTCCACAATTTATTTAATAATCACGACCGGTTTCGACCTTACGGTCATTTTCAAGTGAATAACAATATAACAAATGAGTAGGTAAGTACAAGTACAGAGTGATAGTTATCCTAGATATTGTGTAGTGGGGATGCATTAAGCTCTAGTTGGCTGTTGAGGGTTGTATATGACGGATGAGTGTCTTCCCCTTGTTACAGATAACTTATCCAAGTCTAAAACACCGCCATACATCACTAATGAACCTAGCAATATTTTCAAATATGCCTATCTCAAAGTTACTTTCAATTTCATTCTAAATTCTTTAAACAAAATTCAGGTCTTCCAATGGGATCACCTCTCAGCCCCCAACATTTTCATGGATAATTTAGAGAAAAACTCAATATTGAACACAGATTTCGCTGAAAAAACACATTATTTTCTGGTACAGATATGTAGATTACTTTTTAGTAGGTTTCCGTGGTTCGAACAGACATATTCGGCAATTTTTACATTTCCTGAATAAAATACATTGCCGCATCAGCTTCACTGCTGAAATAGAACGTAATAACTCAATTAATTTCCTAGACTTAACCATCATAAATTCAAATAACCATCTCACTTATAAAATGTACAGAAAGGAAACCTTCACAGGCGCATCGATCCCAATGGACTCGTTCGGTCATTTGAGCCACAAACAAGCAGCATATAACTCCATGATTCATAGAGATTACTCTGTTCCCCTTTCGACAGAAAATATCTGAACTGAACTTAACATCATCAGAAAAATTGCCTTAAACAACGATATACCACAACATTTTCTAAATACAATTATTGAACGCAAAGAACAACGTATCTCCTCTAAATTACTATATAGCATCGTAGAAACCCCGGAAAAAGATACACTAGTCTCCGATACACCGGTGAACTCTCTAACAAAATCAGTAACTATTTTTCCAAATTCAACATAACTACTTCATTCTCAAGCGGCTCCAACTCAAGCAGATTATTATTCAATGCCAAACAAAAGAACGATAAATTCAAGCAATCAGGAATTTATCAGATCAAATGCAATGAATGTCAGGTAGCCTATGTCGGACAAACAGGGAGAAGTTTCGAAGCTAGATTCAAGGAACGTATTTTCTCAGATAAACATTCGCCAATATTTGAACACATAAAATCAACCAACTACTTAATATCATTGAACAACCTTAAAATCCTTCATAAATGTAACATTGTTTTGTTGGAAAGTTTGGAGATTAACAAACTATGTAAAAACCCACAATTTACTACCCTCAACAGCCAACTAGAGCTTAATGCATCCCCACTACTCAATATCTAGGATAACTTTCACTGTGTACTTGTACTTACCTACACCTCTGTTATGTTGTTATTCTCTTGAAAATGACCGTAAGATTGAAACCGATCCTGATTATTAAATAAATTGTGGAAAAGTGACGAAAGTGTCTTATTCAGTTTAATTTCATTGTTTTCTTATGTTATTTAATGTACTTTTTAGTTTCATTGTAATATATTGATAGGTTAATACATTCTTTTCTTGTTTTGATGAAAATATGGTTTTTAAGTGTTTGATATTCAATTGTAGTAAGATATATGTCTATTCACATATTTTCGAAACTCTCCTCATTTATAAACTATTAACAGAATATGCTTCACTCTGAACTATCACGAGAGTATTATCTAAGGCATTTGAAGAATGTGGTAACAACTATCTAACTATAAATAACGCATTAGGGCCAAATAAAGTACTAAAAAATTGAAAGGTATTACAAGTTTCAGTTGTAATGATAACTCAGAAGTTTTTTGCTTTCAAGAGTTGTTGTTATTGTCAAAATATTCAGTAGTTTCCTCAACTTTTATTTTCTCGTTTGACAATTATCATCCTCAATCATTGCTAATATTGCATACTTGAATGAGTATTGATTCAATTCACAGGTCAACATATTATCTACAAGTGAACATTGAAAACGGCAATGGATTCTTGGGTTTTCGGAGTCTGATTGGGCTGATTACAATGAGAGAATCATTCAACACTCATCGACAGATCAAAGATAGACAGCTTCAAAAAAATCTACACATACTGAGTAATAATCTGTATTTAGTTTATTCCTGCAACCTTTTCTTGTTCAAGGTTATTTCAGAATCATTTCAAAGTCATTTCGAAGTTTTACGAGGTAAACATTTTGAGAACTAGCACTACTTATACGCTTTTGATACCACTGAATCCGAATCCCGACCTCCGTTTCACGGTCATTTCAAAGTCAAATCAAGAGAATAATCACCAAAAATTCTAGAAAAACTCACTTGTATGTTTTTGAGGTCGCAAAATACGAATCAGAAGTTGGTTTATTCATGTTCCTAAAGAACACTCAAGGTATCTGATTTGAAATTGGCGAAAGCAGCGTGTATCCATAAATATCATACCAGAACCAACTAAAACATTGATAAATTGAAAACTGTGATATATTTCATTCGTAGTGATAAGCCGGAGGTTTTTTGATTTCAGGAGTTGTGGTTGTCGTCAGCATATTCAGCTAGGCGACTAGCTTTTCCTTCCGATATGTATCATCCTCAATTGTTTCCTACTTCGAATACATAGGTACAATTTCTTTTTGTTTAATTATTTATTATTTCAGTAGTCAATGGGCAGTAAAAATCTATTAGGAGAAACAAGGCCGCAAAAATGCTCAAAAATAGAATTAAACAAATTCGGGAGGAGGAAGGAAGAAAGCCGATCAATGTTGTTGTCAACTCAAATTTGAGGATTATTATAATAATGATATATGTATATTTATACAGGGTGTTTCCGAATAAGATGTCATAAATGAAGGATGCGAATCCCTGAATGTTTTGAGCAAGAAAGTTCGAAGAACCAATGGTCAAAAAATGCTTCGTTGCCGAGATACAGGGTGTTAAAGTTGAGAAAATTTTTCGATTTTCTCTCGATAAAACCTAGACTTCTCAAGATTTCGGGCTCAAATTTTCCACATAAGCTATTAAACACAATCTGAATCACCAGGTGAGGCTAAATTTTGAAACAGTATACAGGGTGATACTTTTTCATGGGCCATGTTCCATTTTTACCCTCGGAACTTTTTTTTGGTACGCCACTGGCACTAACAAAAAATAAAATCGAATAGATCATTCAATTTGAAATTTTTTGACTCCTGCATTTTGATCCTAACTATCACCTTTTCTGAGATATTAA
The DNA here is from genome assembly GCA_013387265.2 of Cryptolaemus montrouzieri. Taxonomy (NCBI): domain Eukaryota; kingdom Metazoa; phylum Arthropoda; class Insecta; order Coleoptera; family Coccinellidae; genus Cryptolaemus; species Cryptolaemus montrouzieri. The sequence continues at coordinate 66,291,399 of JABFTP020000001.1, read as the reverse complement.
TTATTGAAAATAATCCAATAGTTTTCCCATATCGAAGCCATGGAGATATTATCTTAATAACTGATGCAATTTTTCAGGAATTGAGCTAAAATTTACATCAGATATCTCCTTATTGTATGTTTATAACAAAATGAGGCAGAAATTCCTGACAGTATATAGGGTGTTATTTTTTCACGTGCATTTTCCTCTTTTTGCCCCCTGAACTTTTTTGTGGTGCGCTACTGGTATATTCTGAAAACAGAATCAAACAGATTATTCAAAGTGAAAACTTTTCTGTTCCTTGTATTTTTCCGTATCTGCCACCATTTTCGAGATATTAATCAAGAAAAGTAATCGTATAGTCCTTCCGTATTGAAAGCTTGAAGATATTTTTCATGTTATTTCAGTAATTTGTGAAGACCTTGAGCTCGAATTTCAAACGAAGTTCACATTTTAAGATCTGCACCACTAGATTGGTAGGATTTATGAGAAAGTATAAAGGGTGATATCATTTCCTGATCCTTGAATTCGAATTCAAAAATGTGTTTTATTGAGTGTATAAATCGGAAGTAAATGAATAAACAACATAAATAATCGTGAATGATTTCAATAACAAAAACTCATAATGATGAAAACAAAATTGAACAAACAGAACAAATCAAAGAAGATGTTGAAAATGTCCTCCACCTGAAAGAATACATGCTTCTGCTCGTCTCCGCATATTAGTGCGCACCCTCTGAAATATTCCTGGGGTATTTCTGATGACGTCACATGATGCTGTAATTCTATTCCTCAATTCTTCAAGTGTATTCACGGGAGAGCTATAAACCAAAGTTTTCAGATGTCCCCAAAGAAAAAAATCCAAACTGTTTAAATCTGGCGACCTTGGAGGCCAAGCTTCTGGTCCACCACGCCCTATCCAGCGGTTATTGAATGTCATATTCAGATATTCTCTAGCTTCCATGCTGAAGTGCGGTGGTGCTCCGTCATGCATAAACCACATTCTATTTCTAGTTTGCAGCGGCACATCTTCTAGCAACACAGGTAAAATCTCTTCTAGAAAGTGGCGATATAAGGCTCCATTCAGCCTGTCTGGCAACAAAATGGCCCGATCAGGAAATCCCGAATTATTCCAACCCAGACATTAACCGAAAATTTTTCTTGATGGTGACATTCCTCAATCATATGGGGATTTTCTTCAGTCCAATAGTGATTGTTATGAAAGTTCCTGATTGCATTTCTCGAGAAGGACGCCTCATCTGTGAAGATGATTTCGCTATGGAAAAGGGGATTATGAGCAATGTTATGAAGGAACCATCGGCAGAAATTGAGTCGCAGAGGAAAATCGCGGGGTAGTAGAGCTTGGACGCGTTAAATATGGTATGGGTAAAGCAAGAAATCATGGAGAATTTTCCAGACCAATACAAATGAGATATTCAACTCTCTTCCAATTTTTCTTGTACTCAGCTGAGGATCCTCATCTATACAATTTAGGACTGCCTCTTCGATTTCCGAGGTCCTTATTGTCCGATTTGCCCTTTCAAGTCATGATTCGGTTTGAATGTACCCCGTTCTCTCAATCTTCTGTGGATGTCAGAAAACGTACGCCTATCAGGAATGATTCGATTAGGGAAGCGTTCTTGATACAAACGCCTTGCGTGCACTGCGTTTCCTTTAGCCACACCGTACATGAAATGTATATCGGCCATTTCTGCATTAGTGAAAACCATTTCAAAGATTATTGGTTACTACTTACAGCTGTTTCAAATGTAGGCACAACAAACTGAATGACAAAACTTACAATCATTGAAGTGTCAAGTTTTTTTCTATGATTTCATTTGCAAAATTGTATCAGAGCCTACTAAGCCTTTTGAAATCACCAACGTGTTCTGATATGAGGAAGACACGATAAATTCTAATGATTTTCAATTGAAAACGGTGAAAGATATGAGGATCAAGATGAGCACAAAATTATCCGAATTGAATGAAAAATCCGTTTCTGATTACGAAAAACGTCAGTTATGCACCGAAAAAATATACGGAGGCAAAGGGTAGCCTGTTCGGGCGTTGTTGATTAATTTTTCGAAAATGGTGGCAGATACGGAAAAATACAAGGAACAGAAAAGTTTTCACTTTGAATAATCTGTTTGATTCTGTTTTCAGAATATACCAGTAGCGCACCACAAAAAAGTTCAGGGGCAAAAGAGGAAAATGCACGTGAAAAATAACACCCTGTATACTGTCAGGAATTTCTGCCTCATTTTGTTATGAACATACAATAAGGAGATATCTGATGTAAATTTTAGCTCAATTCCTGAAAAATTGCATCAATTATTAAGATAATATCTCCATGGCTTCGATATGGGAAAACTATTAGATTATTTTCAATAATTAATATCTCAGAAACGGTGATAGTTACGATCAAAATGCAGGAGTCAAAAAAATTGAATGGTCTATTCGATTTTATTTTTGTTAGTGCCAGTGGCGTACCAAAAAAAAGTTCCGAGGGTAAAAATGGAACATGGCCCATGAAAAAGTATCACCCTGTATACTGTTTCAAAATTTGGCCTCACCTGGTGATTCAGATTGTGTTTAATAGCTTATGTGGAAAATTTGAGCCCGAAATCTTGAGAAGTCTAGGTTTTATCGAGAGAAAATCGAAACACCCTGTATCTCGGCAACGAAGCATTTTTTGACCATTGGTTCTTCGAACTTTCTTGCTCAAATCATTCAGGGATTCGCATCCTTCATTTATGACATCTTATTCGGAAACACCCTGTATAGTAATATGTGTTGTCATCGATAACAATCTGCGATTAATTTCAGCTAATTATGCCATTCACAAGTTACCATCGGGGCGTACTTGAACTAGTGACGCGCACTTACTGTGGACCGATAGGAAGCGCAGAACCACGTACTCGACCGCTATATAAGCACTAGTGCAGAGATGATCTATTCAGACTTCTTTTCGATAACTAGCCGTTCAATATATATTACCAAGTGTTTCCATTAGCCTTCATTAGTCAGACTTCGTTCCAGTTATTACCAATTGAAGTTATTGCCATAATATTCAGGTGTGTCTCTTTGATTTTTTGTTCACTCAATTTTTTCTTAACTTTTCATGTTTTTCTTCTGTTTCAAATTCTTCGATAACGGTTCATTGCTGAACGCATTTTCTACTAGAAGAGCGAATAATGTTGAATCCGAACATAGAAGTTGAAGTTTATTAGGACTGGACCAATATTAATATTCGCGTCGAACAACAATCCTAACAAACGAATTACAGTTAATAGGAATATCATACCAAGAAATGCGCGATAGGCCAGAATGAAGAACGAAGTTTCTTAAGGACCTATAAAATCCAAAACAAGAGTAAAGAAATCGCCCTACATAAGGTTGAGAAGCACAATGATTTTAAATTGACAGTATTATACAGGATGCTTCAACGAAAACTAAACAGAGGCTATATCTACCAAGATATTCAGTTCTGATCAAAACGAAAAAACAAGTCAATTTTTGTATCAAGAACATTTTGAATAGGGAAGATGGGTTGAGTGATGACTCAAAAGAAAGGTGGTATCTTTGTCTACATTTCCTTGAACTAATTTCCATTTTGAATTGAAAACTGTAAAAGATACAGGGTGAGCAACTGAAAGATAGAGAAGACTATTTCTCTGAAACTATTCAAGTTTCAGTGAGGTAAATGGAACAGATCCATTCTGATCAATGACAGTCATCATCGAGTACCAACTTCATCTCGAATTTCAACCCCTGGAGCAGGGGTGACAACCCTTGAAAATTTGGAAGAGGGTAGATGGGTCGAGTGATAACTCGAAAGAGAGGTATTATCTTTGCCTGCATTCCCGTGAAAGAATATTTTTGATTGAAAACTGTAGAAGATACAGAGTGAGCCACTGAAAAATACAGAAGACTATCGCCCCAAGACTATTAGAGTATTAGTGCGAAAAACTGGAATAGATTCATTTAGATCAAAGATGACTGCCGAAATTTGATCTGGAAATGAATCTGTAATATTTCGATCCAGTGCACCTTATAGGATTTGAATAGCCTCATGGCTGTTAGATAGTCTCCTCTATTTTCAGCAGCTCACTCTGTATCTTCTACAGTTTTCAATAAAAACAAAAATTCGTTCACGGGGATGCAGACAAAGATAATACCTTTCTTTCGAGGTATCACTCGACCCATATACCCTCTTCCAAATTTTCAAGGGTGGTCACCCCTGCTCTAGGGGTTGAAATTCGAGATGAGCATGGTACTTGATGATGACTGCCATTGATCAGCATAAATCTGTTCCATTTCACCTCACTGAAGCTTGAATAGTCTCAGGGAAATAGTCTTCCCTATCTTTCAGTTGCTCACCCTGTATCTTTTACAGTTTTCAATTAAAAATGGAAATTCGTTCAAGGCAATGTAGACAAAGATACCACCTTTCTTTTGAGTCATCACTCGACTCATCTTCCCTATTTAAAATGTTCAAGGATTGCAACCCCCGCTAAGGGGGTTGTACCCCAAAAGATGTCCCCCTTGAAAAAAAAATTGACCTGTTTTTGCGTTTTAATCAGAAATGAATATCTTGGTAGATATAGCCTCTGTTTAGTTTTCGTTGAAGCACCCTGTATATTCATAATTGGATATATGGACAAGTAGAATAATTCAACATAATCATTGTGTATATCATACGTATCGTTTTCATATTGTGTAGTAAATTTATTGTCTCGACTCTAATTTATCAAATGGTTTACTTAATATTACAATTACTTATAATTACAATTTTATTAATTAAATATCGACCAGATTTCTTTCTTGGTTATGAACTATAATTTTCATTAATTTGACATCCATCAGCAGTGAGACACATCTTTCCAAATATTTTTGGAAGATTCCTCGTTTTTGAACTTTTCTCTTTATATTCTTGACAGGAAACAATCAATCGTGAGAGTTATATCATCAAAAAGATTTGAGATAACTCTATTTGAAGACGTTAGTTAATTTAGCTAGCAAACCGTCAATCAGGCTATAAACCGTTCTACGTCTGGAGCGAGACGCTACGAATATCACTGCAGTCTGTGTGCGAGGATCGGTACTACAGGTCTCGGTAGGTACTTCCTGATCCGTATACTGTGGGAGGAACCTTACACCTCTGAATGGACAAATGCCTCGGAAATCACACATGAACGGTATCTATAAGGAAGTTCGTACGAAGGGTGCATGTAGGGAGAAAATCACAGAATCAAGGGATTCCTTGAAAATAACAACTCAAATACATTAGGATGAAAAAGTACTATTGGTAAATTAATTTAAAAAAAGGTTATCGTCGATACGTGAATCTCTCAAAGGATTATTATTAGCAAACACAGAGTAACACGTACTCGTGTGAAAGTGATAAAATACATATTTGGTGAAAACTAAAATAGCCAGATTATATTTAACAAACAAATACAATCGAATGGAATTGCTCTAGATAATCTATTACTTTTCGGACTACACTCGTAGGTAAAATTTTCAGAAAATAGCAGTACTAATTTAATTACAATTTTATACCGTAACTGGCGTGAAATAATGGAACTAAATAATCTGTTACCGTTCGGAATATAAGCTTATGTTATATTATCGGAATATAATGATTTTACTACAATTTCTACCAAAACTGGCACGGAATAATTTATAATAACAAGCGAAATTAACAGAAATAACAATGCATATATAGAGGCATGAGCTTATCGAGCGACTTTCCAAATTTTAGGAAGAATAATTCACTGCATGGAAAATCAGATGTAGTAAGCATCTGGATACAAAATCTGAACTTATATGGATCATTTTCATGGATCTTACACAAACCTACTACCGCATCTTCCAGATTTTGCGATTAGATCACTAGTCTCGATTAGTCACTCACTTCAGTGGAGGTTTCCAGTATAATTCATTTTATCCTTGTTAAACGGAAGTAACCACACAAAATCATATCACAACCACAAATAGAAATCAATCCCGATCAAAACAAATTCTAATATCGGCAAACAAGATCCGCACGGAAACGAAAGTCATTTCGTTACAGATTTTTAATACATCTAATATAACTGATCATTCTCTAATTTTTTTTAGAAATTCAGTGAATATATTAATATCTTGCATATATTACAACTTATGACATTCAGCGGTTATCTTCTCAGGAAGATCATCTTCTGAAAATTATAGGTAGCATAAACTACCTAGAATATCAAAAAAAAAGATCTCAACACTTCATCCATATACAAAGCATACTACACATTGCCGCCTCAAGCTGTTTGAAAGACTACCAAACCCAGTAGGGATTTTCAGTAGATCAAAAGCGACAGTTGATGATAATGTGATGGTGAAATCTTCAATCTCTACTTCACATATATATTGCACATATTCATGAAAGCAATTCTGAAGTCCGTAAGTCAAAGTTTTTGTGAAACGTGAATTTCGAAGTAAAGATGTTTGTACGCATTCATTATTTTATCGACACTCGATTTACTGATTTATATTTCTTCTGAGTATTTTTTCACCGAAATACGGGAGATGTATTTTATGTTTTGCTTTCTGGGACATAGAGGACATAGACCATTAATCAACAGTCAGTACTGACAATGCTACTCTATGATCTTTCAATATAAATCCAAAATTTCAGTTCTATGCGTGCTGTGTTTTAGCCACAACAAACTGTCAAAGTTGACAAATTAGTTGAAAAATAGATTTAAACCGTGAGAATTTTCGCGCATTAGTTTTCTACAATTGTCAAGACCAATTACACTGGTCTACAATGGTTTTGTTGCCCTAGATATGAAAATGATTTTGGGTCTATTTATGCACACAATTCGTGAAACTATGAATGATTTTGTAGGATTTGCTCTGATTTCTTTTTAAATCTTTATTTTCATTTTACATAACAAAATCGTAAAACAAGAAACAAAATAACAGATATATTTATAATGTCAGTTATGTTTTGAGAAATTCGGATACATCGAAGTAAATAAAGAGGAAAATGTCGAAAATATATTTTATATTTCCATAAAACGCCTTTTATGAAGTTTTCTTCTATAATTTTTCAGGGACAATCTCTTTTCAAAGACCAGCAGTAATCTGCCATCATGTGGCAATCCCATCGACCTTGATACCTTTCTTCCATCACTTTTAGATCTTGATGAAACCGCTCTCCCTGTTCCTCACTATAATTTCCTAAATTATCCGGAAATTTATCTAGATGATTGCGGAGATAGTGTAACTTAATACTCATATTTGCTCCTAAAGTCTGAAAGTTTGTCAGCATATTTTGCACAATTTCTTCATAATTTGCTGCTTTATGGTTACCTAGGAAATTTTCGACAACCAACACAAAACTTTTCCAAGCTTTACTTTCCGGAACAGTCATAACTTTGATAAAATCTGAGTCTTAAATCAATTGCCGAATTTGAGGACCATCAAATATTCCACCTTTCAATTTTTCCATATTAAGGTTCGGAAATTTTCTGCAAATGTAATTAAAACAATTTCCGTCTTTGTTCAACGCTTTTACAAATTGCTTAATCATACCTAACTTAATATGTAATGGTGGAAGTATGATTTTGTCTCTGCTCACCAGCGGCTCCTTATTACGTTGGCTTTACCGACAGTTAAAGAATTTCTTACAGGCCAAACATCTTGTTCCCAATGAAGTTGGTTTGCTCTACTATCCCACATACAAATAAAGCAAGGGTATTTTGTATATCCACTTTGTTGGCCAAGTAAAAATTAACCATTTTAAATCCACACAGATCGGCCATTGATGCTCAGAGTATTTAATTTTCTCTAAAACTAATTTTACATTTTCATATTCTTCTTTGAATTTCGTTGAATGGGCAATTGAATTGATGCAAATTTATTTCCATTGTGCAATAAGACGCATTTTAAACTTCTTTTGCAACTATCAATAAAAGGTGCCATTCAGTAGATTTGTACTCTTTTAAACCCATGTCTATAAGCAGCTTCAGCGATATCATTACAATACACTAATCCTTCATTTTCACTAAAAATTGTAATAACTCTTTTCTCGCGTTCTGTATGTTGTAATTGTTACTGTTGGTGCCAATAAATTTTTTTCTTTCAATCTTGAGGCTAACAGTTCTGATCCTTGTTTTGATAAATTGAGATCAGGTATTAAATCACTGAGTTCATTTTGAGAAAATAACTTTGGCGTAGATGTTTCACCTTCCCATTCACTTCCACTAGTAGATGGTCCTGATTTCTGTGAATTTGGTAACATCATTGTTTCTGAGGGCATGCGAATTACTTTTGAAATGTATATGGGCCGAGGGAGATTTTCACTGTGTAGAACCAGACATTTCGTAGATTGTAAGTCTGGGTATCTCCACGTTTGATTTCGATTAAAACCTTCAACATCTACTACGCAAAAGTAACAATCATCTAAATGATTCGTAGGCTCCATCCAGATCAAAGGAATACCAAAGTCTAATCCAAAACGTTCACTTTTTTCCACAACCACAAAGACTCAACACAGGACTTACAAACTTTATTAGGAACCCATGGTTTACCTAATTTGTCCATTTTGAAACCAAAATATTCAACATAAGTCTCCTTGACAAAGTCTGTGATATTTCTTTTTGTTTTTTGGTATATAAACACCAATATAACAAAATAAATCACTACAATATTTACACTTTCTTCGTGACGAACTCATATTTTAGACTAGAAGACAAATATATAAGAATGGACATTCAGTAATTGAAACAAAATATTAATCCATGACACTTTATCCAGATTTACGTGTATATGTACTTCAATATTGTCAAATAACTGAGATCTCAGCTGTTCTGTGGAGCAAGGGTCTGAGAGTGGGGATCAGGTGATGTTTGTATGCGCGAAAAAGTTGCGCAGAAGCCTAATCATGACTGGAAAATTAAATTTTATTTCTAACAAGCTTATAATTGTTCAAAATATAAGAAATGCAAAAATCATGAAAATACGAGCACATTGAGAATTTTCATGAATATATTCGCAATCTGGGCACTTGAAAACATAAAAATTTGCGATGATATCCAGGGCAACAATAAAAAATTTTTTTTTGTAGAGCTGTGTTATCCCAACAAGAATTCAAACCCAAAAGGGTTGTCGACGTCCGAAGGCAGGTGCACCAAAAACAGTGGTCACCCCAGAAAATGTGGTTGTTGAGCGTAAAGTTATCTAGGACGAACGGTATGCAGCAATTCGAGAGATTGAAGCATCTTAGCAGATTTCCAAAGACCTTTATACAAAAAATTATGCATCTGTTCACCGAAGAACAAAAATTCTGGATTCTTTTAACTTTGGAAAGTCTGAAAGCGTTTCAACATTATTGGTGGTGAATCTTGGATTCATTCAAACAAGTCAGATAATCTTCTGTTTGGTTGTTCCAAGGAGAAGAAAAACTGACAAAAGTCATACGTGGCAGAAGGGTTTCCGAAGATGGTCGAGAAGTTTATATCAACAATTCCTGTACAAGTTCAAAAAACAGTTACTGTCGATTGGTACACAACAATTTGTTTACTGCAAGTCGTCAGTAAGCTTTTTGAAAACAACTCCAAACGGTGAATCATCCTTCTTCAAGATAATGCAAGTTCGCACTAATACCAGAAAACAATTGAATGAAAACATCGAACTGTTACATCATCCTGCATCTGGACCTAAGTCCCAACGATTTTTCTATTTTTCCCTGAAGAACAGGCTTCGATGCCTTCCAAAAGACTCTTTTGCATGAAAACAACCAAACTCGGATTCCAACACATTGTGTATAAGGGAATAGGTTAGACATCCCTCGTATGAGGGTATGAAATGAAAATTTCGTGAAAATATACTAGGTGGTTATTTGAAGATCATCTATACTGAAACGCCTTCTGTCAAAGCAGCAGTACAAAGAAGCTGCTCATTTGATCATAGTTTTTTATTCTATTTCTTCGAATAACAGAGTTATCAGATATTTCGTAAAATCGTGGATACTCGGTTTATATAATATATTAATTTCATCAAACGATTGGTGTGTTTTTGATAATAATTTTATGCATCAAAAGCAATCAAAGTTAATTAGACGAATGAAGCAGGTGAGGTATTTGCAATTTGAATTGCAGCGATTAATATGAATTTTATATTGGTGGAACCAGCAGTTGCATAATTAGAATAACAGAACATGAAGGAAGTTGTCTCTACTAGATATTGAATTCAGAATATACGATTCATATCTTAGAAATCAATTTTCCAGTCCACAATAAAAAGTTTTACGTACATTAAATTATTGGCAAATAGATATTTTGTATATTCAATGTTCGTTGATGAGAATTACCTATTCGCATCGACGAACAAAGAAACCTAAATATTACCTCCATATTGAATCTCTTCAGAGAACAATCTTCAACATGAACTTTATGGATTCATCTAAGGTTTCACAGTTTTACAACAACTTGGGAATTCTTATTCATATTTCTCGTTAAGTTATAAATAAGTTACCAACAATGTTGCAAACTTTAACCTCCTTAATCTACTAGCGAATATCCTAGGGAAATACGAAGAAAATGAACCAAGAAAATATGGCTGATAATGGTGCTTCGAGAAGACGAGGATGAATAAAGAATTCGATTCAGAAATATCCATATCTTAAGACTTCTTATCATTGGGAAATCAATGACTAGATGTTAAAGGTAATAAGTATTAAATAATAAATTCAAGTTAACAATATTCAGTAAGAGAATGTTATGAACTCAATCGTCTGAAGAAGCTACGGTCCAGGGTCCCATTTTCCTTGTCCTCCCCAGATAACCCAATTTTTAATAAAGATAAAGGATCGCGGTTTTCATAAACGTTGCCTACTTTTTCGTGGAATTTACGACTCAGTAATCCAAATTTTCCTACTTCGCTTTGTTCATCTGATACAGGGGGAAGTTGATACTATTCATTGAGAAAATTCTCTTTCCGGTTATCCTTCAACTAATGGAAAAGCTAACTAATGTTTTTTGATAGCGACATAATAAGATACAAGCTATTATTTAGGTATGGTATCAAGTTATAATTTTTAATGGGACACCCTGTATCTTCTATAATGTTTTAAACAAAAATCATTTTCACATCTCAAAAATGTACAACACTTTTATTGTATCTTGAGTATTAGAACTGAATTTAGGAATTCTCCAAATTTTTCATCAGTTTCTTATTAGCAGTCTTGTAAATATGAGCTAAGACTCTTCACATGATTGGATTTTCATATTCACCTTGTACCTGACATAGTTTAATTACACCAACACTTAATATTAACCTGAAATTAATTATTAAATATGATCCACTCTTTACGCAGTGGTAATATTAAAACTCTTAGTAGTTGGCTATGCAAAACAAAATTGAGTGCAAAATCTTTCTGTCGCTGTAAAAATTAACAAAATTTTAAATGATGGCGAATAAAATTCTAGAATGACAAATCTAGAAAAAATTGGATACGATTGAGATGACTATTCTTTCAAAAAAGTACCGAGTATTGATTATTTAAAATATCTGCTTAAGAAATTGCAAACATTTTTGTTGTTGCTAAGTTGGCACAAGTGTTTTCTATACTGAACGCGATATGTCAATTTGTTTTTTCACAGTACTCGATTTTGTCCGTTCCCATAAGTTTGTTTTGCGATTTTTACAATGGAAAAAATATCGAACAAAGGATTTGTATCGAATTTTCAATTGCAAATGAAATTTCATGTGCCGCGTCGATGAAAATGATACTAAAGAATTGCGGTGAACCTTTTCTATCGCAAACACGTGCAAACGAGTGGAACAGTGCATTCAACAGCGACCGAGATGCGGTGTACCGAAAGTCCTGAATTGAATCGCGTAAAGGTCGCTGAAGATAGAACGAGTCAATTCCCACCCCACATTCATAAAATGCATGGTAACTGGTGATGAGACATGTGTTTATGAGTTTGACATGCAAATCATTCAACAAGCTTCGGAACGGCGCCTACTAACTGTACTGAAACCGAAAAAACACGTCAAAGTCGATAAAAAGTCAAGGTAATATTGACTGTTTTCTTTGATTATTGCGGTGTGCACTCGGAATTTTTGTCGGACAGTAAATAAAGAATATTACCTGAAAATTGCAGAAAACGTAATAGACAAAAACAAAAACTTCGAATAATTGATCGATGAAGCCTGAACTACGTGATAGTTGATATAAAAGCAATAGAGAGTTTAATTAATCGAAAAATACGCAACAACACATTCAACATGATATATCCCCCATCCAAGAGAGAAAAGCCTGAAAAATTTATGTCTCTAACATATTTTGGGACGACGTCAAACAGGTTACTAGAGTTTTGTCTGATAGTTAAAAAGTTCATATTGCATTCAAACCAGTTAGCAAATTGTCAGGTCTGCTTTTCAACACAAAAGATAAAACCGATAAATTCGAAAAATCAGGAGTATACCAATTAACATTTTCTGCGTGCAATTCCTTTTATATAGGTCAAACAGGACGCTCTTTCATGGCTAGATACAAAGAACATTTCCGGTCATTCCTACATCAGAAATATGATTCAGCTTTAGCTGCACCTTGTCTGACTGAATGTCATCCTTTTCCAGAACTTCAACACCTAAAAATTATTCATTCCTGTGATAAATCTCATAAACTCAATTTCTTTGAATGGATGGAAATTTTCAAGGCATCTAGGGTAGAAAGGGTTAAGTTCCTCAACGACCAGATAGACTTAATTACCTACCAATCACCATTATTCAAGTTACTGTGACCTCTACTAGCATTTTATTGATGGTAATTCCTGTATTGTACATGAGTTTTCAGTTTCAGTTTTTCATTAGCTTGTTGTTGATAATGGACGTATGTCCGAAACCGGTTCAACCAATATAAATTTTTGTCATTCTTTACATCAATAAATTAGTGATAGTTAAAACATAGTAACTTGTTTTATTTTATTATTCATTATGAAAACCTCAAATGTCTCAGAAGAAAGGAAGAAAAGCAGCAAATAGTAGGTCTAGAAGATGAGAGTGGCAGAGAGATAAGAAATAGGAATGAAATAATAGAGGTCACAGAACAATATTATGAAAATCTATACAACACACAAATCGAACGACCCCAAACATCAACAGACACTAAAGTACTGAACGTTGGATCAGAAGACATTCCAGAAACAATCCTATTGCCTTAAAACACTAAAAGAACAACAAAATATACCAGACAAGATCATCTGATTATCCTATTCCAGAAAGGAGATAAACAGCTTCTGAAAAATTATAGACCGATTAGTTTACTGTCTCAGATTTACTAACTTTTTACACGGGTCATAGCAAATAGAATAGAGAAAAAATTAGAATACAACCAACCAGTTGAACAGGCGGCAAACAGGAAGAATTTCAGTACGTGCGATCACTTACTGACTGTGAAGATACTAATAGAAAAAATAACAGAATATAATCTCCCATTACACATGGCATTCGTAGACTTTGAAAAAGTCTGAAAAAAAAGAATTATTAACTCAGATGAAAGGAAAGGCTTATGAAATTCTGAGAGTCGAGCACTATTCCTAGACAAAACGAATGATATGAGACTTAGTTTCCCCTGATTGAAATATCTTACAAAACCCATGAAACTGAGAGAAAAATACCGTAGGTAATCTAACAATTTGAAATTCGACGCTTCATCTGATGGCGATATAAAAATTGGCACATGCCATTTGAAAAAATTTAGTTATTGCTGTTTGAAAAAGGCCAAATTGAAAGAATCATACAAAACAACGCAATAAACATTTGACATGTGTAGATTGCTCAAAAAATTCCTTGATCCTTCTTCTATCCACCCAAGCAAAAATTGTGTCTGTAGTGCAAAAGATCTACGAGCTACAATTTTTTTAAATGTTCCTCAAAAATTGAGTTTATAACAAAAATAAACAAATCTGTCAAGAGTTTTGACAGATAAGTGCCAACAACTTGGGTATTTTATGCCTTGCTGCAATGTCGGTTCTAGATGTATAATAAAAAAAGGTAGATTGCCAGTTGAAATAAAAAAGTGATGACCCACTTCCGGTATAACCGGAAATGGTATCACATCGAAAATATTTCACTCCAATTAGAAATCGCTAGTTATGGTCGCGTATGAAATTTCAGCTTGATATTGTAATTGGAACTCAAAAGTTTTTAACGGACGGTCCCGGTGGATATCTCTGTATATAGGGTGTTCAAAAATCTCTTGTCAACTCAATAAGATTAAAATGTCAAAAAAGCTTTCTCTTCGAATACAAGTACCTATTTATTTTACTCTATTAGAGCGTTACTTCAAATTTCTATTGACTGATATTTGCTTTCCCTGTACCTAAAATTGCTCGGTTTTATTTTATTCCCGATTTTATCAACAACCTGTAGTTCCTTCATATAATTAAATCATAAGGCCGTAACAAATAAACCCACCAAGTGGATTTGATTACGATGCCAGTTTCAATGTTCCATAATATTCTGTGTGAAGTTCTATTTGGAAATTATTTAAAAAAGCAATAACACCAATTTTGTTTGGGTATAGGTTTTTTTCTTATAAATTGACAAATAATTACTCAAACGAAGATACTGTGGATTTATTCATCATTTTTGGTCAATGCCAAAAATAATGAATCGAACTTACAGAACTGGTAAGTACGAAAAAGTACCAGAATTCTTAACCAACTTGCACTTGGGATGGCCGGCAAGAATAATGGAAATACCGCACCTTTCACAATAAAACGCATCACGGTTCAACTAATTGTGAATATCTTCAAATTTTTATGAAATTAACTTAATGGTATCAATTGATATTTTCGTAAGAAATTATTAAATATTGATACATAATTCTGTTTTGAAATATTGCTCATTCCAATTGATTCATTATTTATTCTTAGTTGACCGAATAATGGTTAAATATAATTTTTGCCGATCTTTACATAATATCATAGAGCTAGAACGAATATAGGATAGATCTCTCATCTGGATCGACAATTAATTTAGTAGTTCAAACCTTTGTTCAATAGTTACTACGCGAATTTATTAACTTAGCGACTTAAAATTGAATTCGATAATGGTAAAGTTATCTGTGAGATTGCAGAAGTTCATAAACTCGTTCACCCAGTTAGAGCTCTTCCCAATTTCCTTCAATCTTTGTGTGAATTTCAGTTGAACATCTATAAATAGTGGAAATGGGGTGGTCTGTCTTCATTGCATGTTTATCTATTTTGCGCCCGAGAATTTTTATCATGATGATTTATTTGAAAGGTATGAAACAATAAGGATATGCAAATTTTTCATATCTATACAAATGAAAATGAGTTAATTGATGTTTGTTAAGTAGTGTTTCAGTAGAAAACATCTGTACTGGTGTGATTGTTGATAATTTAAGAAACAATATAATATGGCGGATGCGCCAGGTAAAGAAGTATGCGCAAACTAAATCGAAATATACGGAATAATTGAAAAACTATTAATTTCTGGACGAAACGCCAAAACGAGTTCCAATATCAACTTTTACAACAGGAGACGTAACTAACGTACCGGGTCTAAGCGAGGTGATTCGTTACGGATTCGACGTGTTCATAGAACCCTGCTCATTTTGTGTCTTGACCTTTCACGATACCATCTAGCTGAGAGACCCTCGGACGCCGACGAAGGTGATCGTGAGAGTAACCTTTTCGGCCACCTGCTCAGAACTCACAAGTGCCTCGGATTCTGGGAATCCTACTTTCTATAATAACTGAAACGAAACATTGCGATGGCCCCTGAAGGTGAAGAATTTGAAGTAGGCGCGGGTAAATGATACCTCATGTAAGATCCTGGTACCAATCCTTGTGCCTATCGGTACTAATTTATCCTCTGACTACATAGAAAGAGATTTGAGACCATCAGAGTGTCACTGCTCTCAGTTGTTGTAGCTGAGGCTCAAGATCTCTTGTTTTTGCAAGGTTTGATCGGCGGACACGCAGCAAGGGTTTAAGGGTTCCTATTGTCTGACACTCGTTTAGGAAAGGCATCTATTGAGCTGTCGACCTAACCGACCCCCTCAAACTCCTCCGGTAGGACGGTAATAATTCTCTGACTCTCATAACGTAGCCTAAATTCTTCTGATGAGTGACACTCATGAACGGATTGAAAGGGTTCCTACTATCCCTGCCAACTATCTTGTGAAACAACTGCAAGGGAACGGACCAGGAAGAAAAAGTCAAAGAACAATAATGGGGTTATTTTTGCGCATATCACCTCTAATTACTGATTCCACGAGGTTCATTCGAATGTAGAATGCGGAGAAATTGAACCAAGTGAATCCACAGCTATTTCTATTTAGGAATTCTGGCTAAAACATTATCATAGTTCGGCAAGTAGCACGACAAATCGAAAGCATGCGTTCTGTACACACTACGCACTATTCTGCTTATTTTCAAAGACAACGAACACGAAAATCAATGCGTTTGAAATAGATAGCACTAATACCTCAACTACTTTTTGTTCTAGTTTTGAAGAGAAATATACGCCTGAAAACGAAGGTTACAGCAACAATTTCTCCAAGGTTCTGAGTTCATTCATTGATTCCCTCCATATCTCAAGAACAAAGTTCGAGTCAATAAGCTTTCTACTGGATTCCAAACCGAACAGTTTATCACACAAGTATTCAACTTGAAACCACTGGCTTCGGGGTACTCTATAAATTTTCGACATATCTACATTGATGATTTCCGCAGCACCAGGGGCATATATCTTTCAAGCTGAAAAAACTAGGTGTCATCTGTAAAATATCGAGCCTTGTACAAATCATATCCTCCAAAAATATATTCGGTGTAAAGAGAAATAGTACGGTACTCAACACATATCCCTGAAGCACTCTAAACGTCAGGTTAGAATTAGAATGACGTCGAAATGCTCAATGTTAAAAACTTATAGCTGAGAAAGCGTCTCTTGATACGTCACGAAAAAACACAGCTCAGTCATGTGGATATCAAAATACTCCAATTGACGGACCTAACAATGTGATCAGAATCCAGACTGCATCGGCGATAGCATTTATCTGGACTACAATGAATTCATATTCATATTCATTCGTGTTTCGATAATTAATATATCCTTGGATATTGAAGAAAAGACACTCGTGAGATGAAGGTGATCATAGTTTTCGAGATTCTTCAAGTTAGACAGAATCCTAACCACTGACAATTTGTAGCATTCAGGAAATATCTCGGTATGCAAACAAGAGTTCCTTACATGTACCATATACAGGGTGTTACATAATAGTAAGTCACAACTCGAGGGGGTGAATCTACGTGCAATTTTGAGAAAAAAAGTGTATATAAACATAGGTCCGCAAAAGCTTCATATCGGAGCTACAGGGTGTTGAAATTTCCGGGAAAAATTGTTTTTTTTTTCTCAAAAATCCTGCAGTTTTTGAGATATTCAGCCCAAATTTGGAATGCATGTTTTTTTTCACAGCCTCCATCATTACACGTCCTAGATTTCAACTGAAATTCGCAAGGGATTTTCTTTTTCGAGGCCATGTCTCCTTTTGCCCTCTCAAACTTTTTTGCAGTACGCCACTGGTCAGCGTACAATCATTTTTCGTCATCTTCGTTCAATTTAGAAACTTCTTTGACACCTGTGATTTTTTCGTATCTATAACCGTTTTCGAGTGAAAAATTCTTGAATTCGAATTGTATGTTATTCACTGAATGAAAAAGGAAAAAAATAGAAATACTCGATAGGTATGCCCAAAATTTGCTTTTATTTTGATAGCTCGTCTTCTGAGACTCTACTTATAATTATTTAATATTAAATTAAAAAAAAGAACAATTAAAAACTAAATAAATTGCTGGAAGTGTCCTTCACCTGCAAGAATACAGGCCTCTGTCCTTCGCTTATAATCACGCACTGTTTGAAACATTCCTGGGGTATTTCTCATCGTGTCACTAGAGGTTATTATTCGATTTCTCAATTCTTCTACAGTGTTCACTGGAGTTGTATAAACTAAACTTCTGACATATACTCATAGGAAAGAGTCTAAACTATTTAATTCTGGGGACCTAGAAGGCCATAGTTCTGGCCCACTCCAACCTATCCATCGGTTGTTGAATGTATTATTCAAGAATTTCCAAGCTTCTCCATTGAAATGTGCTGGTGTCCCGTCATGCATGAACCACATTATGTTTCTCACCAAAAGTGGTACATCCTCGAGCAATAAAAGTAACTCCTCAAGAAATTGTCGATAAGCGGGACCGTTTAGTCTGTTAGGCAAGAAAAATGGCCCAATCAAATAATTCCAATTCGAATTATTCCGACCCAGACATTTAGTGAGAATTGTTCTTGATGATGAGATTCTTTTCCTCAGCCAAATAATGATTATTGTAAAAATTTCTGATTACTGTTATCGAAAAGTTAGCTTCGTCTGTGAACATTATTTCACTATCAAAATGAGCATTTTCTCTAATTTCATCTAAGAACCATCAGCAGAAATTCAGTCTTGAATGAAAATCTCGAGGAAGTACTATTTGGACGCGTTGAATATGAAACGGGTACAATAAAAAGTCGTGAAGAATCCTCCGAATATGTGAAATATTCAATTAATTTCCAATTTTTCTTGTACTCACCTGAGGATTCAAATCAATACAATTCAAAACTGCTTCCTCAATATCTGGAGTTCCCATAGTGTATATTTGAAAATGTTCGCCTGTCTGGTGTTACTCGATTTGGAAAGCGCACCAGATATAATCGCCTAGTTTCTGTTGTGTTTCCGTCAGCTAGACCGTACATGTAATGGATATCAGCCAATTCGGCGTTAGTAAAATTAGCCATTTTTTTCTTACAGCAATTACTTCAAAAATCTTGAAACTAATCATGAATTCAATGATCAATTCGAGCAGACACTGGTTCAACTTCAGAAACTGTCAAAATAAATGAATAAATGAAAAAAATCAAAGCCTACTAGTCATTTTGATGATTCGAAGTGCTTTCGATTTAGCGAATGAATACAATCGTTTAATGATTTTTTGCTCGAGAACGGTCGGAGATACGAAAAAATTACAAATGTAAAAAAGTTTCTAAATTGAACGAAGATGACGAAAATTGATTGTAGGCTGATCAGTGGCGTACTGCTAAAAAGTTTGAAAGGGCAAAAGAAGACATGGCTCCGGAAAAGAAAACATCTTGTAGATTCTAGTTAGAATTTAGGACGTGTAATGATGGAGGCTGTGAAAAATAGCTTGCATTCCAAATTCGGGCTGAATATCTCAAGAACTGCATGTTGAATTGACGTTCAGTGGGCTGTTTTTTATTAGGAGAAGCTGTTACAATTTTCCTATTTCATGCAGAAATCCTGCTACTTTCTTTCGCAAAGATACTCGCAATAATATAATCGAAAATAAACGATACGATAAGATAAGAAAAGTAAAAGAAAATACTTACCAATTGGATGTACAGGAAATGAGAGAGCAAAAAAAGGAAAGCAATGATAGTTTTCGTTGTCTTGTAGAAGAATTTTCACCCTCCTCGATAGGAAAGTTTTCCACGATTCGTCACTTTCACACACACACCGGATCCGACTATGCGTTTTAAATTGTGAAATATTAATTTTATTTCGTAATGGACAGAAAAGTTTAAGAAGATGTGGTTCATCTTCTTGCATGCGTATTCTTTATTGTAGATTGTGTCGTACGCCGTTTCTCTGCTCGCTTGATTATGAGCAGTGTTGTCAAGGTGTAAGGAAGGATGGTAGAAAGGAAGTAAGTAAGTCTAAATTTTGAAAAAGATATTTTCAAACAAATATATCATATAAAGCCAAAAGTTTGATTTGAGAACCGGCCGCGACATGTGCAAGTGGTTAAAAATAAAAAAAATATACTGAATAATAAAATTTTGAACTGTTTAAAAGAAAAATGAAAACTATAAATTGAAGAAGAATGAAATAAAAAATTGATGGTAGTGGTAACCAAACACTGCAGGAGTTTTGAAGAAAAAACCGATTTTTTCCGGAAATTTCAACACCCTGTAGCTCCATAACGAAGCTTTTGCCGATCTATGTTTATATAAACTTTCTTTCTTAAATTTGCACGTAGATTCACACCCTAAAGTTGTGACATACTATTATGTAACACCCTGTAGAGAGGAATCACAGGACATCACCTGAACATTTCTGCAGAAATGCCATCAGCTTTGACTTGTACTATATCCAGTTAATGTTTTTATCATTGATGTTATTGTTTTGTGATTTTTCTAATATTTTATTGTATATCGCACAAGCAACAATGCTCAATTGTAGTCTTTGATGTGGATGGAAATTCGAAAACATTTTATTAATTAACAACCACCTCATTTTTTGAAAATTGATTAAATTTTTTTTCTCCAGCAAAATCAAATGTTGAAATTTCATAATTTTTCAAATATTTGAATTGATATTTAGTACTTATTTAAGGTGCTGTGCCAACTCTGCTGAGTATGCGTTTTGGTCGTGAAGATAGTTTTGTGACATACGACTTTTATCGGAAATTTCGTCTTCTTCAATTAGATAATTGTTTCAGAATTGTTTGGGAGAAGCTGTATACCAGGAGTGTTAGTTGAAGTTTGCCGTTTTTTTTCGATAAAGAAAACACTTAATTTTCAGAACAATCTCGAAATTTTTTCATGTATAGTATTGACCATTGGATTTTACACTGTACTATGGAAATTTCATAATTTTTCAAATATTTGAATTTATATTTAGTACTTATTTAAGGTGCTGTGCCAACTCTGCTGAGTATGCGTTTTGGTCGTGAAGATAGTTTTGTGAGATATGACTTTTATACTTAATTTTCAGAGGAATCTCGATAAAGAAAACACTTAATTTTTCTCGAAATTTTTTCATGTATAGTATTGACCATTGGATTTTACACATTTCGCCCATCTCTCAGGCAAATTATGGATACCATCCTAAAAAAAATTTCTCTTTCTAAGCAAACCATTCGACGAGGCATTTTTTCGACTTCTTCAAAATTAACGAACCACTGCTTTGAAAGGGACTGTCCCATTAATGCAAAAATGTGATAGTCGGACGAGGCGAGGTCTGGAGAGTACAGAGGGTGCAATAATATTTCCCAATCAAGTGTGGCTCTCACCAGTTTATCGGTATGAGATGACACGTTGTCATGTTCCAAGATAACTTTGCCATATCTTCGGGCCCATTCCAGCTGTTTCTTGATCAAGGCATAATTCAAATTGATAATTTGTTGTCGGTAGCGATCAGTGTTCACCGTTTCACCAGGTTTTAACAACTTGTAGTACACCACACCACACTGGTCCCACCAAACACAGAGCATTGTCTAATGGCCAAAGCGATTTGGCGTAGCACTCGATGGGCCGGCTTCGCCAGGTGGAAGCCATGATTTTTCTCGCTTCGGGTTCTCAAGATAAATCCACTTTTCATCGCCCGTGACAATTCGATGCAGAAAAGATTTCGTTTTGAATCGTTGAAGCAGCATTTCACAAACGGTTTTTCGATTTTCCATTTGTCTATCGTTCAGCTGGTGTGGCACCCATTTTCCATAATTATGGGTCTTTCCCATCGCTTTTAAAAATTGGAAAATTGCTCTTCGAGTCATATTTAGTGTTTCTGTTAATTTCTGTTGCGATTGGGTTGGATCAACATCCAATTCCTCGTCTTCGAACTTTTTCGCTGCACCAGGATGTTCATTGTCTGTCAAATCGAAATCTCCACTTTCGAATTGATGAAACCATGTCTCATATGTTCTTATCACTAAGCATGTTCACCATAAGTTTCTACCAGCAACCAGTGAGCTTCAGCTGATATTTTCTTCGGATGAAATAGGAAAAGCAACAAATGCCGCAAATGCGATTTACTTGGAACGAAACTCTACATATTCACTGAGGTAAACAAACATGACGCTATTATTTTGGTGGAATGTGACTTGCGTTTTTTTGAAGGTTAATGTCAATCGGAAAATATGACATACATGTCAAATCATAGAAATGTTTACATATAGCTAACTTCATCTACTGGAACTTCAAATAACGCCCCTGGTACTTCATTTCATTTTTGATTGCTAATAACTTTCACTACTCCTTTTCATGTGCTGCAAAAATAATTTTGATGAATTTTTCGTCCATTTCAATAAGTTATCATAGTTTTAGGAAGTTCAACAAAAATGACCACCTATTTGAACTTTAAACACCAGTAATTGAAGACGAAATTCGAACTTCTGTCATTCAATTCAAATAAGAGGATTCAAAGGAGTTTATTCTACATTTTGTAGAAACAACTACGCATACACAACATGTATTTATTCTTGATATGCAATAATGGAAGGTCAGAACAACATCTCTGAAGAGACAATCCCTTTTGTTGTTTCTGATTGAAAATGCTGATTTTCCACCCGATAAACGACAAAGAGGCCGTTCTAATCTGCCAAACATCCGCCCATTCGTGAAGGAGAAGAGACAAGCTAACCCGAGGACGATAATTTGATTTCCAGATGTTGGAAAATAGGGTTCCTGCTTTACCTCACATCGCTGGTCCCGATTTTGACTAAATTGACTGTCAATAGATCGGAAATCTGTAATCAAATGAAGCAAACGCATGTTTGTCTACGCATCCAAAACTTTTACGAAGGCATGTAAAAGGGTAGACGGAAAGGCTTTGTGACTTCTACGATGAGTAATGAGTCGAGCGAACAAACTCATTTATATCTCCCTCTATTTTAGAAAACGTTGAGGATTGTCGAAGATAAAATACACGAGTGGAGATGAAATAATTCAAGGATATTCGAGCTGAATATGCAGAGGTAGAAATAAACTTAAGATGAATTATTTGCAGTTGTTAAAAACCGCCATTTGTTAATGTGTGGCAAGAATGGAATGAAATGAAAAATGGGATAAGTTCTCCGAAATCTTTCTGAATCAGGAAATGCTTGATGCAATTTCATATAAATTCACGGTTCAGAGGATGAAAATGCTTTTTTATTTTCTTTGTAATGGATATTGAAAATTTTTAGCAGTAAAAAATCAGAAAATATGGGAAAGTTCAAATAAACTGCAAATATCATGATTCTCTCAATCCTAACTGATGTTATTCTGATTAATTATTTTTTACACTTTTGTCTGTTATGATCCTATAAGTTTTAAGGAAATAAAACAATCACAGGAGAAAGTCGTAAAACATGGAAAAACTGCCAAAACAATTTTTGAATGATTTGGGAGCATAATAGCATTCTTTTTTAGTTTTGAATTCGAAAATACTTTCTGGAATTGAAACTCAGGAAAGTTATACGAAATTGAAGTGAACCACTAAACTTTTTATTGACTAGGAATTTAATACTTCTTCTTGTGCTAAAGGACGCATCGGAATTGATAAAAAATCCAGGACCGAACTAAATCGATTTTACTTATATTTCGGAAAACAATACAATGGGAACTTCAGTTTGCAATTTTCAATTTTGAAATTCTTCACCGATTTGTGATATTAACTGTTTTGCAAGGTCAGGAATGTGTTCTAGGAATAATGTTTTCTTGAAAGTTTTTTCCTTGACCTTATAGACCATGGATTTGTCTTATACGACATTTTTCTAACAGAGTAATTGATTCGATTCAGACAAGGGAAAACACAACATACAGGCCTTTACCGGAATCGAACCAGATGCCTGCCGTGTCACAGCAGGGACTTCTCTCTACGGAGCCACGGAGACGACCGAAAAAATATTTGTTTGTTTGTTTGTTTTTCCTTTAACGTGCTCTATTTCTGCCTTTCAGATAATGACACGCCAGGGAATTCTATCACCTCAATAACTCGGGAATTTTGCCGAACCTCCATCGTGTTGAGGGAGGGGATCTTTGATGTCTAACACATCTCTGTTAGACAGGACCGACGGCTTTATATTTCCGTCAAAAGATGGACACTCAAACGTTTATCAGAATCCGAAAAATCGCACCAACTTTGTGGGGATTGAACCCAGATAACTCTGCGCAGACAAGCATCATATCCTCTACGCCACCGAACCGGCTCAAAGAAATGCTTCGACAGTTAGTTGCCTGAATTACAGCATAAAGTCGAAAACAGAATGTTGTCAACCCGAACTTGTAAGATAAAGATAAAAAAAGCTCAATGAAATGATCATTTCGAAGAATATCTAGAGGAAATCGAATAAATTGATTTACATTTCGGTCAACCAAAGTCTATCACGTCAGTCTGTTGAAAAAATAGATATTGTCATCTTGCTGTTGGATATTTCATCAATCATTTAATTCGTTTTAATATTGAGAACGATTTTTTCTTCAGTTTCAAGTATAAACGAGATGAATGATAATTTTTTTCATCGATCAGTGCCTTAGTTAACGAAATATACCGGAGGAACCATCGAAAATCGACTAGTATGTTTTTCACGTTGATCTTATGAGTTGCAACTTCTGACTAGTTATTCATCATACACGTTATCATTCAGAAAAAAATGTACGTTTTTTCAAAATCCAAGAATAAAGAGGAGCGTTCAAGATATATTTGTCGAAAAAAAAAAACATTTTTGAAAAATCACACAACATCTTGGCAAACAGTCTTAGAATACGAACCTGGGAACATTTTCTTCTTAAGCAGTTTTATAATCAGATTAAAAAAGAACGAAACGGTTTTATCAATTTGAAGTTCCCGACAATAATTGAAAACTAAATTTTTGAAAGTTTCGTGACCTGCGGAATTTATCAATCCAAAAGAAAAAAACCAAGGAAAAATTGTAACGGTTTTTCTTCGTCTGTAATAGATCGGACGCCAGTTTTTGTTTGCCGAGGTTCTCTCTTTGAAGGAAGTAATTTGTTACACCTTTTCTACCAGATCGCTCAAAGCGAGCTCCAGTAAATTGCAGATGGAGAATATTTTCTTGTTTTCTTAGGAGTTAGCAATAATCAAGAGTACTAGTTTTAATGTGGGCAATGAGCACTTGGTACCCGAATAGAAAAATTCTGTTTTGCTAGGTTTGAACAGATCTTATTTGGACTTGACTTATCGAGAAAGGGATTAAAGAAAGACAAGATGGTTCTATGACTATATTAAATGTCGAAGACATTATTGAACAATAATATAGATACATGCGTATAAGCCTCAAAGCTATATTTTATAGTGCGCAGTTTAAGCTGAAACTATGTATGTACAAGTGCGTAACCTAGAACTGCGCGAGGAGTTAAGTGAATCAATGATAGGCAGTAAGCTACTATCACAGAACAGACCCCAATAAAAAGGTCGACTTACCGACCAAAACATTCAATAGCCCCTCATGCCCCTCACCAATCTATCTAGTACTCCCATAATAGATATAGATGGCACTAATTTAACCACGTCAAGTGTCAAACTCTGTCGATCAAACTTCAATCGCAAATAAATAAATTGTCAAATGTCTGTCAATGTCAAAATTTTCAGTTTCCCTCTAAACCCTTTTATTTTTGCGGTTTGTGCTTCCAAAATCATTTTCTTTTCAGGTGTTTCCGTTGCTGGTGTCTAGGACTCAAGTTCAGTAATTCTCTTGAAAATTGATGGTAAGTAAATTGAATTTGTGAAGTTTTAGCCGATATTTTGTGCAACTTGAGCTTCGTTTGATTCTACGGTACCTAAACTGGATTATATCCAATTCTTATCGGTTTTCTTCTTAATTTTGAGGTTCACCCCTTTGGCGTGCGGCGGGAAAGGAGTATAACATACAAGAGGACCCCTGTGTATGGCAAGGAATTAAAAGTAGCCAAGGAAGCCTTTTTTCGAGCTCTGAAAAGATAAGTTAATTTGAATTATATAAATTTTCTTGAGGTTCTCAACTTTCGAATTTGTCAGGATGACTTCGTTAGGGGGCGAAGTGCTCCAACAACAACACACTTTTATAACATTCAAGGAATTTTGTGATAATAAGTCTAAGTTAACGTATCCTTCAGTAAAAGTTTCTCAATTCCTAGAAGACATTCACAATAAACTTTACTTTTTCCTGAATAGTCAAGGGCATCAGGAAAATCTTGCTTTCAGATTCAAAGATATTTACAAGTCTCACGTTTCTAAATTCAATTTTTGTCAATTACATTTGGTGAAAGATGAAATTTTTGAAAGGGCTACTCTTCTTCTAATTTTTAAATTCATTAAGGATAAGAAGAAGGAAACTGTTGCTTCTGGGACTGAAAGCAAATCCAAAAGGTTCAGAAGCAAGTAGGACAGCAATCTTTGATGGGTTCAATTATAGGTGTTTATTGTGATTTTAAAAAGCGGGTTATCCTCACCCTACTATGTGCGTATTATTTATTTACCATCGATCTTATACAGTTGGTGGTACTATACATGTTGTTTTGTCTGGGCTTTTATACCCTTTTATAATTTATAAACATGTTTTCTAGTCTGTGATATTATTTATCTTCCTCCATGCACCTTTTACACTAATGGGGAAAGAAATTGATCTGTGACCAAATAATTGACTTTTTGGGTCCTTTACACCCTACATTCCCTTTGTTATCTATAATTCATGCTTATTTTGTGTTATACACATTGTTATTATTAATTCAATTTTCTGAGTTCTTTTTACTCTGAGTATATTTTTTTTTTATTACAATGGGCTTTTTACACCCTGCTTACACATAAGGTTCTGCGGGCGAAACCTTATATATTTGGTTCATATTTTTACTATGAACCTATCAATTGAACACATCAGGAATATTAATGCAACCCTAGTTTCCAAGATTAGTAATGAAATTGCCTATTTTTACCATATTCAACAATTTTGAGTGATGTCAAATTCTTTCAAATGAAAACATCTTGAAACAGATATCACTGCGTTTTTTCTATTTTCAGAAGCAGTATGCCATGAAGATGACAGTGAAGGCAGTTTACCCCCCAACGGGGGACCACTGGTAGCAATGGAGGACCAATATTATGGCTGATAAAAATATTTCAGAATTTCTTTTTTATTTTGAATATTAGAACGTACCTGTTTTCTGTGATATGTGATATATGGTTTAAGAGATTTTTTTTGTTATTTTAAAATTAAAGTGTTATTGTGAAAAAATACTCATTATTTTTTCAATTTTAGAACAGTCTAATTGAGGCAGAAATGATCTGCATCGGTTAGACTAGTTCATATACCACATTTCAGTCAAGTTAAATTCGATCGTGGGAAATCTAGAATTTAAAAACGGCGCCTTTCGGTTTAGTTTCCCATAATGGCACGTGTAGCGCTAGTTTCTATGCAGAGACGGCCATATTGTTTCCTATGTCGGAGCACTGAGTTTATACTTCTCATTAGGGTCTGTTCTGTGGCTACTATACAGTTTTATGTACGAAAATGAAAGTGGTATACAAATAATACGTATGCAGAAAATTGTTGTTGTTTATAAAACAAAACGAAAATAGTTCAACTAATTACGTGCTGCTATCACTGACTCAACACAATATTAATGATCAGTCCCATCACTTCACGACGCACGTTTCGGCTATTTCCGACTTTTCTATTTAACTCGGTTGAATAATTAAACGAGCAAAACGTATTAAAGGACAACTATAAACCGTTTTATGTTTGAAAACGGAGAATTGAACGAGACCCTACGAATACCACTGGAGCGCGTGTAAGAGAAACAGCATTACATGGCTTAGTAGGTACTTCTAGATGCGTATACTAGGTATGTGGGGAAAGAGCATTGCACCAATTCGACGGAAGCCTCGGAAATAGCAAATGGAAAGGTCTCTATAATCTAATTGGAAGTTCGAGCGAAGTATTCAAGATTCTGAGAGTACCACTGAAGCGTGTGTGAGGAGAAAAGTACTACACTTCCAAACCCGGATACTGCGTATGTAGGGGGAACAGATAAGGGTTCTAGATAATCTATCACTTCTCGGACCACCCCCGTATATATAAAGGCATCGGTTTAGTAGTAAAGCGAATAGATTTCAGAAAGAATAATTTACTGAATAAAGAATCGAATGAGGTAACTATAGCGTATATATATACATACATATATATATATATATATATATATATATATATATATATATATATATATATATATATATATATATATATATATATATATATCACACATGCTGTGACTCCACAATGCTGTTGGCGTGAGTTAGGACTATAAACCACGGTGAAACAATAAATGGAAGGTAACTAGAAGTCCGTACTGCTAGTAGATAACGCTTAACGGTTGAACGATCATGCGTCCTGATAGAGGAGCGTGGCCTGGTACTTTGCCCACTTCCTGCCTGAACGTCGAGAAAGCTGAAGTTGAAAGATAGATCTAAGAAAAATATTCAAGAAAACGGGATGTACCTGTTTTATATTTCTTTTAATTTCTAATGAGTTGGCATTCACATAGTAAGAACATAGTATTTCATTATCGTATAGTTATGGGCTATATTTTAGAACCATTCTCGGTAAGTCGAGATTTGTATTCACCTTTCATTTCTTCATTGTTTCGTGACCTTTTGAGCCGCTTTTGTATGGTCTTTTCGTGCACACATTTTGGAAAATTTTGGTACAAGGTTTTGTGGGATAGTTAGGATGAACGTATTTGGATAGATGAGAAGCCCTTTTGGAGATTCTTCGAAACGAGGTCCTGTCATTCCTGTCAGTTGGAGGCACCTGTCAAGTTGACCATCCGTGTCATTGTTATCATTGAAGGAAGAATATGAAATTACGCTGGGATTCAATGTTCTGATGAAATGCTGGATGCATCTTACCGCTTACCCTGATGAAGTCACAACCTACATCTACTCAGAAAAATGAATGAAGTATTAATATCCTTTTTTGTCTTATAATCAACCTAAACAAGGTATGAGTATTTAGTTTATAAGTTAAGATCTTAATTAGGCGAAATTTAATTTGGTAATTGGTAATTCTTTCAGGCCAACAAAGTGGTTTTACAAAGTATCCCTGTTTTCTTGGTTCGTGAGATAGTAGAGACTACTCGAGAATAGCTAACTGCAGGACAACAAATCGTGATAAATCTACCTTCCTTAGTTATACCATGAGACAATTCCTTAAATCTCATAACAAAAATGGATATTGTTTCATTTTCCAATCCCAAAAGTTCCCAGAACCGTGTGCAGAAAAGATAAAAGCGGTCATCTTTGTTGGCCACAGATTGTATCATTAATAAAAGACACAAGTTTTACGAGAACTGTGATAGAGATTAAGAAAAATACATGGAATGAATTTGTTACGCTTGTTCAGAACTTTTTGGGAAAAAAAAAAGTTCTGACCATTCTCAACACGTTGAACAACTAATGAGGCACTTTCAAATGCTTGGATGTAACATGAGCATCAAGTTCACAACCACCCAGACTCTATTTCCTGCTAATCTTGGGTAATCTAAGTGAAGAACAGGGCGAGCGATTCCACCAGGACTGTCGGATAATGAAGGAACGCAATCGAGGCTATTGACGCTCACATGATGGCTGACTATTGTTGGAGCATTCAAAACAACTCACTGACAACAGCATCTGCAAGAAAATCGTATAACTATCGAAGAATGACAACTGAGGGAACACCGGAGTTCATTCATTTCCGTTGAAGACTTCGTTGAAACCACTCGAAATTAATTAATCATAATAATTTGTGAATTATTTCATAACCCTTTAAAATAAAATTGGTAAGTAATAATCCATTGTCATCCGCTTATTTCTTTATTTTCTTTCAATATTGAGCAACCATTGAATTAATACCTAGATCTCCCGCACAACTACGTAATTATTTTCAATTTCCATCATGGATTTTTAATTAATATTCTCAACTTACAGCATGGATCTATGGTTTCTACGTTCTTAATTCTTAATTTTTCATACAGGAATATTTCACTGCTTTGTTCATTTCCTTTCAGCATTACCCAATATCGCTTTTTATTATTTTTTCATTCCTTTCATAGTCATCTTATTTTTTTTGCTTATTAACTTTATTCATTACTTGCTTTATTTGAAGGGCTTAGAAAATAAGTGATATTTTTTATCATGATATCTAGATTTTCTTTTCATAATTGATTTGCAAGTCTGGTGAGTTCAATCACTATTCTATTTTCTTATTATATGTACATCTATATATTTATTAGGCTATTTTTCATTTTTAATGTTTTGAAATCATTCAAAATTCAAATAAATGCAGAGGAGAGGTCACTTGTATTTTTTTGGAGAGGACAGGGCATCGGCCATATTTCATTCAACACCTCTATTCTGGACAG
Source organism: Cryptolaemus montrouzieri (assembly GCA_013387265.2). Classification (NCBI taxonomy): domain Eukaryota; kingdom Metazoa; phylum Arthropoda; class Insecta; order Coleoptera; family Coccinellidae; genus Cryptolaemus; species Cryptolaemus montrouzieri. The sequence continues at coordinate 66,261,186 of JABFTP020000001.1, read as the reverse complement.
GACAAAGCAGTTCGATTATTTTCTTGGATAGCCACCAACCTCCTTCATTTTTAGAGGAGATCAATCTTTTTCTTGAATAGCCACCAACCTGCTGAGATACTCTCCATTTTATGTGCTAGCACATCACTATGAAGATGAGTCCATTTCTTAAATTTTGTGAAGCGTAGATACTTATTAAATAGATTATTTCAAATAAATTGTGTTAATTTTATTAGGAAGGAACTGTCAACATTGGATGCTTGAAGGGAACTGAAATCCACCACCCATCTAGTGGACTGAGCAGGGTAAACCACAAAGTGTGAACCTTTTCTAATTAAAGTCATTATTATTAGTTTACATCCTTTTAGTAATTGGGGAGGTTACAATGTTACGTCTTTTCTAAACTAGATCTGATACAGAAGTTTTAATCACGGATTTGAAATAGTCATCAAAAGTTAGGCTAATATCATCTTCCATAGCTCAATCATCAGAATTGCTGTTGTGAGGTATTATCAATTATTTCATTTTCACTGATTACTAAGTAGTTCGAGATAGAATTTATTGGTTTGTGATGTATGACCGTGGTCCCTTGGCACTTTAAACAAGCCGCTGCCACTGTTGTGATCTGATTTTTTAAAGAAAATTAACATTGCATTTATGTGTTATACAAATTTCGTGAAAAGCATGAAAAATCCCACGTTTAATTATTCTGAGTTGTGGCTAGAATTGTTTTCAAACGTTTTCCAAACAAAGCTTATACATCATTCATCTTGTTCAAATATCTATATTACGTTCCCGTCCTTGCATATTTGGAATGGTTGAAAGGAGTAATTGTTTTCGTGCGGTTTTCAGAGCAAGTTTAGTGTGCTGAAATAGAGCTTGCATGAGTAATTAACTTCAACTTATTCAGGGGATGATTTTCAGCGCCAGGTAGAGACAATGCTTCAAATATATTAAAATTGAAGCAAATTTTCGACCTACATACCAGAAAATCGGTATTTTTGTTATCGCCTATTAAGATTTTTTATTCATTTACACACAACAGGCAGCTTCTCCTCCAACTTTTTTAATTAAATATAACGTGTTTACACTGAAATTGATTTATATTAAAAATTAGCTCACCATTCGCGCCTTGCTGCGATCTCAAGGATACTCGTTATATTGAAATTCAATTAACATTGTGTCATTGTTATTGAAACTTTTCATCTGCAAACAACGTTTTAAAGCAGTTTGTTTTTCCGTCTAGTACGTACACGAATAAATGAAAATAAAACTGCTCGAAAATTCACTGAAAGAGAGGGAAAAAATCAGAATTGAAATCGATTCAACTCACGATGAAATGCATGAAGAAATTTGTGTAAATGAATTGAGTGCTGCTAAAATATTACTATTGACGATGTTCGCGAAATCGCTGAAAAAATAAAGGTATTCGTATTCGATTCAATCAGCTGAAACGACGAGAGCGCCCCAAGGATAGATTGGATGAATGCTTTAATAATGCCTGAAAGAACCGACATACCCATATAGCAAAAATGTAAGAATACTTGAACTTTTTGTTTCGTAATTTAAGTACTGATATTCAGTGATGAAAAAAATTTATATATACAGAGTGGACCAACGAAAACTTAACACCTCGATTGTCCGGTTTCAAAATAAAAATAGGGAGAATCGCTCAAACCCGTCGATTTCTGATTCGAGGGGGACCAATTTCTCCGATTTCTTCATCCCCGTAACTTCAATCCCCTACCGGTGGTGAGCACAACCCCCCGATTTTGAATAGGGATGAGGGGTGTTGCGATACCTCATTTCAAAGATCTTATTGAGTACTATCTGACCCTGAATTTTCACTTCAAAATTTGCTGAAAATGGGCGCCATTCTCTTCCATGCAGTAAAATAAGTTTTGCTTATATCATTTACGTACATTACTCAACATTTCCGGTTCAATTTGACGGCGTTCATTAATGAGCCGAATTCGCAAATCATTCAGTGACTCAGGTTGGGTAGCGGAAATCATAGATTTCAGGTGACCCCATAAAATAAAGTCCAGTGGCTCTAGATGAGGTGATCTGGGTAGCCTTTCAATTCAGGCCAGATGAAAATATTCATCTAAGAACTGACGCACAGGTTGAACGAAATGAGGTGGTGCGCCATCTTGTTGAAAAATGATCGTTTCATGGTCTTCCTCATTCTCCAATACTTGCACGAGGGCTGGATAAATAGCGTTCTGTAATAGTTCTAAATAAATTTGGCCAGTGATCCTACCGGGTACAAAAAAAAGGGCCGATGATGTGATTTCCATAAATGCCCGCCCAAATATTTACCTTTTGGGCATGCTGAGTATGCTCTTCTGGAAATTATCTTGGATTTTTATCTGACCATTACTGACAGTTATGCCTGTTTACAGTGTCGTTAAAGTACAATGAACACTCATCCGGAAAACAGATATTGAACAGATTGTAGATTGGATTATTGTTAATAATTTCACTGACCACTTCACAGAACATGAGTCGGCGATCAGAATCATCGTCATTCAGTTCCTGAACCAATCGTATCTTAAAAGGATGAAACTTATGTTTTATTAAAATTCTCATGATTGTGCGTGAAACACCAGACACATTGGACAATTTCCTAGTACTAAGGGTCCGATCCATCGAAACGTGACCTAAGATAGCCACATTCCTCGCTTCGTCTCCTTCATACGCCCTCTTTCGTTACCGATTGAATCAATAGCGTCAAATGTAGCAACCAGTTGCACAACGTAAGCAGCGGATACATTATTTTCAGGATGTCGTTCTTTGAATGAAAGCCGCTGTTAATCGCGCAGCAAATAATCATTTCCACCTTTCTTCTACGGAATACACCAATTTAATCCTACTACAAAATTGCAATCGCTTTGGCACAGTTTCAACGTTCCTGAAAATTCAGGATAGACTAACGAGAGACTAAGGTAAATCAAACACATGGTCTGTCTACTTTTTCGAACGAAAAATTAATAAATAAATAAAAACATTGCATACCTCGAGGTAAATCCAACATAAGCTAGCCATACACCTGCGTTCTTTACTGCATGGAAGTGAATGGTGCCCATTCAGCACTAAATAAAATAATCACAAAAATAAGTAGTCTTCAACTTTTTCAGCTGCCATTTCGTTAACGATGAAATTTTGTGTCAGATAGTACTCGATAAGATCTTCAACATGAGGTATCCTAACACCCTCAACCCTATTCAAAATCAGGGGTTTTGCTCACCCCCGGTAGGGGATTGAAGTTACGGGGATGAAAAAATCGGAAAATTTGTCCCCCTCGAATCAGAAACCAACGGGTCCGAGCGATTCTCCATATTTTCATTTTAAAAACGGAAAATCGATGTGTTAAGTGTTCTTTGGATCATATATATATATATATATATATATATATATATATATATATATATATATATATATATATATATATATATATATATATATATATATATATATATATATATATATATATATATATATATATATTTCTCACCCTGTATATTTTTTGGGAAATCGAATGAAACTCTCTTTGTCTATATATCCAGTATATTTAAAGATGTATTTGCCGAATTTTTAAATCATTCTTGATAAATTTGTTCTCTAGGTGGCTATGACGACTCAGCTGGTTCTTAAATTTTAATGCACACAAAGCATAAACGCAAAACCTTAGCTTTATTTTGGCATGGCGCACATACTCATCATCGTACATTCCAGATGAATAGAAATTTAACAAAACACATAAATAACGCAAAATACACAAATGGACCATAAATGGAATGTCATCAAATCAATTGAGCATAACTTCACAACAGGTTTTCAAAGAGACCCCCATTCTGTGCCTGACACAGCCTATTGCGGCGAATGGTAGCCCGTACTACATTATCCATTTGATTTGGAAATATTTCATTTATTGCTCCACGAACTCTATTCTCTAAATCCTCTGGATTTTCTGAAGCAGTTCTATAAACACGATTTTTCACATGGGCCCACAAAAAAAATCTAATGGGGACAAGTCGGGCGATCGAGCTGGCCATCTTGTCGGGCCGTTGATGCCTATCCACCTTCCCTGCAGTTGTGAGCTGGTGCTCCATCTTGTTGGATAATTAAGTTATTAGCAACAGCCAGTGGTAAACCATCAATCAGATCGCTTATTTCGTTTCGTAAAAATCCTAAATATCTTTCCCCTGTTAATGGTCCATCAAAAATGATTGGACCCATGAGATGTCGCCCTACCATTGCCATCCATACATTAAACCCAAATCGCTCCTGGAAATTACCCTCACGTACTAAATGCTCGTTTTCGTGGGCCCAATAGCGCATATTGTTTCTATTGAACATTCCATTGTTAGTAAATCGGGATTCATCTGAATATAAAATTTTGTAAGGGTACCTTGGATCCATTTCCATCTTCTGACAAAACTGGTTGCAATATTCTAATCTTCGACCATTATCATTTTCATAAAGGTGTTGAAGATTTATGCTTCTTAAGAATTCTCAAAACACTCTGATGACTTATCCCTATTTCTTGTGCGATTTCTCTGGTAGATGTCGTACGATTCAAATTGATGTACGCTAATACATCGATTTCAGAATTTTCGCTTACTATGAAATTTTGATTATCTGCAACAACCGGTTGCTGACGAAACTTCACTTCCAGTTTTGGAAAATAGTGCCTTGAAGGATATTGCCGTTCTGGATAGCGTTCAGCGTATAAAATTGCTGATGCTGTAGAGTTTTTTCGGCATTCGCCATAAATGAGTAGCATATCTACTTTTTCATTCTGTGTGTACAGCAATTCGTCTGTTTTTCTGCCGTGAAAATTCAAAAACAAAAAACAATTTATACCAACTCACCGATTCAGATGCAACACAATCTTATCTTATGACATTTTAAATTGAATACAAAAAATTCTATGATCTGTGATCTATCTGTGATAGGATTTCAATGCATTTCCAAAGCACTTCAGATAATGAGTTGAAAAACGAGTATTATACTATGTCCAAGATTACGAATGGAAATTTTCAACGAAAAATTATCAATTTGGTATCAAAATATTCGTAAAAATATTCTGCGTATTATAGTGCTAATGAGCCTCTATTATGCCTTGCGAAAATGAGATTTTTTTTGAAGAAACAATGTTTGGAATGTTACGAAGCCAATAACAGAAGGGATTCTACAGTTTCAGTGATGAATCCAAATGTACTCGATTTCGGTCGATAAATCACGCAGTTTTTTTGTCGTCATAGCCACCTTGACTTGAAAACAAATTTATCAAAAAAAATTAAAAATTCGGCAAATTCGTCTTCAAATATGCTGAATGTATAGACAAAGAGAGTTTGATTCGATTTCTCAAAAAATATACAGGGTGAGCCATTTGAACTTTGGCTAATTTCCTTTGAAACCGGAAACGTTTCAGAGAAACTGTCAGTGCCATTCAAGTTGAAATAAATTTTTAATTAAGTTCAGAAAATTTCATTGAAAAATATTGGACAGGAAAAAAGTTATAGGGCGAGCCTATTTCCAGTTACACCCGGTATATATATATATATATATATATATATATATATATATATAGGTTTTACCCGACGAGTTGCCTATATATCTGTTCATGCAATCAAACTGATTTCATGAAAAATATAAATCCACCACCCGGTATTAATACCATTGCCAGGCAATGATTATATTAAAACATATCCTATAATATATATTATACGTTAAATGTTATATATATATATATATATATATATATATATATATATATATATATATATATATATATATATATATATATATATATATATATATATATATATATATATATATATATATATATATATATATATATATATATTTCGATCGGTATAACCGGAAATGGTACCGCGCTGAAAACAATCTCAAATTGTAGATCAATATTAACTCTAATGCCAAATTTGAAATTGATCGATAAACGCGTTCCACAGATACTTCAACCCTGATTATACTACTGAAACCTTGTCCAAAATGATTTAATGTACAATTAGTCAAGTATACATGCGAAAATTTTCAATTTCTTTGAAAAGGGTCACAAGCATGCTCGTATCGTTTCATCTTTCTCATAAAATATCAAATAGTAATGGAGAAATTAAAAAACATTTTATTTCTTTTTTCCTCTAATATAAAAACGGGGAACAGTCTGACTTGAAAGCACGTCAATTTAAGACAATTTCCAGAGAAAAATAAAAATCCCTTTCACTCTGAAAAGCTTGCCCCACTCTACAAAAATGTAGCCTGACGAGATGCATTTTTTCGTCCATTAAGTGATTAAATATTCAAAAGTGCCCTGGATGAATTGGATGCTAGGGAATGTGTTCCATTCAAAGAAGTTCTTTAATGGCTTTCTTCAGGTTTTATCCTGCACATTTCAAGAGAAAGAACCTCAAGGAAATTGCGCTCCTAATTAAGGAAATAATTCGTACAAGCTTTGGATAATATTAAAAGTTTTATTGAATGGAAAAGAAGCCCTGTTTGGATGAAACAATTAGATTCATTTCATATTTTCAAATTTCGGAAAGAATATAAAAGAAAGACCTAGTTTTGATACCAACTTTGAATTCAATAAGATTTTCAACAGAATAAGTATGAAATAATGTAATCAATAAAAATTAATCAGAGCGAATGACGTCACGCTTAAGTAAACATCACCGTGTCGCCCAAACTGTAGTTGTGATTACGTATTTCCTTCGATTTCTGCAGAATCAAATTAGCTTATTTGTTGTTTATTCATAGAGTTTTTGTATAAATGAAGAATTCAAGAATCATCAACGATGGCACAAGCATCTTTGATTTATCAATAATTAATTCATTGATGATGAGCTACTTGCATCAAAATAAAACGATTCATATGAATTTCGAATTGTGAAAAATTCCTTGTAAATACATTATATACTCCCCACAAAAATTGTCGTATCACCCTACTTTTACGAGAATACTATATTAACTTTTAGGTTGGTCATTCCAGAGTAGCTTGTTAACTTTCAGAAGTGTAAAATAAAAAGATATCATTCAATAGAGATGAGATTATCATGGAAAATATCAACAATTTTCGAGTTAATGAAAAATTAAAAAATTCAACCATCTTCAAACATTCGCGAAGAGACCCATCAACTAACATCGAATGGTTACTTATCATTTTCAAAATCAAATGTTTCCTCTTCGGGCCCTAAATACTGCCAGTATACGTCTCGGAAGCCCCTCAAACAAATTTTGGATGTACTCTTGAGTCTCTGAGTTCCAAATTTTAGGAAGCAGATTTTCAAGTCGTTGGGTTGGAGTGTTCTACAAGGCATCCTACGTTGCTGAATTTGCCACCCCATGTTGCACCAAACATGTTCGTTCTATGGGATTCAAGTCGGAACTTCTGGCTGGCCATCTTAAAATATAAATTTCAGCATTTTGCAGAAATTCTGTAACTACTCTAGCTGCATGAGGCCGAGCAGTATCATGCATTTAAATGAAGTGTTCGTCAATCAATGGGCCAAAGAGTACAACATGGGGTTTCAGGATATCTGCGATGTATCTGGCCGCTGTTATTCTTCCATTATTTACTAGAACTAATTCAGTTCGACCATGAAAAGAAATGCCTCCCCACACCATTACTTAGCTCCCTCCGAAGTTTTCGGTTCGCCGGATATTGCATTGCTGATACCGTTCCCAGGTCGTCTGTATACAGGCATGCGTCTATTTGATACTAGACAGAACCTGGACTCGTCAGAAAACAGAACATTCGACCATTCTGGAATGTCCTAATTTGCATGTTCCCTCGCAAACTAAAGTCTTGCAACTCGATGCTGTCTGGTGAGACGCTGGCCGGTAGAACCCACCATTGGTCTTATATCGTCTTCTCGGAGCCTGTTCCTAACATTTTGCAATGAAATATGCACATTTCTGGAAAATGCAAGTTCATTTTGTAACATTCTAGCCGTACAATGCCGAACTCTTATCCGATTTCTTCCCTGTCCGGCCATTCTTCCATATTCCCTGTTTCGTGGTACCGATTAATTGCTCTTGAAATAGTGCTTTGGTTAACATTCAACAAGCTTCGCCCCTCCTCTAGAAGTGTTACAATTCTTACCACTTCATAATCACTTAAATAGCGTCCAGGACGTTCAGCAGGCATCATAATAAATTCATAGATTCGAAAATCAACAAGAGACACAGAAAATTTGCATTAATTTAGCGTGAAAACTGAAGAGGAATTGAATGAATACTGATAGTCAAATAAAATCATTCTTGTTTCGGACGTGTTTGAGATCATATGGAAATAGGCAACTTAATTAATCAGCGGAAAAACGAAAGTGCCTAGTTTGAGTGACTGAGTTCAGAAATTTCGCGGAGTGACAAAAAAGAGAAGGAAAAAATATCTGAAATGTGGGAAAAATTCTAAATTGTGACTAAAATACCCTAAATTGTGACTAAAATACCCTAAATTGTGACTAAAATACCCTAAATTGTGACTAAAATACCCTCAATTGTGACTAAAATACCCTAAATTGTGACTAAAATACCCAAAATTGTGACTGAAATACCGGATTCGACTAACGCCCGATTGTGAAAAAAAAATAAACCTATCGTGACGAACAATTCAAGGAACATAGTGGCTTTTTGTTTCGTAGTTACGCGCTGTGAAACGAACTTTACTTTCAATTAGAAAAAAATTCCACGTAAATGAAGTTATTATAAAGTTAAATTAAACAAAATATACCTATCTCAAAGGCGAACAGGCGAGATATTCTTCGGAATGATTAAGCCTCTGCTTTTTCATTGTTTATTACTCTGTATGTATGAAATCAATTGTAATAAACTTTATTTATTATCGTGGACTTATGCACTATCTCAGCTGTTAGCTGGATATAATTTACCTTTCCCAGATTTAGCAATCAAAGGGAATAGGCTCGATTACAATATACTTGACATAAATTTCCTAACTATCCTACATGTATTGAGAATTACAGCTTTTTGCATTTCTATATAGGTATTCTTATGCAATTCTAATTTCTTAAGGCTATCATGCAAAGTTTTGGGTATTAAACCAGTCGAGGATACGATGACAGGAACAATATCTATTTTATCGAGGTGCCACATTCGCTTGATCTCAATAGCAAGGTCTGTGTATTTGGACTTTTTCTCCTGGAACTTGTTCAGCACGTTGTTATTATTCGGTATGGCGACATCCACCAGCATTGCTGTTCTGGCTCTCTTATCATACACCACTATGTCCGGCTTATTATTCGTCACCATTCTGTCAGTGATAACAGCCCTATCGTAGTATAATCTGATAGAGTCATTTTCCAATACGGGCGCCGGCTGATACTTGTAATATGGCTGGAAGGTGTTCAGAAGTCCGTACTTGTGTGCAAGTTTCTGGTGGATAATGTTGCACACTTGATTATGCCTGTGAAGATACTCCGTATTGGCCAGTTGTTCGCATCCGGACGTAATATGCTGTATAGTCTCCGATCTTATATGGCATTTTCTGCACTTATCTGTTTGTAATGTTCCGTCCTTCATTATAAATTTTTTGTAATTGTTTGTAGCTATCACTTGGTCTTGGATGGCCATAAGGAAACCCTCTGTTTCTGCGAATAATTCTCCTTTCATCAACCATTTGTTGGAGGCTTCTTTGTCGATGTGTGGTTGATTAATCTCATGGTGATGTCGTCCATGCAATTCCTTTCTTGACCATTGCTCTTGTTTTTCAGTATAATAAACTTTATTATTATTGTTATTATTAACATAGATAAGATTTTTTCCACTCTTATGTCCAGAAACATATGTCGACAAAGAAACTGCGATCGAGCTGCTGAATCGATTGTGGAATTCAGAATACCAGGTGATGCAACAATTTTTGTGGTGTGTGTAATCAATCTTTAGTGACAAATATACTAATTCTTAGCACATATTGCTTTTCGGATATAAACGAACATATGTTCTTTCTTTACGAGCGTGTGCTCTCATAAGTAATGAAATGAGACTTTGCAAGGAATCTCCACATATTGACAACAGTAGTTGTTGATCAATTTTTGCGAATAACGTTTGTAATGTGAATTTCAATTTTCGTAATAATGCAACTCGAATCATGAAATTTGACCCCAACATAATGTGCAGAAGCAGTGATGTTAGATAACCTATATTGGACTTTTACAAGAAAACACCAAAGGCGTGGGGTGTCCCATTCAACTATTTCCACAATGATCCGCAGATACAAATAGACCGGGAGTCAAGGAAAGACGACCTCCAGTAACAACGGAGATCCATGACTGTTATGCAGGAATTTCTCCGTTGAGACAAAATCGCTACTACTAGACACTCTCAAATATAGCGACAGATTAGTGCAGTACAATACAGGATTATCTAACAAAACACATAGAAACTGTATCGCACATTATACCTAATGTGCGTCGATAAAGTTGTGGATGTTCTTCTGTTTTCTGAAGGTACCAGTGACTGAAAGTAAGTCATCGTTGGTTATCACCAGGTAGGAGGAATAGCGTGTTTCTCATCATGTAGGATCTGAATTTATTCTCCTAAGAATTCTGAGAGCCTTCAACTTCGAAATGTAAGGTTTCTATTGCCACTTGACGGCTTGAAATTTCCGGTTGAGCTGCAACTGCCCCCAAAACGTCGAGGATAGCATCTTCTCTATCTTCAATTTCATATGATTTGCTGCGATCTGCCTCGAAAGAACGTCCTATAGTAAAATTGTCCCTTAGTTATTGAGTTATGCGGCTGTCTCCTCTCAGGGAATCTATTGAAATAAGATTCTTAAGCAGCATGCGAATCATCCCCATTATGTGTATAACATTCCAACTTATACATTTCGTAATGTCGATATTGAAGAGCTATAACGATTAAGTTATAAGTAGAAATTTTCGAAGCAGATAGAGAAGAAGGACATGAACTTATGACATAAATAATTGATTTCACAGAATTAATACTCTTGACTCAATATTGGAATTGTTACAAATACAGAATTGAATCAATCCCCATCAATAAGATTGAATAGGCATCATACGACAATGAAAATCTTTATTCTAAGGGCAACTTTGTTGTTTTTAACATAGAAATTAATCAATGGGATCTTTGACGCACATAGCACACCTTCTACTATAGAATTGTGAACATCTGCGATATTCCGAGGAGATAGATAAGAATTTTCGATTTTTCAATGAAAGAGGCCTACTATTGAAGAAATTAATGAGGCATGTGATATTCATTTGGAAACAACAAACATCTCTTTTGATACTCATCTATAGTTCTTATTTGAAAAAATACAAGGTCGCTTCATAACTCAGAAACCGATCAGCAAAAATAAATAGGATTCGAGATACAGTCACATTCTGAAGAATCCAGAATTCCGGAATAATCCGAAAACTAAAGAATATAGCTGATATCCGTTTTCACTAATAAGTTTTCTCGAAAATCAAGCTCAAAAGAGGGGGATCACTTTTCTCTATTCAAACCATCGAATTTTGTCCACCCTGTACTTCTCAAATATATTCATCAGAAACAAATTTATAGACCGAAAACGCTCTACATGAACCCTGTATTCATGAATTTTCGTCATTCTAGTAGAAGTTCCTGGGATTTGTTGAGGAAATTAGGCAATGCTGATCCCGTTTCGAAAACTCCGTCTAATATGAATCCGAATTCTGTAGCATCTAGGCCTGTTAATGTCTCTAAAAGTGTGAAGATTAATAGATATGACAGGAATAGAATGAAACGAATCTTACATAAAAAGAGGAGGGATGCTCTCACGGTAGAGGATTTATCGAATCCTTTCGGGGAAGAAGAGCTCAAATCTGCAATAAAATATACTAAAGTTCGTAATGCTCCAGGATTTGATGGCATTTTCCCTGAATTTTTTAAACATCTAGGAAATAACGCTAAAAAGTGGTTACAATCCTTTCACAATGACATACTCAGCTCAGGTAGTATTCCCGTTGAATTCAGAAAGGCTAAAAGTATTGCCATTCTCAAACCTAAGAAAAATCCAGAATTATCGACCTATCAGCTTACTTTCTGTTTCTTTCGAAATTTTAGAAAGACTTCTTTATCAGATGTTAGAACCAATCATTGACAGAGCTCGGTCCACTTCTCAGGGAGGTTTTCCAAAAAAACTGGAATTGTTCTGATCAGGTTTTAGACTTATCCACTTTCATTGAGACAGGATTTCAGGGTAAACTTAAAATAGGCGCTGTATTCGTAGATCTGTCTCCGGCATATGACACAGTTTGGAAGGATGGTTTAGATTGTGAAGTTTATTGATAAAATGTTATCTAATAAAAGACTTCGAGTTTTTATCGGTGAGAAATGCAGTAGATTTACACTCTAAATGATGGCCTACCCCTGGGATCTGTTTTGCACCTCTTCTCTTCAATTTATATATGTCTGACATCCCTGAAACTTCCTCTACAAAGTTTATTTATGCTGATAATATTGCTTTGGTTTTTCGACACTATGACTTCGAAACAATTGAGCAAACTCTGACTTTCGATTTAGAAATTCTGAACATTTTCTTCAAAAAATGGCGTTCATAACCAAATCCTTCAAAAACTAAGGTGTCTTGTTTTCGTCTAAATAATCATGAGAAGGATATGCAACTAAGAGTATTCTTCAATCAATCACTATTAACTCATAATTTCACTGCAACATATCTTGGCGTAAAGCTTGATCGTTCTTTGACTTTCAGTTGAAAACAAGAAACAATATACTACATAAACTAGCTGTATCTAATTGGGGCGCCGGAGATTCTCCTTTGCGAACTACTGCTTTAGATTTAGTATATTCAGCAGCAGAATATTGCTGTCAGGTGTGGTTGAATAGTGCTCATGTCAATAAGATTGATTCACAGTTGAACTGTTCCATGAGAGTTATAAGTGGATGTATAACTGCTACCCCATGGCTTCCGGTTATTTGTAATATAGTTCCTTCGCATATTCGCAGGAAATTAGCTCTTAAATCATCTTGGGATAAGTATCTCATTTCCAGGAGTTTTTCCGATAATACACGATCTTCAAAATCCACCTAACCTGAGATTGAAATCTAGGAAATCTATTTGGTCGATTGACTTGCGTGCACGGGTGAAGGCTGTTGATCTTTCGAAAACTGAATGGCAGAAAGTTGATGTTTTTCAACACAGCTCTCATAGAGGATCCTTCGAAATGGGTTGCGGGTTTCGATATGAGTAGGAAAAATTGGTGTACATTAAATTGTCTTAGGACAGGACATGGTCGAAGTAATTGTAGGTTGTTCAAATGGAATACTGTAGAAAGTCCGGCATGTGAATGTGGCGCAGCTGAAGAAACAATAAGTCCTCGATTGTCCTATTTACCATTTTACGGGTGGTTTTCAAGAAATTCATTCCGTTTCAGATAATTTCATTAACTGGGTAGAGAACTTCACGTCTATTTAGGAGATTAGTTTTGAACCTTGAGGTTATTACGGGCTACGCCCCCGAATGGTGTATGAGATGTTCCCTGTTGAAAAACACTGGAGCATTAGTTAAGTTCTTAGATAAGGCTAGGACTGCTCCCTCTTAGGGCTTTATTCCCATGGTGTATGTTGATAAGGTAAGGGCTAAACCCCGTAGGGCTTCATTCCCAAAAGGTGTATGAGATGTTCCTTGTTGAAAAACAGAGGAGCATTAGTTAAGTTTTTAGATTCAAGTGAGTTTAGACATATAAGAGTTAGGTATGTTTGATGAAAAATTTTTTTCTGCTGGTTTTCTTTTTCCATTGTTACAGATTTTTCCTGTCCCAACCCCCATTCCTTTTCACCCTTGTCTTCGTGAAGAAGTCCTGGAAATCATTAAGTGCAAGATGAAAATGAGAGAATGAAGCTGCTGAGCAGTAAAATTTTTGGTACTCTTTTTGCACACACGACATAAACAGACAAGCTATTGCTAGTGCGATAGTGACAGGGAAACGAGTTTTTCCCACAGGTTTCTCACTCGTTTATTGAATCATACACAAGATAGTATGGTTCCCCTGTTACATTTTCCTGTGCTCACACTTTAGGGGCAATCGTAGGAGTCATGATGCGACACACACCAAAATTATAGATATAAGCATTTATTTGAATTTGGGAGGCTTTTACTTGGTAAAATTCCATTATCAATAATAAAAAACAAGTACGAATGAATTCGTCTGAAGAAGCTACGGTGTAGTGAAACGCGTTACGAATCACAATTATTAAGTAAAATTCCTTAAAACACAGTGCTTGTTTTTATTATTGATAAACATTTTGTGAATACAATTATTCGAATTTTTGTTTATCCTCTCTTTCTTTAAGAAATATATATATATATATATATATATATATATATATATATATATATATATATATATATATATATATATATATATATATATATATATATATATATATATATATATATTCAACATTTATAATATTCGTCCATTTTCTACAGCATCAATAATCTCGTTACACTTGAAATTCAATATCCTAAACTATGTCCATTTTTGTAGCTTTTCCTCGAACCATTTCAACCAATTGCAAAAATTTCCATATATATTAACTAAACTCCAACTACATGCTGACCAATCTTTTCCGATGGAATAAAACTCAAATGCAGTAACAAAACAGCAAAAATCCAGGCAGACACGCGTAATTCGAATATAAATGATAATGGCAGCAGATCTGGTATAGCTCTCAGCCCGACTAACATTCCGGTTAACTTTAACCTCCGTCGAAATTCACTTCGTATCCTTTCGCCTGTTCGAATTTAAACTCCCATCAGATTAAATCTTCCTTGTCTAAGTTCATTATCTGAATTCAGGCGGAGCTGAGTCTTGGTCTGCCGGATACCGAAAATTCCTCTGTCGTTTGTTTCATGTGAGTGATAATGACGGAGTCAGAATGGGTACGTTGCAGGAGCTTTAAAATTTTATGAATGATGAAGGACTATTTTTCATCTCCTACATATTCAGTGGCATCATTTGTAAAATTATTCTAAAAATATTTGTTCTGTATGCAGGAAAACAATCATCCAATAAAAAATTTAATATAAAAAAACACCTATTCATTAACTTCATCATAGGATGTTGTCTATCAGAACTTTAAGTGACCAGAGGTTGTGTACAAATCATTTTTTCACTTTTTCTGAATTTTATAGATTTTCCAATCTTCCCGGTAATTCCCAATTTTTCTCTTTTCCCTCACTTCAACGTATATTCAAAACGGAAAGATAGTCGGATTCGTCCAGGCCTTTAAAAGTTTCGATTTCAGAAGCACAATAAGCGATTCATTTTTATTTATACGCAGTGACTTGGTTATCCTTCTTCAATATAACCATTAATCATACCGAGTGGGGCAACTAAAACGAAAAAGACTCAATAACTGCTAAACTATTTGTTTCTGGACAAAAAGCAGAAACAGGTACATTTTTGTCTGAAGGGGGACATCTTTTCACACATGGTGATTTTATTTTACATCAACCCACCAAGCAGGGGTGCACAAAACACAATTAGTTATCAACAAAATGTGAAATAATTTTTGAGTTTTGACATATTCGGAAGAAGATACAGGCTGATTCGTTAAAAGACGATTTTTTTTCAGTGATTGCAAAATCTATCGATTTTGAATAAACATTCACCGAAATACTGTTGTATTTTGGGGGAAAATATCTCTAAGCAGTAGTGCTTCCACTACAACCCCTCAGACATCCCCTCAGATGAGGTGTCAACCCCTCAAATCTTCGAATTGATCAGTTAGTCCGAGTTATAGCTCATTGAATAGGTATTTAGAATTATCTGATTACAGTGAACGAATTTTCAAATCCGATTACATTTTAATGAGGTTACAGAGTGGATCATGGAGAAATTCATACACAGTATAGGAGCCTCTTCACTAATGAGCGATGATCGCTCCGTGTCATCGGTTGAATCGCAAAAAATATTCCCCATCGGTAAACTGATGGAAGATGTGAAGACAACAAGTAGGTCCGTACGCCTCACGGCCGCATACGCAACCGATCGTCGTATGGGAAAAGCCTCTAACAATATGGTATCCAAGGTTAAAATGAAAAGAACTCACGTAAAGTTCTCGTTACAGACAAATATTCATCCGAAATCACACAGGTGTAATGGAAATTTCTCAACAACAAGTGCGGCATATTTTGTTTTTGTTCCAGATTGCTTGTATCTGATGAAAGAAATTCGAATTAGTTTGTTTGTTTATCTAGCTGCTTTCCACACTCACGGGTTGCATCCATACCAGTATAATGGTTTATTCAATAGCTGTAAGCGTAGAAATTCTTGAAATTTTTTCAGCAATAATACCTGTGCAAATAGGGCAGCTACTATTCTCAATGAATGCCATGACGACAAACATGTAAATGCCAAGTACATTTTGGAGTTGGTGGAAAAAATTAGAGAAACTGGCTCTGTTCAGACTAGGAAAAGAGAGCATGTCCAAAGATCCATACGAAATGAGGCGAATATGGGTTGCTTGGGCAAGTAGTGATTGATCCCACTCAGAGTACAAGAAAATTGGAAAGTGAAATTGGTTTGAGTCAAAGAACTATTGGACCAGTTTTCAAACAATACAAATTTCATCCGTATAAAATGAAGATGATCCAGGAATAACATGAGGATGACTTCAACAGCAGAGTGCAATTCTGTGAAATAATAAGTGAGCGAATCGCAAACAATCCCCACTTTCTCTACAATATTTGCTTCTCGGATGAATGTAATTTTTTTTGAATGGCACTGTAAATCGTTATAACTGCTGGTTCTGGTCGGATTCTAATCCCAGAATCTTTCGTAGAGTACATACCCAATATCCTGAAAAATTGAATGTTTGGGTTGGCATCTATGGAAATCATCTGATTGGGCCATTTTTCTTACCAGGAAATCTGACAGCAGAAATGTATCTCCAACTACTTGAAGAACTAATCAATCCGTCCATAACTGAAATTTTGGAAAATGGTCCTAGCTATTTCAGCAGGATGGTGCCCACCAACACCCCCACCCCGTATTTTGCACTTCCTGTTCGACAAAATCTAGATTTAAAATTTCCTGATCGACAGATCGGAAGAAGAGGCCCTACAGAATGGCCCCCATGTTCTCCCGACTTGTCAACATTAGGTTTTTTTATGGGAAGTTAAACGGTGTGTGCAAACTAGGTAGTCTGATTCGAAAAAAATTACTTTTGTACCTTTGAATGTACTATGTTTTGTTACTTGCTTTGAAAACAACCTATATACTGTGAAGCCTCTAAATGCACTGAATTCTGCTGAATGACTTTTTTTACTTACAACGAGTTAGGAATAATCGATATTGAATGATCTTTATTATTTTTATGATACCTTCTAACAGACAAACCATATATAGCAAAATTCCGATTGAAAACTTCATATCTTCCTTTCGGTTGATTTCAGGTGGCAATGTTATGAAAAAAAATTGTTCAGAATTTAATTTTTTACAATAAAAAGAGATAGAAATATACATTATGCCATTTGAAATAACAAAGATGGTGTCAACTTCCTGTATAACCGGAAGTGCCACAGCATTGGAAATATTTTCGGAATCTTGTGCCTGCTTGGTATACAATGCATTCCACTCGATCTGTTTTTTCCAAACTTAACTCTATTGAACCAGGGGAGTTCCAATCAGAGCTAGTGTATAGGGTGGATTGTTGGGCATGCGAGATTGCCTATGTGGGAGAAACTAAACAATATTTACAAAGGAGATTATACCAACATAACTATCATATTGAAAATATGAATCCGGATTATTCTTCATTATGTCAACATTCTTTGGACACTGGTCATTCTTTTGAATTCAAAGAAGCAAAAATTTTACATGAGAGCCCACCTAGGGTCAATTGTCTTGCCCTTGAATCATTATATATTCATACAACTGAGAATTGTATCAATTCACCGACGCGAGTGGAGGGGTTTGAACATTTTTAAAAACCTGTTGTAGTTAATTATATTCGGGTAATTGTTGACTGGTCTTCTTAATTTCATGATTGTTTTAATTAATTTGCTTGACGTATCGTAATTTTATAGGTTAGATAGTGTCACGTTGTATGCATTTATTTTCCTTCTCTTTCTTGCGTATGAACTTTATATTGACATATAATATACTTCTTTTTATGTAAGAGTGTATTTTGAAATTTATATGATGGATAATATGTCAATTAACATGGGGTTTTTGTACAACAGAAATTCTTTTCTCGATCAATTTCTTTTGTGTTTCAACCTGTTGTGATAGTCACTTGTGAACGAGAGTTTTTAATGTTTTAACTTAAAGTTTTATCACCTACATGTGATTTTTATATTCTCTATTGAACGAAATATTTTTAATAATTTTAACTTAAAGTTTTGTTACCTACATGTAGTTTTTCATTTTCTCTTGTTGAGCAAAATATTTTCATAATTTTAACTTTAACTTGAAGTACCCAAAATGAGCAATATTTGTATGTTATTCGTCCCGTTTTCGATTTGTCCATCTCCAAATGTAAATTTATTTGTAGTTCCCTGAGAAAGACACATATCTGGTGTCGAAACGTTGGAATGTTTTGAAGAAAAAAAAAAAGTCCGTTGTTTGTTTGGAAAGTTGATTGTTGGATCATTATGGACTTTATATGCAACAAGTTCTTCATTTATCGGTATCCTGACAAGCCGATCTGGTTCAGAATTTTTCTAGGCTAGTTTTTGAGGAAAATAACTGTGATATATTTCAAATCAGGTTTTCGTATAATTATAATCGTGCAGCATGACCTCCCCACCCATGTGCCAGATGGGAAATTCAGAGGTTCTCCTCATCATTCTTATTATAGCGCTTCAAGTAAAATGTGAAATAATTGTCACCTCGCATTAAAAATTGTATAACTGAAAGTGATACGGAATGGAGTTACACAATAGAAACTATAAATTGATTTTATTCATCTTAAATTCATCATATTTACTATGAGCTTCTTGCATCCAAAGTGGATTATTTTTGGATCACTTTCCTCAATTTTGTTCTGTTTGGTGAACCGTTAGAGTTAAAAGTTGTGTCATGTATAAGTGAATTATTTGGAACTTTTTCATATCGATCATAATTTAGGTGCATTATTTTGCAGAATTGCAATTTTCGCTCGAAAACACCCTCGTTTGGTTCTTGTAGGAGGCTGATTGTATATGGATTTGGTTTTTCTCTTTGTCAATTTTTGCTTACAAACTTATGACTTGTTTTTTATTTCTTTAACGTGCTCTATTTCCACCTTTCGGCCAATGACACGTCGAGGAATTCTGTCACCTCACTAACCCGGAAATTTTGCCGAAGCCCTCTCGTGTCGAGGGAAGGGATCTTTAATGTCCAACACATCTCTGTTAGATAGAACCGACGGCTTTACATCTCCTCGGAAACATGGATACTCAAGCAATTTCCAGAATCCGAAAAATCGCACCGACTTTGTGGAGATTGAACCCAGGTAACTCTGAGCAGGAGACGAGCATCTAAGCTCATGACATATTTCAGTATGAAATGCTCGTTGTCTACTCACAATATTCTGATTTTATTTAAGAACACAGAAATTCGAGTTTGATATCGGATAAATTGCATAGAAATAGGAAAGAAGGTAAGATATTAATGGATGAATTTGCCCATAGAGAATCCTCGCGTTTCCATAGCAACGCAACATTCACAACAAATAGCACGGTTTTAAAACTGTCAAGAACAGCCATTTTAGTACCTGTTGTAAAGTTTTGGAAGCATCAGTGAAGAAGAAATAAATATTTCTATACAGAATTCTATCACCAAAAATACAAGAAAAACGCACAGCTTGATTTGGAATCAATTCAGTATATTCTGCAAGGAACGAATTCTATCGAAGATATTGCAGAAATTTTTATGGATTGGGGTTTCAATATGAAACAAACGAATGGACAAGATTACAAAGAATACGATGTCAAAACAACGTGGAACACAACTGCGAAAATGATGCAGAATATGTTTTTCGAAAAATTCAACATGAGTTTCAACCCCTTCAACATGAGTTTCAACCCCTTCACCGATTCAGAATTTAGAGAGGCTCGTGAAGCTCGCAATTGTAAAAGGAAGATGTTACAAGGGGATGTGGAAAAGTGCAAAGAAAGTTCCGTTGCATCAACAAGAACTGAAATTGATAGCATGGCTCTGTACTGGGACGAAAATGTCTCGATTTTGTGTGTTTGTTGAAAAATTTTTTTCATATTGTTGCTTATGAAAAAGCATAGCGTGAAGCAGCAACTTGCAAGGTACATTTTTTCAAAGAGGAAAAATTTATTAACGGAGAAGTGACTGGTCATATTGAATATAACCCAGTATTCTCGAAAACTTGCCAAGGCGGCCCAAAAAAATGCTGTGATAGTAAATGGCTAGTAAAAATTAAGGAACACCCAGATTTATGTCCTGTGGGGTTGTTTCTTAAGATATTGTCGAAAAGACCCGATCATATTACAAGTGATAGATTATTTCTGGCTCCCAATCAATTTTGGACAAACAGTACTTCTAAGGGTTGGTACAAAAATATGTCTTTGGTAATAAATGAAATTTCCGAATGGACAAAAACTTCAGCAGAGAAAGTTGGACTGGATACGAAAAATAAAAACATCACAAATCATTCTCATAGAGTGCTGTTTGTGGCAGTAAACAATAATTAATCAAACTAACCGGACTCTCTACGGCAAGCTCTATTAAGCCCTACCTGCAACTGAACAATGAGCATCATTTGAATTTTGTTTCAAATCTTCGAAAAACTTCTGCGAATGCTGAATCTTCCATAATTCCTCAGGCATCGTCCCATATAGAATCGACCCGGAACGAAAAAATTGTATATAGTAATTACATTTTCAATAACTGCTCATTCCAATAATAACTAAATATGTTTGTAATGAATGCTTTATGATTTTCTCGTTGAGTTTGTGTGCATTTTTCAATAAAGTTCATTTTGTACGTTTTGTCATTCGCGGAATTTTCTCAGCAAATACCACTCGAGCTCAGATTTGTTAGGATATTTTTCTAAGCTCGTTTTCTCATACTTATTTTCGGTAATTCAACTCGACCTGCTCGTACGTAAGTATTCGAAAACGAGCATAGAAAATATTCAACCAAATATGAGCTCTTGTGGTATTACTTAAAAATATCCACTTCCAGATAAGTTCTAGTTCTTTGGCTATCTAGCAACATTTAATGTTTATTTAGATAGAATTTCACTAATTTAGGGACTAACCGCTCGTCACTGCCGATCTAAATTTTGATTTATTACTGTTTTTTTCAATCTGTTGATAAAGGTATTGTTCTTGGTGCACATTTATCGCCATCACATACGTCTGACTCCGTAATTATTTTTATTCTGCTCTTTTTTCATTTCATTTCTTATTGATTAAACCATATCCATGTTTCATTTACTGACAGTATAAAACTTCTTCAACTTCATCTCCATATGATTACAATCGCTGAACGGCCATTATATCATTTTCTGCTATCCAATCACAGTTTTCTAAAGTATCAGCTCAACATAAGTTCTATCTTTTACCACGAACACACATTTCTTCTAAGGTCATACCCACAATATTTTCCAGAAGCTTTTTCGACAACACGCAATGAAGTATAGCCCGAGATATGGTGAACCAATTTGTAATTACCCCAGTTTCTGGCTGACCAATTCAACAATTCCTTTCTAGGAATGAAAGAGATGAAAGTGTTCAAATGTATAAAATAATCCAACACTCATTAATCTCTCTGGAAAATTGAAAAGGCTTGTGATGAAAAGATTAATTGTTATCATCAAATTCCAAAGAAATTTCAGTCATTGTTCCTGCAACATGAAAAATCCTCTCGAAAATGACAGACTCCTTGCATTTATCCCCGTCCTGTTCAGATGTCGTCAACGCGTCATTCAACAACGTTACTAACAAATCTCGTATCGAGCCCT
Organism: Cryptolaemus montrouzieri; assembly: GCA_013387265.2. NCBI lineage: Eukaryota > Metazoa > Arthropoda > Insecta > Coleoptera > Coccinellidae > Cryptolaemus > Cryptolaemus montrouzieri. The sequence continues at coordinate 66,239,220 of JABFTP020000001.1, read as the reverse complement.
GAGACTTTGTCACTCTATACTCCTATATATCACCTGTTCGATGCTTTCTTTGTCCCATTGATCGTATACAATGGGGCCCAATTTATATCAGAAACGCCGCAGATGGAGGCCTTCTTATATGTCACCACTCTCGGGGCATAGAAGGTCTAATATGTCATCCACATAAAGGACAGATATTTCACTTTGCCGAATGGGTTAGCTGGTCTGACTCGGACAGTTCGGTAACTTTCTCGTGAAATGTGCTATCGCCAATACTAAAGGAAAGTATTTCCGATCAATGGTTGAATCTTGTAAGAAGCCAACTGGAAACTTAGGTCAACATAACATCGAACGAATCAGAATCGTGAGTCTTTCTGGAGAATAAATTTCTAGAGTTTAAGTTGATCAAATGAAATATTTCGAAACTTTCACATATCTCGAATAAAGGTTTTCAGATATTTCGGTTGCTCAACTTACGCCTATGGTCAACTACTAACACACAACCTTGCACCTGGATAAGGCGGCAGATACAATACAGAAATAAGAGGTTGTCCAGTTTTCTTAAAAGCGTCAAGCTCTGAAGCTTTTTGAATTTGTGATAAATTTTTCGGTAATACCTCTTTTTGGTTTATAGATGATTGGCTAGAATTTTAAACTAGACTACTTTCCTAAACTAACACTCATTCAAAAAGTAACAGTGTGTTAGTTTTCTTGAGTCATAGCCCTTTCTACAGCCATAAATTTCCTGCATTATGATCATCTTATTGAATCAGTTCTCTTCCTTACAATTCCATCCTATCAGTATCTCTTCCGAGAAACAGAAAAAAAAACGATAAATACTAATGAAAATTCAAATGATCAAAAGGGCTGTTAAATCAGATGTGAAATATTAATGAATCAATGAATAATAATATATGACCTGCAAAATTTCATAATCTTCAGATTTAAATCCCATCAAAAATGACTAGGATTTAATGGGTAGAGCTCTTCATGACCATCGGTCATAGCCAATGAAACTGAACAGTTGGCAGAAAAACCGCAATCAGTTTCTGTATTAGCAGTAAGCCAGAAAGGATGGATCCTAGGGTATAAACTATTCAAAATATTATTTTCATCAAGTCCTCACGTCAATTTATTGAAATTCATATATAAGAATCTGATTTCATCGAGTTCCCTTAACGTAGTAGAGCTGTCTCTACCTAACCCTACTTTTAAGCTATAGCAACGTTAAAATAAAAATGAACAGACAGAACAGATAGTTTCAAAGCAATAAATGAAATACCCCCAACCTTATATAAACAAATAAATACAACACATTATCGAATTCTAAGACTGGGATCTATATGTGGATACATTTCTGGATGAATTAGTGTTAGTGACAGATAAAATTCAACCCTAATTATTGGGTCCATAATGATTCTAAAACATCTATAGATTATAATCGACATCACTTGGAAGACTGAACCTGGCCATCGGGGCTCTCTCGGTCCAACAGAGAGGGAATTTGAGGAAATATCGCAGGTTATGTATTTTTTTATTATCTCCTTAGTCCTTTTTATGACCTTGCTTGCTATGTAAAATCTTTTCTTAGATTTGTTCCGACATATAAGAAGTATGATTGTTGAAATATTTTTCTGCTAGTTTTTCTTTTTCCATTGTTACAGTACAGATTTCTGTCCCAAATCCCCTTCCTGTCACCTTTGTCTTCGTTTGGAAATCATGGAATGCTAGAGAGAATAAAGCGGCTAAGCAGAAAAATCTTTGGTACTCTTTATGTACACACGACACTAACACAACATAAGCAGACAAGCTATTGCTAGTGCAATAGCGACAGGGAAACGAGTTTTTTCCACAGGTTTTTTTACTCGTTCACTGAATCATACGCAAGTTAGTAAGGTTCCCCTGTTACATTTCCTGAGCTTACACTTGTGTTTTTTTCTGACACACACCAAAATTATAGATATAAGCATTTATTGTACAATTATTCAAATTTTGTAAATCCTCAATATATATATATATATATATATATATATATATATATATATATATATATATATATATATATATATATATTTTTTCAGGGACTAGTTTAGTGGTGCCAAAATTTTTCTGATATCTTATTCCGTTCTGGACTTCCTCAAAATTTCCAGAGTTTCGTGAAAATCCTCCATCGCGGATATCTTGATCATCAAAATTTCATAAAAATGAGTTTGACATTCTACAGGCACTCTTTCGAGTAAAATACAGTGCTGTGTAAAAATTTTCTTCTAATTCAAGGGTTTTCGAGTATTAATGCAAACATGCTTTCTTTTAAATAAAAACCATAAAAAATTTTACCTCTATTGGATGCAGCAATCTTTTTTCTTTACAGAAATATGTAACACTTGTAGACATTTATTGCATTCAGAACCTTTTTCCAAAGAAAAACCTGAAATTTCCACAATTCCATTCATTATGTGCATCACCATCTGATTAATTGACGATTTAGCGGACTGTTTTTTATTAGGAGAAGCTGTTACAATTTTCCTATTTCATGCGGAAACCCTGCTTCTTTCTTTCGCAAAGATACTCGCAACAATATGATCGAAAATATATGATACGATGAGATGAGTAAGAGAAAAGACTTACCAATTGGGTGTACAGGAAATGAGAGAACAACAAAAAAAGGAAAGCAAATGACGTTGTCTTGTAGAAGAATTTTCGCCCTCGTCGAAATGAAAGTTTTCCACGATTCGGCACTTTCACTCACACACCGGATACGTTTTAAATTGTGAAATATTAATTTTATTTCCTAATGTAAAGAAAATTTTAAGAAAATGTGGTTCGTCTTCTTGCGTGCGTATATTTCTTCTTGTGTGTTGTATTGTATGCAGTTTCTCTGCTCACTTGATGTTGAGCAGTGTTGCCAAGGTGTAAGGAAGGAAGGTAGAAAGGAACTAGGTAAGTCTAAATTTTGAAAAAACATATTTTTAAACAAATATATGAAATTAAGCCAAAAGTTTGATTTGAGAACCGGCCGCGACATGTGCAAGTGGTTGAAAAATAAAAGAAAATATACTGAAAAATGAAATTTCGAATTATTAATAGTAAAATGAAAACTATAAAATTGAAGAAAAATGAAATAAAAAATTGATGGAAGTAGTAACCAAACACCATCATCGGTTCATATTGTTCTATCACTGAAAACCACAGATCTTAAAGATCCTTCTTAAAATCATGGTTATTTCTATGGTTTCATTCGATTTTGACCATAGTAATCAACTGTGGTCATAGAGTTCGACAATCACTTCTACTCTTCATAAATTGAATTACAGATGAACATTAATTTTTTTGAAATTCGAAATTTGCTAACCCGAGGAATCTACGCAACATATGAGTCCATGCATGTTGCCATGGTAATATTCTATTAGATTGTTTACAAAGATATGCGAGTGAAAGAATATATTATTTTGAGAAACAAGACCTATGACATTGAACTTTTCTCAAAGTAAAACCAAAAATACATACGAAAATCTTCAACAGAAACAAAATGTCCTAACGATACAGATGGGGGAAACTATTTTATCGCAAATATTCAAAAGTGTTGCCATTGTTTTTAATTCATAAATTACATAATTACATCGCCGAGAAACACTATGGAAGGCTTTGTGAATATGAATATTGCTAACAGAAGCAAGGCATTCCCCGAAATTCTGTGCAAACTCTTCTGAATTGTTGCTGTTCCTGTTGTAGAGTGAATCAACATGACCCCAAAGAAAAAAATCGAGTGGGGCCAAGTCAAGGAAACGAGGCGTCAAGTCAGGGAAACGAGGCGTCAAGTCAGGGAAACGAGGCGTCAAGTCAGGTGAACGAGAGAACCAGCACTGGACCAAAAAGTGTTGGTCTCCGGTGGAGATAAAAGTTGGCGAAAAGAACGTCATACACGAAACTTTGGTTCCTTCTCATAAAGTTCTGCTACCACCGCTGTCCATGAAGCTGGGATTGCTGAAGAAATTTAAAAAGTCACTTATAAGAGATGGAAAATGCTTCAGATACTTAATATCAAAATTTCCAGGCCTCTCAGAGACCAAATTGAAGGAAGGTATTTTCGTTGGACCAGATATTAGACGGCTCATGGCTGATTCACAATACATCACAACCATGACGGATCCTCAAATAGAAGGGAGGATTTGCTTTAAAATGATCATAGAGAAATTCTTAGGCAATAACACAGACTGTAACTACAAACAAATTTTCTCGAAGGAATGTTTAAAGCATTTCAAGGTTTAGGTTGACTAATGAGTTTAAAATTCCATTTTCTTTATTCCCATCTCGACTACTTTCCGGAAAATCTAAAAGACGTCAGTGAAGAGCAAGGTGAACGATTTCAAGAAGATATTAAGGGATGGAAAAAGATACCAGGAAAGATGCAGCATTTCTTTGATAGCAGACCACTGTTGAACAGTTTAAAAATACCTAAAAAAAATAAATTAAAAAAGGAGTTGCACTGGGAAAGAGAAATATGTTTGGTGCTTATTTTAGACAAAAAATTACTTTCGTTGGGCAATTATGACTTCAAGAAAAAAAATTTTAGTCTTTAATCTTTTATTTTGAGATGATAACTTGCTTAACATAGACACCTACAGTGCCAGAAACCGTAACGCTCTATGAAAAAATGAGTCATTTTCGAATACACCACATACAAAATGATAAGAATTAAGCAAAATACCAAACAGCCCTCAATTTTTTTGCAGGTTTGTATAATTTAGGGAGACGTGTCCCAAATTTTAGATCCCAAATCGATAAACTGAGTTGAAAGCTGAAAACTAAGAACACTATCCTGCAAAAATTAGCAAGATTCATTTGGATTGTCAATGTTTACACTTTTCGAACTGCTGCTGTTGTTTTTGTCTTTTTTGTCTTTCCTATAGCTGAGTACAATTGTATTCTGTTGAATAGTGCTCATGTGAGTAGGATAACCAATTGCATATTGCTATTTTAATTATTTGTCGTACCATTGGCTCAACTTGAACTCCCTGGCTTCATGTCCCCGCTACATATTTGCTGCTTGGAAGAAGAGTAACGATAAGTATAATTTTTTTCCGGAATTTCTCTCTGTCATTAACGAACATTCGGGTCCACGAGTTTTAAGAATGAGTTCTCGAAAACAGATTTGGTCACTTGGTTTTCCTTATGTTAGCCCTTTGGAAAAGAGAATGTCCTTATTGCCCTTGCTGAGATAATCAATCGAAGACCTAGTTAGAATGAAGAATGAAACGTAAGCATAATACTGACTCCACCTCTTTGTTCACGTTCTCAGCCAGCAACTACTAATGTATCAACGACGGGCGAGACAGGCTTCTTCCTAAGATTTTCCTTTCTGTTCACTTAAATGATATCGAAGATTACGTTCTTCTCATTTTTCTTAAACTACACTTTAGAGGCGATCGTACTTAAAATGTTAATCCATTCTACTTTTGTTTTGATATTTAACTCAAAATTCGACATTGATCAACGGAGAATTCAATTTGTTCGTAACTAATTTCATTTGAATAAATGAATGAATAAAATAAATACATAACACGAACTCAATAGGGTTATTTGGTTCGAAAGCAAATTTTGGAGGAATCAACGATTTTGTGGCGAATCTAGTCCCCCAATTAATTTTCTGTTTAGATAGTTTCGGTTTGACATAACTCGATCTTCCTGCCTCTATCAACAAACTGTGACATTAATAGAATGTATCAATGAAACGAGTTCAGTACTCCGTTCCACGAATAGGTGTCAAATTGATCTGCTCCGAAACAGTCAGTCCTACGACTAGTGAGGGTTCAAGGATAGGGTAATCCTAAGTAAATTTAAATCAACCCTTCAGTTGACAGAGTTAACAGAGGCTTTTATTAAATGAAAAGGAAAAGACTGACGACGTGTCACGCAATGATTTCTTTCTAGTATCAACCTAACCCTGTTCGTGAGAACTAAGTTAGAGGTTTATTTGAATTGGTACAAACATTCTTCCCACTCACTTCTTGATTTTTCTTTAGTTTATGTTCTATCAACAGTTTCTCATAGAAGTCTTTTTTTTTGTGAGGAATTAGTTTACTCTCACTCCAAACTACCTGAAATTAAAGCAGGCTAGGCTTGAAAAATATAATCACGTGATTAAATCCATTTTGGATTTTTTTTTTGGGGGGAAGGGGGGCTAACTAAATGAATAACCCTTATATCTTGGGTTTACGATTCATGTAACAGAATATTTTTATTAATTTGTCACTATATTGCTTTGTGATTTTGTATTCCGCGTTTTAGAATGTTAGTAAAGTTCCTTCATATTGAACTGTTTATAAGGAATGTGAATAAAGCCTACAATAAGTCTTCAGTCTGCATAAAGGTTAGCGTTTCTTAAACGAGAATTCATGGAAGGGTAAGTATTTTATATTCAACAAAAAATTCTCCACAATTTTCTTTCATACTTCATTCTTGATATAGATGAACGATGAACGTAGTTTTCTACTCAACATATTTTGATCTTCCTGCTGCCGCAATCAGAGACGCTTTGTACTGCAGCCTTCAACGTAGAAGATTTCGTGCCCTTTACATATTCATCTGAAACGTTTGTCTTGTATTATACTAATCGCAAATTATTTCAGAGATGTACAACCATGTAGACATAGAATATATATATATATATATATATATATATATATATATATATATATATATATATATATATATATATATATATATATATATATATATATATATGGGACAAATATCTTCCGCGATAAACTTCGCGAGGAGTCTACCTATGTAAACTTGAGACAAGAAAAATTATTCTAAAATTCGTAGATCAATGAATAATCCTTCCTGACAAGAGCTAGTTTCCAAATCTGCCCGTCATGCACGCAGCCCCCAAGAGCCACAATAGTGCAACTAAGCAGGATGCCGAGAAACGAAGCGGCAGACTGCAGTTTCGCCCTTATTAGGAGCTCATCAGTGTCGCATATCGCTTCTCAGCATTCTCAGCTACATCGGGGTACCCTATCAATTCCAGAAAAGACGCACCTCGTACATACTTATGAGAGTCGCCCTCTATGGACCGACACGGCGAAACCGCTACCGGACTTCGAGAAAGATACGAACAATAACAAACAGATGTGGAAACGTTAAAAATTCCAAACATTTGGGAGACATCTTTCGCCGTTCCGTGAATCACATCAACGGTAGAAATAATCCTGCTGGAAAAGTTCTCTTAGCCATGTGTCGGTCCATAGAGGGCGACTCTCATACGTATATACGAGGTGCGTCCTTTGTGGAATCGATAGGGTACCCCGATGTAGCTTGATAGGATGCTGAGAAGCGATATGCGATACTGATGAGCTCCTAATAAGGGCGAAACTGCAGCTCTTGGGGCTGCTGCATTATTTACTATATATATATATATCAAGTTTACATATATATATATATATATATATATATATATATATATATATATATATATATATATATATATATATATATATATATATATATATATATTTTTCATCATGAATTTTATTGACCTTCATCATTCAAATAAATCGCCAAATTATTGAAAATATTGTATTAATCGTATACGATATCATGTCAATGATTTTCAAAAATAGAGTTGATCCCCATCAATTCTGAGAACTGTAGGTGGTAGCACATCCAATTCAATACTGTCTGGCTGCGAGCCTTGTCAATCTACGAAGTGTAAATCCCCTAGAGGATAGAAGTAAAAGGGAAATATGCGGAGATGTGACAATATACTAGGGTAAAATTGTTTGATAAGGTGAAAATGAATGCAATCTCTAGAAAATTGCCAGAGCAAGTTCAATAATACAAACATATGAATAGATAAAATGAAATTCCATCTCAATTCAGTTTCGTGATGTGGATGTTTCAAGGAATATGTTGTTGTTTTTGGTTCCCAAATTGGCAGCATTATTGGGAGAATTCAAATACAGTTATTTGCCTCTAATTTGATTGAAACAAACGACCTTACCTTGTCATTAATGTCGTTCAATTCGGACTATGATACACTCATAATGGTATTGATGAATGGTAATGTCAAGAAATAAGTTTTTATGTACAGGGGTAAGCAAAGTATATCAACTGCTATGCTGTTCTTATTCTTACATCTTCTTTCGGAATTATTAAATGGTCTGAAACTGATCTGAATGAATTACAATGTAAAACGAGGAAAATGCTTTGTAAATATCATAAGCACCACCCAAAGTCAGCAATTCGAAGAGTTACAGTACCTAGACATCTTGGAGGTCGTGGACTAACAGAATTGAACAATATGCATAGTGCATTAATTTTTCTGCACGTACCCATTCTTATGATAAACATAGAACCTCTAAATTACATAAAATTGTTGTTACTTCAGATTATCATCTTACACCTGTGAACTTATCAATGCAAAAGGTATATTTTGATATATTAGATAATAAGTCTGGGAGAGCGTTGGATGAAGAAGGAACTACACGGAAAGTACTCTAAAGAATTAAAAGATGATTATATTGATGAAATCCCATCAAATAGATGGTAAGTATCTGGTGAATTATTCGCTGAAACAGAAGGCTTCGCAATTGCGATCCAAGATCAGATTGTTTCCACAATAAATTATAGAAAACACATCAAAACACAAGCAAAATATAGATGATCCTTGCCGTAGATACTTCAGTTCTTCAGAAACAGTTTTTCATATATTATCATCTTGCTCAGTACTTTCCTCAACAGATTATTCAGAAAGACATAATGCTGTCGCTAATATTATTCATTTTAATTTACGAATAAAACATGACCTCATTCCCAAGGGAAAAAACGTTACAAATATGAACCTGAGATCATTTGTGAAAACGACAAATATAAACGTTATTTTGATGAAACAATTCTCTGCAACAGAGCTGTAAATCACAAAAGGCCAGCCATCATTCTTACGGATAAAAAAAGTCGAATAACATATTTAATTGATAATGCTATACCCGACACAAATAACAATTTGCCTGGCAGTGGAATTAATTATCGGGTGGTGTATTTAGATTTTTTCATATATATATATATATATATATATATATATATATATATATATATATATATATATATATATATATATATATATATATATATATATATATATATATATATATATATATATATATATATATATATATATATATATATATATATATATATATATATATATATATATATATATATATATATATATATATATATATATATATATATATATATATATATATATATATATATATATATATATATATATATATATATATATAATATATATGTATATATGGCTTATGGTAATAAACTCTTACACAAATTACCCATGAGTTTCAGAACTTTCTTCTCTTCGCCTCACTCCAAAAGCTACTAGAACTAACAACATTTTAAATATTGACTTCCATCGTACAAACTATGGTCGTCAATCGCTTCTTCCTTAAATCATTTTTGGCACGGTGAATTCTGTGACAGATGTTCATTCTTTTACAGACAGCATCCTAGCTTTTAGATCTACCTTAAAACACCATATAATATTCAAATTGATTACTATAATGTATGTTATTTATGCATTTTCGAATGATGTTTTTTATTTTAGAGTGTGTGCTTTCTTATTAACTGTATCTATATGTATTTTCAAAGTTTTCCATTAATAAATTTTTATTATAATCATATAACGATTCCGTTTCTTCTCTTGTAGTACAGATCATTGAAAATAGACAAACGCTGCTCACATCCTGTACATCACTATTGCCGAAATTTCCTCTCCCTATTAGCACTGTAATAACAGGAAAGTTATGTCGGTTTTTAATAGCTCCTCCAGTTTTCAGCTTCAACCCCGGTTTGATAGTATTCCATTCGGAGCATTAACTAAGTCCCAACAAGTTTTCTATCGTTTTATAGCTTTATGTGTGTTCAAGATAAGCACCGAGCTTAAAACTTCGGCTGAACTCGCAAACGAAAGGGATTAATTTACAGGGAGAAAACGAGGAAAGGCAGCTAAATTCATTGCAGTTTTTGTCATCTCTAATCTCGATAGTGGAAAGGAAATTATCGGAAGTTTCAATAAAATCCGTTCTACCATGAAAAAGGCCTCACGTCCACTGATCGATACGTAATATTAGATTACTATATAGGGTGGAGCGAATGTGACCCTAATAAATGGGTTTGTAATATTTCTATTTTTCTGTATATCGGATGAATTCGTACAAAAATAACATGTTTTCGACAAATCGCCGGAAGATATTTTGAACTGATCACTCTATACTGGTAGTCTCAGAAGTCTCAAAGTAGACACCAGCAACAGTGTACAAGTAAAACTGTAAGTCGGATATGTTACTCGAGATTTTTATGAAAATTAATCACCCTCGGGACTGTCTAACATTATTTTTTTTTAAGGTATAGGTACTCTGGCTTTTTGGCAATATAGATGAAACACTATGTTTGTCGTGCTGACTAGTTTCGAGCTTTAATACAAACTCATCTTCAGAGCTGAAATAGATAGCAGTTTTTTTCAATTTTGTGACAACAAAAATCGGACAGGATACCCACCTTACGACAAGAATTTAAGAAACCGAACAGTTGTATGTTTTGCATAATCAAAAACATTATTGAAATGCTTAGTCAATAAAAGGTTTAAAAAATCTAACGATACAACACATCAAAATTCAATTGAAATGGGTTGAAAACGAAGAATTCAGATATTTGACAGTGATATAGAAAGGCTATCATAACTTAATGTACACTGAAGAAAGTAGTTATGTCACAGAGTCTAGTAGTACTGGCAGGTTGTTCTTCTTCAATCTTGGAATGCAGCGCAGGCATAAGAAATGTACAACAACCGTTCATATAAGTTTCAAACTATGGAATGTTCTTGATGAGATTGAAGTAGATGTTACTTGAGTGTTCGTTATCTTGATTGAAATTTACGGAGGTGCTATGTTATTTAATCAGAATCATTTCCGCGATTCTTCACTTCCTATGATTTGGTTCAGTCAACAGAATTTCAATGTCATCAATATCGAAGTTGAACAGATGCCCCGTCGAAAAACGGTGTGATGCAAGAGCTGTCTGATCAGTGTTAGCATGTTTGCAGTCAGATTTATGTTTGGATATACGTTTCTTCAAGTAATGTTTGCTCTGGCCAAGGTAGCAGCCATCACAATGCAGGCAGTTTATTTTGTATATAGTGTTCGCTACATGTTCTTTCTTAATTTTATCTTTGAGTTTTGTGAGAAGGACTTTACCCACTATCTTGCAATTATAAAAAGTGATGTCCAAGTTATTCGACTGGAGCGATTTTTTCAATCTATCTGATAGCCCAGGTACTTAAGGAATTGAAAATCTTTTCTTAATATTATCAGGATTATTCTCAATATTCACTCTATCACTTCTAGTATTATTAAGGACTCTGTTTATTAATTCTCGAGAAATTTTCTCTTCAGTTTTGCCAAATTTTCCTTATGGTGAATCTCACCACAAAGAGATAATATTTGTTGCTTCTCCTGTTTTATCAAATTGATTTTTTGATTCAGAGGGTATGGACTGAAAATTGATAGTGCGATTTGTATAATTTTGCTTTCTATAGATGTTTGTACCAAGTTTACCATCTTCCAATCTAGTGACAAGAACATCCAAGAAAGGGAGAGTTCTATTTTCTTCAACTTCGTAAGTGAATTTCAGGTTTGGATGTAAGTCATTGAATAATCTGGGAGTATAATTGATCATATTGGCTGGAATTATGACATATACAGGGATATCCACCGGGACCGTCCGTTAAAAACTTTTTGAGTTCCAGTTACAATATCAAGCTGAAATTTTATACGCGGCCATAACTAGCGATGTGCAATTGAAGTGAAATATTTTCGAAGTGATATCATCGTGGGTAATCACTTTGTTATTTCAAATGGCAATTTACCGCTTTTATTATACATCTAAAACCGAATTTTGAGGAAGGCATAAAATAACCAAGTTGTTGGCACTAATTTAATTATATTTGTTATGAACTCGATTTTTGAGGAACATTTAAAAAAATTGTAGCTCGTAGATCTTTTGCACTACAGACACAATTTTTGCTCGGGTGGATAGAAGAAGGATCAAGGAATTTTTTAAGCAGTCCACACATGTCAAATGTTTATTGCGTTGTTTTGTATGATCTTTTCAATTTGGCCTTTTTCAAACACCAATAACTCAATTTTTTCGAATGGCACGTGCCAATTTTTATATCGCCATCAGATGAAGCGTCAAATTTCAGATGGAATTGTATCAGCATGTACTGGGAATATATTGAGTTTTGATGATTTTGCAAGAAATAACAGAGGATGCTTTGAAATATTTGAATCAAGTAGCTGAACTGGCTACGCTCACCTGACAGGTGACTAAAATTAATGTACTTGTCACTTCGTTCATTCGAATTTGATATTTCCACAAGAATTGTTGGTAAAGTGAAGTGAAAATTTTTGAAAAACACCAGATTGATAATAAAATGGCTGATTATTCAAACGAGGATATGTTTAATCTCTTTTCAATTCATGGCGAATGTCAAAAAGTGGTAGATAAACCTTGCAGGCAATTCAATAACCAATTTCCAAATTTGGCGCCTATGACTAAAACAAAATTTCGAAGGATTAGAAGCAATTTTCTGCAATTTGGAGGAACAAAATACATAGAAACTAGAAGAAAACCAATTCTCGAAGACGACGACAATCAAATTAATACGCTAGCGTATTTTCGTGCCAATCCACATGCGTCCATTAAGTCAGCATCAATGGATATTGGATTGAGTTATACTTCCATTCAAAGGATCCTTAAGAAACATAACATGCTCCCGTATTCTTTTATCAGACTACAAAAATTGAAACCAACTGACATTCCCAAGCGGCTAAATTTCTGTGAAAATTCATTAATTCGGCTTCAAGAAGATGAGACAATTCTGCAAAAAATTATATGGTCTGATGAAACCAAGTTCAATGAAAGTGGAATAACCAACAGGAGAAATCGACATTTTTGGGCCACAGAAAATCCTCATTGATCATCATTGAGGTTATTGATTTTCAAAATAAATTCAGCGTGAAAGTTTTTACAATTTTAATGAATGATTTGTTGGCTTATCACATTCATGAGGGAAATCTTAATGGACAAAGATACCTGGAAATTTTGAGAAGAACATTATCAAATTTTTTAGATAGATTACCCCTTAACATTCTTAGGCATTGCTATTACCAAATGGATGGTGCACCAGCACATAAAACACGAGCTGTAGATCGGCAGCTATCAGAAATGTTCAAGGATAGATGGTGGGGTAATCAAGGACCAAATTTATGGCCTCCGCGTTCTCCGGACCTGACGCCTCTTGATTTTATTCATGGGGCAAAATCATGAGTGAAGTGTAGCTCATTCCTATAAGAATTAAAGAAGAGTTACTATAGCGCATTCATAATGCTTTTCGTAATATTGATCCTGAGGAAACTAGGTGGGCAACTCATCATGTTCGATACGAGCTGTCAAGTGTATCGAGCAAAATGGGGCCCATATTGAACATTTATTCAGATCGTAAATTAGTTTTCCCTATGATGTTTGCTATCATTTATTCGTATTAATGTAATTATCTTCGATGATTGGTTTTCGCTTAGTTCCTACAATTCTTATTCATCCGAATTGTATAAAATTGCTTCTAATGCTTCGAAATTTTATTTTACTCATAGACGGTAAATTTGGAAATTAGTTATTGAATCGCCGGCAATTTCTACCTTCTACTTTTTACATTCTAAAATGAAGAAGATTGAATATATTTTTGTTTGAATAACCAGTGGTTTTATCCCAAATGTGTTGTATTTTTTTGATATTTTCAATCTGAAATAACGACAATTCTTGTTGAAATATCAAATTCGAATGAACGAAGTGACAAGTACATTAATTTTAGGCACCTGTCAGGTGAGCGTAGCCAGTTCAGCTACTTGATTCAAATATTTTGAAGCATTCTCTGTTAGTTCTTGCAAAATCATCAAAATTCAATATATTCCCAAATTATTTCGGAACTATAAGAGAAGGGTATAGTACGTGCTTCATCTGATGGCGATATAAAAATTGGCACGTGCAATTTGAAAAAATTGAGTTATTGCTGTTTGAAAAAGACCAAATTGAAAAAATCATACAAAACAACGCAATAAACATTTGACATGTGTAGATTGCTTAGAAAATTCCTTGATTCTTCTTCTATCCACCCAAGCAAAAATTGTGTATGTAGTGCAAAAGATCTACGAGCTACAATTTTTTTAGATGTTCCTCAAAAATCGAGTTTATAACAAAAATAATTAAATCTGTCAAAAGTTTTGACAGATAAGTGCCAACAACTTGGGTATTTTATGCCTTGCTCAAATGTCGGTTCTAGATATATAATAAAAAAGGTAGATTGCCATTGTAAATCGCTAGTTATGGCCGCGTATATAATTTCAGCTTGATATTGTAATTGGAAGTCAAAATTTTTAACGGACGGTCCCGGTGGATATCCCTGTATGTCATCCACATAAACCTTCAACATCGCAAACTTAAAACCTGCTTGTCTTTTTACCAACTTCAAAACGTGATCCATGACAATGCTGCCAAAAATTGGAGACGATGGACTTCCAATTGGGTCTACCTTTATTGCTCAAATTGTGAGAATAATAGCCTTCATTCGAACCTAACAAAATGTCGAGCAATGTCTCATAACCGTGGCACGAATCTCTCAAGACATCTTGACACCTTAAATAATACTCTTTTATCAATAATCCACAATATAAAAGATCTGAGGGTGATATCTGATTTAAAACTCTTGTTTAGTGGTCATGTCGACTATATCGTTAATTCTAGTATCCGAAGTTAGGCTTCCTAACGAGACATTGTAAATATTTTAATAATAGCCTTCTATTGTGCTCATATTTTTGGTAAACTAAACTTCCCAATACTCAGCTTATATTGATAAGCTTCTGAAGTACAAAAGAGATTTCCGCGATTTCTTGGCTCTAAATGTATCTTTCGCTTAACATGAGGTAATCCTGACGATCACTCTTTTCGGCACATTTTCGTCTACTAAGTCTTGTAGCTCGTAGAAGAATTCTGCAGAAAACCCGACTGACTACATGGTACCTGAGTTCAACTCCACACATTTTAGAGACAGTCATTCCATCCAAAAAAGATGGCTGAGGAAGCTTGATTCAACCTGGAAAGATAGTGTGGACACGAATGGCTCCGAAACAAAGCATGGTACAGATACTAGGACTCACAGGTCAATTTCTAAATAGTTCATAAACATGAACCATAGTAAATAGTACACCGTCTACCAGGCTGAGATACGTTTTGTCCTGGAAAGTTGCGAACAACCTGAGGGGTGTCAAAAGGTCTAAACATTGCAATGAGCTTGATCCTGACAAATGTAACGAGTATTTCACAACAATAACTGATATTTCATCTTCTAATATTCCAACATTCAATAAGGATCTAAATGAAACATTTAGAATAAAGGTACCGTCTCATGGTGTTTGCTTTCGAAGAAGTAGGATACAACGTGGTTCGTAGTATTATCTATCTATTATCTATACTATTGAGTAAATAAATGTATTCGTATGGGTGTGTTCCATGAATTATTGAAAATCTCTAAAACGATGCAAGTATTTCAAAAAAAAGGAACATGAACGATATAGAAATTATAGCCCCATATCTCTACTACCGGTTTTCAGTGAAATTATTGAAAATATATTGTGCAACCAAATAGCATTCTTGTTTTCCCATGACCAGCTTGGATTTAGGAAGAACAGGAGCACTGTCACTGAAATCTTGGAAGAAAAGTAGAAGTAGAGGTCGTCTATATTAGAGTCCCCAATCAATTAGGGAGTTCAAATTCCAAAAAGTTATTGTATTTTACTGCTGCATATGGGGGAAAACCTCTATTTCAGCTTTGGATAAATCTGGATTTCTGGACTCCAGATAGAAGTTATATATCAACCTCTGAGCTCCATCTACGACTTTCCATTTACGACTCTCTACCTAGGAATCTGTATCTACGACTCTCCACCTAGGACCTATATTTTCGATATAGGTCACTACACAATATTTAAGATATATCTCTAATTTTCACTACAGAATTTTTATGAGTGTCTAATCTTAATTCATAAATATAAAAGAGGTAGGTCTTACAAAGTCAGATGTTCATAGTTATCACACATGACTGACCTTAGAATCGTTCGTTTCAGACTAAGTACGACCCAGAATGGGATTAACTTCTTTTCCACGAGCTTCAATAGATTGCCTATTGATGTAAGAAATGTGCTGTTCGCGGCTTTCCAGAAAAAAATCAGGTAATCGTTACTGGCAATGTCTTTTATTCGATATATGAATTTTAAAATTTAAATCTTGTGAATGTCCAGATAGTTTTAGAGTAATGTTTAATATATTCAGTTTTATTATTATACAAAGGGGCAGCGTAATAGAAGGGCGTTTTTGGAACGAGTAGTACACGTAACGGTGTGTGAGTAGAGGAAAGCGGCTGAAGTCATTCGACTCAGGAGCAGTGACCATTTAGTTCCCAATGGTTATCTGGACAAGAAAGCACAGTGCATTCGCAGTTGAAGAGTATTTAAAAACGAGAGGGTCTGCCATTCGTGCGCTTTCGCCAGCGCACCCATCGTCCGATGGGTACAGAATTTCAGAACGACTGCATCAGCAATAAATCCGAAACCTCAAGGTCGTCCCCGAAGTGTGAGGACACCAGGTTCCGTGGAAAGAGCAAGCTGTAATTCAAAGCCCAGGGCGCTCCGTCCGAAAACGATCAGCAGCTCTCCAAATGAATGAAGGAGATTTTGTACAACGCCAGATGTTTGCCGATTGCAAATGATTATCGCTGATGAAAATGAATGAAAATGAACCAGTCATTTGAACGGTTCGATTAATAAACGAAACTGCCGATATTTTGTAACAAAATTTAATTTGAGAAACGGTAAGACAATTTAGAAAGATTGAAGTTGAAAAAAATCAAGAACTAGTGTAATAAAAATGACTTTTACTGGTTAAGCCCAGAGAAAAATGAGCAATGAGACTCTAATTCAATAATTGTCACTGAAATCTTGGAAGAAAAGTAGAAGTTGAGGTCATCTATGTTAGAGTCCCCCTCCCCCCCCAATCACTTATTCAAAGTTCAAATTCCAAAAAATTATGGTATTTTACTGCTGCATATGGGGGAAAACCTCTATTTCAGCTTTGGATTAATTTGGATTTCTGGACTCCAGATTGAATTTATATCTCAACCTCTGAGCTCCATCTACGACTCTCCACCTAGGAATCTCTATCTACGACTCTCCACCTAGGACCTATATTTTCGATATAAGTCACTGACCTATATTTTCGATATAGGTCACTACACAATATTTAAGATAACGATATATCTCTAATTTTCACTGCAGAATTTTGATATAATTTAATTATTTCAAATACAATTAAAGAGGATTTTCAAAAACTAATTAGCTCGATGGTCTGTAGCAGAAATTAAATGCTGGGGAAGGTTCAGACATGCCATCTGATAGCCGGATTATACGCATCAGACTGTTAGCCAGTGGCGTGACACAGATGGCGGGTTGACTGGAATCAGGTGTTTTAATTCAAATTTTTGTGACGTGATTTGAGCACGTTAAAATTTGGCAGCACAAAACCCCCGCATCAATCCCCACTTCTCAGTGTATTGAGGATGAGAGAAGGCCGACCGTAACTGTAAACTCTGAGCGATATGGTTTCATGCTGGGGAACTTTTTTATCCCAGAATTGCGACGACGAAGAATGAACAGAAAAAATGTTTGGTTCCAACAGGATGGTGCTACGGCACATACAGCTAGAACCTCAATGGAAACTGTGCGTCGCATTTTTCCTAGTCATGTAATCTCTCGTTTTGGTGATGTGTCGTGGCCCCCTCGTTCCCCGGATATCTTTACTTGTAATTATTTTTGTGTGAAAATTTGAAGGCTGAGGTCTACGTCGATAAACCTCGAAATCTGCAAGAATTTGAAAAAGCTATCATAGGAGGAGTTAGCGCAATCATCATCTGCCTGATATCATTTCCATAACATGATTCTTTTCACTTTTTCTACACTAAATGGTAACATTAAGCTTCCAGTTTACGTATTTGAGAATGTTCTATGTTGAAAAACAGTTGAGTTATTTTCATTTCAAAAACGCCCTTTCATTAGGTCCCACCCTGTATTAATGAATATTCATTTCTTCATTTATGTATCATATTCCAGCATCTATTATACGTATGTTCTTTACTATATGTTCTAATAA
Source organism: Cryptolaemus montrouzieri (assembly GCA_013387265.2). Lineage (NCBI taxonomy): Eukaryota > Metazoa > Arthropoda > Insecta > Coleoptera > Coccinellidae > Cryptolaemus > Cryptolaemus montrouzieri. The sequence continues at coordinate 66,220,905 of JABFTP020000001.1, read as the reverse complement.
GACACGTTAAAACAAACTTCAGTTATATTATAATGCACCAATGAAATTTCTTTCTTCTTTCATTTATCCACATTTTCTGGAAATGGGTGAAACCCACAACTAATGAAATAATTAAAAGCGGCAATGTGAGTTTTAAACGCACCTGGTACTTTTCATTGTTTACTCATCCCTTCACTCCCCTCCGAAACGAAAGAAACCAAGTAAATATAATACTCGTTTTTCGATCGACGGTATACAAAAAGTTTATGCAATTTTCGAGAAACTAATTTGAAATTTAATCTTCTCCCTTAACAGAGATCTATGGGTTAATTAGAAACGATAGCTTCCCGACTCTCTGGCGAGCAAATATCCCGCGGCGCGAATCGGATTCGGGAAGAGATTCCCTTGTGCCTAATTCAATTAAACAGCGACTGGCCAATGGCGCCAAGAGGTGTAACATTGGCGAGAAGAAAGGAACGGATTTGTTGCTCTCATGTTGAGTTTATAAATCAATTAGTAGAACATGGAATCGCTATTACTGACTATCCCGCCGAATCGTGGCGGCTGTGAAATGGAAACGCGTAACTGAAACGCGGCCGAAGGCGGCAGGATGTTTGAAAGAGTCAAGTCAATAATGGGATATCTCTTTCAAAAGAGGGAGATTGCTTCTATAATAATTAATAATAATTATGTTACTGAAGGCAGTTTTGTGTGATCTAATATCAATATTTCAGTGCGATTAGTATTAGTTAAAATGAAGTCTGTTGAAAAATGGAAAAAAGTACAAGGATTCTTTCCAAAGTACCCGATCTCCCTTGATATTTCGTCGCCAGAAGTCCGAGATACCTCTGTGGGTCCTGGATCTAATCAGTTAGTCTTCGCGAATCCGTTGAAGGCGTTTCGTTAAAGCCGGAAGGTCTTGGTTCGTGAAAGGTGTAAGATTGTTTATGTTGTCTTTTTTGCGTTAGTCGTATTGTCTTTTTGCCAAGAATGACGGAAAGTCGAAAGAACAAATAAGTGTTAAATTTTCCTTTAGATTCGAAAAGAGTGATGAACACAGTTCTAAGATGACCGCATAACTGTTGATTGAGATCTAGACTCAGGGCGGCTCTCGCCCAGTCTAAAGAGACTTTTCCTAATTTTGCGTGAGTAAAATTGACGCAGAAATATCACATTTGGTGTTGAAATAACGGATAATCTTTCTTCTCCTGAAATTTCGTATCTTGTGGAATATGGGTTTTTCAAGCGTCTTCTTTAAGTTGTTGAAGACAAACTTCTCACCTGCCGTAGTGCGCTTGGTCCAGTCATACCTGAGAAATAGACCTTTCGTGGTACGAATAGGAGACACCCGCTCTTCCACCAGGAGGATGGAAGCAGGAGTACCACAAGGATCACTACTTGCGCCGTTGCTGTTTAACATCTACACCTCGGCCGTCCCGAAAACCCTCAACACGAGCTTAGCCCTCTACGCGAATGACTCGGCCATAATGACCAGATCGACAGACCCCCACTTGATAACCAAAAGAATCCAAGAGGCCGCAGACCAATTGGAGGAATGGTTTACCAAGTGGCTGATTACTATCAGCCCAGAGAAGAGCTTGGCAGTCTATCTGTCCGGAAGAAGACGTAGCCCCGAGGAGCAGATCAACATGAAAGGCCAACCCATTCCGTGGGTCAACAAGGCCAAATACCTGAGAGTCCCACTCGACCGACGGCTGACATGGCGTCAACATGTGGAAGACTGCACGAGCAAGGCGAAGGCAGCCCAAACCTTTCTGTACCCTCTGATGTACAGGAGCAACCTGAGCGCAGCGAACAAGCTGAAGCTCTACAAGACCATCATCAGGCTCATGATGACATACGCGTCAACAGTCTGGGGACATGCAGCTGCATGTCATATCCGGAAGCTCCAAGTCGTGCAGAACAAAGCATTGAGGATGACCGTGGACCCAGATACATCGAAATCTGCAGATCCCGAGTGTGATGGAGTTCTTCAAAGAGACAGCGGTGAAAGCATTCCAAGCAGTTGACGACCACCCAAATCCATTGGTGAACACCCTAGGAGACTACGAGGAAGACGAACCGAGAAAATACAAGAGGCCCAGGATGGTGCTTCGAGAAGACCCGGATTAGCTATAAAAATCTTGTAAAATAAATATGTAAAGACCGTCGTCACTAGGACGACAAAATGAATTGTACTTAATTTAATTATTTTAAGTGACATTCATATTCCTCAGATCACGGCTTAGAAGCCAAAAATTGTTCTATTTTCCCTTTAAACTCAAAAGAGATGTAAAGTTAGGAGTTGTAAAACTGGTACTTGAATAAAGATCAGCTGAAGTCAAAGTCCATCCTCTACAAATTTTCCATTCAAATATGCCACGTATTTTCAACATAAATAAGTGAGAAACTAGAGTTAGCAGGTCAGTGACTGTCGTTTTCTTGCGAATAACGTTAGTTCTTCTTGAAAATTTTTATTTTCAGAATTATGAGATTCGACCCCGGCCCAATGTGCTGAAGAACTTGTGCTCGATGACCTACATTGGACTTATACAAGAATACGCCAAAGGTTTGGAGTGTCCCATTCAACAGTTTCCAGAATGATCCGCAGGTACAGGGGGACTGGTAGTCATGAAAGAATCTGTGTTAAAGAACGACCATGACCGTTATGAAAGAATTTCCTCATTGGAACAACGGTTCAGTACTGCTAGGCACCTTGAATTGTAGCTTAGATAGAACAACGGAGTAGAAATTAGCACTGAATCGATACAACGTCACAGAGAATATGGTTTGAGGTATCGTGCCGCAGCTCAAGACCCAGCTCTGACAGCAGCACATCGAAGAGCCCGAAAGAATTTTGCCAGGAGACATGTCAACTGGTTAGAAGCTGACTAGGGAAGAATTTTGTTTACAGATGAGTCGAGATTTGGCCTTTTTCATTGCGATCGACCCTCTATAGTGTACAGGCGTCGAAATGAAAGATATGCCCAGTACAAGTTTTACCTGACAATGGTTTTGGTGGAGCTTCAATAATGGTGTGGAGAGGAATTTCTTCCTGACTGCTCACAGTTACATAACAAACATTTTAGAAGAACATGTGCCATTTGCGACAAACATGAAAGAAAACTTTTTGTTTATGCATAATAACACCAGACCTCATCAAGCTCACATCGTTAGGAACAACCTTCAAGATAACGTAATTACTTCAATGGAGTAGCCTGGACGAAGTTCAGACCTCAATCCCATCAAATTTGAATAAAAATGATCAGAATGCTTCAAGGTCATTGATTTTGAATATTAATCGTGGATACCGTGCAGTAATTTTCGCCGAGGGTGGAAATATCCGGTATTACCAAGTTTTCAGAACTTTGATCTTTTCCAAAGGTTTCACATTTTCTATTATTAGCTTTATTTCAATTTCTATCAGTACCGTTTTCTATTCGATAGTTTGCAAATATTTCTCAGAGCTGGCGGATAACTCGAAACTTTAATCTTTAACAAATCTAAACCTCTCCTGAATGAATTTGAATTTTCAATTTTGTGCATCAATTTCTAGGAGCATTCTATTTTACTGTATACACGTGTTCCCCAGAAATTGTCTAAGAAGACAAAAGTACTAACAGACGGACAACGTCTAAGCGCTATCATAATAATAATAATAATAATAATTGTCAACAAGCTACCAGGTCAACATGACCAATAAGTCAATTAAAATCGACGCAATACCCATACGTCGTGGAATTTTTCAAGTAGACTCTTTGAGTCCACTATGGTTCTGTTTAGCTATGAACCCATGGTCCTCAATGCTCAATAGAACAGGATAAGGATTTAGGATAAAAACAGATAGGCACTATCATACAATCTCCCACCTGCTGTATATGGATGACATCAAATTGTATGCTTCGAACAAGAAGCATGATTTGCTGAAAACTGTCAGTAAGTTCTCGGCAGATCTTCATATGAAATTCTGGATTGAAAAATTTAAGACCCTGAACATTCAAAGAGGGAAAGTCATAGATGGTGAAACACAACTTCCAAACGGTGATATTGTACAGTGCATGAGGGATGGCGAAACATACGAGTATCTAGGATATCAACAAGCCAGATTGCTAGACCAAAAACTATCAAAGGAGAAGATTCGTTCAGAATACAGTCAGCATCTGAAGACTGTGCTGATATCAATGTTGAACTCGGGGAATCTAGTCAAGGCAATTAACACCTACGCCATTCCAGTGTTACTTTATTCATTTGATTCATTTTGAATAATCAGATGGACTAAGACAGAACTGGATGATATTCAAAGGCAGACCCGAACGATGCTGATAAAGTACAACATTCATCATCCAAAATCATCTGTGATACGAACAACTTTGGAGCGGAAAGGAGGACGCGGATTGATAGATGTTGTCAATTTACACACCGAACAGATAAAAATCTCAGAAAATTCTTCTCTGCAGATGCTCTCACTTCTGACCTCCATAGAGTTGGCTGATAAAGGATATACACCTCTAAACCTTGCTACCAGAAATGACCACCATGAGATTAATCAACCACACATCGACAAAGAAGCCTCCAACAAATGGTTGATGAAAGGAGAATTATTCGCGGAAACAGCAGGATTCCTTATGGCCATTCAAGACCAAGTGCTACAAACAACTACTAAAAATTTATTATGAAGGACGGAACATTACAAACAGATAAGTGCAGAAAATGCCATATAAGATTTGAGATTATACAGCATATTACGTCCGGCTGCGAACAACTGGCCAATACGGACTATCTTCACAGGCATAATCAACCGGCGCCCGTATTGGAAAATGACTTTATCAGATTATACTACGATAGGCCTGTTATCAATGGTAACGAATATGAGGCCGGAAATAGTGGTGTATGATAAGAGAGCCAGAACAGCAATGCTGGTGGATGTCGCCATACCAAATAACAACAACGTGCTGAACAAGTTTCAGGAGAAAAAGTCCAAATACACAGACCTTGCTATTGAGATCAAGCAAATGTGGCACCTCGATAAAATAGATATTGTTCCTGTCATGGTATCCTCGACTGGGTTAATACCCAAAACTTTGCATGATAGCCTTAAGAAATTAGAATTGCATAAGAATACCTATATAAAAATGCAAAAAGTAATTCTTAATACATGTAGGATAGTTAGGATAGTTAGGAAATTTATGTCAAGTATATTGTTATCGAGCCTCTATATATATATATATATATATATATATATATATATATATATATATATATATATATATATATATATATATATATATATATATATATATTCTATAATCTAACCTAACACTAAATGCGACAAAAAAAAGAATTTATTCAACTAGAAGCTGCCAAGAAAAAAAGTGGTTTTTCAAATATTCACAAAACATAGAAAGTGAAAATGTTTTTGTCCTCTTATAAAGGGAGTTATAAGTTTCAGATGCAACATAAGTGGAACACCTCCGGAAGAAATCAGACTTGAAACGAGGGACGTGCAGCGTGTCTCCTCGCCTCACGTTCACGTCATGCAGAGCTCCGCGACTGACCAACTTATCTCGTAAATAATCCGGTGTGCCAGTGAGAAGAATTTCATGCACAAAAACCAGAAGCTGAATTTTCCATGCATGGCTCATCCTATTCCATCCGAGTTGATGGATAGGCCCACTCACGTGATCAAATTTTCGGAGACTGAGCCCAAATCGACAAGTATTTTGCACCTTCTGAAAACGATTTTTACTCACAGAATCTAAAAACGGGTAGTACATGACGTAACAATAATAAAATGTTGACAGAATAAGAGTCTCACACAATTTGTCTTATCCTTTGCGACAAAAACTCCCTCGAGCCATAGAGAAGTTTCATTTTGAAACAAGATTTTAACAGTAATGCATTGAGATGCGATACGAAGGTGAGTTTCAGGTCGAAAATAACTCCAAGGTTTTTTCCCTCCTCAACTAATGGTATTGAACAACCATTCATTAATAAGTCAAAATTATCTTTGACAAATTCATATTGCTTCTTGAGAGAAAAAACCAAGGAAGCCGATTTGGAAGGATTAACTTTGAGACAATGAGCATCACAGTATAGCTGAAGTGAGTTTAAGTCTTCATTTATTTATGCATTAGCCATCTGAATATCCCTCCCTATTGATGTGTATCGATACTGAGAGTCGTCTGCGTAAGAATACATTGTACCATGCTTAACGTAATCGTAAATATCAGTTGTGTAAACAAGAAATAGGAGCGGTCCTTAAATGGACCCTTGAGGTACACTTGATTAAACTTCACAAGGAAAGAGATGCCATTTTTTGTAAAGACTCTCAGTTTTCTATTAGACAAATACGAAACAAATAACTTGACATCTAGATCACTAAGACCATAAAATCCAAACATTTAACTAAATCGTCCGTAACATTTAGTAAAGCTGATACGGTACCCAAGCCCTTTCTGAATCCCGACTGGGAGGCGAAAAGTTTGTTATAAGAAAAAATACTCTTCAATCTGAGAATGCACCGCCCTCTCAATTATTTTACTGCAAATAGGAAGTACACTTATAGGCCTCAAGTCCTCGATTGTAACAGGTTTTTTATTTTTTGGTATGGGACATATTAAAGACATTTTCCAGGCATAACATAAATAAATTGACAATATGCGTTAAATAAATCACTATAGTAGGAAAACAGAGTTTGATCATTTTAAGAGATATACCATCAACACCACATACAATGTTATTTTTATAATATTCGACCATATCGGAATCCGTTCGAACAGAGTTGAAAACTTCGTAAAATTTAACATTAATCTGATCCGGGTCTAATAAATGTTCAGGAATTTCAATAGAGCTCTGTCTGTTACAAACACTCATTTTTCGTAAATTAGACCAGAATTTTTTGGCGTCGTACCTACTCAATTGTTCCAAAAAACACTTTTTTTTTCTCTCCTTATACTAGCCTGTGCAAAGTTACGCATCTTTTTATAGATAAGCCATTTTTCATCAGTTCTATCGCGTTTAAAAGCCGCGTATGCACTTTCTCTCTGTCGAAGTATAATTTTCAGCGTGTCAGTAAGCCATGGAGCAAAAGGCTTCTTGACTCGTACAGTTCTTATTGGAGCATGTTTATCGAAAAGTGCAATAATCTGTACATTCAAAAATCTTATCTTGTTTTCAATATCCCGAATTGAAATAATATTGCGCCATGGTATATTCTCCAAATCAGAACGGAAAAATCTTCGTTGAAGAACTTAAAATCTCTATAGGAGTAAAACCTTGCAAAGGGCTTTCTGACAGAAATATTGATATGATCAAATGGAAGCGAGTGATCTGTTCTACCATGAACGTCAATAACACCACTTTGACAAACAAAATCTGACTTATTCACGAAAATAGGATCAAGTAGAGTGGAACCATCCTTAGTTATACGCGTTGGCTCCGTTATTAGTTGTTTGAAACCATACGCATCGAAGCACTTTGAAAGCGGATTAGGGGAAACAAGCTGATCAATATTCAAGTCACCGGTAATTATTACATTCTGAAAGAGTTTGTTTTTTCCTTCACCGAACCCTGAAAACAAACAATTTGAGGGTCCCATTTCCATAAGACAACTTCAATGCCTAATAAAATATAAAAAATTTCAACTGTACCATAGCATCGGAAATAGAACAAATTGAAGTGACAATCTAATCAGAAAATTTCAAAATTCACCACCACGCTTCAATTCATCATTTCCTCTTTGTTAGATTATCCCAATGTGATTATTATATTTTGACATGAGACGTTAATTCTTCTCTGTTTACAAGCAAAATAAAACTGCTATAAAAATATTTCAACACAAAACTCAATCGACTACATGAAAGCATCAAAAAATTAATAAGTCTTAAATGAAGTGACTCGTACACTTTGACCTAGATATTCATATCCCAATCTTCCCGCATCTCAGCCATTCTGCCTGGCTTAGGGGTATAATTCTCATGTCACTCGCAGGATCCTCCACTTCAAAGACAATTATACGGAAATGGAGAGATAGGCCTGATCGGGAGGTCGTGTCATCCCTTCCTCCGGATGCGCCTTGAATAAGAAATGCCCCCAGTTCTAGTGATAAGATAACTTAACTGATTGAAAGCATCACAGAAATGAATATATTCAAGATTGAAGGCGAAATACTTAAATGATTCACGATTTTATGATTTCACCTCAATAGATATATTGATAACTTGCTGAACCGACAAACAGTTATGCTGCCCAAATTTCAATAAATGTCCAGGATTTCCCCAATCTTCCAAGAATTCTTCAATAAAGTTTCTAATTAAGCTTATCAAAAAAAACGTGAGAAAAGTTAACAAAACGTCATACATATCATTAGTTACGATCCAAGATGCATCAAAATTTTCCGAAATAAAAAGAATAGCAAATGTGCTTCAAATACCGTTCACTTCATAAGGAAGTATGAGGGTTCTCCAATACAGAGTAATTTTTATCTATGGAGTTGAGTCCAGTAAAATGGAATCACAATATTCTTGGAGAACAAGTAAGTGAAAATACCACTTTGTTTCACAAATAGGAAACGTCTCTCTACTAACTTACTTTCTAAGTTGGCGTGGATTTTGAGAAAAAAGATAGTCTATAGCGCATCCGCCATATCATTAGCGACTATTCTGACTCCAGTGCACGTATTGAAACAAGCTACTACTGTTTGCAATTAGGGTTTCATCAAGTCGAGCAAATCGAAAAGCTTGATTTGGTTTGAAGTTCAAGGTCTTCAAAAATCAAATGTTTGAGTTGATTTTGCAACCCAAGAGCTTGACTTGACATCCAGCTTCTTTAAGCTGGTTGAAAGTTGATACTTGTAAGAGCATAAAGTTAAGTTCATTTTCTGATCGCTTGTTGCCGTACCCGTAGGTATTATCTCTAGTAATACAGAATTTTTTGATTGGCTACGACTCATTGGAATTTCAAAACGCAAGGGAATTTGGTTAATTTAAAGGCAAAAGGGAAAAACCAACCTGCAGTCATTTCTGAAATGTAGAGAATTTCTGTATCCAACAAAACAACAAAATATTGATGTCGCCTACTGTATACAGTAGATTTCAATATAATGAAGAATAGATTGAAATTAAATTATTTTTTCAGAGGTTTTTCGTATCATTCATTAAAATTCAATATTCCTCATGAAAAAATATAAAACACTGAAATAAATCGTCACCTAGCGGCCAGAAGTATAATAATCTATCGATGAAGGTTTATTATATTTGGCGATTTCTGGAGATCTTTTCGGAGAGTGAACCCCCGAGAATCGAGATTGAACGCTGATTCCCTGATAACAGAGTCGGGGGAGCCGAAACTCGCATTTAGAAAATATATACAGGGTGCTTCAACGAAAACTAAAGAGAGGCTATATCTACCAAGATATTCATTTCTAATCAAAACGCAAAAGCAGGTCAATTTTTGTTTCAAGGGGGACATATTTTGGGGTACAAACTTGCCTGAAATATCAACCCCCTAAGCGGCGGTTGCAATCCTTGAACATTTTGAATTTCAAAACTTGAACCTACTGCTGGGAGATTACTGGAAAAGTACAAGGTACAAGGAAGTAGAGAACATTAGTTAACCGATTCCAGGATGCCGTTAACAAAATTCGTGGATTTCAACTACTAAATGCCGTAGATTTGATGAGAAGGTGAAGTTTAGGTATTGAGAATTTGGGAGGACAATTCAAGCATCTCCTTTGAAACTGGCGTTGTTTTTTCATCAATTTTTATTTTCCATTCAATGATGCAACAGAGAAAAGCAATATAGTTTTGAAAAGCTGAATTTTTCATACAATTAGATCTCTATTGTATAACTATTGGAATGAGGTAGTCGAACTTTTGTTTATCTCTGAAGTTTCAGGATTGAAAATCTATCTTGAAATTGTGTTTGTAGTTTTCAACGTTCTGCAACATTTTCGAAAACGAAATTTCAAGAATGTGCCAGATTTCAGTTTTCGCTAATAAGTACTGAGTGTTCTCGAACTAGTTTTCACTATTCCACGGTTCTCGCAAGAATCGTGAACACATCTCTTTTGATATAAAGATCACCAACAGTTCAACCATGGCCCCTCTGTTTCAAATGAATAAGAAATTATATCATATCATTTTATACTTTCTGTCGCTCTATACTATGGAATTTCTTTCCCGATATCACAAAATCTTCCCAACAAAACTTTCTCTGTACCCGAAATATGATTATTTGGTCATATTCCGAAAAATCGATAATTCCAGAATATATCGAAACCAAAATATGATAACTGAAAATGGTTTTCACCAATAAGGTTTCTCTAAAATCGAGACCGAGAAAGGGGGGTCATTTTTTCTATCTGCAATGTTTCACATAGCTGCCTTGCAAAACCTTCAAATTTTGGAAACCCTATATATGCCTCAGCAATTGGGGAAAATTTTCTATTCATGCATTATGATATCTCTCTTCATATCGCACCTGCTTCGTCGAATTTTTTCAAAATTACATGGAATCAAATTTTTACCTTGTCGTGCTCAACCGTTTGAACATACTTGGGACATATTGCAACGAAGGGTTATACATATAAGTTGACATGATTTTCACAGGGCATGCTTTGAAATTGACTCGACACACAGTCACCAATAATTTTCCAAAGACTCCATTTGAAGCATGCAGGAGGATCAGTGCAGTAACAAATTGAAGAAGCGGGTATATTCTTCACTTAGATCATCTTAGAATTTATTTGATGGTAATTGCACTTTCAAGATAATTTCAAGCAAAATTGATATACTTTTAGCGAGAAATACCAAATAACCCTGAACCTAATGTGAGTGTTTTTCTTACTTATGGTATTATGATATTGAAAACTTTCAATATCTTCCTTGTGCAATTCACGTATTTCCTTCTTATAAATGACCAAACCATTTTTTAAGTTTCAGCAGCAAGTTTTGCATTTGAGTATCATCACAACATGATATACAGAAAATTAAGTATGAATGAAGTTCTAGAGTAGTGTTGGTAATAAAATAGCCGAAAGTTTCAAATCCCCAATGTTTTTATTTCTTATTGGAAATACATGAGTTACGCCAATGCTTTCCTGATCCATTATTGTGCGATTTTCCAAGCGAAACAATATAAATTATCGAAGAGCTTCAGCCAACAAGTCTACATTCAGTGAGACGCTTCTCTCGACGTTGCGACGCCAGACGTTGGACCGTCTCGAAATAAGTTGGAAATCGAAATGTTTCCTATTTTCTTTGCTGGCGTAATAATTCAGGTATCTCGACGGAATGCTTTCAAATCATTTCGAATTCTCCTACATTGAAATCATGAATTTGAGAGTAAAAAATTTGTGTACAAAGATGAAATGCATATCTTATTCATTCATCATTGAAATATTGCTTGACGGTAAGCCGACAACAGTTTCAGTCAGTTGATTATTAAATTATCTACTAGTTATTTATGCAACACAATTCTGTTTGATCATTCGTTGAATATTTAATGCATCACTATTAAGTTTATCAACTTGTCTCTGTTAATTGGAATTTTTTCGGCGGAGTAATTAATCATCTGAGACACGTATTAATAATTAACCAATCATTGTAAATAACTTGATGAAAAATAAACGACTAATCATGGTAGAAATCCAAATATACAGATAAACACAGGGTGTACTGTAGGGAGTTTTCGATAAAAATATCTAGGGAATGGATCAAATGAGATTTATAAAAATTTGCTTATGTGAGTTTTTTGCTGAAAATAGCCTTCAACTCTCTTATTTCACTTGTAACCCCTATTTATTATTCCTTATTATGGCTCCTCATTGAATTTTGAGTCATTGTCGTGAAGCGTACTCATAGTCTAAATATAACCATTTTCGTGTATTTAATTAATTTAGGAAAATTACAGGCAAATGAAAGTAATAAGACGCCCATCTAAAAACTTCGATATTACCTTATCATGTTAACAAAATATCTCAACTTAATTTTGGAAATCAATTTTTCGAAATAATTGAACCAACTCCGTTAATGAGGGATATTTTATTGGTGCCTGAATAAAAATCGTTAATGTGTTCATACAAATAGGACACTCTTTCACAATCCAAATATCTTTCTGATCGACACATTTTTGATTTAGCTAAAACTTTTTGTACTTGTCCTATACGACAAAAAAAATATGCCTATTCGAGGTTTTTTTTATTCTTGTTTTTTGGAGGATAGAAAGGATTAAAAATTTAAGAATTTGGTGATTTTTGGCTTATAGTATATATTTTTTGGAAGTTCCTAACTGTGGTTCTATTTGAGCTACAGATTTTATGTGGGAGACTTGAATAATATTACTTGATACCATTTTTTAGTGATATTGATTCCTGTTAAAGTCAGTTATAGATAAGGGAATGAAAGATGCTCTAGAATCATTGAATTATAAACTGCTGATTTACATGTAATGTTGTTAAAAGAATCCATTGGGATTGTTGAGTCTAAAATGAGTTACTTCAACTGCTACATAATTTCGAATTCGATTTTTTAGAATACAAGATCCAAGTGCAAGTTAGCGAAACATCAGGTAAAAATACTATCTTTTCAAAAAACTCACATCAATAAAGGAAAGGAACATAAGCAAATGTTCAATCCCCTCAAATATAGAAAAGCCAAATATTCACTTCTACGCAAAATTCATTAACCTTTCTACAAATCAGTTCAACAGAGATCAAATCGCCCTGCTGAATGAAGGACCTAAATTCATCCCTTATGATGAAAATGTCAGACAAAATAAGAAATAAATTGGAGTTCGAGCTGAACTAAACATCTAAAGAAACAAAAACATGACAAATAATCGAAATCTTCACCAACACAAAATCATTAAAAAATCCAACATAACACTCACTGAAGAGTAAAGCAATAAAATCTATTTCAACCAAATTTTACAATGAAGATTTAATTCTTACGAAAACTGATAGACGGTGTGTGCCTCAACAAAAACAAATACCAAGAAAAAAGACATCATCGAAACTTTGGATGCAATAGAAATCTCAAGAGAACACACAAAACATTCATGAAAGAAATCCATTAAGAATTCAAATATTCGAATAATCTAACACATTCAGAATGGAACAAGAAGAAGCTCATTCCAATGAACCTTAAAGCTCCAAAAATATATGGTTTAATCAAACTATACAAAGAGGACAACCACGCCAGGCCAGTTGTATCCCACATAAACAAACCTGTAGGTAAATTAGAAAGCTGCTTAAACCACAAATTCATGGAACTCACCTACTTTCATTAAAAATGCACTATTTTAAATTCTGTAGACCTGATACATGGGTGAACGAAGACGAAACACCAGATGATGTTTTGATAACAGATGAAGAGCTGAGAAAAAGAATACAAAAGCTAAAAAACAGGAAAGCCGCGGGAACAGACAACATCCCGAACGAATTGCTAGAATATGGGGGAAGGAAACTCATCGAGAAGCTGCTAACTCTTTTCAATAAAATTTTAAACACATCACAGATTCCTGAAGAATGGCGCAGCAGCATCACTATTCCTATCTTCAAAAAGGGGCAAAAGACATCACCTGAAAACTACAGGGCTATAACTCTGCTAAGTACGTCCATGAAACTGCTCACTGGCATCCTAAAAGACAAATTGGAATCCCGTATCGAGAATAGAGAGGAACAGTTTGGATCTCGAGCAAATAGATCAACAACGGACGCTCTCTTCATAATGAAACAACTGAAGGAGAAATCAATAAAGTTCAACAAGCCTGCTTACATCTGCTTTATAGACTTAACAAAGGCATTCGACAAAGTGCGCTTGACAGACATCCTACAAATTCTAATAAAAAGACAGTCCCCGTCCCAAATCACCAAACTAATTAAAAACTTAAACACCGGAAATGTGACAAAGATCAAGTCAGGCGAACATAACATAACATAAAAACATCAGGCGGAATTAGACAGGGTGACAGCCTGAGCCCTTTCCTTTTCAACCTCTTGATGAATGAAATAATACAACAAGTCACATCCTTAGATTTGGGATACAGAATGGGCCACTTTAAAATATCTGTGGTCTGCTATGCTGACGACGCACCTACTATAGCAGAAACGGATAACGATCTTCAGAGACAGCTTTTTAAATTCTATCAAGTCAGCCAACAACTCAACATGGTAATTTCAATATCAAAAACCAAAGCCATGACATTCTCCAGAGAACCTGTCAGGTGTAAAGTGGTTGTGGAAGACAAGTCAATCGAGCAAGTCAATGTCTTTAAATATCTAGGCATAGACATCTGCAACTACTACGATCCGGCGAAGGAAGTAAGAAGTCTCATAAATAAAGCATCAGCTCTGTCCGGGTGTCTTAGAGATGTGATATGGTCAAACCAGCACGTGGGAACAGATAGCAAGGTGAAGATCTATAAGACTTGCATCAGACCTATCATGATTTACGGCATAGAAGCACGCGAAGACACAAACAAAACTAAAAGTATGCTACGCGCGGCCGAAATGAAAACCCTAAGAACTATCCTCGGAAAGACCAGACTGGACAGGATAAGAAACACTGACATACGAGCTCAATGCGGCATAGTGGACATAGTCAGATGGGGCAGACAAAGACGAAGAGAATGGTATACGCACGTGCGAAGAATGCACGAAAACAGATTACCGCGCATAATGATGGTGAGCAAGCCACATGGAAAGCGCCCACCAGGAAGACCCCCAAAAAGGTGGCAGGAAAGCTGGCAGTCCACCTCGCAAGAAACCATCCAGAGACGGCTTCGGCAAGCAACAGACCAATAGGTCTATTTAAAAGAATAAGAAGAAGAAGAAGAAGACCTGTTAGATAAACCTCCGACACTTTGAATTTGATTTTAAATTTGTTCAATTCGATATGCACCCAAACATTCTAACAGCTGAATCTCCGATTCTTATAAAAGAAATCTTTAATCACAATAACATTGCACATCATAGATGAATTCTGTGGTCTTTTAGATACCTATTCATCACAGAATTATCTCCAATTTCAAAATTATTCGAACAAAACTCAGGACTCCCCCCTCAGCCTCTTATAGCCGGTATTTTTATAAACAATCTTGAAAAATCTATATTGAATAATGAATACAAAAACATATTACAACGAAACGAAAACTAAACAGAGGCTATATCTACCAAGATATTCATTTCTGATCAAAACGCAAAAACAGGTCAATTTTTGTTTCAAGGGGGACATCTTTTGGAGTACAGAACTTGCCTGAAATATCAACCCCCTAAGCGGGGGTTTGTCTACATCCTCTTGGACGAATTTCCATTTTTGATTGAAAACTGTAGAAGATACAGAGTGAGCTACTGAAAAATAGAGGAGACTATCTATCGCCCTGAGCTATTTCAGTATTAGTGCAAAAAAATGGAACAGATTCATTCCAGATCAAAAGCTGTCATCTTTGACTAATACTCCAATAGTCTTGGGGCAATAGTCTTCTCTATTTTTCAGTAGCACTCTCTGTATCTTCTACAGTTTTCAATCAAAAATGAAAATTTTTTCACGGGAATGCACGCAAAGATAATACCTTTCTTTCGAGATATCACTCGACCCATCTACCCTCTTTCAAATTTTCAAGGGTTGTCACCCCTGCTCCAGGGGATGAAATTCGAGATGAGGATGGTACTTGATGACGACTGCTATTTATCAGCATGGATCTATTCCATTTTACCTCACTGAAACTTGAATAGTCTCAGGGAAATAGTCTTCCTATCTTTCAGTTGCTCACCATGTATCTTTTACAGTTTTCAATTAAAAATGGAAATTCATTCAAGGCAATGTAGACAAAGATACCACATTTCTTTTGAGTCATCACTCGACCCATCTTCCCTATTCAAAATGTTCAAGGATTGCAACCCCCGCTTAGGGGGTTGATATTTCAGGCAAGTATTGTACCCCAAAAGATGTCCCCTTGAAACAAAAATTGACAATAATCTTGTGGGTTTTCAAGGCTCACACAGGCCAATAGATCAGTTATTACATTTTCTAAATAAATTGCATAGTAAAATAACCTTCCTTGACATAACCATCACTAAACTCCATAATAATCTCACCTACAACATATATAGAAAAGAAATATTCACGGACTCAACAATCTCAATGGATTCTTTTAACCACACTTTACACAATTAGCAGCTTACAATTCATGAGTTTTTCGCACTCTCCTATCATTTACTGACATGAATACGGAAATCGATATTATTAAGACAATTTCATGAAATATTAATATTCCAGTCTCTCATAAACAGTATTATTGAATGCAAAGAACCAAGATTTTTCAATGACAATATTCTATCATAGAAAAAGCAGAAGAAAGATACGCCTGTCTAACTTACATTGCTCTAGTAATATCAACGAATATCTTTTGCAAATTTAATTCAACAACCTCCTTTTCCCATGATACCAACATCAGTATCCAATGCCAAACAAAAAACTAATAAATTCAAAGTTTAAAATGTTACATTAAACGATTATTTTGACCTTCAAATTATGGAATTTTTTTATTTTAATCAAAACGTGTTGTTCCATTTTTTTTCAAGTATGATTCTTTGAAATTTTGTTTTCTTTTATTTTTCTCTTGAGAAATTTGATCTTAGGACTAGGCTGGCTTATCATGCCTGGGTTAGGGACGGGCTCAGGCATTCGAGGTGTGATTTCATGCAAATTTTCTATAGAACACTCAGGATATGGAAGTCTTTTCCAACTGGATGGAAAATCAGCTTGCTCGAGAGATGGTACTGAAATAAACAAAAATGATTAAAGTACCGACTTTGTTTTCAAAATTTATGACATCAACATTACTTCCAAAGGAAGTAGTAGCATCATCAAATTAATTTGTTAAAGGATTAATATGATCCCCTAAAATTGCCAAATTATGGTCATCCAATTTGGAACTAATGACTAAAACATTCTAAAGCTCTCTGTTATCTATACCAGCAGCCACTTTTGTAAGCAGATATCTTTATTTCTGTCGAAAGAAATTAAGAGTTTAGGTAGAGAAATTGGACAATTTCAATTCAGTTTTACGTGTTCCTCAGCAACATATTTTCTTATTCTCCTTCTCAAATTTGCAGAAGGCATACAAGAAGACACCAAATAACAAACAACCGTTTCATCCTTTTAACCTCCGATTTTCCATCTTCCAATGCATATTAGAATTTGAGGTTATGAAACGACATATATATGACATTGACATTGTGTACCCATATATTACTACCAACCCACTTTGGTAAACGAAAATTCACTAAAGTTCCATGTCAACTATTTGTAAACTTCATGTTAGCTAACTTTTGCTTATTGCTAGAGTTGACTCCTTGTCAACTAACATAGAACTTGGCTCTTTATACAACCGGGCCAAAATATCGCAACATCTTTGCCATAATTGTCTGTATGCCTTCTCACTCTTACAAATTTAATTCACATTATAGCAATCTCCCTAAAAATATTAAAATACTTTTCAAGAACATAGAATTACATCAACTCCAAATATAAATTGCTTCCAACGTTTCCTGATACGAAACAAGCCAGACATTCTCAGTTTCAAAGAAATCGCTTTCTTCTTCCGAATGGCAACAGTGATCACATTAATCGTAAAAAAAAGACGGCGCCTTAAAACAGACGCCAGGCGTCCATATACCCGTCCAAAACGGCGGTTTTTCGCAAACGACACCGATTTGAGCGTCGAGACGCCCCACGGAGCGTCGTACTCGTTTTTCATAAGATTTCTTTTACGGGCATAACAGAGCACAGTCGGCGCTCCGGACCAGCTAGCGTCGAAATTTAATTTCGAAAGTTATCATATTTGCCGCTGCCGGTCTCGGGTTTAACAATTCCCTACGCTTGAACGGGAATTATTTTTAATCCAGCACCTGATTTGAATTCAATTGGAAAGATGGATTTTTAGCTGGTCTGCCATCTGAGTCAATTGATTACGTCATTACGACATTAGATGATTTTTTTATGGAAACAATAAAAGCCCATACTTTAAAACACGTTCTAACGGAAGATTATATACAGAGGAGTGAATTTTTTATTCAAGCAGATAAATGTTATTTCACTAAGTAGTTAAGCAATTGAAGAAAATATACTAGGCTTGCGTTTCACAAAATATTATTTATAGAATATATTTTTGACATATTTTTCGGGTGTCATTCCATTCTCAGACATTAAGAGGGAATCAAAATATTACAATGCCCTCAAAACCTAAGAAAGGGATGAGAGAAGTGGAAGCAAACATAAATCAGGCTGGTCGTTAATTATTGATAGATTAAGTTTGTGAGCTGATGAAATCTACGAATTCTAATGAATCTTATCGCTTGCTTTTACTACCTGGATGTTGAATTTGGGTTTTTTGTGAATCTATGAAACAATTTTCGTTTATACATTGTTCTGCAAAACCAGTTCGTAGTTAATTATGAATTTTTGTTTTTTTATTCTGGTCTACTCTAATATTAATGGAACAACCAGTTTGAGTTATAAAAAATAGAAGAACCGTCACAGCATAATTTATCTACACCGCTTTTTCATCAGCATCAGATTGATCTTTGTTATTGTTATTTATATTTCTTATTCATATTATTATCATATAAATGTATGCATATATATATATATATATATATATATATATATATATATATATATATATATATATATATATATATATATATATATATATATATATATATATATATATATATATATATATATATATATATATATATAAACACCTCAAAAAGTCTAGGGAACACTTCTGAATATCGATATTTCGTATCCAGAACGATGAATATGGATGATTTTTTAAGAAATGAACACCTGCATCAATTTCTCACAAAATTATGAAGAGTGCCGCAACAGATTTCAGTTTTTTTCTAACTAAAATGCAGCAGATGCGATGCTGTTTCATAATCATTTCATGTATTCAGTGTTTGAAATCAGTTAATTGGCACTTTGTCTCTGTTGTAAGCACAAATAAAAGATTCAAGTTTTGTGATTCGACGATGGAAAGACGACATTTGACTAGAGAAGAGATGTTACAAGCCGTTGGCATGCTCCAAGCTGGGAGCTCACAACAGGAAGTTTCAGGGTTCTGGTAAGTAGCCCAAGTGTCATAAACCGTTTATGGTCGCGTTTCAATGAAACAGGTAGCGTAGAAGAACGCCATACAGGTCGTTTCAGGATTACTACAGTCGCCCAAGACCGATTTTTGGTTTTACAAGCCAGAAGAGATCGTACTGCCACAGCATCTCAATTAGCTCAAGAGCTATCACGAGTTCATAATGTACAAATTTCCGACCAAACTGTGAGAAATCGACTACACAGAGGTCAACTCCACTCCAGACGTCCTTTAAGAGTTCCACAACTGACCCATGGAAATCGCGCTGCTCGTTTAGCTTGGTGCCAAGAACACGTAAACTGGGATCAAGAGAGGTGGGCCACAGTTCTCTTCAGTGATGAATCTAGATTAAGTTATTATCCCGATTCGGGAAGAATTCGAATATGGAGGGAATCTGAAAAGCAAAACCGTCTCCAGCATGCTCGAGAAGTTGTTAGACAGGGAGGCGGATCAGTGATGTTTTGGGGAGGTATACGCCTTGGTGGAAGAACTGACCTCGTTTTTATACAGAACAACCTTACGGGAAATTTTTACGTAAATGTGATAGTTTTACCTGTAGTGGTACCGTATCTCCAAACAATGGGTCAAAATCCACTCTTCCAACAAGATAATGCCCCTCCTCATCGTGCGTGCAAGAGTTGTCTTGAACGTTCTTGAAGAGAATGATATCGATCTTCTACCGTGGCCATCCTGCTCCCCTGTTCTGAATCCCATCGAGCATGTGTGGGACACCCTAAAAAGAAATCTCCTGCGTCAAAACGTCTTCCATCATGAACAGGAGCTTCGATTAGCTTGGAATGACTTAGGCCAAAATGTAATAGACAATTTAATATTGAGCATACCGCGACGATGCCAAAGCTTTTATCATATGGCCTCACGGTGAGGAATCCCTAATCGCGTTCACAGCTCACCTGAATTCAATCCATGCGAACATAACATTCACAATTGAAAAAGAATCAAACAGACAGTTGCCATATCTGGATCTCCTCTTAAAAAAGTCACAAAGCGGACATTTACAATTCTCAGTATACAGAAAATCAACCCACACAAATAGATACTTACATGCCTCGTCACACCATCATCCAGCTCAATTAAAATCAGTGGTCAAAACGCTCATAAGCCGATCGGTAGCACTCACAGATGACAACCACAAAGGAGAAGAGTTGTCTACAATAACCAACGCTCTTGAAAATAATGGATACAACAAAAACACAATAAAAGCAGCTATAAGAGACACTCTCACTGGGCAAAACACGATATGCACAAAAGAACACAACTGTTTTACTATATATCAAAGGACTAATAGATAAATAGGAAGAACATTGAGGAAATCAAGGAGTTTACTGAATACCATGCGGAGATTGTGACGAGATATACATCGGCCAAAGTAATAGACGTATAAAAGAAAGAATAGAGGAACATACGAGATCACTAAAAAATAAATCCATCTCATCCGCCATTTATCTACATAAGTAACATACAGGTCATACAATAGATTTCGATAACTCAAAACAAATCAGCACCACACAACAACTTGAGTAACGTCTCATCAGAGAAGCAGTGGATATTGAAAAAAGGTGGAACAATGAACAAAGGAGACGAAACCCTCAACCTATCAAAGGCTTGGAAAGTTATTTCATCACCTAGGAAACCGGCATCATTAACAGATAATAATGAAAGCATCCCCACCACCAGGTCCACCGACGAGGACATAAAAGTAGAACAACCGACAAACCGCTATCAGTTACGCTCGAGACATCGTCTACCGAACGCCTGAAAATGACAAGGGACAACTTGTCGAAACGTCGCCACAATCAAAATGGACCACGGAATAAAACCCGTAACACATCAAGCTTAATATACTTGAATATTTATTGAATCTCCTTCAGAATATGCTCCATTCTAAGCGATACACATGTTCCAACGTTTTATCCAATCATCAAAAAATTTTTATAGGCGCTTTCAGGGATGGCCATTAGCTCCTTCTGCGAATTTTCTTTTATGACGTCTATGAAATCAAATCTGGTTCCCCGGAGAGGCAATTTAAGTCCGGAGAAAATAAAAAGTCGCAAGGAGCTAGATCAGGCGAATAAGCGGCTGCTAGATGGTATTTATCGAGTTTTTGTTCTTAAAGTCGTTATTAACCTTGGCTCGATGAGATGGTGAGTTATTGTCATGCAAAATCCACGAACTGTTTTGCCACAAATCCGGCCGTTTACGGCGAATATTTTCACGCAAACGCCTCAAAACGATTAAATGGCAGTCCTTATTGACCATTTCACATTGAGGAACGAATTCATGATGAACCACACCACGAATATCGAAGAGGACAATCAGCATCGCCTTGATTTTCGAACGACTTTAGTGAGGTTTTTCCCACCCATTCCGACGATTGTTGGCTCTTTAGTGTGTCGTTTTCATAGACCCATGTCTCGTCACCTGTTATCATCTGTCCCATGAACGTGGAAGCAGAATTCGCACGATCCAGCATGTCACCAGCATCCAGTACTGTTTTTGAAGAAAATTCCGCTCTATCAGAACGAGACGAGCGGCGACGCGACGCATGCTCAATTGGTTCACCAAAATCAAACGAGCGGTTTCACGAGAGATGTTGAGATTACGAGCTATCTCTCTAACACTGGCATGATGATTTTCGAGAACCATTTCCTTGATTTTTTGGACGTTATCGTCGGTTGAAAAAGTTGAAGGTCGCCCGGAACGAGGCAAATCTTCGACGATCTTCTGACCGTCTTTAAAGGCTTTGTACCACTCGACCACTTGGGTTTTCGATAAAACAGTGTCTCCATAAGCCTTTTCCAGTATTCGCAACGATTCAGTACACGGAACTTCATTCTAAATACAAAATTTGGGATAAACTCTTTGTTCAATATTTTTCCATTGTAAAATCTGCAGAGTACCATTGAGGTCGACTGGTTTCAACAGCTGTCGTAAACAAACTAGTTCACAGATCGCGCTCATGTTTGACATAGTAATTAAGAATAGTCCTACCAACATACAGAAACTTAAAATACTCAAAAATACTCAAGGCGGGCAATTTAAATGAGAATTGTTTTCTGTTGATGGCCCTGTGCCGAAACGTGTAAAAACACTCTGCAAATTATAAGTTTTTAACCTAAATAACTTAGATAAAATTGTCAGCTAATTATATTACATTTATATATACAAATAAATAAAATATGAAATGAGATTCTGAGCAGTATAATCTAAAGAAAACCTATGACTCTACCTTATTATTTTTCGGAAAGAAACCTACGAAGAATATTACAAGATTTGATGACTGTTATTTTCTGTAACTGTTCAACAAAATTTTTCTTCAGACCTAAAATCTCAATATTTTTGTGAAAATTCCAAGGAATACCATCTGTCGTAGAAATAATAATCGGTAGAATGAATATTTTTTCATTTTCCACATTTTTCTGATCTCGTCGGCAAGCATCATATATTCAGAAATTTTTCATTGTATTTATTTTGTATATTATGTGTCGGGTACAGCAATATCAATTATATATGTTATTCGACTCTGTTTATCAGTGAGAATGAAATCTTGCCTATTGTGTTTTACAGCTCTGTTGCATAGAATTGTTTCATCAAAATAGAGTTTATATTTCTCGTTTTCACAAATAATCTCAAGTTCATATTTGTAACATTTGTTTTTTGGGAATGAGGTCATGTTTAATTCCTAGATTAAAATGAATAATATTAGCGACGGCATTATATCTTTCTAAATAATCTGTTGAGGTAAGGACTGAGCAAGATGATAATACATGAAAAACTGTTTCTGAAGAACAAAAACATCTACAGCAAGAATCATCCATATCTTGCTTGATGATGTATTTTCTATAATTTCTCGTGAAAACAACCTGATCCTGGATCGCAATTGCCAAGCCTTCTGTTTTAGCGAACAATTCTCTAGATACTAACCATCTATTTGATGCGATTTCATCAATATAATCATTCTTCAATTCTTTAGGGTGCTTTCCGTGTAATTTTTTTTGCATCCAACTTTCTCTTTTAGTATTATTATCAAATATATCCAAATCTACCTTCTGCATTGTCAAGTTCAAAGGTGTAAGATTATAATCTGAAGCAACAACAATAATATATAATTTAGAGGTTCTCTGTTTATCAGGAAAATGGGAACGTAGATGAAAAATTTGTTTACTATGAAGATCGTTCAAATCAGTTAATCCACGACCTCCAAGATGTCTAGGTAGTGTAACTCTTTGAATAGCTGTTTTTGGGTGGTGCTTATGATATTTACAAAGCATTTTCCTCGTTTGAGATTGTAATTCATTCAGATTCCAAGAGAAGATGTAAGAATAGGGACTGCATAGGAGTTGATAGCTCTGAAAAGTTTTTTTAATAGTTAAATGACTCTTGATGATAATTCCAAGTCTGTTGTGTCTGTTGTAATATAAACTTCTAATATTTTCTTTAGCGCTGCTATGGTTAATTTTCTTCTCTTGAACAAATCCAAGATATTTATATGTATCTCCTCGATGCATTGGCTCGATTACGATATTGAAAATCTTTATATAATCAGAGGTGATCTTTCCCTTTTCAGTAGAAAGATTTTTACATTTTGGAAGCACAAATTTCATATGAATATCATTAGAATAGAAATATAATGGATTTGCTGATCAAGCAAGGTTTTCCTAGCAGTAGCCAAAACATGAATGTCTAACGAGTTTTCGCTAATTTCCAAGTTTGAGACAGATGAAAAAACCACTAGCTGGAATACTGAAAATCTTGCTGCTGAAAATCGTTGGGTGGAATTATTCCATCGCTTCCGTGTCAACAATCCATAATTATTAAGTATATTATGTGTCTGCCTGGAAGATAAATGTAAATAAATCATGTATCTAAAAACAAGACCTGATATTCTAAAACTAATATTATTATAATAAGTAGATAAATCCTTTTATCTCCCCATTCATTCACACAATAAAATCTATTGAAATCATCTCACATATTCAGTATTTTTTTGTTTATTTCTCAAATACACTCTGTGTGGTTAATTATCCTCCATGCGTTTCACAAATTCTCAATTAAAGCAAAACCGGCAGATATTAGTTGGTTGAACCCTCCAGCTTATGTATTTTCACCAACGGAAAATCCCGCTTTCCCAACTAATTGCGTGTTGCCATTCCCCCACCCCTCCTCTCTAGACTCATTTACAGAACTTCCAATTTTCATTTCGACCATCAAAACTTCACTTTTTATCCCGGCTTTCGCTCAGCTATTATCTAGTCAAATAAACTTTCTTATCCGCATATCTAGTTGTTCTGTGAAAATTTCGAACCCCGCGGAACTTGTAATTTGGAATTTAAACTCAATAAGGACTTCATCAAAGTTGCAGCAGTTTTTGAATTGTTGATGAAGTTGGCTGGGAGTTCTGAATCGAGTTTGGACAAATGTGTCCGATATTGACTCCGTTTTACTTTATGGAAATAACTGCGGAACGAATAAATTCTTTCAGATGATTGTCTTGCGAGAAAATGAGTTTAAGTTGTTGAAGATTTATAAGTTTCCAAGCGATACCTCTAGAAGGAAAATAAAGCAAATTATATTTGTTTTCTCAGAGAGCATACAAAATGTTTAGGCGGAAAAAGTCATCCTCTTTCTCGCGAAATAAATGAAGTGTTTCAGTGAAAAATTAATCTCTCAGACACATTTTTTGAAAAGTTCACATAGGCACCATCAAGAATGATACACATACTCGACCGCTACTCTAACTTTTTCTAACCTTGTGTGTAGAACGAATTGTCTTTGCTTTCAAAAAGACTTCAAATTCGGCAATCACTTTATTTGAAAATTGTTTTCATCGCTATATAACGTATTGCATTGGCTTGTTAAAAACGACGCTGGTCAGACCCTACGCATTACATAGACGAAATTCCGCTCAGATTGGAATGTCTGGATGTTCAAACATCTTTGTTCAGAGCTTTACATTTTGAAGATATAGTCGATTCCGTTAACATATTTTTTTCATAATAAAAATTCATTGAATATGGAAATTATCAAAAAATCAGGAAAGATCCTACAAATAAATTTCAATTCATTATTAAACACGCCTTGGAAAAAGCCAAATCTTCAATATCCAACAATCAACAGACATTCTTTGTCTCATCGATCTCCATAAAAGAGGCAATCCCATCAGATCAGTTTTCTTATATGTTACAGTCCCAGCAGCCAAACTTTTAAGTGAACATGAACATCATTGAATATTCATGTAATTTCAATCCAAAGTTGTCAATTATGAATTCTTTAGATCTAATAGAGAAAATTCTTCATACTTTACTACCATGTAATGCTAAAAAAATTCATAATAATAATTGACTTTATTGAACAATTTATGAGGACAAGGAAGATACCATAATAATGTCGAAATACTACACTTATTGGTTCAGACATGTGGATGACATGAACTGTTGTCTTTCAGGTACAATAGACAATAGTATCTTCATAAACTACATTCACTCAATATAAAGTTCACTTACATTTTGGATTTAACTCTAACCAAAATTGACCACAGACATGATTTGTGTATATTCCATAAACCGTCTCATAGAGTCAATATGAAATAGCTTATTGCAACTGTATGTGATAAAGAAAATATATATAACCACAATAGTGGTTATAATTCTAATACGATTGAAAGTATGCTTTCTCGTAAACAATTTCAACATTTAAGCATGATGTTTTTCTTAGTGCTAAATTATTAATATATTATTTTAGGTTATTATTGGTAAACTGTCTAAATTTAAAGTCATTGTTCTTATCTCATAATTTGAATATGTTTTTAGAACGGATAATTCTTTAGGTAGATATATTTAAAACTGTAAATATAAAATCCATAAAGGTAACAAATCAAGTGTTTATAAACTATCTTGTGGAAGTTGTGATAAAATTTATACCGGTAGTGCTTTTTGAAATAAGAAAAAATAGTGCTAACAAAACATAAAGGCTTTTTGAAAAACAAAAATCAGAGTCCCACTATGCAAATCGTCTACTAGAAAAAAACATAATTTTATTAACAATTTCGATATTTTACAAAATGAAAATGATAGATTGAAACTGAACTTATAGAAAGCATTGAAAATTAGTGAACAGGAAAATTGCGAAATTTATAATTACACCTGAATTCGTTACCATTACTGAATATTTTCAGTTCTCAAAAGAAGCAACACTGCTTGGATTTTTCTTCTGTTGAGCTATTGAGTACCCGCTTTCACCTATGTACTATACAGGGTGTTACATAATAGTATGTCACAACTTGAGAGGATAAATCTACGTGCAATTTTAAGAAAAGAGTTCATATAAAGATACGTCTGCAAAAGCTTCGTTACGGAGCTACAGGGTGTTGAAATTTCCGGAAAAAATTGTTTTTTTCTTCAAAACTCCTGCAGTTTTTTGAGATACTCAGCCCAAATTTGGAATGCAAGCTATTTTTTACAGCCTCCATCTTTACACGTCCTAAATTTTAACTAGAATCTACAAGGTTTTCTTTTCCC
The DNA here is from genome assembly GCA_013387265.2 of Cryptolaemus montrouzieri. Lineage (NCBI taxonomy): Eukaryota > Metazoa > Arthropoda > Insecta > Coleoptera > Coccinellidae > Cryptolaemus > Cryptolaemus montrouzieri. The sequence continues at coordinate 66,194,236 of JABFTP020000001.1, read as the reverse complement.
TTTCAAACTTTTTTGCAGTACGCCACTGATCAGTGTACAATCAATTTTTGTCTTCTTCGTTCATTTTAAAAACTTTTTTGACACTTGTAATTTTTTCGTAAGTCCAATCCTTCTCGAGCAAATAAATATTGAAAGATTGTATGCATTCGCTAAATTGAAAGCACTTATAATTAAAAAAAATGACTAGTAGGCTTTGATTTTTTTCATTTATTCATTGAGTTGCTGAAGTTGAAACATTGTCTGCTCGAATTGTTTATTGAATTAACGATTAGTTTTAAGACTTTTGAAGTTATTGCTGTAAGAAAAAATGGCCGAATTAGCTGATATCCATTACATGTACAGTCTGGCTGACGGAAACACAACAGAAGCAAGGCGATTATATCAGGTGTGCTTGCCAAATCGAGTAACAGCAGACAGGCGAACATTTTCAAATATCCACAGAAGGTTGAGGGAAACTGATACTTTTACTGCAAATAATCATTTAAAAGGTGCAACTCCAACTATAAGAACTCCAGATATTGAGGTAGCAGTTTTGAATTGCATTGATTTGAATTCTCATGTGGGTACAAGAAAAATTGGAAATCAGTTGAATATTTCACATGTTCTAGTTTGAAGGATTCTCCACGACCCGTTTCATATTCAACGCGTCCAAACTCTACTTCCTCGAGATTTTCCTTCAAGACTGAATTTCTGCCGATGGTTCTTAGATAAAATTAGAAGAAATGCTCATTTTGATAGTGAACTAATTTTCACAGACGAATCTAACTTTAAGAGAACTGCTATCACAAAATTTCACAATAATCATCATTATTGTGCTGAGGAAAACCCCCATTTGATTGAAGAATCTCATCATCAAGAATAATTCTTACTGCATGTCGGGGTCGGAATAATTGTAAATTATCTGATTGGGCCATTTTTTTTGCCCAACAGACTAAACGGTCCTGCTTATCGACAATTTCTTGAGGAGGAGTTACCTTTATTGCTCCAGGATGTGCCACTTTTGGTTTGAAACATAATTTGGTTTATGCATGACGGGGCACCAGCACATTTTAGTAGAGAAGCTAGGAATTCTTGAATAATACATTCAACAACCGATGGATAGGTCGGGGTGTGCCAGAACCATGGCCTCCTAGGTCCCCCGACTTAAATAGTTCAGACTTTTTCTTATGGGGATATCTCAAAAGTTTAGTTCATACCACTCCAGTGAACACTGTAGAATAATGGAGAAATCGAATAATAATCTCTTGTGACAAGATGAGAAATACCCCAGTGCGTGATAATATGCGAAGAAGGACAGATGCCTGTATCTTGCAGGTAGAGGACACTTCCAGCAATTTATTTAGTTTTTAATTGTTCTCTTTTTTTTAGTTTGATATTGAATAACTATAAGTTGAGTCTCAGAAGACCAGCTATCAAAATAAAAGCAAATTTTGGGCCTACCTATCGGGTATTTCTATTACTTTTTTTCATTCAGTGAATAACAAGCAATTCAAATTCAATAACTTTCCACTAGAAAACGGTTGGAGATACGAAAAAATCACAGGTGTCAAAGAAGTTTCTAAATTGAAGGAAGATGACGAAAAATGATTGTACGCTTATCAGTGGCGTACTGCAAAAAATTTCAAGACGGCAAAAGGAGACATGGCCTCGGAAAAGAAAATACCTTGTGAATTTCAGTTAAAATCTAGGACGTATAATGATGGAGGCTGTGAAAAATAGTTTGCATTCCAAATTTGGGCTGAATATCTTAAAAACTGCAAGAGTTTTGAAGAAAAATTTTTTTTTCCGGAAATTTCAACACCCTGTAACTCCGTAACGAAGCTTTTGAGGACCTATATTTATATAAACTTGTTTTCTTAGAATTTAACGTATATTTACCCCCTCAAGTTGTGACATACTATCATGTAACACCCTGTATAAGACACATCATAATTTCAAATGTACTACTGATCTGAAGAAGCAGTGTGGTGAAACGTGTCATAAGTCAATATAGTAAATATTTGAACATCATTGTTTTATTTAATTACAAAAATGTACATCACTTTCATCAAGTAACGTACTCCTCAATGAAATTTTCCGTTTTTCATTGTCCATTTCAGTAACGCATTATTTCATTCATATTTTTCCTCTTTGCAGCTATTTTCTGTCCATTTCAATAACGCATTCATATTAAATTTCAGGAATCCAGTTTCGCTTTGTTTTCGGAATTTTCAACTTAATCTAACCTCATTCCATTTAATGCCAGCATACAACAACGTTAATTAATTCCGCGGAACTAAAACATTTCAGTTTGACATAATAACATAATAGTAAAAATATATCTTTCTTATTGATTCATTCCAGAGTTGAAACATTTAATGAATTGTCTCGCTTTTCGTTCCTGCAATTGATTTATCCTGAATAATTTGTATGAATCAATAAAGGCGTGTTTTTTCTTTGGAATATGATTCTCATGAATTATTTTAGATTCTTTGTTTGAGATTAACTTTTACAGACTAACTTTCAATTGAAACCTATTGAGACTGACTGTTTAAGTTAATTTATGTAGATCTGAGTCCATTTAAAACGACATCCCTGAATCATACCATCTGTCGTAAATATAGGGGAATACTGAGGAAAATGAGAACTTTTCAATGATGTATCACGTGCGATCAGGCGAAAATACAAAATTTTTCTCTTTTAACGTTTGTAATTAAACATAAAGACTATCTACTTGTTGGGAGGGACACATCATTTTTTCCATAGTGTATAAGGCTCATCTCATCAAATTTCCCTTACTATGTTATTTTCATCATTCAAATTACCTAAAGAGAAGAACATTCTGTTTACTACACCATAACATAAAGCCGATCGCTAAGAACAACCGCATAATCAACTAGAAATTATCCATTTTGCTGCATCATCATAGCGAAGTTCCCATTAGATATAGCGAAAACACGGTAATAACAGCCCCACAGGGAAAGCAGCCCCTTTCAACCCTCAGTAATTGGTGATGCAAACGACGCCTACCCAATTCCCATAGCAGAGTTCCATCTATGCCGTGGTCTCACTGTATCTACGATCAGTATTACATGTTATTGATTGAAGGTCGACACAGTCACCAGAAGTACGAGGTGCATTCCAAACAAAACAGGATTTCTTCAAAATAACCTTTATAATGGCGCCATCTACATGTGCTCTAGTAAGTTGGATAACTATATTCCTTCCATAAATAAATGAATATTTTTTTCTTACTATATATGAGTTCATTACAACTGAAAACAAATTTTGAAAAAGAAATATAATGTAAATTAAAACGATAATAAAAAACAAGAATGTGTTAATGTGTGTTAATGTTAAATTAAAACGGGATTCAATTTATTGGGTTTGAGAATACCAGCTGAAACGCAAAGTTCTGTCATGGCGTAGCTATTATGTTACATGGTGTAGACGAGGGGTTTATAACACTATTATTGGTCCACATTTAAATTACTGCATTTCATTACTGATTTCTTCGACGGGGGAGGACATTCGGAAGCTACAGATAGTACAGAACAGAGCTATGAGAATACTTCTTGGATGTAATAGGTTCACTCCTATCAGAGATATGTTGAGGAGGTTAGATTTTCTGAGTGTGAAGCAGTTGGTTGAGCGGTCAAACCTTATTCTCATTTACAAGATTACGAATGATCAAACGACTTCATATCTAAAACAGTTTCTAGTGAAAAGGTCAAATATGATTGGTTATGGTCTCCGATCAAACGATGAATACCACATTCAGAGATTTGATTTGTCTTCAACACAACCTTTGTCAGCGGTCTGCAGCGTTTCAATCGTTTGCCTTCTGATGTGAGGACATCCGCGAGTCTAAGTGTTTTTGAAGCACGCCTGAGAAAGTTGCATGTTTCGGATAAGATGAGAAATCATTTATACAATATCTTCATTTGTATTATTACGTCAATGTATTTTATGTTATTGCTTCTAGCTTCAGCTGAATAAACAGTCTTATAAACAGTCTTATTTATTATCGTGGACTTATGCACTATCTCAGCTGTTAGCTGGATATAATTTACCTTTCCCAGATTTAGCAATCAAAGGGAATAGGCTCGATTACAATATACTTGACATAAATTTCCTAACTATCCTACATGTATTAAGAATTACAGCTTTTTGCATTTCTATATAGGTATTCTTATGCAATTCTAATTTCTTAAGGCTATCATGCAAAGTTTTGGGTATTAAACCAGTCGAGGATACGATGACAGGAACAATATCTATTTCATCGAGGTGCAACATCTGCTTGATCTCAATAGCAAGATCTGTGTATTTGGACTTTTTCTCCTGGAACTTGTTCAGCACGTTGTTATTATTCGGTATGGCGACATCCACCAGCATTGCTGTTCTGGCTCTCTTATCATACACCACTATGTCCGGCCTATTATTCGTCACCATTCTGTCAGTGATAACAGGCCTATCGTAGTATAATCTGATAGAGTCATTTCCCAATACGGGCGCCGGCTGATACTTGTAATATGGCTGGAATGTATTCAGAAGTCCGTACTTGTGTGCAAGTTTCTGATGGATAATGTTGCACACTTGATTATGCCTGTGAAGATAGTCTGTATTGGCCAGTTGTTCGCATCCGGACGTAATATGCTGTATCGTCTCCGATCTTATATGGCATTTTCTGCACCTATCTGTTTGTAATGTTCCGTCCTTCATTATAAATTTTTTGTAGTTGTTTGTAGCGATCACTTGGTCTTGGATGGCCATAAGGAATCCCTCTGTTTCCGCGAATAATTCTCCTTTCATCAACCATTTGTTGGAGGCTTCTTTGTCGATGTGTGGTTGAATAATCTCATAGTGATGTCGTCCATGCAATTCCTTTCTTGACCATTGCTCTTGTTTTTCAGTATCTGATAGGAATGGTAGATTCAGCAGGTCATCTCTGGTAGCAAGATTTAGAGGTGTATATCCCTTATCAGCCAACGATACCACTCTATGTAGGTCAGAAGTGAGAGCTTTTGCTGAGAAGAATTCTCTGAGATTTTTTATCTGTTCGGTGTGTAAATTGACTACATCTATCAATCCGCGTCCTCCTTCTTTCCGCTTCAAAGTTGTTCGTATCACAGACGATTTTGGATGATGGTTGTTGTACTTTGTTAGCATCGTTCGGGTCTGCCTTTGAATATCATCCAGTTCTGTCTTAGTCCATCTGATTATTCCAAATGAGTAAAGTAACACTGGAATGGCGTAGGTGTTAATTGCCTTGACTAAATTCCCCGAGTTCAACATCGATTTCAGCACAGACTTCAGACGCTGACTGTATTCTGAACGAATCTTCTCCTTTGATTGTTTTTGGTCTAGTAATCTGGCTTGTTGGTATCCCAGATATTTGTATGTTTCGCCATCTCTCATGCACTGTATAATATCACCGTTTGGAAGTTGTGTTTCACCATCTATGACTTTCCCTCATTGAATGTTCAGGGTCTTACATTTTTCAATCCCGAATTTCATATGAACATCTGCCGAGAACTCACTGACAGTTTTCAGCAAATCATCCAGTTGCTTCTTGTTCGAAGCATATAATTTGATGTCATCCATATACAGCAGGTGGGAGATTGTATGATAATTCATTTCTGTTGTTATCCTAAATCCGTATCCTGATCTATTGAGCATTGAGGACAATGGGTTCATTGCCAAACAGAACCATAGTGGACTCAAAGAGTCTCCTTGAAAAATTCCACGACGTATGGGTATCTCGTCGGTTTTAATTGATTTATTGTTCATGTTGACCTGCAGAGACGTGCGCCAGTGTGTCATTGTTGTCTTCAAGAACTCTACCAGGGCTGGGTGAATTTTGTATATCTGCAATACTTCAACAAGCCAAGAATGGGCGGTACTATTGAATGCCTTCAGATAATCGAGAAAAGCTGAATGAACATTCCGATGCCCTACGTGTGCCTGTTTCATTATCACAGAATCAATGATGAGTTGTTCCTTGCAACCGTGGTGTTTCTTTCTGCATCCTTTCTGCTCCTCTGCTAATATATTGTTGTCGTCAAGGTGTTGGTATATTCGATTGGATATGCATGAAGTGAGTATTTTGTAGAGTGTTGGCAGGCAAGTGATTGGCCTATATTGAGACGGATCCTGTGTTCTATCGCTCTTAGGTAGCATATATGTTAAGCCTTGCGTTAGGAAAGTGGGTGTTTTCTTGGGATGTTGAAGAACATATGTGAGCTGTTTTGCTAGGGCTCCATGGAGCTCATCAAACTTCTTGTACCAGTAGTTGTGGATATTATCTATACCTGTGGCCTTCAAATTGTTGGTTGCTCTACCTACTGTTGTGATTTCTTCCTCCGTTATTCCATCGAAGTCCATATGTCTGATATCGAGGCGTTCTTTTTCATTCGTGATCCATTCCGCATCTCTATTGTGTTCTTTGAGATGCGATCATAGTGAAGACCAATAGTCGGTCAAGCACTGTGCATTATTATTATTATTATTATTATTACAAGCTCCTGAACCACAACATTCTTCATTTATGTAAACGTCACCAGATGTTCGCTCTACGTGGAATCTACTTTGAATTGAACAAGAATTAATTGTTGATAGTACAAGCCTTCAGCAGTGCAATTTGAGGTAAGTACTATTTTGAGCAATTCTGTTATATTTTGTTAATTAAAGTACAAAAATATGGTCTTTAACTGATGTATATATTTATAGCTAACGATCAACCACATACATTGTTATGTTAATTACCAAATGAGCAAACAGGAATTGGTCAGTTTCAAGGACATCTACTTGAGGGTTCCTGTTGGTGGTTCATGACTGTTCCAAAACTACCCAAAGTGTTGGAATTGGTATATATGTTCGAGATACTTCCAAGAAGCAGTCTATCTGACTTTGTCGGCTTGCGATTGTTTCTCAAGCAGAAATATTCTTCATTGACCACTATGCTAAACTCATGCTTATGTGGGAATTAACAATAAAATCAATAAAAATCCACAGAACCGAACCCTAGGCTAGGAATTTTCCTGGAGACCGCGAGGATGGAAGATAACCAGTGGTTGTACCTGAAGGCTTAGCCTCACAGATCTCAGACACTAGGCTTGCCATCAGTGGACCTTTCACTGCGAGAGCCGAGGTTTGGCTTAAACTCTCAGAGAGAGATCAAATTGCAAATTTAACGGCGTACTGTCGCCTCAGGAATCATCTAAATAAGTCAGGATTGATGCAGACGTCATGAGCCCAGCTGGAAACAGAAACAGGTTTGGGAAAATTGAATCTAACAAACTGGAGCTTACTGAGGTTATCAAGCTTTCACCCACAACGCTTATAGCCTTTATAAAGGACAATAGACCACTGAGTCGAAGTGGTAGGGCTGTCAATCAGCAAAAACTTAATTTCGATATCTATTTACCAATATGTCAAATGGCATAGAAAACCAGATTGCTTACTCAATGTTACCGTCAACCCGATAGAAAACGCATAGCTCACATAGGCTGTCCTATATAGCTATTAAGAAGCGATTTAGAAAAAAAAAATATCTAGAAGATAAAGACCAAACTCTCTTCAAAGATGTGATGAAAGTAATGAAAGTGTCTGGAGGAACCTAGTTTCTGATTTCTCACCCTCCATTAGATTCTTTAGGTTAACGTATAGAACAACTCCGATGCCCAAAAATTATCGCTTGCAAAATATTATAACACCATTAATATTTCTTTTTTCGGCAAATTTCAGCTAAGTCCGTCAATGAATCAGTTAACAATAAAAATGTATTTCCGCAAAATGTCGCTTCGACCAAGCTTGTTTTGCTGAATTAATTTTATGGACGAAGTGTATGTTAGAAATTCAGGTGTTTCTCACGTAAATGCTGTCCAGATTTCATCTTCATACACAATACTACTTGACTTACAGCGAGATTCACAACAAATTTCCTTTAAATATAAAACAACATGGTTTAGACCAGTGATTCCCAAAGTGGTCTATATCGACCCCCAGGAGTCTATGACAATTTGCAAGGGATCTACGTCAGCGAAAAAAATATTTGGGGGTCTATGAAATGAAAAATGGGTGTCCACGATAGTGGATCTCAACACATACACTGATAGTACCTATTTACTTACATCATACTTTCTTATAGTAAAAAGACATATACATTATTTATAAAAGTACATATGAAGTAAAAAATTTATTATACGGGGATATCCACCGGGACCGTCCTTTAAAAACTTTTTGAGTTCCAATAACAATATCAAGCTGAAATTTCATACGCGGCCATAACTAGCGATTTCCAATTGAAGTCAAATATTTTTGAAATGATACCATTTCCGGTTATACCGGAAGTTGTTCATCACTTTGTTATTTCAAATGGCAATCTACCTTTTTTATTATACATCTAGAACCGACATTTGAGCAAGGCATAAAATACCCTAGTTGTTGGCACTCATCTGTCAAAACTTTCGACAGATTTAATAATTTTGTCATAAACTCGATTTTTGAGAAACATTTAAAAAAGTTGTAGCTCGTAGATCTTTTGCACTACAGACACAATTTTTGCTTGGGTGGATAGAAGAAGGATTAAGGAATTTTTTGAGCAGTCTACACATGTCAAATGTTTATTGCGTTGTTTTGTATGATTTTTTCAATTTGGCCTTTTTCAAACAGCAATAACTCAATTTTTTCAAATGGCACGTGCCAATTTTTATATCGCCATCAGATGAAGCGTCAAATTTCAGATGGAATTGTATCAGCAAGTACTATACTCATCTCTTATAGTTCCGAAATAATTTGGGAATATATTGAATTTTGATAATTTTGCAAGAACTAACAGAGAATGCTTTGAAATATTTGAATCAAGTAGCTGAACTGGCTACGCTCACCTGACAGGTGCCTAAAATTAATGTACTTGTCACTTCGTTCATTCGAATTTGATATTTCAACAAGAATTGTTGGTAATTTGAAGTGAAAATTTTTGAAAAACACCAGATTGATCATAAAGTGGCTGATTATTCAAACGAGGATATATTAAATCTCTTTTTAATTCATGGCGAATGTCAAAAAGTGGGGGATAGACCTTGCAGGCAATTCAATAACCAATTTCCAAATTTGGCGCCTATGAGTAAAACAAAATTTCGAAGGATTAGAAGCAATTTTCTGCAATTTGGAGGAACAAAATACATAGAAACTAGAAGAAAACCAATTATAGAGGACGACGACAATCAAATTATTACACTAGCGTATTTTCGTGCCAATCCACATGCGTCTATTAAGCCAGCATCAATGGATATTGGATTGAGTTATACTTCCATTCAAAGGATCCTTAAGAAACATAACATGCACCCGTATTCTTTCATCAGACTACAAAAATTGAAACCAACTGACCTTCCCAAGCGGCTAAATGTCTGTGAAAATTTATTAATTCGGCTTCAAGAAGATGAGACAATTCTGCGAAAAATTATATGGTCTGATGAAGCCAAGTTCAATGAAAGTGAAATAACCAACAGGAGAAATCGATATTTTTGGGCCACAGATAATCCACATTTCATTGAGGTCATTGATTTTCAGAATAAATTCAGCGTGAACGTTTTTGCAATTTTAATGAATGATTTGATTACCCCTTAATATTCTGAGAGATTGCTATTACCAAATGGATGGTGCACCAGCACATAAGACACGAGCTGTAGATCAGCAGCTAACAGAAATGTTCGAGGATAGATGGTGGGGTAATCAAGGACCAAATTTATAGCCTCCGCGTTCTCCGGACCTGACGCCCCTTGATTTTCATTTATGGGGCAAAATCAAGAGTGAAGTGTATCTTATTCCTGTAAGAAGTGAAGAAGAGTTACTAGAGAGCATTCATAATGCTTTTCGTAATATTGATCCTGAGGAAACTAAGAGGGCAACTCATCATGTTCGTATACGAGCTGTCAAGTGTATCGAGCGAAATGGGGCCCATATTGAACATTTATTCAGATCGTAAATTAGTTTTCTCCTATGATGTTTGCTATCATTTATTCGTATTAATCTAATTTTCTTCGATGATTGGTTTTCGCTTAGTTCCTACAATTTTTATTCATCCGATTTGTGGAAAATTGCTTCTAATGCTTCGAAATTTTATATTACTCATAGACGGTAAATTGGGAAATTGGTTATTGAATTGCCTGCAATTTCTACCCACTACTTTTTGACATTCTAAACGGAATTAAAAAAAGATGTGTTGTATTTTTGAATATTTTCAATTTGAAATAACGACAATTCTTGTTGAAATATCAAATTCGAATGAACGAAGGACAAGTACATTAATTTTAGGCACCTGTCAGGTAGCCAGTTCAGCTACTTGATTCAAATATTTCAAAGCATTCTCTGTTAGTTCTTGCAAAATCATCAAAATTCAATATATTCCCAAATTATTTCGGAACTATAAGAGATGGGTATAGTACATGCTTATACAGTTCCATCTGAAATTTGACGCTTCATCTGATGGCGATATAAAAATTGGCACGTGCAATTTGAAAAAATTGAGTCATTGCTGTTTGAAAAAAGGCCAAATTGAAGAAATCATACAAAACAACGCAATAAACATTTAACATGTGTAGATTGCTTAAAACATTCCTTGATCCTCTTTCTATCCACCCAAGCAAAATCGTGTCTGTAGTGCAAAAGATCTACGAGCTACAATTTTTTTTTAATGTTTCTCAAAAATCGAGTTTATAACAAAAATAATTAAATCTGTCGAAAGTTTTGACAGATAAGTGCCAACAACTTGGGTATTTTATGCCTTGCTCAAATGTCGGTTCTAGATGTATAATAAAAAAGGTGGATTGCCAATTGAAATAACAAAGTGATGAGCCACTTCCGGTATAACCGGAAATGGTATCACTTCGAAAATATTTCACTCCAATTGGAAATCGCTGATTATGGCCGCGTATAAAATTTCAGCTTGATATTGTAATTGGAACTTAAAAAGTTTTTAACGGACGGTCCTGGTGGATATCCCTGTATATGTTTATAAAATTGTGTAAGTTGTAGGATGTAGGCATTCGCTTTGTGGTCGCAATACATTTTGAACTTGTAAAAACCTGCACATAATGAAATACCAGTATCATCTTGTACGAGCAGTCTCAGAGCTTCGCTAACTTGCACTGACTTGTTCAAATGTCACTCTATAAATACGCATGTGGGACAAATACGACACAAAAAAGTTTGGGAACCTATGGTTTAGACTGAGATGATCAATCTTCCGATTCTATTTACATTTGACATGATTTAGCAAAGAGTTCTCCGAACTATAGTCATTTTTCAGAACTGAAATCAATTATTTCAGGCTCTTTCACTGAGTTTGCAATTCCCCATTGAACATCACAAGCAGCTAGCCTAGGTAACCATTGTAAACAAAAGGTGGAATCAGAATAATTGTGTTCTCATTTCATTTTTCCTCATTTTAGCCAAATTTGCGATTGATAGTGGGATGGGAGTAATGTGAAAAATGAAAAAGAAAAACATCTGGAAAATCTTATGTAAGTACAAACTCTAAACAGGTTTTGAGGCTTTAACCGAAACAAACAAGGAATCTGATACCCTACGTATGAGCCTGAAACAATGCGGACGTCGAGATTGGACAGCCCAAGAGCAAATAGATAATTAACAGTTTCATCAGCCACAATAAAAATTCCACATAGGCAGGATACTATACCGCACCTATTCGCAAACGATTTAAACTAAACAAAATCTTTCGATAAGATCGAGACCATAAAACTTCTGCTTAAGATCTCTTATGAGGAACTGAAAATAATTTCACTTCATTCGCTTTTCAAAGAGCTAACATATCGAAAGAAGAGCAAAGGACACCAAGCTCCTTCATATAAATCGATACTTGTGACTTCTTCTTTGCCTACAAACAGCTCAGTCTACAACCAATTTGCCTGATTCATAAACGTGCAACTTTAATCTTTTCCGAAGAATCTATGAAAATGTATGAAATGAAAGGAATACATTTCAAGGATGTGAATACATCTCAAAAGGGTTATCCCACCATGACGATCTGAAAGATTCATTTGACATGCTAGATCGTCCAAATCTAAAAACTAAAAACTAAACTATTCAGGATTTAATAGAATGATGTCACCAAAAAAATTGTTTGCCATTATTTTGAAAAAGTCCTATTTACTTCGGAATGTGCCTTGTAATTTTATCATTGCTTTATCCACCTCTTCTGCACTAACTACTTTCAATCAATTGCTACTAATTTTCCCTATCGTAACTGCGGTTTTCATCGAGAACTCCCTAGCCATCTAGAGCTCGTCGGGATATGACGAGACAGGGGGATGAGTTACACTTGCTCCATAAATCAATCAAGCTAGCTATGCTCACGGCGGTTTGATGAGTGGATCGCAGTGGCCTATGAAACGATTGAAACGCTGGGGAAGTCGCGCGGTGATTAAAAACAAACGCAATGCAGGTTGTACCCGACAGCTAGATTAAATTAAATCCTCGCGTTCTGTGGAATTTCTAATCGATGCAGCAGCGATTCTGTTGGTATTACAACTTCTCAGAGAATATTAATGGAATAGATATTTTTTCCAGGAACTGAGAAATTTTTATCTCGAATAATGGATAGAGCTTATCGAATAGCTAGAAAGGTAGGAAAGTATATACGAATAGAATATATAGAACACAAAATTTTACATTATCGTTACTGTCGGAATTGTTTGAAATTACTCTGATAATGAGGGCACGCATCAGAAAACATCGACGCGTACGATGATATCGTTTGTTTTTGCCGAAAGGAATCCTCACAGTGTGGGTCGCTACTGACAAATGTGCTGCCATTTCTGCAACTATTAATGCCACTTTTTCACTTGTGATTCGCCCACATATTGCATCCCTAAAATACTTCATTATTTCGAGATTTTTCGCACAACTCTTCTCTAAACCAAAATTTAACAGTCATTCATTGTTCCGATTTTTACGTCACTCTAAGAGAAAATACGACGAAAGCACGAGAGATGACTTGAATGATCACGCTTTGCTAACAAACCAAGGCATTCCGCCGGTAACAAACATCTTCAAGTTAGTAAAGAATTTATGATAACGTTCTGTTGCGGAAATATCACAGGGGTCAAAAAGACCCTGGACTTACAAATAGATGGCGCCAGAAATATTGAATGCACTATTGTTTCAGGCCGTACCAACCTTCAAAAGAAACGTGTCAAAAAATTTACGAATTTGAGCATTGTTTAGGCAGTGATTCCCATAGTGGTCTATATCGACCCCCAGGGGTCTATGACAACTTGCAAGGGGTCTACGTCAGCGAAAAAGAAAATTGGGGGTCTATGAAATGAAAAATGGGGGTCCACTATAGTGAATCTCATCGCAAACACTGATAGTACCTATTTACTTATATCATATTATCTTATAATATAAAGACATATACATTATTTATGACAGTACCTATGAAGTAAAAAATTTATTATATATGTTTATAAAATTGTGTAAGTTGTAGGATGTAGGCATTCGCTTTGTGGTCGAAATACATTTTGAACTTGTAAAAACCTGCACATAATGAAATACCAGTATCATCTTGTACAGCAGTCTCAGAGTTTCGCTAACTTGCACTGACTAGTTCAATTCGTCACTCTAAAAATACGAATGTGGGACAAATACGTTTATTCGTTTCCTGAATCTTGAAAAGTAAAGTGCTAAAAAAATATTTACAGAAATATAAACAAGTAGTTTATCACACTAATTACAGTGAATCAGTGTTATTTTGTTTGAGAGTGCTGGAGAATAGTAAGTACGTTATTTTTTATTAAATCTTGGTTTTGCACTCGTAGTTAGAAAAGATTGATCAGTTAGGCCAATCATGACTTAAGTTATTGGTAGTTTAATAATCAATCATGAAGAATTACACGAGTACTCCTCAATAGTTTCTTTTTGAAAGTTTTAACAATCGGGTATTATATTTACCCTTTATGTACACACGACACTAACACAACATAAACAGACAAGCTATTGCTAGAGCAATAGCGACAGGAAACGAGTATTTTTTCCTCAGGTTTTTTCACTCGTTTATTGAATCATATACACGATAGTAAGGTTCCCCTGTTACATTTCCTGAGCTCACACTTGTGCTTTTTCTGACTCACACTCGCGTTCTGTGGAATTTCTAATCGATGCAGCAGCGATTCTGTTGGTATTACAACTTCTCAGAGAATATCAATAGAATAGAAATTTTTTTCAAGAACTGAGAAATTTTTATCTCGAATGATGGAAAGAGCTTATCGAATAGCTAGAAAGGTAGGAAAGTATATACGAATAGAATATATAGAACACAAAATTTTACATTATCGTTACTGTCGGAATTGTTTGAAATTACTCTGATAATGAGGGCACGCATCAGAAAACATCGACGCGTACGATGATATCGTTTGTTTTTGCCGAAAGGAATCCCCACAGTGTGGGTCGCTACTGACAAATGTGCTGCCATTTCTGCAACTATTAATGCCACTTTTTCACTTGTGATTCGCCCACATATTGCATCCCAAAATACTTCATTATTTCGAGATTTTCGCACAACTCTTCTCTAAACCAAAATTTAACAGTCATTCATTGTTCCGATTTTACGTCACTCTAAGAGAAAATACGACGAAAGCACGAGAGATGACTTGAATGATCACGCTTTGCTAACAAACCAAGGCATTCCGCCGGTAACAAACATCTTCAAGTTAGTAAAGAATTTATGATAACGTTCTGTTGCGGAAATATCACAGGGGTCAAAAATACCCTGGACTTACAAATAGATGGCGCCAGAAATATTGAATGCACTATTGTTTCAGGCCGTACCAACATTCAAAAGAAACGTGTCAAAAAATTTACGAATTTGAGCATTGTTTAGGCAGTGATTCCCAAAGTGGTCTATATCGACCCCCAGGGGTCTATGACAACTTGCAAGGGGTCTACGTCAGCGAAAAAGAAATTTGGGGGTCTATGAAATGAAAAATGGGGGTCCACGATAGTGAATCTCAACGCAAACACTGATAGTACCTATTTACTTACATCATATTATCTCATAATATAAAGACATATACATTATTTATGACAGTACCTATGAAGTAAAAAATTTATTATATATGTTTATAAAATTGTGTATGTTGTAGGATGTAGGCATTCGCTTTGTGGTCGCAATACATTTTGAACTTGTAAAATCCTGCACATAATGAAATACCAGTATCATCTTGTACAGCAGTCTCAGAGTTTCGCTAACTTGCACTGACTTGTTCAATTCGTCATTCTAAAAATACGAATGTGGGACAAATACGTTTATTCGTTTCCTGAATCTTGAAAAGTAAAGTGCTAAGAAAATATTTACAGAAATATAAACAGGTAGTTCATCACACTAATTACAGTGAATCAGTGTTATTTTGTTTGAGAGTGCTGGAGAATAGTAAGTACGTTATTTTTTATTAAATCTTGGTTTTGTACTCGTAGTTAGAAAAGATTGATCAGTTAGGCCAATCATGACTTAAGTTATTAGTAGTTTAATAATCAATCATGAAGAATTACACGAGTACTCCTCAATAGTTTCTTTTTGAAAGTTTTAACAATCGGGTATTATATTTACCCTTTATGTACACACGACACTAACACAACATAAACAGACAAGCTATTGCTAGAGCAATAGCGACAGGGAAACGAGTTTTTTCCTCAGGTTTTTCACTCGTTTATTGAATCATATACAAGATAGTATGGTTCCCCTGTTACATTTCCTCACACTTGTGTTTTTTCTGACTCACACCAAAATTATAGATATAAGCATTTATGTTACAGTGCAATCTTCGTAATCCGAACTAATAGCTGCAAGGAGATGTTCGGATTATGGAATGTTTTCGGGAAAATCTAAAATATTTGTTTAATATACAGCTGCAGGTGTTTGTCTTATTTAAATAATGTAATTTTTTCCACATATGACTGATGCCATGTCCGAATCTAAAAAGAAATGTGGACAGTAGTGTTGATTATTTGAAATTTGGCTTCATTCCATCATTGTCGGACAAACAAGTGCCTATGTGCCTTTTATGCAACAAAGTTTTGGGCAATGACGCTATGAAACCATCTAAGCTGCAGGATCATCTGAGAAGATGTCACCCTGATAAAACAGATAAAGATTTGAAATGCTTTCAAACACTCAAAAATCCACTTCAGAAGAGACCCACACTGAACAGAATGTTCGACGTCACAAAGAAACGATGATGGTTTACGGTTTGCTGCATCTGATATCATTAAAAGAATTCCCTTGAGAAACTAAACTGCTGAAAGACGTATTGATGAAATGAGTTCTGATATTGAAAGCTTCTTGTGTAATTATTTGCAAACGACCCATTCCTCCATACAAATGGACGAGTCAACTTTACCTGGTAATGCAGCATTATTATTGGCATATGTTCGTTTAGTTATGAATCAAGAAATCTACGAGGAACTGCTCTTCGCAAGAACTTTGATAATCGACACTAGAGGTGAATCAATATTTCATGCTTTGAAGGATTACTTAATTGAAAAAGCAATACCTTTATCAAATATAATATCAGTAGCTAAAGATGGAGCTCCTGCCATGGTTGGACGTTATCGAGGATTTATACGCTATTTAAAACAAAATGCGTCAGGGGTGTTAGCAATACATTGCATCATCGATCGACAACAGTTATATTGCATGAATCTCTTCAATTAGTCATTGATGCAGTTAACCGAATCCGAAACAACGCGTTGAATATGCGTTGAATACGCGTTGAATATGCGGAATATGCGTCAAAAGTCTCATGTTTGACAAGATTTTTTCCATTTTTTGAGACTATTTTAGAATTTCTGGATACTAAAGATAAAATTATAAAAGAAAATTTAATGAAGTAGAAAACAGACATCGCCTATTCAACAGATTTGTTTGCAAAATTTAATATGGTTAATTTGCATTCACAGACAATAGTTTGAATTTGATTGAAACAAAGTTCATCTTATCAGCGTTTCTTGCCAGAGAATGCTAATGAAGCAAAATATTGGACGGGGCGAATTTTCACAATTTCCCAGTTTGTCACAGACATACTGCCAAGAAGACGACGTTTCAAACTACGTTCAACATTTAAATGCCCTCTATTCAGATTTTGAAACTAGGTTTGAGGATGTTTTGACCATGGTATTACCACCGTAGATAATTAATCCCTATGGTGACCTAGAAAAAACGAATGTCATAATACAAGATAATAGAAGAGAAACTGACTGAACTAAGTACAAACGAAGAACTTATGATTCAGTTTAAGAACGGACATCAGCAATTCTCGTTGCAAAACAACATACCCGTTACTTATCCCATATTATGGAATATAGCGACGAAATTTTTTATTTCTTTTCCATCGTCATACCTAGTGGGTTCAACTCTGTTACCAATCTCCTAACGAAAAAAAGAAACATACTGGACATCATAAGCCGAAGAGATTTAAGATTAACCCTTACAAAATTGACGCCAAATGTTGATAATCTATTATTAAAGCATCATGTTCATCCTTCTCAATAAAAATATTTACTTATTGCTTATTTTATTTTAACATGTTGTTTACTTTAAGTTTTTGACACTAAACGTCACTACAGTTAGAAATTTACAAAAAATCAATATCAGGTCTACCCAAACACGAAAAACATGGCAAGGGGTCTACGGAACAAAAACTATGGTTAAGAGCTTTTAAAGCGAGAAGAAAATGATTTTTTGGATTGTTATGTGACCATGGATCCATCACTATTTGCCAGAATCCAAAAGAGCATCTGCTGAGTGAAAAGCAAAGGTCTAAAGCCGTCTAAAGCATTAAAAACACAACAATCGACTGGCAAGGTGGAAGATTGGACCTTATTTTCTGGCTCGTATAAATAAATCCAAGATTCACAACCACTAACAATGTTATTAACGCTTTTAGATTTTCCAAAGAAAAACAAGTCCTGAATTTTTTTACACCAATTCCCCCTTTCAGATTTCTGTTCTTCGAACAACATACGCGAAACTAAGTTTTTTCACAGGAAAGTTTTCAGTCAAAATTGTTTATATTGATGTCTTTGAAATCCGCAATGATGCCGCAATCTCTCGATATGTAATACGCCGATCTTCCTGGATAATCTTGAGCACAGCATCCACATTTTCTTTAGTGACCACTGTTTCAGCACACCTACCCTCGGATCATCGCTAAGCCTAACCCCTTAGCGTTTAAATTCTCCATACTTACAGCAACCTGTTGACTGGTATGGTGCTTCAATGCCGAAAAATGAAACAAGCAATTGAGCGAAAATGCTCACGATTTAATTCCATTTTTCAATTAACTTATCAACTTTGACAATTTTTTGTGGCTTAAACACAGCACGCATAGAACTGAAATATTAAATTCATTTCAACAAATCATAGAGGTTTTTTTAAATACTGACTGATTAATGGTGGTCTTTATGTCCCAGCATAATGACACACCTCGAACGCGTGATAAAAAGGATTTTTTGAGTTGAGATCTCGAAAAAGACGATCTGCTGAGTGGAAAGCCTTCCAAAGCGTTAAAAACCCAACAATTAACTGACAAGGTTATGGCGTCTGTATTTTGGAATATTCATGAAATAGTGCACATCGGCTATCTGAAAAAAAAAGCCAGACGATCAACAGTGACTAATATAAAACCTTACTCAATGGATTGATTGACGAGATTAAGCACAGACGTCCTCATATGCAAGAAAAAACATCGCTTCAATAAGTCATATAACAATTTTATTCCTAAGGGGCCTACTATCTGAGATAGGGCTGCTCAAAGTGGAGACAAATTAAATTTTTCATTTTTTCTTCGCAAACAAAAGAAATAATCAGCTTGAAATTCTGCAAAAATCCTCAGCTCAACAAGGGTTTTCATGTCAATACTTACAGACATTTAACAAACAAACTTTTGCTACCGCTCATGCAAGACTATGTGCAACTGGTAGTTTCGAGTGCAAATCAAATGGGAAGACCACGATCAGTTATAATTGAAGAACTTGAAGAACTAGTCCAAGATATTAGATTTTTTGCAACTTCGACGATTTCGTTAATTTTACCGTTAACTTCTATTATATTTACGATAATAACGCTAACTTCAAATAGAGTTTTTGCAATCTTACAAAATAATGTAGTTATTCCATTGACAGTTTGTCACCATAAAAATTGTCACTTGTCATTTTACTACAGTAGATTTGTTTTTGTTAGGTTAGGTTGCACACGGTAAATAAAAATAATCAACAGCTCTTATTCTGCTGTAATAACGGCAATTCTTTATCGTAATTAGAGGTTTCGGGTACTATTTTTGTAGAGCGCATGCGCAGAAAGGCTATAAGTTTAGTGGGTGAGAGCTTAACAAGTTTAGTCAGCTCCAATTTGTTAGATACATGTACGTCAAGCCTGATTCTGTCGATTCTGTCCCCAGCTGAACATTCGTACATGACTTATTCTACTGAATATATCTCCTCCTCACATATTCTGCATGAAGGGTCTTAGATCAATCCTAACTTATTTATGTGATTTCTGAGGCAACCTTGATCAGTTAATACGGCCAATAGAACCTTCACGTTTAGTTCACATTGCCCTCAATGCCCGAGTTACCTGGAACCTATATCAGACAGAGTCAATTTCTTTCTTGAAGTTTGAGGAAGGTTGAATGACATTCTTCAATAAGTGACGCAGTTATCGGATGCCAACTCCTTCAGTGTTTTCAGTACTTCTGCTTGAAAAACAGTCGCAAGCCCGCCAGGACAGGCAGCACTTCGAACATATACACCAGCTCCAACACCTTGAGCCTTCCCTGTGAACCAGCAACTTCAAATTGACGATTCATAGAGATGGTTCATTCCTGTCTGCCAAGAATGATGATTTGGATATTGCTTTGTCATACTTCATACTCTCGTTGTTCTCATTCAGATTGTAAAACGCCGGACACGATACGAATATTCTCCCTTCTCTTGTGAATGACACAATTCTTTTGTGGGGGTTTATACCAAGTTTTTCTCTTTGACGCTACCCATGTACAGCATCCATACTACATAGGAAGAGCCTAAGTTCTTTTAAAGCGGGATTTCTTTCTTAGAGTGGCATGCCAATGGTTTTTTGCTTAGACTCAGCCAATTTATAATATTGTCTTAACAGATGGAACAAAAGTTTCTAGGAGTTCTATTATGTCTTTCTTATGAGTCGAAGCTCCATGTCAGATATTTGAACCACATTGATTGTTTCATAATAAAGAATAAAGAGTCTCGTATTTGCTGTTTGTGTTAAACCAATTCATCTAGCCACATCGGCTTATGCCATTCACATCAAGCACCGTCCTCAATTTCAAGTGTCTACATAGATACACATTTAATCTCTTTATTCCATCCATCAGACAATTATTTCCAGTGAAAAAGAAAATTACCATCAAATGTCATAAAACATTCATAGAACGGAATAGTTTTGTCGACCATAAAATAATCTAGATATCAATCAGAATACAAATTATTCAACTTCGCCTAGTATTAAAGTGATTATTTTAAGGATACGGAAAGCATGAACATGATGATATACTGGAGATTCTGAGATACATGCTATTATGAATACTTTACAGGATGATGATATAGTTGATTCAATTTACATATTTCGAAAGATAAAGCGTTTCTAATTCGATTGAACTTGACGTTGAAATAGTTCCAGTGATGATGTGAATATTCCTGGTGATGCTAACTTTATTACTTTGTTGTATATAAGAGTACTTTAACCTGCCTAAGTTTAGCTTCACTCAGTTTGCTCTACACTACAACTAGTATTGTTCAGTTGGATAGGTTATGGTTCAAGTGGTCCGAAGATGAAAAGGGGCTTCTCTCCTAGTCGATTTACTGAAAAATGTTTCTTTATTTGATTGAATGGTGAAAAGAGAGTCTATTTTCTTTTCATTCAAAGTGAATCAGTCAATGACCAAAACACCTAGGTAATATTCTGCTTTCTGTGCAGAACTCATTGGCGCCAAAATTGTGAAACGTTTTCATTTCAAACTGTCAAATATATTTCACTACAACTGGCTCGCAATTGTTCTGAAGGCAGCGCCGAGAGAAAATACCATTTATACTCAACACGTTATATGCTTTACACCATCAACACTGAACACCTTCAACGGCTCAAGCCAGACCCCACTGAAGCCTTTTGAAACATGTCTCTAGTCTCGTTACCGTGCACACATGCACGCAAACATGCATTTACAGTAATACACACGGACACGCAGTGTCACACATTTATTTCCTGTTTAAATCTCTTCTCATTAACAAAACCCACTTTGTATAAATCGACCAACAAATTTCGCATAAAATTGTTATTTATTCGGAAAAGGTATCTGTGTCTTATGAAGTAAATGAGGCAGATGCCAACTGTGTCCTCGTTAAGGAATTCTCATTCTCTACGCGAGATTCAACGGTAGAGAAGAATAGTAATAGAATTGCCAATTGTTGTCTGTAAATACTCCAACAAAGCTATTTTCCTGAATGCGTTGAAGTGGAAGAGACACAATGACTAGATGCATCAAAAGTATCACAGCTATACCGGGAAAGCTTGAAATTAATCATCCAACAGCTGTTTGGAATAAAACTTCGTTTTCTTCTAGAAGTACGAGCATTGAGCCAATTATCCTCCAATTCTTTCTGGATTAGTTCATTTGGGAATTAGTAAATTTAAAATACTGATCTGGATAGACAATCTATAGGCTGATATTATCATAGAAACAATGAATAACAAAGATGCCATGGATTGGCAGATGCCACAACACAAACAGTTCACTTACGCGAAGGCTGAGTCTAAATTATGACTCCTAGAAGACGTCGTCAGGTATATTTTGTTTCGATATTTGCGATATGCAATTCTGAGGAATACTTTCAGGAATGCGCCAAAAGCAATGCTTGCTTTTCAGACTCTGAAATACTAAAAGTTCTCAATACAACTC
Organism: Cryptolaemus montrouzieri; assembly: GCA_013387265.2. Lineage (NCBI taxonomy): Eukaryota > Metazoa > Arthropoda > Insecta > Coleoptera > Coccinellidae > Cryptolaemus > Cryptolaemus montrouzieri. The sequence goes on along the minus strand of JABFTP020000001.1, from coordinate 66,172,250 downwards.
TTACTCTCCATATTATTATTGGTCCAATGTGGATAAAATAGCACTCTTTTTAATTGATTTAATCTAGTTAGAATTAGAACTTTCACTTCGATCTTCAAAAACCATATTTTAGGAATATTGAAAGGTAAATAAACTAACAGATATCAGGTATTAAGCATGCAGCTAGAAAAAATGAAGAACAATTATTCAGTTATCCTAGATGTCTAGAACAACGAGTGTATGCAGCAAAACACGCAAAAAAAATTCCTCTCACACACTGCGACTTAATGAATATTCACAAATGAAGATAAAAATTTTATTAACCAAAATCAACAGATATATAATAAATATAATTTATTTTCTATCATATAAAAATAATAGCTAAAGTAGCAATAATCTTATAATATAATAAACACTAGCATGCTAATAGAATTATAATTCAAATTAACCATAAAATTATTACCTTTCACGTAAAAAATATATAAATTATCCTGTCTTGATAAATATGAAACATCAATCAGTTTTGTACAAGAAAACCAAAGATACAATGATACAAATTTGCAATACGAAATCTACATAGCAGCGTAAACATTGAAATTTTGAGGTTAAGTGCCTGTCAAAAACGAACTCACCTGATTCCTAACGTTTATAATCAACTGAGTGGCACTTAACTTCACAAAAGCACTTATGAAGAGGATAATATAGTTAGCACACAAGAAAAAGAAGAACTTTGTCAACATTTTAACGAGGAACGAGAAGATCCGAATATTGCTAACCGATGCAACCTTTTCGCCAGATGAGGAACATGGCAATGCGGAGATCGTTGAAGTAGGCAACCCATGTTTCGCGTGCTTGTAAGATGGGTGAGCGCTTGCGCGGACAACATGTGGATTCTTCCAATTTGAACTAGCGCACTTTCGTCCTGTTTATAAAGAATGGTAATTTTCGCTAGAAATCATAACAAACTTTCTTCTTGCCTATGAAATTGGTATTTGCAGTGAAAACAAATAGACTCAAATAAAATTCCCAAAATCGAATATATTCGTTCATTAACTTTTCTGCAAACTTCTAGACAACATTGAAAATTATAGAGTTATGTATAAGCAAACTTTACAGACAATTTCCAGAAATTATTCTTAATCTCAATTGAAATACAGAGTAAAGTAAGTACAAAGTGATATTTGTTTAAAACGACATATTGGCTGTTTTTTTCATTTCTACCCTTAATATTTCAACTATATCATAAGAAAATTTCGAAAATGTTATTCATATAATAGAAGTAATATAAACACCTCAAAAAAGTCTAGGGAACACTTCTGAATATTGATATATCGTATCCAGAACGATCAATATGGATGATTTTTTTTAAGAAATGAACACCTGCATCAATTTCTCACCTAATTATGTAGAGTGCCGCGACAGATTTCAGTTTTTTTTATAAAAAACTAAAAATGCAGCAGATGCGACGCTGCTTTATAATCATTTCATGTATTCAGTGTTTGAAATCAGTTAGTTGGCACTTTGTTTCTGTTGTAAGCACAAATAAAAGATTCAAGTTTTGTGATTCGACCATGGAAAGACGACATTTGACTAGAGAAGAGATGTTACGAGCCGTTGGCATGCTCCAAGCTGAGAGCTCACAACGGGAAGTATCCAGGGTTCTGGGAAGTAGCCCAAGTGTCATAAACCGTTTATGGTCGCGTTTCCATGAAACAGGTAGCGTAGGAGAACGCCATACAGGTCGTTTCAGGATTACTACAGTCGCCCAAGACCGATTTTTGGTTTTACAAGCCAGAAGAGATCGTACTACCACAGCATCTCAATTAGCTCAAGAGCTATCACGAGTTCATAATGTACAAATTTCCGAGCAAACTGTGAGAAATCGACTGCACGAAGGTCAACTCCACTCCAGACGTCCTTTAAGAGTTCCACAACTGACCCATGGAAATCGCGCTGCTAGTTTAGCTTGGTGCCAAGAACACGTAAACTGGAATCAAGAGAGGTGGGCCACAATTCTCTTCAGTGATGATTCTAGATTTTGTTATTATCCCGATTCGGGAAGAATTCGAATATGAAGGGAACCTGGAAAGCAAAACCGTCTCCAGCATGCTCGAGAAGTTGTTAGGCAGGGAGGCGGATCAGTGATGTTTTGGGGAGGTATACGCCTTGGTGGAAGAACTGACCTCGTTTTCATACAGAACAACCTCACGGGAAATTCTTACGCAAATGAGATAGTGGCCATCCTGCTCCCCAGATCTGAATCCCATCGAGCATGTGTGGGAGACCCTAAAAAGAAATCTCCTGCGTCAAAACGTCTTCCATCATGAACAGGAGCTTCGATTAGCAACTCAGAGGGCTTGGAATGACTTAGGCCAAAATGTAATAGACAATTTAATATTGAGCATGCCGCGACGATGCCAAAGTGTCATTAATAACAGAGGTGGACCTTCTGGGTACTGAAAAATATAAGTGCTTCCATATCGTTTCGAAAATATTAGTTCAAGATTTTTTTTGTGTTTTACCAAATTTCGTCATTTTCAAATTTCAAATTTTTTTTTATAATAGGTGCTTTGGAGAAGTCAAATATTATTTTGTTTTCTTGAGAATACATTATATACAACACATTCTAACAAAAACCGGAAGATTTCTATAAATTCGAATCATCAAATTCATATTTTAAAGATATTGGTAAGTGTTCCCTGGACTTTTTTGAGGTGTTTATAGAAATTACCTGAACGAACACGCATTTTTCTGTCGAAATTTCATTAAATTCTTTTTCAGATATCAATGAAGTTCAGGAATTGCAGTGTGCCATAATTTTTCAACTTTCCATAGTTACTAACTCGAATATTTTATTTCTAAGACTCTTCTAATATCACAACGAAAAAAAATTCAATCTGATATGCCGTCCTCAGTCAGTTACAAAATGCAATCATTATATATTTCGCAGTTTGTTGAATTTTCCGATTTGTTTCCTCTTCGTTTCAAATTTTTTCTTCTGAAAACTTCTCCACCTCCATATCGAAAAAAATATTATATCTCTTTCGATTGAAATATGACCTTTTCATCCAAAACGGTCCTGATGTAACAGCGTTACATTTTTATTTGAATTTATATTGTACAGTATTTTCTTGTATCACTGATTAACTCTGGATAAAGTACAGATTGTCCCATCTTCAATTTTTGTGTGAAATACTGCAAAGAGAAAAAATAATTCCTCCATCTCTATCCTCGATTATCGAAGAAAATTCATTGGTGAAAACAGATCTTTTGTTTTAGAGTTATTCCGGATTTCTCGACTTTCCAGGATTTCAGCATAGGCCAATTCTCGTTAACTATTGACATTAGGTGATAACTATTTTGACAATCTAGAGGCACTTTTTTGATTATAATATAAACTTGTGATTTTTAAATGTAAACTGTAGGTGAATTTGGATGAAATAGGAATGGTATTTTTTTCTCTTTGCAAATATATAAAACATTCTTGACAAATTTCCTTGAAAATGAGTTTTCTAGAGATGAAAATTCGTTGAACATTTTGTGGTTTCATCTAGTATGTTGCTGCGAATTTACACAGAACATACCATATGTTTTCAGTTATACTCACAACAAGAATGGTTTTGAAGGTCAAAATTAATCCTTCCTTCAATTCAATTATTATTGATTCACAAATAATTAGCTGAAATTTTTTGATTCAAAAATGTTCACAACTATATATTCCTAAAATCGAAACAGAGTATTATTTATAAACATTGGTTCTTTAAAGGTACTTAGAGGAAGAAGTACCAATGAACAAGATACATACTGAAAAAGTTTTGAGAACTGTTACTACGATTCCCCCAATTTCATGTTGGCAACTCGAAGCAGAGAGTGTGGTTCAAAATTAAAAAAAAAAAAATGTTTCACGATTCCTTAGAAATAATAAGTTTCAACTTTATAATATAAAGAAAGTTGTTATAACTAGGGGATTATAAGCGACGACTAGAATTCGATGGTATCTCAGGAAAAGTCAAGAGAAACTCTCGAAGTACACCATATGGACTGATGAAATGTGGGAAAATATTTTTATAGTGAAATATCGTATAATAAAAATCTTAGAAAATATTACCAGCTGCGAATTTATTTCACTCCGCACTATCATAAGAACCACATTCATCAGCTTCTTCTCCATATCCTGAGCTTACTCATTATGGTCGAGCATGAGAAATGAGCGTGTTTCTAACATTCATTCATTATGAGTACTCTGCTATCCTCCAAACGTGTTTCGACTACTTTCAAAATTTGACAGGACAAAATCAATGGTAATGTAGTTTTTAATTTCTGAAGGCTTGTCCTATACTAAACAACTAAATTAATAAATAAGAGTTTCTAATGCAGGGAGGCTCAAACGATCGATCGCGAGTGCTTTTTGAGTAGATCTCGAGAAATTTTCAATAAGTAGGTAACTAAACTACAAAATATTATCACGTAATAAAATAACACTCTGTTAGCGGCAAAACTCGGCTTTATCAAAGTAACGCGCGGTACTTGTCAAAGAAAAGACGCGTTTTTTATTCTCGATGCTTTTCTACAAATTTCGGGTGACGCGTTTGACGGGAACATTCGAGACTTTCGTTCACGCTGATATAAATGTTGCGCCTGCAGAAATTGGAGTCATTCTGAATTGTAACTTGAAGGCAATACTACGTCGATACAAAGTTTATTATTAAATAGCACAAAATGAGTGCAGCGAAGAAATCTGAAACGTATCATTTTAATAATTATTGGGAGGAAGAATTTTTCTTTTGTATGGTGAAGAATAAGTGCATTTGTCTCATTTGTCGTGCGTCAGTTGCAACACCTAAGCGTGGTAACTTAGAGAAGCATCTTAAAACGGTTCATAAAAACTATGAAAAGGATTTTCCGCCACAGTGTGAATTAAGAAAACGAAAAGTACGTGATTTGATATCTTGTTTGCAAAAGAACAAACCATGCCACAAGAGCAGCCAAAAGCTGCTACGATCCCGTCAATTAAAATATCTCATATATTGACGAAACACAAGAAACCATTCTAAGATGGATCGGTTGTGAAGGAAGCATTCATTGAAGCGGGTGAGACTTCATTTGGACATTTCAAAAATAAAACAGAAATCATGCCTGCTTTTAGAGAACTTAAGTTATCTCGTCCGACTGTCACAAGGCGTATTGAAGTCATGAGTCAGCATTTGCAGATAAACTAAAACATGATATTATTAAATGTACGTACTTTTCTCTACAGTTCGACGAATCCACCAATATGACAGACATTGCCCAGCTGTGTATTTATATTCGGATGGTATTCAATGACATGTTGGCTAAGAAAGAATTTTTGGCAATCATTCCTCTGAAGGGGAAGACCCGTGGCGAAGATATATATGACGTTTTCTTCAATTTTCTAGAGAACTACAAGCTACCAATATATAAATCAGTGTGCATTACAACCGATGAAGCACCATCGTCGTGCACGTAGCTTGCAACGGCGGCTCTTTAAGTTGCACTTGAAAGATAGGGAGTCACTGATTTAGTTCTTCACACGGACGTCAGGTGGTTGGGTCGCGGAAAATTCCTAGAAAGGTTTCAAGAATTATTGCCTGAAATAACAGCTTTTATGAACGAAAGAGATGATGACACTCAGATGTTGAAATGCGAAAAATGGCTGACTGATTTGATTTGGCGTTCTTTACTGACATTACAATGCACTTGAACACCATTAACTTGGAGCTTCAAAGTAAGGGAAAAACTTTTATTTAGATGATTAGCGCAGTAAACGCATTCAAAAGTAAATTGCAACTTATGATAGATCAACTGAAAAGAAAGGATCTGAAACATTCGAAATGCGTTTTTATGATTGCAGTAAATTGGCAAATATACCATCATTTATAAGTTATCCTTTTCATGTAAAAACATTGAGGAATTAGCTACTGAAATAGCAAGTCAGTTTATTATGAGCTTATGTTCTAAAAAACAAGTGTTCTGTTTTAAGGAATTTTACTTAATAATTGTGATTCGTAACGCGTTTCACTACACCGTAGCTTCTTCAGACGAATGATTATGCAGAAAAATATAAATGAGAATATAACTATAAATGGCTGAGTAATTAAAAGCTTATTGAGTTGCTTCTTCTTAAGTGGTTATTTATGACAGGTATATCCAATAAAATTAAGGAATAGATTGCTCCCGAAAAGATTCAATAGAGGTGAAGGGCTTAAATCGACTTGTTCATTGATGAGTCTACCTGAGTGTTTGTATTTATTGATTTCTAAAGTTTTCCAAAGATCTACCTTCAATATTTATTATCTATATGCAATATTTCGAACTGTGGGTCGAAAGAATGATTATTTTCTAAGAGATGATTCGCGTAATTTGAATCTGATTTTTATTGCAAAAACTGCGTTTATGTTCCGATATTCTAATATTGAAATTTCTATGTGTTCTACCAATGTAGAAATTATCACAGTCATTGCAATTCAATCTATAAACACCTGATTTATTGTTTTTACCTGATTTGGTTTTATAATTTTTATATGTTTGCCTAAATTATTATTAGTTTGGAAAGCTATGTTGAAATTATTGCTACTCAAGAATGATTTCAGTTTCTCACTTGTAATGCCAACGTAGGTTAAGGTGTTGAATTTTGTTACAATTTATCGACACTTAATTAACTTCATTCAATGCGATTCTACTTTGTTTTTTATTTAAAATATTATTTATTAGTTTGGGATTGTAACCATTATTTTTGGCTATTTGTTTAATCAAATTCGGTTCTTTGTTGAAATTTTCTGGTGATAACGGGATGTTAATCAATCTATGAATAAAACTATTGAATGCTGACATTTTATGTTGATATGGATGACACGACGAGTTATGTATTATAATATCTGTATGTGACGGCTTATGGTAAATTGCGAAAACATGTTTTCCATTTTCATACGAAATTGTTACGTCTAAGAAATTTATCGAATTATTGCTTTCTGTTTCGGTTGTGAATGCAATTTTTGGATGTAATGAATTTATATGATTTTCGAAAATTTTCAACTGTCTATCTGTTCCTGTGAAGCAAATAATGATATCGTCTACATAGCGATACCAGTATAAACAATATTTACTGAGTGGATGATTATGGATTAATTTCTCTAAGTTATTCATGAATATTTCTGCTAACAAAAGACTTAACGGATTGCCCATAATCAAGCCGTCTTCCAAAATTGCATTCACAACCGAAATAGAAAGCAATAATTGGATCAATTTCTTAGACGTAACAATTTCGAATGAAAATGGAAAACATGTTTTCGCAATTTACCATAAGCCGTCACACACAGATATTATAATACATAACTCGTCGTGTCATCCATATCAACATAGAATGTCAGCATTCAATAGTTTTATTCATAGATTGATTAACATCACGTTATCACCAGAAAATTTCAACAAAGAACTAAATTTGATTAAACAAGTAGCCAAAAATAATGGTTACAATCCCATACTAATAAATAATATTTTAAATAAAAACAAAGTAGAATCGCATTGAATGAAGTTTACCCTGTCGATAAATTGAAACAAAAATTCAACTCCTTAACCTACGTTGGCATTACAAGTGAGAAACTGAAATCATTCTTAAGTAGCAATAATTTCAACATAGCTTTCAAACTAATAATAATTTAGGCAAATATATAAAAATTAATAAAACCAAACCAGGTAAAAACAATAAATCAGGTGTTTATCGATTGAATTGCAATGACTGTGATAATTTCTACATTGGTAGAAGACATAGAAATTTTAATATTAGAATATCAGAACATAAACGCAGTTTCTCAAATAAAAATCAGATTCAAATTACGCGAATCATCTCTTAGAAAATAATCATTCTTTCGACCCACAGTTTGAAATTTTGCATATAGATAATAAATATTGGAAGGTAGATCTTTGGGAAACTTTAGAAATCAATAAATACAAACACTCAGGTAGACTCATCAATGAACAAGTCGATTTAAGCCCTTCACCTCTATTGAATCTGTTCGGGGAGCAATCTATTCCTTAATTTTATTGGATATGCCTGTCATAAATAACCACTTAAGAAGAAGCAACTCAATAAGCTTTTAATTACTCAGGAACATTTATAGTTATATTCTCATTTATATTTTTCTGCATATTCATTCGTCTTAAGAAGCTACGGTGTAGTGAAACGCGTTACGAATCGCAATTATTAAGTAAAATTCTTAAAACACAGTACTTGTTTTTTATTATTGATAATGGAATTTTACCAAGTGAAAGCCTACCAAATTCAAAAGCTCATGTTCTGTTGAAAATGAGTTGGTGGGTTTGTGGGGATTATATCAGATATATATCTCAAAGCTACAGCATCTGATACAAATTTCTGGTGTTTTATATCTGAAGATAAATATCCGAATCTAAGGCAAATCGCCCTTCAACTGACGGCAATGTTTCGGTCAACCTACTTGTTCGAGTCTGCATTTTCTGAAATGAAGATAATTGAGTCAAAATATCGCAGTCGACTAACTGACGATCATCATGTGGATTATCGACTGAGCTGGGTTGAACATATCGATCTTGTTGCCAGAAATATGTCTAGGTACACGCGTTAAGGACACTTTCGAAACTTGTTGATGTGGATGCTGCTATCTTTGCATACCATGCATATGTGAGCAGTAGGTTGCGGTATGGCATCGTTGTCTGGGGAAACTGTGCACGTGGGGAGGCTGCTGGTTCTGCAGAAGAGGTGTCTGAGAGCTATGCTGAGCCTGGACCAGACCGAATCGTGTAGACCATATTCCGGGAGAACATCAGTTCTCACAGTTGTTGGACTCAACATATATGAATGCATTGTTTTCATCAAGAATAATGGAGAACTTTTTGTTAAAAGAGAATAAATTAATCCATACATTACTAGAGGAGCCAAGGATATAGAACTGTCCCACATGAAGTCTGCTAACCTGCAGAAGAATTTTTCCTACAAGGTTGCGAAAATTTTTAATCACTTGCCGCTACATGCGAAGAATTGGCCAATAAATGAACTGAAAACATATTAAAATTAACATCTAACACCTACTACTCACTTGATGAATATTTCTCTGTCGACTTACTGAGACTGTAAATGTCTGATTGTGAGGATTTTGATGTAATTTGTAACTCGTTTAATTTGATTGAGGAGGTCGTTACTTGATGAAAATCGATATACATATTTTCAATGAAATAAAACTAAATATTCAAATTTTCACTATATTAACAAAACTATGACCGGTTTCACCACACTGTGGCTTCATCAGATAGATACAAACTAATGAACAGAGTTATTCCTTATATATTAGTCTTATTTCCTACTTAATATTACAATAGGTACAAGAGGTATGTTGGAAAACCCATCGGAGTTGCTTACATTATGAATTAAAAAGATTGAGTAAAGGAGAAGGATTTAGATCTAATTGACTATTAAGTAACCTACCTGAATTCTTTTCTTTGTTGATCTCTAAAGTTTCCAATAGATTGAGTTTTTGTCTGTTATTTTCATTGTGTAAAATTTTGAAATTATCATTAAAGTTATGGTTTTCTTCGAGTAAGTGATTAGAATAATGGGAATCTGATTTATGATAATTAAAACTACGTTTGTGCTCGGATAATCTAACTTTGAAATTTCTGAAAGTTCTACCAATATAAATTTTATCACAATCCCCGTTAAGTTAAGTTAATGGAGTTTTCTGTTTCTGAATTTAATCGTGAATTTGTTAATATGTTTTTATGACTCTATTATGTTGAAACAACAAATGATATCGTCGACATATCTACTTTATATGGTTTAGATATGTCGACGATATCATTTGTTGTTTCACTGACACAAACAGACAATTAGAGTCATTCAAAACATTCATTAACAAAATTCACGATAATATTAAATTCACGTTAGAGATAGAAACAGAAAACTCCATTAACTTTCTGGATTTAACTATTACTAAAATTAACGGCAAACATGATTTTTCTATTTTTCATGAGCCATCGCATACAGATATTACTATTCACAGCTCATCTACACATCCTTATCCACATAAATTAGCAGCTTACAATAGTATGGTACATAGACTCATTAATATCCCAATATCACAATATAATTTCATAAAAGAGCTAAATATTAATAAACAAATAGCAGTCAATAACGGTTACAGTCCAACTATGATCGAGAACAGGATTTCACGCAAAAAATTTCAAAAAGCAATCCAGGAAGTATTTCCAAATATAAAAGTTCAAACACAAAATACCACAGCATAACTTATATTGGTAATCCTAGTCTAAAATTAAAATCATTCCTCTCGCATTATAATTTCAAGATAGCATTCCGAACTGATAATTCTTTAGGCCGACATATCAAAAACTGCAAATCTAAAATTGATAAAAGTAGCGGGGATTGTGATAAAATTTATATTGGTAGAACTTTCAGAAATTTCAAAGTTAGATTATCCGAGCACAAACGTAGTTTTAATTATCATAAATCAGATTCCCATTATTCTAATCACTTGCTGGAAGAAAACCATAACTTTAATGATAATTTCAAAATTTTACACAATGAAAATAACAGACAAAAACTCAATCTATTGGAAATTTTAGAGATCAACAAAGAAGAGAATTCAGGTAGGTTACTTAATAGTCAATTAGATCTAAATCCTTCTCCTTTACTCAATCTTTTCAATTCATAAAGTAAGCAACTCCGATGGGTTATCCAACATACCTCTTGTACCTATTGTAATATTAAGTAGGAAATAAGACTAATATATAGGAATAACTCTGTTCATTAGTTTGTATCTATCTGATGAAGCCACAGTGTGGTGAAACCGGTCATAGTTTTGTTAATATAGTGAAAATCTAAATACTTTAGTTTTATTTCATTGAAAAATATGTAACTTGTTTGTTTGTAAATTCTCTGAGGTTGTGTATTATTCTTTGCCTCCGAATATAATTGATTTGTAGTTTTAATTTTATAATTTGTATGTGAATATGTAGATTGTTAAATATGACGTGTTCTACAACATAAGTGTTATTATGGAACAAATAAAGGGTTTATTATTATTATTATTATTATATGTCATCTCAGTGGTTACGTACCATATTATGAAAAGTATGCTAAGGACATGCAGTGCCACTCTTGAACATCCAAAGTCACTCGTTAGTTAAGTTTAACACCATATGTAACTCTTTTGTTTTGTAACAACCAATAAACTTTGATTTATTTTGAATAACTATGAGTTTTTTCATTGATATTATTGAGAAGAACCTAACTAGACCTAACCCAAACCTTGACTAAAATAATGTATATTGTGCGGAAAGCTAATATCTTTATATGCTACGGTACACCCTACCTAAGGAGGTAGGTAGGTAGGGTGTATCGTGTATGTATGACACCCCTGCATCACACATACTTGCAGCCTCTCAGAGTCGATCGTAAGTAGTCTAAAAATATTGAGGTAGATCGCCAGCAGTTCAAGTTTGAGCACCCCTGCTATAAGGTCATTGATTTTGAGTAGAATCCTAGATTTCATGAAGTAATTCCTAGTGCTGGTGGATTACTGGAAAGATAATTTTTCATCATATCTAAATGTCTTCTGAATGAATTTGAATTTTCGGTTTTGTGTCTCAATTTCTTGATGCAGTGTAGATGGAAATAATTTAGGCATCCTTTTCTGTTATCTTCATTTTGAATACAGCGGTACCTAAGTCTAAATTTCGGATTCTTAGAGCTCCTATTCTATACATATGCCCTGAGGATTCAAGATATTCAGTATATTGGAGTTGGATCATTGAATGATTCTTCTTGACGAAGATAACATTTGTGATGAAAGTTTGTCGCGCTAGATCGCTACGAATTCTCATGTTTCATATTTGATCGATAATATGAATTAAGAATAAAAAATTGTACAGTTTGATCTTTCAAAAAGACCTATTAAACAGTCATTAATAATCCATTATGGCGATCAGATAATATTGAGATTGATGGATGAAACTATATCTACAATTCTGATTCGATTACTTGGAATTGAAGAATAATTCCGATTCCATAGGAACCATGAAGTTATGACTTTCATGAATCAATAGGCAATGACATGAGTGGGTGTATCAGCAACGATTTGATGTTAATATGGAGTTTACCCCATTAATAATGTTGATACTTTCAACAATTAACTTAACGAATATGAAACAGAAAACGTTCCATTTCATGTAGTTAAATATAACTGCTAGAAGAATTGATTCATCCCAAACGTATTCAGATTTTGTATAACGATCCCACTCACTCAGATGAGTGACAAGCAAAGTCACCGGATTCAAGTCCTCTGAAAGTTTTTTCTGGGGTAATTTAAAATTGAAAATTTAAGCTATGCAGCCAAGACAGAATATCGACTATTAATGAATTTTTTCGAAAAAGTAATTGGTCAATAAAACAAGAATCTTTATTTTTCGACCAAATTTATTGTATCGCTTTCAAAGTAGACCCCTTCCAAAATAATTCATTCACGCCAACGAGTAATCCAATCATCAGAACATTTTCAAACGCTTTTCAGTAATCGAATTCAGTTCTCGCCACGAGTTTTCTTTTATGTCTTCTATCAATTCAAAACGTATACCTGGCAGTGGTAATTTGAGTCAGCCGGAGCCATATCAGGTGAATACGGCGGTATTTGTTGAGTTTTTGGTCAGAAATTCATTCATAATGATAACCTTGTGAGATGGTACATTATCGTGGTACAAAATCAATGAGTTTTTCCACAAATCTGGACTTTTTCGAAGAATTTGCTCTCTCAAACGCCGCATAACGCTCAGGTTATATTCTTTATTCACTGTCTGACCTTCTGGTTAGATTTCCGATAATCAAGAAAATCAAAGAAAACGGTCAACATTGCCTTCACTTTTGATCGACTTTGACGTGGTTTTTTCGGTTTTGGTTCAGTTGGAAGGCGCTATTCCGAAGCTTGTTGACTGGTATGAATGTCAAACTCATGAACCCATGTCTCATCACCAGTTACAATGCGTTTTATGAATGTGGGGTCGGAATTTACTTGTTCTAGCATATCTTTAACGACTTTTACGCGATTCAATTCTTGATTCAGGTTCTTTGTAAGTATAAGAAGAAATTGATACTATCTAAGGGAAGTCTCTTGAAGGAACAAACATTACAATATCTCCAGATTTAACATTTAGGCAAAGAGAAGATAACAAAATTCTGAGAAAGCACTTGATGGAAGCCAGAGCGCACTCTTCTACTAAGTCGTTTATTAAAGGAAATACATTACACATTGGCCAGAAGTCGTACACCATTAAAGAGCTGAAAATCGCACAATTAGAACGGGAGATTAGAGGTGAACCTAATATCGGTGAGAGTGTGGTGGAGGCAGAATCATCGGCATCACAAATTTGGAGTCAACCTTCTAGCAATAGAGAAAAGCACAAGGTCAAAAACCAACCAATTAAGACCAGCGCTAGATTAGCTGGAATTCAAAGAGGAAGAATAGATTCGGCATGAAAATAGTAAACAAATGATAAATAAATAATTCTTCAAAAGGAAATGGATTCTTATATAAGGGATTATAATACTCATACTTACAAAACAATACTTATTGATAATTTAACGGAACTACAACTTTACAGTGTATCCGAACATCTAAAGATTTTACACATAAATATTAGGAGTGTGGAAAAAATTTAGATGAGTTCAGGCTTTTCTTAGAGGAAGCTCTCAAAATTACATGCAATTATACTTTCAGAAACTTTTCAAATAGGAAATATCGAATTATTCAATATCGAAGGATACACAAGTGTTTACAGCAATGGGCAATACAACAGAAATGATGGAGTTCTTGTATATATAGCAAAAGAACTGAAATTCAAGTATGATGTTGTGTCACTAGGTGAAAGCACAGCAGTAGAAGTAAATATCAAATTATTGAATAAAACATTGAAAATAACAAGCATTTATCGCTCACCAAGCTCTAATATAAAATTGTTTCATGAAAATTTATATAACTATATAAGAAAATCTAATACAGCAAAGTATCATATAATAATAGGGATATGAATATAAACTTATCAGCTGTTGATGAATATGTTGATGAATATAAAATATTTTAAATTCTTTTGGATACGAATCTTACATTAATAGCTACACCAGACCCTCTAGTAATAGTTGTCTCGATCATATTTTCCTAAAACTGATGAAAACACCTCCCTGGACAGTCAGGCAGCCTTTATAGTTCAGCAACATATCACAGATCATTATCCAATAATATTATGCCTTAAAGATATCAAACCACCAACAAATCTTTTGCAGGCAAACTTAAAAATAAAAAAATTCATAAACTATGACCGATTAAAATCATCACTAAATTCAGTAAATTGGTACAGAAGGGATACAGGAGAGGAAGTAAACACTTTTACTGAAAGGTTTATTAACATATTAAATGAGCAGATAACAATTAATACATCTAGAGTAAATAAAAAAGTAAAAATCCAATAAAAAGGACTGATAACGCCAGCCCTTCTTCAGTCTATAAACAGAAAGAATGAGCTATATAAAAGAGTTTCACAGAATTTAAATAATCTGGAACTCAAAGAGGAATATATTAATTATAGAAATCTATTGCATAAACTTATAAATAAATCAAAAAACAATACTTTCAAGATAAAATAACAGAAAACAAGTCCAGGTCGAAAGCTTTGTGGGATTGTGTAGTGGGAATCTGTTACAAAAGAAAGATGAATTAAAAATAGAACAAATAAAAATGCAGAAAATAAATTAATTAGTGATAAACAAAATATAGCTGATGAATTCAATGAATATTTTAGTTCTCTAGGAAAAAATATGCGGAAAAATAAAAGATCCGGGGGATTTGAACAGGTCGAGCCATTTTAAATAAAACTTAATTTTTTACCCAACAGATTCAGAAGAAGTGAAAAGATCATAACAGAACTTAAAGACAAAAGGCATCTGGACACGATGGCATTAGATCAGAGGTGTTGAAAATATAAAGGAATATATATCAGAACCTATTGAACATATGTCCAACCTTTGTTTCGAAACTGGAGTTTATCCTGATATACTTAAAATTGGAGTAATTAAACCTATTTATAAATCTGGTGACAAAACTTTACTACAAAATTACAGGCCCATATCGCTAGTGTCGAATATAAATAAAATTATAGAAAAGATTATAAAAAACGTATCATTGGGTTTATGGAGAAATATCAAATTATTGCCGAAAATCAATTTGGTTTTAGACGGGTAAATCAACTCAAGATGCGATCGGAGAACTAACTAAAAGATATACAAATGTCTAAATGAAAAATCCCAGCCCTCTGCATATTTATAGATCTTGCTAAGGCCTTTGATACTGTATCTCACAAGAAACTATTAGATAAGCTTTACCGGTGTGGCTTCAGGGGAAAAGGATATGATTTGATGAAAAGTTATTTAACAGATCGCAAACAAATGGTGGAAATCGGAGAATATAGAAGCAGTGTGAAAGAAGTAACATACGGAGTACCACAAGGAACAGTACTAGGTCCGATCCTATTTACAATATATATAAACAATCTTCTGTAAATGGAAACAAAAGGACAAATTATATGTTTTGCAGATGACGCTGCTATTTTTTATGAAAGTAAATCCTGGAAAGAGTTAAAAAAATATGCAGAATGTGATTTTCTACAAATTAAAAAGTGGTTCGAATGTAATAAGCTGACTCTCAATCTAGAAAAGACATTTTACTTACCATTTGTATCATATGCATCTGGTCTGCCACAAATGGGTCCCCTACACGTCGACAATTCCACCATCATACCTGCAGCGGAGAGTATAAAATACTTAGGAATTACCCTCGACAGACATATGAGATGGAATAAACATGTCGATAATATAGTTAAGAAGTTAGGAGGGCTGCTTTATAAATTCAGATATTTAAAGAAGATCCTTGACGTCAAGCACCTACGCATACTCTATTTTGCTCTCGTGGAATCCCACTTATCATATGGTATTATAGGTTGGGGGTGCTTACGAGAATCAACTAAAAAGATCGAAACAATGCAAAATGGTTGTTGAGGATTATTTTTGGGAGACCACTTACCTCTGATGGAGACGAACTGTATAGATTATCAGGAATAGCTGACATTCATCAGTTGTTCTCGGCTCACATTTTGTTTCACACATTTCAAGGAAAAATACAATTGAATTCAATAGAACATATTTATTCTACCAGAAACAAGAAAAATAGATTTGAAACCCCGAGAGCTGAGAAAAGAGTTGGGCAACGATCCTTTACCTATTTGGCACCAAGAATATATGCCATGTTGCCTCAAGAATTAAGAACAGCCTATATGTATAAGAATTTCAAGAGAAAAATAAGAAGATGGATACAACGAAGTGGCAGGCAAATCTTTTTAATGTTATAAATCAGCTGCCTTAATCAGATATGTGACAATAAAATACCAAATTAGTTACTTTGATGCTGATAGTCTCTCTTCATACCGATAGTGACTTTTATACCGATCGTGACCTTTATACCGACAGTGACTTAACATAGTGATTTTTCACACCGATAGTGACTTTCACACCGATGGTGACTTTCCCAACGATAGCGACATATCAAGGGACATTGATAGTAACTTTCTTCGTGGTGACTATGAAATTTCAATGGTACTAATTAGAAATGTTGGTTTTGTTTTTTGTTGTTTGCTTATATTTTTATTTTTGTACTTATGGGAGAAATATATTGTTTATTTAAGTTCAATTCACGTACAGACATTATGTAATGTCTCTGTGATTAAACGTTTATTCAGACTTATAATAGTTATTAGGTAAGAAATTCATATTATTTGTTATACATTCTTCAAATCTGAATAAACTTTTTTTTTTTTCATCACAGGTGTTCCTGGTTTGTCAGCGCAGTTCGGCTTATTGCAGGAACTGCTCTGGGCTTACGATGCTAGAAAGGACCTAACTATATGAGTTGCATCGAGGATTACAGATTTCTGCATGAGACGGTAAGTGTTCTTATCAATGCCTAATTCGTTCAATGCTGAGAATAATTTTTCGTTATAATGCCTGTCGATGAAATCACAACCGGTACAACTTTTACAGTTTTCAAACCCCACATCTGCATGATTTCATTTTTGAGGTTCTTATATTTTCCACCTTCTCTGTGTATTTATCTTCCAGATTATTATTGTTTGGGATAGATATATCAATAATGTGAGCTTTCTGTTCTTTCTTATACAACACAATAATATCTGGTCTATTATGTACTATTTGGATGTCTGTAATAATTCCTTTGTCCCAGTAGATCTTCACATTTTCATTCTCAATTACAGGTGGTGGTGTAATTTTATAGTAAGGCGTGGGTTCATCCAAGTGTATACTGAGCTTCTTCAGAATCTCCAGGTAAGCAATTGCTGCGACCTTGTTATGTCGGTCTACATATTTAGTTCCAGCAAGCGAAGAGCATGCAGATAGTACGTGTTCAATAGTTTCTGGTTTATCATTACATTTGCGACATTTGTCTGATATTTGTTCTTTCAGAATGTACTTTCTATGATTTCTTGTACTTATAACATGATCTTGAATGGCTATCATAAATCCTTCTGTTTCGGGATACAGGATGCCCGATCTGAGCCATTCATTCGATGCTACGCTGTCAACGCTCTCCTCCGCAGCTCGTTACAAAACCGGCCATGCAACTCTTTGGATGACCATGAGGTGAGTTGTTCTTCCACGTTTCTAGGAGTTAATGGTTCGTACTCTCTATTGCTTAAATTTAATGGTGTGTAACCCATGTCTGCATCACAGAGAGTCTTATATAAATTATTCTGTTTGATTTTAAATATTCCCTCAGATTGATGATCTGCTGATAACAAGCCATTTTCACATCTATTATTCCTCTGCCTCCATGTTCTCTCGGTATATTTATTCTTTCTACCGAAGCCTTTGGGTGGTGCATGCGATTTTCAGTCAGGCAGGTTCTGATTTTTCGGTTGATGGAGTCCAGCTCAGTTTCGGTCCATTTAATGACTCCAAAAGAAAAGTTCAAGCTGGGAATGGCATAAGAGTTGATGGCCTTCATAAGGTTCCCCGAATTGAGTTTAGATTTCAACAGAGCCCGAAGTCTTTCAGTGAACTGATTAGTGAGAATCTTTTGACTTTCTTATCTTCTGTTTTGTTGGTTTGAAGAATGCCTAGGTACTTATAGGGCTCGTCTCTCATACTACTCACATAGGTGTGCTCATCCAATTGAATACCATCACTCTCCTTCAGGCACCCTCTTTGTATGGTGACAGTTTGACACTTTGCAATTCCAAATGTCATACCAATATCAGTACTTGCCCTATGAACAAATCTCAGAAGTGAGTCTAATTGATTTTTTGTACTGGCATAAATCTTGAGATCATCCATATAAAATAGGTGACTGATTGTTTCGTTGCGAGTTGTTGTTTTAACTGTGAAACCATATTTCGTGTTCTTCAGGGCATTCGAGATCGGGTTGAGAGCGAGGCAGAACCATAGTGCACTTAGTGAATCCCCTGAAAGATTCCTTTTGATTTGTATCACCCTCGATTCAGTGTTACCATTGATCGTTGGAATGGACAGTTTGGTAGACCATTGGCCCATGCAGTGTTGAAGGAAACGTGCAATGCCTGGGTTGATATTGTATATCTGGAGCACTCGTAACAACCAGGAGTGAGGGACAGAGTCAAACGCCTTTTGATAATCTATGTAGGCCAAGAAAAGATTCCTCTTCTTTCGCCTCGCTTGCTCCATAAGAATCATATCAATGATAAGTTGTTCTTTACAACCCATAGCCTTTCTTCTACATCCTTTTGCTCCTCAGTGAGTATGTTATTTCGAGCAATGTAATTATATATCTTGTTGCAGATTGCCGCTGATAATATTTTATAAAGTGTTGGGAGACAAGTAATTGGTCGATACTGCGATGGATCCTCTGATGCCACACCTTTTGGAATAAGATAGGTAATTCCAGTTGTGAGAAAATTCGGCAATAATACAGGATTTTAATTAGTTCGTTAAACTGAGTAGCCAAATATTTGTGAGAGGATGTTAGTTTTTATACCAATAATTGTAGTATTCGAGCGGCAACGCGTTTCATACCCAACCAATCGTTCAAAATAATACCTTAAACCTAAATGACAGTTTTCAATTACCATTTCCTTCGGTTTATCGATGTTAATTTCAGTTGAAGATGTTGATGGCCGACCAGAGCGAGACTAATCTTCCACCACATCTAGTCCGCTGTTGAAAGCACGTGTTATTACAGTTTAAAATAGGTATTTGTGAATGAGAGAAAAACTGCAATGATGTGGTCAATCTTTCTCTGAATTTGGCAGTTTTATAACTAGGAAGCCCGTCAGTGGAGAGTGGGGTGGGCTTAGAGAAATTATCTTTGAACACCAAGTAATTTCACCTAGCTATAAACAGATATTACCTGTCAGAAAACAAATTACTAAATTTCGGAAAGGTAACACAAAGATGGGACGCAACTTCTCAGTCAAGAAAAATGTACCCAATTCAATCAGATAATGAATGAACAGTAAGGATTTCGTTGCAATAATATGGAAAACTATTCAAACTCAAATTTAAATTCACACAAAAAAAGTTAACAGGGCCCGCGTATAACGTTATATGCGTTTACATTGGTTTACATTGGTTAAACAGTTATGATGTTACGATACGGTTCAGTTCTTTCTAGAAAAAAGTAATAAAAAAAAAGAGTTAAATAATCGTTATACAAAAACGTATTTCGAGTTTGAAGGTATATGAGAGAAGTGATGAATTTATGAAATATCAACAAAAGAAAATATGACAACAATAGTGAGTGGCGTAGATTCCGTTAACGAACAAAATCGATGGTGTGATATGCGGGGTTCATCTCTCGGAAGAGAAAAGACAAATGATTTTTATCTGACCTTTTGTGAAGATATTATGGTGGTCTCCTGTCGTCCCAATCCAATCGTTCTCACATGAATTCCAGCAATTCCGTTTTGTTGAATTTTCCTTTCGTTAGAATTCACTCGTACAGATGAATTGCGTTATCAGAAGGGAAAGTGAATATAAGAAGAGTAGAAGAGTAAGGTGTAGAGAGTTGAATCGAGTCGAATGAAGGCCCTCTGTAAAGGATAAGAACACGTGCATTAGGGAAAAGTTGATTTCCTTTTTCTTGTTGGCGGGGATGACTTACATGATATTATGCGGGATAATCCGACGTATCAAAGTCGTATTTCGAATAGGCGCCGAACAAACGAAATAGGTATTAAGGCATTATTCTCATAAGGCACATGTACTTCTTCAACTTAAAAATCCGCTCAGCGAAAAACATAATATAATCATGTCGAAGAAGTCAACCAACAAGTGATTTCCACGATCAAATTTCCTGTAGCAGGTTGTTCTTATCAGAAGACGTAAGCGCAAAAAACAGTACTCATGAATAAAACGTTTTCTGAGAGAATGTACAGAATATCTTTGAGAACGTTAGTAATTTGAAAACAGTTTATACCACAATATGGAAATGGGTTGGTGTCATTTTGACATAACACACAAATTTATCGAATATGCTTTTACGATGTTGTCGCCTCTCTGGAAAATGATCGAAATATCCACATCATAATAAATTTGAATGAAACATTCATTCATATTTAACTGCCCAAAATTTCCGTACGGAACGGTTGCTTCGTCATTACAAACGATACTATATGCACACAAGAGCTGTAACTTGAAGCAGAAACATTAAATAATTAATCCGGGTAATTATTTAGTAAAGTGTCGATAGTCAGAATTCACTGAAAAAGTTTTTACTCAATAATTTCGAATCCCTGGGTCCAAATCTGAAATTATTTTGCCCCGGAAGGCTATCGTTTAGAAAAAAAACCATAATTTCCTTGAAAGTCCTCTAGTGTATCATTCAAACTCTATAAATACCTTGTTACTATTGCAATGGATAAAATATACACACATATACCATTAATCAGTAATTCTACGCTCAAATATACATTAATTTCTTATTAAAATGCTTTTTAATTCGAATGTTTATTTAAACCGCCATATTTACAATGATTTTGTGTTACATGTTATACGACGTACGGCTCAAAACGATGCAAGAATGAAATAGAATCTATCTCTCTCGTTCATAACTGAGACTGAATTTCGAATGGGAATATTTCCAAATCTAACCTTACTAACCTAATTTTACCTAAAATCTAACCTACTAACCCATTCAATTCAAAATTATAAATTTAAATTAGGTTTGAGGTTCGGTTAGGTTAGTTAGGTTTGGTTTGAAGAGATTTGCATGTGAATATCCCTCTCTGTTATGACAGGAGATGGCGAGTACGTCACTATTAACGGGTTCATGTCACATAGGTCTTGGATTGTATATGTGTTAAATTGTTGCCTAATATTGAGAACTGAGGGGCAATCATATCTGGAAAGTAAATATGGCGGGTTAACTGTCAAGAAAATAAACATTCGAATGGAAAAGCATTTGAATAAGAAATTGATATATATCTGATCGTAGAATTATTAATTAATGGTCATGTGTGTGTATGTTATCCATTGTAATAGTAACAAAGCATATGAAGCAATTATAGAGTTTAAATGACATAGGCAAGAGGACTTTCAAGAAAATTTTGGTTTTTATTCCTAAACGATAGCCATTTGGGGCAAAATGATTTGAGATTTGGATTCTGTGATCCAAAATTAGTAAGTTAATACTTTTTCAGTGAATTTTAACTATCGACACTATACTAAATAATTACCTTTATCTGAATTGTCAGTGCCAGAATGAGTTTTCGAACTGTCATAATAAGAGCACAGAACATATTTAAGCTATTTCAATCATTCTGTGTAAATTCCGTGAATGGACAAAGAGTTACTTTAATATAAGGGAAATGTTATATAATTTTCGGTTTTTCATGAAGACACGTTCTGGATGAAGAAATTGAGTGCATAATTGATATATTTTTGAAAGGGAAAAAACTCTATTCAACGAAATCATATTTACCTAATGTTCATATATGGAATAACGCAATTCTGAGTATTACCGTTTCGTTGAACAAAAAAAATTGGGCCTCTAGAAATTCAAAATCATTTTCACATAAGTTCAAATAATCCGAGATATTGGCACTTGACTGATTCCGAAAATTTTCATAATTTCGAAATAAATCGAGAACGAAAAATACTACCTTGAATCTGTTTGCGGCAATGAATTCCACTAGAAGGATACGGGAAAGGACGAGTCATTTTCTTCTATTCACAATATTTCACATTGCTGCAGTACTAAAATGTCGAAATCTGTCCACCTTGTAAATTCGATCATAATTAACGATATTAATGACATAATATTCGATAATAGTTTTTCCATTCTATTTCCCAATTTACCAAGGAAAGGAAAACAATTTGGATATACTAGAAAAATGTTTATACTTTTGATCATAATTAACAACATGACGAACATATTAATAATGTTTGGTTCACCATGGTGCCGGAAATTCTCCAGAGGAAAAACTTGGGAATAAATAGTAGTAACGGCGGAATCAATTAACTATTTGATGATATCCATGTTGTCAATGTACCGGTGTATGATCTAGTATTTCGCGGGCCTCAGGATATGGAGGATATTGCATATAGCGATGACGGGGAGGGCTATAGAGGCAAGGTCTGATATTGAACAACTAAGTTCATCCAATCATATAGAGATTTCTACAGGCCATAGCAAGAGATTGGGTATAATGGAGATGACGGTATATGAACCACCTGCAGGGGATTACAACATGATTATACGGGCTATACATGTAGCCCTAGAAACAAATATTATGATCAGAAATAGAATCCTTGTATGAGGAGACTTTGATGTAAATTTGGAAAAACCTCCCATATTAGAGAAGCTGCTGGATCTCCTCTCCACATATGGGTTCCATCAAAAGAACTTTGAGCGAACCTTTAGAACGAATAATTATGGCTCAACAATTGATAATATCGATGTCAACTATAATACTCTAGAACTTGGTTTGGTGGTAGAGACAACATTGTCGCCCCTTAATGCGCAGCTGTTCGCCATGGGTATAGAGCCACAAAAATCCACTGCTTCACTAAATCGCATGTAGACAGACGGTTTACTTAGATCTAAAATGACTAGCTTTAAGGAAGAGTTTGAAAATATTGATTGAACGACATTGTATGGGATGACTCATCCCAACTTGGCATATTCAATGCACGAAATCTAAAACTGAAACGTAAAAAGCCCTGGAATACAAAAGGTATCCCAAAAAGGAAGATGGAATAAGAGAATATTATTATCAGAATTATTGCAGATTTCTTAAACAGACAGTAAAAAGAGCTAAGAAAATGCACAATGAAAGATACAAATCCGACTCAAACGACAGAGAGGAAGCCATTTGGAAACTCATTGGAGAATATACTGAGAGTATACCTAAAACAATATCAATACTATATGAAAGGGAAAACAATTTCTATGATAATGATCTCGATAATGTCAACGAGTACTTCATTGGCGGCGATGACATAACACAGAATGAAAATAGTAATGGAACAAGCATAAAGCACAATTATAACAGTCTCTAGCTGCCTCGGTAGCTGCACGATTAGTGAGCAAGTATGTAGAAATATACTTAGCCGAGGTGTCTGGTTCGAATCCGAGTTCAAGTTATGGATGTTTTCCTTGAACAAAAAAGTGATACTTGTAAATAGTAGCCTAAAGGTGGCATAAATTCCCGAAGATAAGTTGTAATCCTTGTGGTGGCAGTTATCATTGCACGGTCTAGGAAAGTGATTCGGAATCCACTATAAGCTGTAGGTCCACTGTGTAAATGGGCTTAGTTCCCGACCACATCGATAAAAGATGAAACAAACAACAACAATAACAGTCTCTGAAACAGTTGGTTATTCCAGTCTGTAGAACCAGTTGGGATTTACAATGTGATTAGATCACTATAGAATATTAAATCCACCTGATGTGACGGTATACTAGTATCACTCATCAAG
The DNA here is from genome assembly GCA_013387265.2 of Cryptolaemus montrouzieri. NCBI lineage: Eukaryota > Metazoa > Arthropoda > Insecta > Coleoptera > Coccinellidae > Cryptolaemus > Cryptolaemus montrouzieri. The sequence goes on along the minus strand of JABFTP020000001.1, from coordinate 66,148,198 downwards.
CATGTGGCAAACACATATCTTCGGTGCTGACTCATATAATCAACTTGATGATCGACTCAGGCAAATATCCTGAAAAATTGAAGGTATCCAAAATAAAGTCAGTATATAAAAATGGAAACAAAGATGGCATGTGAAACTATATTCCGATTTCAACGTTTTAAACATATATAGTACTGAGTATCAAATGGATTTAGGGGAGGAAGAACAACTAGAAGAACCGTGTACGTAGCACTTGCAAACTTACTGAACAGCCCCAATAATGGACGGGTGACAACGCTAGCATGCTTTGACCTAAGCAACGCCTTCGATATGGTAAACCACGAGAAACTTATAGAAAAACTGTACAGAGTGGAAATCAGGGCAACACCACTACAGCTAAGTCATATTTAACTGGCAGGACTCAATATGTCAGTGAGCGAAATCCAATAAATATCATCTATACTAATCTCATGCTGTATCTGATATGATGGTACAATATGCAAATAACACAACATACCGATGAAACTTCTATTGATTCAAGAGTAAGTGAAGTCATTAATACCTTAACAACATGGTTCACAAATAATAATCTGATGATGAATGAGAACAAGGGGCAACTTCTTGATCATAGCGCATATTCCGAAAACTAAAGCTATAACTATAGTGGCGGTAGGATAACAACTACACAAAGTCTCGAAATTCTTGGGATCATTCTGGATCACCCACTGAGTTTGGATACACATGGTGACCTCTGTGCACAGAAAATATCCAGATATGTGTATATTCTGAGAACGCTTTCAAGAATTATTAAGGAAACGGCTATCTTTGCATACAATGCCTATGTTAGCAGAAGACTGAGGTAGGGAATCATTGACTGGAGGCATTCTGCATATTTGGAGAGACTACTAATTCTTCAGAAAAGGTGTCTGAGGGCGATATTAAACCTCAAAAACAGAATCATGCAATGCACACTTTACGCAAACATCTATCCTAACAATAGTTGAACTCTATATCTATGAGTGTATTATGTTCATCATCAAGAATATAGAATTATTCATATAAAGAGAAAATATCAACGCCTATATCATGGATCAAGGATGTTAAGCTGCCTCCTATAAAGTATGTTTACCTTTGAAAAACGTCACCTACTCTGTGACAAAAAAGTATCCAGAAATTCTCATTTAAATTGCCCGCGCTAAGTATTTTTAAGTATTTTAAGTTTCTGTATGTTGATATGACTGTGGTACTCTGCTAATTTTAAAATGGAAAATAATATTGAACAAAGAGTTTGTCTCGAATTTAGTGTTTTGTGCGGAATTCAGTGTGCTGAATCGTTGCGAATGCTGGAAAAGGTTATGGAGAATCAAGAGTACAAAGCCTTTAAAGACGGTCGGGGGATTGTCGAAGAGATGACTCATTCCGGATGACCTTCTACCTCTTCAACCGACAATAACGTCCAAAAAATCAAGGAAATGGTGCTCGAAAATTGTCATGCCCGTGTTAGAGAGATAGCTCGTGATCTCAACATCTCCAGTGAAACCGCTCGTTTGATTTTGGTGACCAATTAGTCATGCGGCGCGTCGCCGCTTGGCTCGTTCTGATATAGCTAAATTTTCTTCAAAAGCTGTACTGGATGCAGGTAGATAAAGACATGCTGGATCGTGCGAATGGGACTGATCATAACTGATGACAAAACATGCGTGTATGAATACGACACACTAAAGAGCTAACAATCAAGACGATGCTGATTTTTTCTTCGATATTCGTGGTGTGGTTCATCATGAATTCGTTCCACAAGGTCAAACGGTCAATAAGAACTTCTATTCAACCGTTGTGAGACGTTTGCATGGAAATATTCTTCATATACTGCCGGATTTGTGGCAAAACAATTCGTGGATTTTGCATAACGATTACGCACCATGTCATCGTGCCACGGTCACTAACGACTTTAAGACCAAACAATCGATGGAAACCATCGAGCAGCCGTCTTATTCGCCTGATCTAGCTCCGTGTGACTTTTTTCTTTTCTCCAGACCAGAAAAAACTGAAGGCCATCCCTGAAAGCGCCTATAAAAAGTGTTTCGATGGTTGGAAAAAACGTTGGCGCATGTACATCGCTTCAAATGGAGCATAATTGTGAAGGAGATTCAATAACTATTATAGTAGATTAAGATTTTTGCGTTTTATTTCAAATTTCCGTATACTTTTTTTGTCACAGAGTATATGGTAGCTAAAATTTATTATCGCCTACCCCAGAATGTGAGAAAGTGGCCGACACAAAAACTTAAAAATAAGGGTTGAAGAAATACATTGTGAAAAATCTGTATTATGACATCGGAGAATATTTTAGAATAATCCCACCAAAAACATAAAATGTACAAAAATGCAAGTCTCGCAATTAAAACACTCTTCCGTGAAAAGGTGTGAGATATCATGTGAAACCAAGTAGATCATTTCAGTTAATATCCACACATTTGTATTTATATTGAAAAAAACATAATGACTTGGCAATCCCATGGCACGATATGATAAAATTGAGCAGGAACCTCATTTTCAGTATTTGGTATTACTGTTGCTCCATCCAATCGAGGATATTATTGGTTGAATATTGTAAATCCTATGTTATTGTGTTGTAGAGCGATTGCCAAGTCATTATGTTTTTTTCTATATAAATACAAATGTGTGGATATTAACTGAAACGATCAACTTGGTTTCACATGACATCTCACACCTTTTAGGGCAGAGTGTTTTCATTGCGAGACTTCCTTTTTTGTACATTTTATGTTTTCGGTGGGATCTCATTTCTTTTTGTAAATAACCATTGGCTACCTTCACGAAGGATGAACATGATCAATAACTTTTCATATGGTTTTCAAAATTGATGCAAGATACCAATCTAACGATAGAAAATCTATTGAAATAGATAACATAAACAAACTTAGCAACATTGTATCTAAGTCAAAGGTGGAGTATATACAGTCAACAGTGGTGATAATTTAAAAGTTTTTCTTCCTAGCCTAGGTATTCTTCCTTCTTTTCCTTCTATAGAAAATCATTTTTCTGCGCGTCAGGTACAGATTTCCTCAGAGCCCATTCCCTGTCTTTATTGGTAGTTTTAAGAGTTTTCCATGGAAGAATCCTCAATAAGTCTGGACGGTAAATTTCTCTTAGTCGATTATATTCGACTATCGCAGACTCTCTAGCTCTTATAGAAGAGAAATTTATATTTATCAGGTGTAATCCATCCAGACTCTAGAAAGAGCAACTTATGCTTGGCTACATGTGAACACTGATGACCCGAGGTCCATCAATGCTTTAGTCAAACTCAGTCCCTGGCTTTTATGTATAGTGATTGCATGTGCGACCAAAAGAGGAAATTTTTCACGCAGAACAAAGATTAAGCAGATTATTCTTCTATCTCAAACGAACTGGTTGAAAATTTTTTGACAGCATTCGATCATAGAACTGTACGATTTAATCTATGCGCCACACACCGTGCCGCTACCACTATTCGATGTAATATATTTGAATTCAATTTCAATATATTCATTTTCAATTATGGCTCGTGGATACGTCATCTACAATATAAATATTTCCCCCTAATTAGGAGGCCAAAGTAAGCCGCACAGGCAATGGTCTTGTGGTGTATTGTTGGTTGCCTGAAGAATCGTTTCTTAAGGGGCGCGGCGGTTCAACTCTTTCTTCCACAGAGGCCGCCTCAGACGTTCAATAATATTGTCAATATTTTGCGATATTGAAAATATTATTGATCGTGTAAGGATGAAATATTGATGGTTTACTTCCATATTGATGGATTGATGTCAATATTTTGACATAAATATTGACAATATTATTTACTGTGTGAGGCGCCCTTTTAGAGTTCTTTTTATGGCGTATAATGAGCGGACTTCTGTTTAATATCTGAGAGGCGGAGGAATACACTTTTAGTGAGGTTATTAGGTTAAACCAGAATTGCGATTAGAATGAAAAGTGCTAAGTTTTATGTAATTTATGTGGAAGTTATGACTCTTCGTGTGAATATTAGTGTTCGAAACTTCTGCAAATTCTTTCCAGAGCCATACAAATGATATCGTATCGTTCGTTTCACGTCAAGAACGATATTACGTACCATTCTCGAAGTAGTTTTCCAAGGAGAGGAAGCACTAGGTATGTGCAAAGCTCGATTTCAGAAAACAGAGCCTGGATTCTAGAATTTTTGAATTTTTTCTTACTCTGTTGGATGAAAAGTGACTAAATCCAAAAGTTGAAGTATGTGTTTTTTCCGCAATTTTATTGTGTTCTTTGGGGTTTGACCATAATGATGACCAATAATCGGTCAAGCAGGTACTTCTCTGCTATTATTATTATTATTATTATTAACAACCATCGTAGTCACCTGACCTTTTTTTTCCAAAACTCCAAATAATACTTCAAGGTATGTACCTGTTTTGAATCGAAAGAGGAATTAAAAGAGAATTCGTGGCGAGAACTGTTCTGATGATTGGATTATTTGTTGGCGTAAATGTATTATTTCGGAAGTTGCCTATTTTTGAGGCGATACAATAAATTGGGATGGAAAATATAAATTTTGTGTTTCAAATAGTTAATTGATTCAGATGTTACTACGTGATAGTTAATCATGAGGATAATAAGAAATTAAGGTATGTGTTATACTATCACAAGAGATTTATTGAAAATCAAGATTGCAATTTCGATCTCTCGACCATCTTCAGCTAACAACAAGTATTAAACTTAAGTTGAAAATATACCGGGTATAACTGAAAATAGGGCCACCCCTGTAACTTTTTCTATTTGGAATATCTTGATGAAATGTGGGAATCGAATAGAAGACAACATTTTGAATTTGATAACGTTATATTGTTTGACCGGCATAACCGGAAACGATACCAACTCTCGATTTTCGAATGGGGCACCCTGTATTTTTTTGCTTATTTCAATTGTTCATCTTATTCTACCACCTTTTGATAAATTTTTGAAAGAAGAACAAAACACAATCTTTTTTTTGCAATTTTCATCTTTCTTTCTAGAAGGCCATGAACAGTGAAAATTGGCTTAGCTCAACATCTATCACGAAAATACATTACCTATAATATAGGTAATATGAGCAAGAAAATTTGTAAAACGGGTAATTTTGGTAGTTTCCCTTGAATAATGAAGGCACAGCTAGTCTTCTTTATCCACAACAAAGTTATAGAAGTTCGAAAATGCTCTGAAACGGTTCCTGAAAAGGATGGTACGGCCATGCGTTTGTGTTTTGTTCGTTTACTTTTCACGATGTTTATGTAATTCTGCTTTTTGCTCGACTTGGCTGATGATGTAAATACCTTCGTGACTATAAATCTAAAATTCTTTTACCTGATCATTTTTTATGTCAATTTTTGTATATTTTAGTATCAAGGATTGTACAATAATTAGTATGAGGTGTTCTACAACATTATTCGTTATATGGTACACATGAAGAGTATTGTTATTATTATTATTGAAAGAATTCACAATTATAACATGCATAACACTTGTAGTCCCTTCCAAGTTTCCAGGTTCGGCCAGCGGCTCATCTCGCATAAGCAACTATTTCTCTATCAAAATGATATGTATGTCCATAACATTTGTTCCAGTATGGCCAATTTTTACTAAATATTTACCACCTTGAAAGCTATTATAGAAATTATAACAATCATTATTGCCCAAGAAGAAATTCGGATCCAAATTTTGTTCGACGCAGTCATGGACAAGCGTGGAATATCCTATAGCACCAGCAGCATCAGTGGGACCATCAATTCCATCAGTACCACAACTCAGCAATGTAACTGAAACACTTGATCCTATTTGCAATTTATGTAATTCAACTGAAAATGAGAGAGCTAGTTGCTGGTTTCTTCCACCAAGACCAGAACCAGTAACTATAACTGTTGGTTCCCCAGCCAAAATTAAACAAATTTTTTGGTTTGAGTAGAGTTTTTCCACTTCTTGGATGATGCTTTCTTCGTCGAGAAACGTGATCATTTTGTTGAACCTCAGTAGATCGTCTATAAGTTTCTTCTTCGTTTTAGTGTTGCTCAAGAAATCTGCAAAATTTTTCGAAACCCCTGCATAAACTTTACTTAATTCGGCGACATTTCCTGTTATATTTGTAGATAATAAAAATGATTGAAAACCAAATTCTTTGGACTTTTCTAGGATAGCGTCAACTGCAATTCTATTATTTCCAATGATATAATTGTCAACGTGACAAAATTTTCCATTACGAATAAACGTATGATCTTCCTTTGATGATGAATTATCTTGTAATACTTTCTTTATAGATTCAGCCAAATTTTCGTATAGAGAATATTTTTTCAGAATATCAATTGCTTTTTCGGAGGTATCCATATTTGTACATGTAGGCCCACTAGCTATAATATCTAAGCGATCTTCTATAACATCTGATAAAATCAAAGTAATCACTCGCGCAGGATAACATAATTTTGCTAAGCCACCTCCTTTTATTTTCGATATTTCCTTTCTCACACAATTCAGCTCCAAGATATCGGCACCACTATTTCCCAACTTCTTTATTAATTCTAATTTTTCAGAGAGCGTGATTCCATCTTTTGGTAGAGGCAACAAAGCACTACCACCTCCAGATATGAGGACAACAATTGTTTCATCCTCATTTAAATTCTCAACTAATTCTTGGATTTTCAATGAAGCTTTCAATGAATTTTGATCCGGTAAATTGTTGTTTGCGCCTTCCATACATTGAATTTTTGAATTTTCAGGAATACTAATTTTACAAGATTCCAGAATTCCCTGTGGAATGCTTATTATCCCCATCTGTAAGTAACTTCCCAATATATCCTCGAGTGCTATTGCCATTTCCAAAACTGCTTTACCGAATCCTACTATGTGAACAGGTTTCCTCAATGGATAGTTTACGCCTTTCACCGTTAGATGGCCTTTTTCAAGTTTTACAGAATCTATTATCAATTTATAAGGTTGAACTGCGTCTACAGATACCCTAAATAATTCTCTAAGAATTTCATTAGAATTTGACATTTTCAAAGCAGATTTTAGTGTGGAAATGATTAGTTTTGTTCTAATAGTTTTAAAGAATTTCATACCACGAAATACGATAGGACCTTCATATAAAATTTGTTTCTGTAATTAAACTAATGTCACTAAATGTCACTTGTCAATGAACTGTAGATACTTTTCATATTAAATTACAAAGATACAAAATTATTTACTCTAGCGACTGAAGCGAGTATGTTTTGAATCTTTCGATAACAGAGATACAGGTGGTTCAGAAGTGGATTAGGTTTTATACTTCTTTATCATGTGATATTAGAAAGCATTTGCATAAGTATATACAAGTTGGTTCAGAAGTATTAGCAGTTTCAATTTTCCTCGAAGAATGTTTATCTTTCATATCTCCACAATAATAACATGCGAAAGTTATGGCTATATGTGCAAAAACATCGAAGACTTTTATTCAGGGAACAATATTCAACTTTCTGTAGAAGGTTAAATGTCCTGGGGCTAGTTTTCCAAACCACCCTTCAGAATCATTGTCAATCAGAGCTTCTCAGCAGTGGTATAGTCCGGTCGGTCATGAATACTAGTAATACACTGCATGTTTCGGTCTCGTTTAACCTCGTTAGTATTGCACACCCATTCACAACCTCAGGTCAGACTGCCACGTACTCATCTTAAACCGTTGGAGGTGACAGTCTGGCCTGATATTGTGAATGTGTGTGCATTACTGGTGAAGTCAAATGAACCCGAAACTGCAGCCTATTGCTCCTGTTCAGGACAAGATATTCAACAATTATCATTGTACGGAAGGTTTAATATTGTTCCCTGAAAAAAAGTTCTGTAATCTTTGTTCATCCAACAAAGAAAACCACTTTAAGTATACACTTGAGCCAAGACTTCCAAATGATGATGAAAGAACATGGTCCATTCGTGATAGTCTACTGCCTCGTGACCACAAAGAAATACAGGAGGGCCATTTCTAGCGAATTCAGTGGGTAATGCAATAAACAGTGCTGCTTCTTGCCAAATTGTTCGAGTAGCCATTTGCGCCAAACCTTGATATATAGCAAGTTTTCCACAATTTTTTCGACTGTGCTTCAGCAATGTTTGTATTAACAATTCAACCAATCTTCAATGTTATTGTTGATTTCAATGTGTTAAATCATCAGTTTTAATATTACAGAATAAATCATTTATAATATCAATAATGTGTTTGTAACGTTTGGTCAAATTCGCCGTATGTCTGATTTCTCATAATTTGGGTAGTTGGACAATTTCACTAGTTTCTACAGTCTTACTTACAGAAGATATCAACATTACATTGTAATAAAAACACATAAAGCTTCTTTAGCACTGGATTTGTTACACCATATTTCCCTGAAGGAAATCGTAAGTCTGACGTCAGGGGCAAACTTCAGTATATGTCTCAAATTGACTACACTCAACTGGCTGAGAGACTCGAGGTGGAGAACTGGGGACATATTTATGACGTTGGTTCTGCGGAGGACTGTGCACAGACGTTGGTTGATACTCTGAAACACCACATAAAATCTTGCACAAAATTTTCGAAAATATTAAGAAAACATTGTAAACGAAAGATCTGGATTATAAACGGACTTTTAAAATCAGTGCGTATTAAGAATGATTTATACAGGAGGGTGATAAGGGATCCTGAGAATACGACGCTGAAGACTGAATTTAGGAAATACCGTAATCTCTTAAATGATTTAATCAGGTCTGCAAATAATAAGTATTTACAAGGACAGATTGGTTCTGACTCAAAAAGTTTATGGAAGTGCGTGAAAGATTTGAGTGGAAAGAAGGAGAGGGGGTTTAACATTGATTAACGTCGATTGTTTCAACTCCTACTTTGCAGAAATTGGTTCGAACCTGGCTGCATGAGTGAGGAGACCTGTCTATTGCAATTGATGTTTTGAAAGATTTGCATCCCAGAAGGGACGGAGCCCTAAAAGTAGTGTGTCTATTAAAGTGCATAGCCCTAAAAGTAGTGTGAATTCCTTCGGTTCCACTAAGATTCTAATTCCCGAGGTTGTAGGTGCAATAAACAGTTTGAAGTGCGGAAAATCCCCAGGCAGGGATGGAATAACTTCCGAAACATTAAAACATTGTGTAGATTCAATCTCTCTCCCTTTAACTTCCGTAATGAATAAGTGTGTAAGTGCAGGAGAGTTTCCCTCTCCCTTCAAATCAGCCATTGTTAAACCTATATTTAAATCAGTTGATAGGGCGCTACCATCTAATTTTAGGCTTATTTCTATTATTTCCGCTGTCGGTAAAGTTTTCGAAAAAATTTGAAGGATAAAATTGTGAATTTCTTGGAAAAATACGAGGTACTTTCAAATAAGCAATATAGCTTTAGGAAGGGGAAATCAAATGAGGACGCAATAATGAACTTACTGTCTAAAATTTATCAGGCCTTAGATGATGGCGTCCCTTCACTCTGTATATTTGTGGATCTGTCCAAGGCGTTCGATACCGTATCTCATTGTTGTCTGCTGCAAAATCTGGAAAGTATAGGTTTCAGAGGAGTGTCATTTAAATTGATGGAGAGTTACCTGAAAAATAGAAAGCAGACTGTAGTGATGGACGGTGTCGGGAGCGGGGATAGATATGTGAAATGTGTTGTTCCCCAGGGGACTGTTTTGGGCCCTATATTGTTCTGCATGCACATCAATGACCTCTTTCACTTGCCTTCTTGTGGAGAAATAGTTTCTTTTGCAGACGATACGGCTGAATCTAACCTGATCTTGTTCGGCTGAATATAACCCTGGGAGATGAAGGTTTCGAAAATAGGAGACGTTTAAGTTTAAAATATTTGGGAGTAACTATTGACTGCCATCTTCGCTGGAAGATATATCCATATTGAGTCACTTTTAAGAAAATTGAGAGCTATTTTGCCACTGCAGCAAAACTGTAGGGGCTTTTGCTCAGTGTTCCAGCTGAGAGTTCTCTATTTCGCTTCAGTTCGGTCAATTCTATCGTACGGAATATTGGTCTGGGGTGGGGTGGAGAGTACTCACCTGAAGAAGTTAGAGGTCTTACAGAAGCGATTTATAAAAATTATCTTCCGAAGAGAGGCTACATATCCTTCTGATGAGCTTTACGACGCCGAGGCTGAGATCTTAGACTTGAGGCAGCTATATTGTTTGTGGATTCTGGTTTCACAATTTAAGAAGAAAACCTGCAGAGTTTGGTCTCATGCAGTCGTGAGACTAGACATGCCATAAGTAATTATCATCTGCTCACAATGCGTAAAACTGTTAGTCAGAGATCATTCTTGTACTTAGCACCTAGAACGTTCAATATTTTACCTGCTAAAATAAAAAATATAAACTCCATCAAGCCGTTCAAGAGGAGAGTGCGATGGTGGCTGCGTGTATAGTGTAGATTTGAAGAATTCATAGCCGATGTGAATGGGTATCTGCCTGATTCTTTTCGTTTCTGTTTTTCCCTTCATTCGTGTATCATTCTTTATTTCTGTGTGTTTCTTGTTTTTTTTTGTTTCTTATTTTTGGATATACTTATTGTTATTTTGAATTTACAGTTGTTATTATTGGTAATAGGCTTTAGTTAAGTAATATTAGTAGTTGGAAAAAGCCATATACAAGGTTTTTCTTCCATGGCATTTCTCGATTTTATTTGTACTTACCTGATCAACTTTGTGGATGGATATTATGTGAAGCCGCTCCCACAAAACGTATGTAACTGCTGTAATTTCAACTCTATTTGGTATAAATGAATTTATTATCGTGGACTTATGCACTATCTCAGCTGTTAGCTGGATATAATTTACCTTTCCCAGATTCAGCAATCAAAGGGAATAGGCTCGATTACAATATACTTGACATAAATTTCCTAACTATCCTACATGTATTAAGAATTACAGCTTTTTGCATTTCTATATAGGTATTCTTATGCAATTCTAATTTCCTAAGACTATCATGCAAAGTTTTGGGTATTGACCCAGTCGAGGATACGATGACAGGAACAATATCTATTTTCTCGAGGTGCCACATCTGCTTGATCTCAATAGCAAGTTCAGTGTATTTGGACTTTTTCTCCTGGAACTTAGCAACATAACAACAGCACGTTGTTATTATTCGGTATGGCGACATCCACCAGCATTGCTGTTCTGGCTCTCTTATCATACACCACTATGTCCGGCCTATTATTCGTCACCATTCTGTCAGTGATAACAGGCCTATCGTAGTATAATCTGATAGTGTCATTTTCCAATACGGGTGCCGGTTGATACTTGTAATATGGCTGGAAGGTGTTCAGAAGTCCGTACTTGTGTGCAAGTTTCTGGTGGATAATGTTGCACACTTGATTATGCCTGTGAAGATACTCCGTATTGGCCAGTTGTTCGCATCCGGACGTAATTTGCTCGATAGTCTCCGATCTTATATGGCATTTTCTGCACTTATCTGTTTGTAATGTTCCGTCCTTCATTATAAATTTTTTGTAATGGTTTGTAGCGATCACTTGGTCTTGGATGGCCATAAGGAATCCTTCTGTTTCTGCGAATAATTCTCCTTTCATCAACCATTTGTTGGAGGCTTCTTTGTCGATGTGTGGTTGATTAATCTCATGGTGATGTCGTCCATGCAATTCCTTTCTTGACCATTGCTCTTGTTTTTCAGTATCTGATAGGAATGGTAGATTCAGAAGGTCATCCCTGGTAGCAAGATTTAGAGGTGTATATCCCTTATCAGCCAACGATACCACTCTATGAAGATCAGAAGTGAGAGCTTTTGCTGAGAATAGAAATAAATTATTATTATTATTATTATATGCAAAGAGCTGAGATGCCATTGGGAAATTCAATTCTTTAAAGACTTTTCTTCAAGGAACAATCTTCGAACTTTCGTGAAATGTTAAATATCCTTCCCTGAAGAAGCTGGTTTTCCGATCCACTCTTCATAATCATCGTCAGCCAGGGCCACATAGCAGTGATACAATCTGGTCGGATATCATGAATTGAAGCAACAGTCTGCAGTTTCGTTCCCATTTAACCTCGTAAGTATTGCACACCCATTCACAACACCAAGACAGACTGCACCTACTCATTTTAATCCATTAGAGTGTGTGAAGTACATGTATATGTATTGGCACCTCCAACAAACTGACACAATGCTACACACTGTACCTGCTGGATGCAGTTTGTCGAAAGCTAACGGTTCAGTTCTGGCCTGGCTGTTAAACTAGGTATACATCATATTTCAATAATGATAACAAATTTATCGCTATATGTGCAAACCCATTAAAAACTTTTATTCACTGCAATCTATGGCTCTTATTGATGACATTGGACCAGATCATACCACTGGTTGTGTCCCTGATTGACGATGATTATGAAGAGTTGATCGGAAAACCAGCTCCTTCAGGGAAGGATGATCATCTTTCTACGGAAGGTTGGATATTGTTTCCTGAATGAAAGCCTTCAATGTGTTTACATATTTAGCGATAAATTTCGTATGTTATCATTATTGAGATATGAAATTCAATTCATTGCAAGGCTCATTCATTATGAACAAAATGTAATTTGTTCAACTCAATACTTCATATTTGATGTGAATTAGTGAAATCATCATAATTTCAAACGATTTCTAACATTGATTGCTTTCTATGATTCTAATGTATAAAACAGTTGTTGGAAACATTAATTTTTGAACTGCATGAGAGAGGGTTAATACCTACCGTAACCTCCAAAGGCATCGATAATTGGTTGCATCCTCCACAGAAATGGATGAAACTGGTTCTAATTGAATTCCTCGTAAAGATCATTCTAAAGCGCAACCATACTCTTCGATTGGAAGGGATGATTTCTGATTCTCGTTACAGAAATTTTCAATAATATTCATCTGGGCTGGGACTTGCCTCGCAAAGTTTGTGTACCATTTTTCTTCAAGTAGTCGTTAACATCTCTTACGGTATGCGGCATCGTACATGAGCACTAACTGTTGTTCTTTACATCATTCTTACAAAATGAGCTCAACTTGAGCAAACTTGAATATGCAATTCATTCATCCGACTCCAAACTCACTTTTGTCCATCAACTGATCTCGAACGAAACACTATCCAATTCCATTCCGGCACTGTCTAGTTTCTTAGGAAGCCGGCAATATTTTAACGATCCTATCGATATCTTATCCGCAACTTCAGTCCTTCTAGACCAGAGGTGCTCAAACTTGAACTGCTGGCGATCTACCTCAATATTTTTAGACTACTTACGATCGACTCTGAGTGGCTGCAAGTATGTGTGATGCAGGGTTATTGTACATACAAGATACACCCTATCTACCTAGGTAGGGTGTACCGTAGCATATATAGATATTAGCTTTCCGCACAATATACAATATTTTATTCAAGGTTTGGGTAAGATTTAGTTAGGTTCTTCTGTATAATATCAATGAAAAAACTCATAGTTATTCGAAATTGCGTGTTTATTGGTTGTTACAAAACAAAAGAGTTACATATGGTGTTAAACTTAACTAAGGAGCAACTTTGGATGTTAAGGCGTGGCACTGCATGTCCTCAGCATATTTTACTCAAGATGGTACGTAACTACTGAGTGCTAATCGCAAGCATGATGACATATGATCGTCAGTTAGTCGATTGCGATATTTTGACTTAATTATCTTCATTTCAGAAAATGCAGACTCGCACAAGTAAGTTGACCCATACATTGCTGTCAGTTGAAAGGCGATTTGCCTTAGATTCGGATATTTATCATCTGATATAAAACACCAGAAATTTGTATCAGATGCTGTAGCTTTGAGATGTATATCTGATATAATCCCCACGAACCCACCAACTCATTTTTAACAGAACATGAGTGCATAATAAACTAATTTGCTTTTTGAGTAGCTAATTCCTCAATGTTTTTACATGAAAAAGGATAACTCATAAATGATGCTATACTTGCCTATTCACTGCAATCATAAAAACACATTTCGAATTGTCCCACAATATTTGATAATTCAGCCTCATACGTATCATATTTCAACTGAGGAATCCTTGCTTTTAAAGACGGAAAATGTTTAAAATGTTTCAGATCCTTTCTTTTCAGTTGATCTATCATAAGTTGCAATTTACTTTCGAATGCGTTTACTGCGCTAATCATCTCAATAATATTTTTTCCTTCACTTTGAAGCTACAAGTTAATGGTGTAAGTGCATCGTGATGTCACTAAAAAATGTCAAATCAGTCAGCCATTTTTCGTTTTTCAGCATCTGAGTGTCATCACCTCTTTCGTCTAGAAAAGCTGTTATTTCGGGCAATAATTCTTGAAATCTTTCTAGGAATTTTTCGCGACTCAACCACCTGACTTATATGTGAAGACCTAAATCAGTGGGTTCAGCTGACTCCTAATCTTCCAACTGCTACTTAAAGAGCCGCCGTTGCAAGCTACGTGCACGGACGGAATTCACAAATTTTGTTGCAATGCCCATAATTCCCGCCGTGTTTAAAACTTAAGAACACAAAACTTGTTGATGTATAATTCAATAGAATGAAAAAAATGAACGGAAATCTTCATTAGCTCGACGCAATGCAACAAAACCGTTTTCGATTCCAGTCATTGCTGGTGCACCATCGGTTGAAATGCACACTAATTTATATATTGGTAGTTTGTAGTTTTTTACAAAATTGAAAAAAACGTCATATATATCTTCGCCACGGGTCTGCCCCTTCAGAGGAATGATTGTCAAAAATTCTTCCTTAGCCAAAATTTCATTGAATACCATCCGAATAAAAATACACAGCTGGGCAGGGTCTGTCATATCGGTTTTTTCGTTGAACTGTAAAAGTATGTACATTTCATGATATGTTTTAGTTTGTCTGCTGACTCATGACTTCAATACGCTTTGTGGCAGTCAGACGAGATAACAGAACTTCTCTAATAGCAGACATGATTTCTGTTTTTTCTTGAAAATCTCCAAATAAAGTCTCACCTGCTTCAATAAATGATTTCTTCACAACCGATCCATTTTCGAATGGTTTCTTGTGTTTCGCCAATATATGAGATATTTTAAATGACGCGATCGTAGCAGCTTTTGATTGTTTGGCTGATCTTGTGAACATGGTTTGTTATTTTTTCAAACAAGATATCAAATCACGTACTTTTCGTTTCGTTTAACTCTGTGGCGGAAAATCTTTCAAATAGTTTTTATGAAACGTTTTATGATGCCTCTCTAAGTTACCACGCTCAGGTATTACAACTGGCGCACAATAAATGAGGCAAATGCACTTATCCTTCACTATACAAAAGAAAAATTCTTCCTCCCAATCGTTATTAAAATGAAACGTTTTAGATTTTTTCGCTGCACTCATTTTGTACTATTTAATGATAAACTGTGTATCGACGTAGTATTGCCTTCAAGTTACAATTCAGAATGCGCAACATTTATATCGGCGTGAACGAAAGTCTCGAATGTTCTCGTCAAACGCGCAGCTGGAAATTTTAGAAAAGTAGCAAGAATAAAAAACGCGGCTTTTCTTTGACAAGTACCGCGCGTTCCTCTGATAAAGCCGCATTTTGCCGCTAGCAGCGTGTTATTTTATTACGTAATAAATTTTTGTAGTTTAGTTACCTACTTATCAAATATTTTTTTCTTCTCGAGATCTATTCAAAAAGCACTCGATATCGACTGGTCGAACGCGATCGACCGTTTGAGCATCCCTGTTCTAGATCCTAATCCAACTTCAGTTAGACGCCTTTCAACTGTTCTTTCTCTAATATAATGTATCCGCGCTAAATAGTATATGAGAAACGGGATCAATTTTAAATTTTGGCTAGAGTAAGTGGATACTGATTTACAACCTTCAGTTGGTTTCATAGCAGTAGCACTTCCGGTTATAATGGACATCGACAACAATTTAGTAGTTTAAATGGCAAGATGAACATTTTGATTATTTTTATTGAAATAAAAAATTTTATATAAAATTAACCACCATTGAGTTATATGACTTTTTATCAATATTTTCGGAATTAAAATGTCATCTTCCATAACAATTGATTCCTATATGAGTATGATTATAACACTTTTTAGTTCAACGAGAAGAGTGTTATTTTTGAGGGAAACGTACTTTCCGATGCTATTTCATATACAGGGTGCTCAAAGATCACTTGTCAACTCAATAAAACTAAACTGTCGAAAGAAGGTTTTTTTTCAAATAGGAATAGGTATTTTTTCTTCACTTTATTGAAACCGTATTTTAAATTAGTATTGATTGGTATCAGGTTTCCCTATACCTAAAATGGCTCATTTTCATTTTATTCGCAATTTTCTGAAATCAAATCAATACGCCGTGGAACATAGTGTGATACCTCTAATATAGAAATTTTCGGGGTGGTATTATACGGGGGTAGTGGGATGATTCGCAAACGTTCAACTGAGAGAACAATTTTTTCTCAACCAACCGAATCGATTTTGATCAAGTGTTTTCCTCACACGGAGATCGAACAGATTGATGAAAACTCCATCCAAACAATTCTCGATTTCAATTCGTCACATGTTATTTTAGAAAGTAAATAATAACGCGGTCGTATAGAGAATGAAATCTATTTATCGAATAACCAATTTCTTCAATTCAAACATATGTGGTGCTAGGGTTGGGGTTGATAGGAGGAGAACAAAAATTGTCCCTCCATCAATAATTGACCGGTTTCAGGAAACTAACAGAAAAATCAAACCAGCCGAGTTAGTCAGGATGGTACGTATTCATATTATGTTAATTATCCAAAAATACAATATAAACTGATTTACAGATCGCATCAAACAAAAATTTATAAATAAGCACAGCATTTCTTTTGATTACTCTAAATTGGTACATAATGCTTGACAGACAATTTTTTTTTAATTTTTAATACTTTTCAGAGACAATCAAATGATTTTCATCAAACTGAAATATTTTACTCAGATATTTATAATTTTTTGTAGTTATATATTTCGCAAAGGAATATATCGGAAAACGATCGTTAGTAATATCATGTCCTTAGAGGAAGAGATCGAAAGTGTGTCACATATTTTTTTAGCTCTCGTGATTACCGGCCTGTAGTTCACGGACATGGAATTTGGGTCACTGGGTACACTACATAGACTCATTGCTTAGGAACTCTAATCTAAATCTTGTTTTTATGAAATGTAAAATAAGTACGTTTCACTTTATAATACATATGTTTTTTTTTATCAAATTACACTATGATGGAAAATTTTGACTATATTAAGAAGTGTTTCACCACACTGCGGTATCTTCAGATGCCTATATATTGCCGCAAATTGGTAAAAGCAATTACTTAGCTAAATAGGAGAAAATCCGAAAATGTTTGCTTCTTTTAAGAACTGAAAATAATTAGTAATGGTGACGAATTTAGATCTAAATTCACTTTTAAGTGATTTTTCTGTTTAATGAATATGAATGCTTCCCACAGGTTCAATGTATTAATTTCATTATGTAAAATATCTAAATTATTATCAAAAGTATGGTTTCTTCTAGTAGATGATTTGCATAGGTAGAATCTGATTTTTGTTTGTCAAAACCGCATTTATGCTCCGATATCCTTATATTGAAATTTCAAAAAGTTCTACCGATATAAATTTTATCACAACTTCCACAACAGAGATTATATGCACCTAATTTGTTTCCTTCATGAATTTTTTGTTTATAGTTTTTAAAATATCTGCCTAGAGAGCCACCCATATAACTTTAAGTTCAGACAGGTTTACCAATAAAAGTTATCATATTATATTTTTGATTAGTCCTTTGACACTAGGAAAAACCTTATGGATGGCATATTAATATTGTTTACTAGAAAGCGTACTGTCAATCAAACTAGAATTATAACCATTATTGACCGCTATTTGTTCAATAATATTGAGTTCTTTGAAGAAGTTATTTTCTGACATGGAGTGTGTACGATCGCGGTAGTCTATACGATACTTGAGCCCTTGAGTATCGAAGACTTGCATTGCAAATGGATGCCCTTAAAGTGAAATAGCTTTAGCTAGGGCCCATCGTTAGTACATCTGTTGTTTGTCTTGGCTGGCCATTACATCCCAACTGCTTTGTTTTTTTCATTCATTTTTTCATCAACACTCAAATGATACTTATTCAGTTTCATTAGGGTACCTCAATCCTAAAAAAATTAAGAATGAACGAATTTCACTCTTATTTGTACGAAAAATTCTAATAATCTGAATTTCAAACAGCTGCCCCTGTCCTAATCCAATAATGCAAACACATGTTTATAAAAAAGGCTAACAGATTAATCAATATGGGGCTACATTCTGAGAAATAAATTGTACCAAGAAATCAAGGCACAATTTCAATAATTCAATTTCATGAAGGGAAGGAGGGGCGCAGCCATATTCAACGCCCGTCCTTCCCTAAAATTATAGGCCATGAATTTGTCATGTGTGACATTTCTCCAGCAGAGTAATTCATTTGTAACCAATGAAGGGAAAAATACATCGAAACAGCGACCTTCCGTGTCAAAGCGATCACCTCTCTCCACTGTGCTTGGAGACGACCATTTCAAATTACTGAATTAGTAGCTTAAAGTGTTCGTGTTGCAACTTGAGGCCCAGCTCGAACCGAGTAGCCCGATTGATATCACCAGGAAATATGTCAATTGGTTAGAATTGGTTGACATTCTCTAGTATACAGACGCGGAAATGAGAGATATGTCCAGTTCAAGTTTTTACTTATCTAAGGTTTTGGTAGAGGTTCAATAATGGTATGGGAAGGAATTTCTTCAAACCACGCACTGATCTACTCATAGTAAATAATAGAACCCTGAATGCTCAGACGTACGTCACAAACATTTTAGAAGAAAATGTTGTACCATTTGCGGCATACATGGGTTATAAGCGATAAAGCCAGACCTCACCAAGCTCATATGGATAGGAACTACCTTCAAAATCACCAAAACACTGGAGAAGCCTGCGCAAAGTCCGGACCTCATGATTTTTCTCAAAAGTTTTACATTTTTTATTATTAGTTTTATTTCAATTTCTATGGTAACATTTTCATTTCTAATGTTCCCAAACATTCTTCAGTGCTGGTGGATTACTGGGAAAATAATTCATCTTCATATCTAAACTTCATCTGAATTAAATTGGAATTTTCGATTTTGTGTGTTAATTTCTTGGCGCAGTGTAAATCTAGGTCCCGTGAGGTTGATGTTGATGGCTGGTTTGAACCGGTTATTACTTCGTCAATATTCATTCTTCAGAAGATAAAACCAGGCCTTAAGAAAAATGTTGGGAAAACAATCAGCACAGAAGGCCGTTTTTGAGTTATTTAAAACAAAAATTTTCCAGAATAAGTGATGCAAAATATGAGGATGGAATTTTCATAGGTCCTCAAATAAGGAATATTTTCAAAGATGCCAAATTTGATAGCCTCCTTGAACGTGTTGAAATAGCTACTTGGAGTTTATTCAAGATAGGAGCAACTTTTTCTGGGCAACAAGGAACCATTCGCAGATGGTTCGATTGTGAAGGAAGCATTTATAGAAGCGTGTAAGACTTTAATTGGAGATTTCAAGAATAAAACAGAAATCATGTCTGTTATTAGAGAACTCGTCCGACTGTCATAAGGCGTAGTGAAGTCATGAGTCAGGACATGGCAGATAAACCAAAATATGCTATCATGAAATATACATACTTTTCTTTACAGTTCGACGAATCCACCGATATGACAGACACTGCCCAGCTGTGTATTTTTATTCGAATGGCATTCAATGACATGTTGGCTAAGGAAGAATTTTTGACAATTATTCCTCTGGAGGGGAAGACCCGTAGCGAAGATTTATATGACGTTTTTTTCGATTTTGTGAAAAATACTACAATCTACCAGTATATAAATTAGTGTGCATTACAACCGATGGTGCACCAGCAATGACTGGAAACAGAAACGGTTTTGTGGCATTGCGTCGAGCTAATGAAGATTTTTTTCTTCATTTCATTGCTTTATACATCAACAAGTTTTGTGCTCAAAAGTTTTAAACACGGAGGAAATTATGGGCATTGCAACCAAAATTGTGAATTACATCCGTGCACGTAGCTTGCAACAGCGGCTCTTTAACTTGCAGTAGGAAGATTAGGAGTCAGTGGAACCCACTGATTTAGGTCTTCACACGGACGTCAGGTGGTTAAGTCGCGGAAAATTCATAGAAAGATTTCAAGAATTATTGCCCGAAACAACAGCTTTCCTAGACAAAAGAGGTGATGACACTCAGATGTTGAAAAACGAAAAATGGCTGACTGATTTGGCATTATTGACTTACATCACAATGCACTTAAAAACTATTAACTCGGAGGCAAAGAAAAACTATTATTGAGATGATTAGCGCAGAAAACGCATTCAAAAGTAAATTGCAAATTAGGATAGATCAACTGAAAAGAAAGGATCTGAAACATTTTCCGTCTTTGAAAGCAAGGATTCCTCAGTTGAATTATGATACGTATGAGGCTGAATTATCAAATATTCTGGGACAATTCGAAATGCGTTTTTATGATTGCAGTAGATAGGCAAGCACAGCATCATTTATGAATTATCCTCTTTCATGTAAAAACATTGAGGAATCAGCTACTGAAATAGCAAGTCAGTCCAATATGACCTCGTGTTCTCCGGAAAATGAGTTGGTGCAGATTATATCAGATATAAATCTCAAAGCTACAGCATCTGATACAAATTTCTGGCGTTTTATATCTGAAGATAAGTATCCGAATCTAAGGCAAATCGCCCTTCAACTGACGGCAATGTTTCGGTCAACTTACTTGTGCGAGTCTGCATTTTCTGAAATGAAGATAATTAAGTTAAAATATCGCAATCGACTAACTGACAATCATATTTCATCATGCTTGCTATTAGCACTCAGTGGTCACGAACCATTTTATGAAAAGTCTACTGATGACATGCAGTGCTAGGTTTCAACATCCAAAATCACTCCTTGTTTAAGTTTAACACTATATGTAACTCTTTTGTTGTGTAACAACCAATAAACTCGCAATTTTGAATAACTATCAGTTTTATCATTGATATTATAGAGAAGAAACTTACTAAACCCTAACCCAAACCTTGAATCAAATCAGGTATATTTTGCGGAAAACTAATATTTATATATGCTACAGTACACCCTAACTAGGTAGGTAGGGTGTATCGTTTTTGTGCGACAACCCTGCAGCCTCTCAGAGTCGATCGTAAGTAGTCTAAAAATATTGAGGTAGATCGCTAGCAGTTCAAGTTTGAGCACCCCAGCAATAGATCATTAAATTTGCATTTTCTGTATTAACAACTAGATTTTTTCTGGACAATTGTGGTTCTGCTAGTGATAAACATGGAGTTTGATTTCATCAGGTTACATCGAAAAACTATATCAAGGAAAAAAGACTTCTGAAATGTTGAACTATGATGGGAGAAACTAAAGAAGTTACTGGCAAGGTAGCGCAAGGACAGAAATGCTTTTATTGATTACGATACAACTTATATTGCTATTATTTCTGTGAATAAATTTTAGCTGCTAAGTAATTGAGTTATTTTTTACACCTACTATATATTAAGCGCATTGAGATTGAACATAGTGGTCGTGCTATGTCAGCAATGTCCAGAAAAATGTTCATTGCAAATGAAAATTATTTAAATATAACAGCTTATCCGCAAAGTACAGATTTTAATAAAAATAGAATTCATTCTATAACATTATCTAAACCAAGCAAAAGTATCACGTACCTCCTGATCTATTTTAGAAACCGAAATGGTGGTGGGAATACTCCAAATTCGTAGTATTAGAATAGGAAGGGGAAATTCGAATCTCAGCCTGACGCTCCTCGAAGTTCAGTTCCAACAGTCAGCTCCAAGAATCCCTTGTTGGCTGCTCACCAAAACCTTCTTGAATTTTTGAAGCAGGTACGTTGAATTTAAATAATTATAACAAAGTGTGCGTTTACAAATTACATTTTATTTTGAATGGACATCGTTAGTGATTGAAACTGTCATAATTTAAGTGAATTGTGCAGGTGACTTAGTGAGTGTAAGGAATTGATATGCTTTTGAATGTTCAAAATATCATTTTGTAAAGAACTGCTCAACGAATTTTCTCCGACGCAAATAGTTTGTGTGAAAAAATATATATTGGAGATTGTTCACGAAGGGAACATATATTTTTGATATATTGTAATTTCATACATATTCTTTCGTAAAAGCTTTCCAGTCGAGCGATTTTGTATCAATAGATTTCACATTTTAAATGTATTCATATTTTCGATGAAAACTAGGAAAATTTAGGATATTTGATCTCCTAGTTGCCAAATTTGGCCCGAGCTCGAATCTATTTCTGACGTTGGTATTTTTAGAACTTCGGGCGAACATTATGCTATTATTATAAATAACATCTTTACATCGATTTCAAAATAACACTGTTGATGAAATTCTAAATTCTTCGAAATTATACAATTTACTCTGAAAATATAATTACGAATATTTCTAATTCAATTGGTAAATGTTGATTCTGTATTCAATATCGCAAAGTATAATCGGATTTTACAGACCAATACAAAATAGGAAATTATTCAATCTTTTATTTATATTTAAAAACAGAACTTTTTCATCTCCTTTAAACAAAACGTGTATGGTCTAATAACTTACCGCCAAGAACGGAACAAAATCTGTTTTTTAATTCTTTCAATGCAAATGGTACAGAATCGAAGCAAAGTTCCCTAATATTTAAAAAAATTAATAACTTGTTAAGATATCAAAATAATTATTTTTATAGAAAACATTCGGACAGATGGTCAATTTTATTTTCTGTCTAAAATAAGACGTCATCGCCATTTTTTTATGCCAATATATAGCATGTGATAAGCTCTGTTTTGCTCTGTACGTTCCTAGATTATTGTGCGAATCCGTCTTGCTGTTTCACAATGGCGAATTTCAGTTGAAAAATTTTCCTAAATATGATTCCAGTAAAGAAATTACTTCTACTTTTTGTCAAAAGAAAAACATGGTTTCAATATTAAGAACGAATATTGTGGGAAAAGCAAAAGAAGAATACCCTCACCATCAAACAATCAGTAATGAAATAAGAATGACGTCTTGTCACGAATAAATATCAATATCTCTTTGTAAATGGTCGAAATAGCAACCCTTTACATTTCTGGAGGAATATTTTGTGTCTCAATTCTTATGCGGCCATTCAGATCTTCAATATTTCTTATTGCACTCATAAAACATTAAATTTCAAATAACTCCACAAAAAGAAGAGAAGGGCAGTATCAGGTGATCTGGCGAGCCATTGAATTGCTCCCCGTCAGAAATTTTCTTCGAATCATCAAATCGAGAATTTCCCTAGCAATTCATTCGTAGTGGAGCGATGTTGAAACCAAATTTCTGATTTTTGATCGGAATAATATGTTTATACAGAGTGAATTGGTTTATTGATCAGTTTCAAATTCAAGATTAGAATAAATGGTTATTGATTTACAATGTGCAATTATTTTCCGATCGGTACATACAATAACCTAACCCTAAAATAATGTATATTGTGCGGAAAGCTAATATCTATATATGCTACGGTACATCCTACCTAGGTAGGGTGTATCGTGTATGTACGACAACCCTGCATCACACATACTTGCAGCCTCTCAGTGTCGATCGTAAGTAGTCTAAAAATATTAAGGTAGATCGCCAGCAGTTCAAGTTTGAGTACCCGTGCCCTAGAAGAATAGGATCTCCGAGAGAATAAATTGGCTTCTCCTAATTTTCTGTAAATGGTTTGCCGCGAAACCCTCAACCCATGTGTCTGTTGGTGCCGGTTTTTCAGTTCTCTTCATGTCAATTGTATAAAATGATCCATTTTTAGTGTTTTGAGATTTGCATATTTCTCTCTTACAGTACCAGTGTCATGATACCTGTACCAGTCTTGAAATAACACTTTGAGTGGTTCCCCTATACTCCCCACTACGGATTGAGGAAGGCCTGCTTGAAGCACGCTGATTGCCGTAATTTTTCATTTTCGCACAAATGACGTCTAGGAATGATTAAACAAAACTCTGAAAGACTTTCAACAATATTAATATCGTATCTACTACTCATAGAGTAAGAACTAAATAAAATTGAAATTGCCGATCGGTTTTTTCGTCTACATCTTTGTGATGATACAATAAAATAACCAAAAATTCAGTACCTAAATGATTCATATAATCCCCATCTGCAAAGCTGATTTTGGTACTGCTAAAAACTGCGTGAAATTAATATCTTTAAATTATGGACAAGTGTGTAGTTCAATTAAATGAGTTAATAATTAAGATTAGCTTGAATTATTGAGATACGTGATTTAACTTGGTTTCAGTATCGTTTGAATAAAATCAAGCATGAATATTCCTGTCGTATATGGTTCTGTTTTTCAGATGGCATATTACTCTCATGAAACATTCGTTACTTTATGAAAGTTTTAATGATCAAATTAGTCAATTGAATTTTATGAATGTCAAATATTCCTTGACAATTGATGTCTAACTGCACCTCTGGAGTGTCAAACGTAACTGGCAGTTTAATCCAGCTCAACGTTTCAATGATTTGTTTCTTCACGATTCTTTCATTGGAGAATAATTACTTTTCCCTAATTATTTTCTCTATGACAGATGTGCATCACAGTATCTGAAGAAAACAAATGAGGACACGGTTTTTTAGAATTGAAAGCTTTGAAGAATTTTCACTAATAGTAGATGTTAAGTGATCAGAGCAAACTGTATAAGTAATGTGTCTTCTTCTGATTAATTTTGAAACATTAAAATCCTCGATAAACTTAACAACAAGTGGAGTTGGATATATATAAACTTCGCTATTTCAAAATATCGCGTGTTCCGCCCTAAGATAAAGCTCCTACAATTGTTGATCGAATTCGATGAAAAAACAGAATTGCATCTTAAACGATATTCTAACAGATTAAACATTTTCATTGATCTCTCACTCCGGACGTTGACCTTCACTTGACATTATGAATGGTAACCCCGTAATTTATTTTTTTCTTCGATTACTCATTCAATTTTGAGTACCTTCTGCCAAGACGATATCACTGAAAGCTGTATTTTCCTAGAAGAAAAATTACCGAAAAATTTCGTGAAAAACCTCACATTTTCAATTCATTGATATAATTCATAGAAAGGGACAACTGTTCGAGTTCGTGGTAAAATTTTTCTGTTCTAGAAAATGTTCAGACTAAAATCATTCTTCAATTAGATATCAAATAACTTCTTATTCATCGTTTCTGCAATAAAAAGGAAAGGGAAAAAAGCCGATACATATAATTTGATGACCATCGCATAAGGAAGAAGAAAGGATCACGTGAAGAGGTCCACAATTACTGATATATCTGCATACAGAGTCAGTTCGCCAAAATATTTGAGGCCATCTCTGCTGTTCGTCTCACTCAATTTTTGACAAAGATAGGGGCGCTGAGTCGATATCTGCATGGCTTTTTTAAGGGGCGTTCCACATCATCAGCTATTCTCTCTGTCTTGACAGTTGTTTATGAGAAGTTGAATGAGGGCACCCATGCAGTTGGAATTTTCTATGACTCCAAGAGGGCCTTCGAGTGAATGAATCACAATTTGCAGATGCATAAATTGTATTCCGTTGGGCTAAGGGGAACGGCGCTGTCATGGGTTTCCTCTTATCTGACTGGGAGAGCTATGTCCGTCTTTGTGAATGGGGTTAAATCGGACAAAAAATTGATAACATAGGGTGTCCCACAAGGATTCATACTGGGTCCTCTATTCTTAATTTTATACATAAATGATATATTTAACATCGAAACACCTGTGGCGCAGCTAACACTTTATGCTGACGACGCCACTCTGACAGTGTCTGGCAATTTTTTGATGGATGCAGTGCAATTGGGAAATAAGATATCAGGAAATATCGGCAGATGGTGCAATGTTAATGGACTGACTGTGAATAATCAAAAAACCTATTGTATGCGTTTTCTACCTTGGAATACCCGTGTTGATTCGAGCGTTCCCATAAGTTCACAGGGGAGCAGTATAACTGAACTGAATAAGTTTAAGCTTTTGAGCCGCACGCTTGACACAAAGTTGACCTGGGCATAATGTACAATAGACCATTTGCAATCATTGTAGGGATATGTTTGTCAGGGTGTTGTCTTCATATATATCACCTAGCACGCATGTGTGGATTGGTAGAAGTAGATTTTGGACAAATGCACAGTTACACAATTATGAAACGCGTTATGAGAATAGATTTCATGCTACTTTTTCACGCCTCTCGGTTGGACAACATCATCCAGACTATATCGGAATAAAGTACTACAATAAATTGTTGCCGCTTATCAGAGTGTAGAAGTAGGGCTTCAGATAAAGCTAGGGTCTCTGATTTTCTAAGGTTTAGAGCGTTTTATTCCTTGGAGGAATTCTTTGATCGAGTGTGAGTTCGTTTAGCTCCTGAACTTTTTTTTTGAATCGTTGTGAAATTCGAATTTCAGTGTAGTTTTAGGCAATGTTGCCATTTGATTGTTTTGTTTTTAGTGTGTAGTATGTATGTTGTATATTGACGTGTTCTACTGTTGGCCTGATGGTCTATAAGCAAATAAATTTCTATTCTATTCTATAAAGTCAATATTTCCAAAAACAATAATAATCAAAACCAATTTAACATTCCACTAGAGTATTTAATTGATTTCGTCGTTACTACGTGATAGTTAGTCATGATGATAATGAGAAAATTAAACTATGTATTGAAAATCATGGTTGCAATTTCGGTCTCTCGACCACCTTCAGCTGTCATCAAGTGCTGAACTAGTTCAGTTACAGTTCATCCCACTAGAGCAATTATTTGAGAGACATTATTTATTCTTGAATAAATTTTCTTAAAGTCAGTGGTTTCAATGATATATCTATATACACACATGGCAAAAATCTGTCAATAACAGAAAACCGGATACCCAATCTTCCAGCAAAAGAAATTAATTAAAATTCTAAATTTCATCAAGTTCACTTGAAATTATATTGAGAGAAGATAATATTCTTACATGTTTGCCATATGTATTTATTCAAAAATTAATATCCGCCAGGGTTTTGAGTTTCTCAAGCTGATATTCTAATTTTGTAGTTTCTGAAGAAGGAAAGGCCGTATTTTTCAGAAAATTTCACTCAGCAATGTAATATTACAAGGTGGACAGACGATTTCGACG
This sequence comes from Cryptolaemus montrouzieri, assembly GCA_013387265.2. Taxonomy (NCBI): domain Eukaryota; kingdom Metazoa; phylum Arthropoda; class Insecta; order Coleoptera; family Coccinellidae; genus Cryptolaemus; species Cryptolaemus montrouzieri. Next base: position 66,120,948 of record JABFTP020000001.1, on the reverse strand, counting down.
TTCTAATAGTACAGCTATGTGAAACATTCTGAATAGAGGGAAATGAAATTCCCGCTCTTTCCAGTATTCTTTTTGAATGAGAAATTCAGATTCAAGGTAGTTTCTTTCGTTTTCGATTTATTAGGAAATTTTGAAAACTTTCGAAACGAAGTGTTAATATCTCGATCGTTTTCGAAGTTATGTAAAAATGGTTTTGACACTCTACAGGCAAGCTCTCTAAATTACAGCGAACAGCCTGCATGATTATTGCTGGAAACTACCGCTCTACACCCACTGCGGCCATGGAACTGATATTGGGCCTTGCCCCTCTTCATCTGGTGATAAGAGGAGTGTCTAAAATAGCTTTCTACAAATTCCATCATCTTTCCCTTAATGAAGCGGGTAACTTCGGCTTTGTGCCTGGCGCCTTAAAGTCTAAAATCGAGGATAATGAAGTGCTGAGTATAAGGTCGGACATAGCAACACCTAAAACCAACATGGAAAGGCCATTCCAGATCATCATTCTTGTTAGACAGGAATGAATTAACTCCAAGGACCGTCTATTTGAAGGGCCCTGTTGGTACACGGATGGCTGAAAAACTTAAAAAGGTGTTGGAGCTGGTGTCTATGGCCGAGGTGCCGCCAAGGAAGAGTCGATATGTCTTGGTGGGCATGCGTCTTTCAAGCAGAAATATTCGCCATTGACCACTGTGCTAACCTCTTGCTTGCGGGGGGATTAACAAATAGGTCAATTAAAATCCTCACCGATAGCCAAGCTGCACTGAGAGCATAGGCATCCGATACCTGTACGTCACTTATGGTGCCGGAATGTGGCTCCATCCTTGCCAAACTATGAGAGCGGAGCCCTAATATGGATTCCTGGTCACCGGGCATTGAAGGAAATAGGAAACCAGACTCATTGGCCGCTGGAGGAACTAACCTGGAGTTCATAGGACCGGAGCCTGAGCTCGGAATTCCCCGAGAAACTGCAAGGATGGAAAACAACCGATGGCTGGACTTGAGGGTACGTGAGCATTAGTTGAGCCTCCCAGGTCTCAGACACGCAGGACGCGCCATCAGTGGACCTTCCGCTGCAAAAGCCAAGGCCAGACTTAAACTCTCTAGGTTGGAATTGAGAGATTTTCAACTGCCATACTAACGGGCACTGTCGCCCCAGAAAACACCTAAATAAATTAGGATTGATTGAGGATCCTTCATGTAGGCTATGAGAAGAAGATATAGAATCAATGGAACATGTTATGTGCGAGTGCTCAGCTGGTGACAGGGTCAGGATGGAAGAACTTGGATCTTGCAAACTAAAGCTGACTGAGCTTATTTAGCTATCACTCACGAAACTCGTAATTTAGGACAGAGTGTGCCACAATAGACCACTAGGTCGCAGTGGCCGGGCTGCTAGGCAGCCCTCACTCAAATAATAATATCTATCTATATCTATCTAAGTATGTTCTGTGCACTCATCATGGTAGTTCGAAAATTAATTCTTGCGATGACATTCCAGATGAATTACTCAATGTTTTCATTACAACTATTGTGTGAATATAGTTCCGTTTGAAATAACGAAGTGACGATGCCATACGAAAATTTTGAAAAGTTGGAAATGATTGAATGTTATAATCAAAATAATAATGCTGCTACAGAAACTGCTTATTTGAATGGTTTCCCTAAGAGGCGATAACCTCATAAAAGGATATTGGATAAATTAAGTGAAAAGCTTATGTACCATGGTACATTCAACGTCCCAAGGAAATAAGAATATAAAGTAGTTGATGGACAAAATGCAACAATTGATGTAATAGTTTGTGTAACTGCCAACTCATCCATTTCGAGCAGGAATCCGAATAGGAACAGGGATCTCTAAGAGTCGAGCGCTCGGTATTCCCAAGAGAAATAGATATATACTTTTTAAAATCAGAATATCCTGGTTCTTGCTGCCAGGAGGTTTTCAACATGGACTCGATTTTTTGAATTGATTCATATCAGAAGTGATGGATTATTCAATCGCCAAAATGAACATTGAGAGTCGGATATAAACCCACATCGGCATTTTATTATTCAACAACAAGGCCGATATGGGTTCAAAGTTTTCGTCACGTCGTTTTTACAAACGATATTATATTCACACAATAGTTGTAAATTGTTCAAAACACATTAAATAATTTATTTGAATCATCATTGCAAAAAATCGAACTGTCGTAATGAGAGCATACTTCAGCTGATTCAATCATTCCATGTAAATTCTGTGAATGGACATACAGTTACTAGGTAAAATCAGGAAAAGATTTACAATTTTTAGTTACGTGAAACACGTCCTGAATAAAAAAAGGGAGTGCGCATGTGATATGTGATAACTCTATCTAACGTAATCAGTGTGCCTACGGTTTATATAAAAAGAAACGCAAGTTTGCATTACAACTCGAAAACCGTTGGAAAAAGCCACATGTAGCTCGATTTTAAGTGAAAAAGTGCCTGCAGAGTATCAAAAGCATTTTATATAACCGCAAAGACAAACGAGATATTGGCACTTGACAGGTTTCGAAAATTCCAAAAATATCCGAATAACTCGAACACGAAAAAATCAAATCTGTTTGCGGCAATAAATTCCTCTCGCAAAAGAATACGGGGAAGTGGAGTCATTTTCCTCTATCCACACGGAAGTATTGAACTCTACCTGCCAGTTATTCACACGAAATACTTATGTTACTTGACATAGGTTACTGGGTTTTACCAGGGAGAATTCCTCTGACCCATTAAAGTATTGAAACCATTGCTGGATAATATTGTAGTTGGCACGTTTTCATAAAAGCTTATATTATCCTAAAGTATCATTCCAATTATTATTGTGAGAAAAATTTGTTCTCTGTCAAAGATTAGATTAATTTGCTTTATTTTATTTTCAGAACAGCAAATCCAAACACCACAATGGCGGACGATGATGTGAGGTTAGTATTATGCTTTTTATACTTCTATAAACTGAAAAGTGCCAAATGGAATTTTTTCGATTGAAAAAGTCCCTAGTTATTAATATAAAACACTTATTCTCCAGAACAAATCCCCTTCTTCAATTTAATTTTGGCATGGAAAATAAGGATTCTAATTGGTGCCAGTTTGGCTGAAGACTTTCACATTTACATATATATGAAAATTTCATCAATAAGTATGAATGTTGCAATTTTAACTACCTTTTTCAAATATATTCATTTGTTCGTAGAAGAAAACCACTTCTTTCCTGTGACCTAATACTGATGTTTCTTTTTCATATTCGTTGCATCTCCCCTTGAAAATGGACAATCCTGATGCTGCAGTATGAGGATAATTAGCATTTTAATGATTCGCACCTCTTCAAAGTTTCAAGGTAATTATTTTTCCAACATTTCAAGTAGTAGATACCAGATTTTTGAAAATCGCTTCTGCAAAACCTACTTCCTAAGGACATTCCAGTAGGTTTTGTCTTTCCGACTTCCATTTCGTAGAATATAGAAATATTTTATGCAATTTTATTCTATTCAACTGTATATATATCTTTTCTAAGTTAGTAATATGACGCTTCATGTAATTTTATGAAGTGTGCAGCTTAATAGTGGACTATGTATTGCATGAAACTTGAAAAATAGTTACTTCTGAAGTAAGTGGTTGATTTTAATAACTGATTTGCTGTGGTTTGTTTTCTAATGATTATTATCATAAGCAACCATCATCACACTGTCATTTGTATAAATTAATAAACTTATTAAATTTCACTATGAATTTATATGGGGAATAATGATATTACATTTTTATCAGAATTTTCTGCACGGTTACTACAATTTAACAATTAATAATTCACGTTATGGTTGATAAATTTGTTTGTTCACTCTGAGAAATTATTCATTTTAATTTTCGCATGTTAAAAGGGTCAGTTTCATCAAATAACAACTGCCTATAGTGTTAGTATACTTTGTAATTTTACATTTTTTTATTTCAGAAAAAGAAACTTGAGGAGGCACGTAATCGAGAAGAATTGAAAATTCCTGGATGTTTCTATTATTTTCTTGGCGAATTCAGAACAGTTTGAAAATGCTCATCAGTTAGAAAATACTTAAGGTTCCTTAAGTACAATAATTATTGAACTTATCATGTCATTTTATAAAAGGAACGAACCTTCAACCAATACAACAATTTTATTGATTTATTTTTCTCCAAAGAAGAAATCTCATATATTAACTGTTATTTAATTATTTATTTTTAAACACCACAAGAATAAAGAGTATACTTGTGAGTTTCCAGTTTAAATATCTGAGGAATAGATGTGATGAACTTCAAGAAAATTTATCCATGGGGTCCCAGGGATGTTCTCGCAAACTAGAGTATTAGCATATAACTTGCCAAACTTTCTCATTTCAATAGTAAATTCCATTTCTTATTTCAGATTATGATTCCTCATTTAAGTTTAAATGAATTCTGTGTGTCAATTTCATTATTTTCAACTAATTCATAATTTTAAGATTTTTACAAACAAATAGAAGGAAAATAGATACCATTAAAAATACCCATGAAAAAAGTTTCGGTATTACATTTCTGTTCACGAAAGTTGAAAGTTCTAGATTTATTTCCAAATTATCATAATTGTTGATTTTAATTGTTATAAACAATTGTTGAAATTGCAAGACGATCATCTTTCAAAGGTATCTACTTCTTTTTACTCATTAGTGAAATTTCCAAAATTATTAATTACTCGAAAATATTGAAATAAAAACCTAGGGCTTCTTAATAAAAATCACTTAGAATTGGATGAAAAATCATGAGGAATAAGAAACGGGGCTTTACTATTGAAATAAGAAAGATGAGGGCTATTACCGATCGAACCAGCAGATGTTGTTGAACACACTGAAGACTTATTCAGGGAATTATAATCATCATCAACCTGAGATCAACAGTAGTGTACAGTCTGGTCGGATGTCATGAATAGAAGCAATAGACTGTAGTTTCGGTCTCGTTTGACCGTATTAGTATTGCACACCCATTCAAAACACCAGACCGGACTGTCACCTACTCATCTCGATCCGTTGGAGCGCATAAAGTACATGTATATGTATACATATACAATTGGAGCCCTCCAACGAACTGACACAGAGGCTGCTCCAAACAAAGGGTTGATCAAACAAAAACTTCAAATAGTCATACTAATTCAACTATTCACCGCAACGCAACACACTGTGTCTGCAAGACGCGATCTGTTCAAAAACTAACGCTCCAAGTACCTGTCTGTCTGTTAACCAGGTGCGCATCATATCTCGATCGGGAAACCAGCTCCTTCGTGAAGGTTGTTCCTTGAATAAAAATCTTAAGTGTTTTCAGACATAACGCTCATGTTACCATTATTGAGATAATGATGAATTTCTAGTTCTCGAGAACATTTCCGAAAACCCCCTCAGAAGAAATTTTATGAAGTTCATTCAGACAATTATTGCTGAAGAACAAAGTTTGAGCTAATTTCGAAATTTTGAAGAGCAATTTTAAGTTCTTGCCATATTTATTCGATTGCTAACTGAGGAATATTCAATTCTCCGGCGTATTTTATTTTCAACAAATTGATAATGTCTGAGGATTTTTATAACCAGGAAAAGAAGAAGAAACAAGCAGAAATCGAACGCAAAAGGGCGGAAGTTAGGGCCCGTATGGAAGAGGCTTCAAAAGCCAAAAAAGCTAAGAAAGGTTTCATGACCCCTGAGAGGAAGAAGAAACTGAGGGTAAGTATTCGAATGTTATAAAGTTGGAAACAACAATTCATTCGTTTCAATTTCTTATTTTTAGTTATTGTTGAGAAAAAAAGCAGCAGAAGAACTTAAGAAGGAACAAGAACGCAAAGCTGCCGAAAGAAGGCGTATCATTGAAGAAAGATGTGGTAAAGCAAAGATTATCGATGATGCAAATGAAGGTATTTATCATTCATTTCTTTATATAACTGGAAATAAGACAGTGAATATATGTTAATATTTACATATTTGATACAGAAACTTGGTTGAATGAAATTTTTGGACCAATGGAAAGCACCTTCTTCAAAGTTGAAACGAAACGAGTAAAAAATTAACGGTGCCTTGTGTGATGCATCAATATTATATTTGCGAGTTATTTTTAATGAAATTAATTTCGTTCAAAACGAATAACGAACTATATGTTTCTTCTGCTGGCAATAACAATTTTATATGGATAAAAATCATACATCAATATCTACTGTGTTTCAAGCACAGTTTTACCCTATTTCTAATTCTAAAAATAATGATAATATCGAAAAATTCCTCACCCTAGCATCCCCCAACGCAAAATTCATCATAGAGAACCACGTTGAAAATGTCTCAATTTTCTATTCAAAAACGTTATCTCAAAATAACAGTTCAATTGATATTGAACAAATTGGGGTTGGTATTCTGGTGATAAGATGGAAGGAAAAAGTGATACCGGTTGGTCCCATTCGTGGAACTTTGCCGTAGCAATTTTTGTCGAACTCCCTCTCATTTTTACAATAAAATTACATAAAAATTCAAATACTAAATGATCATAGCAGTTGCTCAAAACGACATCCACCCTCCTTCATATAGTGATACAAACGATTTTCGAATTTTCCTTTAATATTTGCTAAAATCTCATATGTCAATTTCAACATTCGTTGATTATCTTCTCCAAATCTCCAAATGTTTAGCTTTCTATTTGGGATGACCCCATGGGAAGAAACTAGAGGATTCAAATCAAATTGACTGGCCTCTTAATTTATATCTTCTGCTAATTCACTGGCCTAGAAAATCTTCATGCAAATATTATCGCACAAGATTTTTAAAAGCGTAGGAGCACCACCTTGCTAAAAAGTATTTCAATCTTCAAGACTGCAGTCTGGGATTTATGACTTCTTTCAACAACTGCGAATAATTACTTCCTTTGAGTTTACCTTAATTAATTAATTTCCATGAATTCCTTTCCATATGTTCAATTTCGAAAGTGGTTAGGCAACCCACAGACTGGATAAAATATCGTTGAAAATTTTATGCAAATATATTGAGCTAAATTTTCGAAAGATAATAATATTGTTGACGGCAGTTGTCAATCAATTTCTTTCGAGTAACGTTTGTTCTTCTTGAAAATTTCAATTTTCGGTGATAATGCACGCGAATCAAGAATAAGTCAAAGGCTTAGCCCTATCAAACTGTTTCTAGAATGATTCGCAGATGCAGAGAGACTGGTAATCATGAAAAACGACCTTTGAGATATCGGTTCGCTACTGCTTTTTTTTTATGCGCGTTTCCCAGGTATAGGCGAACCTGTTACACCACATGAGTAGGCGGATGGAAAGAATTGAGGTATCTGTTTACTCGATTCTTGAAACGGACCAAATTGTAGAATGTAGGGTTAGATGTTGGACGGAAGCGAGCTCCACAGCTTACCGGCCTTGTAAACGAAGGAATTCTTATAGAGAGAGGTTCGACGGGCGGTTAAATGTACCGCCATTTGATGAGAACTCCTTGCCAGCCTAGTGTTGCGGCAAAACATGAGTTTTCCCAGAACAAGGTCTTTCTGCTCCTTGGAGCATCTTCCGTCCAGAGAAAGGTTAGCAACTTGTGTTCTGAGAGCCAGCGGTTGGAGATCGCGGGTGATCTTCGGGTGGTCAACGAGGTGCGCAGCCCGTTTCTGCACACTATCCAACATCTTCAACGAATGTTTGGGCGCAGATCCCCATACATGGGAACAATATTCCAAAGCAGATCGAATCTGCGCCTTATATAACAGCAACAGCTGAGATAACGTGAAGTATCGCTTGGCTCCGAAAAGAAAACTTAGTTTAGCTGATGCAGACTTAGCTATTGCCAGCAAAACTAGTAGTTGACCGTTATTCCGAGAAGGTGCATGGAATCTTTGGATGCAATTTGTTGGCCTTGCATCATTAGAGGAGGTTCTCCATTTTGTGTCTTGCTTTAGTTGAAGCGCGCCAGGTTCAACTGACCCCACTCAGATGTCCTCTATAAATCAATAATTAAGTTATTAATTTGTTGACGTCTCGGACGCTGAGATTCCGCAGCTGTAATCGGCAGCAGACTATTGAAAGACAAAACCAGGGTACAATCATCTGCAAAACCGAAGATCTTGTTCTCTGTAGATGACAGAAGATCGTTTATCTGCAACAGAAATAAGGTTGGCGAAAGAATGGATCCCTGAGGCACTCCTGCTTGCAACTGGAAACAAACAGATGTTATACCGTCGACCATAACTTGTATTGATCTATTTGGAAGAAAGCTACTTAACCAACCCCGCACTTCTTCAGGAAGCCCTTATGCAGCAAGTTTATTCAACAAGGCTACATGCCAAATCCTATCGGAAGGCTTTAGAGATATTGCTCTAGATTCCCCATGTTTTTCCATCGTCAATGTACAAACATGAGTGACGTAGGCGAGCAGATCACCTTCAATTGCAGCTTCGACAGAACAGTGTAGTACAAATTAGTCTTGGTAAATTTCGTTTGAGACCTCGTATCACAGCACGAGGCCCACCTCTAACATTAAAGCACATTAAAGAGCCCGATTGAATTCTGCCAGAGAAGATGTCTGGGAGTAAATTTTATTTACAAATAAGTCGAGATTTTGTCCTTTTTATTTCGATCGACGTTCTCTAGGGCACTTAAGTTGAAATGGGAGATATACCTAGTGCAACTTCCAACCTATCTATGGTTATGGTGGAAGTTCGGTAATGGAAACTCTGAACGTTCAGAGGAAGGTGACAGAAAATTTAGAAAAACATCTTGTACCTTTTACGTCAAACATGGGTGAAAATTTTTTGTTTATGCATAATAACGCCAGACCTCACCAAGCTCATATCTTTAGGAACTGACTTCAAGATCACGAAATCACATCTACTGAATGATGTGCACAAAGTCCAGCTTAAATTCCATCGAACAAGTCTGGGACATTCTGGGTATAGAGTTTTCCATCGGCATCCATCACTTTTCTGTATCGTAAATGATAGAAATTTTATGAACTTTGTTTCTGTTCAGTGTTTCAAACGGCCAAAACAATATACCTTTCTGCTTTCTATGGCATCCTGTCACCAGAATACTTTACGCCAAATTGCACTGAATCAATTGAGTTGAAGATTTTTAGATAACGTATTTGAGTACAAAATCGGAAAACCTTTTAGCGAAGTGGCACTTAACTCACTTTCCTTACAATGAGTTTTAAATAGGAAGGTATTGTGCGTGACAGATTGATTTAACATGTTTCGAATTGATATAAAAACGCTTCTCGTTAAAATCACTCACAGTTGAAAACTGAGATCAAATTTTCGTCGGAACACAGTATAATGCTTATTAATGAAAGGATTGTCTTGCTACGATAATAATTTAGACTTAATAAGAACAGATAGAATATATAAATTCACATTCATGAAAACAAAAATGAAAATTTGAATATGGGAAAAAATAAGATTCAGATACGGTCTGCCCTTGATACTTATCACTTTGATTTTGATTGACTCAATAATTATACTGAACTCACATAAAACACCTCGAAAAAATAGTGCTTTATCTTAGGTCTCAAAAATTCATGCAACCAATTTTTCAATATTCTTCTTTCGACTGAAAAGATGTAGGAACTGTTGCTTTCGTCGATTGGAGTACAGAATTAGCAGAAATATTTGGCATTGTATGAAATGAATGAGATGTAGTTAAAATAACAGTATGACTCATGTTTGACATATGACTCAAAACTCCGTAGCTACCTGAATTTGAAGAACACCTCTACGACAGTTACACCTTCGTAATTTTTATACTGAATGTTCGTTTCTCATCATGAATTACATTATAAATAGCTATTTATTGAACCAAGCGTAAATTTCTATATCTTATCATTTCACTGAAAAATATTTGGGTAGTATTGCTCATGCCAATATTAGGGACTTTATTCAACTGGAACTTTATGTTCTATTTATTTATTTCTGACGTAATGATCAAATGGTATCTTTTTTTGTTTAGAACAACTTAAAAGCATTCTGAAACAATATCACGCTAGAATTGCTCAATTGGAAAGCACTAGATTCGATGTGGAATATCTAGTTATCCTAAAAGACATGGAGGTTAGCAAAAATAAAACAGTAAATTTTTGTAGCACTTTGCAGCCAACTCATCTTGTCGCACACTGCGATTATGATTTTCTTCATGAATGAATATTGCCTCTTCCTCGAAACCTATCAATTCCAAAATTTAAAAACTTCAAATAAAAAAAAAACATAACTTTCTAGTTAAAAATTCATCAGAAAACAAACCAATGATTCTTTCAATTCAAAGTGTATAAGAAAGAGATGAAAATGTACTTCAAATCTAGTTTATCTAATGATATTTTGCACATTTGATATCATTTTGTAACCAAAATTTCGAAAAAAGGTTTTTAAATATCGCATAGTTCGAGATATAGGAGAATATTTAGTAATAGAAAATTGATGTTAATTCATTATTAAAATTGAAATGAAATCGGATTTTTCATTGATGGTTGATATATACAGAATGTCTCTCTGCATCGAATATTATAATAGGTAAAATCTGACAATTAGCGAATCCACCAAGTCTATAGTACATCTTGGCTCATATATTTTCAAAATTGGTTCGGATTTACTGAAAATTGGTATTGTTTTGCATATTTTGAATGAACTCTTTCTATTATTCAAATATTTGATTTTAGTACGAACTAGCAATTAACTTTGTATTTGACATTGTATGACCCTTTCTGAAAATATTGTCAATTAGAACCACCACCTTCAAAATATTTTTTCAGGTGTTTGAAAAAATTCAGATTTTATCCTATATCGATGTAGTTTCCTATTCATTAAGATATTGAAGTGAAAAATTTTGACAGGCGTCACAAAGCTATAGCACAAAAAACATTCAAAATATTATGTGAAAAAAAGTGCCTGAATAATTTAATATATAAAACCTCCCATTTTTTCGTATGAGAACGTGTAAAACTAGTAAATGGCATTCAAATATATAGATATCTACCTTCATGAAAGAATTATCAATATTAAATCGAATACTCTAATCTAACTGCGTCATTAGAGATATATTAAGGCTCCTTCCATTTTCCGATTATTGCTTGTAAAAGGGATCACATTTTGTCTCAATTTGTAAGGTATCTTTCTTTCGAGATAGAAATGGCAAATAAAAATATACCCCAAACCAATTTTTGTGAGTTTTGACAAAATAAAAAAATTAAATTCTTTTCAATGTTTTATGGAAATAGCAAATAAGACACGAGTTTTAAAGTTAAAACATAAAACTGGCGTACTAAAAACAACTTCAAAATCCAAGTTAAAATAGTCGAAGATTGTTAATTCCTAGAAATTATTATTACATTCAATATTTTCAATAGATGAAGAAACAGCGAAGCTCAGAGAATTAAGTTTTCCTTTCATATAAGTTTTTAATTTTTTTATTGTTGGCAAAGAGGAAAAGGTAATATTCAAATCAAGCTAGGCGCATGTGCAAAAATGCATTCGATCTATTTTTGCTTTTTGCTCTTTTCAGAACTATTAATTCATTGTTATTTTTGAAGAATGCATTTTCATCCTCAAGTTATTTTCACTTAAAGTGAAGATAACAACTGTGGCAGCATTAGTTTGATAATCTCATAACAACTCTATTAATTCTCTTATTCATTTTTGCCAATTACCCAATTTCAGGTAGGTGATATTTCTTCTCGCAAACTACCATATTTTCGATATGAGAAATTAGGGAAAAATAATTTAATAGTACTTAATCATTTTAAATAACCCAAATAATCTAATATATGTTCGTAAATAAAGAAAAATCCTATCACTTGAAGGTTCAAAGATTTTCAGCTGTATAGAGAGTGTGAGGGAAATGAATGGAGATGGTGAAATTTTGCAATATTAATCGGGAAACGGTGGTATGATCATGATATTCTTCAGAATCAATGAAACATGATTTGAATCTACTTCAATACTCAATAGATAATAGCTTGTGTATAAAGATTGCTTTGAATTAACAATGTAATATGAAAGCGTTTCATAATAAAGTGTTTCATAATTTAAGATGCAAATTGCTCTTTCAGTGGACCACTTTTCCATATATTTTGTCAAGAACATTTTTTCCAAATGTCAATTTCAAAAGTCAGTTGGCAAATTCATAATTCAACTACATGAACATATTATCTGGGGTATCATTTGTGGAAATTCTCAAATATTTTTCAACGAGTTCAGGTTCAGTAGTATTCATCATTAGCTAAGAATATTCTTAAATGACAATTGACACCTTCTTTGTAGAGTTTAGATCTTTGATTTCAAATTTCAAATTTGAATTTCACAGAACAATTTCAGTGTTCTTCATGCCGAACAACTTTTTTACGTAAGGACCTCCTTTTCGATAAATGGGGGAGCAAAATATAAATAAAAAATGGGTTATTAATTTTTGTTTCGCAAAGGAAGAAGCAAACAGCTTGGAATTCTGCTGAAATCCTCAGTTTCAGAAGGACCTTTTTGTCAATATTTTTTTATTCAACCATCATTTTAAAAATGAAATTCAAAATACATTCTTATTTTTTTTATAAAAATGTTCGTGTAATTTGACCATGATATAATCAATTTTCCAACTCCTGTTTTAATAAAACTTTTTGTCTTTTGTGCTTTTCTGGCATAATGCATATTTTCTGAGAAAATATGATAAGTCATGTAAGTACTTGCAATCACAATTTCGAGAAACTCAGAACAGGAAAAATTCAACTAGGCTTGAGAAACAAGTCCTGAAAATTATTCATGAACATCCTGAAGTAAGTACGAGAATATAACAAATGATTTACAAGAAACTATAAAACGTCTGGAAGGTTTGAAAAGAACCACTTCTATGCCCGTACCACATAAATGGAGTGACATTTTGCCATTGGTTCTGAACTTAAATGGTGCAATTCAATCTATAAATTTTCTTCATAGGTAATTTCAAATTTTCTAGGAGTTTTCATTTGAATTTTCACAATTACCACTTGTGAATAGAGGTCATTCCAAATGACGTTCCCGGAAAAATTAATTGAACAACTAGGACCCCAATCATGGCCAGACAGATCACCCGATCTTAATTCCTTAGATTTTTTATATGCGGTCATTTAAAATTCATAAGCAGCGTTCATAAACCCTAATATTAGAGAGACGATTTCGTTAATTTTACCCTTAACTTTAATTATATTTACAATAATAACGCTCACTTCGAATAGAGTTCTTGCAACCTTACAAAAAAATGTAGTTTCAATTATTGACAGTTTGTCACCATAAAAATGGTCACTTGTCATTTTACTACGGCCGATTTGTTTTTGTTAGATTAGGTTGCACACGGTAACTGAGAATAATTACCAGCTCTTATTCTGCCGTAATAACGGCAATTATTTATTGTTATTAGAGTTTTCGGGTACTATTTTTGAAGAGCGCATGCGCAGAAAATAACGAAGTCTCCAAATGAGAGGTGCAAAAACTCTCTAATGAATTTACCGAAACTGTCTTCTAGAAGATGAATTAGTATAATTTACTAATTTGCATTTATAAAATTGAATTCTACTTCTGTTCTTTATAAAAATCATTATCATCAGAAATGATGAAAAGATATTGTTGATGTAAATGAATAATTAATTGAGAAAAATTAAATAACATTAATATGGTTTTGAACGACTTCAGCCTACTTAATTTTTTCGATGCGAATTTCTTGAAATTATGGTTTTGTTTGCATAATTCATACTTCCTTCCTCGAAGAAATGTGCATTTTAGAAAAAACATAAAAGAAAAAAGGTTTTCTATTAAAAGACGGCTTAGGATAATCTTTTATTGACAAATTATACTCTTCAGAAAAGTTCTAGGGGTTGCGGATTTTGCCCATTTGCAGAAAAGGTTTGACTGAATGATTCCTGTAGAACTCCAAGCTGGTTGCTTCTTTCGTTTGCGAAAATAAAATTAATTTCTCCACTATGAACAGCAATATTTCGAAAAGGTGGGCCTTAAGAAAAATGCTATTTAACAAACGTTCCTCATATTAACTGAAATAGGCTCACGTACTCTGGAAAAAGCCTGTATATACCACTGAATATAATCCATAGATTATTGAATCTGATATAATAGCATAGGAAAGAATGATTTTGAAAATATATGGTTATATCATAGTTTCTCGATTGAACAGTAAAAATAATATTGTGTATAGAAAATAAAACTCCTATTCGTATTTACGTCTATAAAGCTTAATTCTTAAATGTCTAAGATACGAAACTGAAGCATGTAATTTAACGATACTGATATTCTAGTATAAGTTTAAATGATTACTTGAAAAAGACGAGACGCATATATAAGATTGTGCCAACTTCTCGAGTAAATATATCTAAAAATAAGTTGTTCGATCGAAGGTCTATTATTATCTTTTATGTCAAACCGAATATTTCATTCACTGAGCAAATCTTCTAGCCCAATTGAAACAATACTGTGAAGCCTACCATAAACGTATTGCCGATCTTGAAAATAAGAAATTCGATCTGGAAAAAGAAGTGGAGTTCAGGGATTTCCAGGTAGAATGGGCACAAAGGAATTAATTCTGCATCTTAAAACGGTGTTGCCAACAGATGCCATACAGTACACACTCAAGCAGTTTCTCAATTTTTTATTCACGACATTTTATACAAATTTTTTTTGTTTCGCCATGTTGGCAACACCGATCAGTTATAAGCACGGTAGAGCTTCACGCACATCGAATAATTTAATAATTGCAAAATTAGATGAGTTCTAATACGAATGAAACCAATCCTGATTTCTGTGAATCACAATGAACACTTTTTTCACTTATATTTTTCCCATTTTTTTGATACTTTGCATTTTGCTTCGCTTCTTTATCCTTTTGATTTTATGGATAATTCCTAGTTTACACTCCCTAGACACGCAGAAATATTTTCTATTATACTGTATATATTTTTAACCACATTTTTCTTTGCATATATGTAACTAATGTATGCTGAAATTTAGTCGTGGAAAATCCTGTTTTTGTATTTTCGGGTTTATTTTCTTGTTTATATTGTTTTGACAGATTCTGGATGGCCTAATTCTATTCGAATTCAATTGCAAAAATATACAAGTGAAAATGTTAAATTGCCCATAGCCCATTGAAAGTGATATGACCTGACAATGTTGGCTAATTTTGTAACTGAAATTATTTATTTTAGCTGAACTTCAAACCGTCTGTCGGAGCTATTATGAAAGAATTTGCAAACTTGAAGAAGACAAATATGATTTAGAAGTTATTGAAAAACATAAAGCTTTTGAGGTATAGGGTAACATAAAAAAAGCTAAAAAGTCGAAGTGATTTTTGAAAGATTTCAGGGCACTATTCGGAATGGCACAAATATTTTTTTAAGCGAGCATAATCTCAAAAATTTTCTTTCAATCATGAACGAGAAAACTTCAATGAGTTATTTGAATAGCACTGATATTTTTGAGGTTATTCTCAATTTGACCCTGCAATGTAAATATGCAGCTGTTGTTGAATTACAGTAATGCCGTAGTCCCTTTTAATTGACGAAGGGATTGAATTTCATCCTTCAGACCAATCCCAAATTACACAAACACCTGAGTTTCATAAAATCATACATAAAATATTTCGCTGTTAATAGATTTAATATACTCAAAATAAAAAATTGTATCCCCGGACCTTTCACGTTTCTCGAATGAACTTCAAACTTTTTATTGACAAGTTACTTCTTCTTAACATCGCCTGTATTCCCTGTAGAAATGTCAATGTGAGAAAAACGTACTAAAACATTTTCGGTTATTTTTCTGGTGGTTAACCATAGTTCGAATCTGATTCAGGCGTAAATTCAATAATAGGTCAAAATATCTAGGAACTTAAACGCTATGAACCTTTCTGTACGAAATGTTAGGCTATAGGATGAACACAAAAAGCTATGAATCACTCAGGGTTATTTAACTGTATAAAAATGGGATTTATAAAATATTGCAGTATTATATTCTTACAGATCAATTAAAAATATTTTAATATGAGTAAATGAACGATTGGAGCAGAGCATAGCATGGAAAATTGATAAACATTTAGTGAAGCTACCGTCCGAAAGTGTGAGCTCATGATAACAAGACCTGCGATTAGTAATGGCATTGAAATAATCTGAAAAATACCTAGGTTACCTTTTAAATTTTGCGCCTGACAAGAAAAACAAGTAGCTTAGGGAAAAAATAGCTGTATTTCTTTTCTACTGAAGATACACTTTTGCATGCGCTTCAACCAGTTTTTGAAACTTTTTTACCACTCTGAATGAGATACCTCCAAGACATGGTTTTGAACGGCTTCAACTGGCTCTTCTGTCATGCGCAAACAAAAAGAAGTCGTTAGGTTTGGGTGTTCGAAAACTCCATCGACTACCTTCACGAAGTTCGTCAATCAGTGAATCACGACTCTGATATAATTCGCTATACCAGCCTTTCACAGCAGCCAACTGTGGAGCTTCATCACCAAATGCCGGAGCAAGTTGATAACAGCACGTTGTCCAGTTAATCCACGTCGAAAATCGTGAAAAATTATCGCATAAAAATGTACACGTACTAGTTCCATTTTTTGTCCAAATGACAATAAACAGAGCAAAACTAACCCGTACGTCAAAGTAAGTACGTTTAGTTTAAAAATGTCAAAATTCACGACGCAGTTGTCAGATGGGAGCTGTCAACAGTGAAAGTGCCAGAGGCGCGAAATTTAAAAGGAAAGAAAACAGCAAAGAAAACTTCGTAGAAGTAATATCGAATAGATTTCAAAAGTTTTAACCCTAACAAGATAGTATATAAATCCAACAATAGTGGTGCACGGATTCATGTGGAGGACCATTATTGAGAGTGAAAGAAGGACTCGTTTTTCCCTCTAGAAAAAACCTGAAGTCTTCTGTCAAACAATATATACTCGATCAGCCTGTCAGTTTGACTATAGTCAATCAGACCATCTTTGCACACTTCATTATATACTGCCAAAAGATCCAAGAAAACTACTACTGTTTTCAATTCACTATGAAATCTCGACTCAATGAATGTTGTCCCACATTTGATCGGAATGTTGTTTTTCCTCAAATCGACTCTCAAATGAGATAATGCCCCATCAATAATAAAATCTAATATTAGATATAGAAGTCTCTCTGATATTTCGAAAGAAACAGAAAGTAGACTTATAGAATTCATCGATCATGAATTGATAATTAATGAATTAGTTATTCCGGTAAATAAGAACAGAAACAAAGGAAATTATATTAATAAAATGATAAGCAAGATTTTAGAAAAGGTTGATGTTTGAAGATTTGAAGGAATTGCATTTATCAGCAGATGAAGGTGTCCCAGAATTGCAATTTATACTGTAAATTCTGATATCCTTCGAGATGATGGATGTCTCTAAGGAATAAATAGTAATTTTAAATCACTTTCGCGACCTGTGTGTCAAAAAGGATTAAGTCAATTATATGTCAATAACAATGCCTCTCTAACGAATCGATGAAGAATTTCATTAAAACTGCTAAAACAAAAAATCATTCCGCTACATTGATTCATTCCAAAACTTGATTAAGTTAGGTACAAAGCTGAACAGGCAATCAAACGCTCTTCCGGTAAGGAAGAGTCAGAGGAAGATCTGTGCCAAAATTGGAGCTCCTAGCTCGAACGACAGAGACCTGGGAAATTTTCGAAAAGTTTCGCCGAGCGACGCAAAGTCGAAACAGCTATATTTCTTCGGAATCGAATTTCGGTCTTTCGGGAAGCGACCGGAACTATTCATCGAGCGAAAATTCCTAGAAAAAGTCCCGAAAAAGCGAAAATAAAAAAGGTCTCCGATTTTCGCTAGTGGAGGGGATAATTTCATCTATACAAATTTTTCTAGAGCGTTCGATCGTTTCGAAACCGGAACGAGGACGAAGTTTCGAGTTTCGTATGTTGCGCTGGTATATTTTGGTCCCCGTAAAACCGTCAATACTGGGGCGGCGCCAGCAACCTTTCGTTCCATAATAAATCCATAACAAAAACTTATTATTATGATCTGTCATGACAATCAATGACTAAATTAAACTGTCAAACACGAATCAAACTGGAGTGGCATGGGTTATGCGTTGACTTGAAACGACATGAAGTTACAACAGGAGGAAACGAATTCCTGAAATTTTGTATAAACACAATATTTGAAAGTTCATGCGAATAAACGAAAATTTGAAAATAAACAATAATAAACGAAAATGAGCTGCAAGAGAGTAGAAATTAAATATGGCATCATTAAATTTCACTGTAAAATAAAAAGAAAATTGAGACAAAAGACAAGTAGAACAGATTCAAAGTCCTTATGGTTTATATTAAAAAAATTTTGCATGGTAATGCAAAAACCGTACAAAAAAAGTTTCTTTAGGTTGAAAATCTGCGAAACCTGAATTACAAAATGAATTGATAACAAACGAAATTGAATTAGTCTTCATGAAAAAAAGAGTACGAGGAAGGCAGGTTCATATATTTATAAATATAATGTTTTATTTTGCGAACCACCAAATTGAGATTGCTACAAGGATATTCACTTATCATAAAAATATATAAATGCGTTAGTTTTCTTCATTTGAATACGAGAAGCGTGAAAGCCAAAGTCAATAAAATAACGTTGTTAAAAAAGTAGGTACTATTACAAGCGAAAATAATTTTCAATACAAATATTTTACACACAAAACATGATATGTGACATCTATTTTGAAGTCACTTTAATCGTGCAAACAATCAATTCTGTGATGTCCGTGTACTTCTGTTTTTCTGTGATGGGTTGATTATTCATTTGTCTTATGGCGGATTCCGTTTCCGATTTCTAGGCACACTGAAGAAGATTTGCAAAGAATATTATGACAGAATGTATATTTGCGAGGAGCAGAAGTGGGATTTGGAACGCGAAGTCCGGAAAAGGGATTGGGAGGTACCATAACCAATAAAACGAGTGACAAATCACAGTGCTTTAGAGCTTCATCAAACATATTTCACTTTTAAATACTCTAAAGTTTATCAGACAGTCAAGAATGTACTATGCAGATGAGGCTACAGTTTAATTACCAATGAATACAATTGGATAATGTCTTCAGAAGAAAATCGTGACGAAGGTTTTACTTTTTTCTATTCAAGGCTAAAAAAAATTGAAGAATATTTTAGATTGTCAGATTTTTTCAAGAGTTTATGAAAATTCGAAAAGAGTAGAACTAGGACGAAATTATCTGAATATCTCGGAAAATAGAAGTGTAATTAATTTAGTTTTTTATGTTCTGCGTATTTAGTGGTTTATGAAACTATTTATTTCTTTCAACAAGTATTCAGAACTTCGCAATAGCATAAATAATGATTGGCATAGTGTAATTCTTTTAACCTGGGCGGAAATTTGGATATTGCTGAAGGGGGAAATAAATTCTGGGGGTAGATAAGGGATGCGTTTCTGTTAATGTTTATCCTAGGCGCGGAAATTCTCTAGGGTCGCTACTATTACTACATGATACACGATTTTCTTCAAAATGTTTGTAACAGTGGGAATTAGGTTCATATGAATATAAAAATTAGGAGAGTTTATCAGAAACTTTCTAAATTCGGTAAAACTGAACGTCATTTTTCCTTTGAGATTTTTATATGAAATCTAGACCTTAAGTTAATATCCTACTTATAAAAAACAAGTACTGTGTTTTAAGGAATTTTACTTAATAATTGCGATTCGTAACGCGTTTCACTACACCGTAGCTTCTTCAGACGAATGAATGTACAGAAAACATAAATGAGAATATAAATATAAATGTTTTTGAGTAATTAAATGCTTATTGGGTTTCTTCTTCCTAAAGGGTTATTTATGACAGGTATATCCAATAAAATTAAGGAATAGATTGCTCCCCGAAGAGATTCAATAGAGGTGAAGGGCTTAAATCGACTTGTTCATTGATGAGTCTACCTGAGTGTTTGTATTTATTGATTTCTAAAGTTTCCCAAAGATCTACCTTCCAATATTTATTATCTGTATGCAAAATTTCAAACTGGGTCGAAAGAGTGATTATTTTCTAAGAGATGATTCGCGTAATTTGAATCTGATTTTTTATTTGAAAAACTGCGTTTATGTTCCGATATTCTAATATTAAAATTTCTATGTGTTCTACCAATGTAGAAATTATCACAGTCATTGCAATTCAATCTATAAACACCTGATTTATTGTTTTTACCTGGTTTGGTTTTATTATTTTTTATATATTTGCCTAAATTATTATTAGTTTGGAAAAAGTTGAATTCACTTAAATTCAAAACTTCTCCACCCAAACCTTCAACTGATAAATTTGCAGACCATCAATTTTTGACAGATTCACTAATTTAACTGAAACCGATTTTACACAACCACAAAAAGATCTATCAGAAAAAGGATTCAAACATAATTTACATCCGAAACATAATAAAACTGATTTTGAACAGTTAGGCATAGACTCCGAAATCATTCTCAAAAACTCCAAAGATAATATTTCAGCCAAACATCAAACAGCAAAAATCATCAAAGAAGACTTTTCGAAATTATCACTTCATTGCAATTCCGATTATAAGATAATAAAAACAATTCGTGAAAATAGTACCAAGAACGATTTAATATTCACTAAAGCAGATAAATGTAACACCGTCATCGCGATTAGTAAAACCGATTATATTTCTAAAACTGAAGAATTCTTAACAGCCGGAAACTATATAACATCAACTAAGGATCCTACCGCAAAATTACACAAAAGTGGTTAAAAACATAATTTCGACAGCAAAATCATTAATTACAGACCACGAAAAATATAAATTCATTAACTCCAATCCACAATCCCCTGAATTATATTCGTTGATAAAACTTCATAAACCTAATTACCCTATTAGACTTGTTGTTTCTTATGTAACGGCACCTTCTTTAAAACTTTCAAAATTCCTCAACGACTTGCTAATAAAACATTGCAATTTTAAATCTAAATTTTCGGTCAAAAATCATACGAACTAATTGCCAATATCAAAGATACCATTATACCACCTAATTCCAAACTCATTTCTTTCGATGTTGAGAATCTATTTCCCAACATTCCTCCGAAAGATACGTATTACTTAGTTGAAGAATTATTAGAAAAGAATCATGTCAATTCTATCATTAAATCAGATATTCTTTCATTATTACAAATTTGTTTAGATCAAAATTATTTCCATTTCAATAACAAATATTATACTATTGAAGACAGTTTGATTATGGGCAATCCGTTAAGTCCTTTGTTAGCAGAAATATTCATGAATAACTTAGAGAAATTAATTCATAAACATCCACTCAGTAAATATTGTTTATACTGGTATCGCTATGTAGACGATATCATTATTTGCTTCACAGGAACAGATAGACAGTTAAAATTTTCGAAAATCATATAAATTCATTACATCCAAAAATTGGATTCACAACCGAAATAGAAAGCAATAATTCGATAAATTTCTTAGACATAACAATTTCGAATGAAAATGGAAAACATGTTTTCGCAATTTACCATAAGCCGTCACATACAGATATTATAATACATAACTCGTCGTGTCATCCATATCAACATAAAATGTCAGCATTCAATAGTTTTATTCATAGATTGATTAACATCCCGTTATCACCAGAAAATTTCAACAAAGAATTAAATTTGATTAAACAAATAGCCAAAAATAATGGTTACAATCCCAAACTAATAAATAATATTTCAAATAAAAAACAAAGTAGAATCGCATTGAATGAAGTTCACCCTGTCGATAAGTTGAAACAAAAATTCAACACCTTAACTTACGTTGGCATTACAAGTGAGAAACTGAAATCATTCTTGAGTAGCAATAATTTCAACATAGCTTTCCAAACTAATAATAATTTAGGCAAATATATAAAAAATAATAAAACCAAACCAGGTAAAAACAATAAATCAGGTGTGTATAGATTGAATTGCAATGACTGTGATAATTTCTACATTGGTAGAACACATAGAAATTTTAATATTAGAATATCGGAACATAAACGCAGTTTTTCAAATAAAAAATCAGATTCAAATTACGCGAATCATCTCTTAGAAAATAATCACTCTTTCGACCCACAGTTTGAAATTTTGCATACAGATAATAAATATTGGAAGGTAGATCTTTGGGAAACTTTAGAAATCAATAAATACAAACACTCAGGTAGACTCATCAATGAACAAGTCGATTTAAGCCCTTCACCTCTATTGAATCTCTTCGGGGAGCAATCTATTCCTTAATTTTATTGGATATACCTGTCATAAATAACCACTTAGGAAGAAGCAACCCAATAAGCTTTTAATTACTCAAGAACATTTATATTTATATTCTCACTTATATTTTCTGTACATTCATTCGTCTGAAGAAGTTACGGTGGAGTGAAACGCGTTACGAATCACAATTATTAAGTAAAATTCCTTAAAACACAGTACTTGTTTGTTGTTATTGATAATGGAATTTTACCAAGTAAAAGCCTCCCAAATTCAAATGTTAATATCCTACGATGGAAATACTTAATTCCAGTTTTATTTTGTTCGTTACGGTAGTTGAAAAGTTTTGAGGAGAGAAAGTTTCCAGACAATGCAAAAAGAAATAGGAAAAGTCAAACAACCTGCAAAAATTAAACATTGTGTGTATGTAAACAATTGGACAAAAAAAACTGCAGAAATAATTTTCGTGTGAATTCTCTATCATAATTGTGATAGGAAACACAAACACTGGGCGGTCCGAAATCCGGCCTCCTGAAAGTGTGAACTTCTTTTCTTCTTGGTTTTTACGGCAGAATTTCCCTAGTTTCATTAATTATTTAAACATTAAATATAGATCAAAATATACCGAGCGTTTTTCATGAAACTTCAATTTTTTGGGTCTGAAACACCCTATACGTAAAAAGAGCTAAAATTCCTCATGGAAATTCAATCCATCACGAAAGCACACTAATTTTGAATGAAACTTCGAAATTTCAAAAGATATTATAAAACACTTCAAATATTTATAGCTTATCATAACTTTAATGAACATGAAAAGACATCACAAGAGATAATTAATGCCTCTCAAGCGCTTCGTTCGCTGATTACATTCTCTTTTGAAAGAGTATGAAACAGATTTCATATACGTGAGGAATATTATTGTAATTCACGAGAAGGTGATTTTGATGCGCAACAATACAGGGTGTCGCGCTAACGGGCCCATTAGAAGTATCCCGAGAACAGATTTATTGATCAATTTCGAATTTTGGCATTAGAGTTAATCTTCTTCTTCTTCCTTCTTAAAAGGCAGTTCCTGCCTGTTCAATCTTTAAAACCTTCCCTCGACATTCTTAAGTTATCACTTCATCTTTTACGAGGTCTTCTTGGACTTCGGCGACCCAACGGCGATATATCCCTTGCTATTTTTACAATTCGAGAGTTGTACATTCGGGTAATATGGGCATCTCACTCTCGCTTCCTCTCAAGTATCCAATTATTTATATGTGGTGTACCATAAAGTTTTTCCTACAACCTTCCTAAGAACACTCATTTTAGCTGTCTCCATCATCATCGCTTGGTAGTCGTTGTTTCAGCAGTATAAGACATTATCGGCCTAATAGCAGTTTAATGAATTCTCGATTCAGTTTCAATGTTTATATGTTTATTGTACCATATTATGGTGTTAAGGCATCCAGCCACTCTTGACGCTTTCAGAGTTTGATTCCTTACTTCCTCTTCCACGTTTCCAAAACCTTAAAATTCGATTCCCGAATATTGGAATTTCATGACCTGCTCAATTACCGTACCATCCACCTACAGCTTGCATCTTAAAGGTGTTTTCGTTGTTGTCATACATTTGGTTTTGGTTGCGGAGATTATCATATTGAAAGTTTTTGCAGTTTGGTTAAACGCATGTAGTAGTCGTTTTCCGATTCCGTTATCAGGGCTGCATCATCGGAATAGCATACAATATTGATCTCTTCGTCTCCCATTTTATATCCTCTAAGTGATCTTATCTTCTTCATTATCGTATTCATGACAATATTGAAGAGAAGAGGGCTCAATGAATCTCCTTGTCCAATGCCACTTTCCACCGGGATCAAACCTACTAGTTCTCCATTCATTTTCGGGATTGTTTTGTTATTCTTATATATGTCTTCGATATTCTTTATTAGATTTTTAGAGTTGATGTAAATCTACCATTTGAGATTATTTTCAGGGTGGTACCACTTCCGGTTATACCGATATTCACTACAACTTTGCTATTTCGAATGGCATAGTGTACTTAATTGTTTTATTGAAAGACATCCTTTTTCAAGCATCGTTCGTTAAAATTTATCCTATCAACAGTGAAATTAACCACAGTTGAGATATAATTTTTTTCATCAAAATTTGCGGATACAAGCGTCATATTTCTTGCTCAAAAAATGGACTCTGATTTTAGTAGGATTATAACTTTTTTTTAAGTTTAACAGGAATAGTGTTATTTCTTAAGACAGCGTACTTTCCGATGCCATTTTATATACAGGATACCCAAAAATCATTTGCCATGTCAATAAAACTGAATTGTCAACAGAAAGAATTTTTAAATACGACTGCTTATTTTTTTTACTTCATTTGACGTGTTTTGCATTAGTATTGATTGATATGAGGTTTCCCTATGTCTAATATCGCTCGTTTCTATTTTATTCGGGATTTATCAAAAGCCCACAGTTCTTTCGGAAAATTAAATCATTAGGCCGTGAAACATAAAACAGACAGAGATGATATGTAAAGTTCTATGAATTCCCGTCTCAATTTAATGCTTGGAAATTATTTAGAAATAGCAATAATTTTATTTATTTAATTAATTTAAAAACACAAAACTGATATTTACAAATACAAGTAAACGATGATTTCTACTAAAATATATTATTAAACGCTCGACACGTTTCGATACACAGTATCTTTATCAAGATCAAGAACAAATTTTTATATATACCAAGCAGGCAATCCACTAAGAGCTATCCGTACTTGAACTAATGTTAAGGAAATAAATTTAATAAGGGTTAGTTATTTATGTCTACCTTACATTAAGAATTTTCGGTGAATATCTAAATCTGTTAATTTCAAGTGCTCCCAGAAGATTGAGTTTTATATCTCTATTCTCAGAATGTAGGATTTTAAATTCTGAATTGAAAGAGTGACCATTTTCCTAAGATGATTTGAATAATTTGAATCGGTTTCTCCATTGATGAAACTGCGTTTATGTTCGGAGATTCTATCATTAAAATTTCTTCCTGTTTTACCTATATAAAAACAATTGCAATCTGCACAATTCAATTTATAAACACCTGATTTATTTTCTTTATTAATTGGAGATTTATAATTCTGATAAATGAACCTAAATTTGTTGATGTTTTGAATGCTATATTTAAATTTGAATTTTTAAGGAGGATTTCACATTATTGCTTATATTGCCTATATATGTTAAACTATTGAATTTTTTGTTTTGGTGTTCACCGATTGGATATATATGTATATCCAATCGGATATATTGATTCAGAATCTGAAATCCTACATTCTGAGAATAGGGTATAAAACTCAACCTTCTGGAAGCACTTGAAATTAACAGATTTAGGTATTCACCGGAAATTCTTAATGATCAGGTAGACATAAATTACTCACCCTTATTAAATTTAATTCCTAAACATTAGTTCAAAGTACGGATAGCTCTGAGTGGATTGCCTCTTAAGTATATATAAAAATTTGTTAGTAAGATATATTTGTAGTATTCATTCGCTCTTGATAAAGATACTGTGTATCGAAACGCGTCGAGCATTTAATAATATATTCTAGTAGAAATCATCGTTTACTTGTATTTGTGAAAATGGATTCCTATCACGTAAAAACCTCGTCAATTGAAACTAATATTTCCAGTTTACAAGGTGAATCGAACTCCATGCCAAAGAAACAGATTCATTTGTTGCCCCTGTACATAGAAATCATTGATTTCAAGGAGAAAAAGTTATGAGAAACTTTGAACACTTTCTAAGTTGGCTAGATTTTGTGCCGATCATTGTATTAGGTTGTGTGCGATAATGAATTTTTCTATGTATTTCGAAAAATAACGTTATCTAAAAAAAAACCAGGATATTTATCGTAATTGAGACAGAACAACATCATCTGGTATGAAGTAGATTCAAAATAAAAAGCCTTAAATCTGGAGTTAAGTGGACCGAGAGCTTATAAAACAACTTCTCCATTAGAATTCTATGCGATATGGTCTTGAATTACAAGGACTCCCAAAATAAGATAGCATTTTCCCGGAATCTGATAATTTCACAACTTCAAATAATATTTTTTTTCCAAGATCCAGTTAGGGATGACGGAATCATTTCTGTTTTTTCATCTTCAAAAGTTGATATCTCAGCAAGGATGAGACATACGATAGAATTCCAGAGATTGCAGTTTTATTCTGGCACACCCTATTATTCAATTCTTGTTTTACTTTCGACGTTTTCAATGCTTCACAGATTTCAATTCCTAGGATAACTAGATCTTTTGAACGAGTAGAAACAAATGTTTCGTCGAAAGTAGACACACAGTGATGGCATTTGGAACTGCAAAATCCATTATATCATATATTCTTCTACACAAACACGACGATTTGAGACGAACGCTTTAGAAAGACTGCATTACAGAAATGCAAGCATAAACTTAACAAAGTCAGGAGGATTACATATTTCAGGTCAATTTAAGTTTACTGACCTAAGCCCCTCCCACACCAGAAGACCATTTAACTAATTTGGAAGAAACACGTGCTCGAGCAACCCCCAGGAGAAGAAAACTTGTCTGTGTCATACAAGTGTATTCAGTGTGCCATTGTTTACTTATCGTGACATATTAAGCAAAACGAGCGCCGAAATTTGGGTTTTATTACAATTTATTTATCATAGAAGTTTTTTTTTACATGGCAGCGTTAATATATCATGTGTTTTCGAATCTTTTTGGGAGATGTTGTTGCGAAGTTCATCATGAAAAAGGTACATTTTTCTGTTAGTCGTTTCTGCATAGTACGCCATAATTTCACTCATTTTATGTTCAGTTTTTTATGGTTGATACCTCCTTCAGCCAAATGGTAGATAAAAATCATGAAGTGTTGCCGTATTTTGAACATCCCATTTTAAATCCTCAAACTCGTGACTAACAGTCAGAACTAAATACTACTTATAATATACACCTAGAGCTGTCATTGTCAGCATCATATTTTGTTATTAAATGTTTAATTGTGCTGGTACATATTTTTCATTAACCTATTTTGTAATTTTTTTATGTGACCCATTGTATCGGTGCAATTAAATCTTTTGGAAAGAGATCCTAAGATAATGTTTCCTTGCTTCAGGCCAGCTTTCCTTCTATACAGCCGAATGCTTATTCCATTGCAATTTAATATAATTCCCTCTCTAAAAGCCCGAAACGAATATATGCAACTCGTAAAACTATACTAAATGCGGTTTTACGAGATTTGATGTATAGTTTGGGAAGATTTTGTTTGGATATCGTAGGATGATAATTCCATATCGTGCTGAGATATCCAAGCGAAGCTCGATTCCACTACCTTAGCACCTTGATTGGTGACGGTAATGGTTGACAGATATGACAACTACCTTCTCATAAGAAATTATTCGATACTTTATGAATTATTGGATAATTCTTCTTAGTAGATCTTGACATAGTTTTTTCCAAAAATTTTAGTCGTTAATAATTTTCAATACTCTCATAGAGAAAAATAATTCTCTCATTATTTTAATTTCGGGATTTTTGAGTGAAAAACAATTAATAAGGATCCTACTATTTTATGAGGTAAAAATGGAAATATTTCAAAGTTTCCACCATGTATGACGTATTGTTAAATTCAAAAATGGTATTGTTGGCTAACTCCGATCTGAGCAATTCGTAATTTATCGGATGAAACTTACGAATCAACCCAAGTAAATGAAATTGTTCGTTAATGGTTGAAATTGTCGATTGACAGAACGTAAAATTTGTGTGCACGTTTGAATTGTCTCCATAGTGTGATGAGTAGAGCCTAGACTCGTTATCCAACAAAGATAGTACCAACTTGCACACACGGTGGGGAGCGATTAAGAAATACCATCCCCGGTTAAGACTGGTACTTGCAGGTATCTTGATTTTTCAACATCAAGCATCAATAATATCTGCAAAAATGGAAGTGAAACAATCATATCTATCCAAACAATGAGAAGAAAGTTGCTCTGTTTCCGGGATAACCTCCTGTCGGTAAATACTTGATGAGACAAATATCTTCCGCGATAAACTTCGCGAGGAGACTACGTATGTAAACTTGAGACAAGAAGAATTATTCAAAAATCCTGCTTAGTTGCACTATTGTGGCTCTTGGGGGCTGCGTGCATGGCTGGCAGATTTAGGAACTAGCTCTTGTAAGAAAGGATTATTCATTGATCTACGGATTTTTGAATAATTCTTCTTGTCTCAATGATATGTAGCCTCCTCGCGAAGTTTATCGCGGAAGATATTTGTCTCATCAATTATCAGAATCAGACAAATGATTCGGTTGTTTTTGAAGTAATGTAATACTTGTTTTGACAATCTGCAGGCACTTTTTCACAATTTGATTTGTGTCCAAAGAGTTTTGAGTTATATTGCTAATTTGCTTTTCTTAACTGCGCATTTTCTTCCGATTTCTGCAGAAACCAGTTGCAAAATTGAGTAGACGTTGGAATTATCCTGGCTGGCACTTTCTCATTTTAAAAAGTTTATATCTATTTTTCTTTAGATTACCGGGATCTCGATACCCCTGTTTCCACTCAATTTGCCTGCTCGAAATCTATGGGCTGACAGTTTACATGTTAATTTTCAAAATTTTCGGGATGGTCGCATCGTTATTACAAAAGTAACTATATTCAGAAAAAGTTGTAAGTTGATGGAAAAACATTAAATAATTTATCTCAATTGTCATCGCAAGAATCAATTTTCGAACTATCATAATGAGAGCACAGAATATCATTAAACTATTTTAATCATTCCTTGTTAATTCTGTGAATTGTCATAGAGTTACTAGATAATTTTAGGGGAAACGTATGACGAAAATTTGTACACATGTGATATATTTTCGATGAGGATGAAAAACGAAATCAAAGTTGGGGTTAACATTCAAAAAGACGCAAGTTTGCATTATAACTCAAAAACCGTTAGACAAATACAAATTTCCGCATATTGTTCTATTCTACGTGAAAAAGAGCCTGCAGGATATCGAAACCATTTTTACATATTAGAAAAAACAGCGGAGATATTGGCGCTTGACTGGTTCCCAAAATTTTCGAAATTTCCTAGTTATATATATATATATATATATATATATATATATATATATATATATATATATATATATATATATATATATATATATATATATATATATATATAGATAAAGCTAGCTTGTACCTGTTTCCGGAAATGAATTCCTTGCGCAAAAAGAACGAGGAGAACAGGGATTCTTTTCTTTTATTCACAATATTTCACATAGTTGCTGTAAAAAAACGTCAAAAACGATACAGATTAACGTGTGATAGTCATTGAACCAACAGCTGTTCTCTTTCGTGATGCTGTAGGCGACAATGACAAATGACAAGCTGATAAAGTTGCCTGAGCACACCGTGCAGCTTTTCTGAATAATTTTCATGAAGAACTTCAAGAAATTTAGGCAGTTAAAGAATAATTTTTGTGTTCATCAAATTTTACATTTCCTCTCATTATGAATCTTTTTTTCTCAGTATTGCTCACATTCATCATCAAATAAATCGCAGAATCATTGGAAATATTTCATCAATCTCTCAGCATACCATATTATTCCACAATTTAATGCAATAGAATTGATCCTTATCAATTGTGAAGCATCATTTTGAAATAACTGTTAAATAACGTTAAAGCTTATGAAAATTATTGTCAAGAGTACTTTGATATTTCTATGGTAATACTCGTAAAAAAATTGTGAAAAAAAGGTTTGAAGAATTATATAACCGTTCTTATTCTTTATGCAGAATTCTGGGAATATATAAAGTAACTATAGTAAATTCATCATATTGTTCAATTTCTGTGATTTTTACAGTGTAACGCATTTTCAAGAAAAACCTTTTTCAATAAAGGATTACTTAAAAGTCCTTAATGCTAGTTGGAAAGCAGCATTCAAAATATTTCTTTTAGTTTTTATTAAATCGCTGGACCTCATTAAGAAATATACAAGATGGTACATGGGAAGCAAGTGAAGATATTCGTATGAGCATCGTACGTATTGTCGAGCGCGTTGAAGCCAGCTGAAATTTTTCATTCTTTTCAATATTATGCATACTATATTAAATAAGGAAGTTTCAACCTGGAGGAAATTTCGAAACATGACTTCATGGCACAGCTTTTTGAAGCATTTCTCAAATAATCGCGAGAAAACGGAAACAATGAATCTATTGCTGGCTCTTTGGTTAATTGGGAGTATGGTGGTTTCTTTTTTATGATGAAAATACCTTTTTAGATGTTATTATCAATCACTAGATTGTATCATAAGATGCGAAGGAGTCATTACAATGTCATATCCAAAGAAAAGTATTATTCAAGGAACGATATTCAACCTTCCGTAGAATGTTAAATATCCTCCCATGAAGGAGCTAGTTTTCCGATCTACTCTTCATAACCACCGTTAACCGGGGCCACAGGGAAGTGGTACAGCACGGTCAGATGTCACGAATAGGAACAATGGACTGCAGTTTCGGTCTCGTTTGACCTCGTCAGCATTGTCTACCCATTCGTAACACAAGGCTATGCCGTTATCTACTCATCTCAATTCATTGGAGCGAACGCAATATTGTGAATATCACTGCGCCCCCCAACGAACCAAAACAGAGGCTACCTCACCAACGCCCCGCGAAACGGTGAAACCAAAGAGCAGATAAAACAGGAAAACGTTAAGTGGTCACACTAGTTCGATAACATACCACCATGCGACACTCACGTATCAGACTAAGCGGTCGTCGAAGGACCGACGCTCCTCATTTCTATGTGGTTTACAACCAGGCATACACAAACATCTCAAAAGAAAAAGTTAAATGTGTAGACACACATTGCGAAATCTCGCATATAGTAACTCTTTGTTTTGAGATGTTCATTACAATGTCCCTTCAATCGATGACGTAACTCATATTGAACCACCAGACTCGTTTTTCAAGCATCCATGAGTTGCTTACTACAAAAAAAATTATAAGCCAACGAATGCAATGATATGTACCAAATTACTTTCTCTTTTTGATTACCAAAGTATTAGACATTCTAATATCGCTTGATTTCCATGTATCACCCTGAATTCGATCTGAGAGAAACCCAAATGATGCTAACATCTTTCTGCTGCAACTGATAATACTTTCCTAGGAAAAAACCGTATTATGAACAAATAACCTTAGAAATTAGTGGAGTTTACATCACAAAAGGCTTGGGTTGGGAAATTTTCAGCAATGGCTAGCGACCAATGGGGAAGAATTGGTAATGGTCTCAAAAAAGAGTCCCTCAAATTTATCCCCCCTTAATAGGGCTCCACCTCTCAAATCTGCAAAAAATTATATTTTCGAATCTCCGACTTGGCAATTTCAGCATTTTCATGAGCTTTTGAGGCATTGGAGTTGTAGTAAAAATGGAACCATTCTAAACTCTTTTCACGAAAACTGAAAGTTTAGCACACTTGGTTAATTCTCAACCTATTCCGATGACATTATCGTTGTGGACAAATAACTATTCAAAATTTGTCCCAAAATATCGCAAATTTCAGCGGCAAATTCGAAAAATTTCTTTAAACCTTCGAAACGGCTGTAATTTTCCACGAAATTATCAGGGAGGGGATTGTGGGGAGAAACAGGCACATCCACGCCCCTTCGCATATTTTCAAAATAAGAGGGCATAAATGCAACAACTTTTTCACAACGTACGATAATTTTGACTAAAGTTACAGCCGCTTTAAAAATTTGACGAAATTATTCGAATTTGAATCTGCAATATTTTCAGACGAATATTTGAACCGTTACTTATTAAAATTTGAGGTATCCTCAGAAATAATATTGTTAGAATCTTTTGAGAATTATCCAATTGATCCGAATTTCAAGTTTTTTTGAAAAACCTCTTACATTCAGGGGCGGAAGAAGCGGTTGAAAGTTAATGAATAAATTACTGCTACCGAAAACTATTTTATGCAGATTTGAGGTTTATTCTTCTTTTGTGAGTAACTCATTTTCGAGACCATTTCTGCTACCCAACGACGAAAATTTCCCCCACCAACCCCCAGATCAACTCCACTAAAAATCTAAGTTTGCTAACGCTTCTTCTGCAAAAAAAATTCCGAAATACGGCATGGCCCTTCATGCATGACAATCTTATTAGCAAAAATACTTCATGTCCAACCCTTTAAACTGACCAAAAGGAAGAAATCGGAATCGGCAACGGAAGATACAGAAGTGCCATGCTTGTTTCAATATTTTTGAATCACTTTCTAGTTATTTTAGGATCCCATTTCTATATTCAGTTTGTGAATAATAAACCTAATAACATTCGAAATGAAATTAGGAATGCGGGATGGGACGCCCCCTGTGACAGAAGAATGGCACTTCTCCATTAAAAATGAAAATAAAGAAATATTGAAAATATTCATTATTTGAAAAAATCCATTGAAAAAAAAATTATATTCTAATAAAATAATGAATTCTTTCGCCACGTATGGACGAAGTGTATTTTTCTGGCTATTCTGGACAAATCTGAATTATCCAGCTTCTGGAACACTGCAAATGACCAGAGTACATCCCAGGAGACCAAATCCCTTAGAAGAGCAGAGTTAATCCCTTAAAGAAAACCCACCCCTATTTTTACAGATGTACATTTTTTATGTGTCCATATTTTAATATTTTTGAATATTTTTATGTTTAAAGATGTATTTTGCACCAATGTGCATTTTCTGTAGTTTCACAAGTACATTGTTTTTCTCCTTCGTGAATGTTTTTTCCATCTTAGCTTTTGTGATTGCTTCATCCTCTTTCCTTTTCTTCCTCTTCGTTGTTTTTGTTATTGCTTACTGAAATTGCATGTTTTTTATTTTCATTTTTATTATTGCGCTTTAAGTGGTGTTAAGGATGAACCAGTACAAATTAATGTAAGGATGATGAAAAATATTTGAAATGAAAGAAAAAGCCTTAGTTTATCCTTATTCATCACATCTACGAAACTGTTGTACTATGTTAAAAGAACCAAAAAATTTCAGAAATAAAATTTGTAAATTAAAATTTTCATTTTCGAATTAGACAACAGTTTCGTATCCTGATTTCTCATCAAGAAATATTCTAATATATGCAAATTCCAATAGATTTCCGACCTCAACAGCCAAGTGAACGACCTCAGAGGAAAATTGTAAGTAATTTCTTAAGAAGTAATAAATTTGTAGTTGAGAAGAAAATACGAATATCAATTTTTTCAGCCTCAAACCAACTTTGAAAAAGGTTTCCAAATATGAAAACAAATTCGCCAAGCTCCAGAAGAAGGCAGCAGAATTCAATTTCCGCAACCAACTTAAAGTTGTGAAAAAGAAGGAATTCACCCTTGAAGAAGAGGATAAAGAAGTAAGACAATTATACTTAATTTTTTTCTCAGATACAATCTTTCTGAATATTTCAACTAGAGGAGAAAGTTATATTCTATTTTTTGTTTTTTCGGTAGGCCCATTTTATTCAGTATCCTCTAGTTGCTGAGTTTTTTTTTCAATTTTTTCGAATCATCTGCATCAAGTCAAAAAATCATGAAGGCATCCTGATTTTTAATACCAAGTAGATCTTTATCTCGAAGTGTTGTGAATTTCAATAATTTATTCCAATGGGAAAAAATAACTGTGTTCCTAAAAAAGTTTGAAATAGCGAATCCACGAAGTAGGTTTTCGGGTTTGGACCCCTCCATTTTAACATGAAAATTTAATTAAAATCTACGCCATCGACATATCTCGATCCGTGACTAGATACCTATAGTTTATTTTCACCAGAATATAAATGAGCCCCCCCAGCTTTACAAAATCATGAATCCACACCTGAAACAATCGGTTTTAGGAAAATTTCATTTCCTAATTTCAATTCATTTTATTTATTTTCTTCATTTTATTTCCTTTTTCTATTTGTAAGCCCCTGAAATATCTCAATGCAATTAACTTAAGCCACTCAATTACGTTTTTCATTTCACAGATAAGATAAACAGATTTAAGAAGGTATAGTTTTAGTTGAAAATGTCTCCTTTTTCACTATAACTGCAGTACAACAGGTTGGAAAAATATATTAAGTCGTACTTAACAGGCTATTCACCACAATTTTGGTTTGAATGATTGTTTTTAATTGATTGAGGAGGTCTTTACTTGATTGAAATTGATATACATTAATTAATTAAATGAAACAATGATGTTCACATTTTCACTACATTGTGAAACATATGACGTGTGGCCTCTCCTGTAAGTAGTACATTCAAAAGAATGATGTGCCATAAATACTGCATGGTAAAACTAGGTACTTGACTGAAGAGGAAACACAGGGTTGTTCAGTTGTTTAGATTAGGTATTAGCGATGAATTGGCTATTAAATAAATTTTCGTAATTTTTCTGTTTCAATCTATGTAAAATATCAAAATTGTTATTAAAAGTATGGTTTTCTTCTAGTGAATGATTTGCATAGAAATAATCTAATTATTGTTTGTTGTTTTTATTTCAAAGTTTCACAGTTTTGATATATCTGCTTAGACAGTTATCCTTTCTGAAAGCTATATTCAAATTATGAACTGAGAAGGATGACTTCAAATTCAGACTCGGTTAAAAATATAAATTCATATATCATATAAGTCTTCCTAACAATAAGAAAAATTGTTTACGAGAAAGCATACTGTCAATCTTAATAGAATTATAACCATTACTGACCGCTATTTGTTTTATAATATTGAGTTCTCTCAAGAAATTATTTTCTGACATTGGTATCATGGTGAGTCTATTTATTATACTATTACAAGCTGCTATTTTATGTTGATATAGATATGCGGAAGAAATGTGAATAATGGTTATAGTTATATCTAAAAGTTACAGGAATTCTCAGTTTCCATTTCCAAAGTGAACCTTATATTAGGGTGAATTGAATTTATGAAAGTACTGAAGGAATATAATTGTCTATTTGTACCTGTGAAACCAAGATTATGTTATCCACAGACCACCTGATAAACTAATAAATATAATGTTTCGACAGATGATTATGAATGAAAACTTTTAGTTAATAATCCACAGTTACCAAAACTTTGTTCTCGGGTTGGTCTAACTCCATGAAAGAAGTTATCTCATCGTACCAGTTGTCTGATACGTTACTGCCCCAGCAACCAAACTCTCACGTTATCTCATAAACATCATTGAACATTCATGTTATTTCAGTCCAAAATTTGAATCAAAAATTCTTCAGATCTAATAGAAGAAAATTCAACATACTGTGCTATCATATAATGTCCTGAAATATAGTCAATATCTTGTGTTACACTTCATGATTCATTGTTTGATAAAACTCTGCAGATTAATAATGTGAATGCCATTATACAATCAGAACTTATGAATCTTTTGGAAATATGTTTAGAACGAAATTATTTTAAATTCAATTATGAAGTTTACATAAGCAACAACGGTTTACTACTGGGATATCTTCTCAGTCTTTTACTAGCAGAAATTTTCTTGAAATTAATTCATAATCATCCGCTAGCGAAACACTGCATTTTTTAGTTTACATATGTGGATGACACATATGTTCTAGGGGTACCAATAGACAATCAGATTCCTTTACTACCTTCATAAATTCAATTCAGCCTAATATAAAGTTAACTTTGGAAATGGAAACTGAGAATGCCATCAATTTTTAGATTTAACTATAACTAAAATTAACCACAGACATGATGTTATTATTTTCCATAAATCATCCCATACAAACATTACCATTCTCATTTCTTCCACACATCCATATCAACATAACATAGATGCATATAACAGTGTGGAAAATACACATAACCAAATTTATTTGGAATCACACATTATTGATTGTTTTTAACCATGGATCTTCGACCACTTGTGAACAATAATACAATTTTTTGCTGTAAAAGAACTGTATAGTATGATATGAAATGTTGAATTATCATCACATGTTCGGGATATTGTACTCAGTCATCTCTGAGATTTGAAACTGTGAATTTCAAATTAAAAAAAAAATAATCATAATTGAAAATGCCTTACGTTGGATTGTCCGATGTGCAGAAAAGTCGCATATTTGCTCTCGTTAAAG
Source organism: Cryptolaemus montrouzieri (assembly GCA_013387265.2). Classification (NCBI taxonomy): domain Eukaryota; kingdom Metazoa; phylum Arthropoda; class Insecta; order Coleoptera; family Coccinellidae; genus Cryptolaemus; species Cryptolaemus montrouzieri. The sequence goes on along the minus strand of JABFTP020000001.1, from coordinate 66,084,527 downwards.
AGAAGGTGACACAGAGGTATATAGCGGCCGCAATGGGGGTTTAACAGGGGTTCTTTCAAAAACCTACGCCCGATACGTGGAGATACAATATCTGCAAAATAGGCCTAGAAGATGTCGTAGGAAGATCACTTCTGAAGAACAAGACTGCTTTTTGTGATAAAATTTATATAATTAGGACATTTAGAAATTTCAATATTAGGACAAACGAGCATAATCGCAGTTTTGACTAACAAAAATTAGATCGTCTACTAGAAGAAAACTATACTGTTAATAATAATTTGGATATTTTACATAATGAATATGATAGATTGAAACTGAACCTATGGGAAGCATTAGAAATGAAATCAATAAACAGAAAAATTTCTTAGTAGTCAATTAGACCTGAATTCCTCACAATTACTTAATCTAACCCAACCATGATTGAATTTTCCTCCTATTTAGTTGAGTGTCTGGTTTTACCATGAAATATTTAAGGCACATCATCCTTCCAAATATACTACTTATCCGAAGAAGCTCCATTGTGGTGAAACGCGTCATAAATTTGTCAATATAGTGAAAATTTGAACAAAATTGTTTTAGTTAATTAAATAAAGATTTTTTTCAATAATTTTTCGGGAAAACAATAGAAAAACATCAATACTTTTTTCTCTCTGCGCTATTATAAGTATGCTGAACAAATTCGGACAACTTCGTACTATTCATATTATATAAATGCCAAACATTGCATTTATTTGAATTTTGTGTTTTCGCCAAAGATTTCTATGCAGTTCTCAATTTTTTCACAAGAATATCCGAATTTTCGATTCATATAACTGAATAATTTGAATGTCTTCACAAGTAAATTCATGATTTGATATTCCTGTGAAAATTTAAGTTATTTAACTTCTTCTCTGAGTAGAATTACTCATTCCCAATTCAATGCTAGACATTTAGGTTTGATTTATTTTCACAGCCCAAGAAATCTGAAAAAGCGGAATGGCAGAAGAAATAATTTTGGGACTCCAGTTATATTTTTGAATAATTATTCCTTACCAATTCTTAAGTTAATGATAAAAAATAAACTCGTAACAGCAATATGTATTGTTAATTCAAGGACACACCACTACCATTTTTTTGTAGTTGCATTTTTTTCAGTAACTACATTTTTTCTTTCTTTTTTGATGCTTTTTAATTTTTTTTATATAACGGAAAATTCAAGGTGAGAAACTGCCTTACTGCTTATCTACGCTTATGTTGTATTAAATTTCTTTTCAGTTTTGAGAATATATTTTTTCATCAGCTTACTTTCCGCTTCAGTTTTTTAAGTATCGCACGGCTTAAGATTGTTTGTGAACTCTTGAAGAAAACTGTTTTCCTCACTAACAGTTCGTATTGCTTTAAAACCAATTTCCGAATGTTCATGAAGCTTTGGCAACTATGAAAGCTTTTTACATTGAAAAAGTACTCATCAATTCGTTATTTACTTATTCTTACTCTGCCAAAAGGAGTACCAATATTTCTTTGAATAGAAGTAACACTAATATTGGCAAGATTCAATAAAATCTACTAGCAAGAACAGAAAGAAGGTCCTTGGTATGATCAATACTATCAGTACTATACTCGCATCAAACTGTAACTCGCTATCTCCAATTGAATTTTGCCATTATTCGTATAGCTTTGGTTAACGCCGATCATAGATACTAATCTTGTTATAGGGAACCATTTAATAATTTATGATTTTCTTGGAATACCTCAGCCATAATTTCAAAGTCATTGCTTCTGCACCTGACAATGCTAAATATAGTTCGTTGATTAGAGTAAATTTCTTATTTCAAGCTTTAGCTTTTTCTTTTTGAATTTGAATCAATCTCATCTTTTTTTCTTTATCTCAAGATCATTTCTGAAGACATGGCTTTTAGCTCCTTTAGCTCTGGAGATTCGGATGACCAATATCTTGTTGAAGAAACATTTATGGCGGAAAATTCACGTTCAACAATATTCATCACCTTTATTTCGCTCAAAAATCAAGCACTTACTCCTGGTTACTGCACGAAAATCCATCATAATTCTTGTGTTCAGGTCCCATCCATTAAACAAATTGGTAGCAGATCATAGTGCCGTTGAAATATAAGGAAATAGTAAGCAGAGCCTTCTGATTCAATCTGACTCAAGTTGAACAAACAGTGGATCCTTACACTTCCAAAAACTCTTCTATCTTTGATATTTTGATATCAGCGGTGAAATACTTCGGTATTTTCACTAGAGCAATTATGAGAAGGGATTCCAGCTTCTTACCACTATTGCATGTAGATTAAAACACTATTTGACTACAAAATGGAAAGCTTTCTTTCAAATTGCTTCTCATGATGGACTGTTATTTGAATTCAGTAGAGCTATGCAAGTATAAACTCTGCGCTATCTCATTCGAGAACTCTGCAATCACAAGGATGATACAAGAGATCTAACATAGAATACACAAGAATAGTGCATAGAATAAAAGTGTGAACAACTTATCACCTTTATGGGAATTTTTGGACAGAAACAGCTAGTTTATGATGTGACTATTTTCTTTATGCTATTATCTATCATTGAATGTTTTTCAAGAGGTTTGAAAGCAAATATGGTATTGCTTACATACACTTTAACATGTGCTTATTTGTTTATGCTCCAAAGGATGGTTTGAAACGTTTCCGACCTCATCTAGCCTAACCTTCTTTTTTTGAAGACGAAATAATTTTTGTCATCTTGGAAATTCGCTTACGTATTTAAACTCATTGTTTTAATTTTTTGTTTTTTTGAAGTAATGAACTCCACTTTCATCAGTCGTTATAAATCGTGTCAAAAATTCCCTGGAAATTTGCTGTACAATGCGAAATTCTTTTCCGAAACAATCTTATGGCACAAATTCGTCCTGCGTTCGCTAAGGCAGTACAAACCGGACATAATGTTTGCCATGCCCAAATAATGCTGAAATTTTGCACATTCAGTTTTCATAAGTAATCTCAGCTATTTCACTCATTGTCAATCTGCGTTCTTCAGTTCAGAAATGTTTGTTGTTCAGTGTCGAACCTATTTCTTCTTCGATTTCAATATTGATGCTTAATTTTCGAATATGAATATTTGATAGCAAAACGATTATTCAATTTTTAAAGTCAAACAACCGAATAATCTGTCAGAAGCTTGAGTAAGAAATCGATCTTAAGATGTGTGCCGTCATGAATCGTATATATTGAGTGAAGAATAATACGTATTGAGGCCGTACATCGTTCAAACCATCCTCATATATTATACAAGCTGTTTTTTAATAACAAGTCATAAATCAAGGACTTGAAGCCTTGCATGATTTCGAGATTAAAACTTATTATAAACATAGGACGCCAAATGATTCATTTCTGAAATACAAGATGAAGTTTCGAACAGTATTCGAGATTAAGTATCACCTGTGTCTTGTATGTATAAGGGCATCAGCCACGAAGCCGTAAAGTACTACTTACCCTGCAAAGAAAACTGACTTTATTAGAAGCAGATTTGGCAACGGCTGCCACATAGTCATACCAACAAACTTCAGGTGACTGTGATGCCGAGTAGAAGCATGTTCGTTTCTGACGCAATTCGATGTCCTTGCGTGATTAGAGGAGGATCTTCAGCAGTGAATTTTCTGGAGAACTTTGTTGATTGCGTCTTGTTCGCGTTGAAATTGACAAAGTTTAACTGGCCCCACTCTGATATATTCTTCAAGTCTGAATTCAGTGACTTGCTCTGTTGGTATCTTTATCAGCAGTTTTAGGACGCTGATTAATAAATGAGGACACCAGGGTACCATCGTCCGTAAACCCAAGTATTCTGTTTTCGGTAGAGTGAAGCAGATCATTAATCTGCAACAGAAAAAGAATTGGCGAGGGTATGATATGCAGTAACCTGAAAAACTTCACTCATTAAACCACCAACGACCACCTGAATCGATCTACTGAAGAGAAAGCTACTAATCCAACCACGCAATTTTTCGAAAAATATGAGATTAGTTTATTCATCAAGGCTACATGCCAATCCCTGTGGAAGGCCTTTGAGATATCAAGAACAATGACTCTTGATTCGCCATGATTTCCAATCGTTGATGTCCAGCAATGCGTAATGTATGCAAGCAGGTAATCAGTTGATCGTTGTCCATGAAAACCGTATTATCGATCATTGATGATACCCTGCAACTCGAGATATTTTATCAGCTCATAGTTTATCACTCACTTTTTCCATGACTAAAATGGGTGGCGAATATTGAAAACAATGCTTACTATTGAGAAAAAAACTTGAAAATTTTGGAAACTTTAACATCCTATATCTCGAAACATAGCACTTGGCGAGTTGTGTGAATGGAAGCTTTCAGTCTTTCATACAAGGATATTCTCTTTGATTCATAATATATAATTATGAAACATCTGTATAACTAAGAACCCAGTCTTAGAATGTATGTTTCTAAAATATATATTAAGAAATATGTTCTAGTGATTCCTCCTAAGAATGAGTCTAATAAGCTATTCTTTTCGCAATATTAATGCACTGCTTAATTTTCTTGTGCACAACATTACACATATATTCACGTTGAGTAAAATAAATTGAACTTAAATCAAGTCAACACAGATCTCCTTGAATTTGTTACCGAATTTCTTTTTTGAATTGGATAGCACTCTAGATTTTCACTAAATCTTGGTTGTTGAAATGTTCATATTTGACAGAAAGTATGATATGACAAATGCTTTACTGAAAATCTATGTTCTGCTCCTTATTTAATCACCTTTATTATGGCGTCGTCCAGTAAATCCTGAATTGACTGAAATATACTTTGACCGATCTGTGTTCGTGTTGATTATTGTGTTTAGCAAATATTCATGAAACCGTATCTAGACGTAAATAGGCTAATTAATTTTTTATATTTTACAGAAAAAACCTGACTGGTCCAAGAAGGGCGAGGAGAAGAAGGTACAGGAAGCTGAAGCATGAATATACCTCTAATATCTCTTATTATAATCCAAAAAATTCAAATTACCAAGATGTTTCCAAAACTTAAAAAAAAAAATCGTATGCGTGAAGATCCCCATCGCATGTACTTCGGTAATTTTGTGTATGTCTAAGTTAACTTGTAATTTATTTAATGAAAATTATCAATGTTTGTGTTGTCTTTGTGTAAAACCCATTCCTAGTCACCTGTCGAACTAACGGGGATAGCCATTGTGATTTTTAGAATTTTTTCATCGGATAATTGAAGAATATTGCGATCAAGGTTTTCACTCATTAAATCTACATTGAATTTAGTTCTTATAGGTTTCACTGAAAAATATTAAGCACTAATAAGCTCTCTCTACAGTTGTATAAAACTTATTGCAGTCGCTATAGCTCAACTTATAATTTTTGTCTCACTATGTTTATCTGATTCAGTTTTTGTTTTTCATATGTTTACAAAAATTAACTTTCTCACATTTTTCTCAGTAACATTATTCCTCATAGAGTAGTTACCCATATCCCCAGAAAATCAACAGACGGAATTACATGTAATTAAACAAAAGATTTCAATTATTATTACAATCCTGCTTAAGACCATATAAGGAAGAAAAAACTAACAAAAGCCACCTTGAATTGAATTTATCACAATCTAAAATCAAAAGAAAAATGTTATAATTGGACTAACATCGACAGTATAAATAAGAACTGAAAAAAAAAGATGAAAACGGTTTCAATAGAGCTTTCCAAACCAATAATTGTTTGAGTAAATACATGAAGAAAAACAAAAAATAAAAATAAATTACCGATGTAGAAAAGGACTTTCGCGAAATTTTCAGAATAATTAAAGGCTTTTATTTAGGGAACACATTCAATCTTCCGTAGAATGTTAAATACCCCTCCTTGAAGAAGCTGGTTTTTCGATCCACTCTTTATAACCATCGTCAACCAGAGCCACACAGTTGTGGTACAGTCCGGTCGGATGTAATGAATAGAAGCAAAAGCAACAGCAACAACAGAATTATTGTAATTATTGATGAGCAATATGATTTTAGGGTCGTTCTACAACATCTAATTTGTGTTATATACACACACCACAAAAATTGTCGCATCACCTGGTATTCTGAATTCCACAATCGATTAAGCAGCTCGATCGCAGTTTCTTTGTCAACATATGTTTTTGGACATATGAGGGAAAAATCCTATCTATGTACTAACATTTGTTTCCATATGATCTCAAACACGTGAACGAGTTTATTTGACTATCAGTATTCATTCAATTTCTCTTCAGTTTTCACGCTAAATTAATGCAAGTTTTCTGTGTTTCTTGTTGATTTTCAAATCTTTGAATTTATTGTAATGGCTGCTGAACCTCCTGGACGCTATTTGAGGGATCATGAAGAGGTAGGAATTGTAACACTTCTAGAGGAGGGGCGAGGCCAACGTTACGTGGCTAACTTGTTGAATGTTAACCAGAGCACTATTTCAAGAGCAATTAATCGGTACCACCAAACAGGAGAATCTGGATGAAGGGCCGGCAGGGAAGAAATCGGATAACAACACCTGTTGATAATCGTTGGCTTCGTTTAACTGCACTAAGAATTCGGCACTGTACGGCTAGAATGCTACAAATGAACTTGCACTTTCCAGAAATGTGCATATTTCATTGCAAACTGTTAGGAAGAGGCTCAGATAAGACAATATCAGACCAAGGGTGGCTTCTACCGGCCCTCATCTTACCAGAGAGCATCGAGTTGCAAGACTTCAGTTTGCGAGGAACATGCAAATTGGGGTATTCCAGGATGGTCGAATCTTCTCTTTTCCGACGAGTCCAGGTGCTGTCTAGTATCAAATGATAAACGCATGCCTGTATACAGATGACCTGGGGAACGGTATCAGCAATGCAATATCCGGCAAACCGAAATCTGCGGAGGAGGCTCAATAATGATGTGGGGAGGTATTTCTTTCCATGGTCGAACTGAGTTTGTCCTAGTGAATAATGGAAGAATGACAGCGGCCAGATACATCGCAGATGTACCCTTTGGTCCATTGATTGGCGAAAACTTCATTTATATGCATGCTCGGCCTCATGCAGCTAGAGTAGTTACAGAATTTCTGCAAAATGCCGAAATTGATATATTAAGATGGCCAGCCAAAAGTCCCTACTTGAATCCCATAGAATATGTTTGGGACAACATGGGGTGGCAAATTCAGCAACGTAGGATGCCTTGTAGAACACTCCAACAACTATAAAATCTGCTTCCTGAAATTTGGAATTCAGTGACTCAAGAGTACATCCCAAATTTGTTTGAGAGGCTTCCGAGACGTATACTGGCAGTTATTAGGGCCCGGGGAGGAAACCCTCGATTTTGAAAATGATTAGTAATGCTAGTTGATTGATCTCTTCGCGAATGTTTGAAGATGGTAGAATTTTTTAATTTTTCATTGACTCGAAAATTGTTGATATTTTCCATCCTAAACTCTTCTCTTCTCTTCTTATTTCACACTTCTGAAAGTTACCAAACCACTCTTGAATGACCAACCTAAAAGTTTATATAGTATTGTCGTAAAAGTAGGGTGATGCGACAATTTTTGTGGGGAGTTTATTAATGACATTGTTGATTGTTTTGAAGCAGATTTTCAATTTGATGCCATTAACACTGATTTTTCAAAGACTTTCGACGGGGTTAATCACAACTTGTTAATAGCCAAGATAGGCGCCCTTGGTATATCTGGATCTCTTCTTTAATGGTTTCGTTCTTTCTTATGTAATCGGTCGCAGATTGTAAAATACAAAAATTTTCGCTCTAAAGCTATTTCTGTTACTTCTGGTGTACCTCAGGGCTCTCACCTTGGCCCTTTGTTGTTTAATCTGTTTATAAATGACATCAGGGATGCCTTGGGTTCCGGATTTTTGTTATTCGCGGATGATATGAAATTATATCGTATTATCAGAGATGTTACAGAAGTACATGACTTGCAACGCCAAATTGATTCTCTGCTGTGTTGGACACATGTTAATTCACTGTATCTGAACTTTGACAAGTGTCAAGCTATTACATTTTATCGTTCCGACACGCCAATTATGCATAGTTATTTCTGGATGGTGTGGAGCTGTCGCGTGTAGACTGTATCCGAATTTTGGGTATAACACTTGATATTCGGTTGAATTTTAAAGAGCATATGAGAATAATAACATCTAAGGCTCACCGGACGCTGGGGTTCATTGTTCAACATTCAGTGGGATTTTCTGCTGATACCTTTAAACTGTCGTACTGTTCGTTAGTAACATCTAACTTAGAATATGGAACCTGCTTATGGTCTCCTTTTTATTCTTGTGATATAGATTGCTCAGAGAAGATTCAGTATAAATTTTAGAGATATTTATCCTCCAGGTGCCACCGTCGGACTGTTGACCTCGATATTCTGCGTATTACATATGGCCTAAATCCTCTTCGAATAAGGAGAGAAATTTTCGATTTATGTTTCTTTTTCAAGATAGTGAATGGTTTGGTGTGTTGCCCGAATCTATTAAAACTGATTGATTTCAATCTACCCTTAACCCTTAAATACCCATGCGATTGAAATCAACGTAAATACCCAAGCGGGGTCCTGCAGAGACCCTAGCTTAAAAACAGGTTTCTAATGATGGCATCTTTTTTTCCAATAAAAATCAAAGGCATTTCTCAAGTATAATTTCATAATTATAATTCGAATTCGCAACAAAAGAAATGAAAAATTCGAACAAAAATAAAATATAATTCTTCAATCGTAAGAAAAAAGTAACAACTGAATCATGAAAACTAGAAAAAAACCATAACATCAGATGTTGAAATAACAAGTGGTAAGAATGTTAGGCCAACAAGCCAACATGGCAAAACAGAAAGTTTTCTTCTATGCTCTTCACATACAAACTGCCTACATTGTGCACATTTTGTATTCACTTATTTGTCCGAACTTCTGGGGCATTTGAAACACCTGGCGCGTTTTTTAGCTGCAGCTTGTGCTTCAACCTCAGGTTCAACAGGAACCTCAATTCCACAATCTTTCAGGGCAGATTCTATGTGAGAGTGGTGATGTTTATTTGTTGCACGCGTCGCCTTGTTGGCGCGAGCTAGTTCATCTCCCAACTTCAGCAAAAAAAACGCCGTCTTGAAAGATTTTCTTTATTCCAATCGGGTTTTTTTGTATATGTATTACGAAAGCATTTAGGGCACAAATATCTAAGATGTTCATAAAAAGTCTATACGGCCATCGGGCCGTATAGTTCATCGGCATTATCAACTGCGCCTTTGGCCGGCTCGGTGGCGTATGGGATATGATGCTCGTCTCCTGCGCAGAGTTACCTGGGTTCAATCCCCACAAAGTCGGTGCGATTTTTCGGATTATGGGAATCGCTTGAGTATCCACCTTTCGGAGGAGATGTAAAGCCGTCGGTCCTGTCTAACAGAGATGTGTTGGACATTAAAGATCCCTTCCCTCGACACGAGAGGGGTTCGGCAAAATTCCCGAGTTAGTGAGGTGACAGAATTCCCCGGCGTGTCATTGGTCGAACGGCGGAAATAGAGCACGTTAAAGGAATAACAAACAAACAAACTGCGCCTTTGGTTCTGTTGTAATCAAAAATATTATATGGCTCATTATCATGTTCTTGAGATACACTATCATCATCGTGTTGACTAGACAGTAGATGTACCATTCTATTTTTTTTTCGGAACATACGAAACCAATGTTATATTTCGAGTAAATGCAAACATTGAAGAATGAATGCTACCGTACCGACCAGGTTTTGATTTTATATATTGCCTAAAGGGACACTTTCGCCTAAAGTAAACCAATTGCTCATCAATCGTAATAGTTTCATAGGGTTCGAAAGCATTCTTGCAGTTGCTAACGAACATCTCCCAAATATCTCTTATTGCTGCTAATTTGTCTTGTTCTCGCCTTTCCGCACTCGTCGGTTTGTCATCAAACCGTGAAAATGTTGAAATTTCCTCAAATCTACTGCGAGAAAATGCTGCTGGAAAAAAAGATCTTCGAATTGCTGTGTTTGTAGTCCACATTTCTCGTGTCGTTTCTTTCCTACATCTCAAGGCACCAGCTTTTATCAGAACTTCTAGAAAGCTGTTCAATTCACTCCGACGAAGTACCGTCCATTCTTTTTGGTTTGCTGGGTTTTTTTGATTCCAGGCATCAAAATATCGGGAGGCTTCTTGATTGGTGTGAAGGAATTTCATTTCGTCAGTTAAAAATAAGTTGAAAGATTCAAAAATTGTACTCACATTTTTACTGTATTCGGTTAGACCGGAACTTGCTTTTACGATGTTTCTTGCTAGTCTCTTGCTTTGATAAAGTAGTTGTTTATTCCATTTCAGACCAGATTTTGATATGAAAACGAGACGGTCGGATTGCACAATGTTCTCTTCGACTTCCGAAGGTTCCTTATCAGATTCTTCCTCCGTCAGTATGTCCGTGTTGTCCTCAGTTTCAGATACATCTTTCACGTGAACTTTATCGCCCGATCAATTTTCATCACTATCATAAGTCGGTTCTTCATCCGAAAATTCATCCAGATTATTTGCGATGTATTCTAATTCAGCTTGAGTCAATTTTCTATTTCCAAAGCGTTCCATTTCTAGTAGAACCTTAGCCAAAAACCCAAAAATTAATAAAAAAAATATTACGTACATACCCAACCGGGGTACCTACGAGACCCCACGTACCTAATTCACTCCTAGAACCTCACGATCACCACGAAACGTCGCGGCAGACTAACAGGCCGTGATGTATTTCCTAACGAATACCTGTCACCGATGTAACACAAAAATAGTTATGCGGTAAATTCTGATGTTGGGGTCCCTGGAAGACCCCGCTTGGGCGTTTAAGGGTTGAGAGTCACTCAACACATTCCTTTATTCCGTCCAAAACTTTGCAGGTACAATTATGGCTCGAATACATATCTTAATCGCACGGTGTCTTTCGTCAATGATCTTGGTGTCAGTCTTGAATTGTCCAGTATTTCATTTCTTTGTTTCAAGACTCATATCAGAATACTACTTGTTAGAAATTAATAATCACTAAATTTATGTTTCAACTTAGTTTAAAAGGGGGGTTTCCCGTTTGTATTCATTTATACTGCCTATGACAATTATATGAGTAAAATAATAAAATGAAATGAAATATATGTCCACATATACAATTGGTGCCTTTTAAGGAGCTGATACATAGACATCTACCAGCGCCACCGAGAAACGATGAAAAATAAGAGTACATCAAACAGAAAACTTCAATAAGCCATACTGCTTCGACTATCTACCTCAATGCTACGCACTATTTCTGCTATATGTGATTTGTCGAAAAGCTTACACTCCAGTACTTGACCCTGGTTGACAATTATTATGGAGAAAGGATCGGAAACCCAGATCCTTCATGAGGGGGGTTTCTAACATTATACGCAATGTGGAATATTGTTTTCTGAATGAAAGTCTTCAGTGTGTTAGCGATAAATTTCACGTGTTATCGTTATTGAGACATTTCAAGGATAAATATACACAAGTACTCAGGTAATGTCCTCAAGGAATAAATAGAATGGAATTGTTCACCTCTACTGAATCTTTTCGGGGAACAATCCTTACAATAACATTACAATAATTATTAGTTATTCGATAGTTTAATTTTCATTTAAATTTCTTCTTCGCTTGAATCAGTTGCCATTACTACTGCATACTCAATCATACTCAATCGAAATGCATTCTTGAACAAGGTTTTATATAACAAACTCACAAATTCACATTTATTTTTTCTTACCATAAAATTATGTATCTTCTGAAATATTTATACTTAAATTAAAGTATCGAATCCTTGGCTGCATGGTGATACTCAATTTTCGGAATTTTGACTTAAAATTTTATACACATATTTCTATATTTTAAGCTGGAGAAATTTTTTTAACCATCGCAATGGCTATACCCTTAATATATGTGTTATATTGAATGTAATTTCCATGTGTATTGTTTTATAGAAAAACACTCTATTTAAATGAAAATGAAATATTGTTCGTCGGTACGTTCACCACCACCATCACTTCACAAAAGCTAAACCGGTTTGACTATCTTTCGCTTTGAAATGAGGTTCTATAGGGAGAAGAATTGGAAAAGATGAAAGTTCTTTATTCTGTGAGATTTTCGTTTGAAGTCACAGTTCAAACGATACAAATGATTAATTATATTCAATTACACTGCGCCAAGAAATTTACACACAATTTCAATATACAGTGTGTTCCAACGAAAATTTGACCCCCCCTATAACTCCGAAATGAGTAACATTAGCGAAAAACACCAAGACACGTCGATTTTTGTTTCGAGGGGGAGCATTTTTCGAAATAATTCGAAACTTCTCAGATCAACCCCTACCCCAGCAACCCTAACTTTGAAATTCATCATAGGGAATAAGGGTCGAGTGGCACCTTACTGAAAAGGTCTGTCAATTCTCCACCTTGATTTGTCATTTTAGAATTTTAAATTAACATACAGGGTGTCCCAACCAAGGGTGAAGTTGAATTCCTGGAAATCCCAAATACTAAATGAAATAGATTTATTTTGGCATAATGCAAGCGCAGGTTTATGCTCGGTCTAGAAAAACGACCTACACTTGTGAATTTGGAGTTGGTGCAATCAACCCCTATTTCCAGCATCCCCAACTCAAAAATCATTCGATCGAAAATAGGTCAAGTGGCACCTCGTTGGAAAGGTATTTCAATTTTCTCTTCGAATTTGGTATTTTCGAAATTCAGAATCAGCATACAGGGTGTCCCGGAGCAGGAACACTGAAAACCCAAATAACTTTTTGAAACTGGTTCATTTCGGTATAATACGAGAACATGTTTATGTTTGATTCGAGAATAAGACTCTCTTGCGTGAATATGGAATTTTTGCAATCAATCTCTTCCATTCAGCATCCCCAACTCAAAAAATCATACAAGTGATTACAGGTTGAGTGGCAAAGTTCCAGAAAGATTTTTCTATTTTCTGAATCACTGAGGCATTAGTTTCAGTTTGGCAATCGAGGTTTTCTGGCGTGAGGATCAAGATGAGGGGATGATGGAGAAACTGATTGGATGCTCATCTAAACAGGAAAACGAGATTTATTGAACTTGTATTCAATTGAAAACAAAAAACTAACTTGATTATTACAACAATTGTTCAAAATGACCTCCGCCCACCTCCATACAGTTATACAGACGATTTTCGAACTCTCTTCTCACATTAGCGAAAACTTCAGGAGTCAAAAGTCGGCATTCTGTGATAATCCTCATCCGCAGCTCCTCCAGGTTTTCTGGTCTTGTGGCATAAACTTTAGATTTTAGATGGCCCCACAAAAAAAATCTAGGGATTTAAATCTGGTGACCTGGCTGGCCACTCAACAGGTCCTCTTCTACCAATCCACCTTCCTGGGAAATTTTCGTCTAAATATTGGCGCACCCGAGCATCATAATGCGGAGGAGCACCGTCTTGTTGAAAACGCATTTCGTCCTCAGAAAGAGTTGGATCGTTCTGTAAAATTTCTGTCAATCTAGGATGTATGTGTTCCTCTAACAACTGTAGGTAGCCATTTCCATTCAGATTACCCTCAATAAAGAAAGGCCCAACTAGATGATTGCCAAAAATTCCTGCCCAAACGTTCAACTTCTGAGGCCTTTGCGTGTGGGCCTCTCTAAACCAATGAGGATTCTGTGTGTCCCAATATCGACAATTATGTCTATTCACTTCACCACTGAGCATAAAGGTGCTTTCATCAGAAAAACAGATGTTATTCAGAAAATTTGGATTAGCGTTTAGGTTTTCACTTAGATTTTCACAAAACTGTAAACGACGATCTGGATCATCTTCGTTTATTTCATGCATTAATTTTACCTTGTAGGGGTGAAATTTGTGATGTTTCACGATTCTATGGACAGTTGTAGCTGATACACCAGTCAGACGAGATAGTTTTCTGATCGAAGTAGTATTCTCCATTTGTAGATGACCCACTACTGCCACTTCCGTTGCCTCATTTCTGACAGGACATGCCACTTCATGTTTTTGTTTGCCACCGAACCCGTAGCTAGGAATTTGTCAACCAAATATTTAACGTACTGGTGACTGACTCCCTTTCTCTTTCAGGATGGTTCCTATCGAATATCCTTGCCGTTTCTTTGGCACAACTGTTATTTCGAAAATACGTCGATACAATTTCGACCCTTTCCTCAGTGGAATAAACCATTTTCAGATTAATTTCAACTGACGAACAACAACAATAATGAGGAACTGATCTGAATAATAATAATATTTCATTGCAAAATGAGAAATAACAGATGACTGCACGCCAGATGGAAATGAAAAAATGTGAACATTTTCAATGCAGAAATCAGCTTTATTTCTTCGTAATTGATGCTCAACACATCGTACCCCAATACTTTTAACAGTTTCGAATTAATTTTAGTTGATAATTTCAAATGACGATATTGAATTTTTCGAAAGCGACATCCTGTATGGAGAGCCGAACTGAATGTAATGCTTTAATCATTCTGGAATTCAAAAACCTTTCTGAAGATATGCCACTTGAATTATTTGTATGATTTTCAAGTTGGGGATGCTGAATGGAAGGGTTGATTGCAAAAATTCTATAACCACACAAGAAAGTCCTATTCTCGGATCAAACATGTTCTCGTATACCGAAATGAACCAGTTTCAAAAAGTTATTTGGATTTTCAATGTTCCTGCTTCGGGACACCCTGTATGATGATTCTGAATTTCGAAAATACCAAATTCGAAGAGAAAATTGCAGTACCTTTCCAACGAGGTGCCACTTGACCTATTATCGATCGAATGATTTTTGAGTTGGGGATGCTGGAAATAGGGGGTTGATTGCACCAACTCCAAATTCACAAGTGTAGGTCGTTTTTCTAGACCGAGCATAAACCTGCGCTTGCATTATGCCAAAATAAATCTATTTCATTTAGTATTTGGGATTTCCAGGAATTCAACTTCACCCTTGGTTGGGACACCCTGTATGTTAATTTAAAATTCTAAAAATGACAAATCAAGGTGGAGAATTGACAGACCTTTTCAGTAAGGTGCCACTCGACCCTTATTCCCTATGATGAATTTCAAAGTTAGGGTTGCTGGGGGTAGGGGGTTGATCTGAGAAGTTTCGAATTATTTCGAAAAATGCTCCCCCTCGAAACAAAAATCGACGTGTCTTGGTGTTTTTCGCTAATGTTACTCATTTCGGAGTTATAGGGGGGGTCAAATTTTCGTTGGAACACACTGTATACAACTAAAAGAGAGAGTGTAAACAAAACATACGCACGAGGCCTGAACGTGATGTCACACAGGGTTGAATCCAGGGACTGGTTTCCATTTGATCACGAAATTGAATTCTGAATTAAGTAATGGACATCAATGATGTAAAATTTCATTCTAAAATGAAGTATTCACGCAATAGTTTCGGATATGACTGATTGAATTATCATAAAAAACAGGCAATGTAATACGCAAATGATGTTGTAGGTATATTTTCTGGTAGTAGAACATTATTGAAACATATATACTACAAGAGTTACATAAAAAAGGACATCGAGGATTATCATCGTCATTATCAGATTCAGACGATGAACTTGAATCATTCTCAAGATTGACAATGATAGGATCCAGTTGTTCGTCTATTATGTGATCTAATTGCCACATTCTCGGTTCGACCTTCTCTACGACATGCTTAATGCAGTTTTGCCACTTGACAGCATCAATCCTTTCAATGGATTCGACGAAAAGCTTCTTCATGTCTTGGAATTTGAATGATGTGTTCTTAGATGCCACATAATTCTTCATCTCAGCCAAAACCAGTTCGATGGATTTCAGCTCGTAATGATAGGGCGGAGTCGCAACACGATTTTATTTTGGTTTCGAGCAATTTCATCTACTACATATTTATTATACGCTGGTTTGTGGGTTTTGACTATTCGAAGAAGCTCTGCTTTAATCAAATTATCCCCGAAAACAATATTTTTTGAACGTAGCCATTCTTGACTAGTGGCTTCTCTACTGACAGATGTCGGGAGTTTTTCTGTGCGTCTAGAATGATAAGACGCATTGTCCAAAACGATGACACATCCGTCTTCCAATTTCGGTAAAATATTTTCAAACCATTCTTCGAAGTTGGGTCCATCCATTTCTTCGTGGTAGTCACCAGATTTCTTCGATTCGAATGACCACAGTGCGTCGGGAACGAATCCAGTATCACATCCAATATTGCAAACGATGAGTCTCTTGCCTTTACCTGCAAAAACATAAAAATGATTTCTATTAATGATTGCATGTGTCTATTTTCATCTAACTTAATCATGTGGAATCTTATAATTCAAGTAAAAACTTAATTTTGATAATTAGAGAATTGAGTTAAATCACCGATAAACCTTTTGACGACAGGTAGGTGGTACACAGCCTACTAAAGTTAATTTACAGTAGCAATAGAGATAAAGAAAAACCTAGAAGTAGCAGCAGACCCTTAATACGATCCCATCTATTCGTCCAGATTGAATTATCCTATTTCTGTTGTAAATATAGATTCAAAAACATGATATAGAACGTCCTTGAAAGAAAGCGGCATGCTAACAATTCGAAACAGGATTGTTGTGGTACCAGGTACTGGATAATGAACAGTATGTATGGGTTTTACCCTAAAGCATAATTTGCAAGGAATAACAGGAATATTTTCATAAAGGGTATTCGAGAACCTTCATTCTGCACTTAGTTTTAGGTAAAAATTATGGTTTCAAAAAATATGAGGAAATATCTGATGACGTGCCTATTGTTGATACAGAGTAAGCATGATTCAAATCAAGATTTGACTCTGAATAAAAATCAAATAAGTTTATCAAGAAATTAGCGATTTCAATCAAAAACGAACCAACAGAACTTGTGTATCATTTGAAAATCATGAATATTATATTATATTATACATGAATTATTCATGCATAATATAACTACCACTCACCTGTGGGATTCTTCAATCCAGTCGATAAACCTTCTTGGAAAGCCTGTCTGGCTGTTTCTACCCAAACACTTGATTTAGTGTGCCCAGCATTCACCCACGTTTCATCCAGGTAATAGATTTTTCTATTCTCTTCGCGGTAGTTTTTAATTTGTTTAAGATAGTCTCTCCTCCACAAGACTATTTCCTCTTTCTCCAATAGTAAACCATCCCTCCCCCTCTTCTGGAATCTGAAGTTCATTTTTTTAATATTTTACGGAATTTTGTTCTTTTAAAATTTGGCAGATCAACATCACTGTTCACTTCGTTCAATATTTTATCTATGGTAGATAATTCATTTCTATGAAAAAACTGATGCACTTTCCTACTAATCAGATTTTTGTCGAAATCAGTAACACTATCCGCAATTTTCACCCTTTTCGGGGTGATGATCTGTTTTTCATTCAAAGTAAAATGACCTTTCTTAGGCCGCTTCTTCGGAGAATAATTTTCAACAGTACTTTCATCTGCAGTATCCGTAGACGACATTATACACACAATATTTTCACTTTTCAACAATCGATCAATAACACTTCCAAAACAATAATGAAAATTTAATTTTCTATCCGATGGACCGAGACCGTACCTGTACAGACTGCTAACATTCAGATCCCACCCCTAAACATGATTCGGCCAATTACAGAGCTACTAAATCTTCTGGCGTCTGCTGTATTTGTTTTGACGTGGTCTCTCTTTCGGTTGCCTAGAGTATAGTCATTAACACACGTTTCGGGTATGTAGAGACACTTGAAAACAAATTTCGATGCTTTTCTTGGCGCACATGTTCAGCTCAATTGAAATTTTGCAAGCAACCACCACATATTGATAATAGCACTTGCTGATCATTCTTTGCGAGTAACATTTGTTCTTCTTGAAAATTTCAATTTTCGGTAATAATGCAACGCGAATCACGAAATCTGACTCTGGCAAAATGTGCTGAAGCAGAGATGTTAGATGACCTAGATTAGGCTTATATAAGAATGGGCCAAAGGCTTGGAGTGCCCCATCCAACAATTTCCAAAATGATCCGTAGGTACATGGAGACTGGTTCTGATCAAAGGAGACCTGGTAAGGATGACTTTGAGCAAAAACGGCGATCCATGACCCTTATTCAACAACATCGTCGTTGAGATAACGGTTTGCTACTACTAGGCACCTTCAAATGCAGTTTCGACAGAACAGTGGAGTGCAAATTAGCACTGAAACGATACGGCAACGTCTCAGGTAATTTGGTTTGACGCAACGTTTTGCAGCTCGAGGCCCAGCTTTGACCGATGCACAGCGAAGAGCCCGATTAAAATTTTCCAGGGAACATGTCAATTGGTTAAAAGCTGACTGGGAGAGTTTTGTTTACAGATGAATCGATATTTTGTCTTTGCGATCGACATTCTTTTAGTGCACAGACAACTTTTCACCTGCATTTTGGTGGAGGTTCAATAATGTGAGGAGGAATTTCTTTGAACGCCCGCACTGATCAAGTCATCGTAAATAATGGAATCCTGAATACTCAGAGTTACGTTACAGACATTTCAGAAGAATATGTTATACCATTTGCGGCAACCATGGATAAAAACTTTTTGTTTATGCAAGATAACGCCAGACCTCACCAAGCTTATATTTAGGAACTACCTTCAAAATCACGAAATCAGTTCAATTGAATGACTTGCTCGAAGTACAGATCTCAATCCCATCGAACATGTCGGAAAAATTCTCAATGGAAGATTGAGAATGACGTTCGATATCAAAATGATATAAAATTATTGATTTTGAATATGAAAAGTAGATGTCTTACAGTACTTCTCGCCAGAGGTGGAAATATCCGGTATAAGCAGGTTTTTGGGGACTTGATTGATGATTTTTTTCCGAAAGTCTAACATTTTTTATTATTAGTTTTATTTCAATTTCTACAAATACCATTTTCATTTTGATTGTTCAAGCATACCTTAGTGATGGTGGATGACTGGAAAAATAATTGTTCAACATATCTAAACTTCTTCTGAATAAATTTGAACTTTCGATTTTGTGCGTTAATGTCTTGTCGCAGCGTATTTTTTATCTTATTCGTTATGGTGGAAAAGGTTTTAAGAGAAAAAAGTCGGCACAATAATAAATCGGAGAATTTAAGACGAAGTGCAAAAAATTTAATTGTTTTTCGTTTTATTTTCACGAATAAAAAGATCGGGACCGTTACTAATGAAACAGAAAATCAGGACAAATTGCAATAATCATTAGTTTTGTATGCATTTCATCAATTGAAGAAGAAATGAAGAATGTCTGGAGAAACACCTCGAAACTTATTGAAATTTGGACGAAACAACATCTGTCGGGTGAGCTAGTTAGGATATTACTAAGTTCTAAAGTTTTTTTTTGAGTGTCCCACACACGCTCGATTCAGGTGTAAAAAGAGGACGACCTTCATATTGTTCTTTTTCAGAGCTTTCCAACTAGTATCGAGTGTGAGGAATAGCATTATCTGGTTAAAAGAGTGAATTCGGATCCATTTTTGAAACGTAAGGTACCATTATTAGCAGAATTAATTCATCCTTGTATGAATATCCTGTCAAGTTGTTCTGTATAAATGAGATCAGTTCTGTCACTAAGCTGTATGACTCCACAAAACATCACTGATTTACTTAACAATTTCTCGAGCATGCTGGAGACGGTTTCAAGAGAATATCTCTTCATCCCTATTTCGTGAATGTTCGTGGACCAAGCTAAACAAGCAGCCTGATTCCCAACTATCAGTCAAAGGTCGATTGGATTTGGAAGAGTGAAACTGACCTTCATGCTACCAACCTCTGACAGAGGAAACTCTTGTGGTACAATTTTTTCTGTCTCATAAAATCAAAATTTGCTATTCAGCGGGAATACTAATACTCGAAAGATCTCTATGGCGTTCTTCCACGCTAAATATCTACCGGTGGCAGCTTCCAGCTTGAATCATTCCAATGCCTCTTAACAAATCTCTCTGATCAAGTGTCGTCCCTCTAAAATCTTTTAACGAAATTGAAATATTTTCCTTGTGCTTGCACCGAAAAGGAAGACTACAAAGGAATTCGAAGATTATCTGGAAATATCGTCGACCTGCCCGACCGTGTGACATACAGTAGAAAATAAAATTGGCGTTATCTTTATTTAGTGATGATTTAGTTCTCTTCAGACTATTTTATCAGATTTGTTTATAAATATACCAGGTGTAACTGGAAAGAGGCTCGCCCCTAAAACTTTTTTCCTATCCAATATTTTTCAATGAAATTTTTTGAAATTGATTAAAAACTTACTTCAAGTTGAATGGCACTGACAGTTTATCTGAAACGCTCCCGGTTTCACCGGAAATGTGCCAAAGTTTGAATTTTTAAATGGCCCACCCTGTATATTTTTTTGGGAAATCGAATAAAACTCTCTTTGTCTATACATTCAGTATATTTAAAGATGTATTTGCCGAATTTTTAAATCATTCTTGATGAATTTGTTTTCAAGTCTAGGTGGCTATGTCGACTCAGCTGGTTCTAAAATTGTAATGCACACAAAGCATAAACGCAAAACCTTAGCTTTATTTTGGCATGGCGCACATACTCATCATCGTACATTCCAGATGAATAAAAATTTAACAAAACACATAAATAACGCAAAATACACAAATGGATCATAGATGGAATGTCATCAAATCAATTGAGCATAACTTCACAACGGGTTTTCGAAGAGACCCCCATTCTGTGCCTGACACAGCCTATTGCGGCGAATGATAGCACGTATTACATTATCCATTTGATTTGGAAAAATTTCATTTATTGCTCCCCGAACTCTATTCTCTAAATCCTCTGGATTTTCTGAAGCAGTTCTATAAATACGATTTTTCACATGGGCCCACAAAAAAAATCTAATGGGGACAAGTCGGGCGATCGATCTGGCCATCTTGTCGGGCCGTTGGTGCCTATCAACCTTTCATTTAAATTATTATTTAGGTATTGAACAACTTCCCTGCAGTTGTGCGCTGGTGCTCCATCTTGTTGGAAAACTAAGTTATTAGCAACAGCCAGTGGTAAACCATCAATCAGATCGATTATTTCGTTTTGTAAAAATCCTAAATATCTTTCCCCTGTTAATGGTCCATCAAAAATGATTGGACCTATGAGATGTCGCCCTACCATTGCCATCCATACATTAAACCCAAATCGCTCCTGGAAATAACCCTCACGTACTAAATGCTCGTTTTCGTGGGCCCAATAGCGCGTATTGTTTCTATTGAACATTCCGTTGTTAGTAAATCGGGATTCATCTGAATATAAAATTTGATAAGGATACCTTGGATCCATTTCCATCTTTGAAGAAACTGGTTGCAATATTCTAATCTTCGGCCATTATCATTTTCATAAAGGTGTTGACGAAGATTGTATTTGAACTAGCGAAATTTATGGTTCTTAAGAATTCTCCAAACACTCTGATGACTTATCCCAATTTCTTGTGCGATTTCTCTGATAGATGCTGTACAATTCAATTAATGTACGCTAATACATCAATTTCAGAATTTTTGCTTACTATGAAATTTTGATTATCTGCAACAACCGGTTGCTGACGAAACTTCACTTCCAGTTTTGTAAAATAGTGCCGTGAAGGATGTTGCCGTTCTGGATAGCGTTCAGCATATAAAATTGATGATGCTGTAGAGTTTTTTCGGCATTCGCTATAAATGAGTTGCATATCTACTTTTTCATTCTGTGTGTACAGCATATCGTCTGTTTTTCTGCCGTGAAAATTCAAAAACTCTGAACAATTTATACCAACTCACCGATTCAGATGCAACACAATCTTATCTTATGACATTTAAAATTGAATACAAAAAATTCTATGATCTGTGATAGGATTTCAATGTATTTCCAAAGCACTTCAGATAATGAGTTGAAAAACGAGTATTATACTATGTCCAGGATTACGAATGCAAATTTTCAACGAAAAATTATCAATTTGGTATCAAAATATTCGTAAAAATATTCTGCGTATTATAGTGCTAATGAGCCTCTATTATACCTTGCGGAAATAAGATTTTTTTTTAAAGAAACAATGTTTGGAATGTTACGAAGCCAATAACAGAAGGAATTCTACAGTTTCAGTGATGAATCCAAATGTACTCGATTTCGGTCGATAAATCACGCATTATTTTTGTTGTCATAGCCACCTTGACACCTTGACAAATTTATCAAAAAAAATTAAAAATTCAGCAAATTCGTCTCAAAATATACTGAATGTATAGACAAAGAGAGTTCGATTCGATTTCTCAAAAAATATACAGGGTGAACCATTTGAAAATCGAAACTTTGGCTAATTTCCTTTGAAACCAGAAACGTTTCAGATAAACTGTCACTGTCATTCAAGTTGAAATAAATTTTCAATTAAATTCAGAAAACTTTATTGAAAAATATTGGACAGGAAAAAAGTTATAGGGGTAAGCCTGTTTCCAGTTACACCCGGTAGATACGAATAAGGTGCATGCGATGATGTTTGAGTGTCACAGTGATGAATCAGAATAAGGAGGAAGCTTCGATCTATTGCTCCATACTGTGACATCCAACACAATATGTTAGCATTATTGTTGTTTCAAATTATTAATTTCAGGATGAAGAAAATCCACCAACAGCTGAAGCAGGAGGTGAGTAAAACTATTTAAGATCATCTCACATCTATATTTGTGAATACCTCTTCTATTGAATATCATTAAAAAGCTATTGACGGTATCAATGTTGAAATTAGTATCAATTTATTTGTCTAGAAGGCATAGGAGAAAGTTATGAATGGAGATGGGACAAAAAAAATGAATAACTTTCAACTAGGTTCACAAAACATTCTAATCTGAATAGTTTTCACTGAATGCATCGAAGGCAATATATGCTATCAAGTTCTCATGTTTCCTTGTTAAAAACGAAGTAATTTTGCTACAATAGATACAGTCTACTTTAACCTTATATGTTAGATTAGAAATCATTTGTATCAAATAGTAACATGAATCCAATCATGGAAGAAATTATATATTGTTGTATTCGTGGAAGTCTATCACTTTCTACATAAGCACCAAAAGTCAAGAATATTATGAGTTACGAGTATGTAACCGCATTTTTATATTACTCGTTTTTGTGTCTTCTATCGTTGTCTCAAAGAACAAAAGTTTATTCTACCACACTATTCAAACTCGTAGAAGGACAACCACCAGGTGATCAACCAGCTGCAGCAGGTGAAGTTCCAGCCGAGCAAAAACCCGAGGGAGAAACAGCTGAAAAAACTACGACAGAAGAAACCCCAGCAGAACAAAAACCCACAACTGAAGGAGAATCAACAGGTGGCGAAGGACAACCAGTTGCAGAAGGGGAGGCTCAAGCTGAAGCTACTACAGAGCCTGTGGAACCACCACCAGAACCTATACCAGAACCGTCAGGTGAGTGATGTATTGGAAATTCAGATTTATGTGAAATGATTATCGAAAATTAAGAGAAATATATGCGTAACTGCGAGCAAAGTCTTGGAGACGATTTGCTTTGTGGTATTTCATACATCCTGTGTATTTAATATTTGAATAAAGAAGGAATTTTTGAAGAAAATTATGTTTTATATTGAATAATTTATATTAATAATAAGCCTTGAGCACAATTCAGAAAGATTTCAGGCTTGGAGGTCCAAATTTACTCATGATTCTTTGATGCTAAACATATAATCATTCTCCATTTCAGGTTTCGAGAAATTCAAAATGATAGTAACTGAAAAAGATTACGACATAATAGCCTTACCTGAAGCAGTGATCGCACCAACGGATAATAAAGATGACGTGAATATTCCACATTATTCACTCATCGAAAAAAGGAAGAATAGCGGCGAAGGAGTTTTATTGTACATCAAAGATTCTCTGAAATACAAAGTAGTTGATCTAGCATCTGATAATCCAGATGAACATCCTAGCATCGAACAATTGGTGGAAAAATTAGCGCTGAACGGTAAATTGTCGTGCTTTCAGAATCATTAAATCAAAATCTGAATTACTATCAAGTCATCAAATCATTTATTTGGTCATGAAGTATAACATTAATCTTTCATTTCATCAACATACCTAAAAAGTACTATTCCTTGTTAATTGTAAGGCTAAACTTTCTCTAACTCTTATGTGCATAAAATACATGGCTGTGAGGCACTGAGTTTCTATATCTTAATTGTCCTTGTAATATTATGAATTTATTTGTGCGAAATCATTATAACTTGCAAGTAAGATTTATTTTCCCAGAAAACATAGGTGACAACGATTCATTTTATCAATGGATAACGTACGTACTATGGTCACATTTCAATTGGATAAAGAGAAACAGTTGACCAATAAATAGCTGATAAAAATGCAGAAATTCATGTAGAGATGTGAAACATTTCCAGACAAGTTTAAATTTTTGAATTATTAATTTTTTGTTCATCACTCATGCTTTGGAAAGAATGGAGTTCGAAAAAAATGTACTACTGATTAACATTCATAAACATATAATGAAAATCTCATTTTCACCTCTCATATAACCTTAATTACATATCAATGGAAGCCTCGAAGAGAGGAGTCTACATTCTATTACTAAATTTTCATTTCAGGCCAAGCACCTCCTGAAGCTATTCAAGCTGAGGGAGCTCCTTCAACAGAAGGCGCACCCCCAACAGAAGGCGCACCCCCAACAGAAGGTGCCCCCCCAACCGAAGGTGCTCCCCCAACAGAAGCTGGAACTGCTGATGTACCAGCTGCAGAAGGTGCTTCAGCTCCAGCAGAAGGATCTACTTCGTTACCAGAAGCTGCACCACCTGCAGAAGCAAGTGCTGAAAAATCGGTTGATGCTGCTGCTCAACCAACGGGAGAACCAGATTCAGCTCCAGCACCTAGTGAGAATGTTCCAGCAGGTGAAACCCCAGCATCTACAGATGTTCCACCAGCGGAAAAGGCTGAAACTGGTGAAGTTGTGGCTGAACCATCATCAGTTGAAGTACCAACATCGCCAATGGTTGAAGGTGACTCATATATTAATTTTTCTTCAAGATTGTTTTTATAAACTAATCCCGACCCTCAATTAAGCGCGACTTTCTTGAAAAAAAAACTGAACTTAACATAAAATAATGAAATATCTTCAAGGATAGTTTAATATTGAGTGGTTTTAAGAAAGATACTCCATCAGCGAAAAAACAGATGGAGAAATTATGCATTTTGAACAATTCAAACAATTATGTTCATCCACCATTAGTTTTCTGTAATTTTAATAAAAAGTATCTACCAAACAGGTATATTATGAAAAACATTCCAACAATTTTATACTTCAACCAAAATATAACTATTTTGAATATATTAATTCTTTGAACTAATTTTCATGAATCATTTGAACTTAAGGATTGAAATAATTTTTTTACAGCTGCTGCATAAAGGGAAGAGATGGATACTATTATGGATTAGAAGTACACCATTTATTATGTTAAACTGAATCTTTGTTTTTTATGGTAATTGTATTTAACAGTTTTTTTCTGGGTGATGTATTGGAGGAAAGAGAATAAATATTTTTGAATTAGGAGAATAAAATGACTTCTTCCTTTCTATATATGTATATGTAGAACAAAATTCCCTACTTCCCTATTTTTCGAAAAATAACAAAATAAAAACTGTAAGTCTGATGACAATGAATCGAAATCCACAGAGGAACTATTAATACATTTAAAAATGATATAGGATAGTTTGGCATTAGCTAGTATAGACTATAGCAATAAAAGTTATATCTTACAGAAACTTACAAATTTCAAATATGAGTGCAAGAAACATGATTATTATGATTCTTTTTCTTCATTCTTTTTACATTTCCAATACATGTTCTGTTTCAATTTTCAAGTTTTCTTTTATCTATTAATATTTTTCCTCCTTTCTTCTCAAAATCTTCTTCCTTTGTGAGCTTTGAACAGAAATAATCCAAGATATGTTTGCAAAATCATTCTATAGTTATATAGATGTTGTCCTTGAACAAAACAGTGATACTTGGAAAGAGTCCCCTAAAGACGGCATAAACTTCTGAAGACCAGATAACTTGTGTTTCTTGTGGTTACAGTTATCATTGAAGTCTAGGAAAGTGGTTCGGAATCCACTATAAGCTGTAGGTCCACTGTGTAAATGGGATAAGTTCCCAAGCAGATTGTTAAAAGACGAAACAAACAAACAATGCTATAGTTAGGGTTAATCTAGAACATGAAATGATTATATCTCTCATTTCACAATTGCTATGAAATTCCAGAACAAGAAGTGCAAACTTCATTATTTATCTGATCACTTTTTGGCTTCACCAACTTTTCAGATTATAGACACCCAAATCAAGTTAAATTTTAAGAAACCTTAGTATCTTCACATCTTTTAAATATTGAAAATTACAAATAATTACTCTTTCATACTACTTTCTATGTTCGATACTTGCAGATTCCATTTATTTTATTCAAACTTCTTGTAACAAATATTTATAACAATTGAAAAACTAAGAATTCACAAAAATAAAATTACTATGCTTTCGTTTTAGCCTTATTTACTAAAAACCAATACATTGCAAACATAAAACTAGGAGGGCTCTTAATATTTTTTCCAGCTACATATTTCCTTACTTCCGGAACTGTCATCTCTACAATCTCGATGAACTCATCGTCAACTCCACCACCTTGTGTTACTTTCATATCATCAGTTACTTCGCAATAAAATAAAGTCTGAAGGCTTGAACTTGTGCCTACCCCTGAAATATATGACGAAACAAATTCTATTTGATCTGCAGGGACTGAATAGCCTGTTTCTTCGAGAATTTCTTCCTTTGCAATTTGTAATACTGGTAACTTTTTATCTACAATACCAGCACAAAGTTCTATAGCCATTCCTAACTCTGAAGTATATTTTTCGGAATCTATTTTTGTTTGCCTATCTTCAGATGGAATTAGGCTGTAATATACTGCAGGTCGAAATTGTTTTACCAATACCAAAACGTTACGTGAAATGTTATAAATGATTATAGCAACGCTATCGTGAACTGCTACCAAATCCCAATCTCTTTTTTTACCATTTTCTTCAAAATACATCCTCATAGGTTTCATATAGATGGATTCACCTAAAGGCTTCATTTCTACATTGCTTATTTTAGACATATTTTCCAAATAAGTAATAGAATAAAACAAATATATAATGGTCTTATCACATTCATGTGGCGAAATGAAATCAAGTTAACAATATAAACAAGGTGCATAGACTCAAATTACTCATTTCCGTGTTCTTTATAAGCACTTACCTCTATTTACCCTAATGCGCTTTCTATGAAGTAGAATCAATCTTAAGTAGCTTGAGTAGATGATTAAAGTAAAAATATTTGTAAAACATTCTGATATCAATCCCATTCGTCATCTATAGAATAACATAAAGTGATTACTCGATTCCTACTTATATGTATAAATTTACAGTACACGTGCATTAGTCTTCAAGAATAAGAATAGAAGAAGAAAAATTGTTCTTCTTTGTTAAAAATTGAAAATAGTTAACCTACAATATTTTATGGTTTGTTTCATATAAAACATAAACATGAACTGAATACTTTCATTGACTAAATATTTAAATTTTCTTTGACACTATAGATAGTGTTCCTGAACATGAAAAATAATTAGAATTAATATAATCGGTTCAGAGTCTCTCAGTACTTGTTTCCTTTGCAAACCCAAAGTCTTCTGAATGGGTTCATTCTATAATTTCTTGCTTGTACTTGTTAGTTTAAACTCTTACAATGTCTACAGAAATAAAGAAAATGAAACAGGGAATGTCTTATTCCTGCAAAGAAAAAACTATAATTTTGAATGTATTTAAATATTTCAAAACACAGTTTCCGGACAAATGCGTAACAGACTTAGTCAGGAGAACTGCTAAAGCAACTGGATGCAGTGAAAAGAGTATATTTCAGTTCCGGAAGGAGGAGGCTAGTGCTGAAGGTTTTAAAGCACCATCAAAGACTAAAATTCGAAAAAATATCAATATAAACAGTAGGGACATCAAATATGATGATTCTGTTAGACAAGCGATTAGAAATATTGTGTATGATTTGAAATTTAAAAACATTATACCTAGCTTGAACACCATTTTGAAGAATGTACATGCAAATGGTCAGTTACCACATTTTTCTCTAATGACATTGAGGAGATTATTGTTTGATATGGGATTTTCATATGAGAAAGTAGGTAATAAATCGGTACTTATAGAGAAACCCCAGGAGAAGCAAGGGTTAAGCAAGAACAAAAAATTGAAAAATGATACAAACTCAGATACTTGTTCTCAGTTAAAAAATACCAATATACAGAAAACTTATGATCATATCAGTAACCCACAAAATGTCATGCCTACCACAAACACAAAAATTATTACACCAGTTAGTAATTTACCAAAACCTACACCTCAGCATCCATTGAATCATTTGAATAATAATTCAAATTCTCATTTAAATCATATTGGTCAGACATTGGAGTATCAGACACATCCCCATTCATCATTGCTATCTATGCAGGGAACATCCCAAAATCATAATTATACTGTGATGGGTCCACCAATGCATTCGCAACCACCTATACCTCATAATATGCCATTAATGTTGAATCATAGGAGACCACTACCAACGCATTCTTCACATATAGTGCCTTCATCTTATGATATGAACCTTAGGAGAGAAGACTTTGTTGTAGGAGTTTGAGAGTAAGTAAAGACATAAATAATTATAGGGTAATACCTGTTAAAGTATGTTGATGTATCAAATTTTGTGAGTTTGTTCTATTTATTTGCACTTTATATAAACTTGAAATATTCTGTATGTGGGATGTTTCCAAATATTATATCATAAACCCATAACTTTTTAATATCAAAAGTTGCTTCATTCCTTGATACAGGGTGTTAAGTTAGATTCAAACATTATTTGAGTTTTCCATTACACCAATTATAGTTTTCCAAATTTTCAATCGAAATTGATACAAGATTAATCTATGAAGTTTTATACCACTAGAAAGCCAAACATTTATAAGAGTATATGGGGTGATTGTTTCCTTTTTTTCAACTCTTTTGGTTTTCCTCTGACAGGCTACTTGAATATAATCAAATTGACTGTTCAATTTAGAGACTTCCTTATCTCTTATAATTCTTTTGCAACTTTCACTAATTTCGAAATGATTAATAACAATGGGTCGATCTTCCCTAAATTAAATGCATCATGTCAATAATTCCTGTAGTTCTTGAGATATTCAGCTAATTTGATGAAGTAGTCAACTGCTAAAATCCACATCACTAGGCAAGCTAAATATATTTAAGAGTATCCATTTTTTGTAAGAAGAGAGTTTCATAAGCATTTATTTTCATTTCATTTTCAAAATAGTCTATGGTGCAGATAAGAGGGCGAAGAAGGGCAGTGAATTCGAAAACTATAGTTACTATTCAGAAAAAACTAAACAATTTCCTCAACTCACCCTGTATGTCGGTAATGAAGCATTTGTAACTTATGTTTATAGAAACTTTACGTCTTAAAATCATGTAAGGATTCATCTCCTTGATTTCTGATTAGAAATATTCTCCATTGACCATTGTGCTAACCAACTGCTTGCAGGGGGATTAACAAGTAGTCAATAAAATCATCCTGTATAACCAACTGCACTGAAGCATTGACATCTGACAACTGCACATCACTTATTGTGCAGGAATGTCGTTCAATAATTTGACCCCCTTGATGTGGCTCCCGAGCCACTTGGGCATTGAGGCAATAAGAAGGCTGATAAATTGCCTAAACTTTGATATCCACTAGACCAGAGCCTTGGCTTAGAAAGGATGGAAAAAACCTGTGGATTGCATCTGCAGGTACAGAAGCACTGGCTAGACCTTAATTGCTTTATCAAGCAATTGGCACTGTCTACTCAGAAATCACCTAAATAAGTTAGGATTGATCGAGGACTCTGCGCGACTAGTGAGGAATAGATAGAATCAATAGAGCCTCATGTGCGAATACTCAACTGGGGGAATCAGGTTGGGAGACTTGGATCTAACAAACTGGAGTTGACAGCTTATAAAGCTCACCCTCAATACTTATAGCCTTTACAAGAAGGATGGATGGAGCTTGTAGGTGAAATTCAGGACAGAGTGTGCCACAATAGACCACTAGGTTGCAGTGGCATGGCTGCCAATCATCTGAGTCACAATTTTATATCTATCATCTCCTTGATTTATGAGCTATTATTAAACATCCTGTATTCACTGTATCTTGTTAGTTGATGTTGTTTTTCGTTTCAAGAAACCAGTGAACACACACATTAAATCATCTAGAGCTGTCATAGCTGTCACACTCAGATCCACACCCACGGCCTCCATGGAGTGTCTTCTGGGCATCCCTCCACTACACATAGTGTTGGAGGTGGCCATGAGGGCCTCTTTGAGACTGTGGGAGGGAGATATGTGGAGGGACATAACTCCAATCTCTGGACACTCCACATCCCTGAACAAAATCAGAGAACTCCGACCTGACCTTCTCGCAAGAGAAGATCAAACAATAGCTACCTACTACTTTGATGAACCCTACAAAGTAGTTATTCCACCAAAAGAAATTTGGACCACACCCTACGCCTTACTAACCCCACAGGGCCCCAACCTGGTTTACGGATGGGTCCAAAACGAGACGGGTACAGGCATCGGCGTTTACGGCCAGAGGGCAAACATTATGATTGCGCTGGGAGACGTCACCGTAACACACGCAAAAATATTTGCTATTCTCCGGTGCGTACAGGAAAACTTACTTAGGAACTATAGAGACGCATACGTCTACATATGCTCTGATAGCCAAAACGCCCTTAGATATCTTAAAGATACGAAGGTTACATCCAAACTGGTTGACGAATGCAGAACAGTACTTTGACAACTCAGTGCTACAAACAGAGTCACTCTGATTTGGTGCCCAGCCTATCAGGGCATCGAAGGAAACGAGATAGCAGTCAGCCTCGCTAAAAAAGCAACAGCTGTCAGGCCGATGAGACCAGAACCAATTCTGACCATTCCATGGACCCATGAGCTTTCTTTCTTTCAAAACTGGACCACCGAGGCCAAAACCACACAATGTCGTGGTTGCCTAGAAAATGACGAAACAACGGAATACATACTCTTCGAATGTCCCGCTCATAAGGAAACCAGACTGAACACCTTGGGCACTGAAACACCCAGCGCCCGGATGATCCAGGAGGCCCCCTACAACAGTCTTGCAAGCTTCATCTGGAAGTTTTTGCAAGACAAATAACAACTCAACAAAACACGGCCTGACTGCTGCCCATATGGGTGCTTTGCAGGATGAAGAAGAAGAGGTGCCACAATAGACCACTAGGTTGCAGTGGCATGGCTGCCAATCATTTGAGTCACAATTTTATATCTATTATCACCTTGATTTATGAGCTATTATGAAACATCCTGTATTCAATGTATCTTGTTAATTGGGGTTGTTTTTCTTTTCAAGAAACGAGTGAACACACACATTAAATCATCTAGGGCGGTCATAGCTGTGGCATGACTGGCATCGACTCTTCCCAAGGGTCTAGGATAAAAAAAATAGTTGTATTGAAAAACTGCTTTTATTTTAAGTACATATCTGAAAAATATTGTTGGCAGCAAGTATGATAAATGCAGTAACCACCAACCTCCTTACAAAATATTTGTAGGAACACCAGTAAATTTATCTTTCAGATTGTTGTCATTTTTGATTTTGTGGCAACTTCAAATAAGTGAGCTTAGCTAAATACAATAAAACAAAAGCAAGTCAAGATTTGAATGTCTACTCATATGGAAGAAACAAACGGAGGAATATTATATTTTACTCTTCAATAATATTCCAAATGTTTAAAATAAGTTTCAGACAATCATAGTTTTTATTCCTGCAATCATAATTATCATAAGCTCATATCTATCATTGTATAATTAACTGCTTGAGAATATCAAAATGTACTTTCTCCATGCTCGAGCTCTGAAGGTTTCTTAGGTATATTGTTATAAATATGTTCTGCATTTGTTTTAAGATCTGTAAAACTTTATGATTAGAATGTTTCTATAATATATTCAAAACTCACCATCACATAGGTACAATGTTGCATTTTCTAAAGCATCTTTGAGACAAGTATGGATATAGACATATTGTTTCTGAAAATTTATTGTTAGTATGTGAAAATTCAAGAACAAATACCCATAAGGAAAATTGAAAAATGCACTGTGATATTGAAAAAGAAAATTAAAAAAGTCATCTGGCTGGAAATCCTTGACTTATAATTATATATATTCATACATTTCATCGAAACAATCACTCACCTCTGTTTGTACCATATGCGTCCTTTGTCGCCTCAGTGCCACAACCGTTTCAAATACACTAATTCGTTTTTTATTTTTGATTGATTGCAGCAGGATGTCCAACGATATCAGTGTGCCAGTTCTACCAACTCCAGCGCTGTGAAATTTTGATATTTTTTGTAAGTTTAGGGTTCTTATTTTGTCTATGAACATTTAAACGTTAAGTTGTGATTGAAATTGGCAGTATTATCGATCTATCAATTAGGTAGCAGCATTAAGTTTATCAAGAATTATTTCTCAAATATGAACATTCCAGTGAATTCAATGATATCAATGTCCTTTTGCAAAGGACGTGATATTTCTTCTGAGATAGCGTCATAGATGTTTTATTATTTCCGTTTTGAGGATAGGAATTGAACAAACTATTTTTGTTTTGTTCTCATAAATTAGAATATATCTTCATCTTTCAAATGATTTGGGTATAATCTGAGAATGCTTGATAGTATTGAAATTCAGAGTATCCAACCAGGTATTTTTGTATTATCTTTTAATATGATATAGAGCAAAGACTGAAAATATGACTTTATTTTTGATATAAGATATTTTCGTGTTTTTCGAATAAAATTGCGATATTTTACTAAGAATTTTTATGTTGAACAATTATAGAGGAATTAATAGACAAGATTATTCAAGAAGAATGAGCTATTTCAAGGACTCAACTAAATTAATATAATTAAGAATTTCAGTAAAGAGTACTCATGTTCAAGTTTTATTTAGCGAATTATAATTGTTAATTGTCAGACCACTTAGTGTAGAAACAGTGCTTCCTTCCGAGAAAACAGGCCATAAACCTTATGTTTGGATAAAGTACGGAGAAATGCCGTCCTCAGTATTCGGAGTGTAAACAATCAACTGAACGTCGATGTGTTAAGCTACAGCGTCCTGTTAAAATGGAAACGATTCTTATTGATACTTCAACATTGAAACATTGTCTTAAGAAAAGTTCCTTCTTTTTGAGTAATCCTATATATTATATTCTCTTTTGATTATCTTTGGCCATTATTCCAGTGTTTTAGTTTATTAGATGTGTGTAATTTTATGTAATGTCATTTTTTAATTATACATGAACACGTTTCTTATACTTTCACACATTTTAATTAGAATAAATTTTTTCAAATTACCTGCAGTGTACGACCATTAACCCTTGCTCAAGTTGAATCCTGTCCCTAACCTCTTGACAGAAGAAAAGCATGGCATTTGTTCCTGATGGGCAACCAAAATCCGGCCAATCTAAAAACTGCATGTGTATCACAGTATATTGTCTAATATCCTGAAATTGGAAATGAAAAGGATACAACATTAATCAGTGTTAGTAATTTGAAGAAATAAGTGTTTACCTTTCGTACTAATAATGTGCGTACACAGTATGTATCGAACTGTAATTCCACTTGGCATTTCACTTCTATATCCTCACTTATCAGCATGGTTTCATGGTTATTGGGAAAATATCTGAAGCATTTTTCCTGCAAACAAATCATTAAAATAATTTAATATACCTTATTCAATAATGATGCACAGTTCATTCAAAAAATTTCGAGATAACTTCGTACAAAATCGTCAAGTAGACTATGGGAAGATGTAGTATCATTTTTATCTATTTACAGTTGAAATGTTTTCATATTTTGCGTTGAGTTACCAAACACCCTATATTTCTAAAATGAAACTTCTGTGGTGGCGATGCGATAAACGGAAGGAAACTTCGCGCAAGCTGAGGTGTTGAATGCACATCGCGCAGCCCAGTTTAATGAGTGGACACTAGGCGCGCGTGTACCTCTTTCTTTTAGTTTTCACACTAAATCTCTCATTCTATTTTTTGAAAAAATTCAATTCTATCGCGCATTTTTTATTGTCATTTTATCTTTGGCTGAAAAATCAAATTTGGTTAATAGCATTTTCTTTTATGAATCAAATTGAATAACAATATTTTCATCTTTTTAAGCAAAATTGGCTGTCTATCCAAAGGCGAAATAAACTATCTCACGACTTTTTTCATTACGCTATTCTGTACCTTGGCAATTATTCTAACCGACCGATCAATTGAACTGTCCTCATGTAATATGCCCATTGCATATTATGATATCTGAGGGTACCCGCCTTGAGATGTAATATTCTAACCTTTTCTTTCTCAACGAATTGAGTCACCATAACTATCACAGTCACATTTTCTTGAATAACCATCTTCCAAAAATCCTTGCAGGTATGTTCTAATGGCCCTTGCGTAGCTATATATTCCACTTCACCTGAGTAACCCTGGAAAATACTGAAATCATTCTTGTCACCAATGACTACGTGTCTGACAAAAAAAAAACGCGGGATAAATTAAAGAGTCAAATAACGATAAAAGACTTATATCACTTATGACAGTGACAACAAAATCAGAAATTTAAACAAATTACATAAATGTTGTATGAACTCTTATTATGACGTTATGTAATGTCATTTGATGTCCTAATTGCAGTAAGAAGTATGAATTTTGGAAAAAATACCCCTATGGTGGAAAATAGGAGTTGAAAGGTATGTTGTTGTATGGTATATCCCTTAATTTAAAGTTTGAGACATGAGAATTATGTACAAGATCTTGGAAGAAAAAATTTTTTAGTTCAGAATTTTTGGAAAAACCCTACTAAGAATTGTGAAAGACGGTTGAAATTTTTATGGAATTCCCTCGAATTTGAAATTTGTATGCTTGGCTGTTTGTAACTACTTCGAATATCACTGGATGAAATTTAGAACAATGATTATACATTTTCATCATAGAAAAATTTATGTTCCTGAGGAATTATCAGAAAAAGAAAAACAGAAGGTATCTTTTCTCTCAAAAATTTGATAGAGATATACCTTGAACTTATGGTACGCCCATGGGTTGGTTTTTTTTAGAATTATTTTCCTAAGAATGCCAAATAGAGGTTGAAAGTTTGTATGGAAATTCGATGGGTTTTTGAAGTGGTACATAAAAGGATTTGTATTTTAAGCCTAAATTGCAGAAAATAATGGCATAATCACCCTAAGGATGCGACTTAGGCGTTGGAAAGTTCGTTTCGTATGAGGTTTTCCTCAGCCGTAAGTTTGACCCATGAAAAGTTACTTATAAGATTATAGAAGGAAAAAACTGTGTTTCATAATTTTTGGATAAACCAACCTTGAATATATGAAATAGGGATTGATTTTGTAAGGAATCAGCTCAATTTTATTGTGGGAGACTAAAATTTGTGATATAAATGATATGAAACACTTTTGTCTAATTTCGTCAATGTTTATTTTTTGATACACACAGCCGGTTTCGACAGTTCGACGTCATTTTCAAGTGTCTAGAACTTACAGTTATGAGGAAGAATGTGATAACTATACCCATTTTTAATGTTGAGTAGTGGGGAGTGATTCAATTCTAGTTAACTAATGAGAGTAGTGAATTTTGTTTTTTTGCAAAGTTTGTCAGTTTCCAAACTTACCAACAGATTTATTGCCATCCCTTCATTGCAATTTTGGACAATTTTTAAATTATCTGATGTGTTTATGTGATTGTAGACTTTGAATTCATTAGTTTTCTGCTTAGTATTCAATAACAAATAATTGGCTAATGTTGGGACCATTGGATAGAGAGGTTGTTAAACTGGATTAGAAAAGATAATTGCTCATGTTATTAGAGAGGGGGCCTATGTAAGTTTGACATGTTTATCTATTTTCTGTTTTTTCCATAATAGGATAATGTAATTGAGATTTTTTTTGTTCTTTGCGTTTAATAATACTGTTCATGTAGGAGATTGGAATATAATAATTTGATGCAATTTTCCTAATGATATTGATTTACCTATAAAGTCACCTATGCATAGGGAATGGAAAAGACTCCATGAATCATTGAATTATAAGCAGTTAATTTAAGTGTGATGTGGTTAAAATAATCAATGGGGATTGTGGAGTCTGTGAATGTTTCTTTTCTATATATGTTGTAGGTGATATTATTATGGAGTTCAGTGATATTTATGTCAGGAAATTTATTGAATTGTTGCTTTCAATTTCAGCAATGAAGGTTGTTTATTATGTATTTTATTCAGAAAATGTAAAACTGATCTATTTGTCTGTTTGAGCCTTGAAAACCCACAATAATATCATCAACGTATCTGTACTAAAAATAATATTTTTTGTACTAATTTATGATTCATTATAGATTCTTCGAGGTTGTTCATGAAAGTATCTGCTAATAAATACTGAAACAATTAAATTTATTTCAACCAAAATACGAAGAAAGATCTAATTTTCACGGAAGCTGATATAGAAAATAGTGTAGTGTGCCTCAACAAAAACAAATACCAAGAAAAACTGCAACAGATCTTCGATACTTTAGACGTAACAGAAATCTCAAGAGAACTCACAAAATAATTCAATAAAGGAATCAAACAAGAATTGGAACAATCGAATTATCTAGCACATTCAGAATGAGACAAGAAGACTTATTCCAATGAACC
The DNA here is from genome assembly GCA_013387265.2 of Cryptolaemus montrouzieri. Taxonomy (NCBI): domain Eukaryota; kingdom Metazoa; phylum Arthropoda; class Insecta; order Coleoptera; family Coccinellidae; genus Cryptolaemus; species Cryptolaemus montrouzieri. The sequence goes on along the minus strand of JABFTP020000001.1, from coordinate 66,047,615 downwards.
CTCAAGCTCCAAAACTACACATAGAGGAAAACCCCGCCAGATCAGGTGTATCCTACATAAACACACCTGCAAGTAAATTAGCAAGCTTCTTAAACCACAAATTCATGGAACTCACCAAGTTTCGACAGCAATATACTATTTCGAATTCTGTAGACCTGATAAATAAACTTTCGACACTTAACAATTTTAATTAGAAAATTGTTTCTTTTGATATAAAAAATATGAACGACCTAATAGATGAATGTCCGCCTCTGATAAAAGAAATCTTTAATCAAAATAACGTTTCATCACACATTAAAGATGAATTTTGTAATATTTTAGAGACCTCTTTGCGACAAAATTATTTCGAATTTGAATCAAAACTTTTCAAACAAAACTCAGGACTCCCCACAGAATCCCTATCTAATCCCTTATAAGCAGATATTTTTATGACCAATCATGAAGAATCTATAATGAATAATAAGTTAGCAAAAAAAATGTATTAGTTTTTTGGTACTGATACGTTGATGATATTCTTGTGGGTTTTCGAGGCTCAAACAGAAGAATAGATCAGCATTTACTTTTCCTAAATAAAATTGTTCACTTGTTAAAAGTTTCTTTGCAATATATTTTGTAGGTGAGATTATCATGAAACTTAGTGATTGTTACGACGACAAAATTGATCTGTAGCAATCAATAAATTTCCTTGACTTAACCATCACGAAGTTCCATAATGATATCACCTACAAGATATATAGAAAAGAAACATTTAACGAATTGAGAGTCTCACTGGATCCTTTCAACCACATTATACATAAATTAGCCGCTTATAATTGAATGATTCATAGTCTTTTCCATTTACTTATACATAACTGACTACAATAAGGAAATCAATATCATTAAGAAAATTACATCGAATATTAATTCTCCAGTCACCCACATAAACAGTATTATTGAATTCAAAGAACAAAAGCAAATTTCTTAATTACTATACTCTATTATAGAAAAATCAGAAAGAAGAAACACATTTCTAACTTATATTGGCCTCCTCTCTAATAACATCTGTACACATTTAATTTTACAACTTCCTTCTCCAGTGGTCCTAACATTAGCAAATTTCTATTTCAATGACTAATGAATACAAACCGTCTGGAATATACAGAATTGAATGGTATGATTGCCCAACAGCGTACGTAGGACAAATTGGTCGAAACTTTAAATCAAGATTCAAAGAATATCTTTCCTCAGATAACAAACCTGCAGTTTTTGAACATATTAAATCTACAAATCACATAATTAAATCAGATAATTTGAAGATTGTGCACAAATGCCATACATGGGTGACAATCAATTTCTTGAAAAGTTTAGAAACTAACAGACTGTGTAAAAACCTAAAATTTTCCACTCTCAATAGCCAACTAGAACTGAATCACTCTCCACTACTCAACATTTGAATTAAGTTTATGTAGTACATTCTTACTCACAACTGTCAGTTCTAAACACTTGAAAATGACGAAACCGTTTGAACCCGTCTTGTGTAGCAAAAATAAACATTGTGGAAATCAGACAATTATATTTACACTAAAATGAATTTCCATAAAATAAACCCATCAACATCATTAATAGAAAATTTATATTTGAGTTCCTAAGGCAGATCCTAATATTACAATGCAACCTGATATTATAACCTCGAGAGATATGTTTGATAAAAGAAAATCATAAAATATTTCTGACGCAAATAGCAGGTAGGTTAGGCATGCGTTGTGCCGGCCGCTTGTCGTCGTTGCGACTTGACAGAGCCGTGCGTTTAGACTAGTGATTAAATATTATCATTCGAGAACGGTTCATTCCTTTCACTAACCTTAATGAATGAAGCATTAATATAGTCTGAACTTATCTCGTCATCTTCATCTATATTTAATTTTACTCGGTGTTCATCAACTGAAAGAAATTAGGTCACAAAAAGATGTTATTGAATTTACAATTATCTTACATGGAATTATGTTCGTGTATCTATTCTTCCTTTTGTTCTCTAATTTCATCGCAAATGTGGTGTTAACGAATTGTCTATTATTTTTACTCTCGTCTTCAATTTCTTCATACTGTTTCTTCAACAGGGTTGGATCATTTGTGATTTTGTTGTAATATGAAATGAAGTGTTTCACGGAAATTGCATGTCTGGGAATCTCTTCGACTATAGACGATTCAGATATCCTCCTAAATTTGCTGAAAGTATTCATTCAATCATATATATTCTGTAAACAACATTAATTATTGTTAGAATAGGAGCAATAAAAATTAACCAAATTTTCCACATGTTTGTAGTTCATTTAGCAAAAATGTAAGGATACATTATGTCAGAAGAGTACCGGGAATTGATAATTTAAAGAATATGCTTAAAACGATTGTCAAAATTTTTGTTCTTGCTAAATTGGCACCACTGTTTTCTATACTGACAGGGATTTGCCTTGCTCTGGTCGGCCATCAACATCTTCAACTAAACTTAAGGGTCAATTCCGACCCCACATTCATAAAACACATTGTAACTAGTGATGAGGCATAGGTTAGATTTGACATGCAAACCAGTCAACAAGTTTCGGATTGGCGCCTTCCAACTGAACCGAAACCGAAAAAACTACGTCAAAGTCGATGAAAAGTCAAGGCCATGTTTTCTTTGATTATCGCGGTGTTGTGCATTTGGAATTCGTGCCAGAAAGTCAGGCGATAAATAAAGAATATTACCTGAGCGTTATGCGGAGTTTGAGATAGCAAATTCGTCGAAAAAGGCCAGATTTGTGGAAAGAAAAGTCATGGATTTTGCATCACGATAATGCATCTTCTCACAGGGCTATCATTGTGAATGAATTTCTGGCCAAAAACCCAACAAATACTATCGAAAAAACGACCGTATTCACCTTATTTGGCTCTGGCCGACTCTTTTCTTTCTCCAAAACTCAAATTACCACCTCGAGGTACCCGTTTTGAATCGATAGAAGATATAAAAGAGAATTGAAGTCGATTCCGGAAAAAGCGTTTAGAGAATGTGTTGATGAGTGGATTATTCATTGGCGTGAATGTATTTTTTCGGTAGGGGAATACTTCAAAAGCGATACACTGAATTCGGATGAAAGATAAATATTCATTGACCGAATACTGGTATCCTCAAGATAATCAAGCTGGTGTATTTGATCAAAATTCTTTTAAGGAACAGTCTATCTGCCTCGGGAGGGCTTGCGACTGCTTTTCAAGCAGAAATATCCGCCACTGATCATACAAGTGAACCTTCTGCTTGCTGGGGGATTAACAAGTAGGTCAATAAAATTCACGGATGGCCAAGCTGCACTAAAGGCATTGGCATCCGACAACTGGAATTTCCTTCAACCCTCGCCTAAGGAACAGGCTCTGTCCGATGTAAGAAATCAGTTAGGACTGATCGAGGACTCTTCATGTATGCAATGTGATGAAGGGAAAGGATCAATAGAACACGTTATGTGCGGATTCACAACTGGGGACAGAATCAGGCTCGTAACGAACATGAGGTGACAGAGCTTATTCAACTCTCACCCACAAATCTTATAACATTTACAAGAAGGATGGAGCTTGTAGGTGAAATAGAGGACAGTAGACCACTGGGTCGCCATGGCAGGGCATTCAATCAACCCACACCCAATCTTGAATCTGTTGTATATTATTGGAAATAAAGGAATAATGCCCCACATTCTAGGTCTATTTTTGACCGAAGTTATTACTACTTCCATGTCGATATTCATCAAAGAAAAAAAGCAGTCACGTTCTTTATGTCCCAAAAACGAGTAATACGTCCGGTAGCGTCTAGGCTTACCCGTTCACTGACTTAGGTAAACGCACATTTTTGTTTGACTGTTGTGAGCCGCACCGAGGGGAAGCCTAGCAGCATCCGGCGTAAATTTGTTTCCGGAGTAGTATTCGGTGCTTGTTCAGGGTGTGGCGTAATGGAAAGGGCGTTTTTGGAACGGTTAGTACACGTAACAGGAATAGGCGAACCTGTTACACCACATGAGTGGGCGCCTGGGAAGAATTGAGATGTCCCTTACTCGCTTCTTGAAGAGGGCCAAATTATAGGATGTTGGTAAGATGTTGGACGGAAGCGAGTTTCACAGCTCACCAGCCCTGTAAACTAAGGAATTCTCATAGAGAGCGGTTCGAGGGGTCGTTAAATGTACCGCCATATGATGAGAACTCCTTGCCAGCCTAGTGTTGGGGCAAAACGTGAGTTTTCCCGGAACAAGGTCTTTCAGCTCCTTGGAGCATCTTCCGTGGAAGTATCTGTAAAACAGAGAAAGGTTAGCAACTTGTTTTCTGAGAGCCAGCGGTTGGAGATCGCGGGTGATCTCCGGGTGGTCGATGAGGCGCACAGCCCGTTTTTGCACACTATCCAACATCTGCAACGAATGTTTGGGCGCAGATCCCCATACATGGGAACAATATTCCAAAGCAGGTCGAATCTGCGCCTTATATAGAAGCAACAGCTGAGATAACGTGGGGTACTGCTTGGCTCTGAAAAGAAAACTAAGTTTAGATGATGCCGACTTAGCTATTGCTGATACATGTTCATGCAAAACCCGGAGTTGACCGTTATTCCGAGAAGGTGCATTGAATCTTTGGTTGCAATTTGTTGGCCTTGCATCATTAGAGGAGGTTCTCCAGCGGGGACCTTTCTAGAAAACATAGTTGCTTGCATCTTGCTCTCGTTGAAGCTAACCAGGTTCAACTGACCCCACTCAGATATTCTCTGTAAGTTAGAGTTTAAGTTGTTAATTTGTCGACATCTCTAACGCTGAGATTTCGCAGCTGTAATCGGCCACAGACTACTGAAAGACGAAACCAGTGTACAATCATCTGCAAAACCGAAGATGTTGTTCTCTGTAGATGACAGAAGATCGTTTATCTGCAACAGAAACCAGGTTGGCGAAAGAATGAGGTACTCTTGCTTGCAACCAGAAACAATCAGATGTTATACCGTCTACCACAACTTGTATTGATCTATTTAAAAGAAAAGTACTTATCCAACCCCGCTATTTTTCGGAAAGCCCATATGCAGCAAGTTTATTCAACAAGGCTGCATGTCAAAACCTATCGAAGGCTTTAGAAATGTCGAGGGCTATTTCTCTAGATTCCCCATGCTTTTCCATCGTTGATATACAAACATGAGTGACTTAGGCGAGCATATCTCTTGTCGATCTTTGCCTGCGAAAACCATACTGACGGTCGTTAATAATTCTCTGCAACTCAAGATCATCATTCATGACTCTCTCCATCACTTTGGACATAATGGGAAGAAGTGCAACAGGGCGGTAGTTTTGGGGTAAGGACTTCTTTCCTTTCGTTGGGATCGGTTGAATTCTCGCTATTTTACAGCTGCTCGGAAAAGTCTGGCTTTCATAAGAAATCTGAAACAGACGGTTGAGAATGGGTGCCAATACGGTAACACACTTTCTCAGGACGATTGGCGGTATTTCGTCTAGACCAACTGCCTTCTTGCAGTTCAGCTGCTCGAGAGCCCGTCTCACAGTGCGGACTCTTAACTTGATTTCTACCATAGAAGAATGTGTAGGTAGAATGTTCGGTGGCATTGCGTTAGATGAATCTAGCACAGAATTCTTCGAGAACAAAGAGATCAGCCCTCTCTTTCGGAGATGATGATATACTTCCGTCTCCTCTAACGGGAGGCGGAAACGCAGATTTGCAGAAATTGGCACTGATAGTCTTCGCCATTGTCATGTCTAGTCCCGCTTGCCTGTTCAAGGAGTTTATTAATTACCCCTTCGTTGAAATTGGCCTTTGCTCTTGCAGTTGTCAGGTTGCATAAGTTTCTCATTTGTACGAAGGTTGTTCTTGTTTCCTCTGTTAGATTTATCTTCCATTACTTGTAAGCTCTGCTCTTGGCTGCAGAGGCTCTTTCGCAGTCTTTGCTGAACCATGGCTTTTGTGCTGGTGTTCTTTTCATGGAGTGAGGGATGTAGAGATCTATTTCTGCATGAATGATTTCTGCAACAGATTCAGTGCACACATTGATGTCAGGATCTGGAAGGCAAATATCACTGAATGGGAAGCACGAAAAGAATTCACGCAGCTCATCCCAATTAGCACGGTTATAATGCCAAATGCGTCTGGGTGGTTTTGCTTCTTGGTTCAGCGGCAGTACAATGGCTCCAGTAGCAGATATAAGGTTGTGGTCTGAGTTGCCTAGCGGTGCTGAGACCTCCACTCCAAAATCATCTGGATCTGAAATCAAAAAGAGATCCAAGGTGTTCGGAAGTCAATTGGGTGATCAGGTATTCTGGTCGGTTCTTCGACTAGCTGCGTTAGATTATGGCTGATCGCGAAAGTTTCAGTCTGTTCTCCTACTACATCTGTTTTATTGGAGTGGCAGAGCCAGTTGGTGTTGTGAACGTTGAAGTCACTCAGTGCAATGACCTCAGCTGCCGGATGATGTGTCTGAATCCAATCCACCTTATCACCTAGATACTGAAACAGTCTAGGGAAGTGAATATCGTTTGGCGAGCGATACAGACAGCATAAGAACAGTGTTTTATCCTGCAAACAGAGTTTTATCCTGCAAACAGATTTTAAAGCACGCAAGGTCGAAAGCGTGGTCCTCCATCGTATCCTCTCTCTGGCATGCAACATCTGATTTGGCGAAAACACAGAGGCTCCCTTTAAACCTTAATCTCGTATGTAACTCATACTCATTCAAACGTAAATACGTTGTGTCCGCTGTTTTACTTATTTGGGTTTCGGTTAGGGCCAGTACATGGGGTTGTGCGTTTTGCAGATGCTGGTGGACTGCATCGACATTCACGTTGTTGTGCCCCAGTCCTCTGATATTGCAAAACTCTATCAAGAGTTTGCTTTCTCTTCTAGAACGTGAATGAATTAGTCAATTCTCCGGAGGAGTGCTCGACTTACCCGCATCATGAACCCCTCGAGGCAGTCCTCCCGGAGATCCGAATGGGAGACTATTTTAACTCCGGATGATTTTTGTCCCAGAAGAGCTCATCATGCTTCGTTGCCAATCCTTCCCACCCTGGAAACCGGACCATCCGCCAGATCCCGAAACTTAGTCATACAGGCGACCAATACACGGTATTACATCGGGCGACGGGGGTGAGTCTACGTATCATACTGTTGAAAGCAGCTATTTTATGTTAATGAGGACGTGCGGAAGAATTTTTCACGGTAATATCTGTATGGGATGGTTTATGGAAAATGTGATCAATTTCGATTATAGTTAAATCTGAAAAGTTAATGGAATTCTCAGTATCCATCTCCAAAGTGAACTTTATATTAAGGTGAATTCAATTGATGAAGTATTCCACGCAGTTCTTTGATAGTCGAAATTTTTATGGATAACTTTGACAAAATAATTCTTAATCATCCGCTGTCGAAACACTACATTTATTGGTTTAGATATATGGATGAAATAAACTGTCGTTTTACAGGTACAACTAGACAATAAGATTCCTTTAGTACCTTCATAAATTCAATTTCAGATGTAATATACAAGGCATATCGTGTGGTGAACGCGTCCTAAATTTGTGAATTTAGTGAAAGTTTGAATAGCAGTATCATGTTTTGTTTAATTAAAAACTACAAGCTTTTACGTTAATTAGATACTCAAGCAATGGAGATATGCTCTTTATTCATATATGATACCGTAGCTCTATGTATCATACTGTTGAAAGCAGCTATTTTATGTTAATGAGGACATGCGGAAGAATTTTTACGGTAATATCTGTATGGGATGGTTTATGGAAAATGTGATCAATTTCGATTATAGTTAAATCTGAACAGTTAATGGAATTCTCAGTATCCATCTCCAAAGTGAACTTTATATTAAGGTGAATTCAATTGATGAAGTAGTCCACGGAGTTCTTTGATAGTCCAAATTTTTATGGATAACTTTGACAAAATAATTCTTAATCATCCGTTGTCGAAACACTACATTTATAGGTTTAGATATATGGATGGAATAAACTGTCGTTTTACAGGTACAACTAGACAATCAGATTCCTTTAGTACCTTCATAAATTCAATTTCAGATGTAATATACAAGGCATATCGTGTGGTGAACGCGTCCTAAATTTGTGAATTTAGTGAAAGTTTGAATAGCAGTATCATGTTTTGTTTAATTAAAAACTACAAGATTTTACGTTAATTAGATACTCAAGCAATGGAGATATGCTCTCTATTCATATATGATACCGTAGCTCATTGCAGCTGCTTCGAAGGATTTCCTAAATCTGTATGGAATTAATGTTCTACCTTGGCCTGCTCAATCGCCTGACCACAATTTGATTGAGCATTCTTAATATGCATTGCAGCGAGGCGTTATACAAGATGAATGATTTTCAAATCTAGAAACGATTGTTTAATGTTCTCCAATCGACTTGGCATACTATCCTTCTAGAATCTCTCAATGAGTTAATTCTGGGCATGCCTAGAATATGATGATTTCACGAGGAGCTCATATTCTATAATAAGGTCCACACATATTTCATGGGATTTTTCTCTTTCAATATTAACATATTTCAAGAAGAGTAAATAAATTTTGGATTTTCAATCAATTGTTTATTCGAAAGTGGACATCCGGTTTTATTATAGTTGCTGATTAGCCGTTTGCATCTATTTTTTCATCACCCATTATTAGTTTTTAAATAATGAACTGACAAATATCCATTCGATATCCCTACATTTTTGCCATGTGTATACAGGGTGTCCGAGCTAGAGCGCCCATCAGAATTATCTGGGAAACAGATTCATCGATCAATTTCAAATTTTGGGATTAGAGTGAATGGATATTGATCTATAATTTGCAGTTATTTTCAGAGCAGTGCCACTCCCATTTACACGGGACATCGACTGGAACTTTGCTATTCCTAATGACATGATGTACTTTTTAATTTTTTTATGAAAGGGCATCCTTTTTCAAGCACCTTTTATTAATATTTGTCTTCTCTAAAATTAATCATCGTAGAGCTATGATTTTTTTTTCGAAATTGTAATGTTACCCTCTTTGTCCAAAAAATGTACTCAGATTTGAGTAAAATTATTAATAACTTTATTTTTAGTTTAACTGGAAAAATGTTATTTTTGACGGCAACGTACTTTCCGATACTATTTTAGATACAGAATGCTCAAAAATCACTCGTCAACTCAATAAACTAAATTGCCAAAAACCCGTTTTTTCCAAATACGAGTACCTATGTTTTTTTTTACTTTATCAGAACCGTATTTTAAATCAATATTTTTTTTGATTTATACCTTAAATGGCTCCCTTTCATTTTAATCGCGAAATTATCTAAAACTTGCAGTTCCTTCGGAAAATTAAATTATTAGGCCGTGGAACATAGAAACAGACAGAGTGGATTTAATTCCGATGCCAGTTTCTAATTTCCACAATGTTCTATGCTAGGTTCTACGAATTTCGTCCTCAGTTTGACGTTTGGAAATTATTTGAAACAAGCAATGATACTAATTTCGTATATGCTTTTTGTTAAATAAAATGGTGAAAAATACTGACACGATATTATGAAATTATTTATCATTCATGGCCAATGCCAACAAATAATAGATCGAACTTGCAGAACATTTAATGAAAAGTACACGAATTTACCACCAATTTGCAGTAAACAATTCAGATGATAACAATCAAATCTTGTTACTTATGAAATACAGAAAACTGAAATGAATTTCAAACGCTGAAGATGTCGTTTTGGCGACATGAATCTTGAAACAAAACTCCTAACATTTGAGAAAAATAAAATTTGAAAAAAACTGTAAATCTAAACAACGTGTGAAATCAAGTTAAATGTTCCAGTCGACAACCTTTGTTTTCTAAACATTTTTCAATCTGCGAGCGCACTTCATTAATAATTGCTTCTTGCACTTGATTAGGGTCGATACTGGCGAATGCACTTCTCATTTTTAATTCGAGATCCACTCGCAAATTAATCGGCGAAATATGAACCTTGTTCTTTAGATGAAAATCTAAAGATCTAGAGATGTTGCAGGCCAATTCCTAATGATTTTTTTGATAAAATCACGAATAAAATAAAAACGAGCCGCTTTTGGCATAGGAAACCCTAAAACCAATCAAAACTAATTCAAAATTGGTACGGTTCTTATAAAGAAAAAAAAAGAACACCCTGTATATAAAATAGGATCGGAAAGTACGTTGCCACCAAAATAACGCTTATCTCGTTAAATTAACCCATTTAGCCCTACTGTCCCTTTAAATAGACTGAGGTTGTAAACCTAACTCGTTTCGGATCAAATACTCGATTCTAGATGGCGCCACCTGTATAGCTTAACAAGTGATCTATTCAAACGAGTTAAGACGTGCAACCGTTGCAGACGTAGAATTTACTTGTGATTAGCCAGTGTTGAAGTGAAGTGAATTATATCGATCGAGATGTCCAAGAGGTGGTGAATAAATTCTTTCATTCTTGTAGAGTATGATTTCAATTCATCTAATATTTGAGTTCAACAGAGTCCGCCAAATATTTCCATCTGCATAACCTCACATTGAAAAGACAGTAAGGTTCATCGACTACCGTCGACTCAATTGGAATATTTTTGTTTCAGGTACAAATATGATCGTTTTTGACCTTTAACGTTAGCTGAAATAATGGCAGAGATCGAACAAATTGAGAATGAGGTTCCAGAAGAAATAGCAATTTTTCCTCCTAAGAACGCTAATGATGACTGCGATACAAACGAAGACTTTCACCAGCTGCTACGTTCCAGTTATTCTTCGATGAGGAAGTGATCGATCCTATACTTCAATTCTCAAACACCTTGGCCTTGCAGAAAAATCGTGCCGGGATATCACGACAAATGAGTTACTTTGTTTTATTGGAGTTCTATTGCTTAGTGGCTATGTACATCTTCCACGGAAAATGATGTTCTGGCAGAATAGGGATGACAACAACAATGATAATACAAACCTGGATTTGAAAGACAAATATTCAAGAAATGTACTCAGAATTCACATATTTCATTTTTCTTTCATGGTTAGTCTAACCTCTATGCGTTGAAAAATGTCCTGGAATTACTAGGATTTTTTATCGAATCAATTGGGACTATCTTACAAAATGATGGAATATTCTTTTAGTTGCTATTAATAGGTATTGAGCTCTTTTGTATAATAATATTTTTTCTGAAAGGAACTCGATAAAGTTTTCGTTGGGTCATATAGAGTATGTATCATATGAATATTGAAAGCTATCCACTAAAGGCTATATCTGTATTGAAATATTTCAAACTGGATGTCAATAAGACCGTGCTATTTCAAATTGAATTTCCGTTCCAGTTTATTCAAGAGGAAGTAGGTTTCTATTCTACAATTATCCAAATGTAAAAGTAAATGAGTTTCAATGTGTTTGACGATGTTCAAGTTTGAACCAAAGAAAATAAGATCTCATAACTCAGTGGTTATGTAAGGTAACCTAACCTAATATATTTGGAAAATATGAAGGAAATACATGAGAAGTATGATTCATTTCTTTCAGTTGAATGATCATTCTGTCAGCGGTTTGAAGGTGAGCTGTTATTTTCAATACAAATTTAGTAGGTATTATTTTTGAAATACCTATTTTTAGATTACAATCAACCTGTGAAGAGGAAGTATAAAATAGATCCACTCTAGAAAGGTTGGAAAATAAAATGTAAAATAATATTCAACCTATTATGTGGGACCACTTAATAGTACAGTCATGAAAATAAGCAATGGAAATATTGAGTAATAACAGGAAAGCTACATGTTCATGTTATACATATCTGAAGGGAAGAGATGGACCAGAGAGTTTGAAATTCGCCAACGATTCTTACAATCAAAATTTATTTTTGGAAGCATTGTTTTCATAGTTGGCATCTGAACTTGATTGACTTCTGAATACCCATATATTCTTCTGTGACGTCTCAATTTGCAGAAAAGGTTATTATTGTGAATTCCTTCTATTCTTGACTCAGTTACTGTTTCTCAGGAAATTTTATCAAGGTTGTTGAATGAATGACAGGTATTCCTCAGTGATTTGAAGTTGAAAGTTTCTCTGTTATATGTGTCTGATAGTGTGGAAAACATGATGTTCAAATATGTAGAAGTTGTATACGAAGTTTCATTTTGTACAACCACAACTTTCAATCCAAGATTTATGAAAGCCACAGGAAACATGCTGCTGCTTATGTGAATCATATTTTGGAAAAATTCAACTACTACTTGGAGAATGCTATGCAATTTGCAATATAAGTAGTTGTTCTAAAGGTATTCTATATAATTGTGTAAAATGAGATGTTCATCACGTAATATGGAAATATGAAGTTGTTTAAATGCAATTTCTTCCTTTCATTTTCGTTTCATAGTATGTTATAAAGTTTCACAAGACAATGAATCGAAGAGAAGTAAAATTGGAGAATAGAAATTTCAATTATGACAGCAAGTTTACAAGAAGCTGACTGCTCGAAACAAACTGCCAACTCGACAGTTAAGGATCTAGGAAATTGACAGTTACAAGAAACAGTTTCACTGAAACTGATATATAGTTAACATCATTGTATTGTGTTTGAGGGTCCATAATGTAATTTACAAATTTGTAGATCTCAATATCTGCTTTGCACAAGAACACTTCAATTCAGAAGATGTTGGTTCTTTCTGGTAAACAAATTGTGTGAGTTTAGGTCAATTTGAGTTTATACGAAATAGTTACGTATAGGGCAATCACATAAGGTGAAATTTCTATGTATTCAGTAGTGTTCCCTTATTTGAATACTAATTTTTCGCTTTTGTCTTCTGGATACTCCCAAGAACTTTTAATTTGAGAAGAACTTTTATTTTCTATTTCATTAATATACTTGTATTCTTCCATCTTGTTGTTTAAAGCTCATATTTGTTGTTTATTATAATTCATGAATCTTATTCGATTCTCATCTGATCTAATTCGAATCAGAACTGTTAAGTAAAAATTAAAAATTTGAAACTATAGATCTGCATATATCAATCTTTCTGAAGTATATATTTAATATTTTTGGAACTTAAAATTTGGGATATTGCGAATTAATATTAGAGTTGTTGATGATTGAATTGCTATGCCTAAAGGATGTTTGAACAATTTGTTTTTGAATCAATGTTGGAATGTTTTAATTTTATCTTATGCTAGCTCAATTGGAGAAAGTTGAATGTATCTCTTTGAATTGGGATAGTAGTGAATAGTGTTGAAATATATGTGGTTGATGAGTCAGTAGCCATAAAACAATACAGGAAGCTGAGTTACCCTAAGTATGACTGAGGCAATATATGAGAGAGTTCCATGTAACATAAAGAACTATTAAGTATACATCTAGGCGAATATAATAAGGCGTTCAGTTTAGATAGAGTTGTATATGAAAAGGTGTTCAGTATATTTGGGGTTAAGTATATTAGGCGTATAGTATATTAGCTGTTTATATATAAAAGTTGATCTTAATGGGCTTACTAGTATGGGTTAAAGAAAGTTATAATTTTGAAGATGACACTAAGTCCAAAAATTTTGATGAAAAAATCATAGCTCAATGCAGGTTAAGTTTAGAGAGGATAAATCTTAGCAAAAGGAATTATTAAAAGTCTGCTATAACTGCAGGAAGTGTTACCGCTCTGAAAACAGTTGCAAAGTGTAGATCAGTATTAATTTACTCTAATTTTTAAATTGATCCGTAAACCTGTTCCCTGGATACTTCTATTGGGCCCTTCAGCGCGGACATGTTGTATATTGATGTAAAATGACGTAGGCCATTTGTACTGAATTAATAGAATGCTGAACTTTCAAAACAAAACTAAGCATCAAAATTGATTCAGGTCGAAGTTTACCGTATTGTCCGAATACAAAGAGATGTTTTAAATTTACTGATAGCTCGTGGAATTAACAGATTTGCACAAAATGACCTACAATATTAGAAATACTTTGTAATCTTTATTGTTCATATTAACATCAGTCATCATCACTTCAGTGTTAATCGATTTTTCAATTAGATGATGCTTTTATGACGACGGATTGAAAAATAGAAAAAGCTACTTACATCCACAAATTTTTTCTGTTCGATTGATATAAAAATATTCCTATTACAATAAACAGAAGACATAAGCACATTAATGCCAGAACTAAACCTATATTGGAATTTTTTCCTGAAAACAAAATACTACTCAGTTAATATTATTTTACTTACATTCTGTCAAAAAAATACCGGGAATTGATTATATAAAAAATCTAATTGAAACGATTGTCAAAATTTTCGTTGTTGCTAAGTTGACACAACTAGTTCCTATACTGACGCGGATTTTAAACGCGATCTTTCATTAATTTGCTTACAGTGCTCGATTTTGTCATTTCTCACAAGTGTGTTTTGCGATTTTTACAATGAATAAAAACATCAAATAGAGAATTTGTCTCAAATTTGGTATTGCAGATGGAATTTCGTGTGCCGAATTGCTGAACCTTTCACAAAAGGCTTACGGTGAATCGACTTTATCAAAAACATGTGCATATGACTGGTACAGTGCATTCAACAGTGGCTGAGATGTGGTGGAAGATTTGGCTGGCTCTGGTCGGCCATCAACATCTTCAACTAAAGTTAACATTGATAAAGTGAAGGAAATGGTGATTGAAAATTGTCATTTAAGTTTGAGAGAAATAGGCAATGAACTTTCTGTGTCTCACGAATGAATAATAAAAACAAGTAATGTCTTTTTAGGAATTTTACTTAATAATTGTGATTCGTAACGCGTTTCGCTACATCGAAGAAAATTATTTTTCAAGGAACAATATTCAACCTTCCGTAGAATGCTAAATATCCTCCCTTGAAGGAGCTAGTTATATATAGTAACTTTTTGTTTTTAGGCGTTTCACTAAACCGTAGCTTCTTCAGACGAATGAATGTACAGAAATGATGACAACTATATATAAATCAGAATGAGAATATAAATACAAATATTCTTAAGTAATTAAGAGCTTATTGCATTGCTCCTTCTTAAGTGGTTACTGATGACAGGTATATCCAATAAAATTAAGGAATAGATTGCTCCCTGAGGAGATTCAATAGAGGGCAAGGGCTTAAATTGACTTGTTCATTGATGAGTGTTTGTGTTTATTGGTTTCTAAAGATTCCCAAAGATCTACCTTCCAATCTTTATTATCTGTATGCAAAATTCCAAACTGTGGGTCGAAAGAGTGACTATTTTCTAGGAGATGATTCGCGTAATTTGAATCTGATTTTTCATTTGAAAAACTTGCGTTTATGTTTCGATATTCTTCTATTAAAATTTCTATGTGATCTACCAATGTAGAATTTGTTACAGTCATTGCAATTCAATCTATAAACACCTGATTTATTATTTTTATCTGATTTGGTTTTATTATCTTTTATATATTTGCCTAAGATATTTAAATTCAGGAGCAATCTATTAGTTTTATTGGATATACCTGTCATCAATAACCACTTAAGAAGGAGCAACCCAATAAGCTATTAATTACTTAAGAACATTTGTATTTATATTCTTATTCTTATTTTATATAGTTGTCATAATTTCTGTATATTCATTCGTCTGAACAAGCTACGGTGTAGTGAAACGCGTTACGAATCACAATTATTAAATTAAATTCCTAAAAACACATTACTTGTTTTTATTATTGATAATAGAATTCTACCAAGTAAAAGCCTCCCAAATTCAAATCTCACGAATCAATTCGTACCATTTTAAAAGATTGTTTGGGCATGACACGCGTTGCCGTTCGACTCATATTCATAAAATGCATTGTAACTGGTGATGAGACATGAGTTTATGAGTTTGACATGCAAACCAGTCAACAAGCTCCGGAATGGCGAATTTCAACTGAACCAAAACCGAAAGAACCACGTCAAAGTCGATGAGAAGTCAAGGTAATGTTGACTATTTTCTTTAATTATCGCGGTGTTGTCCACTCAGAATTCTTGCCAGAAGGTCAGGCGGTATATAAAGAATATTACCTGAGCGTTATACGGCGTTTGAGAAAGCGAATTCGTCGGAAAAGGCCTGATTTGTGGAAAGAAAACTGATGGATTTTACACCACGATAATGCACCATTTCACAGGGCTATCAAGTCGATTTCGCGAAGCGTTTGAAACATGTTTTGATGATTGGATTATTCGTTGGCTAGATGTATTATTTCGAAAGGGGCCTAATTTGAAATACTTTGTATTTCATTGATCCATTACCGGTACTTTTTTGAAAGAATGTATGCTAATACCCACCAGTTTTAACTACAGTAAATATTTCACGGTAAGAAGTTCTTGTAAGTCCTCTTAAAACTATAGTATACTCAGTATCCTCCATTAGAGTTTCACAATAGTGAAGTGAGGTACAGCCTTGAGTTTTTCCAATGGAAAAAAGCACTTGATTGATTCCACCTAAAAGTTTGATTTTTCTCTTCATATAGATATCGCATTAGAATTAACGAATTTAGCACATTTCCTAAGTTATTTTTCTCGCCACTAGAAGAATCAATTTGGAATTCATTTCATTTAATTGTAATTCAGATCTTACAAAATGAATTTGTTTGGACATGTTCATTAACCTATTCTGTGAAAGCTGTCAGATGCAGCATCTACATCTGAATCAAAATATGACTCTTCTTTGACCATTTTGATTTTTGATTCACGTTCTTATGTATATTATTGAATAAAATGCAGAATTTAACATCAAGTATATTCATTATAGTTTAATACACCACAAAGCTTGGAGAATTAATGATGAGAAACGAAAACTTAATCGAGAAGAACGTTACTTGATGAAAATTAATATATTAGGTCCGCAACAAAGTTCTCGCTGTTTTTTTTATGAAAATACAACTTTATTATGGAAAATGATTACAAATGAATCATTCAAAATATTGCCCATCGCTAGCTACAACTTTTTCCCATCTTTTTAGCAGAGTTCGAATACCGTGACGGTTGAAGTGTTGGTCTATTGAGGTTATCCACGAATCATGCCATTTTTCGAGCTATTCATATGAGCGGAACTGCAGATCAGCCACATCATGTGCTATCGAATGAAACAAGTAAACATCGGATGGTGCAATATCTGGGGAATATGGCGGGTGGGGTAGGGCTTTCCATTTGAGCGTTTCCAAGTAGGTTTTAACGGGTTTGGCAACATGCGACCGAGCGTTGTCATGCTATAGAATTACTTTTTAATGTCTTTGCTCGTATTGTGGCCGTTTTTCGCGTATTGCCTTACTCAATCGCATCAATTGAGTTCGATAATGTTCCCCAGTGATGGTTTCGTTCGGTTTCAACAGCTCATAATAAGTAACACCGACTTGGTCTCACCAAACACACAGCATAACTTTCACAGCGTGAATATTCGGCCAAGGCGATGATGTAGAAGCATGACCGGACAGTCCCCAAGATATTTTTTAGTTGGATTGCTGTAATGAATCCATTTTTCATTACCCGTTAAGATGCGATGAAGAAAACCCTTTCTTTTTTGCTGCAGGAGCAGTTGTTCACAAGCGAAGAAACTCAACGTCTCTTGATTTCAAATCATAAGGAACCCTAGTTCCTTGCACTTGAATCATTCCCAACGCATGCAATCGCTTTGAAATAGCCTGGCAGGTAACTCCTAAGGCTGAAGAAAACTTTTCTTGCATTTAGCACGAATCCTCATCGTGCAATGCCTCCAATTCAGCGTCTTCGAAGATTTTTGGCTTTCCTTGACGAGGACGGTCGTCCACATCGAAATCACCGTTTTTGAAGCGACGGAACCAATCCCGGCGCATTGTTTCACTTAGAGCAGCATCTCCGTAAACTTTTTGGAGCTTTCTATGAGCTTCAGTCGCCATTTTCTTCGAATGGAAGAAGAAAATCAACACTTTCCGCAAATGCCGACTATTTCGCACAAAATCAGACATTTTCTCACAACTAAAAGTATATGCCGTAAAAACAAAATCACTAATGTGTCACAATGATTTGTTTACCATATGTCTACGCTTTGTTCAAGACGTTCTTGACATGTAAAATCGACCAGCACTTACTGCTGGAGCCATCTATTGACAACGTTTTTGAAGTCGGAATTTTGTAATATTCTGCCTTTTAACACGGAATTTTACAGAATTCCTTTTTTGAATACGGAATTTTATAATTTAAAGGGATAATGTGCCTTATCATACAGGGATATCCACCGGGACCGTCCGTTAAAAACTTTTTGAGTTGCAATTAAAATATCAAGCTGAAATTTTATACGACGCCATAACTAGTGATTTCCAGTTGAGTGAATATTTTCGAAGTGATACCATTTCCGGTCATACCGGAAGTGGGTCATCACTTTGTTATTTCAAATAGCAATCTACCTTTTAATTATACATCTAGAACCGACATTTGAGCAAGGCATAAAATACCCAAGTTGTTGGCACTTACTTGTCAAAACTTTTGACAGATTTAATTATTTTTGTAATGAACTCGATTTCTGAGGAACATTTAAAAAATTGTAGCTCGTAGATCTTTTGAACTACAGACACAATTTTTGCTTGGGTGGATAGAAGACGGATCAAGAAATTTTTAAGCAATCTAGACATGTCGAATGTTCATTGAGTTGTTTCTGTATGATTTCTTCAATTTGGCTTTTTCAAACAGCAATAACTCAATTTTTCAAATTGCACGTGCGAATTTTTATATCGCCATCAGATAAAGCGTCAAATTTCAGATGGAATTGTATCAGCATGTACTATACCCATCTCTTATAGTTCCGAAATTATTTGGGAATATATTGAATTTTAATGATTTTGAAAAGAACTAACAGAGAATGATTTGAAATATTTGAATCAAGTAGCTGAACTGGCTACGCTCACCTGACAGGTGCCTAAAATTAATGTACTTGTCACTTCGTTCGTTCGAATTTGATATCTCAACAAGAATTGTTGGTAATTTGAAGTGAAAATTTTGAAAAACCAGAGTGGTGGATAGAACTTGCAGGCAATTCAAAAACCAATTTCCAAATTTGGATCCTATGAGTAAAACAAAATTTCGAAGGATTAGAAGCAATTTTCTGCAATTTGGAGGAACAAAATATATAAAAACTAGAAGAAATCAAATTATCGAGGACGACGACAATCAAATTAATACGCTAGCGTATTTTCGGGCCAATCCACATGCGTCCATTAAGTCAGCGTCAATGGATATTGGATTGAGTTATACTTTTATTCAAAGGATCCTTAAGAAACATAACATGCACCCGTATTCTTTATCAGACCACAAAATTGAAACTAACTGATCTTCCCAAGCGGCTAAATTTCTGTGAAAATTTATTAATTCGGATTCAAGAAGATGAGACAATTCTGCAAAAATTATATAGTCTGACGAAGCCAAGTTCAATGAGAGTGGAATAACCAACAGGAGAAATCGACATTTTTGGCCACAGAAAATCCACATTTCATTGATGTTATTGATTTCCAAAATAAATTCAGCGTGAACGTTTTTGCAATTTTAATGAATGATTTGTTGGCTTATCACATTTATGAGGAAAATCTCAATGGACAAAGATACCTGGAAATTCTGAGAGGAACATTAGCAATTTTTTTAGATGGATTACCCCTTAACATTCTGAGGGATTGCTATTACCATATGGATGGTGCACCAGCACATAAAACACGAGCTGTAGATCAGCAGCTAACAGAAATGTTCGAGGATAGATGGTGGGGTAATCAAGGACCAACTTTATGGCCTCCAAGTTCTCCGCACCTGACGCCCCTTGATTTTTATTTATGGGGCAAAACCAAAAGTGAAGTGTATCTTATTCCTGTAAGAAGTAAAGAAGAGTTATTAGAGCGCATTCGTAATGCTGTCAAGTGTATCGAGCAAAATGCGGCCCATATTGAACATTTAGTCAGATCGTAAATTAGTTTTATCCTATGATGTTTGCTATCATTTATTCTTATTAATGTAATTATCTTCGATGATTGCTTTTGCTTAGTTCCTACAATTTTCATTCATCCGAATTGTAGAAAATTGCTTCTGATGCTTGGAAATTTTATTTTACTTGTAGACGGTAAATTTGAAATTGGTTTTGAATTGCCTGCAATTTCTACCTTCTACTTTTCGACATTCTAAAATGAATTAAAAAGATTAAATATATTTTCGTTTGAATAACCAGTGGTTTCATTTCAAATGTGTTGTATTTTTTGGATATTTTCAATCTGAAATAACGACAATTCTTGTTGAAATATCAAATTCGAATGAACGAAGTGACAAGTACATTAATTTTAGGCACCTGTCAGGTGAGCATAGCCAGTTCAGCTACTTGATTCAAATATTTCAAAGCATTCTCTGTTAGTTCTTGCAAAATCATCAAAATTCAATATATTCCCAAATTATTTCGGAAGTATAAGAGATGAGTATAGTACATGCTTATACAATTCCATCTGAAATTTGACGCTTCATCTGATTGCGATATAAAAATTGGCACGTGAGATTTGAAAAATTGAGTTATTGCATTTTGAAAAAGGCAAATTGAGAAAATCATACAAAACAACGTAATCAACATTTGGTACAATTTTTTAAATGTTCCTCAAAAATCGAGTTTATAACAAAATAATTAAATCTGTCAAAAGTTTTGACAGATAAGTGCCAACAACTTGGGTATTTTATGCCTTGCTCAAATGTCGGTTCTAGATGTATAATAAAAAATGTAGATTGCCATTTGGAATAACAAAGTGATGACCCACTTCCGGTATAACCGGAAATGGTATCACTTCGAAAATATTTCACTCCAATTAGAAATCGCTAGTTTTGGCCGCGTATAAAATTTCAGCTTGATATTGTAATTGGAATTTAAAAAGTTTTAAACGGACGATCCCGGTGGATATCCCTGTATAATATTGAACTTTAGGTTCTAGTATTTCAACATGCAATCCATGAGATTATTAAAGAGACCAATAAAAATGTAATTTATTAATTCATATTGGTGAACCTAGTCTGAAGTTGAAATCATGCTTCAAATCTCATAATTTGAATATAGCTTCCAAAACGAATAACTATCTAAACAGGATATATTAAGAATTGTAAATCTTTAATTATGAAGGAAACAAATAAGATGTTTATAAGCTCACTAGTGAAAGTTCTGATAACATGTATATTTATTAAAATTTTCAACATTAAGTCATCATAGCACAAACGCAGTTTCGAAAAACAAAATTAGATTCTCAATATGCAAATCATCTACTAGAAGAAGACCATGCATTCAATAATAATTTGGATGTTTTACATCATGAAAGTACTGAATTGAAATTGAATCTATTACAAGCAGAGGAAATCAATAAACATAAAAATTCCGAAAATTTACTCAATAGTCAATTAGACCTAAATTCGTCATCAACACTGGATTTTTTCAGTTATTAAAAGAAGCAATCCTGTTTGGATCTTCCTCCTATTGAGCTTAGTACAGGTTTTTACCGGTATGATATAAGGCACATCGTTCTTGCAAATGTACTGCTTATCTGATGAAGCAAGGGTGTGGTGGAACGCGTCATAATTTTGTAAATGTAGTGAAAATTTGAACATCATTGTTTTATTTGATCAAAAGATGTCTGTCAATCACCTCACTCATCTATTATCTGTTCTTGAGATACTCCACACAAAGAGCTGTCACAAAAATTCCTCCCCAAAACATCGCTAACCTTCCATTGATTCGGCAATATTCTGTATTTCATTCAATAATGAGGGTGACTTAAAAAATGAATTGTTCAGAAAATACGGAACTATGTATAAATTAATGGAATCATTTTGGCAATCAAAAAATGTTGAAATGATTCGTTTATCACTTGGCAAAGGTTTCACAAATATTTATTAAAAATACTTGACATATGTTTCGGGTTGTTAGCTCACTATCAAGAGTAATACAATACTAAATTCAAAACGAGTTATTTCACTTATGTATAACGGCATTCACTACAGGAGGTAAATTGAAGTCTTGTTGGTCGTTGAAAATTGGCTGGGTTTTCCTATGAGCGGACGTACTTTCAATAATCTCAAAGACGTCAATTCTTTTTCCTTTATTACCTGGATGCACGAGTTCGATATTCTCGAAATCTATGAAATGATTTTTATTGATGCAGTGGTCCGAAAAATCCGTAGAATTTTCATTTCGGTGAATAGATCTTTTATGTTATTCAGCTTTCTTCTCGATGCATCTTACGGTTTGGCCTATATAGAATGTCTCACATTCACTGCACATTTTTCTTTAAATTAAACAAGAACCACGAAAAAATAATATATGGGAGATGTCAACCCAATTTATTGGGTTCATAATGATTCTAGAACATCTGTAGATCATAATCGGCATCCCTTAGAAGACCGAACCTAGTCATCGGGGCTCTCTCGGTCAAACAGAGAGGGAATTGTTTTGTTGAGTTTGAATATTGAAGGATTTTGCGATTATACTTCAAAATTTGCAAGCAAGAACAAGGAACTGGTTATGTTTCAGGAGACTCACACTGCGACGGAAGAACATCTCTGCGAAAGAGAAAATATCGCAGGTTAAGTACTTTTTGATTATCTCCTTAGTCCTTTTTATGGCCTTGCTTGCTATGTAAAATCTCTTCCTAAATTCAAGTGTGTTTAGACATATAAGAGTCAGGTATGATTGTTGAAATATTTTTCTGCTACAGATTCCTGTCCCAAACCCCCTTACTTTCACCCTTGTCTTCGTGTGGAAATCAGTGCAAGATGAGAATTGAAGCTGCTAAGCAGGAAAATCTTTGGTACTCTTTATGTACACACGACACTAACACAACATAAACAGACAAGCTATTGGTAGTGAAATAGCGAAAGGAAACTTGTTTTTTCCTCAGGTTTTTTCACTCGTTTATTGAATTATACGCAAGATAGTATGGTTCCCCTGTTATATTATCCTGAGCTCACTCTTGTGTTTTTTCTGACACACACAATTGTAAATACAATTATTCGAATTTTGTAAATCCTCTCTTTTCAAAAGAATATATATACTGCAATGTATTTTATATACTCCGCTTTTATCTAATAATTTCATTTTATCTTTATTATTAACCAATAATGACTCCAAATTTTTTCATTAGTGCTAATGGTTAGGTTATATTTGAATTGGGGAAGCTTTTACTTGGTAAAATTCCATTCTCAATAATAAAAACAAGTACTGTGTTTTAAGGAGTTTTACTTAATAATTGTGATTCGTAACGCGTTTCACTACACCGTAGCTTCTTCAGACGAATGAATGTACAGAAAATAAGAATGAGAATGTTCTTGAGTAATTAAAAGCTTATTGGGTTTCTTCTTCTAAAGTGGTTATTTATGAAAGGTATATCCAATAAAATTAAGGAATAGATTGCTCTCCGAAGAGATTCAATAGAGGTAAGGGGCTTAAATCGACTTGTTCATTGATGAGTCTACCTGAGTGTTTGTATTTATTGATTTCCCAGAGATCTACCTTCCAATATTCATTATCTGTATGCAAAATTTCAAACTGTGGGTCGAAAGAGTAATTATTTTCTAAGAGATGATTCGCGTAATTTGAATCTGATTTTCATTTGAAAAACTGCGTTTATGTTCCGATATTCTAATATTAAAATTTCTATGTGTTCTACCAATGTAAAAATTATTACAGTCATTGCAATTCAATCTATAAACACCTGATTTATTGATTTTATCTGATTTGGTTCTATTATTTTTGTATATTTGCCTAAATTATTATTAGTTTAAAAGCTATGTTGAAATTATTGCTATTCAAGAATGATTTCAGTTTCTCACTTGTAATGCCAACGTAGGTTAAGGTGTTGAATTTTTGTTTCAATTTATCGACAGGGTAAACTTCATTCAATGCGATTCTACTTTGTTTTTATTTAAAATATTATTTATTAGTTTGGGATTGTAACCATTATTTTTGGCTATTTGTTTAATCAAATTTAATTCTTTCTTGAAATTTTCTGGTGATAACGGGATGTTGATCAATCTATGAATAAAACTATTGAATGCTGACATTTTATGTTGATACGGATGACACGACGAGTTATGTATTATAATATCTGTATGTGACGGCTTATGGTAAATTGCGAAAACATGTTTTCCATTTTCATTCGAAATTGTTACGTCTAAGAAATTTATCGAATTATTGCTTTCTATTTCGGTTGTGAATCCAATTTTTGGATGTAATAAATTTATATGATTTTCGAAAATTTTTAACTGTCTATCTCTTCCTGTGAAGCAAATAATGATATCGTCTACATAGCGATACCACTATAAACAATATTTACTGAGTGGATGATTATGAATTAATTTCTCTAGATTATTCATGAATATTTCTGCAATTTACCATAAGCCGTCACATACAGATATTATAATACTCAACTCGTCGTGTCATCCGTATCAACATAAAATGTCAGCATTCAATAGTTTTATTCATAGATTGATTAACATCCCGTTATCACCGGAAAATGTCAACAAAGAATTAAATTTGATCAAACAAATAGCCAAAAATAGTGGTTACAATCCCAAACTAATAAATAATATTTTAAATGAAAAACAAAGTAGAATCGCATTGAATGAAGTTTACCCTGTCGATAAATTGAAACAAAAATTCAACACCTTAACCTACGTTGGCATTACAAGTGAGAAACTAAATCATTCTTGAGTAGCAATAATTTCAACATAGCTTTCCAAACTGATAATAATTTAGGCAAATATATAAAAATAATGAATCCAAATCAGGTAAAACAATAAATCAGGTGTTTATAGATTGAATTGCAATGACTGTGATAATTTCTACATTGGTAGAACACATAGAAATTTTAATATTAGAATATCGGAACATAAACGCAGTTTTTCAAATGAAAATCAGATTCAAATTACGCGAATCATCTCTTAGAAAATAATCACTCTTTCGACCCACAGTTTGAAATTTTGCATACAGATAATAAATATTGGGAGGTAGATCTTTGGGAAACTTTAGAAATCAATAAATACAAACACTCAGGTAGATTCATCAATGAATAAGTCGATTCAAGCCCTTCACCTCTATTGAATCTCTTCGAGGAGCAATCTATTAATTTTATTGGATATACCTGTCATAAATAATCTCTTAAGAAGAAGCAACCCAATAAGCGTTTAATTACTCAAGAACATTCTCATTCTTATTTTCTGTACATTCATTCGTCTGAAGAAGCTACGGTGTAGTGAAACACGTTACGAATCGCAATTATTAAGTAAAATTCCTTAAAACACAGTACTTGTTCTTTATTATTGATACATTCTATATAGGCCAAACCGGAAGATGCATCTAGAAGAGAGTTGAAGAACATAAAAGATCTATTCTCCAAAATAAGTTTTTCGTACCACTCCATCAATAAAAATCATTTCATAGATTTCCATAATATCGAACTCATGCCTCCAGGTAATAAAGAAAAAAGTATGGACATCTTGGAGATTATTGAAATTACGTCGGCTCATAGGAAAAACCAGCCAATTTGCAACGACCAACTAAGACTTCAATTTATATCCTGTTGTGAATGCCGTTATACATAAGCGAAATCACTCGTTTTGAACTTTGTATTGTATCACTTTTGATAATGAGCTAACAACCCGAAACATATGTCGAGTATTTTTAATAAATATTTGTGAAACCTTTACCAAGTGATAAACGAATCATTTATTCATTATCTTTCACTAATTGTTAAGCGAGAATTCCATACATATAATCAAAAATGTTCATATTGAATTAAGTAATTTGGAACAATGTATAAAATTACCTTTGAATGGATTCCAATAATCGGAAGTGAGTTGCAAAATATCTTCTGGTTTTCCATAAGAAATTAAGGTATCGTTCGCCAGAGGCCATCTATTGTTCCAGAACCCATGAGGAAAGTATGTGAAATTATCAATTTTAGTCTTCATCAAAAAAATTGCATAATATTTGACTTCTCCATTACCTTCGCCAAAGATTTTCTTATTGAATACTAAGTCCACTTGAGTTGGAACAGCTTTATTTATTGAAAAACTCATTTGGTCAGTGTACACAGGGGAACTACAAACAAATCATAAAGAAACTGATTATAAAGAGAACTCGTAGAATTGATCCCTAAAATGGTTTCTTTATTGACAGTGATGACTGTTTGAGTGACCTAGTCAAAATGATGGCTTGAACGAATTAAATTTTCAAATTACCATTAAATAGTTTCAACAACAAATTATTCCAAGGAAAACGAAGCATCATCGATTTTTCTGTGAATTTCCTGAAAAAGGTAGATTTTTGATTGGAGGGAGACCAAAAGTAACGGAATCTAGCACATCTGGAAATAATTTTCACACATGAGAAGATTGATAATAAACCGACACATGTCATCAAAATGAACCATAATTTTCATTTATTGATTGATCTAGCTTTTACTTAAGAGAACTTTATCGCACGACCCCTGTTTCCCATTCCATATCAGCAGAATTATAAACTTTACGAAACAAAAGCAACTAGATCGATCTTAATAACATGAAATGTTACTCGATCGTCGATGAATGAAAAGAATGCAGTGAATTCATCAAGCTTTCAAAGAGGTTTCACACAACCTCTTTCTCATATAAAAAATTTTCGGGGTGAGAGCTGATAGGAGTTAGGGAATGATGCACAACAGTTCCAATGAGGGAAACATTTTCTGAACCAACAGAATCGATTTTGATCAAGTGTTTTCCTCAAACGGAGATCGAATGGATTGATAAAAACTTTGTTTTTCCAAACATTTCTTCATCACAATTCGTCACATTTCATTTTGGAAAGTAAATAGGTATGTGGTCGTATTGAGGATGGAATAGAAGCTACCACGGATTGGTGGTTGATTTTTTTTTATGCGCGCTTCCCAGGAATAGGCGAACCTGTTACACCACATGAGTGGGTGCCTGGGAAGAATTGAAGTGTCTGTTTTAGGATGTTGGGACGATGTTGGACGCAAGTGAGTTCCACAGCTCACCGACCTTGTAAACGAAGGAATTTTTATAGAGGGATGTTCGAGGGGTCGTTAAATGTACCGCCATATGATGAGAACTCCTTGCCAGCCTAGTGTTGAGGCAAAACATGAGTTTTCTCGGAACAAGGTTTTTCCTTGGAGCATCTTTCGTGGAAGTATCTGTGAAAATAAAGTTCAGCAACTTGTCTTCTGAGAGCCAGCGGTTGGAGATCGCGGGTGATCTCAGGGTGGTCGATGAGGCGCACAGCCCGTTTTTGCACACTATCCAACATCCGCAACGAATGTTTGGGCGCAGATCCCCATACATGGGAACAATATTCCAAAGCAAGTCGAATCTGCGTCTTATATAGAAGCAACCGCTGAGATGACGTGAAGTATCGCTTGGTTCTGAAAAGAAAACTAAGTTTTAGCTGATGCCAACTAAGCTATTGCTGATACATGTTCATGTCAGCAAAACCCAGAGTTAACCGTTATTTGGAGAAGGTGCATCGAATCTTTGGATGCAATTTGTTGGCCTTGCATCATTAGAGGAGGTTCTCCAGCGGAGACCTTTATAGAAAACGTAGTTGCTTGCGTCTTGCTTGCGTTGAAGCTCACCAGGTTCAACTCGGTAAGTCAGAGTTTAAGTTATTAATTTGTTGACATCTCTGACGCTGGGATTCCGCAGCTGTAATGGGCCGCAGACTAATAAAAGACTAAACCAGGGTACAATCGTCTGCAAAACCGAAGATCTTGTTCTCACAAGATCGTTAATCAAGGTTGGCGAAAGAATGGATTCCTGAGGTACTCCTGCTTGCAACCGGAAACAATCAGATGTTATACCGTCGACTACAACTTGTATTGATCTAATTGAAAGAAAGCTACTTATCCAACCCCGCAATGGGAAAGCCCATATGCAGCAAGTTTATTCAACAAGGCTGCATGCCAAACCCTATCGAAGGCTTTAGAGGTATCGGGGCTATTGCTCTAGATTCCCCATGCTTTTCTATCGTAGATGTACAAACATGAGTGACATAGGCGAGCAGATCTCTTGTCGATCTGTGCCTGCGAAAACCATACTGACGGTCGTTAATAATTCCCTGTAACTCAAGATATTTAATGAGTTCATCATTTATGACTCTCTCCATCACTTTGGACATAAAGGGAATAAGTGCAACAGTTTTGGGGTAGAACTTCTTTCCTTTCTTTGGAATCGGTTGAATTCTTGCTATTTTCCAGCTGGCTTTCATAAGAAATCTGAAACAGACGGTTAAGAATGGGTGCCAGTTCGGGAGCACACTTTCTCAAGACGATTGGCGGTATTTGGTCTAGACCAACTGCCTTCTTGCAGTTCAGCTGCTCGAGAGCCCGTCTCACATACGGACTCTAATCTTGATTTCTACCATGAAAGAATTTGTAGGTGGAATGTTCGGTGGTATTGCGTTAGATGAATCTAGCACAGAGTTCTTTGAGAACAAGAGAGCAAAGACAACGGCTTTCTCCTTCGGAGATGATGCTATACTTCCATCTTCTCTAACCAGAGGTGGAAACGCAGAGTTGCAGAAATTGGCACTAACAGTCTTCGCCTAGACCAGAATTGTTATTGTTAGAAGGAAAACGAGACATGTATCGAAAAATGTCCCTTTCCAATCAAAAATGAAACTGTTTCAGAAAATGCACAGAAAAGTCTAACCAGCCGAGTTATTCAGAGTGGTTCGTTCTCATCATGTATGTAAATCTAAATGTCCGTACCGTATTTCCCCATCTCATCTACACCATAAACGAAAAATTTGAAAATGCTGGTAGTTATTAATCTATTCCTATGTATTCAAAATCTGGATAGCATCCGTACTCGTGATATAATCCTACTGTAACTAACCTTTGCTATTAGTATCTAGCTGGATTTTCGCTTGAAATCAAGGTACGAACGATATTTTAATTTTTTGTTGTTCTGCTAGGGGGATTAGTATGTTCTCCTTCATTAAGAAAATTGAGTTCCATCTGTGATCGCATTTCGATATTATCTCTGGAATTTGTAATTATGTAGTTCACAATTGCATCTCTTTGGTTTAGGGTTCCTCCACCCTGATAGAATGTCCGTATGCTTCGATTGAGATTTAATGGCTGTCATTTCCACTGCCAATGGATTTTCGAAAATTGCAGATATTTTGGTTGAAATTTGCATGAGTAAAACTCTATTTACTCTATCTCTATTTCAAATAATACCAACAACAGACACCACCTACCTTCAGTGGCTATGAATTGCACCCGAGGTTTGGTTTAAGCCAGGGCTTTGTGTTTTTGCCAGATAGACGTCCATTGCAAAGGGAGGATACGTTGAGGGACAACATTTTCGACCGAACATGGTTCAAATTCTGTTTATACAGCAAAACCATGTTTCTATGTTGTCTGCTTCGATCTCCTAACGATAACAGCTACCCTAGATTGTTTTATCTAGGCGAAAAGGTAAACATGATTCAAATACTGCATCCATCAGCTGATGTGATGATGGTGGACTTCCATGTCCACAACATTAACTGGCCCCAACACTCAAATAGGACCGACGAAGCAGGAAGGCGAGCGGACGTCTTTGCGATCAGCCACAATTTCGCACAACTTGTTGATGAGCCGAATTCCTAACAATATTCTCTCCCAATACTCTCGATTTCTTTCTTGTTTCAGATCAAGATGATTTTCGTTTACTCAGGTCTCAGAACCCTTGGGCAACTCCGCCAACGCCTTCCAGCATGGCATTAAAATCAAACCAGCTGGGAGAAGCAGAGCGACTTTTTCGTCTTTTCCCTTCAATGATATCTGTTTTTCAAGAGCTTAACTGTAAGAAAGCAGTGGGTCTTGATGGAATTCCACCAACTGTTTTGAAGACATGGCATCACATTCAACACCGGAGTTTCCTGACATGATCATGTGTCAGCCAATGCCAAATCTGCTTTTGCTAAACTCTGATTTCTTTGAGGACTAAGCAGTATCGTGTTAAGAAATATCAATGAATTGTTTGATTATTTACATAACGTTTGAATTGTGGAGGCCGTTACTTGATGTAGATCCATGATATAAATGAGATAAAAAACACAAGGTTAAACTTTAATCTACACTTTATTTGAAAAAATTCAACGACGTTTCGCTGACACAGCCTTTTTATATGGAGAACTTAAAGAAGAAGTTTTCATGAAACAACCGAAAGGCTGAGCAGGTAGATGTGAATTATTCACCCCTACTTAAGTTGTTCAATTAGTATTTAATTACCTTTCATACTAACTGTACAATGGCTCGGTGTGGGTTTTCCTGTTATTCATCCAACTTGTTCTACGATTTGTTTATAATACCATACTCTTCATTCTGTTTGTCATTCTTGATAAAGCTGCGTCAGCGAAACGTCGAGTTTTTTCAAATAAAGTGTAGATTAAAGTTAAACCTTGTGTTTTTATCTCATTTATATTTAAATAACGTATTTACTTGATATAATAATTGAAGTTAATGATTCTGTCAAAATATTTTTATGAAGAAACGTCATATAATGAATTACCATTTTGGAAGTATTTTATTCTAATTAAGATTAGCCCAAAATACTGCTCCATCATCAGGTTATGGGCCTTTATTAGTTGCGTTGAAGAGAGAGTGTTTAGTGAATCCTGCAGAAAAATGTCAATGGGATTTCTCGACTCACACAGGGTGCAGATTGGGCTTCTAGAAGGGAAATCAAATTGGAATACATAGAAATACAAGATGGGTATTTTATTGAGAGAATTCACAGGATCTATAGATGTAGTAGAAGGTAAACTTGTCCCGCCTGAAGCATTAGCAGAGAATGCTTAGACTAAGGAAAAGAAAAGGTATGAGGAAAGTTTAAGTTACTATAATAGAGTAGATAGCAATACGCTCCTGATTTTGACCACAAATATGACTGAGGAATTTCTCACTAAAGTTATGAGATTTTCAACATCATACGAGATGTGGATGGAGCTACACAGATTATATGATGGTAGTATTGTTGCTAAATCTTACGGTTCCTGCACTCAGTTTTTCGGTTATAGGAGAGAAACAGGTGACGATATGGCAACACACACATCAAAGTTGAAAAACATTTGGAATCAATTACCACAAGAAATTGGTCGCAATGAGACAGCTAATGGTCTTGTTACCAGAACTTTTGTTGGTGTGTAAAATTTTAGAAACTTTGCCTGATGAAATTTTCTCTTTTAAGTCGAGCTGGATGTTAATGTCAGCATCAGACAGAACGATATATAGTCTTACTGTCAGTTATGCGCCTTTGAAGTAGCCTTAGCATTTAAAGGTTATAATGATTTCGAAGATGGTACCATATAAAGAAAAATTTGTTTTCAGTTCTCTCTGCTTAGGATAAGAATGTTCATTTGTCTCCAAAACAGAGAAATGTCAGAGCAAAGAGCTTATATGGACTGAACCAAACACCTATATGTTGGAATAGAAAAATTGGCGATTATATTCTAAACCTTGGTTTTAAAAGGAGTGATGCAGATCCGTGGTTGTTTATACGAAAAGGTCTGACAGCGAGATAATGATCGAGAACCAGAAACGTATGAAGAAGCAATGAAATGTGCTGAACGACATAAATGGATAAATGCCATGAAAAACTAAATGAACTCTCTGAATGAAAACAGAACTTGGATCTTGGTAGATCTACCTAAAGGGAAGAAAAGAATTTCATGTGGGTTTATGAAGAAAAACTTATAGATGGCAATATCGACAAGTTTAAAGCGAGACTTGTAATAAGAGGTTTTTCTCAGAGGAAAGAGAAAATTATAATCAGACATTCAGTCCTGTAGTGAAGTCAGGAACAATAAGAGCTTTATTGAGTATTGCTGCAGATAGAAAAATGGAGTTATAAAGTCTGTAGTTTGAGAAAGAGCTTATATGGACTGAACCAAACACCTATATGTTGGAATAGAAAAATTGGCGATTATATTCTAAACCTTGGTTTTAAAAGGAGTGATGCAGATCCGTGCTTGTTTATAAAAAGGTCTGACAGCTGTATGTTGATGATGGTTCAATCTTTTTGGATGATAAAGAAATGAAAGAGAAATTTATCGAAAATTTGGAAAAAAATTTAAAATAACAGTGAAAGATGCAAGCTATTTCTTGGGTTTTGAGATTTATAGAGAAAAGGATGAATCGATTCGGCTTTATCAAACTGGTTATATGAAACGAATTTTAGATCATTTTGGTATGGCGAATTGTAATCCTATTCCAACCCCAATGGTTTAGGAAAATATTCAGTTAGGAACGGATGAGAAAGATAATTCAGTTTCAACTGATTTAACTGAAAATTTTTCTTATAGGGAAGCAGTTGGAAGTCTTTTGTATTTGATGACGGGAACTCGTCCTGACATAGTTTTCGCTGTTGGTATTGTTTCATGATCTTTAGAAAATCCACGTGCAGAAGATTGGGCAAAAGTTAAACGCATATTTCGTTATTCGAAAGGAACAATGGAATATGGTTTGAGATATGTTTCTGGAACAGGAGTATCTTTGACGATTTAAAGTGATGCTGATTATGGTGGAGATCTTAGTACAGGACGATCCACAACTGGTGTTGTATGCATCATGTGCAGTATCCTGTTTTAGCCAACGACAAGCTTCAGTTGCAATATCCACTACAGAGGCAGAGATAATAGCTGCTAGTGAAGGAGCTAGGGTTGAAACGTATTTATGAAGAAGTTTCAGATTCGAGAGAAATCCAGATTCCAGTTCTTTTGGTTGATAATGAAGCAGCCATAAAGTTGGCACAAAACCCGGAGTACCATATACGAACGAAGCATATACGTATTCGACATTTCTTCGTTCGCGAATTGGTAACAGAAGGATCAATAGAGATCCGAAGAACCTCAAGTGCAGAACAATTGGCAGATATGCTAACAAAGCCGTTGTTCAAGCCAAGGTTAGAGTTGCTACGACAATCTGTTGGATTAAGAAATATCAATGAATAGTTTGAATATTTACATAACGTAGTTACTTGATATAATAATTGAAGTTAATGATTCTGTCAAAATATTTTTATGAAGAAAAGTCATTTAATAAATTACCATTTTAAAAGTATTCTATTCTAACTGTGATTAGCCCAAAGGTGGCAGGTTGCTCTTTCACTTTCAGATACTTCCATGGTAGATGCTCTGAAAAACTGAAAGGCTTGGTCCCGGAAAAATCCAGTTCCAAAGAAAAACTAGGCTTGCGGAAAATTCTCATCATCGGACGGTGCGACTAGCAAAGCCACGTACCTTTTTTTATCGCGAGAAATTCTCCGTATTTAAATAATCCTTGACAAACTCCAGCTTGATCGCACTTACCTCCAGCATCGGTTAAAATACTTTTTCTAGTTATACTTGATTCAAAGCTCTCTGTTTTAACTCGAATTTCGAATATATAATTGTAATCAGGTCTGGAAAGTGTAAACTCTTTTAGAGTCAGATAATGATCCCTTATTTGATATGTGAATTCATCGTCGTATTTTATTGAGTAATATTCAAACGGTCCATTTGTGTTACATGGTTCTTTGAATGCAAGCTGCACTTTCAACTTATATGTTTCATTGGATATTATTGCTTCAGTTATTGCAATTTCCATTTCTCGTACGGGGTCAGACGCTGAAAAAAAATTTTTAAGTATCACTATTATAATAATTCTTTTTTATCTTCAAGATGTCCAGAAACGTTTTCCCTTTTGGATGTATATCTCAGCAGCTTTTTGAATCTTCCGCGCATCACTCTTGTCCTCAACTTTCATCCATTAATTGACAACTGTGCGATTTTGAACAAGCTAATTCATTCAGTTTGTATTTGACAGTCGTGGACAGCAGACAACATCTTGAATTATAACAAAAATGAAAAAGTGATATTTGTGTACTAGTCAAGGAAGAGCGGCGTACATTCGAACATTCGAAATCACCGCTTTACAATTTAAGTATGAGGTTGCCGCAGGGTGACATTGTAGTTGAACAAAACCGTTTTTGTTTCCGCTAATTGTTGGTGCTCCATCGGTTGTAATGCACACTAATTTATATATATATATATATATATATATATATATATATATATATATATATATATATATATCTTCGCCACGGGTCTTTTACTTCAGAGGAATGATTGTCAAAAATTCTTCCTTAGCCAACATGTCATTGAATACCATACGAATAAAAATACACAGCTGGGCAGTGTCTGTCATATCGGTGGATTCGTCGAACTGTAAAGAAAAGTAAGTACATGTCATGATATCATGTTTTAGTTCATCTGCCATGTCCTGACTCCTGACTTCAATACGCCTTGTGACGAGATGACTGAAGTTCTCTAATAGCAAACATGATTTCTGTTTTATTTGTAAAATCTCCAAATAAAATCTCACCCGCTTCAATGAATTCATCCTTCACAACCGATCCAACTTCGAATGGTTTCTTGTGTTTCGCCAATATATGAGATATTTTAAATGACGCGATCGTAGTAGCTTTTTATTGTTCGGCTGATCTTTTTTTTTTCAAGATATCAAATAACGTACTTTTCGTTTTCTTAATTCACTCTGTGGCGGAAAATCCTTTTCATAGTTTTTATGAACCGTTTTGATGCCTCTCTAAGTTACAACGCTTTGGTATTGGAACTGACGCACGACAACTAAGACAAATGCAATGCCTCCTCCAAATCGTTATTAAAATAATACGTTTTAGATTTCTTCGCTGCACTCATTTTGTACTATTTAATAATAAACTTTGTATCGACGTAGTATTGCCTTCAAGGTACAATTCAGAATACTTCAATTCCTGCAACCGCAACATTTATATCGGCGTGAACGAAAGTCTCGAATGTTCCCGTCAAACGCGCCGCCCGAAATTTCTAGAAAAGCAGCAAGAATAAAAAACGCGGCTTTTCTTTGACAAGTACTGCGCGTTCCTTTGATAAAGCCGCCTTTCGCCTCTAGCAGAGTGTTATTTCATTACGTAATAAATTTTTGTAATTTAGTTTTCTACTTATTAAAAATTTTTTTCTCGAGATCTACTCAAAAAGCACTCGCGATCGACCGGTTGAGCACCCTTGCTCTATGCCATTTGCCCATTCAGTTACTATGAAAGAAATAAAAATATGTTTCAGATATAATAAACTAAAACAAGTATAAATGGCAAATATGTGGGAACTTGAAAGTTATAGAAATTTTCATGGAACTTCAGGGAGGATTTACAAAATATTACTGCTTTCTTTCTCTGTAGGATAGTCGTGCAGTAAATCAGCATTATATAACAAAAATTTGGCCAGAAAAAATTAAATTTCAACGAGGATCTCAAAATGTTAAGTTTAGACCTCTTGTAGACCTCAGAAATGTCCTTCTGCTTCCTCTTCACAATAAACTTACGCTGATGAAAAACTTTGTGGCTATGAATAAAGATAGCGTTGGATTCAAAAACTCAAAAGAAGTCTTTTCCAAGTTAAGTGATGGCAAATTAAGGGAGGACATTTCTATTAGATCACAAATCAGAAAATTTCTGGACGACGATAATTTTACAGAAAAGTTACAATTCAGAATGACTCCAATTCCTGCAGCCGCAACATTTATATCTGCGTGAACGAAAGTCTCGAATGTTCCCGTCAAACGCGCCGCCCGAAATTTTTAGAAAAGCGACAAGAATAAAAAACGCGACTTTTATTCGACAAGTACCGCGCGTTTCTTTGATAAAGCCGCCTTTTGCCGCTAGCAGAGTGTTATATTATTACATAATAAATTTTTGTAGTTTAGTTACCTACTTATTAAAAATGTTTTTCTTCTCGAGATCTAATCAGAAATACCGTTTGAGCAGCCCTAAACTATTGCCATATTTGAGTTAAAAAAAGGGAAATCGATACCTGGACACCTTATACTTCTTAAACAGCTTTCAATACATCATATTCGAAATTCACCTTTTGCATTCGTTGTGATTATTTTCGGCCTTGAGTATCTCCCTAGCCCCACGGCTGTTTGAGCTCTTATTTTCATGGTGTAATCTAAATTTGGCATTCCTTTTTCAAATGAGAAAAAAGTCTCATTCACCTTTTCAAGTAAATATAACGGTGTAATCTTTTCGCATGTACCATCTTCCGAAGTGAAATGTCTAGGTTTCGAACTTCTTATTGCAACTTCATAGCCTTCAATGTTTCCATAATATTCATGAGGTTCTTTCCAATCCACAGTGAAGCCTGAAGAAGTTGATTCAAGTACATTAATGATACTTGGTTCAGCGGGACCTGAAAAACGTTGAAAATTTTTGAAGGCACTGTTTGGCGATTGTTTACACTATTATTTATTATTAATATTTATTTATCGCATGGCAAAAGACACTCATAGGACCAAATAAAAAGCAAAGAAAATGCACATATAAACATAATCATGCAAGGGTATATATAACATACTTTGGAGGTTACTAACAAACATCAAGTTCATTGATATATTCTATCGATCTGTCAGTTTCCAACAGAAAGTCTAAAGGATTACCAATATAAGATCTTGTTGGGCATTCCTCGACTATGTGCCCAATCGTCTGAATTTCCCCGCACACTGGGCAGACGGTAGTTCTGATTCTATTGAGTTTGGACAAAGTTTCACGGGGAAGATCAAAACCTGGTGGCGTTTCAGTTATGCACGGCATGTTATTAATTTGATGCGCAGTCCATTCCTGGGTCCAAGCTCTACTAGTATCAAACCCCTCGTGCATAGCCTCCCTCGCTGATCTTGTTGGTGGCTTTCTTGACTAAAGTCGGTTGTTGTTGGCTTCTGCAATATTTTGGTGCATAGGTAAGTCTGTATTATTCATTATCTTCTCGTATTCGCGTACGAGAGCATTTGTTCTACGCAAATGAGGAGGTGGAGTATGGCTTAGTATTAGGCCTACAATCATTCTCATGGAATTATTGAGTTGAGTATCCACCTTCCTCACATGCGGACTATTTAGCCAAGTTGAGGCACAATACTCGGCAGAGGAGAAAACAAGACCCAGAGCAGAGAATCAGAGGGTATATGCCGATGCTCCCCAGGAGGTGCGACATAGTTTTGGAGAATATTGTTTCTTGTTTTAAGCTTCTTCGCAGTGTTTGACAGATGCGCTTTGAAAGATAAAGTAGTTTGAGAAAACGCATTATTTTGAGATGATCTAACCTAACCTCACCTGCAAGGGTCCACAAACGTTTCGTTTTCGAATTCAGTTGTCAGAAAAATTTTAGTTTTTTGTTAATAATGTTTTAGTTTGTTTGTGAAAAGGTGGCAGTAAAGGAGATCATACTCAGGGCCGCGCCGCCCCCACACAGGCGCCAAGGCAATGGAAGCGCCTTATGTAAGGTCAATTATTGAAATCATTTTTGTTACACAACAAGATATTCTTCAGATAAATCATAATTAATAAAATTTGAGTGAAATCGATGAATCAGCCTGTACATCACTAATGAAGGTTTCAACAAGAAAATGAAATGCAGTTTCGAAAAGTCATTGGTCGCTTCTACTTATAGTTGAAATATGTCCATTTCATACAGGAACACCCTGTACAAATATTTCACTTCCTCTACCAAAATATGGGGTTTATTAAAAAAATATATATCATAAATTTAATCCTTTGACCATTGTCCGAAACAAGATGGTCAAGCAGAATAGATGCTATAAAACCGCTGTTTACAAAATTACCTGAAATTTATGTGAGATATCGAATGGTACATCATTCGATCAGAAGGCAAAATATGACGCTAAATGTTTAGCTGAAAAATTATCTACCTTTTCATTTATTTGTTTATTTTAGTATTGGCAAAAGTAAATTTTGTGAGCAAAATTCTACAGCCCTCCGATATGAATATGCAAGATGACTTATCTGAACTAAGGAAGTTTTAATAAAAATTAGAACAGACGAAAATTTTCAGAAAATTGTTAACGATGCCATGAGAATTTCCGAAAAATAAGATATCGAAGTCGAATCTGAAACTTCCAGATCCAGACCTCTAAGACGCCTTGAAACTACACAAAGTTTTGATTATGAACACGAAGACCATACTACAAAAGATCCGGAAACTTCTTTTGAAATTTGAAATGTATTCTCTATTCACTGTAGACTAAAAGATTTAAATTGTTGATAATCACAACGAAGTGTTTAATTTTTTATTCAAACTTAGTGATGAACAAGATCGAAATCAATTAAGAAGTAGCTGCAAACGTTCGAAGGAAAAGTTTGCAGCAAATGATTCATTGGATATTAAAGCCGATGATTTGTGAGAAGAAATTACGCCATGTCAGTCTTTTTTCAAAAAATTCAATAAAGATATGGTGAAAATTCTCAAATTTATATGCACTCCCCACAAATTTTGTCGCATCACTCTACTTTCACGACAATACTATATAAATTTTTAGGTTGGTCATTCAAGAGTCGCTTGGTAACTTTCAGAAGTGTAAAATAAGAAGATATCATTCAGAATAGATGAGTTTATGATGGAAAATATCAACATTTTTCGAGTTAATGAAAAATTAAAAAATTCTACCGTCTTCAAACATTCGCGAAGAGACCAATCAACTAGCATCTAATGGTTACTAATCATTTTCAAAATCGAGTGTTTCCTACCCGGGCCCTAATTACTGTCAGTATACGTCTTGGAAGCCCCTCAAACAAATTTTGGGTGCACTCTTGTGTCAGTGAGTTCCAAATTTCAGGAAGCAGATTTTCTAGTTGTTGGAGTGTTCTACAAGGCATCCTACGTTGCTGAATTTGCCACCCCATGTTGTCCCATACATGTTCTACGGGATTCAAGTTGGGACTTCTAGCTGACCAACTTAAAATATCAATTTCGGTATTTTGCAGAAATTCTGTAACTACTCTAGCTGCATGAGGCCGAGCTTTATCATGCATATAAAGGAAGTTTTCGCCAATCAATGTGCCAAAGGGTACAACATGGGCCTCAAGGATATCTGCTTTATATCTGGCCGCTGTCATTCTTCCATTATTCACTAGGACTAACTCAGTTCGACCATGGAAAGAAATACCTCCCCACACCATTATTGAGCCTCCTCCGAAGATTTCGGTTTGCCGGATTATGCATTGCTGATACCGTTCCCCAGGTCGTCTGTATACAGGCATGCGTCTATGATTTGATACTCAACAGAACCTGGACTCGTCGGAAAAGGGAACATTCGACCATTCTGGAATACCCCAATTTGCATGTTCCCTCTCAAACTGTCTTGCAACTCGAGGCTCTCTGGTGAGACGCGGGTAGGTAGAAGCCACCCTTGGTCTAATTTGGTCTTCTCTGAGCCCGATCCCAACAGTTAGCAATGAAATATGCACATTTCTGGAAAGTGCAAGTTCATTTTGTAGCATTCTCATCAACTGGTGTTATCCGATTTCTTCCCGGCCAGGCCCTTCTTCCATATTGCCCTGTTTCGTGATACCGATTAATTGCTCTTGAAATAGTGCTTTGGTTAACATTCAACAAGTTAGCCACGTAATGTTGGCTTCGCCCTTCCTCTAGAAGTATTACAATTCTTACCACTTCATCATCACTCGAATAGCGTCCAGGACGTTCAGCAGCCATTACAATAAATTCAAAGATTCGAAAATCAACAAGAAACACAGAAAGCTTGCATTAATTTAGCGTGAAAACTGAAGAGAAATTGAATGAATACTGATAGTCAAATAAACTCATTCTTGTTTCAGACGTGTTTAAGTTATGTTTATATTATTCGCCATTTTTGACTCTTATTGCTTATTTGAAAAATATAGCATATCAGTATTATCAGAAAAACATCAGCAATTTTGTTAATATCTATACAATGCAATTAATATCTTAATTAAAGTATGTAAAATTAAATACGCGTTGTAGTTTTTGCAGTAACTGCCAAGCGGAAGCAAATCGCTTGTAGCTATTTAGGAAAATACAATATAAAACTAGAGGATTTGTTTTAGTCTAAACTTGAAAAATAAAAAATTTTTATGTTAAAACACGATGACAAAAAAAGGCGCTTCATAAATTTCGCACACAGGCGCTGCCGGCGGTCGGCGCGGTCCTGATCATACTGCTGGCCTATTTCATCCCCCAAGGATGCTCATTAGCCAAGTCGAGCGCGAGGCAAACACTGCCTTTACTGGAACCATTTGTCCTCATTTTCAGGCCCCTTTTTGAAAACCCCTGGATGAGACCAGAACGCAGAAATTTCATCATCAAGTAAGTAAGCTATAATCACATACTTGAAGTTCAAAATTCTCCGCCTGGGTTATCTACAATGGGTGGATTGAGTACCCCAAAGTCGACTTCACTGCCGGTGCCAAGCCCGGATAAAGAAGGAGGGTCGAAGGGCAAGGTTAGCACCCTACCATTCTATAAAAAACTAAAATTGCTCCAAGAACTGTTACAACAGCCTCGGATGACGGACGGATTAACGATAACAACATGGCAAGAAAATGGTATACACGATTTTCAAAAAAGAAAAACGTCATGCGACTAGCATGCTGAAACACTACATCGTGGATTACAAAAGACCAG
The DNA here is from genome assembly GCA_013387265.2 of Cryptolaemus montrouzieri. Lineage (NCBI taxonomy): Eukaryota > Metazoa > Arthropoda > Insecta > Coleoptera > Coccinellidae > Cryptolaemus > Cryptolaemus montrouzieri. Next base: position 66,007,117 of record JABFTP020000001.1, on the reverse strand, counting down.
GAAGTAATATTGGAAATAGAAAAACACAAAATAGACGTATGTACAATTGCAGAGACAAAGAAAAAGGGCAAAGGTAGCATGAGATACCAAAACTACACACTATTCTACAGTGGAGTAGACAAGGACCTAAGAGCTCAAGCGGGTGTTGGTATTCTAATGCATAGGAAATTTGAAAACGCAGTCAAAGAGGTCAACTACATCAATCAAAATATACTTCACCTATCCATGAAGCTAGCGGCAAAAAAACCCATGTTATCAGCATTTACACGCCAGATATAAGTAAACCAAAGAATGAAAGGGAAGAATTTTCCGAAACACTTCAAGACACACTAGACAGAATACCACAAACAAAAAAAAATATTTATAATGGGAGATTTTAACTCGAGAATAGGGAATACTCCCCTGCCAGGAATTATGCGGAAGTTTAATGAAGCGGCGACATACGAAAATGGAGACATACTTCTCGAGATATGTGCACATAATGAACTCCGAATAAATAACAACACAAATACACATTCACCAACACAAGAGGACAAAAATCTATGATTGACTTTGTGATCACCAATAGGGAAATTCACCCACGAGAAATACTTGACGTACGGACACTGACATCAGCGAATGTTGGAACACAGCACGGAATGGTTATCTGCAAGTACCGCCTGTCTTATAGAATAGAGAAAAAACCGCCTAACTTCATCACTAAATTCAACATTGAATCTTTACCAAACGAAAGTACTAAGAATCTATACGAAACACGACTCGAGGAAAAGATCAACCTTAACCCTATAGTAGAGACAGACAACATAAACGCCGCATGGAATAAAGTGAAAAACAACATAATTAACAGCGCAAAAGAAGCCATTGGGGGAGGAAGAATCAATATAAACAGTCATAGAATAGATGAACCATGGTTCACACAGGAAATCAAAGATTTAGCAAAAGAAAAGAAGAACGCATATATCAGATATGTCAATCACAGAACACCAGAAGAGTACCAAAGATATAAAACAGAAAGAAATAGAACAACGAACAAAATTAAAGAATTTAAAAAAAATATATTGGGAAAGATTTACAAATGACATGGAACACGACTTACGAGGAGCACAGAAAAAGGTATGGAACATGTTGAGAAACAGGAAAAACCATTCACCGAAGAACTGCAGATCAATGTAATAAAACCAGAAGAGTGGGTGAAATATTTCCAGAACTTATACCTGGGAGATAATGATAACGGTAACAATGAGGAACGAGAAATCGAACAACAAAACACACTCTACGAAGAAACAGAAAATGACATTATCAGCCTAGAAGAAGTAATACAAGTAATCCATAATTTAAAAATAGAAAATCACCCGGTCCGGACAACATAAATAATGAACTAATTAAATATGGGGAGCAGAAATAACAAAAGAAATAACAAAACTATTCCAAAAATTGGAAACAACAAGGAGATACCAGAAGAATGGAGAGAGAGCATAACAATACCCATATACAAAAAAACTACTCACTAAAATTCTATCGCAAAAGATATATGACAAAGTAGGTGTGTCTGAAGAACAACAGGGATTCCGACCAAATAGATCAACAACGGATGCAATTTGTATATTGCGGCAACTGGTGGAGGAGTCCATAGAGTTTGACAAACCGATGTTTATATATTTTATAGATTTGGAAAAGGCATTCGACAGAATTCGAATGGACGATGTGATCACTATCCTTAGAAATAAAAACTTAAGCAATAAATACATAAACATAATCAAAGAACTGAATAACTCTAATAAGACGAAAGTAAAAACTACACAGGAACTTACAAGCGAGATCAAAATTAACGCAGGCATTAGACAAGGTGACAGCCTCAGCCCATGTCTATTTAATTTAATCATGGATGAAATAATAGCAGGTGTTAACCAAATGAACCAAGGCTATAGGATGGGAAACAAAACTATGAGAATACTGTGCTACGCAGATGATGCTTTACTAATAGCCGAGAATGAGGACGACCTACAACGCCTACTACAAAAGTTCAAAGTAACAGCAGAAAAATATTACATGGTAATATCAACACAGAAAACCCAATCGATGGTAATAGCGAAAGATCCAATTAGATGCAAACTAGTAGTGAACGACCATATAATAGAGCAAGTTTAACACTTTAAATACCTAGGAGTAGAAGTATCGAGCAATAGGCAACTATTACAAGAAGCAAAACAGCAGACAATGAAAGCATCGAGAATATCTGGCTTCCTGAGAGATGTAATCTGGCGGAATAAGTACATAAGCACAGAAAGCAAAGTCCGAATCTATAAAACCTGTGTGAGACTCGTGATGACATGCGGTTGAGACAAGAGCTGAGACAACAAAAACAAAACAACTAATGAGGACAACAGAGTTTAGAACACTAAGAGCTATAAGAGGTATTACACGCAGAGATAGAATGAGGATACGCTAAGCGAGCTAGGTGTCCAGGATGTGCTGAGGTGGACAAGAGCACGTCGACGCCTATGGAGAGATCACGTAGACAGAATGGGCCCCGAACGTATGGAGAAGTGGGCAAAAACACAAAAACCCAACACTAGAAGACCCATAGGAAGGCCGAAAAAGTGATGGCATGAGTGCTGGAGCTCCGGTTCGCAGCAGGGGCTGTAACAGAAAAACAGGACATCGTCCTATTTGAAGAAGAAGAAGAAATCCAAAATTTCAAGTCTGTAGGTCATTTGGTTCCGAAGTTAAGCGAAAGCAAAATATCGCATTTATGACAGACACTCACTCATAATCATCAGAATAGAACTAGTAAACTCAGAGAGCTGAAATTTGGTACAGAATTAGGGTTTAATGGCAACATAAAGGAAAAACTATAAAAACTAGAATAACCGAAGATCTGTAGTACCTGGTGGCCCTGATTAGAAAACACAAGAGCCCTACCAAACTATCAGAGATCGCCTTTACAAAAAACATTCAACTTAGTGGGCCGCTTCATTTAATGTCAAAAATCGACTGTCATTGCAAAAATCCAGCGTAGTGGGGCACATCTTTTAATTTAATCTATCCTATAGCTCCCCACAGTCACTGCTGGGCGAATGCCTCCCCTTCTGCTCTTGATACGCATATGAATAAAATTGAAGGGAAACTCTGGATAAGACCAGACTGACTTTTATACTTTTACTTACAAGTTTACGAAAAGAAATAGTGAATGGGCAATACGAAAAACTGTTGCTAATGTACAAGAATCAGAACAGGAAAGAAAGAAAAGAAATATTTGTAATAATGAAAAACTACTCCTAGAAAGAAAAAAAATTGTCGAATAAGAAAATCTATAAAATAAATCAATATAACCACGTTCCACGTTCCTACAAAAAGAGGTGAAAACGCACCAAAAACATTCTGTAAAAAACTAGCCAAGTCTCCATGGAGCTGCTTGTTTATCTAAAAGTAGTGAAATCTAGACAAAGTCGTACCAAGTCTAAGGTTCCTTACTGCGATTTCTTTATTATTATAGTTAATGTTGTGTGACTTGGGCGTTGAAAGATACACAAGGGTACAAAACTAGGTTCTCCATGACACCATTGCACCAATCTGTCCCCAGAACCGCTACCTATTGAAGATGGAGAATTGCCACTTGGATCACGTTGATTGAATAACCAGTCAATTGTAGGCTTGATAGAACTGCATATTTCAATAATACTTATGTATAGACGAGCCTGAAACAAACAGTATAAAAAACTATTTCCAGTACGTCTATTTTACCATATGTTAGATCGGTGGCCGATTTGACGCTCCAAAAATAAGAGAGCAGAAGTCTGAATTGTCAATGCTGAATGTATGTGTTGCACAATCAATAAAAGTCTAGAATAAGACACTTGCGGCTAATTAACAATACCAGTATGGGTTATCATCTCGCTTAAAAAACATAGATAGTACCAACAGATATAACTTTACGTGTAAACAAAATTGACTTGTACCTACCCACGAACGTATAAAGAATGTTCAACGGCCAAGTCACACAACATGAACCATAATAATGAAGAAATATCAGTAAGGAACATTAGACTTGGCACGACTTCGTCTAGATTTCATTACTTGTTAGAGATACGAACAGCTCCATCGAGACTTGGCTAGTTTTTCACAGAATGTTTTCGGTGGGATAGACTTGTAAAAGTAGAAACAATTCATTTTATTGGTATCATAAGAACATAATAGTCCTACCAGGGTTCACTATTAGAAACTGATCTAACCCTCAAACACACAGCCAGCTTTTCATTCCAGGACTGGCCCTCATTTGCCTTCATCAAGCAATAGAAGTGAATATTTTCTAATCGTACTCACATCCGTCTGGTGTATATACTATATTGTTTTCGGATGATACACCTTCGATATCTTCTTCAGTTATTGGAATTATCCGGAAACTGTACTCAGAAGATGGTTCAAGATTTGGCACATAGAGTTCGTAAAATATATTTTCAATGTCATAGTTCTTTAGAATGGTCTCATTCTGAAAATTCGAAGAGTTGTCATGAGCAGTTCCTTAATATAGATTTTAAATTTATCAAGTTGCCCATTTGTATTACATGGTAGCACCCATTTTATTAGTAAGGTAGCATTATATTCGCTTCCATTGCAGTTATTGGAGAAAACGATCAATTCAGAAGTGATGTTCATAGCGACTGTGGAATCTGTAAATAAAGAGGAAGTGATTTCAAAATGTTATTAACTTTAGTGTATGCTACTAGCTTTGTATGTAAATGTATCTATAGTAGAGCCTCGCTAATCCAGATGAAGACAAAAATGACCTCTTCCGAATTATCAGGGCGTCCATATTTATACATACATATACATATATACATATTTCAATAGGAAGAAAGTATATTTTTAACTTAGGTTTCATTTATAAAAGTTGAAATTTAAAGTCAATTTAGACACGAGTATATAATGACTTATAAATATTTCATTAGAAATTCTCATTGAAAAACTAATAAGCTTCCGCTTATAATTTTCGCACTTAATTTCGAAAGCATGGAATTTGCCAATTTTTCGAAAGCGACAACTTCAAAACTGTTATCATCATCTCCCTCTTCGTTGTCAATCATTGCCGCATTTACAATTTCTTTATCAGTTAACACTTCTTCATTTTGTAACTCTCTTTCCGCCCAGCAGCAGCCTGTTCATGAGCTTCTATCTCACTTATTGGGGATCATTGGGCTTCCTCAACCCATTAAAAAGCTCAGATAGAAGCACATCATTTTCTGATTGGTTCAAAGTCACATCAGTGAGAAATCCAGGACGTAAACACTTTTTCATGATTTTTTAATTAGGGATCCTTTGATATAATTCCAGAAATTAGCCAAACGAAAAACCGTATCCTTTGGATTATCGATTTTAATGAATGTACACAGTTTTCACTCAATCAAAAACGATTTGTGTAATTCATCTTCACACTTTGTATAACGTTCTGATCCATAGGTTGTATACAAGCCATCGTGTTACGCGGTAGATAATGTTAGATGAAATTTCACATGATAAGTCAATTTTTGGTTTTAGGATGTTATGTTTTATATGTAAACTCGTTCCTTTTGGGTAATGAGGAAATTGGGAACGACCCCCAACTTCTTGTTTTAAATAGCTAGTTACACGACGATGTAAAGGACTTTCAAAGACAAATATAATGAACGCTATTAAGTCATTATCTCACAACTTCATCGTACAATGCCATAAAATATATATTTCAATTGAATTCAAATCTATGAACAAAAGGTTGAACGATGAACGATGATAAAAACAATTTTTCATATTCAGTAGTATACTGTGATCTGAATTGAGTCAGGCTTATTTTTAAAACCGCTTGATTTCTGATATCCCTGAAGAATGAAGTCCAATGAGGTAATATCTGGGCTGCCTTTTAATTGGTCCTCTTTTTCCATTCCACTCATTTAGACATCGGAGCACATTTGAGCCCTAGTGTGGGGGCGCACCATATTGTTGAAACCAAATTCCCTTCTCGGGTGAGTCTAGATCTATCTACTTGAAAACAAAGTGAATAAAGATGGAATTTAATCTTCTCGTATAAAAGCACCTTCTCAAGTGACATTATCATCGAAGAATTTTGGACCTATAACTCGATCACCAATTATTTTAACTTTCTTTGGATATTGAGTATGACTTTCAATAATTCTGTTTGGGTTAGATTAACTTGATAGTTTAATGTAAAAGTACATTCATCTAGAAAAGTTTCCTTTTCAAGCCTATGTTATTTTTATCGATGGAATTCATCATTATTCTAATTCAAGGCTAGAAATCCTATAGAGAATTAAAAAATCAGAAGTTTCTAGATTTTATTATCCAGACTGCAATAATTTTTATATAGGTCAGACTGGTCGTTCCTTCAAAATTAGATATAAGGAACATCAAACTTCATTCCTTAAAAATGAAAGAGATTCAACATTAGCTAACCACTGCATCCAAAATAGACATTCTCTTCCTAGTATTGATAGATAAAAAGTCTTACATATTGCCCCAAAGGGTGAAAAACTGAATTACCTACAATGAGTGGAAATTTTCAAGTCACTTTTCAATGAGAACTTTCTGATAATGAACGACCAGACTGATCTATGTTTAGCCCAAATTTTCCATTTATTCATATAACTCCCTTTCAATAGTTGTTGAATATTGTCCTAATATCTGGTTTTTCCAAATCCAAATAACAACCTATTTATATATATTTCATGTCTAATTATACTTAATTTTCATACTTTCCGATGATGAATGAGAGTTCTAAACCGCGGTAACAGTGATCTATCAATTTAATTAATTTATTGCTGATAAAAAATTCCACTTTTATTTCAATCATGTTTAATTATGGAATAGTAACGTTTGAATGTACTCAGATCAAGGTTAACTTCGTTCATTTCTTATGATCTCAATCACTTTGAAAACAATCCCTTCCCTATTGAAAATGAACAAGACTCATCTTTTTTCGCTAGAATTCCTCTTTCTAGAAATAAAGAAGGGATCAAATTGCCATTTGGACAACGAGTAAAATGAAAGTCGCTCACATAATAGACTTTTGAGTGTCCGTACCTTTGCTTATGGATGAAATTCGGCAACTCCAAAGATAGATAAAAACTTTTAGATTGGTATCATTAAAACTAAGGTATACCTAGAATGCAAAAAAAAATGTAATAAATGCTATACTTACAAGAACTGTTGGTAACAATTCTGTTTGGTATTCCCGTACTATTTCCTGCTTCATTTTCAGCAAGAATTTGAATTTCATATTCATAATCAGGTTCAATATCGAAGTTGTAAAATATTCTGTCGTTCTTTGTGTAGTATGAAAAGTAAAAATCAGTTTCATTATCTGATCTACATTCTTCCCTTATGAAATGTTTGGGTCCTCCATTTTTATTATCACATAATAATTCTTGAGTTTTCCGGAGATTTGGGGTCTATCCCACGTTATATTAATAGTCGTTGAGTTCATATCCACAATACTGAAATTGACATCTGAAGGAACTGAAAAACAAGAAAACTGTTAGAATATAATATTTCTCTATATTAATTACCAAAAGTTTTGAACTAAAAACATTAAGATTACACAGACAACGAAATTCAAATGAGAATAATTCACTAAAAAATTTCAAGAACGACACGTCAATTATTATATTTACTTAGTTAAGGTTTGCATTAAATTTGGGTGCTATATCATGTTGTACCTCTCCGGAAAGGTATCTTCAACATAAATGTTATGGACTATTCATTCTAAATATTCTTCCTTCCAACTTCTTCTATTCCGAATAATTCCAGTTCAAATTGAATAAAAATCGAAGAAACCGTATTCAATCTTATGTAGAATGTTGAATGAGCTGGTTTTTCGATCCACTCCTCATGATCATCGTCAACTAGGCCAACAGTCCGGTCCGATACAGTGAACAGGAGCAATAGACTGCAGTTTCAATCTCGTTCGACCTCGTCAGTATTGCACACCCATTCATAACACCGGGCCAGACTGTCGCCTACTAATCTGAATCAGTGCATCAAGTACATGTATACGTATACATATACAATTGGCGCACTCCAACGAACTGACACTGAGGCGCCACCGGGATAATATGAAAACAAGAAGTGGATCAAACATAAAACATCAAGAAGCCATATTAGTTCAACTATCTACCGTAACGTTACACGCTGTGTCTGCTAGATGCAAATTTTTGAAAAGCTAAAGCTCCAGTGCTTATTTGACCTGTTAGACGTTTATGGAGAACTAATAATGCTATTGTTTTAAAATTTCGGTAGTTGATTCAGCTGGTCCAAAACTCTATTTTTAAATATAATAAATAACAAAATTGGTGTGCACTTCCGGTTATACCGGAAGTGCATACCAACTTTTCTATTTAATATAGAACACCCTGTATATTTATGACTGGTTCGTAACACTTGTAATTCTAAATATATAACACCTAACACATAAGTCTAGCTTGTTTCGTCTATGAAGTATTCTAGTTTTACTTGCAAATTATCGATTTTTGCTTTTCGAAAAAATTGATATATCTCGAGAACTGCGTGAGCTACCAAAATAATGAAAGGTGTTTTGCAAACAAGAAACCATGCGGGACATAACTCATATCCGACTGAGTCTCAGTCATTACACAGAGTGAGTTCCGCCTCACATTCCGAAACAAAGAAACATCGAAAACTAGGTTTTTTCAAATTGTAACCCATATTTTTTTCAATTCATAAGATTTGCCGTAAGAAACTAAATGAAGTTTCCTATACATCCCCTGTACCTGAGATTTGTAGTTTTCAAGTTATGACGAAAAAACGAATTTTACGAGTAAACGATGATTTCTAGTAAAATATATTATTAAATGCTTGACGCGTTTCGATGCACAGTATTTTTATCAAGAGCGAATGAATACTACAAATATATCTTACTAACAAATTTTTATATATACTAAAGAGGTAATCTGATGATTAGGAATCTCCGGTGAATACCTAAATATGTTTATTTCAAATACTTCCAGAAGGTTGAGTTTCATACTTCTATTCTCAGAATGTAGGATTTTAAATTCTGAATTGAAAGACTGACCATTTTCCTATGATGATTTGAATAATTTGATTCGGTTTTTCCATTGATGAAAACTGCGTTTATGTTCACAGATTCTGGTGAATTCTTAGAATATTGTAGGTAATGCAAGTGTTCTTCGAAAGCTGGTCATATCCGTCCCTTCTGGGAATGGATTTATTGCCAGTGACGCTTGCCTTGTCTCATTTTCTACCTAAGCAAGTTCGCTAGTTGTAATTTATTCTTCTACCAACCATGTTATAGACCATTACACCATTGAACACATTTTTGTATATAATCATTTTAAACATAAACAAGTCTTAGAGATTATTAGAATAAACAGTTTCAAAACATCAATTGTCTAATAATTTCTTGGTCCTTCGAGAATCATTTTTTCAAATTCATCAAACATTCAAAACACACCATTTTGGTCATCTTCGAGCCGGATCAGTGCCAGTGAGACAATCGAAGAAAGTTAAACAGTTAAACATCGAACAAATTCAGTGCAACAATTATAAACAGACATTAAACAAATTCAGTGCAACGATTATAAACAGGCATTAAACAAAGCCAGTGTAGCAATTACACGAATATTGAACAATTCAGTCCAACAGTTAAACAAATATAATAAAACATTGATCAGCTATAAACAATTCAATAAGTGTAAACAATCAAGACAACAGTGAATTGAACAAACCTACCATCATATCCATCCTACAAAATTATAGCGTACGTCTAAGAAAAAGATTACGCCTGTGTCAATCTTGGATCATAAGAGGTGAAATCATCATCGCAGAAGCTCTACAGGAACTTATCAAACAAACAATATCATAGGAGGTCAGGTTAGTGATTTTTAACAGTTGAGATTTTAGTTTGGCGTATAGCTCTTCATATTAATAAAAAGTGCATTAAATTGATTACATAAGTAGTGCTCATTTCAATAATTTACACATAGGATTCCTAAATTGCTTATCGACACGTAATCTAAATAATTTTCGAAAAATGGCAGAAGACTTAAAACATTAATAGCGAAAAGGGCTACGTGAAAGGTAGTTTAACAAAAGCAGCCAGATTCGTCGCACAATTCAATGCAGCAGCTGATGATATCAACTTGCTCGCGCCTCGGCTTGCACAATTACAAAATCTTTACAAAGAATTCAGTGATATTCATTTTAAAATCATTTTATTGGACGGAAAAGAACAGGAATCTGATGAACAAGATAAGTACGAGAAAATTCATTTTGAAACCATAGCTAATATCAATAAGCTATTGCAAGCTTCAGCTCCTTTGACTCCCCCATCACCAATAATTGTTAATGCGCCAACAACTCCTCAACTCCCAATCGTTCCTGAAGTTCAGAGATCCAATACTCACCTCCCCCCGATCAATTTGCCAAAATACTCAGGAGCATATGCGGAATGGACGTCTTTTCAGGATTTATTCCGCAGTTTGATCCACAAAGACAACGGATTAAACGATTGTCAAAAGTTACAGTATTTAAAATCATGCCTTTTGCAGCCAGCGCTCAGCACAATCGAAAATTTACCAATCACAGACGCAAATTATACCATCGCTTGGTCGCTTTTAGAAAAAGATATCTCAATCGTCGCATGATAATTCAAGATCATCTTCAAAACATTATTAATTTACCAGTGTTAAGTCAGAGACCTATGGCCATTTCGCTCAGGAATATGATTGATGTAATCAATAGTAACTTAAATGCGCTCAATGCCCTCAGCATAAGTACGGAAACATGGGACCCGTTACTTATTGTTTTATTAGTTGAGAAACTAGATCCTTATTCCAAAAGGAGTGGCAATCCTCACTTCAAACCACCTTCCCGCCATTCAAAGATTTTTACAATTCCTAGAACGGCGGTCAGAAGTTCTTCTTTCTTTTAATAACACTTATCCAAATACTAATAAACAGGTAAAGACTGCAGGTCCTTTTGAGAATTCCAAGAGAAATAACAATAATCCTAAGACGAACAATTGGACTTGTACAGCCACTATAGCAAATAGACCCAGGGAATCAAATTTTATGGCTTGTCCCATCTGCAATTCGCATTCGCATCGAATATTTAGCTGCCCTGATTTTCTAAAATTATCTGCAGATGATAGAAAACAGCAAGTTATTCGATGTAAGTTATGCATTAATTGCCTTAGAAAAATCATAATTCACAGCAATGCTTATCGCCTAAGCGTTGCACCATTTGCAACAAGGCGCATAATACTTTATTGCATATTAATCCATTAGAAAATCACCAGGCAAATTTGTCAAATATGTCGAATTCAAATCAATCTCGAAATCAATCAAGCAATTCAAATTTAAATCAAACAAATCAAAATCAAATTTTCCAGTCGCAGCCATCTACATCATATGATAATTCAAATAGGATGGTAACCAATCATTGCTCTTTAAAGCAGAACAAGTGCATAATATTATCTACAGCACTTTTGTATATTAAAGATATTCAAGGGAACCTTGTAAAATGCAGGGGTCTCTTAGACCCAGGAAGTATGGTCAATTTAATTACCCAGAGCATGGTAGAAAAATTAGGTATCAAACGCGAAAAATCAAACATAATAATTTCTGGCATAAGTCAATCAATTCAAAATGTTAGGGAATCTGTAAACATAACTTTAAAATCACACACTGGAGATTATTCAGATACGTTACATTGTTATGTATTACAAGCTATCACTCAAAACATACCAGCAACATCACTCAATCCCAACGCCTCGAACTATCCATCAGGACTTAGATTAGCTGATCCTTATTTCTTGAATCAGAACCCGTCGATTTATTAATAGGCGTTGAAATGTTTTGGAAAATTATGGGTAATGATCAAATCCAACAAGAAAATGGGCTTCACTTCCAAGAAACGCTGTTGGGATATATCGTAGGAGGTAGCATTACCGATACGAAAAACAATATCGCGTAGCGAATACACTCACATGCGTTTCTGTTCAAAACCTTCACATGAACTGGAAAGGCTTGTGAAAAGTTTTGGGAAACTGAGAATATCAAAGATACAAAAACACTGTTATATCTCCAGAAGAAAAAAATGCGTTAAACACTTCGAAAATAATGTGAAACGAATGCCAAATGGCCGTTTCGTAACGAAACTTCCCTTAAAGATAATGTGGAGTTAGGTAATTCATTTAATATGGCGCTAAATCGTTTCAAACTTCTAGAACAAAAATTAGAACGACAGCCGGAACTCCGAAAAGCATATTCAAAATTTATGAGAGAATATGAAAATTTAAACCATATGCAACTTTTTATCAGACAATCAATAATAATCAATTAAAACTGAATTTTTACCACATTTTGTAGTAATTAAGGAAAACAGTACAACAAGTAAACATAGAGTCGTCTTTGACGCTGCCGGAAAAACAAGCAATGGTAAAGCTTAAACGACAATTTGTTGGCCGGTCCACAAATTCAAGAAGATTTATTTTCTATCGTTACAAGATTCAGAACTTTCAAATATATTATAAATGGTGACATCACAAAATGTATCGTCAAATATTAGTAGATAGAGATGATGCCACGAAATATCAGCAAATACTGTGGAGATATAACACTGAACAACCCATTAAAATATACACTTTGAATACAGTTACGTACGGATTGAAACCATCAAGTTTCATGAGTACAAAATGTCTCCAAATGTTAGCCTTGGAAAATATTGAACAACATCCAGATGCAGCCAATAAAATTTTGACTGACTTCTATATGGATGATCTTATGACCGGCGCTAATACTATAGAAGAAGCAATTAAATTGAGAACGGAAATAAGTTCGATTTTAGCGCGAGGAGGTTTTCAGTTAAACAAATGGGCATCAAATGATACTCGTATTTTGCCTGCCGACGAAAATTCTCCTGAAATTCGAATCAATTTTGATAAATCAGATACAAAAACATTGGGATTGTTATGGTGTTGTGGTAGTGATAGTTTGAAATATGACATATATTTTGAAAAAAACACAGAAATAACAAAGCGTAAACTATTGGCCACATTGTCCAGAATATTTGATCCCCTGGGACTTATTAATCCTATTGTTATAACAGGTAAAATTATACTTCAACAATTATGGTGTCAAAACTTAGATTGGGATCAAAAAATACCTGACATTATTTATGAAGCTTGGCAGCGTTTTATTCGGGATATCAATAAAGTAAAAGAATTAGAAATTCCTCGAATAGTAATTTCATGTGAACCAATCTGTTTAGAGTTACATGGGTTTGGAGATGCTTCACTAAAGGCTTTCGGCGCTTGTATATATATTAAAGCCATTGATCAATATGGAAATTACTCATGCAACTTGCTATGTGCGAAAAGTCGTAGCACCTATCAAAACATTGACCCTACCTCGTTTAGAACTGGCAGCTTCATTATTATTAGTACGTTTGACACAAAACGTTTGCAAAACAATCAAACTTGCATTTTCTAAACGATTTTTCTGGACAGATTCAAAATTGTGTTAGCGTGGTTATCCGCACCTGCGAACAATTGGCAAATTTTTGTATCAAATCGCGTATCCGAAATTCAAACATTGTCAGACACAAAAGAATGGTATCATGTAGCAAGTAAGGATAACCCCGCTGATTTGATAAGTAGGGGATTCCTTGTGATGAACTAAACAATTCAAACTTGTGGTGGCACGGACCATCATTCTTAAAGAATGCATCGGAGAACTGTTCATTCATTGATCATATTCCAAGCGATCTGGAAGTTCCAGAAAACGTAAAATAACTTTAGCAGGTGTGCAAGTCGAATGTGTACAGCTTCCGTTCATATCAAAAATATCATCATTTCAAAAATTAATTCGAATTATGGCATACTGCCTGAGATTTATAAATGTTAGCAAAAAGCAAACCCTTCGTCCCATAAGTCGATTAATCAAACCCTTAGAATATAAAGAAGCGACAAAAGCTATCATAAAGTTAGTTCAATATACCGCGTTTTCTGATGACCTTCGTCATTTGAAGCAAAAGGTACGTTAATCCAAAAGGCATGTTGAAATCATTAGATCCATTCATAGATTCAGATGGCATTATGCGAGTTGGAGGACGTTTGAGACATTCAGAACTGTCCTACGATCGGACTTTTCCTATTATATTTCCATCTAAGCACCATGTAACCGATTTAATTATTTATGAAACACACGTCTCCAACTTGCATTCTGGCCAAGAAGCAACACTATCAGCGATTAGGAAAAATACTGGCCTATAAATGGAAAGAGCAGAGTTAAAACTATTTTACGTAAATGTGTCAGATGCTACCGCGTAAACCCAGGTGTCTTAACCCAAAAGATGGGGATTTGCCATTATGTCGAACTGAACCTCTGCGGCCATTTTTAAAATGTGGAGTAGATCTAGGTGGTCCTATAGTAATAAAAAAGAAACCCAGGGCGCACTACAATCTCTCTAAAGTCGTATATAGTATTATTCATATGTTTCAGTACCAAAGCCGTTCATATAGAAATAGTTACCGATTTAACGTCCGAATCTTTTTTGAACGCACTGAAAAGATTCATTTCACGACGTGGTAGTGTTTCAGATATCTACTGCGATAACGCTACAAATTTTGTAGGAGCTAATAGCGAGCTTAACAAAGCCAGAATGCTCTTAGCTTCCGAACAATTTCAAAATCAGTTGTTAAACGAATCAATTAAATTTCATTTTATACCAGCCCGTTCTCCACACTTTGGGGGAATTTGGGAGTCAAATATAAAATGCGTGAAAACACATATAAAACGAGTTGTAGGTGATGCACTTTTAACATATGAAGAGTTGTACACCTTACTAGTCAGAATTGAAGCTTGTTTGAATTCACGACCGTTATCATCAATCAGCGATGACGTACATGATCTGAACGCCCTGACTCCTGGTCATTTTTTGATTGGAGATGCAATCAACGCTCCTTTAGAACCAAATCTGACACCGTTGAAAATCAACACCTTATCAAGATGGCAACGCATCGAACAGCTTCGACAACATTTTTGGAAACGGTGGTCGTCGGAGTATTTGATTCGACTTCAGCAACGTCCTAAATGGATATCAAAACAGTCGTGTTTATCTGACGGAACGTTAGTTATATTGCGCGAAGACAATCTACCGCCATTAAAGTGGAAGTTAGGCCGAATCATAAAAGGTATAGCCGGACCTGACGGTTTGTGTCGTGTATATAGAATAAAAACATCCAACGGTGAAATAAAACGGACTGTAAATAAGATAAGTCCATTACCCATTGATTGAACAATTATTATTCTTTTATAACCTTGTAATGATTTTTTAGATCAATGTAAAATATTTTGTATATAGTAGTTATAAGTATCTAGTTAAGGATTTTTCAGAAGTTCAAAACATTCATCCTGTCAAATTTCAAACATTTGGGTTCAAAATATTATGTTAATGCTTATTTTCAGTTTTTTTTGAAACCCTGCCGTCTTTCAAGGCGGGCGGTATGGTGAATTCTTAGAATATTGTAGGTAATGCAAGTGTTCTTCGAAAGCTGGTCATATCCGTCCCTTCTGGGAATGGATTTATTGCCAGTGACGCTTGCCTTGTCTCATTTTCTACCTAAGCAAGTTCGCTAGTTGTAATTTATTCTTCTACCAACCATGTTATAGACCATTACACCATTGAACACATTTTTGTATATAATCATTTTAAACATAAACAAGTCTTAGAGATTATTAGAATAAACAGTTTCAAAACATCAATTGTCTAATAATTTCTTGGTCCTTCGAGAATCATTTTTTCAAATTCATCAAACATTCAAAACACACCAGATTCTAACATTAAAATTTCTTCCTGTTCTACCTATATAAAAACGATTGCAATCTGCACAATCCAATCTATAAACATCTGATTTATCTTCTTTATTAATTGGAGATTTATAATTCTTGATAAACGAACCTAAATTTGTTGATATTTTGAATGCTATATTTAAATTTCAATTTTCAAGAAGGATTTCATATTATTGCTAATATTACCTATAATTGTTAAATTATTGAAATTCTTGTCTTGGTGTTCAACGATTGGATATATATGTTGTAAAGCTAATTTTATATTTTCTTATGTGATATGCTGCTAACTAAATTTGCATCATAACCATTATTTATTGCGATCTGTTTTATCAAATTCAATTCTTTGAAATAATTATCATTAGGCATCGGTGTGTTCAAGAGTCTATGTATATAGCTATTAAATGCTGCAATTTTATGTTGGTAAGAATGTGCTGATGTATATTGAATATCTGTATGAGAAGGCTTATAATAAATTGAAAACTGGTGTTTATTATTTGATCTTGTTATTGTTAGGTCTAGGAAATTGACCGAATTGTTCTGTTCTACTTCAGAAGTGAATTTTATTTTTGGGTGCAGGTTGTTGATGAGATTTTCGAATACAATGAACTGTCTTTTTGTTCCTGTGAAACACACAATAATGTCATCGACATATCGAATCCAATTTCGGAAATGTTTACTAAGCAGGTGTTTATGAATAGTTTTTTCTATGTTATCCATTAAGATTTCTGCTAAAAGAGGGCTTAAGGGGTTTCCCATTATAAGTCCCTCATCACTTTTATAAAAACAATCGTTAGATAAAAATTATTTTGAGATATGCAAACATCTAATAAAGCCATAATGTCGTATTTAATTCGTGGATTCGTCATATTTTGCATTGATAAATTATTTATTATATTATATTATACGGATCTTTCGGTGGAATACTTGAAACAAGTTCTTGACTTCAAAAGAGACTAACTTTGCATTATTTGAATGACAATATTTTCTATTTTTCTTATCAAATCATTTGAACTACGAATAGAAAAAGACGGTTTAAAATTACAAAACTTTTCCAGAATATGTATTAAAATTTGGAAATCTTGAATGCTGGGGCATGTGTGAATGATACCACTTGTCTTATTGGATAACCATTTTTGTGCAATTTGAATTTAAATCCAGAATATGTATTAAAAATTTGGAAATCTTGAATGCTGAGGCACGTGTGAATGATACCAATGGTCTTATTGGATAACCATTTTTGTGCAATTTAAATTTTCAATACATATTTTGGAAAAATTTTGTAATTTTAAACCGTCTTTTTCTATTCATAATTTAAATGATTTGATGAGAATAGAAAATATTATCGTTCCAAGTAATGCAAAGTTAGTCTCTTGATGTCAAGAATTTGTATCCAAGTATTCCACCAAAATATCCGTGTAATATAATATAATAAATAATTTGTTAACACAAAATATGACGAATCTACGAATTAAATACGACATTATGGCTTTATTAGATGTTTGCATCTCAAAATTATTTTTATTTAACGATTGTTTTTATAAAAGTGATGAGGACTTATAATGGGAAACCCTGAAGCCCCCTTTAGAAGAAATCTTCATGGATAACATAGAAAAAACTATTCATAAACACCCGCTCAGTAAACATTTCCTATATTGGTATTGATATGTCCTGTGTGTTTCACAGGAACAAACAGTTTACTGTATTCGAAAATTTCATCAACAACCTGCACCCAAAAATAAAATTCACTTCTGAAATAGAACAGAACAGTTCCATCAATTTCCTGGATCTAACAATAACAAGATCAAATAATAAACACCAGTTTTCAATTTATCATAAGCCTTATACATCGGCACATCCTTACCAACATAAAGTTGCAGCATTTAATAGCTATATACATAGACTCTTGAACACACCGATGTCTGATGATAATTATTTCAAAGGATTGAATTTGATAAAACAGATCGCAATAAATAATGGTTATGATACAAATTTAGTTACCAGCATATTACATAAGAAAAACAAAATTAGCTTTACAACATATATATACAATCGGTGAACACCAAGACAAGAAATTCAATAATTTAACATATATAGGCAATATTAGCAATAATGTGAAATCCTTCTTAAAAATTCAAATTTAAATATAGCATTCAAAACATCAACAAATTTAGGTTCATTTATGAGGAATTATAAATCTCCAATTAATAAAGAAAATAAATCAGGTGTTTATAAATTGGATTGTGCAGATTGCAGTTGTTTTTATATAGGTAGAACAGAAAGAAATTTTAATGTTATAATCTCTGAATATAAACGCAGTATTATCAATGGAAAAACCGATTGAAATTATTCAAATCATCTTAGGAAAATGGTCACTCTTTCAATTCAGAATTTAAAATCTTACATTTGAGAATAGTTGTATAAAACACAACCTTCTGGAAGTACTTGAAATTAACAGATTTAAGTATTCACCGAAAATTCTTAATGATCAGGTAGACATAAATAACTCACCCTTATTAAATTTATTTCTTAAACATTAGTTCAAGTACGGATAGCTCTGAGTGGATTGCCTCTTTAGTATATATAAAATTTGTTAGTAAGATATATTTGTAATATTCATGAGATAAAAACACAAGGTTTAACTTTGATCTACACTTTATTTGAAAAATTCGACGACGTTTCGCTGACACAGCAGCTTTATCAAGAATGAAAAATAGAATGAAGAGTATGGTATTATAAAAAATCGTAGAACAAGTTGGATGAATAACAGGAAAATCCACACCGAGCCATTGTACAGTTAGTATGAAAGGTAATAAAAACTAATTGAACAAGTTAAGTAGGGGTGAGTAATTCAAATCTACCTGTTCATTCAAAAGCTTGTCCGAATGTTTGTATCTATTTATTTCTAATGCTTCTAGGAGATCTAATTTTGAACTTTTTGATTTTATATGTAATATGTCAAAGTTTTTATTAAATGAATGGTTTTTTTTATTAGGTGGTTTGAATAATTTGAATCAGATTTATTTTTGTCGAAGCTACGTTTATGTTCAGATGTTCTTATGCCAAAACTCCTATAGGTCCTACCGATGTAAATTTTATCACAAGAACCGCAATTGAGTTTATAGATTCCTGATTTACTTGATTTTTCAACACGAGATTTATTATTTTTAATATGTTTACCTAAGTTATTAGAAGTTTTGAAAGCTATATTAAGATTTTGTTTGACGAGAAAGGATTTAATATTTGTACTTGCATGTAATATTCATTCGCTCTTGATAAAGATACTGTGTATCGAAACGCGTCGCGCATTTAATATTATATTTCAGTAGAAATTATCGTTTATTTGTGTTTGTGAAAATGGATTTCTATCACGTAAAGGCCTCGTCAATTGAACTATTATTGTTTTAACTGTCAGTCGAATTAATTCGATCAGAATGGCTAGCTACATGAGCAAATACTCAATTTATTTTTCATTCATGGAGATTAGAGACGGAATGTGAGTAGAACTTGTATGAGATTTAACTGATCTGCCTATGACAGCTAACAAAATCAGGAGATACGTTACAAATTTCCTCTCAACTGGAATGGTCCAAAATGAGACATCATTTTCATCGCCTGTAGTCAACAATGAACACAAGCAAATTGTCGTTCTAGATTCTTATGATGATTGGCAATAGTAGAGCATGATCTGAATTTACCTCATAGTAGTATTCACAGAATTCTAAAAAAACATAAACTGCACCCTTATAAATTTTCATTGGTCCAAACTCTACAAGCTGACGAACTGTGTGAGATAATTCTTCTCAGAACACAAGAGGACCGCGATTTTCTCGAAAGGATTATCTGGACGGATGAGGCTAAATTCTCTAATGAGGTTTTCAAACGGAATAAATGTCACTTTTGGACCAACCAAAATCCTATATTACGAGGGAAAGAAATCCTCAAAATAAATTTAGTTCTAATGTGTTTGCACTTTTGAAGGACAACAGATTTTCGTATTTTGTGTATGATGAAAACTTAAATGGTGAACTAAATAATGAGTGACTTCGTTGACACTTCATCAGTAGCTGAATCAAGGCGTTGTTGGTACCACACAAATGAAAATTACCGAATTTAACTCATATGTTTAAAGATAGATGGATTGGAACGAACGATCTGTCTTTGTGGCCTACAAGTTCACCTGCCCTAACGCCTATGGATTTTTATCTTTGGGGAACTCTTAAAGATGAAATTTATTCTGAACCTGTGACTTCGAGATATGATTTGCATAATAGACTGCAAAATGCTTTCATGCAGTTGGATGTGGAGGAACTGAGGCCAGCCACATCACAGGGTGTTATGCGTCGGGTAGAATTAAGTCTAGAAGTGAATGGTCATCACTTTGAACAATTATCATGAGATTTAGGAAAATAGAGTTTAATTCGTTTTGATATTTTTTAATTTGACTTTGAGAACAACTGCACTTTCGCATTTTATCCTTTTAATTTATCAATTATTTATCCAATGACAAAGGGACAGTTATTTGTTAATGCTCTGGGAACTGCCTATTCTCGTGCGTGAATCTAAGCCGCCTTTGCCAACTTTAGATAGGTACGTAAAATTCATTTTTCTGCCATAACTTGAAAACTTAAAATGTCAAGTACAGGGTATGTATAAGGAACTTCATTTAGTTTTTTACGGAAAATCTAATGAATTGAAACAAATATGGGTTACAGTTTGAAAAACGTAGTTTTCGATGTTTCTTTGTTTCGAAATGTGAGGCGGAACTCACT
Source organism: Cryptolaemus montrouzieri (assembly GCA_013387265.2). NCBI lineage: Eukaryota > Metazoa > Arthropoda > Insecta > Coleoptera > Coccinellidae > Cryptolaemus > Cryptolaemus montrouzieri. The sequence continues at coordinate 65,986,470 of JABFTP020000001.1, read as the reverse complement.
CTGTGTACTCACTGAGATTCAGTCGGATATGTGTTAAGTCCCGCATGGTTTTTGTTCACAAAACACCTATCATTATTTTGGTAGCTCACGCTGTTCTCGAGATATATCAATTTTTTCAAAAAGCAAAAAATCGATAATTTTCAAGTAAAACTAGGATATTTCATGAACGAAACAAGCTGTTGGTTGTTTTTGTAATTGGAATAACAAGTGTTATCAAACCAGTCAAAAGATCATCTACCAAAATTTCAGGACTGTAACATTATTAGTTCTCCATAAACATCTAATAGGCCACTCAACTTGGGATACCCTGTATATGCAAAGGTATTGAATACTTTAGTTTAGGAAACATTATTCAACCTTTCCTCCCAAGGTTGAATATTATAATTATCGAGATATAAATAAAATTGACATACAGAAAGATCTAAATAGGCTTCATTTCAATGATATGTGTGAAATCTTAATTTATCACCCTCTACAAATACTGAAAAAATTAAAACATGTAAAATATTGTGAATAATATCGAATTTGAGAATAATACATCCATTAGAATTTATGAAGATGTCATGATATTAATGTGAATGTGTGTATCTATTGGTAATTCTTAGAAGCGTTCAGAAGATGAATGTATCCTAACGTGTGACCCCTCATAATTGTGATGACTTTGTTTGCACAGCTTTATCAACGAAGACGAATACGAAAGTAGGAAACATCATAATAATTACCATCTGATGTTAGAAGCAACACCTTTTCTGCTTCTTCTTCTTCTTCTCTTCTTCATGCGCGGCGCCCTTATAGGTAGCACTTTATGAGCAGTATATTCAAGGAGTATGTTCAGTTGTTTCATTTTCTAGGCAACCACATCACTGTTTGGCTTCCGACAGTCTAATGACCTGTAGATGTTTATGGAGTTGGTGCCCCTTCAGTAAGTCAACTTATATCTTAATAGTTCATGGTCTCTCTCTTTAATTCGGACGCTTTTGATTGTCTCAGTCCCGAGATGCCTACACAGTATTTCAGGACCACGAAAGTGTTCCAGTCTTAGAAAAAGGAGTGCATGTGTATCCATGGGATAGTCAGAATAGGTTCTGGTGCCATCGGCCTAAAAGCTGTTAATCCATGAATCTTTCAGATATCTCAGGGCCTATCAGAGCATATGTAAATGTAATCGTCTCTGTTGTTCCTGTGTATATGCAGTTTTTCTTGCACGCATCTGAAAATAGCGTATACTTCTTCGTATGTTAAGATGACATAATTTCCTAGAGCAATCCTAATATTTGACCTGGGGCCGTGGATGCCGACGACTGTACCCGTCCCGGTTTTGGTTCCGTCTGCGATCCCTGGGGGGTGAGGAAGGCATGGGACGTAGACCAAATTTCTTTTAGTGGAATGACGACCTCAAAGATTTCATCAAAACGATGAGTGGCTCTCACTCGATTTTTCATAAACCCCACCATTATGTGTGGGGGGTCTTAGCAGACATACCTTCTAGGGCGTGGGTATCGATCCCAAGACCCCGTGACAGCTAGACACGCTTGCTTTTATATCTTGCTTATTCATTTCGTTTGGTCTCCTTGTTCAATGAAGGCTACCATACTATGGCCTCATAGATCTGGAGCCGTCTAATCACTGTTGTGTGTCGCATCACCTGGTATTCTGAATTCCACAATCGATTAAGCAGCTCGATCGCAGTTTCTTTGTCAACATATGTTTTTGGACATATGAGCGGAAAAAATCTTATCTATGTAGTAACATTTGTTTCCATATGATCTCAAACACGTCTGAAACAAGAATGAGTTTATTTGACTATCAGTATTCATTCAATTTCTCTTCAGTTTTCACGCTAAATTAATGCAAGTTTTCTGTGTTTCTTGTTGATTTTCGAATCTTTGAATTTATTGTAATGGCTGCTGAACGTCCAGGACGCTATTTGAATGATCATGAAGTGGTAAGATTTGTAACACTTCTAGAGGTGGGGCGTAGCCAACGTTACGCGGCTAACTTGTTGAATGTTAACCAAAGCATTATTTCAAGAGCAATTAATCGGTACCACGAAACAGGGGAATATGTAAGAAGGGCCGGACAGGGAAGAAATCGGATAACAACACCAGTTGATGATCGTTGGCTTCGTTTAACTGCACTAAGAGTTCGGCACTGTACGGCTAGAATGCTACAAAATAAACTTGCACTTTCCAGAAATGTGCATATTTCATTGCAAACTGTTACATCTCAGATATCCTTGAACCCCATGTTGTACCCTTTGACCCATTGATTGGCAAAAACTTCATTTATATGCATGATAATGCTCGGCCTCATGCAGCTAGAGTAGTTACAGCAGAATTTCTGCAAAACGCCGAAATCGATATATTAAGATGGCCAGCCAGACATCCCGACTTGAATCCCATAGAACATGTTTGGGACAACATGGGGTGGCAAACTCAGCAACGTAGGATTCCTTGTAGAACACTCCAATAACTAGAAAATCTGCTTCCTGAAATTTGGAACTCAGTGACTCAAGATTACATCCAAAATTTGTTTGAGAGGCTTTCGAGACGTTTACTGGCAGTGATTAGGGCCCGGGGAGGAAACACTCGATTTTGAAAATGATTAGTAACCATTCGATGCTAATTGATTGGTCTCTTCTCGAATGTTTGAAGATGGTAGAATTTTTTAATTCTTCATTAACTCTAAAATTGTTGATATTTTCCATCATAAACTCATCTCTTTTGAATGATATCTTCTTATTTTACACTTCTGAAAGTTACCAAGCGACTCTTGAATGACCAACCTAAAAGTTTATATAAACACCTCAAAAAAACACTTACCAATATCTTTAAAATATGGATTTGATGATTGGAATTTATAGAAATCTTTCGGTTTTTGTAGGTTGTATTGTATATAATGTATTCTCAAGAAAACAAAATAATATTTGACTTCTCCAAAGCACCTATTATAAAAAAAGTTGAAATTTGAAAATGACGAAATTTTGTAAAACACAAAAACATCCTGAACTAATATTCTCGAAACGATATGGAAGCACATATTTTTCAGTACCCAGAAGGTCCACCTCTGTTATTAATGACACTTTGGCATCGTCGCGGCATGCTCAATATTAAATTTTGGCCTAAGTCATTCCAAGCCCCCTGAACTGCTAATCGAAGCTCCTGTTCATGATGAAAGACGTTTTGACGCAGGAGATTTCTTTTTAGGGTGTCCCACGCATGCTCGATGGGATTCAGATCTTGGGGAGCAGAATGGCCACGGTAGAATGTCTATATCATTCTCTTCTAGAACGTTCAAGACATCTCTTGCACGATGAGGAGGGGCATTATCAGGTTGGAAGAGTGGATTTTGACCCATTGTTTGGAGATACGTTACCACTACAGGTAAAACTATCTCATTTGCGTAAGAATTTCCCGTGAGGTTGTTCTGTATGAAAACGAGGTCAGTTCTTCCACCAAGGCGTATACCTCCCAAAACATCACTGATCCGCCCCCTGACTAACAACTTCTCGAGCATGCTGGAGACGGTTTTGCTGTCCACGTTCCTCCATATTCGAATTCTTCCCGAATCGGGATAATAACTAAATCTAGATTCATCACTGAAGAATACTGTGGCCCACCTCTCTTGATCCCAGTTTACGTGATCTTGGCACCAAGCTAAACGAGCAGCGCGATTTCCATGGGTCAGTTGTGGAACTCTTAAAGGACGTCTGGAGTGGAGTTGACCTTCGTGCAGTCGATTTCTCACAGTTGGTCGGAAATTTGTACATTATGAACTCGTGATAGCTCTTGAGCTAATTGAGATGCTGTGGTAGTACGATCTCTTCTGGCTTGTAAAACCAAAACTCGGTCTTGGGCGACTGTAGTAATCCTGAAACGACCTGTATGGCGTTCTTCTACGCTACTACATTGAAACGCGACCATAAACGGTTTATGACACTTGGGCTACTTTTCAGAACCCTGGATACTTCCCGTTGTGAGCTTTCAGCTTGGAGCATGCCAACGGCTCGTAACATCTCTTCTCTAGTCGAATGTCGTCTTTCCATGGTCGAATCACAAAACTTGAAACTTTTATTTGTGCTTACAACAGAAGCACAGTGCCAACTAACTGATTTCAAACACTGAATACATGAAATGATTATAAAGCAGCGTCGCATCTGCTGCATTTTTAGTTTTTAAAAAAAAAAAACTGAAATCTGTTGCGGCACTCTAAATAATTTGGTGAGAAATTGATGCAGGTGTTCATTTCTTGAAAAAATCATCCATATTGATCGTTCTGGATACGATATATCGATATTCAGAAGTGTTCCCTAGACTTTTTTGAGGTGTTTAGTATTGTCGTAAATGTAAGGTGATGCGACAATGTTTTTTTGGAGTGTATTATGGCTGGTTTGTTTCCCCATCTGTAGTGTAACATGACATATCATTTTAAATGAAGGAGAAGTTAGGAGTAGTTCCTACCCTTTTTATAACATAAAATAACTAAGTTACAGCCAGAACATAAGTGACCAAAGATGAAATACATACACTCGGAGGCAAAATTAGCGGAACACTCGAAAATTTAATCAAATTCGAAGTCCGATATTTTTCCTGATTCTCAACCGATTTAGATGATTTTTTCGGCAAGTTATAGATCAACTCTTCTGCTTTGTAGAAATTATAAGAGAAAACAAAAAATTTGAAAAAAATTTTATACGGGGGCAAAACTAAAAGTGTTTTTTTTGTCAAAAATTCGTAACACCCTGTGAAATTTCGTGGTCCGAGTTGAAACGTACAATATCATGGTCTGTCAAGACACATCTTCCTACAGTAACGCCCTTCTTGTTCTATGCATTTATCTCTATTTTTACAAGAGATATCCAATTTGAAGCGAAAAGTCACAAATTTCAAGAATTTATTTTTAATCTTTCGTAGGTGCATAACATCGGAGGTTAGCCAAAAAAAATCAAAATTAGAGAAGCGGAAATCTAACGAAATGAAAATTTTGAAATTCACTTGCCAATTTCACGCTCCGGGAGAACTCGAAGTACACTGGAAAAATCGTTGATTTTGGACATTTATTTTGAATTTTTTGTGTGACACTCTATAATAATTATCATTCCTGTCCAAAATTGACAGCAGGTGTGCATCCGGGCGATACACTCGTGAAATGAAATGAACATGTTGAGAAAAATGTTCATGATGACCCAAAAAAAACATTTGATTTTAGTAGCGAGTATGACCCCCTGAGCTCTTATTACAGCGCGCATACGATTTCGCATACTCCCAATGATGTTTTTATCATCTGTTGAGGTATGTTGTCCCACTCTTCCACCAAAGCCAATGTCAGCTCTTCAACGTTGCCTGGATTCCGTTGTCGAACCCTTCTTCCAAGAATGTCCCAAACGTGTTCGATCGGGTTCAAATCCGGTGACCGCGACGGCCAGTCCATTCGTGTGATCCCAACTTCATTGAGATATTCTATCACTATGCGCGCAGTATGAGGGCGCGCGTTATCGTGCATAAAAAGGAAATTTTCCCCTATATAAGGAGCAAAAGGCACAACATGGGGCTCCAAGATTTCTGTTATATACCGATGGACATTAAGTGATCCATTGCCAATAATCTCCAGTTCTGTTCGTACTCCCAAGCATATGCCACCCCATATCATAACTGACCCTCCACCGTATTGCTCAGTTCCTGCGAAGTTCGCTTGATTGTACCGTTCCCCTCGATGCCTCCATATTCTATCTCTACCATCCACGAAATTCACACAATATCGGCTCTCATCACTAAATAAAACTCGTCTCTACTGATTGGTTGTCCATGCTACATGCTCCCTAGCAAATGCCTATCTTGCTACCCGATGGGCTCTATCGAGTCTTGGTGCTCTTGCTTGCGCGTATGATCTCAGACCAACTTCATTTAATCGTCTTCTGACTGTCCTCACACTGACGTTAATGTTATCCACTGCTTGTAAAAGGTTACGTGCCTGAACAGCAGTAAGACGAGGATTTCTTATGGTTTGATTGTATAGCGCGGGTTGCCCGATTTCTTCCTTGTCCTCGCCTCCTCATGTACAATCCAGTTTCCCTGTAACGTCGGTAGATTCGATGGATAACCGACGTCGAGACACCCAACATGGTACCGACTGAGCGGTAGGTGCGCCCTTCCTCGATCAATGTAACTGCCCTTGCTACTAAGGTTGGTGGTAAATCTCTCATTCTGAATGAAAAATACCGTTTCGAATCGTAAACAGTAAAAGAATCAAAACACCACAACCGATCGAATTTGTATCAAATCAAAGAATGGAAAACTCTCATTCTTTAAACAAGTGCAAATGTGGTCATATACAAAAAACGTGTGTTGTATTTCATATTTGATAAAAAAGGTGTGCACATGTGTAAATGAAAAGTTTTATCAATGGTCCCAGAATTCGGTTGTGTATTTTAATACCTACCGACTGTTATCTCCTATAAATTCCTAATTCTCACCAAATTAACCATATTGTCATCAATAACTAATGCAATTCGAACATAAAAATCGCAAACGATAATTTCGACACGCCTGAGTGATAGATAATAAGAAAATTCCAAATTGATAGACGAATTTTAATGACAATTTCTTGATTCAATGGAATTTCTCCAAAATGGTGATTTTCCACTTGAAATTAAATATATTTTGCAAAAATAGAGATAAACGCATGAAACAAGAAGGGCGTTACTGTAGGAAGATGTGTCTTGACAGACCATGATATTGTACGTTTCAACTCGGACAACGAAATTCCACAGAGTGTTACGAATTTTTGACAAAAAAAACACTTTTAGTTTTGCGCCCGTATAAATTTCAATTTTTTTTTTGTTTTCTCTTATAATTTCTACAAAGCAGAAGAGTTGATCTATAACTTGCCGAACAAATCATCTAAATCGGTTGAGAATTAGGAAAAATATCGAACTTCGAATTTGGTTAAATTTTCGAGTGTTCCGCTAATTTTGCCTCCGAGTGTATGTCTCGGAAATTTTATTAAAAATATTTCCAGAAGTTTTACCTAATTTATTCCATTTAGCCTAAGCATTCTGTATATCTATTGATTACTTACCTGACTGCAGTGTGGTGAAATTGAAATCCAGAGTGTTTAAAAGATTGTCCTTTCCATTCTTCAATTCACAAAAACATGTGTAATCAGTTAATTCTGATAAATTTTTCAATATACAAACAGAAGTACCCTCAACTATCTTGAACTTTTCCACTTGGGAGGCCATAGTCTCGTCTGAATTTGTGTCATCCTCGGTTGAGGTACAATTAATATATAGAGTAAGATTGCAATTTTCCATACCAGAATCAGTTAGAATTACAAACTGTGTAGTTACTTCAGAAATCGTGATGTCAACTATATTCATTTCGAACTGGAGTACTAAAACATCAATTTTATGTGTTACAAAATAAATCAATCGTTCATGTTTGAGGTATTATTTTATTTTTATTTGTGTCAGTTTAGAATCTACAAAGTTTCATTTTGTCAGCACGAATCAATCTTGAGATTTGTTTCAAAGGTTAATTGAAAGTCAACGGTTTTAGTGAAATTTTCAAATTAGGTTTAAAACACAAATTCTGGACATGGATTCCAGATATGTACAGGGTGGACAGATTTCGAAGTTTAAGTGCTGCAGCTACAGTGGAATCTCGATAACTCGAATGTCAAGGGAAATGCAAAAAAAACAACAATTCGACTTAAGTTGTATTGGTATGTATTTATTTAAATTACATATTACTGAAGTAAACTTTACAAACATTTAGAAAAAATCTGTTATCTTTTTTGATTTAAACAATTTGCAGATTTCTTATCAATTATTTTTTCAAGTTCAAATAATGAACTGAATACACGATCTTCGATATCATCACATCTTTCAATGAAAGATCGTAGTGTTGATTGCTGCTCTGGCTTCTTTCTTTGATATTAATGGTTCAAAATCTGCGGAATCAGTATGATCGACGTCATTTCCATCAACATTATCCTCATTTATATCCTGATTAACTGTGTCAATTATTTCAGCATCAGTTAGTGTTCTAGTAGTAGCCAGCCCTTCATCACATGTCACATAATCTTCAAATTGAACTTCTGTGTTCTGAAGTTTATTCCAATCAGCCTCTAAACTCATGTCCGGTTCAAGAGGTTCTTCCGAAGCTTCTTCTTGTGACATCGAAAATCCACAGCTTTTGAAGCAATTTGATATTGTGGTCACAGATACACTTCTCCAAGCCTTGTCTGTCATCCTAATTGCATGCAATACATTACATAATAGGTGAAGCAGACTGTTGTTCCATATCAGTTATCAGTTTCCTAACAACTTACTTTCTGTAAAAGGATTTGAAGTTTTTCATTATTCCTTGATCTAAGGGCTGTAGCTTAGATGTTGTATTGGGTGGAAAAAATTTAACTTTCACTGCTTTCAATGGCGGAATTATGTTGTGAACTGTACAGTTGTCAATGAAAAGCCAAATTTTTCGTATCTCCTTAATCATTTTCTTGTCGACTTCAATGAGTCATCCTTTGAATATTTCGGCTGTCATCCATGCTTTCTTGTTAGCATCATAGTCTAGTGGTAGAGATTTACATCCAGAAAACAACGAGGCTTTTCAGCCTTTCCTATAACTAATGGTTTGAGTTTTTCAGAGCCTGTCATGTTTGTTGCTAGCAATATTGTTAATCACTCTTTACTGTGCTTACCACCATGACATTTTTCATTTTTAAAAATAAGTGTTTTGTCAGGTAAGCACTTGAAAAAAAGGCCAGTCTCGTCGGCATTAAAGACGTCTTTTGGTTCATAATCCTTCAATAAACTCTGCAACCCAATTATCCATTCATCACATATCTCTTTATTGACACTTGCATTTTCGCCGCAAACTTTCCTAAACACAAGTTCATGACGCTTCTTAAAATTCACCAACCAACCATTGCTGGCACAAAAAGAATTGTGTCCCAGTGACTCCGAAAATTCTTCGCCTTTTTCGCGAAAGATAGGCCCAGATACACTTATGTTTTTGTCCCGACACTGTTTGAACCAGGTTAGTAAGCATTCCTCTAAATCAGGAAACTCCGCCAAACGTCGTCTTTTGGAAGACAAATTGCTGCATGATTCGTATCTTTGCAGTATTTCGGCTTCATTCTTAATTATTGTAGACAAAGTGCTTGGTATTAGTCCGTAATGAGCTGCCACATCTTTTTTCTTCATGCCACTTTTTACCGCATTGATAACGTCGAATTTTTCACGTAGAGTTAAAATCTTTAGTTTCCTTTTGTCACTCATGTTGTTGCTAGTTAACAGCCAAATAAGTACTGACCGACTAGGAACAAACAAAAGGTACCCAGCTGTGTTATTCAGAAAGTTTAATGAAGGAGTCATTCATTGCACGTGTACAAGACATAACATAAACAATAGATTAGAATTAGAAACCCCGAACTTACACCGAACATTCCTTACTGCTATGACTTCGTGGAACTAATCCAGTCTTTTTGAAATTCGAGTTATAGAGTCTCCTTTTGAAATTCGAGTTATAGAGTCTCCTTTTGAAATTCGAGTTATAGGGTACAAATATGTCTTATAAATACCTCGTAGGAAATAACATTTTGTTCGAGTTACAAAGTCTAAATAATTCGAGATACCGCGTATTTAGGGCTTCAGCGGAAGGGAATGGCATTTTTTTTCGACTTACTGAGGAATTCGATTTAACGAGGTTCGAGTTAGAGATTTCACTGTATATGAAATATTGTGAATAGAGGAAAATGACCTTTCTTATTCATTACTGCTAACAGATTCGAGCAAAACGAAAACTTCATAAATTTCACCAATTTTTATCTAGTAACTCCATTCACAGAATTTTAGCGGAATGATTGAAATAGCTTAAGTATGTTCTGTGCACTCAATATGATAGTTTTTTCTTCTTGCAATGAAAATTCATATAAATAACTTAATGTTTTTCCATAAAGTTACTACTCAATTTTGAAGAGTTTGATATGATTGAATGTTATATTCAAAATAATTATGATGCTGATGCTCCAGAAGCTGCTTATTTAGATCGTAATCCTGAGAGGCGATAACCTGATAAAGGTATGTTCGATTAATTGAGAGGAAAACCTTTTGAATGAGGATACATTCAACCTTATGAAATCAGAATATCCTAGATTTCCAGCCATGAGATTTTCTACGTCGACTCAATGTTTGGAATTGAATTTTTGCAGTTCTGCAGTTTTTCTGAGAAATAATGTAGACTGATGAAGTTCGCACCAATAGTGATAATATTCAATCGTCAAAATGAATATTGGTAATTGATAATTTTTTGAATTTGATGAGAAAGGATAAAAAATCATTGAACAATTTATCAAAATAGTTTATGCTAGAATTAATTTTCGAATTATTATAATGGGAGCTCAGAACAAACTTAAGCTATTTCAACCAATCCATGTGAATTCTGTGAATGTACATAGTTACTAGAAAAAATCAGGAAAATTTATACAATTTCCTCCAATTTTTGGATGGCCTGATCTCTCATCATTCAGGGTCTTTCTACTCGATTCAAATCGCTTGAACCACTCGAACACTTACGTTCCGGATAGACAATAGGGTGGAGCGAAAATATACGAAATTTTGAAAAAATATTTTTTTCAACGGCATAGCGATGTAAAGTTGCCTTGTTATATATAAAACAAACATAGAAAATATCACACAATTATCTTAACGTTCTGAGGTGCCCCAGAAGGGATGAAAAACAAACGAAAAACATTTTTTTATGTTTTAATTATTTATTACAAGAAATATCCAGAAACATTAAAAATACAGTTTAAATATTAAATTGATTCTTTGTGTTAAAACTAGGCATACGTTGACGAGATAGTAATCTTGCTCTAATAAAACCATCTCGTTTGTTTTCCCCACAAACTGAACGCGATGCTTCTGTCACCAACTTAATGCAGCGCTCCACGGCTTGGGTGTGGCATGGAAAATCTTTAATATCCTAACATATGCCGAGACCATTTTTTACAATTTCCTTCAAGGTTTCATCAGACAAATTTGAAGTTGGAAGTGGTTCAGTTGTGTCACAGTCACGCCACAAAATAATGTCAGGATAGTCTTTAGCATCGAAATTGAACACCGGCACCTCGAATTTTCGAAGTCCTCGAGTATTCTGTGATCTTGCTTTTATAATTCTTCGTTATGCCAGATCTCGGATAACCTCTCTGTCATCGCCAAGCATGGCAATGATGATATTTTCTGGATGACTGAAATATCCATTTCGTTGGATTACTTTGTCGATGATAGCCTTCATATCGGAGTTCAAATAGCGACGAAGATTAAAAGTTTGCCAAAGGTGCTTAGCCCCGTCGATGTACGAGGAATCAAATTTTATTGTAAACCACATCGGTCCATAAACTTTCATTACGTACGTGGCTAATACCACTAATTTTTCTTCAGGGTCAGTTTTTGTGGCATACAACCTTAGAATTCGATTAGCTGTTGTTAGCCATCTAGAATGTTTAAGGTGTCCAGGTTCTATATTAGCTAAATCAGAAGTAAATATACCAGTACTGATAGCGGTCATAATATCGTATAGATACTTTTGGTCGGTACTGAGTTCTGTCCTAGTAATTTCAGGTAATATTGTGGGTATAATGGAGAATGCGACTATCGGCATTGTTTGACAATTTTGTGATTGAAATCCAATGGCACCTGAAAAGTATTTCGGTCCTGTAGTTTTTCCATCTAACTGTAATAACAAATGTCGCAGTGGTAATTCATTAGAATGCAACTGGCAGATAAACCACTGTAATTGTCTGTTTAGCTCTTTTTCCATCAGACGAATAACGTCACCTTTAAAACTTGTATTGACTACCATTCCATCGCAGCCAACAACAGCTATTTCACTCAGCTTTACTGACTTAGATTCTAAGTGAGATATTAATGTGTCTTTAATACCTTTAGCAGTCCCCGACTCACAAGTAACACGCCCGAAATAGTTGCTTCCTGGTTCTTATAAAATTACATAATGATCTTCTATCTGTCGTTTTCTGTAAAATTTCCCTTCTTTCTCAATACGAACCAAAGTTCGAGAAGCATTTTACTGCAGTCCGTTTCTTGTAAAGTTAATCTGACCTTAGTTCTTTCACGGCGCAACTTTGAACGATCAATGACACGACTTGGAATGTTTGGGGAAATAATGCCAACATCTTTTAAGACAGAAGAAGCTATAATAGCAGCGGCTCTATCGGATATTACAGTACGATCACAGGCAAGGGCTAATGATGGTAAGATTCACCTCTTTTTTTTCTGAGGTGGTGAATCTTTTAGTTTGACCTGTTCTGAGTTTTCATGGTAAGGACTTGGAGATAATACGGGTGAGCTAGCGCATGAACTGCTGCTTTCGATTGAAGAATCATCGGTCAAAGAACGGGAATAACAAGGTTTATTAAAATAGTTTACCTCTCTGTTCCGCGATAAACTTTTTTCTTTTCTTTCTTGTTTCTTCTGGTTTTTCACAGTTGCAGTCACATTGATTCCGTCTATCATCATTTTTCTGTCTGTTCTTTGGTCAATTAAGAAACTTGATTCCTCCTTGGGAACGCGATTACCTTTTACACAGTTACAATCACATATAACTTTGCATTTTCAACTGCTAATATATAACAGTCTATGGGACTCTGATATAAATGTATTAATATTTTCTTGGTATTTAACATTAGTTTGATGGCCAAGATATGGTTTCATTAAGCTTCTATATTTGTCGTGGTAGGCACGAATCAGTTGTAAAACTCTTTTTACACTCACAGTAGGCAGCGACAATTTTTGCCATATTTTTATAAATTCGTGAGCCAATCTTTCAGATATTTCATGAACTGTTGGCTCTTTTGTTGTTTTATCAGGCTTCAACTCATGTTTTATGAACAGATAATTCTTCATAACATAGTAATAAGTTGGTAATTGCGATGCTGGTAACTTTTGCGGCAAACCAAAACAGGACAGCTCGTTGTTTTTCGTTTTTTAACTTGAGACATATTTCTGCAAACAATACAAATAAAAATAAATACTCTAATATTACAGTCAGGAATTAAACTACAAGCATAAAATATAAAAATCACTACTTACAATATACGTCACAATCCCAGTTAAAGATACAATTTGATGCCTCAAATAAATGAACGGCAAACAGATGAACTGCTGTAAGCGCGCGAAATTACTAAATGTTACTCCATCGGTGTTTGCTATCTACCTAGAGTCTCAACACGCATGTTTCTACCGGTAATAACTGTCACTCAGGAATTTTATAAAATGTTTGCGATGTTTTGAAGAATTTTGGCAAAACTCATAATTTGCCTAAATTTTTCAGAACTTTATGACGTTGGGGCACCTTGAAACATAGCATAAGCCAATTAATTTTTTTTGTGCTTAAAGTTGATGAAACATAAAAAATGAAATCGCTCCACCCTAGTAGACAATCATTACCATATACAGTTTGTAGCAATTGTTGCGTTTCGGTGAAAGATTTACCAAGCTTATCACAAAACTCATTTTTAGCTCTTAGTTTAAAATTCATTTTCCGACACTAAACGCACGAAACCAACATGAGGCAATTACTGAAACTTTATCTTGTTGGTTTCACAGAAGTATCAAATTGTGGAATATCTTACCTTCGCAAGTTGGCAATACTGAGACGCTCTTTGTCTGTTTATTTTTAAATGAAGTCGCTTCATTTTGATTAACAGTTACATACATTGTTGTATAGTTTTCTGTAACAGTCTCGTAAGGGGTGGATGAAATGTTCTCATTCCTATTATAAGCTATTGTAAGAATATGAATTTTATCTTGCGGAAAAGTATTGAAGATGGTTGGACTAGTCGTCATATCTTCATACTTTTCTTCAGATAATTCATAATTTTCCTCTAAATGAGAATGAGAGTATTGTTTCTCTATTACTGACTCCTCTGTTGAGCTTCCAACGTTCGCCAAGTATTTCTGCTCGATATTTTCTGTCGACTCATGAGATATGGTTGTAACTTCATAATTTTCTGTGCTCATTGTGCCTACCGTAATACCACTGTCCTCTAATACCCCATCAAATCTATTTTTTTCATACTTTTCGTTAGACAATTTATAATTTTCCTCTGAATGAGAATGAGAGAATTGTTTTTCTGTATAGTTTTCTGTAAATGACTTCTCTGTTGAGCTTTCCATGTTCTCCAAGTATTTCTGCTCGACATTTTCTGTAGACTCATGGGAAATGGTTGTAACTTCATGATTTTCAGTGCTCATTTTGTTTGCCGTAGCAACATTATTCTCTAATATCTCGTAAAATCTCTTGTCTTTATACTCTTTGTTAGATTCATAATTTTCCTGTGAAAGAGTATGATGGTCCCCCGAATAGGTAGTTGACGCTTGTGTTGTGCCTGAAACATCAAGTGAAACACATCGATAAATTCATAGTATTATCATTTTCATCTATAGAAGCAGACTTTTGTCTTCGAAGAATAAATTACTATTTTATACTGCGCCAAGAAATTAACGCACACGTAATAAAAAATTCAAATATTTCCAGAAGAATTTTGGATATAATAAAAAACAAACAAGTACTGTGTTTTAAGGAATTTTACTTAATAATTGCGATTCGTAACGCGTTTCACTACTCCGTAGCTTCTTCAGACGAATGAATGTACAGACAATAAATGAGAATATAAATATAAATGTTCTCGAGTAATTACTTATTGGGTTGCTTCTTCTTAGGTGGTTATTATGACAGGTATATCCAATAAAATTAAGGAATAGATTGGTCCCCGAAGAGATTCAATAGAGGTGAAGGGCTTAAATGGACTTGTTCATTGATGAGTTTACCTGAGTGTTTGTATTTATTCATTTCTAAAGTTTCCCAAAGATCTACCTTCCAATATTTATTATCTGTATGCAAAATTTCAAACTGTGGGTCGAAAGAGTGATTATTTCCTAAGATTCGCGTAATTTGAATCTGATTTTTATTTGAAAACTGCGTTTATGTTCCGATATTCTAATATTAAAATTTCTATGTGTTCTACCAATGTAGAAATTATCACAGTCATTGCAATTCAATCTATAAACACCTGATTTATTGTTTTTACCTGATTTGGTTTTATTATTTTTTATATATTTGCCTAAATTATTATTAGTTTGGAAAGCTTTGTTGAAATTATTGCTACTCAAGAATGATTTCAGTTTCTCACTTGTAATGCCAACGTAGGTTAAGGTGTTGAATTTTTGTTTCAATTTATCGACAGGGTAAACTTCATTCAATGCGATTCTACTTTGTGTTTTATTTAAAATATTATTTATTAGTTTGGGATTGAAACCATTATTTTTGGCAATTTGTTTAATCAAATTTAGTTCTGTGTTGAAATTTTCTGGTGATAACGGGATGTTAATCAATCTATGAATAAAACTATTGAATGCTGACATTTTATGTTGATATGGATGACACGACGAGTTATGTATTATAATATCTGTATGTGACGGCTTATAGTATAATATTTGTTATTGAAATGGAAATAATTTTGATCTGAACAAATTTGTAAAAATGAAATAAAATCTGATTTAATGATAGTATTGACATGATTCTTTTCTAATAATTCTTCAACTAAGTAATACGTATCTTTCGTGATAATTTCTACATTGGTAGAACACATAGAAATTTTAATATTAGAATATCGGAACATAAACGCAGTTTTTCAAATAAAAAATCAGATTCAAATTACGCGAATCATCTCTTAGAAAATAATCACTCTTTCGACCCACAGTTTGAAATTTTGCATACAGATAATAAATATTGGAAGGTAGATCTTTGGGAAACTTTAGAAATCAATAAATACAAACACTCAGGTAAACTCATCAATGAACAAGTCCATTTAAGCCCTTCACCTCTATTGAATCTCTTCGGGGAGCAATCTATTCCTTAATTTTATTTGATATACCTCACATAAATAACCACCTAAGAAGAAGCAACCCAATAAGAAATTACTCGAGAACATTTATATTTATATTCTCATTTATTTTCTGTACATTCATTCGTCTGAAGAAGCTACGGTGTAGTGAAACGCGTTACGAATCGCAATTATTGAGTAAAATTCCTCAAAAC
Organism: Cryptolaemus montrouzieri; assembly: GCA_013387265.2. Classification (NCBI taxonomy): domain Eukaryota; kingdom Metazoa; phylum Arthropoda; class Insecta; order Coleoptera; family Coccinellidae; genus Cryptolaemus; species Cryptolaemus montrouzieri. The sequence continues at coordinate 65,970,343 of JABFTP020000001.1, read as the reverse complement.
ACAGTACTTCTTTGTTTTTTATTATTGATAATGGAATTTTACCAAGTAACAGCCTCCCAAATTCAAATTTTAGATATGTTGAAAAATTGTTTTTCCTGTAATCCACCAGTACTAAGCAATGCTTGAGACCTATCAAAATGAAAGTAGTACTTATAGAATTTGAAATAAAACAAATGAAAATGAAAATGTAAAACTTTCGGAAAAATCTGTTAAGATGAAATATTTCCATCCCTGGCAAGAATAACTGCATGACATCTACGATTTATACTCACAATCAATGATTTTATAGCATTCTGATCCATTTCGTTCCAAATTTGGATCAGTCTGTTTCAAACCTCATCCACGGTAGTACGATGGTTGTACTGACTTCTTAATCTTTCATAGAGCATGCCCCAGACATGTTCGATGAAACTGAGGTCTGGATTTCGTGCAAGCCACTTCATTGAATTGATTTTGTGATCTTGAAGATACTTCCTAACGATATGAGTTTGGTAAGGTCTGGCGTTAACATGCATAATCGAAAAGATTCCACCATGTTCACCGCAAATGGTACAGCATGTTACGTTAAAATGGCTATAACGTACCTCTGAGAATTCAGGGTTCCATTATTTGCGATGGCCAGTGCGGGCGTTCAAAGAAAGTACTCAGCAATTATTAAACCTCCACCGAAGCCATATATAGGTAAGATATTGGACCATGCATATCTCGACCCATCTGTTAACAAAACTCTCTCTCAGTCAGCTTCTAACCAATTGACATGTTCCATGGCAAAATCAATCGGGCTCTTCGATCAGCTGTGGTGAGAGCTGGACCTCGAGCTACGGCACAAGGCCTCAGACTAAATTTCCTGAAACGTTGTCGTATCGTTTCAGTGTTAGTTAGCAATCCACTGTTTTATCGAGCTGCATTCGAAGGTGCTACCAGTAGTGAACCGTTGTTTCAACGAGGAAACTCTTGAATAACGGTCATGGATCACCGTTGTTGCTCGTGGTTGTCCGAGCTCACTTCTCGTTTCATAAATACCAGTCTCCCTTTATCTGCGGATCATTCTGGACGAAGTTGAATGAGACATCCCACTTCTTTGGCCTAGGACATCTAACACCACTGCTTCATCGCATTCTACCGGGTTCAAATTTCCGATTCATGTGGAATTATGACCCAACATTGAAATTCTCAAGAAGAACGAACGTTACTCTCAAAAATTGATCAACAACTGCTGTTATCAATAAACACCTCCAAAAAATCTAGGGAACACTTCTGAATATCGATATATCGTATCCAGAACGATCAATATGGATGATTTTTTTTAAGAAATGAACACCTGCATCAATTCCTCACCAAATTATGTAGAGTGCCGCAACAGATTTGAGTTTTTTTTTTATAAAAAACTGAAAATGCAACAGATGCGACGCTGCTTTATAATCATTTCATGTCTCAGTGTTTGAAATCAGTTAGTTGGCACTTTGTTTCTGTTGTAAGCACAAATAAAAGTTTCAAGTTTTGTGATTCGACCATGGAAAGACGACATTTGACTAGAGAAGAAATGTTACTAGCCGTTGGCATGCTCCAAGCTGAAAGCTCACAACGGGAAGTAGCCAGGGTTCTGGGAAGTAGCCCAAGTGTCATAAACCGTTTATGGTCGCGTTTCAATGAAACAGGTAGCGTAGAAGAACGCCATACAGGTCGTTTCAGTATTACTACAGTCGTCCAAGACCGATTTCTGGTTTTACAAGCCAGAAGAGATCGTACTACCACAGAATCTGAATTAGCTCAAGAGCTACCACGAGTTCATAATGTACAAATTTCCGACCAACTGTGAGAAATCGACTGCACGAAGGTCAACTCCACTCCAGACGTCCTTTAAGAGTTCCACAACTGACCCATGGAAATCGCGCTGCTCGTTTAGCTTGGTGCCAAGAACACGTAAACTGGGATCAAGAGAGGTGGGCCACAGTTCTCTTCAGTGATGAATCTAGATTTAGTTCTTATCCCGATTCGGGAAGAATTCGAATATGGAGGGAACCTGGAGAGCAAAACCGTCTCCAGCATGCTCGAGAAGTTGTTAGACAGGTAGGCGGATCAGTGATCTTTTGGGGAGGTATACGCCTTGGTGGAAGAACTGACCTCGTTTTCATACAGAACAACCTCACGGAAAATTCTTACGTAAATGAGATAGTTTTACCTGTAGTGGTAACGTATCTCCAAACAATGGGTCAAAATCCACTCTTCCAACAAGATAATGCCCCTCCTCATCGTGCAAGAATTGTCTTGAACGTTCTTGAAGAGAATGATATCAATCTTCTATCGTGGCCATCCTGCTCTCCAGATCTGAATCTCATCGAGCATGTGTGGGACACCCTAAAAAGAAATCTCCTGGGTCAAAACGTCTTCCATCATGAACAGGAGCTTCGATTAGCAGTTCAGGGGGCTTGGAATGACCTAGGCCAAAATGTAATAGACAATTTAATATTGAGCATACCGCGACGATGCCAAAGTATCATTAATAACAGAGGTGGACCTTCTGGGTACTGAAAAATATAAGTGCTTCCATATCGTTTCGAAAATATTAGTTCAGGATTTTTTTTGTGTTTTACCAGATTTCGTCATTTTCAAATTCCAAATTTTTTTTTATAGTAGGTGCTTTGGAGAAGTCAAATATTATTTTGTTTTCTTGAGAATACGTTATATACAATACATCCTAACAAAACCGAAAGATTTCTATAAATTCGAATCATCAAATTCATATTTTAAAGATATTGGTAAGTGTTCCCTAGACTTTTTGAGGTGTTTATGTCGTGGTTTCTTGTAAAATTTCCATTTATTTCAATCATTTCATTTTTCATGTGAGAAACATGTGTACCAAGAAAAACATCGAAATTTTTACCGTTACTTATAGTAATTGTTAGACCGCGTTGCTAATGAAACCTTTGAAGTAGTCATGTATCTGCCAATTTAATTTTGAGATTTAATTCAAAGTTCGCTAGTCGGAAGTTATTTTGAATAATATGAACTTAAAAAAGTCTGATCCTGAGTTTTCACTGACTACGCCAGTCAAGTCGCAAGTAGCGTCACAAAAATAACTGCCAGCTAAATCGCGGAAAATTTATAAAACCGGGTATTCAAGATTTATCGAATGGAATACAATAAAAACATGCTGTTTATTCTTAAATACGATGTTTTCGGCTCGTTTTTCGAAACTGGTATAACGAAAGAAACCATCAAGAGTGTGGTCGAATTATTCAATGATTAAAAGTGAGTAAAGTATTTGTGTACCTATACGGCTGTTCCAGGTAGGCAGTTATTAATTTTCACAGGAGATTTCGTTTCGAAAAAGATGAAAAAATTCCCATAAACATATGTTCAAAAGTCCTTTTTTCTCGAGATACAAGTTGTTAAAGTTCAGATTTTTTTCACCGAGAAAAGTATTCTATCAATATTTGGGCCGGATGGCAGATTGTTGGGGCCAATAATTCTACCTAACCGATTGAGTTCTTTAGCATACCTTGACTTTATGCTGAACACACTGGTTGATTCTATCGATGATTGACTTGTGCGAATAGAAGAAGTATGTAGTGTATACATGATGGTGCGCCCCAGCATTCTGAACTAATGGTGAGACTACTTCATTTGAAATGCTTAGTATACTTACAACCTTTTACCACCTCCAGAAATTGCATGCACGCGTTTTGGATGGATGTGAAGGAATAAAAAATATGCCTGGTATTTTCGATCGGGTGTTGGCTTCAATGTACTATGTGTAGAAATGAATGTTGATAATTTCGAACCCTTACCCTAGTTCACTAATTTGAAAAAGACGGTTTTTTCATTTGTTGCTTCTCTCTTCGTTAAATGTCGAATATCATCATCCATTTTTTCTTTCATTTCATATACAGGGTGTTAGATAATAGTATATCACAATTTGATTGGGTAAATCTACGTGCAATTTTCAGAAAAAAAGTTTATATAATCATAGGTCCGCAAAACCTTCGTTACGGAGCTACAGGGTGTTAAAATTTCCGAAAAAATTGAGATATTCAGCCCAAATTTGTAATCCATGCTATTTTTTACAGCCTCCATCATGGCATGTTTTCTTTTCCGAGGCCATGTCTCCTTTTGCCCTTTCAAGCATTTTTGCAGTACGTCACTGATCAGCGTACAATCAATTTTCGTCATATTCGTTCAATTTAGAAACTTTTTTGACACTTGAAATTTTTTCTTATCTTCAACCGCTTTCGAGTGAAAAATTATTGAATTTGAATTATTTGAATTGCATGTTATTCGCTAAATAAAAAAAATAATAGAAATACTCGATAGGCATGCCCAAAATTTGCTTTTATTTTGATAGCTCGTCTTCTGAGACTCACTTATACTCATTCAATATCAAAAAAAAGAACAATTAAAATTTAATTAAATTTCTGGAAGTGTCCTCCACCTGCAAGAATACAGGCCTCTGTCCTTCGCATACAATCACGCACTCTTTGAAATATGCCTGGGGTATTTCTTATCGTGTCACAAGAGGTTATTATTCGATTTCTCAATTCTCCTACAGTGTTCACTGGAGTGGTATAAACTAAACTTTCGAGATATCCCCATAAGAAAAAACCAAACTATTTAAGTCTAGGGACCTAGGAGACCATGGTTCTGGCCCACCCTATATATATATATATATATATATATATATATATATATATATATATATATATATATATATATATATATATATATATATATATATATATATATATATATAGGTTGTTGAATGTATTATTCGAGAATTCTAGCTTCTCCACTAAAATGTGCTGGTGCCGCGTATTGCATGAACCACATTATGTTTCTCACCAAAAATGGCACATCCTCGAGCAATAAAGGTAACTCCTCCTCCAGAAATTGCCGATAAGCGGGACTGTTTATTCTGCAAAAAAAATGGCCCAATCAAATAATTTCCAATAATTCCGACCGAGACATTCAGTGAGAATTGTTCTTGATGATAAGATTCTTCCATGAAACGGGGGTTTTCCTCAGCCCAATAATGATTATTGTGAAAATTAGTGATAGCAGTTCTCGATAAGTTAGCTTCGTCTGTGTACAATATTTCATTATCAGAATGAGCATTTTCTCTCATTTTATCTAAGAACCATCGGCAGAAATTCAGTCTTGAAGGAAAATCTTGAGGAAGTAGAGTTTGGACGCGTTGAAAATGAAACGGGTACAATAAAAAGTCGTGGAGAATACTCCAAACTAGAACATGTGAAATATTAAACTGATTTCTAATTTTTCTTGTACTCACATGAGGAACCTTCTGTGGATATTTGAAAATGTTCGCCTGTCTTGTGTTTGTTGATTTGGAAAGCGCATCTGATATAATCGCCTAGCTTCTGTTGTGTTTCCGTCAGCCAGACCGTACATGTAATGGATATCTGTCAATTCGGCGTTAGTAAAATTAGCCATTTTTTTCTTACTGCAATAACTTCAAAACTCTTAAAACTAATCGTTAATTTAATCAACAATTCGCGCAGACACTGGTTCAATTTTAGCAACTGTCAAAATAAATAAATAAATGAAAAAATCAAAGCCTACTAGTCAATTCTTGCTTTCAATTCAGCGAATGCATACAATCGTTTGATAATTTTTTGCTGAAGAACGGTGGGAGATACGAAAAAATTACAGGTATAAAAAAAGTTTTTTAATTGAACGAAGATGACGAAAATTGATTGTACGCTGACCAGTGGCGTACTGCAATAAAGTTTGAAAGGGCAAAAGAAGACATGGCTTCCGAAAAGAAAACACCTTGTAGATTATAGTTAAAATTTAGGGCGTTTAATGATGGAGGCTGTAAAAAATAGCTTGCATTCCAAATTTGGGCTGAATATCTCAAAAACTACAGGAGTTTTGAAGAACAAACCCATTTTTCCTGAAATTCCAACACCCTGTAGCTCTGTAACGAAGCTTTTGCGGACCTATGTTTATATGAACTTATTTTCTTATAATTGCACGTAGATATACACCCTCAATTTGTGACATACTACTACTATGTAACACCCTGTATAATTTCTTTAACATACTCTTGTCAGAAATAAGAATGCGCTAAAATACTATAAGTTTCACACGAGGTTTCAATTTTCATTAAATAAAATGAACACTTGGTTTATTCAAACTCAAAATGAGCTGAAAATTATTTCAACAGGCTATTTTCCCAGTTTTTGTACAAATTAATGAAAACAATTTTGTTCGTGGAGTTACAGATAGCATGACTAAAAAAAGATATCACCCTGTTTAATTTCTCGACTACTGGATATATTCAATGAATTGATGAGGAAAACAATTCCTTTTCTGCAAATTGAATCTGGACCCCTGAGTTAACAACAGAAACATGAAAAAAAATCTGAACTTCAACAACCTGTATCTCGAGAACAGAGGTCTTTTGGACATATGTACTTTATTAATGTTTTTTGACGAGGAATCTCTTGTAGAAATTATTCACTGCATACCTGAAACAACTAGTATTTATTCGAGAAAAACTACTCATTTTTTCACGGAACGAAAGTAATTTCATAAAAACTTATATTTTGTCACCTGCCAACAGAGGTAAAATGTCCAACATAATTGTCGTCACAGAAAAATTATGTTTTCGCATAGCTCAGTTGTCTTATTGTCCTCATTTATTTCTTTTGTTTCAGAGCGCAGGTAACGAGTATTTCAATAATTTTCACATAAATAAATGAAGTCGAGAAGTTGAATTACATTCAACAAAAATGCATTTAAATACTTTGTTAAATACATTTCTTTGATAGTAGTTGAAGTTTTAATTAATTACTTAATGGAACATATTTGCCATAACTTACTATTCACATTCACATCTACCGCATGTAGCGCATGTCCATATTGTCAATCGTTCCTGAATCTACATACTCACATTTTATCTAGCAAATTTTTTTCGAGTAATGATTTTTATTAGTGTAGAGTTAAGATTCTTATAATTTTTTCAAAAACTCTCGCCACCCATTGATATATTAGAAGAAAATATATATGTACACCCACCATTCCAAAAGTTGAACTTTTTGAAAATTGAAACAACCAGTATTAATTTTGATACAAATCTTTTTTATTAATCAATGTATTCGCCTTCTGCATTGATGCACAAATTTGCAAGTGCAAACAGATTGTCAAACGACTTCTCTATCTCCATTTTTGGAATGGACTTAAGTGCGTCGATCACCGCACTTTCAATGGCCTCAGTCGAATCGTTCCTCTTTATTATCATCTTCAAATGCAGCTTAGGGAATAGATAGTAGTCGCACAAAGCCAGATCAGATGAATAGGGTGAATGTAGTGAGGCAATAATATGTTTTTTGATCAAAAATTCAGTTACAACTCTTGAACGATGTAATTGAGCGTTATTGAGTTCAACTGGCGTTTTCTCGATATTATGGCCGAATACGACGAATTCTTGCCAGCAATCGCTTCATGACGCCCAAACAAAAGTGTTCTATGACTGTCGGGTCGCGGGAAAGAAATTCTCTGTGGATAATTCCTTCACAATCGTAAGAACAATTCAGCATAACCTTCACTTTTGACATCTCTATGCGACTTTTTTTGGGTTTTCCTTCATCCAACGATATCCATTCAGCAGTTTTCCGCTTTGTTTCGACCTCATACTGAGAACGTCTCATACTCTACGTCTCGTCACCAGTTACAATCATTTTCAAGAAGTTTAGGTCCTTTCGAGCACTTTTAATGATGTCTTTGCTATGCTGAATTCGATCAAATTTTTCGTCGTCGGTGAGTTTGTGTGGTACAAACCTCGAATAAATTTTCGTAGGACCCAACACTTCGGTCAAAATGCGGTATACAGTTAATTGAGGAATGCCTAATACCATTTCAATAAATTTCACTAATGATTTTTCATTATTTTCGTTTGATTTCCGCATTTTTTCAAAGTTTCATTCCAATAATACAATTTTTGGTCGGCCTGATCTCTCATCATTCAGGGTCTTTCTAATCGATTCGAACCGCTCGTACACTTATGTTCGGGATAGACAATCATTACCATATGCAGTTTGTAGCATTTGGTGCGTTTCGGTGAAAGATTCATCTAATTTAACACAAAACTCAATTGCAGCTCTTTGTTTAAAACTCATTTTCCGACACTAAACGCACTAACAAACATGAGACAATAACTGAAACTGTTTACATACAAATGTCATGAAATTTTTAAAAGCTGTCAATGTAGTTATCGATAGGTACAGTATTACAATAGATGGCACTAGCAGTACTGTTTTTTTAAAACAGTTCGGTTACTTTTGAAATGGAGGGTGCATGAACCATGAACAGTATCTTGTTGGTTTCACAGAAATATTAAATTGTGGAATATTTTACCTTCGGAAGTTGGCAATACTGAGACGCTCTTTGGCTGATTATTCTTAAATGAAGTGGCTTCATTTTGATTAACAGTTACATACATAGTTGTATAGTTTTCTGTAACAGTCTCATAAAGGGTGGATGAAATGTTTTCATTCCTATTATGAGTATGAATTCCATCTTGCGGAAAAGTATTGAAGATGGTAGGACTAGTCGTCGTATCTCCATAGTTTTTTTCAGATAATTCATAATTTTCCTCTGAATGAGAATGAGAGGATTGTTTCTCCATTGGCGCCTCTGTTGAGCTCTTAATGTTCACCAAGTATTTCTGCTCGATATTCTCTGTCGACTCATGAGATATGGTTGTAACTTTATAATTATCTCTGCTCATTGTGCCTACCGTAATACCACTATCCTCTAATAGCCCATCGAATCTATTTTTTTCATACTTTTCGTTAGACAATTTATAATTTTCCTCTGAATGAGAATGAGAGAATTGTTTTTCTGTATAGTTTTCTTTAAATGACTTCTCTGTTGAGCTTTCCACGTTCTCCAAGTATTTCTGCTCGACATTTTCTGTAGACTCATGGGAAATGGTTGTAACTTCTAGATTTTCAGTGCTCATTGTGTTTACCATAGTAACATTATTTTCTAATATCCTCTTGTCTTCATATTCTTTGGTAGATTCATAATTTTCCTCTGAAAGAGTATGATGGTCTCCCGAATAGGTAGTTGACGCTTGTGTTGTGCCTGAAACATCAATTGAAACACATCGACAAATACATAGTATTATCATTTTCATCTATAGAAGTAGACTTTTGTCTTCGAAGAATAAATTGCTATTTTATACTGCGCCAAAAATTACCGCACACGCAATAAAAAATTCAAATATTTTCAGAAGAACTTTGGATATGTTGAAGAATTGTTTTTTCAGTAATCCACCAGCACTAAGCAATGCTTGACACCAATCAAAATGAAAGTAGTACTTATAGAAATTGAAATAAAACAAATGATGGAAAATGTAAAACTTTCGGAAAAAATAAAATACCCAAAAATCTGTTAATATCGAATATTTCCATCCCTGGCAAGAATTACTGCATGACATCTATTATTTAAACTCACTATCAATGACCTTATAACATTCTGATCCATTTCCTTCCAACTTTCGATCAGTCTGTTTCTAACCTCATCCACGGTAGTACGATGGTTGTACTGACTTCTTAATCTTTTAAAGGGAATGCCCCAGATATGTTCGATGGAATTGAGGTCTGGATTTCGTGCAAGCCACTCCATTGAATTGATTTTGTGATCTTGAAGATACTTCCTAACGATACGATACGAGTTTGATAAGGTCTGGCGTTATCATGCATAAACGAAAAGCTTCACCATATTTACCACAAATGGTACAGCATGTTACTTTAAAATGGCTATAACGTACCTCTGAGAATTCAGGGTTCCATTATTTACGATGTCCAGTGCGGGTGTTCACAGAAATTACTCCGCAATTGTTGAACCTCCACCGGAGTCATATGTAGGTAAGAAGTTGGACCAGGCATATCTCGACCCATCTGTTAACAAAACTTTCTGTCAGTCAGCTTCTAACCAATTGACATGTTACATGGCAAAATCAATCGGACTCTTTGAACAGCAGCGGTGAGAGCTGGACCTCGAGCTACGGCACAAGGCCTCAGACTAAATTCCATGAAACGTTGTCGTATCGTTTCAGTGCTAATTAGCACTCCACTGTTCTATGGAGCTGCATTCGAAAGTGCCTTCCATTAGTGAACCGTTGTTTCAACGATGAAACTCTCTCTTGGAATTTAACAAGAGTCTTCCACTGGTACAATTTGATAATTTGCATAATTTTCCTCGTGGGTTGTTTTCTGTATTTGGTACTACGTACTTGTGTGAGAAAACGTTTTCCAAGATGAAATACACAAAAAAGTTTTCAGATCTAAATTAACTGATGAGCATCTCAAATCTCTTTGTGCGAGTTAGCACTCCACTGTTCTATGCAGCTGCATTCGAAAGTGCCTTCCAGTAGTGAACCGTTGTTTGAAACTCTTGAATAACGTTCATGGATCACCGTTGTTGATCATGGTCGTCCGTGCTCACTTCTCTTTTCATAAATTCCAGTCTCCCTGTATCTGCGGATCCTTCTGGCCAAAGTTGAATGGGACATCCCACTCCTTTGGCCTAGGACATCTTACACCACTGCTTCATCACCTTCTACCGGGTTCAAATTTCTGATTCGAATGGCATTATAACCCAACATTAAAATTTTCAAGAAGAACAAATGCTACTCCCAAAATTGATCAACAACTACTGTTATCAATATGTCGTCGTTTTTTGTAAAATCTCCATTTATGTCTATCATTTCATTTTTCATGTGAGAAACATGTGTACCAAGAAAAAACATCAAATTGTTTTGGCATATCCGACACATCCGAATCAAAGCATGTTTTATCAATAAGTTGCTCAATAAAAAGAAATTCGAAATATGGAAATTGTGCGTTTTTCTTGGCGCAGTGTAGTATCCTGCTGCGAATTCATCGCAAATGTTTTCATTCAAATACTCAACAACAATAAATATTAAAATTAATAGATTATTCACTTCGAATCGTTAATTCACAAATAATTAGCTGAAATCTCACTGATTGTAAAATATTCGTGAATTTAAAAACTTCGAAGAAATCAACACGTTAGAATACTACGTTCAGAATGGGTATGACTCTGATGAAGCTTCACAAAATGACTTTGTTCATTTTCCTGACATGGGACACAAAAGTCTATATACCAAAGAACGAAACAAAATCTCATAAACACTGGTTCTTTCAAAGCACTCAGAGAAAATAGTTACCGTATATAAGATTATGAAGAAGTTATAATCGAAGTTTTGAATTTTGAAGCTGGGAATTCGATACCGAAGTCTAAGGTTTTGCGAATACTTAGAATAAATAAGTTTCAAACTTTAAAGATAAGGAATTCTACTAGTATACCAAAGAATTAATGCAGTTATGGTTTCCAGTGATGGATTATTCAATCGCAATACTCCACATTACTGGTGAACCACCGTGTTTTGGCCTACACCATCTTCATTGAAAATCTTCGTGGAGAACTTTATTATGATATAATTAATGAGAACATAGTCGAGTGCTTTTGGATGAAATTTATTTGGCTCTAAGCAGATATTTCCATCATAACGGCGCGCTCCCACACTAGACAAGAAATGTCTCAGAACTTTTAAATCAGTCTTTAGGTGATAACTGGAAGGAGACCAAAGGATCAGTGATATGACCACTTCTATAAGCAGATTCAACAATGTTGGATTTTGTCCTCTAGAGCTATGTAAACGATTAATTATATAGACCAGGGGTCTCCAAACTTTGAACCCCTAAGGGCCATAATATTTTTTTCGGTACGTTCCAAGGGCCAAATCAATTTTAATTTTTCTGCTCACCTAAGCAAACATAGGCGTTCTGCATTTCAATTACTATTAATTGTGTATTCGGTATATTGTGACAAGTATGGACATCTAGTGGCGAGTAGTAATACTATGCAGGTCTGTGATGCAGGTACTATCTATTTTGGCTACCCACTAACTACTAACAGGTGGCATGTTGGAGAATTTCCGCATTGGTTCGAGAAAGTTCTGATTCTGACAAGTTTTTTCGATCACTTCTAGATGGTAGTAATTGCATAGGTATGAAAAGGATAGTGGCGCCATTGCGAGTCAGTTTGCGTGGGGAAGGCGAAGGAAGTGAAACTGCCTATTGTTAAATATAAAATACTAACACCCGTGCATAAGTAAGAGTATTTTGATAAGACTTGTTTTATGTTTGATTCATATGGAAAAGAAGTGGAAAATAGACAGTGAATGCATAACGTTCCGAGATAAATGTATCTTTCAGTATTTTGTGATTGAATGCAATAATAAAGCGCTATGTCTAATTTGTAATGAAACTATAGCTGCTTTCAAAGAATATAACATAAAACGTCACTATGAATCGAAACATCTTCAAATTTACTCTAAATATACAGGAAGTTTGCGGACGGAAACATTTGAAACTATGAATCGCAGCAATCTTTGTTTACCAAAGCAAATGCTGAGCAAGAGTCTGCAACTCGCGCCAGCTTTTGTGTGGCTCTTGAAATTGCAAAACGTGGAAAACGACTCACCGAAGGAGAAATGATGAAAACTGCTTGATTGCAGTAGCGGAAGAAATATGACCCGAAAAGGTAAATTTATTGAAACGTGTCAGTTTGTCAGCAAACACTGTGACTCGGAGAGTGCAAGACATCGCAGAAAATATATAATCTCAACTGTCTGACAAAAATGGACATCTTGAGTGGTTTCCTCTAGCCTTGGATGATTCAATGGATGTGTCAGATACTGCTCACCTGATGATTTTCATTCGTGGAGTAGATAAAAGTTATGACGTGTATGAATAACTGCTTGATATTGATAGTATTCACTGCACGACAACTGGGGCAGATATTTTCAAGGGAGAAAAAAATGCCATTAATAAAAATAAATAAAGAACCTTCGATGGAAAAACTTAAACTGTATCACCACCGTTGAAGGCAAGTTCGCACTTGTGTCAAAACAGTGAAATGACATGTTTAAGAACAAATATCAAAATTCATCTTTATTGGAATTTTACAAGAGTCTTCCACTGGTACAATTTGATAATTTGCATAATTTTGCTCGTGGGTTGTTTTCTGTATTTGGTACTACGTACTTGTGTGAGAAAACGTTTTCCAAGATGAAGTACACAAAAAGTTTACAGATCTAAATTAACTGATGAGCATCTCAAATCTCTTCTAATAATTGGTACAAATAAACTTAATCCACAACTCCAAACAATTGTAGCTGGAAAATCACATTTACATAAATCTCAGTAGTGTTCTTTTTTTCATTAGTGCGATTGATTTCATATTAATTATTTGTCAGAATATGCATAAGCTGAGAGACTTAAGCTTAGATTTCTGCGTGATAATTTCTGTCGTAAAGTTTTACCTTGCAAGTAAATAAAACCGAGTAATTATCATTCTATGTTTTCATTTTCTTCCATTCAACTTATCACAGCAATAGTAACAACAGTAACATATTGGATGTCGTGGGCCAGATTGATGATAGGGGAGAGTCGGGCAGGCCACATAAGTAGAACCCAGAATTACAAAAAAACTAAGAAAAAAAGATCTATTTTCAATCTATATAATGAAAAAAACATATTCCTCTCAATACTAATGAAATAAGAAATAAAAATTCTCATTTTTATAACTGTAATGAAGTTTAGAAGGCACTGTCAAATATTTGTCACAATCATTTCTGGACACAAAAAAATATGACTATGTCGATTTCCAAACATCACAATAGTAGAAAGATGACGATGGATCAATGTCCACAAATGCTTCATGAGCCCATTTTTTGCCCTTGTGACACTGAATCTAGTCTTCGTCGAAGGTTTCTCCACAAATGATGCATTCTGTATCATGATTTGTTTCTTCCCTAGTTAAACTCTGGATATTCTCTCTCGATCTCATTTGACTGATTGCTGCTTTTGTTCTATCAGTTGCAGCCTTGGATTTATTGGCTACAGCCTTGTTTGCTACCAGTGCATCTTCAAATGGAGAAGACGTCAGAATCTAACTTTTTTGGGTTTTTCGAGAACGGGCTGCAAGACTCTTCCTTGAGGCGTTAGGGAGAGGGGACAATTTTTGAAGCAATGCATTCAAACTAGGAGATGCAACTGGCTCTGCACTATTTTTCGCAGTAGGTAGCTGCGTGCTGCCACTTGTTGATTGTTGTGATGCCTAAGTAGTGGTCGACTGCTGGGCGCAACTGGTGGATGGTTGCTGGGTAGAAATAGTTGATGTCTGTTGTATGCCACTAGTTGATGACTGTTGTATGCCACTAGTTGATGGCTGCGGATTGAAACTTGTGGATGATTTTGATCTTATTCTGGTTGATGGCTGCTTAGAAGTCTCATCCAAAACTGGTTTCTGTTCGATATTGATCATTGATGATGGCAAAAATCCAAATCAGTAAAAATCTCCCTATTGAATGGATAAATTTCGGTGCATTTGAACCCATTTTGTGCTATTTCTAGTTAAGCTGCTTTAATGAAAGCCGAATTGACAAGGGAAGCGATGTCATAGTCTGAAATTCTTGCTCTTGGGTTTTGTCTCATCCACATGGCACTTGCTGAATTTGAATACAGACTTGAACGGCTTGAAAATTAACCGGTCTAACGGTTTTATTTTGTGAGTTGTGTGTGGTGGTGTGCTGAGCATATAGATGGGATTAGCACGAACAAACTCTATCACTGCCAATTCTTTATGACTCCCGTGTCCATCGAGAATCGGAAAAACAGGGTGTTCATATGGAATCGTTATGCTTTCCGGTGGAGCTCCATTCATCGACCATCTTTATCCTTCCGTTTTCTCGGGAAGACGAAAAGAGGAGGTACAAAGTGACCAGTCACACTCATAGCAAACATCAAGGTGATGTTTCGTCCCCTCTTACCAGATGTCAACTTACCTCCTTGCTTTTTTCCTTTAGTAGAAATAACTTTCTCATTTTTGTGAACCGTCGAGACTCCCGTTTCATTAGCATTGTAAATATTCGAAACTGGAAAACTATATTTTTCCTGAAACTGGAACAGCTGATCATAAAAATGATCTACTTGTGGTTTATTGTACCCAACGGCTCTCGCGATGCGGGTTAACTCTGGAGTTCTGAGAGCAATATCTGGGAATCTTTTCGAAAAGCTGTAGTAAACATCTTTTCCGGACATTTTTTTTTTCCTTGTCGAATCTATGAGGAAGTTTTAGTTGTTCTGCGAATTGGAAAGCCAGTTTCAAAAATTCCGCTTTCGTAAGTGGCATCAGCCGATTATCTAGATCGATAACATATTCATGAAGTTGCAGAGCTTGATCGTTGGAAAATGTGTGCTCCAACCTCCCCAATTTCGGCTTGAACTCTGTTTCTTCTCCATTACCTATGCTTTTATTTTATCCTGGAGCGTACTTCTTGGAACACCATACCGTTCAGCAGTTCTTCTTATAGATAGATTTCTCTCCGGATCGCTCTTTTCGTTGTATTTTCATCCCAACTTCCTCTAGTTGTTTTTCTCTCTTTAAATTTTGGCATTTTCTGTGAAGAAAACATCAGATTTTTCACTTATTTCTTCCCTATTGTAGTACAAAAGCGATTTTAACATAAAGATTCGCATACGACTTGACATGACAGAGCAACTGGGATTCATAATTTCACTATTTCATTCATAAAATCCAAAAATTCACCATTCATGAAATGGCCGGGGTTACCCGACAAACAAGTATCCGATGTCTATCGCCAATATCAATATGAATAGCTCCAAATATTTAACATATTTTTGAACTATAATGACAACCTTTCTGAATTAGTAAAATGCCATGGTAAGATACTTACAACTGAGTTTGAGAAGTGTGAGGACAGACAAAAGAACCGACACTAGTATATGATCGCCTGTCACGCGTTGTTCACTAAACTGACACGGCTCATAGACTTGCACGGATGGCTATATGTTGCTACCGTTATTTTGACGTGGCACCTGTTAATGTATGTCTGCGGGATTTGGCTCTTTCGACCCACAGTTTGAAATTTTGCATACAGATGATAAATAATGGAAGGTAGATCTTTGGGAAACTTTAGAAATCAATAAGTACAAACACTCATTAGACCTCATTAATGAACAAGTCAATTTGAGCCCTTCACCTTCATTGAATCTCTTTGGGGAGCAATCTATTCCTTAATTTTATTGGATATACCTGTCATAAATATCCACTTAAGAAGAAGCAACCCAATAAGCTTTTAATTACTCAAGAACATTTATATTTATATTCTCATTAATATTTTCTGTACATTCATTAATCTGAAGAAGCTACGGTGTAGTGAAACGCGTTGCGAATCGCAATTATTAAGTAAAATTCCTTAAAACACAGTACTTGTTTTTTATTATTGAAGAATATCTTGTTTAATCATGCGAGGACATCCAATTGTCCCAGAAACGGGGCATGCATCTACTCTCTTTTTTCTTTACAGGGCTAAGCAGTACTTGACGCCATGACAGCTGATGCTTTTATACAAATTACAAGAGCGACCTGCATGAAATACTGTTCCCATGTGGGACTCCGCACCCAAACATTGATTAAATCTATGTGATAGTGTCCAGTAAAGAGAGGTTAGTTTTCTCATCGACCACGCCTGAGATCACACGTAATATCCAGCCTCTCGCTCAGAGGCGGCAGATTGCTGATCTTCCTCTTCTTCACAGATTCTTCCATGGCAAATTCTCTAAAGAACTGAAAGGCTTGGTTCCGGAAAGAATCCAGTACCAAAGAAAAACCAAGTTTGCGGAAACCTGTCATCAGCGGGCGGTCTAACTAACAACGCCACGTGCCCCTCCATAAAAATTATTTTATTTACAGGGCTAGTGAGCTGTTGATCTTGCTTCCATCGAATATCTTTCCGATAACTTACAATTTGGCCCACTCAAAGAAGCGAGTGAACACACATATTAAGTCATCTTGTGCAGCCACATATGTGACATGAGAGGCATCGCTTCTTCCCAAGAGTTGAGAATAAAAAAAAGTGTTAAATAATATTCAGATACGGCTAAACACACTATGGAATAGAAAAATGGACAAAAAATCATATAAACGGCTGCTTTGATGAAAGGCATAGAATTAAACATTTATAACAATAATTTTTGGAGCAGTGTATTAGGAATCTTTTTTTCTTTTAGTTGACAGAATTTAAACATACCGGTACAAACCTTTTACCTACTACCAATTTGTTGTCAGATATCATGAAAATCTTACTTGTTATAGAATTTCCATCATCGAACAGATTTCTGCCTTTTCTTTCATCTTCTATAGACGTTATAATAGTAGAAGGTTGTTCGGTCACTGTCACTATTTCACTATGTCGCACTTCTTCACCTGAAATTACTAATTTCACATGGATAATAACCGCAAATAACGTTCTGAGTGACGAAATTTTTATTATATTCATTATAAGGAATATAAATAATAGTAATGTAGCATCAAAGTATCAGCATTTCAATAAAGTAAATGACGTCTGCATTGTCAACACTTCGATTTGGATGAGTAATGGGTATTAAGCATATTAATTTTTTGATAAAAACGAATTCGACATATCGGATGAAGCGAATACAAATTACTGGCTATGATTTTGGTGCTTTCTATGGGGCATTTTTCAGAAATCACAAAATGCAGTTTTGATAAGATAAACCGCATCATATTTCCTTTTGTGACCGATAAGAGTTTATACTGGGACGTCGGTCACTTAGTCTGAGGGAATTTTGTCCATTGCTCAACAATTATTGTTGTAATTTCAACCGCAGTAGGAGATAGATCTCAGGCAGGACCGGAATATACCGATGGATGGAACAAATTCAGTAAAACGCTAGGCAATAGTTTTTATGGGATTCCACATGACAAAACACTTATTATTTTAATCACTCATGTTTTATATGTAATTTCATTCTTCTTGGGTCATGAAGGGACAGGGAAAAACCCTCAACTTTTTTTTTCAAAAGCATGTCATGTTAAATATCTTTAGAAAGTTCCTTTCAAGAATCGAAAGTTCAAGTTCATTCAGAAGTTTATATATCTTGAAGAATTATTTTCCACTAATCCACCAGCACCGAGGAATGCTTGAGAACAATCGAAATGAAAGTGGTACTCATAAAAACTGAAATAAAACTAATAATGAAAAATGTAAAACTTTTGAAAACCCAAAAACCTCTCAGTAGCGGATATTTCTGCCCTGGCGAAAATAACTGCAAGATATCTGTGATTCATACTCAAAATCAATGATCTTATAGTACTCTGACCCATTTCGTTCCGACTTTCGATCAGTCTGTTCTGAACCTCATTCACGGTAGCAGGCTGATTTTGCTGGCTTCTTGAGAATGTCACAGGCATGTTCGATGGGGTTGAGGTCTAGACTTCGTGCAGGTCACTCCATTGAAGTGATTTCGTTATCTTAAAGGTAGTTCCTAACGATATAAGCTTGGTAAGGTTATCATACATAAACACAAGTTTTCACCCATACTTGACGCAAATTGTACAACAAGTTCTTCTGAAATGTCTATAACGTAACGAGGGCATTCAGGGATCCATTAGTCAAGACGACCAGATCAGTTCAGGCGTTTAAATAAATTCTTCCACATACGATTATTGAATCTCCACCAAAATCATAGGTAGGTAAAAAGTTGCTCGGGGTATATCTCTCATTGCGACGTCTGTAGTTGTACACCAGAGAACGTCGATCGCAATGACAAAAATAAAATCTCGACTCATCTGTAAACAAAACTCTCTCCCCGTCATCTTCTAACCAATTGACATGTTCTCTGGAAATATTCAATCGAACTCTTCGATGTGCTGTATTTAGATCTGGGCCTGAAGTTGCAACACGAGATCTCAAATCAAATTCCCTGAGACATTTCAGTTTCAGTGCTAATTTGCACTCCACTTTTCTGTCGAATCTGCATTTAAAAGTGCTTAGCAGAAGCGATCCTTCGTCACAATGAGAAAATTCTTAAGTAATGGTTATGTATCATTGTTGTTGCTCGAGATCGTCCTTGCCCAGGTCTCCTTTCATGACGACCAGTTTCCCTGTACCTGCGGATCATTCTGTAATAGTTTTCAAAGCGGCACCCCGTTTCTTCAGCAAACAGCACAATCTACCGTGGTCAAATTTCGTGATTCACGAGGCATTACTCTCAAAAATTGATCAACAACTGTCAATGCTATCAATAGTCGTAGTTTCTTGCAAAATCTCAATTTACTTCTTAATTTACTTCTCATGAGCGTTACATGTGCGCCTACAAAAAATATCGAATTCTGTTGGCATATAGCCGAACCTATCCGAAAAAAACGTGTGTTAATGATTAGTTGCCTACCGAAAAAGAAATTTGAAATATTAAAATTGTTGGTTAACTTTTTGGGAAGTGTATAATGGACTATTTATTTCAACCTTACATCACAACTTCATCTAATAATTCCAAATAAATAGACATTCTAATCATGAAAACATGAACATTCAAATTGGGCTTCAGTTCATCCTTGATTCTGTGTTATATTTTCCTCAAGAATCTCATTAGAATTTGAAGAAATACTTTCAGACATTCACAGAGAAAAAGTCTAATGGCTTAAGATTTAAGAATTTAACAGATACTTAACTGGTCTAATCTTCTTGCTGAAGTTCTGATCTAATTAAAAAAAAAGATAGATAGAAATAGTCTATTACGTTTGTCTCAAAAAGACTTTTTCATCTAAGTGCAACAAGACCTATCATGCCTTTTGAAAAACGAAGTTGGGGTTGTTCACCCCCATTTATTACCCATGAAAAACGAGTAAAAGTACGTCATCCATTAAATTCGGAGCTTGAAATAGTTGAAATTCGTATCAGTACGATTGGAGATTATTTTAGGAGACATCAATTCAATTCTTATTGTTACCTTATAAATCACATATCATTCTACGATGTCCAAACGAAATCCACTAAAAATATACATCGAATCTAACCTAAGCTAAAACCTGAATATGTATATAAAACAAGATCTATATTTTCTATTCCTAGAGTGAAGTGTACATATACTGTATACTTTTACTTGATGGAGCTCAAAATGATTCCATAACGAGAATGTTCTCGTAGACTATGATTGTCTAATAGAAATATGGGAACATATATAAGAAATTTCCATCAATGCAGTAAAAAATACAATTATGCCATTTTACAAAAGATCATTACTACTGATATATATCCACATTGAATATTATAGTAATTTATATTCAGGTTAATATTTCTAACCGTTATTAACACTCAATCCGGTCCTGCAAAGACCTCATATCAAACATTCGCACTTTTTGATGTTATTTATTTTAATCAATCTCATTCAATAAAATGAGTCACTGTCGCTCGTATCTTGATGAATCTGTTCCAGTTTCACGCGAATAGAAGTAGTTTCACTAGAACTCGGTCTGTATATTTCAGAAAACCTAGACCGAAAGAAAGAAATGTAAAAACGACATTACTTCGTTTCTCACTACAATTTTGACCTCCTTCAACGGGAAAATGAAAAAAATATCCAGGTATAGGAGTAGGATTGAATATACGGTATCAACCAATTGGAATAATGTAGGTAATAAATAAATGGAGACGGAAAAGCAGGCTCACAGCGACTGGTATTTTCATTGGAGTTTTTTTTCAGCAAAGGAAATTTGAACAGAACGATTCTATGAATTTCGAATGGTTACTTGTTAATGGCTAATTGTCTCAAATAATAAAACCAACAGAAGAATATGATTGGCATGATCACAGAGATTTATCTGTTACGATTTCTGTAGATTAATAACGAATTCTGGATTTGAAATTTCGAAAACTGATAAAAATGTCGAATGTGAATTGTAGCGAATTTAAAACTCCTAGTAAAAACAAAATACAAGACAAATTAATTATTCCTCCTTCTCCGTTCCTAAAAAATTGGGATTTGGTACAGGTAAAATTATAAATATGTCTTTTTGGAGGTTATTGCATATTATTTCTCGTAGGAGTTTGCGTTTATGAATTTCCGAGATCTCCTTTAGCAGATAAATTGAGATCACCATGGGCAATCAAGAAAATTATCAAGAAAAAGTTGAAGGACAAAGAACTAAAAAGTAGATTACAATTTGAAGCTGATATATTGAAAAAATTGGATCATCCCAATATTGTTGGATTTCGGGCCTTTGTGAAATCTTCGGATGGAGATATTCTGGCTATGGAAGAATGTACAACATCACTTGGAGATATAATTGAACTTAAAAGGGATAATGGTGATTTAACCCCCTATTCACCTGATATTATTCATAGAGTTGGTTTTGATATAAGCAATGCTTTGAATTATTTACATAATGTTATATTGCTTCTCCATTGTGACATCAAGTCATTCAATATACTGGTAAAGGATGATTTTAAAATCTGTAAATTATGTGATTTTGGAGTTTGCCTTCCACTGAAAAAAGATGGAACTATAGATGAGCAAAAAACTGGTGAAGAATATGAATATGTTGGAACATTAGCTTGGTCAGCACCAGAAATATTAAAGTTTCCACAGCATATAACATCGAAAGCTGATATATATTCGTTTGGAATTGTTTTGTATGAAACATTAACACTTTCTATTCCTATTAGTGATGAATTACTAAACTCATTGGAAATTTCAAGTGAAGATGAAGAATATGACTTATGTTCTAAGTTCGAAGAGAATCAACTTGTTCTTCCCAATATAGAACTAGGTTCAGAGTATAATATTATTTTAGAGATAATGCATAGATGTGCCTCTCATAATTTAGAAAATAGGCCAAGTGCTAAAGATCTTGAAGTTATCTTTAGTGATCTTAAGTTATTGAGTTCTTCAGTCTGAGACTGTTCTAGGTCTTACAATGTCTTTGACAATATATAAGTTCAATTGTGTTTAAGGACCTTGAAATTCTGTGTTTTATCATATTTTTGAAAATCAAATTAGATCTGCATTTTGTGTTTTATATAAGGTTGAAACTGTTTTCCAGAAGATGATTCTAATTATTTTTGATAAGTACTTGAGTTCAATAAAAAATCATTAGACTGAATGTACTGGTGCTATATAGCATCTAGCTTCCTTCTGCAACAATATTCTTTCTGCTTCTGGTCGAAACTTTTTTTCATAATACTTTTATGTAGCCTCTCGAACATTAAGGAACTGAGGCATCTTCACAGTGTGTACAGTACACTGTCAAGATAGACTCACCTGAATTTTATGAAAGGATTCATTTTAAGCTTTGTTCTTCATTTAACAACGTTTGACAAAAGTCAAAGAAGTTCAAAGTGATTGGGGAATGTTAGTTTCTTGAAAAATATGCATTTTAAACTCCCAAAAATTCCCAGTTATTTCAAGTTGAAGGTTTCGGTAAATCTATCTTCTAGGCTCATTCTTAATCCAGAATATTGAAGCATTTTACAATAACAAAATTTGTGAACATCTCAAAACAAAAAGTTACTATACGCGAGATTTCGCAATGTGTAGACACATCGAGGAAAATTATTATTCAAGGAACATTATTCAACCTTCCCTAGAATGTTAAATATCCTCCCTTGAAGGAGCTAGTCTTCTGACCTACTCTTCATAATCACCGTCAACCGGGGCCACAGAGCAGCGGTACAGCATGGTCAGATGTCAAGAATAGGAAGAATGGACTGCAGTTTCAGTCTCGTTTGACCTGGTCAGCATTGTCAATATATTATACAGTAGTGGTCCCAGCACTGATCCTTGGGGGACTCCTGCTTCAATTGATCTTTCTTCAGATCTGGCATTTTCTATTCGTACTATGAACTTCCTGTCCTTTAAATACGATGCCGTTATGTTCACTAGTTTGTTTGGAAACTTTGTTCTTTTCATCTTGTATATTAGTGCTTCGTGCCAAACTTTGTCGAATGCCTTTTCTATATCTAAGAATGTTCCTGCTGTTGGTTTTGATATGTTTAGATTTTCTTTTATATCTTCTGTCAGCCTTGCCAGCTGGTGTGTCGTTGCGTGATCACTTCTGAATCCAAACTGGTGGCTCGGTATGATGTTGTTTTGATCTGCGTGGCTTTTCAGTCTTTTGTAAATTAGTTTTTCTATAACTTTACTCATTGATGATAGCAGGCTTATTGGTCTATAGCTGCTGGGGTCGTTCTTTGGTTTTCCTTTTTAGGTATCATTATTGCTTCAGCAATTTTCCATGCGCTTGGGTAGTGTTCTGTTTTCATCACCCTTTTGCTATTTCTGTTATTTCTTCTATCGCTTCTTCTGGTAGGTTTTTCAAAGCCTGGTTTTTGATTCCATCGATACCAGGTGCTTTCCTACTTGGAAGCTGTGCTATAATCTCTTGTACTTCTTCTTTTGTTATTTCATAATTTCTTCGTTTTCGTTTGTTGTTTCTCTTCTTTTCCAATGTTTTCTATATTTCTATTGAAAATCACATCTGGGTTAGGACTGTTTGTCTTAAATTGTTCTTCCAGAGAATCAGCGAATGTGTCCGCCTTTTCTTTATTTGTTATTGCTGTTTTGTCGTTTCTTTTTATGTATGGAATATTGGATCTTTTCCTTTTCCTGTCAGTGCTCCTGCCATTTTCCAGAGGATTGATCCTCTGTTGTTAGAGCCTCTATTTTCTCGTCACTCTTCGTTGAACTTTTCTCTTATTTCCTCTTTCACTTTGTTGTTCAAGTTATTATATATTCTTTTATCATCGGGATGCATCGTTCTCATGTATTTCTTTTCGCTTTTTTTCTTTTCTGCGATTAGGGCATGTATGTGTGTCGGAAGTGGTCTCTTTTGACCTGCTGCCAGCGTTTTCGTCGCGTTTCCTTCGGCCTTTTTCATTCTGTTTTCCAAGTCTTGGATTGCTTTTTCAAGTTCATTTACGTCTCTTATGGTTATCTTTTTCGTTTCCATATTTTCTTTAAACATTTTCCAGTTTGTTCTTTTACTTTCTTTCTCTGTATTTTCTGCATCTGTGTGTACTTCTAGTATCACAGGCGAGTGGTCCGAGCTCATGTCCATGACTGCTCTTGTTTCTGTCTGCCAGGGAACATTTTTGAGCAATGCTATGTCCAAAACGTCGAATTTCTCATTGTGCATATATGGGTTGGCTCGTCTGGAGCGACTACCATTATGTTATGTTTTTCTACTATCTGCCTCAGCTTTTTTCCGTTTGTGTTAGCTGTTCGACAGTTCCAATCTTCATGTTTTGAGTTCAGGTCTCCTGCTACTATTGTTGCTGTTTTTTCTTGAAAGAAGAGTTTCACTTCCTCTTCTTCTAGAGCTTTTGTTGGTGATTTGTATACTGAGTATACTTTCAGTTCACCTCTTTTGGTTTTAATTTTTATTCCTATTTCCTCTATATTCGTAGTTCCTGTTGCTGGTAGTTCGCCGTGTTCTAGGCCTCTCTTTACCAGAATGGCTGTTCCACCACCTCTTCCTTCTACTCTATCTCTTCGATAGGTAACGTAATTCCTTATTCTGAACTCCTTTGTAGCCTTCAGATGTGTTTCATTTATGAGCATTACGTCTATTCTATATTCCTCCAGGAATATAGTCAACTCGTTTTTCTTGGTAGTTAGCGAGTTGGCATTCCAAAACGCTACTTTCAGGTTTTTCCTGTTTAAGCTTGTGTTGTTCATTTTTATTTCCTTCTGAATAGCTCGACTATCCTGCTCTGCTCCTCGAGGAAAGCCAGTTTTTGTTCCGTCGTTGCCTTGGTTGAGTTGAATGCCATCAGCATTCTTCCCAGGCACGCGGCTAACTCTTCTTCAGAGTCTTGTTTTCGTTCTTTTTTCTCATTCTTTGGCGTTTCTTCTTTCTTTTCTGTCTGTTTTTTATTCATTTCCTTTTTGGTTTCTTCCATTTTCCTTTCTTCAGCCCTCTTTTGCCAGTAGTTGACTGCTGGTGCTGGGGCAGGCTTTAGTTTTTCCTCCTGCTTGGGTTTGTTTGCAGGATTATTGGGGTTTTTGCTGCACCTTATCCATGTTGATAGGTGCTCTCCCCCGCAGTTTGCGCATTTAGGTGCAGTCGTCCTTGGTTTTCTGCACTCTCTTGTGCTGTGCTCGCCTCCACATTTCATGCACATATATGCACCGTGGCAATTTCTCTGTCCGTGCCCGAACAGTTGGCATCTGTGGCACTGGATGATCTCTGGTTTCGTTTTGAGGCTCTCCACCTGGACAGAGATTCCGCAAACTTGTCTGAGTTGGTTGAAAATACTTTTGTATTTTTTCTCTATTTCGACGAGAATCAGAGGGGCCGGGTATCCCTTCTTGCCCTTCATCCTGATGATTCTCGTCGCCGGGTATCCTTGTCTCTCAAGGTCATCTTTGACGTCTTCTTCCGTCATTTCTTGCATAACTCCCCTTAGAACTACCTTGAGCTTCTTTTCGCTCTTCAGTTCGTAGGTGTAGTATTGCACCTCTCCCTGTCGTAGCATTTTCTGCAAGTTTCTGTAGTCGTCTTCAGTGGTAGGCTCAACTTGGATCCCCTGAGAGATCAGTTTGGCCTTGTTGTAGTTGATCTTTCTTTTTCTCATCTCCCTAGTGACGTCATTCCATGCGTTCTTTTCTCTTATAATGATAGGAGCAATTTTTTCCTTATTTTCTTCGATTTTTGTTTGAGTCTTCTTCGGTTCTTCGTTTTTCTTTTTGTTTTTCCTTTCTTCTTTTCCTGTGGATTAATGGTGTTAGTTATACTCACCTGTTCCTTGTCAATTTACCCATTCGTAACACCAGGCTATGCCGTTACGTTTACTCATCTCAATTCGTTGGAGAGAACGTAAGCATGTAAATGTCTCTGCCCCTCCAACGAACCGAAACAGAGGCTACCTCACCATCGCCCCGCGAAACGGTGAAAATGTTAAGTGGTCACACACAGATTATGAAGAGTAGATCAGAAGACTAGCTCCTTCAAAGGAGGATATTTAACATTCTACAGAAGGTTGAATATTGTTCCTTCAATAATAATTTTCTTCGGTAAAATTGTGAACCTTTCTATTCAAAATTGGCTAATAAATTCAACAATTGAGAGATATAGAAGAGAAAAGGAAAATTCAAACTACAAAGGGGAAAATAACTCCTGCTAATGGAAACGTTAAAAGTGCTATAAAATAAAAAATTATTGTTAAAATTAATAATCATCCTCTTTGTTATAATTTTTGATATTTGTGGGTAAAATACACATTCTTTTTAGGTATAATATAAATAACATCAGAGTATCATTTATAGTTTTTTAGGGTTTCGAACCCCAAAATAAAGCCTCTATAGGACAACTTCATTGTTCGTTTCTGTGTCTGTATGTTCCATGAAAACTGTTGAGATACCTAATACTCAGGTTGACAATTTTTTGGAGGTATGAGAAAGTCAAATTTCTACACATTCGAAACATACCACCCTTTATGTTAGACGGTTGTAAGGGAATCAAATTGAAAAGCAATCACAACTCAATCTCTCTGAATTGCAGATAACGACCTGCATGATGATCACCGGAGAATTTCGCTCTACACCGACTGCAGCCATGGAACTGATACTGGACTTCACGTCTTCACTTGGTGAATAGAGGAACAGCTAGAATGGCTACCCACAAATTCTATGACCTTTTGCTAAGTGGGACAAATATGTGCAGCTTCGAGCCCGGCGCGTTTTAAACTCTGAAATTGAGGTCAACTAGATGGTACATATGATGTCTGGACATAGTCTTTCCTAAAACCAATACCTCATTTAAATCATCACTGATATCCAAGCTGCACTGAAGACATTGGCACCCGACTGCTGCATGTTATTTCATGTGCAGGAATGGCGCTCGCCAAACTAGGAGAAAGAATTCTCCTATGCGGATCCCAGGCTGCTCGTGGAACAGCCTTGGACCAGAGCCTAGGCTTGGAATTCCCATGGAGACTGCAAGAATGGAAAATAATCGGTTGCTGGACCTGAAGGTATAGACAGACACTGTAGGTTTACCATTAGTGGACCTGCTACTGCGAGAGCCAAGGCTTGGCTTAACTCTCCAGACTAGACCTGTGAGTTCTAATTGCTTTATTAAAGGGGGATTTTCACCTCTGACATCACCTAAATAAGTTAGGAGAGAAAACACTACATGCAGACTATGTGAGAAAGAGATAGAATCAATAGAACTTGTAATGTACAAATGCCCAACTACAGACAGAATCAGGCTTGAGGAGCTTGGATCTAACAAATTGGAGCTGACTGAGCTTATTATACTCTCACCCATATAGCTTATAGCCTTTCCAAGAAGGATGGAGCTTGTGGGTGAAATTTCAGAAAGAGTGTGCCACTGGGTCGCAGTGGCAGAACTATCAATAGCCGACAATCAATTTCAATATCTAAATATCTAATGGAATCACAAAACATTACGTACTTCCAGCTGACCAAGAAACCTAAACTCTGGCGAAAAGCAACATCATTCAACATAGTTGAATGAGCCTATACATGTTCACTGAAAAAAAATACTGAAGAATAGATTCCGAAAAATCAGCGCACCTAGGTTCAATGCTGAGACTAATGAATTGTTAAAGATTTGAGATTTCCATTTAAAGAGACATCTGCAATTTTCCTACAATGAATACCTGAAACAATCCTATAGGGAGGCTCAGCATGCTCTGAGCTCCTCTATTGCACTAAGGAAGAAACACTACTTTCAGGAGCGTATAGGTAACTCTGGCAGCGATCCTAGAAGGTTGTGGAAAACACTTAATGAACTAGTTAGGGAAAAAATCACAAAAAATTAACAAATTAACAGTCGATAATATTGATATTACTGAGCCCCAGGAGATTGCTGAAAATTTAAATGAATTTTTCTCAACCATTGGTTCCAAATTGACTGATTCACTGCCACTCCATGATGGTGTGCCCACAGATGTTCCTCCTAGGCCTCATTCAATCACTGGTATATTTTCCTGGACAGCTTCCGATGAAATAAGCCATATAATCAGGAATATTAGGGGTGGTGAAGCTAGAGGTATTGACGGAATGAGTGCTGATATTATGAGGGAGTTTGTGCGGAGCTTCTCTACATTGCTGAGTAGCATGATAAATATCTCTCAAAACAAGTTCTGTACCAAGCTCACTTAAGATTGCAAAGGTAATACCAATTTTTAAGGATGGTGATTCAACTTCATCTGGAAATTATAGACCCATTTCTTTGCTGTCTGCAATCTCAAAAATTCTTGAACACTGTGCCAATAAGAGGCTGTGTGACTACTTGTACAGCAAAGATTTCTGGTATGAGCGTCAGTATGGAATCAGGCGAGGAAGCAGCACCATATTGTGGAGCATGTTGACAAGGGTTTTTTCTGTATTCTTCTCTCCCTCGATTCTAGAAAGGCTTTTAACACGGTGTCACAAGATTTTATTGCAAATCTTGCAGACCGTCGGTATATGAGGGGGTCCTCTCGAGTGGTTTGGAGATTATCTTGAGGGAAGAACGCAGTATGTTAACCTGAGGGATGGTGTAAGTGGTATGAAAGATGTTATTTGTGGAGTCCCACAGGGGTCGATTCTAGGACCAACCCTTTTTCTAATATATATAAACTCGATATCGAATTTGGGACTACATGGACACATTCAACTTTACGCTGATGATGCTTGTCTTCTATATTTTCGTAAAGTGGATTTAATAAAGTTAAAAAATTGCTTATCATTCCACAAATTGGTGCTCAATGTGAAGAAATCACGTTACATGGTAATTTCAAACACCTCAGCTGAATTCAGTGTAACTCTTGACTCGACTCCTCTCCATAGGACTGATTGTATCAAGTACCTCGGGCTGTTCATCGATAGCAAACTATCTTGGCATGAACACATCACCCACTTGAGTAAAAAAATTGCACCAGCAATAGGAGTACTGGGAAGAGTCTCTCAGTTTATTTCTCTTGAATAAAGAAAACTATTGTATAACACGCTGATTCATGACCACCTTTCTTATTTAACATTGATATGGAGATGTACTCATCAGAACAAGATCCAACCTCTCATAGTTCTACAGAATAAAGTCCTCAAGAAGATTTTCAATCTTCCTAGAATCGTTCCAACTAGAGACCTGTACTTGCCCAATAGAATAATGAATATACAATCCATATATACCTACCAAGTCTGTATTTACTAACATAAATGTTTACAAGGGGAAATAATCTCTAATATTGGACTGGTGAGGAACAGTGAGATTCATGCTCATAATTTGAGGGATGGCGATCGTCTGAGATCTGCATTAGGGCAGAGGGGACTACTGGCAAGTAGAATAAGAATATATAATTAAATTCCGGATCATTTGAGGCAGATTCGAACGGCACCCTTCATCAGACATTTGCGACACCTTATCTTCTCCGGTTTTTTCCATTCTTAAATACGACTGTGACTTGAATGATACGTGTGTTTTTCCTTTTCTCGTTCTTTGCTAACTGTTTGCCTGCTTGTTGTTTTGAGTATTTATTTTTTCCTGTTTAATTAACTTCTTAATTATTCTTCTTCTATGATACCTAAATTAACTTTGACTGACCTTCGCTCTTCTTCACATATAGCCTTTTGCTAGGACTATTAAAATTATACATAATACATAAATAATTTGATGTGCATTATGTGATTTAAATTCAATTGGAATAAATAAATAAATAAATAGTTACAGAAATAAATTCGAAAACTGAAATCTGTAGTTACATCAAGAAAAAAAATGCGATAATGAACTCGTTCATCTTTTCTATGGGACGCGAAAAATTATCAAGTTATGATTGATACCAAAAACTATTTAGGTCTAATCTCTTAAACTTTTCACTCAACACAACCGAAAAATATGACGGCTTAGTCTCTTATTTCGACACTCGCTATGAAATCCTAGGATACTTTCCAATGACCCAGAAATATGAAAATTTACGAGATCTTGTAAAATTCCGACTACTGTGAATTTGTTATTACATGAGTACTATTCGCACTCTCATTTTTCATTTTGTTATTTTCTTAAAACTGCAGCTGATATAATAACAGAATACAACAATATGTATTATTATCTTTTTAAAATTAATATAATTGGTTAAAGATATTTGAAAAATGCTGGGAAAGACTACGAATTTTTTGTTACCATTGGAAACACTGATAACATAATATTTTCTTTGGGTCCTCTTGAAATTAAACATTAACTGAATGTTTCTGATATTGTTCATAATAAATAAATAGAATGAATTGAATTTTTTGTATTTACTTGGCTTTCTATGTCTATGTCTGTTATTAAGATTGATAAAATTGTTTTCGATACATTAGGACATCTGAATATCTTAATTCTTTTTTCTCCACTTCTAAGTGATAGACTAATCAATATCTTTCATCATCATTCCCTAAAAGTAACGCTTGTCATAAGAGCCATCACTCTACGTTTGTTACCAAGGATTGCATTTGTCAGATACTTCTTCATTCTATGAAAACCTTAACATTACATTCTGAAGATTGCAAGTAACGGGTCGTCCTCTAGATTGCCCGTCGTAGATTTTTCCATCAAATTTATATCTAATAAATGTGCTGTGTGAAATTAGGTGCCTGATGAGCTTGTTGTTTCTTTTCAAAATGTGTTTCAACAAGCTTATTTCTTCGAAAACTTGTCGATAGATTTCTTTTCTGTCAATAATGCCACATCTACATTTCCATTGCTTCCCGTCTTCATCGTATTTCTTCAGAGTCCATTCTTCATATCGACATAACATTACACTACAGATATATGTGTAGATGAAAGACTTTTTAGTATTTATGTTTGGGGCATTTTTTGACATCTTCATTCATATATGCTCTGGCAGCCAAAATATATAAGAATCTCGTCAGGGAATTCCGGAAATTGAGAGAGCTGAACAGATTAACAGTTGTCAAATTGATGTACTGTAGACACACGTGGTCTTTTTTTTTAGACGATAACCGAAACTCGAAACCCATGCATGAACATTTCAGGAATCAAACAGATCGTAAAAGGGCACCAAAAAGACAGGCTACATGAAGTATAATCCCCAACAAGAAGTCTGTTATACTGGTAATTGGTTCATTAACGGGGAACCAACTCAGTAAACATCTACTCATCTTGTTGCTGTCGAAAACCATACAGTGTCGTGGTTGCCGATAAAAGAAGTTACATGAACAGACGTATTCTTTTTGAAAGTCTTGCTCTAGGGCGGACAAACCGAAGATACATGACATTGCTAAACCTAATGCCCACATGATAAAAGAGACTCCCTACCACAGTCTGGCAAACTTTACAAAAAGGTAAAAGGTGCAACGTGCGAGAAGAAGAAGATACCTTCTGAGGAAACCAAATTCGAAAAAATGCTACAAGTACACTAAGCCTTTTAGAAGTATCGTGAATATTATGTAGAACACCGTCGCCAACCTTTGGAATCACGATAGGTTTGTTCCAACAGAGAATCACAGACCTGTTTCTGATGCGTTCCTGACATTTCTCAAACAGTAACAGTGCGCAGGCGTAAATATTCATCAATTTCAAACAAGTAAGGAATTCCTCTTGGAACACGGAATCTGTAACATAACAATAAACATTGAGTAAAGAAATCGGCTTGTGTAGATACTTTTCGTTTCCATTAAATTACCACTACAAAAAATAAACGTCATGGATCACGAATGTAAGTATTTAGTTTTTTATATTTTACTCCTTGGTCCTTGGCCATTTTATTTTATATGGATCGAGGTTGCTCAAAAAATATATCATCCTTTTCAATATTCTATGAAGTCAGCTAATGCTGATATTGAACCTATCAGCAACATCACGAAAGCTTGCAGTTTGGTGTCCTGCAAACCACAGGAAAATATGTGTATGTTGTTGTGGGTCGATTTTTCCATTAGGTCCCGATTACGTATGGAAATAATCACTGATACTCAATCGTTGAGCAATATCTGCAGCAACTTCCCTGCTCACTCGAAAGTGTTCCATGAACTCAGCATTATCCATTAGGGGAACTATTTTTTCTAAATAATTTTCATTTTTCGGTCTCCACCGTTCTTCAAGTAGAGCTTCCAAATCACTTTCAGAATCACTCATCATCTGAAGATGATGAAATATCGCTCATTTCGACGTCAATAAAATTCCAAAAAATGAACACTAACCAAACCCCAAAACTACAACGCAATAAACAAGTTTATCACTCCTCCCGAAGAAAAATTCAACCACAGAACAAATTTAACTTTTTGCACTGCTCATTGCGCAGGTTTGCGACACTTGATTTGCTTTTCGTCAGGAAACTCGTCTGACAGTCATAATTTAGTCCGAAGATTCAGTTGGAATACCCATCTCATAGCTTGAGCCGAGTTTGAGAAATACCAGAAATGCTCTTGGAACGTAGTTTAACATACTGCGCACAATCGTGGCAGTCAGTGACTGTTTCTGATCGTTGTAGGAACAAACCTGATGTCACATTAATGATTATGCGTATGAAAAAAATATTTTGTAAACGATTGCAAGATCTAGAACTTTTGTCGGAACATTTTTTACGATAGCACTTACCGTTTACAAATTGTGGAAAATCAATGATTTTGTCATCTGTCCTTGAATTTATTTCTGCAGAGGATCGATGGGGGTTTTTGATATTTCATTTATAATAGTGTATTGAAGATCTCTACCAATTCTCCGCTCTATACAGATTCTTGTATCCTCAAATAGTTACTGAGCTAAAAAGTGCGTAATTGATTTATATTTGAAGGAAGTAAGGATTGTTTTGGATGGTACACTTAATGTTCTGATATTCTGAAGTCCCAGTACTTAGTATATACATTAATTCTTGATAAATATAATCATAAAACATTGAGTCTTGAAGTAATACAAAAAATTCATAACATAATATTAATATTTCACTAGTCCAGGGTCCAAACGTCACCGTTGTATATTCCTTCTCGTGGAATCAGAATAACCACAAAAGCCGCTGTCACACGCACAAGAGTTCTAGTACATCAAATCTTGTGCAGCGTCCAGCAGCTGCAGTGGAATTCTCGTAAGAAGAAAATGAGGAAAACTCGATAAGATTCTTATCATTTTATCTTCTGGTATCTATGCAATCTGGAAAATCAATATTTTATTAGAAAAACTAAATTGTAAACGTAGAAAACTATCTCATCAATGGAAATCGCTATGATATGATTTAATTGTTTTACATGGAATGACAGATTCCAGTTTCGTTCTTGCATGCCATACTGACATATCAAAAAAAAATGTACTTCAGCGTTATTTCGGTTCGTATGAAAATCTTTTCGTATAAGCCCTAAAACTTTATTTTTTTCAGAAACAACAACAAAATGCTCAATATATTTCAAATTTTTGTAGTTTCCTTTACAAGGAGAAAAACAAAAGAAAAATTGAATGGTCGTGAAGCACAGGCGTTTTCATCGGAGAAATCGCATTATGTTTTGTTTAGCGAAAAACATTCGAACGATAAGTTGAACCTCGCCCTTAATGGGGAACCCCTTCTGGAAAATGACAGCACGAATTTCTAGTGTTTTACTTTCGATATTCAACTATTGGCAGAAACGCACTAATAAAATTCTCGAATCCTGTCAATCTGTTTTGAATATCCTAAGAGTAATCTCTAACGTCTCGTGAGATGCAGATTCAAATCATCACCTACACTTACACGGAGTATTAATTCGAAGTAAAATCGATTATGGGTCCATTTCCTAGAAGCCTACTAATTTAGGCATACTAAAAAATTAGACATGGTACGAAATGAAGCTATGCGTTGTGTAATGCATGTAGCATCTCAGAAAATAAATCTAACACTAACATCTTTTCTTGTTGCATAATTTTCAGAAACACAAAATCCATAAATATTCTTTAACAGAAAGACTTTTCAGAACCAATCTTGATATTGGATAATTTAAACTCTCGCTTCCATATCAGGTAGTATCCTTCCATGGATAGTCGAAATTCCATCAACCTAACGCTCCACGCAAATTTTCCCAAACATTCATTCACCCCAACCTTCATCCATACAATTTTTTTCGCAAAGTTTATCCAAGTACCAAAATTACTCTAAGATATACAGCGATGGTCCTAAAACTCAAAACGATGCTGCAGGGGCTGTAAAAGCCAAAGAAACAAGAAATGCCTTCCCCCCTTCCAAATAACTTCAGTATCTACAGTGGTGAAATTTCAACTATATTACAGGCTTTGTTATACGGTTCATCATCACTTGGTACGAAAATATTGATCATCAGGAACTTCCTCAGTGCATTGAAAGGCTCGAAGGAGGAATTTCTCAGTCTCCAGGGTCAGAACAAAATGGCAAAATTTCTATGGGAATAACAAGGCATGAGCAGGTCGAACGGCTTGCAGTGACCTCAGAGTCAAATCCGGATTAACACACTAATAACGATAAATTGCCTCAAACAGACCTCAGACGGATAATTGAGAAACATATACAGGAACAGTTGCAATTGTTCTGGAATGCCACAAACATTCAGCTAAAGTCTGTAGTATCTACTTTGTCTTCCAAACTTCATCAACCGACCAACAGTAATAGAAGAGACCAAGTAAAAGTAAATCACTTAAGGATAGACCACACATCATTAACACATAGGTATCTTATGAAACGTGGACCACCTGATATTTGCGAAACTTGTCTGTCCAAATAACTATAGCACATATCTTGTGCGAGTGTCCTAAATACACCATTGAGCGTAATAGATGGGAAATTACTAACCTCGAAACTACTATCAATCAACATAAACGAAATATAAATTTCTTGAAATGTACCGAAAATTGTAACAACTGTATTTCACCACTTATTTTATTATATCTTGTAACTGTACTATCCGCAAATATATATATATATATATATATATATATATATATATATATATATATATATATATATATATATATATATATATATATATATATATATATATATATATATATATATATATATATATATATATATATATATATATATATATATATATATATATAATAGATTATTTAGAAAGACATAATGCCGTCGCTAATATTATTCATTTCAATCTAGGAATTACACATGACCTAATTCCCAAAAGAAAAAAATTTACAAATATGAACCTGAGATTATTTGTGAAAATGACAAATATAAACTTAATTTTGATAAAACAATTCTTTGCAACAGAGCTGTAAAACACAATAGACCAGATATCATTCTTACTGATAAACAGAATCAAATAACATATATAATTGATATTGCTATACCCGACACACATAATATACAAAATAAATACAATGAAAAAATTTCTAAATATATGATGCTTGGCGACGAGATTAAAAAATGTGGAAAATGAAAAATTTTTATTCTACCGATCATTATTTCCACAACAGGTGTTATTCCTAGGAATCTTCACAAAAGTATTGAGATTTTGGGTCTGAAGAAAAATTTGTTTGAACAGTTACAAAAGATAACAGTCATCAAATCTTGTAATATTCTTCGTAGGTTTCTTTCCGAAAAAATAATGAGGTAGAGTCATAGGTTTTCTCTTTAGTTTATACTGCTCAAAATCTCATTTCATATTTTATTTATTTGTTTATATAAATGTAATATAATTAACTGACAATTTTGTCATATTTATATTCAGAGCAGTATTCTATTCGATCGTTCACCACTTCACACAAAGGAAACTATTAATGAGTAACATTCAGTGTTACTTGACTAACGTCCGTACACTGGATTTTTCCGAGGAGAAAGCCTCGTTGGTACATTGATATCATTGTCTGATGATGCTATAGTATGTATATATTCTGGTAGATTGATATATTCTCATAACATTTGACGTTATCCTAATATATAATTATTCCAGGATATGTTTTGATTGTAATCATTGCCTGGCAATGGTATTAATTTCCGGGTGGTGGATTTATATTTTTTCATGAAATCAGTTTGATTGCATGAACAGATATATGGGCAACTCGTCGGGGTGAAACCCCCTATATATAAAAACTCGAGAACGGCTGTACGGATTTATCTTAACTTGGTCTTGAAATGTTCGTGGAGGTTTAGGGAAGGTTTAAACGGTGAGAAAAATTCGAATAACTGCCGGGAATACCATAAAAATAGCCCTTTTTGGTTTCCCAAACGTTTTCTGAATAAAATGTAGAGTCAATTTGTACTTTATTGCTATTAAATAAAGTTAATATTAAATTATAATCCCTCACTGTTGTCTAAGCAATGTAGGTGTGTTCCTAACGTTAAAGAGTCAATTTGCAATTTATTACCACTGCACAAAGTTCAAATTCAATCATATCTATCAAATTAGTCTTCGCGTGCACGTTGAATGTTCTAATGTCGCGTTCCGAAACTAAACAAAAGTGAAGCAGAATTGCTAACGCGACAAAATTGCATATTTACAAAATGTAATAAATCATTAGTAGTACTGATTTTCAATTTGGTCCGCTTCGCGAAACTTAATTTTAGCTAACTTCAGTTGTTAAAGATTGATAAATCCTAAGTTTTGTAACAAATTAAATTTCTAAACGCAACCATAATATTTGACATTAGATTGTCAATCCATCCTGTCGCACTTCAGAACACGGAAAATAGTATGACGATATCTATGAACGCATCCTTCTATCTTTGTGAGTAAAGATTACCACTACGTGCGCGAGAACTTTCTTTACTTTTGTGATCCTTTGTGATAGTGACATTCCAAGTAATGTGCTCTTTTTTTGTTGATATTCTGTGATAGTGACGCTTTACTACTAAGTTAGCGCGAAATTTTTTTACTTCGATTAATTACAATTTACGATGCCGAGGAGAAGAAGACCTGACTTAGGTCGTCGCAGTCAATCAAATGTGCAAAGAGCTACCTAACGTGCTAACCGCACTGATGACCAGAGAGAGACAGATCAAGAAAATAGTCTTATTGCTATGTCCCTCGATAAAAAGTCCATTGGGATGGTAGTTGACCTATTGACGGGACATCAACTCGGCAAACACCTACACGTCATGAGACTATCGAAAACCATACTGTGCCGTGGTTGCCTAGAAAATGACGAAACAATGGAACACATACTCTTCGAATGTCCCGCTCATAAGGTGATCAGACTGAACACCTTGGGCACTGAAACACTCAGCGCCCGGATGATCCAGGAGGTCAGCTACAACAGTCTTGAAAGCTTCATCAAAAAGTTTTTCCAAGACACAAAACAAAATAATACAATACGGCAAGCACAATTGGCCAAACGTCCTGAGATCTGGCCATAAAGGCGTGCAAGAAGAAGAAGAAATAAATGGTGAATCTACTGGCTAAGTAATATTGCCACAATTAGTCCCACCACCAGATCCTTTACGCCTTTTACTTTATGGGATTGGAAATGATTCTAAGCACTTCTTGGCCAACATTCCGAAATATAACAGCTGTTTCCAGGTTACATCGTTTGGCGCTACACATATTATACAGGACTATTTCACGCCCACTTTCAAGGTATTATACCATAATATTCAAGTTTATATTAAAATATATTTCGGAAATAATTATTGGACAAATCTTTAAAAATTACAGACAAGGACAAATTTATCACTTACTGGGGGCGCTGTTACCACTACCAGATGCGTATCATCAATTTTTACAAATTTATTTTATATGCAATTCAGATGCGGAAGTTGATAAGCGTTGTGCTCACAATCCAACAATGAAGGAACCATTTCCAAGAATTACGAATGTTTCTTGATCAGAACAACAATTTAGTAAACATGTTCAAAATATCATTGGATCTTATTAATTACGGATTTCGTTTGTTTGCTTTAAGTTCATTCTATACAAAAGTTTGAGTCTTTTATTTATCGATCGAGGCCGTACGAAATCTGGCAGGTCAGCTAGTTTGAAATAAAAAAAGAAAAAGAAAAATGGAATTGAGCAAACAAAAGACACTTGTATATATGAATAATTTTCCAAAAGAAATATTCAAGAATTGAACGTTATACATTTCTATTTCATGCTATACATAGCAGTATCTACAGCTAACAAAACTTTTATTCACTGAATAATTGACAAACATCTGCTTTCCCCCACATTTCTGTAATTATTCGAACGGTTGTCAGCTATTGATCGAATAATAAAATAATAAAACAGTAAGACTTCTTTACATTTGATCATTCGAGGGACTGCCTTATCTAAAATGATATCAGTCGGCTGTTACTAAGTGGTATTTGATCATCATACGGTGATATTCGTTTACTCTGTAAAGAATATCACAAAAATAGGTGAAAAATATTTAATTAACAAACGTGATAGCTATTTGGTACATTCATAATTACTTGAAAACCCCGAATATTGGGGAATAACATAGGTCTGTGTTGTCGTTATGAACTGTCAGATTGTTTTTATTGTGTTTAGCTTTGAAAATGTCCAGAAATTCTGGGTAATTCAGTTTATTGCTTTTCGAGGCCAGAATAATAATCTTAAGATTATCTATACAAGGGAAGCGGTGGTTGTTATCTAGACAATGCTGTGCGATGGTGGAGTCACTGTTTTTACAAAATGAAGAGTGATGTTCTTTATATCTAATGCGCATTAGATACAAAGAATATCACTCTTCCTCATTAAAACTATCCTGGTCGAAGAGGAGATTATATTATTGAATTTGATGACTGAATGTATTTCGAAGACAAAATCTGAATATGTTTCCCATTAGAGGAATTTAATGTGGTGAACGTCAACTCACAATAAACATAAACTCAATCGTCGATCAACGCCGTGAGAACATATCTCAGATTTTGTATTATTTGATTATCTTTTTGTCTTGCTTAT
Organism: Cryptolaemus montrouzieri; assembly: GCA_013387265.2. NCBI lineage: Eukaryota > Metazoa > Arthropoda > Insecta > Coleoptera > Coccinellidae > Cryptolaemus > Cryptolaemus montrouzieri. Next base: position 65,931,602 of record JABFTP020000001.1, on the reverse strand, counting down.
TATGTTGAGAATTCTTCAATTATATTCAATTCAAATTACAGTTATTACTGACACCATGTTTTTCTATCGTTTTTCTCTTTTATTTTTTCATGTTCTTAGCAATCGAAGATCTCGTTAAATTGAAATAGGTCAAAATACCAAGTTTTCCTGTTCTCTTGTATCAAATAAAATATTACGGTAAGGTTCACCAGTTCCTTCTCATTTTCCTAAGCTTTTTTAGCTTTTAAAGTTTTGGAAAAGGATGATATTCATTCTAACAATGTGCAGCTAAAGCTGAATCATATTTCTGATGTAAGAATGATCGGAAATGTTCCTTGTATCAAGCCTTGCAAGAGCGAACAGATTCCATTCAATTATGACATAACTAACTGTCCATTTTCTCTTTTTTGCTATATCGAAACTCAATTGTAGAATACTCTACATCAGGTGTATTCAAACGGTCGATCGCGAGTGATTTTTGAGTAGATCTCTAGAAGAAAAAAATTTTTAATGAGTAGGTAACTAAATTACAAAAAATATGACGTAATAAAATAACACTCTGCTAGCGGCAAAAGGCGGCTTCATCAAAGGAACGAGCGGTACTTGTCAAAGAAAAGCCGCGTTTTTTATTCTTGCCACTTTTCTAGAAATTTCGGGCGGCGCGTTTGACGGAAACATTCGATACTTTCGTTCACGCCGATATAAATGTTGCGCCTTCAGGAATTGGAGTCGTTCTGAATTGTAACTTGAAGGCAATACTATGTCTATAAGTTTATTATTGAATAGTACAAGATGAGCGCAGCGAAAAATCTAAAACGTATCATTTTAATAACGATTGGGAGGAAGAATTTGTCTTTTGTATGGTGAAGGATACGTGCATTTGTCTTATTTGTCGTGCGTCAGTTGCAATACCTAAGCGTGGTAACTTAGAGAGGCATCATAAAACGGTTCATAAAAACTATGAACTGGATTTTCCGCCACAGAGTGAATTAAGAAAACGAAAAGTACGTGATTTCATATCTTGTTTGAAAAGAGAACAAACCATGTTTACAAGACCAGCCAAACAATCAAAAGCTGCTACGATCGCGTCATTTGAAATATCTCATATATTGGCGAAACACAAGAAACCATTCGAAGATGGATCGATTGTGAAGGAAGCATTTATTAAAGCGGGTGAGGCTTTATTTGGAGATTTTGAAAATAAAAACAAAAATCATGTCTGCTATTAGAGAACTTCAGTTATCTCGTCCGACTGTCACAAGGCGTATTGAAGTCATGAGTCAGGACATGGCAGATAAACTGAAACATGATATCATGAAATATACTTACTTTTCTTTACAGTTCGACGAATCCATCGATATCACAGACACTGCCCAGCTGTGTATTTTTATTCGGATGGTATTCAATGACATGTTGGCTAAGGAAGAATTATTGACAATCATTTCTCTGAAGGGGAAGACCCGTGGCGAAGATATATATGACCTTTTCTTCAATTTTGTAAAAAACTACAAGCTACCAATATATAAATTAGTGTGCATTACAACCGATGGAGCACCAGCAATGACTGGAAACAAAAACGGTTTTGTGGCATTGTGTCGAGCTAATGAAGATTTCCCTTCATTTTTTTCATTCCATTACATTATTCATCAACAAGTTTTGCGTTCAAAAGTTTTAAACACGGTGGAAATTATGGGCTTCGCCCAAATATTGTGAATTCCATCCGTGCCCCTAGCTTGCAACGGTGGCTCTTTAAGTTGCAGTTGGAAGATGGAGAGTCAGCTGAACACACTGATTTAGTTCTTCACACGGACGTCAGGTGGTTGAGTCGCGGAAAATTCCAGAAAGGTTTCAAGAATTATTTCTAAACGAACGAAAGAGGTGATGACACTCAGATGTTGAACAACGAAAAATGGCTGCCTGATTTAGCATTTTTGACTGACATCACAATGCACTTAAACACCATTAACTTGGAGCTTCAAGGTAAAGGAAAAACTATTATTGAGATGATTAACGCAGTAAACGTATTCAAAAGTAAATTGCAACTTATGATACATCAACTGAAAATAAAGGATCTGAAACATTTTCTGTCTTTGAAAGCAAGGATTCCTCAATTGAATTATGATACGTATGAGACTGAAGTATCAAATATTTTGGGACAATTCGAAATGCGTTTTTATGATTGCAGTAAATTGGCAAATATAGCATCATTTATAGGTTATCCTTTTTCATGTGAAAAACAGGAATTAGCTACTGAAATAGCAAGTTAGTTGGTGTTGGTGCAGATTATATCAGATATATATCTCAAAGCTACAGCATCTGATACAAATTTCTGGTGTTTTATATCTGAAGATAAATATCCGAATCTAAGGCAAATCGCCCTTTAACTGACGGCACGGTTTGGGTCAACTTACTTGTGCGAGTCTGCATTTTCTAAAATGAAGATAATTAAGTCAAAATATCGCAATCGACTAACTGACGATCATATGTCATCATGCTTGCTATTAGCACTTAGTGGTTACGTACCATCTTATGAAAAGTTTGCTGAGGACATGCAGTGCCACGCTTTAACATCCAAAGCTATTCCTTAGTTAAGTTTAACACCATATGTAACTGTTTTGTTTTGTTAGAACCAATAAACTCGCAATTTTGAATAACTATGAGTTTTTTCATTGATATTATAGAGAAGAATCTAACTGAACCTAACCCAAACCTTGACTAAAATAATGTATATTGTACGGAAAGCTAATATCTATATATGCTACGGTACACCCTACCTAGGTAGGTAGGTAGGGTGTATCGTGTATATACGACAACCCGAATCACACATACATACAGCCTAGCAGAGTCGATCTTAAGTAGTCTGAAAATATTGAGGTAGATCGCCAGCAGTTCAAGTTTGAGCACCTCTGTTAAACATCTTCTTCCTACGAGAAGCCTAAAAATGATTTAGATCATGCAGGAAAACCTTTTTTTGGAGGAAACGCTTCTCTTTGGTAACCTTGACAGTTTCAAAGCTTCAAATATCGATTCCTTGTACTGTGATGTCAATATATGTATAAACAGTAACGCCGTTTTGAGTCTCAGATGCCAAAATTCTTTCAAGACCTGATTTCTGAAAGATGTCTTATGGAGTTCTAGGTAGTATTTTTATAAAGTATCATGCACATGCTACACAAAGAGATGTATGATGCTCAGTAACGAGATAGGTGACATTTATTTAGAATCAACAATTCGTCCGACAGAGCTGGGGAAATCAGCATTTCGATTTTTGTCATGCCTTGACTACCACTTAAAAATAACTTAATCTGAATTTCAGTAATTTCAATCTACAATTATGAAAAATTTCTCTGTCTAAATTATAGAAGAAAGTCTGTATTGGATAAACTGTACAAGATTGTGGCAGTAGGCAGTATCAATGCGTCTATTCAACAATAGACCAATTATTTGTACTGCGACAAATTATAGCCAACAGTATCGAGCAAAATCTACTATTACATCTGGTGTTCATATATTTCAAACAAGCATTTAATCTAGTGAAAAGAGCAGAGGTATATAAGGTAATGGAAGAAATAAGAGTAACAGAGAAACTAATGGAGCTACTGAAAATGACATTAAAAGAGACGAATATAAAGTATTAGGATCAGTGCCAAAAAAGTTTGATGTAATACAACTATTGAGACAAGGGGATCCGTTGTCAACAAAATTATACAACACTTGAGAAAGTAATCAGGTAAACAAGATTAGCCATAACAAAAACTTTATATAGTGAAGGGATAGAACTATGGCATATGCTTATGATATGGTAATCTTGGCATAAAATAAAGATCATTTAACAGAAGGGATAAGCAAGTTCCACAAAAACTAGAGGTCTCAAAATTGATAAGAAGAAAAAGAAATATATGAAAATAGATGCAAATGAAAGAGAACAATAATTGGGACATTTGTAAATATTTAATACAAACGAAATACACTATGAATTTGGAAAAGATTTTATTTGTCTTGGCGTCAAAATAGCCAACAACGGAAAGAAAACAACTGAAATATATGAAAGAATCGCTAGAGGCGCAACATGTACTGCAGCAATGGGAAATATATCAAGATCAAGGAAACGCTACATTGAAGATGAACCGATCAGTACTGTATGGATGTCAGCTGTGGAAAATGATCGTTGCTGAGATAGTAGCCCTGGAGATATGGGTAAGGATGCTCTTACGAAAGATATATGGAGGAAAGGAGATATTAAGATCCGAAGAACAAACAATGAACTGATTGAGATATGTGACCAACCAATAATTACCAGTGAAGGAAGAGCACAGAGGATGAGGTGGTTGGAGCATGTAGTGAGGTTGGAAAGTAAGGTAACAAAACAAGTGTTGAATTGAGGTATTATTGGTAGAAGAGGAAGGGGTCAGTCACGAAGAAGCAGGTTGGGTGAAGTGGAAGCAACATAAGAAATCAGGGACTGGACTGAAGCAACAGGGAACAAGAGAGAGCGAAGGAGAATATGTAAGCAAGCCATGGGTCAATATGACTTGCAGTGCATAACTCATTTATTTTAACAACTGAAAATATTCAGTAATAGATGAGAATTTCTTTCTTCATTGATTCACAATTCTTTTCATAAGTCCTGTTTCAATTTATTATTTGTTTTGTAGGTAAAATATCAAAATTATTATTGAAAGTATGCTTTTCTTTAAGTAAAAAAAATCATAATGAAAATTTAGGTTCGTCAAAACTAGATTTGTTCTGTGATAACATAATATTGAAATTTTCTAAAAATTCTACTGATATAATTTTCATATTTTTTAGATCAAAGTCCACAAAAGTACTTTCAAAGAATTACTTTGTTTCATTCTTCAATTTTGGACTTACAATTTCCATTATGTCTACCTAGAACTTTGAATTTTTACTTAGATTATCAATGAAAGTTAGTTTTCTGTATTTATGGATAGTAACCCTAATAATAAGAAAAACTAAATTACAATTCAGGAGATATACAGTATTAGAAACTGTGCATCTGAAATTAAAATAAAAACGAAACAAATCTGGTATTCATGAGCTCTCTTAGGAAATTGTGATGAAATTTATAGTGGTAGAATTTTTAGAAACTTTAATATTAGGTTATCACATCACAAACACAGTTTTGATGAACTAAAACCAGATTGCACTGTGAAAGTCATTCACTAGAAGGAAATCATACTTTTTCACAACGAAAATGAAAGATTGAAACTAAATCTGTTTAAAGAATTGAAAATCAACAAGAAAGGATTACATGGATTTTTTTCATTTCAAATGTACTACTACCTGATGATGAAATCGCCATGTATCGAAAAGCGTTTGTGAATAAGATGAAAATTTCAATAGCCTTCAAAAGAGTTCCAATTGTGCTTCTCTCGATCTTTGAACGTCTTGTCATTCGCAATTGAGAATATTTGGTTCCTTCTTTTATGAGTTAAAAGTTTTGGGTACAAATCCCTTACACATATAATCTGAACTATCAAGACACAAATGATTTATGGTAGAATCAATATCAGAGTATATACATTTGAGAATGGGAAAAGCATTTCTGCAACGAGAATGATTTTCAGGTAGCTTTCATCACATTCATTAGGCGATATGTCTCTGTATCAAGGTGTTTGACGACTTACATACCATCACTAGATTCAACTTGGTTTGGAATACAGTACTCATTTGTGGGAACATATATTGCATAACTGTGTTGGAAAATGTCCAGAAGAGAGACCCTTATCTTATTGGTGGTCCCGAGATCACATTTAGGCTCCAACCCGTGGTCTGTGGTCTACAGAATAAGTTTCCGATCTTTTAGTATTCTAGAGGTCATGAAAGATGCTATAGAGAACTGACTCGCTTGTTTACATAAATATCCTCTTTTCAGGGAAACATGAACCACTCTTCATAGAAATTGCTTTGCTTACACAACCAGTATCAGGTGCAACTTGCTTTAAACCATCTACTATTGGGTTCACTTTGAGAAGCCAGTTAACTAACACATCCTAAATAAATACGTTTGTATTTCTGCCTTTTATTAGATAAATTCACTCAGCCTCAACTATATTTGGTCAAAAATCCAAATAAAATCTTCACTGATCGTTGTGGAACATCAACTTAGCATTTTAACGAATTCTCACAATTTGATTTTTTTAATAGTTTCGACATACCTACATTCCAAGAATCAGCAACTATGGGAGTGTTTAGGTGCTTAGTTCTAATCTTTTCCATTTGAATTTGGGAGGCTTTTACTTGGTAAAATTCCATTATTAATAATAAAAAAACAAGTACTGTGTTTAAAGGAATTTTACTTAATAATTGCGATTCGTAACGCGTTTCACTACACCGTAGCTTCTTCAGACGAATTAATGTACAGAAATTATAAATATAAATGTTCTTGACTAATTAAAAGCTTATTGGGTTGCTTCTTCTTAAGTGGTTATTTATGAAAGGTATATCCAATAAAATTAAGGAATAGATTGCTCCCCGAAGAGATTCAATAGAGGGCTTAAATCGACTTGTTCATTGATGAGTCTACCTGAGTGTTTGTATTTATTGATTTCTAAAGTTACCCAAAGATCTACCTTCCAATATTTATTATCTGTATGCAAAATTTTAAACTGTGGGTCGAAATGGAATTAAATTTGATTAAACAAATAGCCAAAAATAATGGTTACAATCCCAAACTAATAAATAATATTTTAAATAAAAACAAAGTAGAATCGCATTGAATGAAGTTTACCCTGTCGATAAATTGAAACAAAAATTCAACACCTTAACCTACGTTGGCATTACAAGTGAGAAACTGAAATCATTCTTGAGTAGCAATAATTTCAACATAGCTTTCCAAACTAATAATAATTTAGGCAAATATATAAAAATAATAAAACCAAACCAGGTAAAAACAATAAATCAGGTGTTTATAGATTGAATTTCAATGACTGTGATAATTTCTACATTGGTAGAACACATAGAAATTTTAATATTAGAATATCGGAACATAAACGCAGTTTTTCAAATAAAAAATCAGATTCAAATTACGCGAATCATCTCTTAGAAAATAATCACTCTTTCGACCCACAGTTTGAAATTTTGCATACAGATAATAAATATTGGAAGGTAGATCTTTGGGAAACTTTAAAAATCAATAAATACAAACACTCAGGTAGACTCATCAATGAACAAGTCGATTTAAGCCCTTCACCTCTATTGAATCTCTTCAGGAGCAATCTATTCCTTAATTTTATTGGATATACCTGTCATAAATAACCACTTAAGAAGGAGCAACCCAATAAGCTTTTAATTACTCAAGAACATTTATATTTATATTCTCATTTATATTTTCTGTACATTCATTCGTCTGAAGAAGCTACGGTGTAGTGAAACGCGTTACGAATCGCAATTATTAAGTAAAATTCCTTAAAACACAGTACTTGTTTTCTAATCTTTTCCATAATTTTCTGACGTCATCAACGATTATTACTGTATAGAACTCTCGTTATCTTCAACCTCTTGATCTGTTTGATAGCGTAATATCGTACACGCAGCCTTCTTCTATCAGATTTAAAAAAAAAATGGGCATCTTTGTACTCTGATTTTTTTGGATTTATAAGCTTTTATCTCGTTCAGTTATTATGAATTTGAAATTTAATTCAATTTTAACCTTATACCGAGGACACCATCTGCCTATCATCACTCCAGAAGGCTACATGAAGCTTCAGCATTAAATATCTTTCTTAAAATATTCCTCATGGCAAAGCTGCATTTTTCAAATTTAGAGACTTTCAAATCAAATTTCTAGCGAATACAAAAGTTATATTTACCTGCTTCTTGTTATTCAGCTACAGATATTTAGACGACTAATGGATCTTTTCATTAAATTTCTTAGATTATGAGGATTTTTGTCTCCTTCAGTTATTATGAATTTGAAGTCATCAAACTAATAGCAAGCTGATCAGGTAGCTCACCCACTACTCTAGAAAGTACCTGACAACTTCCCAGAAAGCATGGGAATAGTTTTTACTCTTCACTTATTTCACCATGATCATTGAGAAATTTAATGTTTTTCGAATTGCACCTGAAAAAAGTTAGACGAAGCGTAGTCAAATTTTGGAGAGCTGACTGAGTAATGAATGAAAAAATCTCATATGCTTATCTGAGCAGTGATTACCAGTTCGATGGAGCTATAGCATTAGGAAAGACTATCTATATTGCCACAGAAAGGTAAAAAGATATTCTAGAAGACTAGTAGTTCAAGGTGAAACTATGGTCAGGGATCTCCTGAGGGTTTCTTATTTGTAATAAGGTTTTGATAAAAGGCCTAAGGAAACTTTGGAAAGCATAATTTATATTAGTTTCTCAAGTTAGTATTCATATTATATTAATTTGTGTTCAAAATTTGGTTGAAACTAAATTGACTCTTCGGTACGAAACATATTTTCAACAATCCTTAGCTGATACCACAATAGACCATTGGAAGATAAGAAAGCATAGAAGAACGATTGTTTGAAATGAAAACATTATTATGATCATATCTGAACTGTGAAATAAATCGTATAATTGGAGAGTATAATGCCTTACTTTTAGGTCTACGCTTCACAAAAGTACTAACTTGGACATCGAATATTGAAAAGTTGAAATATTGCAGCGTAGTTATCAAGGTTTAGTGAGATTACTTAATGTTGATATTATCCAAACGAAGATATTTGTGCTACAAAAAGCTCAATTTTTTCATTCTTTTCGCTTAGATATATGAAAAAGATGGCTGCATTAATAAAACTCGACGTTGAGGTTATGTTTTAATGTAACTTACATGAGCTTGTTTTAAATCCGTTTACAGTTTTCAATTAAGTATGATTTAGAAGTTTACAGAATAACGAGGAATCTTCACATATTTAGTGACCACTCAAAACAAAACTACGTTTCAACATTGCTAGTAACGCAATGAATGATGGTTCCGGTTTGTATACGACATCCGTAAGGTTTATACGGGGGTAGAATAGAATATCGACAATTTCTTGATCAATGTGTTATCCTGAATTTTTTCGTTAAGAAATGGGAAAATATTTTGATGAATATTGAGTATTTTCATCATTTCCCTTTTTACAAACGAAAAATAATATTAACATTCAATAATATTCTCTGGTTTTCGAGGCTGCAGTAAACAAAATGAGAATTAATTTTTTTCACTGAATACTGTTTTTCAACAAAAATCATGAGATATTTAAAAAAAATTCGTTTTTTAATAAGTAGCCTTAACAGCTTGATTAGCATCATTTTCGTGAAAATACAGACTGGAGGAAAACAAAATGTTCGAAATTATTCTTCATTTTTCAAAACTTTTGTTTTTTTCGTTTTATGCTTTCACACTACAAAGTTTTTGCCTGATTATTGTGATTATGGAAAGGCATTCAGTTTTTTCGCGAATAATTCAGAAACTTTCAATGTATTATTAATCTATCGATCATCTCTTACCAAAAATTCTAATAAAAACAGTCACAATTATAAATTTTTTTAGGAAATTAGAACAATGATGTTCAAGTTTTTACTATAATGAAATTCTTATGCCGCGTTTCTTCATACTGTAGCTTCTTCAGATAAATAGTATATTCAAAAGGATGTGCCTTATGTACAGGGATATCCACCGGGACCGTCCGTTAAAAACTTTTTAAGTTCCAATTACAATATCAAGCTGAAATTTTATACGCGGCCATAACTAGCGATTTCCAATTGGAGTGAATTATTTTCGAAGGGATACACAATTTTTGCTTGGGTGGATAGAAGAAGGATCAAGGAATTTTTTAAGCAATCTACACATGTCAAATGTTTATTGCGTTGTTTTGTATGATTTTGTTCAATTTGGCATTTTTCAAACAGCAATAACTCAATTTTTTCAAATTGCACGTGCCAATTTTTATATCGCCTTCAGATGAAGCGTCAAATTTCAGATGGAATTGTATAAGCATGCACTATACCCATATCTTATAGTTCCGAAATAATTTGGGAATATAAGGAATATTGATGATTTTGCAAGAACTAACAGAGAATGCTTTGAAATATTTGAATCAAGTAGCTGAACTGTCTACGCTCACCTGACAGGTGCCTAAAATTAATGTACTTATCACTTCGTTCATTCGAATTTGATCTTTCAACAAGAATTGTCGTTATTTCTGATTGAGAATATCCAAAAAATACAACACATTTGAAATGAAACCACTGGTGGTTATTCAAACGAAAATATATTTAATCTTTCTTTAATTCATTTTAGAATGTTAAAAAGTAGTGAGTAGAAATTGCAGGCAATTCAATAACCAATTTCCAAATTTACCGTCTATGAGTAAAATAAAATTTCGAAGCATTAGAAGCAATTTTCTACAATTCGGATGAATAAAAATTGTAGGTACTAAGCGAAAACCAATCATCGAAGATAATTACATTAATACGAATAAATGATAGCAAACATCATAGGAGAAAACTAATTTACGATCTGAATAAATGTTAAATATGGGCCCCATTTTGCTCAATACACTCGACAGCTCGTATACGAACATGATGAGTTGCCCTCCTAATTTCCTCATGATCAATATTACGAAAAGCATTATGAATGCGCTTTAGTAACTCTTCTTTACTTCTTACAGGAATAAGATACACTTCACTCTTGATTTTGCCCCATAAATAAAAATCGAGGGGCGTCAGGTCCGGAGAACGCGGAGGCCATAAATTTGGTCCTTGCTTACCCCACCATCTATCCTCGAACATTTCTGTTAGCTGCCGATCTACAGCTCGTGCTTTATGTGCTGGTGCACCATCCATTTGGTAATAGCAATCCATCAGAATGTTAAGGGGTAATCTATCTAAAAAATTTGCTAATGTTCCTCTCAAAATTTCCAGGTATCTTTGTCCATTGAGATTTTCCTCATAAATGTGATAAGCCAACAAATCATTCATTAAAATTGCAAAAACGTTCACGCTGAATTTATTTTGGAAATCAATAACCTCAATGAAATGTGGATTTTCTGTGGCCCAAAAATGTCGATTTCTCTTGTTGGTTATTCCACTTTCATTGAACTTGGCTTCATCAGACCATACATTTTTTTGCAGAATTGTCTCATCTTCTTGAAGCCAAATGAATAAATGTTCACAGAAATCCAGCCGCTTGGGAAGGTCAGTTGGTTTCAATTTTTGTAGACGGATAAAAGAATACGGGTGCATGTATGTTATGTTTCTTAAGGGTTCTTTGAATGGAAGTATAACTCAATCCAATATCCATTGATGCTGACTTAATGGACGCATGTGGATTGGCACGAAAATACGCTAGTGAATTAATTTGATTGTCGTCGTTCTCGAGAATTGGTTTTCTTCTAGTTTCTATGTAAGTTGTTCTTCCAAATTGCAGAAAATTGCTTCTAATCCTTCGAAATTTTGTTTTACTCATAGGCGCCAAATTTGGAAATTGGTTATTGAATTGCCTGGCAACTCATCATGTTCGTATAAGAGCTGTCAAGTGTATCGAGCAAAATGGGGCCCATATTGAACATTTATTCAGATCGTAAATTAGTTTTCTCCTATGATATTTCCTATCATTTATTCGTATTGATGTAATTATCTTCGATGATTGGTTTTCGCTTAATTCCTGTAATTTTTATTCATCCGAATTGTAGAAAATTTGCTTCTAATGCTTCGAAATTTTATTTTACTCATAGACGGTAAATTTCGAAATTGGTTATTGAATTGCCTGCAATTTCTACCCACTACTTTTTGACATTTTAAAATGAATTAAAAAAAGATTAAATATATTTTCTTTTGAATTACCAGTGGTTTCATTCCAAATGTTTTGTATTTTTTGGATATTTTCAATCTGAAATAACGACAATTCTTGTTGAAATATCAAATTCGAATGAACGAAGTGACAAGTACATTAATTTTAGGCACCTGTCAGGTGAGCGTAGCTAGTTCAGCTACTTGATTCAAATATTTCAAAGCATTCTCTGTTAGTTCTTGCAAAATCATCAAAATTCAATATATTCCCAAATTATTTCGGAATTATAAGAGATGGGTATAGTACATGCTGATCCAATTCCATCTGAAATTTGACGCTTCATCTGATGGCGATATAAAAATTGGCACGTGCCTTTTGAAAGAATTGAGTTATTGCTGTTTGAAAAAGGCCGAATTGAAAAAATCATACAAAACAACGCAATAAACATTTGACATGTGTAGACTGCTTAAAAAATTCCTTGATTTTTCTCCTATCCACCCAAGCAAAAATTGTGTCTGTAGTGCAAAAGATCTACGAGCTACAATTTTTTTTGAATGTTCCTCAAAAATCGAGTTTATAACAAAAATAATTAAATCTGTCAAAATTTTTGACAGATAAGTGCCAACAACTTGGGTATTTTATGCCTTGCTCAAATGTCGGTTCTAGATGTATAATAAAAAAGGTAGGTTGCCATTTGAAATAACAAAGTGATGACCCACTTCCGGTATAACCGGAAATGGTATCACTTCGAAAATATTTCACTTCAATTGGAAATCTCTAGTTTTGGAAGCGTATAAAATTTCAGCTTGATATTGTAATTGGAACTCGAAAAGTTTTTAACGGACGGTCCCGGTGGATATCCCTGTATTACATGGTAAAAGTAGGTACTAAGCTAAATGGAAGGAAAATCCAAACGGTGTTGAAACTGAAACTGAAAAGATTAAGCAACGGTGAGGAATTTAGGTCTGATTAACTATTAAGTGAATTCCGGGAATTATTCTGTTTATTTTATTCCAAAGTCTCCCTTATGTTCAGTTTCAATCTATAATTTTCATTATATGAAATATCTTCTTTTAGTAGATGATTTGCATAGTGAGAACATGATTTTTGTTTCAAAACTGCGTTTATGCTTCGATATCCTTATATTGAAATTTCTGGAGGTTTACAGTTCTTAACGAATCTGCTTAGAGAGTTATCCGTTCTGAAAACTATATTCCAATTTTGAGATGCGAAAAATGACTTCAAAATCAGACAGGGTTTACCAATATAAGTTAATATATTATATCTTTGATTTGTCTCTTCAGCAGTCTCTTCTTGTACCGGTAAAACAACAGATTATGTCATCCACATATCTAAACCAAGTGATGCAGTGTTTCGACTTTAGGTAATTATGAATTATTTTCGGAATGTTATCCTTGAAAATTTCTGCTAGTAAAGGATTGAGAGGATTACCCATTATTAAGCCGTTGTTGCCCATGTAAATGTCATCATTGAAATTGGAATAATTTTGTTTCTAAACATACTTCTAAGAGATTTATAAATCCTGATTGTATAATGGGATTGACATTATTATTCTGCACAGCTTGGTTAATCAATTTTAATGAATCATGAAGAGTAGAGATTTACTATATCCCTGAACCTAAGTTTTGCATTATATGGTAGTATATTACGTTGAATTGTTTCTATTAGATTTGAAGAATTCTCAATTGAAAATTTTGGACTGAAATTACATGAATGTTCAATAATGTTCATAAGACAACGTGAAAGTTTGGCTACTGGGTCTACAATGAGACAACTGGTCTGATGGGATAACCTCTATCATGAAGTTCGACGAGAGAATAATGTTTTGGTGAGTGTGGATTATCAACTAAACCCTTGTATTTTTGGTTCTTCGGTATTGAAGATTTGGCATTCTCTGAGGCGTGTTTAATATTGGGTTGAAATTTATTGGTAGAATCTTTATTGATTTTTTGATAATTTCTAGATTCAAGAAAATTTTTGTTTTGAGTAAATAATCTGCCTTCAGGCAGATATAAAAAACTTTAAACCAAAAATTCATAAAGGAAACAAGTCAGTTGTTATTAAACTCTCTTTTGGAAGTTGTGCTAAAATTGATATCGCTAGAACTTTCAGAAATTTCAATACTAGGATATCAGAGTATAAACGCAGTTTTGACAAACAAACATCAGATATTCACTAAACAAATCATCTACTAAAAAAACATACTCTTAATAATAATTTTGATATTTTACATAATAGAAATATTAGATTGAAATTAAACCTATGGGAAGCATTGAAAATTTATAAACAGAAAAATCTGGAAATTAACTTAAAAGTCTTTTCTGCAGAGATTAGCAGGTAAAATAAATTTTTTTTTGGTACTGAATATCAATTCAAAGAATTCGATACATATCGGTGTCATTTGAAACAAGGAGAATGAAGTGACTTTTTTAAATAGTGTTTCAAAAAGTTAGGCAATAGTTACTTAACGATATGTTTTGGATCTGTGTTAACATTGAAGATCACAAAAATGTTCGAATATAAGTTGTAAAAGATTATCACGTCTCGAAAATTTTTCACTTCTTTCATATAGTCTTAACAACATTACGTGATAAAAGTTGTTTATATTGTTTATCATATGTTTTGAAACAAACAGAAAATTATGATTTTACATAAATCTGAAAATGGCTGGTCGTAAGCAACCTGATCTATACAAAATTTCACCTAAATCTTGAAAGCGATTTTTGATATACGCGAAGAAAAATATCCCTCACAATTATTGGTGAAGAAAATGGCTTTCTGTTGCATAATCGTAGCATTTTTTTGTGATAGAGTCAATGTTTCATATTTGGCTATGTGTATGTTTTGGCATTGTTTTTGGACTATTTCTTTTGAACTCTCTCTATATATGCTATGTTTCCATAGAGTAATTTACTGGTATCTTCTGCAGGTTTAGGCTTAAGGAAAACACAGATAGAAATTTTCACTTTTACTACCTATCAAAAAAATGAATTAAATTAGTAGATCAGTGTTACCTCGGTTTCTAACTTTCGTTCATCGTCGAACAGTATGGAAATCAAGTATAAAGTAAAATATATACAGGGTGTCCGTGAATTGCATGTACAACGTTATACCACAGATTCTTCAGCTCAAAATAAGTCGATTTAGGAAAACATACCCATATGAAAAGTTTCTTCGTTTGGCCGCTAGAGGTCGCAAAATCCAAAGATTTTTTTTCTTATTTTTCAAATAATTCGAGAACGACTCGATCGATAGAAACCATATATGGTTGCGTAATCGGGTGCGTTATTCACATTTTTTAGTGATTGAGTGAAGGTTTTCTGGTGTTTTCGGCGACATAGATGTAATAATGATTTTGTTTCATCGAATTTTAATAACCAACACAAGAAATATAGGTCGGAATATTTTGAAGCAGATACCTATTGACTTCTCCTGCATTTTTCTGCGTATTTCAATAAAACATGTGGCTATGAAACAGTATATTACCAGGAAATTATAGTTTGCACTTTTTCATTCATCGAAAAAATTCATTCTTTTTGAAAAATTAAGCATATACACAAAAAAACATTTTTTTTCAGAGATTTTTCACAAATTATTACTTACTGAAACTGCAAAATGATTGTTGACCTCTCTACGCGCCTCTTTTGACGGAGTGAAATGATGGTGCTTATAATAATATAATATAATCTAACTACATTTTCAGTTTTTTCAACCACTGAAATATTTGAAAGTAACTGTAATAAACGAAAGAAAATACGGTCTCAGTATAGATGTTTCTTGTAAATGTTCGTGGAATTTGAAGAGACCTGAGTGAAGGTTTTCTTATCCCGCACAATTATTGGTGAAGAAAATGGCTTTCTGTTGCATAATCGTGGCTTTTTTTGTGATACAGAGATCCAATGTTTTATACTTGGCTATATATGTTTTGGCATTGTTTTTACACTATTTCTTTTGAACTCTCTCTATATATGCTATGTTTCCATAGAGTAATTTACTGGTATCTTCTGCAGGTTTAGGTTTAAGGAAATGGAAATTTTCACTGTTTTTACTACCAAAAAATGAATCAAATTAGTAGATCAGTGTTACCTCGGTTTCTAACTTTCGTTCATCGTCGAACAGTATGAAAATCAAGTATAAAGTAAAATATATACAAAGTGTCAATGAATTGCGTGTACAACGTTATACCAAAGATTCTTCAGCTCAAAATAAGTCGATTTAGACCAACTTACATATATGAAAAATTTCTTCGTTTGGCCGCTAGAGGTTGCAAAATCCAAAGATTCTTTTTTTCTTATTTTTTAAATAATTCGAGAACGACTCGATCGATAGAAACCATATTTGGTTGCGTAATCTGTTGCGTTATTCACGTTTTCTAGTAATCCACTCAATGACTTTGTCATTCTACAAGTGTCCCTAAAAACTTGAACTTTTTTTTAATCAACCATAATTTTGCTTTTGAGAAAAATTGTTTTAGGCATTGAGTAGTTAGGGTAATTATCAAACTTTTTGCATCTTGAGAAATTTTGATATGATGGGCAGTTCAATCACAGAAAATAGTTTTTTAATTTCATGATTTCATTTCTTCAACCACCTAGCAAGTCAAAAATATCACATTTGACCATGTTGGCTTTGGATTTATTTCTTGGGTCTGGTGGATTGTCATTTTATTAGTCTTGACAACCAATTGTTGCCACAACAGTGTTCCTTAAGTTCTTAACAAGGTATATAGAGCATGTTAAAGGAACAACAAACAAACTAGGTATTTTGACCATGTTGGCTTTGGATTTTTTTCTGTGGTCTGGCAGATTGTCATTTTATTAGGTATATAAATAGTTCATTATTTGGATTTGGAGAAACCAACCATTCAACAATTAAAAGAAAGTTATTATTTGAATACATGGAAAACTTGGAATTTACATAGATACGCTTCTAGTATTGAGACGAGATAGGAATATACCAGGAGTGTAATACATTCATCGAAAGTTGAAAAAAGACGGCTCAAAACATGCACTTTTTATTTTTCATGAATTTTTTAAATACAAATTAGAATAGCCGTGTCATTTTTAGTATTTTTCGTGACCGAATGAAAAAGGTGTGCTAATAACAAAATATGTTTACTCTTTTGTGGTTGCTTATTGTGATTCTCTTAATTTTGTTCAATAAAATGTTTGTTCAAGAGATCAGTTCTTCGTTTCATCACAATCTCCAATTTCCCTGAATGACTTAACCACATTTTCAGTTTTTTCAACCACTGAAATATTTTAAAGTAAAGTGTAATAAACGAAAGAAAAATACGGTCTCAGTATAGATGTTTCTTGTAAATGTTTGTAGAGAGATCTGAGGTTTTCTGGTGTTTTCGGCGACATAGATGTAATAATGATTT
The DNA here is from genome assembly GCA_013387265.2 of Cryptolaemus montrouzieri. Classification (NCBI taxonomy): domain Eukaryota; kingdom Metazoa; phylum Arthropoda; class Insecta; order Coleoptera; family Coccinellidae; genus Cryptolaemus; species Cryptolaemus montrouzieri. The sequence goes on along the minus strand of JABFTP020000001.1, from coordinate 65,914,452 downwards.
TGTTTCATCGAATTTTAATAACCAACACAAAAAATATAGGTCGGAATATTTTGAAGCAGATACCTATTGACTTCTCCTGCATTTTTCTGCGTATTTCAATAAAACATGTGGCTATGAAACAGTATATTACCAGGAAATTATCGTTTGCACTTTTTCATTCATCGAAAGAATTCATTCTTTTTGAAAAATTAAGCATATACACAAAAAACCTTTTTTTTTCAGAGATTTTCAACAAATTATTACTTACTGAAACTGCAAAATGATTTTTGCCCTCTCTTCACGCCTCTTTTGACGGAGTGAAATGACGGTGCTTATATAATTATTGTTGAAACGAACTATTTGAAAATGAAATGGCGCATATTTAGAGGGCCCCTTTTCGTAACTTTCGATGAGGATACATAAATATATTGCACCTCTGTTGAATTCCTAACTCTCTTTGGTACTCATGTAAGAATAAAAACGAATGCTGATTTTTTAATTTTCTGATTCTGCACTTTTGTTACAAATAGGAATTAAAATTTTATGAAAACTCCAAGATGGAAAATTAACGTAATGTTCTAGACTGTTACACTCTGTATATGAACATTTCTCTGAAGCAGATTGATCAATGCCTAAAAATGCAAGAGCCAGGTTATCAGTCCATGAAAGCATATACAGAGGGTCCAAAAAAATAAACAAAAATATTGTCTAAACATAGACAAAGCCAAATATTTAACTGTAACGCACGGTATTGCAAAAACTAGTCAAGCGATTTTACTGAAAAATGCATCTATAAATTCAGAAATAATCGTTGACCATAGGAACGATACATTCCTTTTTTTTTTCCTATTTTGTTTATTTTGATCTTCAGACAATTGAAAAATGAAAATAATGAAAATATTAGAAATGGTAAATGATTAATTCTGTGTTCAATCATTAGCGGTAATGAGAATGATATATTTGGTTTGTTGTGTTTTATTTGAAATGGAATTCCATTAGCATTCGAGAAAAAACTACAGGACAGTTACATAGAAATGATGGAAAAATTGGGGCAACTCGCAAGAATCATAATTCATCCCTATCAAAACTGACGACAGGAATGACATATTCTGTAGTTTTTTGTTCTGTTCATTATTCAAGAAATCAAGATCAACGTTTGTCGGACCAGTTATGTATTAAATAGTTCAATTAACTGAATAATATTAACTACCACGCCAATATCATGAATTATCAATCAAAAAAAATTCAAACGAAAATGCTTCTTTCAGCTTGCTTATTCAGAAATTGCATTCTTACCTGTAAACGGAAACTATATGCAAATATCGGCTTCGAAACATAGACCAACACACAACAAACTGAAACAAAATATCGACTTATTCATAGATACACTAAATTACTTCACAGGTTTCATCCCTTTATACCGATTCATCCCCACTATCATCAAGGAATCCATAAGAACGTCTAATTCCAAATTATATGCTAGAAATACGATTGCCTAATAGAATTGTCGCTAAGCCGACTAGAGGGCCTCTAGAGTTCGATATATTTTAAAGGAAAATTATATTTGGAATCAATATAAGAATGGATTTAGTTATGAAATATTACATTTTCTTATCGATATTGCCTTCAATCATTATTTCAGTTTGACATACAACTTGTCCTATCACGAACATATCCATTGAAAATGAAAATAAAACATAAATTTTGAAAATTTACGTTATCATAAACATTTCTGATGAAATGAAATTAATAAATTATAATTATTGAAATGAGTGAAGATGTCTGTGAATGTAGAATATGCATAACTAGTGAGAAAGGTAAGAAATTTTGAAACAATAATAAATATGAAATGAAATCTGCACAAAGATGTCACAAAAATCACAATAAATATTCATGAAGTTATTTAATGCTTAATAGATCTTAACACACAATTTCTATATTTAAAATTTCTTTTTTGGTTGGCAACCAATGAACACATGTTTTTTTTCGGATATGTCAGGACATGTACCAACAAAATTCGATGATTTTTCTTGGAGCGCATGTTCCTTTCATGAGAAAAAACGAAAAAAATAAGTTGAGATCTCGCAAAAACCACCACATATTGATAACAGCAATTTTTGATCAATTTTCGCGAGTAACGTTTGTTAGGCACTATAAAATGAACAGTGGAGTGCAAATTAGCACGGATACGATACGACAGCGTTTCAGGGAATTTGGTCTGAGGCTCCGTGTCGCAGCTGGAGGCCCAGCTCTAACCGCAGCATGTCGAAGACACCGATTGTATTTTGCTAGGAACATGTCAATTGGTTGGGAGAGAGTTTTCTTTACAGATGAGTTGAGATTTATCTATATCATTGCGATCGACGTTCTATAGTGTACAGCATGTCCCATTTTGGGGGTGCCACCAGGAGCATCTCTGTTATTATTTAGGATAGAGAGATGGGGTTTTCACAACCCTTGGCTACTTTTTCGAGACAAATTCATAGAGCTAATCAGAATTATTCTAACTTCAGTGGTTTTTGAGTTATTCGCGAATCTTGAAAATTTCCGGATTTCTTATAGAAGATAATCGAAATCTGTTTTTACGTTTCTGAAACGGTTTTCTGAGTAGATTCCAGTGACGTACTGGAAGTTTTTTTTTTCATTAATTATGACAGATATGACATAAAGTTGCATTTTTTAAATACGAACATAGTTTTTTTGGCATATTCCGATTGCCGTTTTTTTCCTTTTCAAAATATATAACATGATGACAAAATTTCCACCCAATTTGAAGAAAATAACGGAATATTGATTTACCCTAATGGCTGGGCGAAGGAACACACGTGAGCGGACGAACCATAGAACATTTGTAGTTATTCGATGAAAACGATCAAAACAATGCAAAATCTTCTTGACCGAAATAATGGAGCTAGGCTGCTCCTAAGATTCCATCGTTATTTATGACATCCGCAATTTCCGCTTTTTATTTTATTTTTGAGATTGTCGTTACTTTTCTAGAGTTCTCTGAGAAAAACCTACATGAGAATAATAATAGGCACCTAATAATTTACTCAAATTTACTTCTCATAATGATTTACATATATTGCTCGAACTGATTTCCATCATGTTGTAAACATAAAGTGCATCTTCGGATTATATCTTCTATGTCTGAATGCTCTCTGTGAACACAGAAGTCTTCATCTATGGACGTTCATTAGAAACCATAGAACGACCAATAATTATTATTATTCATTATCTGTGGATATATTGGCTTCGTGTCTATTTGAATTCGTAAAATTAGTGTTCGTTGTTGAATTTGGATTGTTTAGTTATTTTCTGCAATAGACACTATGGAACAAAATAGAAGATACGAAAATTTCGAAAAAGTTGATATGCTGAAGGTCTACTTTCAGTGTCACTGTAACGCAGTCCGTGCATCAGAAGAATATTTGAATAGGTAAGTTCGACAATGGAAATGGAAGTAGTAATTCTAATCAATATTAAATACCTGACTGACACTCTCCAATAGATTTCCTAAAAGAATTCAACCAAACAGGAAGTTCTTCGCCAAAATGGAAGCAAATCTTTCCAATTATGGTTCGTTCGAGAAACCAAGAAGTAAAAACTACAATAAACGGAATAGAGGTGATAATGAACTTGACGTGTTAGCAGCTGTTGAGGCTAACCATTCTACATCGTGTCGGCAAATTGAGAGCGAAGTGGGTGTGTCAAAAAGCAGAGCCCAAAGAATTTTGAGAAAGTATAAATATCATCCCTATAAACATAAAATAATTCATCATCTCAATGCCGGGGATGCAGAGAGGAGAACGGCGTTCTACAATTGGTATTTAGGGAGAATCAGAGGTGAAGCTCGTTTTGGACGACATATCATTTGGTCTGATGAGTCAAGAATCAGCAGTGCCGGAATCTTTAATCGCCATACGAATAGATTCTGGGCAAACGAAAACCAACACGAAGCAGTAGCTCGACGGCAGCAGGGAGGTTCGGTTTCAATGTGTCGTGTTTCGTAATTAGCCTACTATATCTTTGATGGCAACTTGAATGCACAGAGATATCTCGAAATTTCAAATATTTGTCTGCCACAACTGCAAGATGACATTCCTCTTGCTCAATTCAACACATATTACTTCCAACAAGACGGTGCTCCTTGCCATAATTCGGCCGTGGTGAGGAACTACTTGGATTTAAATTTTGAAAATAAATGGATCGATACCTATGGCCCAATTCAATGGCCACCTAGGTCTCCTGACCTATCCGTTTTAAATTTTTTCTTTGGGGTTATTTAAAAATGAGATATATAGGAGGCAATACGCCAATTACGATCAATTGAAGAATGCAACAATGAAGCATTCGAAGATCTGAGGAGATCCTCGCTACATTTGACTAGGGCCATAGAAGATATAATCCGAAGATGCACTTTATGTTTACAACATGATGGAAATCAGTTCGAGCAATATATGTAAATCATTATGAGAAGTAAATTTGAGAAAATTATTAGGTGACTATTATTATTCTCATGTAGGTATTTCTCAGAGAACTCTAGAAACTAAACGACAATCTCAAAAATAAAATAAAAAGCGGAAATTGCGGATGTCATAAATAACGATGGAATCTTAGGAGCAGCCTAGCTCCATTATTTCGGTCAAGAAGATTTTGCATTGTTTTGATCGTTTTCATCGAATAACTACAAATGTTCTATGGTTCGTCCGCTCACGTGTGTTCCTTCGCCCAGCCATTAGGGGTAAATCATTATTCCGTTATTTTCTTCAAATTGGGTGGAAATTTTGTCATCATGTTATATATTTTTGAAAAAGAAAAAAAACGGCAATCGGAATATGCCAAAAAAACTATGTTCGTATTTAAAAAAATGCAACTTTATGTCATATCTGTCATAATTAATGAAAAAAAAAACTTCGAGTACGTCACTGGAATCTACTCAAAAAACCGTTTTAGAAACGTAAAAAAAAAATTCAAATAACCTTCTATAAGAACCGAGATATCGAGAAAAAAAGAAATCCGGAAATTTTCAAGATTCGCGAATAATTCAAAAACCACTGAAGTTAGAATAATTCTGATTAGCTCTATGAATTTGTCTCGAAAAAGTAGCCAAGGGTCGTGAAAACCCCATCTCTCTATCTTAAATAATAACAGAGATGCTCCAGGTGGCACCCCCAAAATGGGACATACTGTACATAAGTCGCAATAAGAGATATGCCGAGTGCAATTTCTTATCTACCTATGGTTTTGTTGGAGGTTTAATAATGGTGTAGTGAGAAACTTCTTTGAACGCCACTGATCTCATCATCGTAACTAATGGAACCCTGAATGGGCACTGAAGTTAATATCGTTTTATAAATACAGTCAAAACCGGATATAGCGTCATTGAAGGGACCGTATAATTTCCGACGTTATATCCGATAGTTGTTATAAGCAATACATAGCATAAGTATGTAGTTAAATTATCATAAGTACATATATATCTAATATAGAATAAAATATTATTTTCAGATAAAATATCAAAAAAGAAATAAAAATGTTTATTAAGAAATAATTGGAGATACAAGATGTACTTAGCTGCACTAGAAGACTTACACTAGTTTCTAAAGTAATCAGTCATTTTAGTATGTTTTGTTTTAAGCCCACTCTCAAATATATTTTGCATTTTACGTTTCATACTCCTCAAGTTATGAGTATCATCAGTATTAAACTGGTCGTTAAAGGTAACAAATTTTTGCAAAACTGTTATAGCGCTGACAGCCTCGGAAATTGTTGTTGGACTAAACTGTTCTTCGTTTTTTTCGTCAGTGTTACGATTGTTACTTTCAGCTTCTGCAAGAATTTCTTCCTCAGTAGCTAAGGCGCACACAGCGGCACTGTCACCTATTCGAATAAATTCCTCTATCTCAATTTTTTGTTCTGTACCAGCAGATCTTTGCAACTGAGTAACCAATTGAGGGAGTGGTATGTTGTCGTCTTCATCTGTAAGAGATCGTATCATTCTCGCTAGCGGAATATAATTGTCGCCCTCCGCTTGTGATGGAGAGAGATCTTTGAAACCTGCATGGCGAAAGCAGTTGGCTATAGTGGTCTGTGTGACCTTTTCCCAAGCTTCCGATATCATTAGAATTGCATCCAAAACACAAAGACTTTTTGTATCTTTCCCGTTTTCAATATTCTGTATTATTTGTAACACTGGAAGTTTTTTTGTATTGTGTTTTTAAAGCTTTTATCACACCTTGGTCCATGGGCTGTAAAACAGAGGTGACATTGGGCGGTAAAAACACAAGCATTTCAGATTGGAGACTACAGGGTGAGCGGGACAGTTGTCTACTAAGTGAAGATTTTATTCTCCTCCTGACTTCAATTCTGCATCTCAGTCTTGTTTGCCGCAACCAATACTGTAATTCTTGTTTTGGACAACTTTCTGCCATTGCATTTCTCGCCTTTGAATTTAGGTGTTTTGTCAGGAGTTAAATTGTAAAACAATCCGGTTTCATCAGCATTGAAGATTTCCTCTGGTGTGTATCCTTCGCACAGCGCAGGCCACTTATGAGAGAACCACTCTTCACTCACTCCTTCAGGAACGCCAGTCGCTTCACCGCAAACTTTTCCTGCCACAATATTATAACGAGCACGAAAACGTTGTACCCAAGACGACGAACACTCAAAAATTTTCCTTTCCCATAATACGAGCAAAGTCGTTGGCTTTTTGTTGCAGAATTGGACCACTTATTGGGATGTTGTTTGTCCGCTAATGTTTAAACATGTTAATAAAGCATCAAACCACCAAAACTTATAAATCAAGTCAAATACCCGGGAAGAGGTTCGAATGAGGTGGGAGAAAGGTAATAATATGCCTAAATATTCTTCAATGCTTAGTATAGAGATCTAAGACCGTTCGTATTGATTTGTTTTAGTGGGACTAAATGCGGTTGGTCGTTATAGTCGATGAATATCAATAAAGTTTAGTCGTTATAAGCGATATGTCGCTATATCCGATGTTGTTATATCTTTACAATCTGGTCGTAATATCCGATCGGCCGTTGCAAACGATGTCGTTATAATCGGTTTTGACTGTAGTAGCTTCAACTATAAAGTGGAAGATGAAGAACATTGAAGGGTTTCAGGAGGTGAACAAAATATTTTTTTCTTTTGATATGAAAACATTAAAAGAAACTTGAATGAAATTTTCGTTGATATTGAAAAAAACTTTTATTGTACCCTTATCGCAGCACCGCTTCGTGGTTGATTGTCAGTCTAGTCCATTTAATGCTCACTCAAACATATGAAAAATATTTCATTGCAATCGGTTTGGAAGCCCTTTCGACTACTTTCAAATGAACCGACAAACTTATTTCGATCACATTTCCAGGTTTATCTCCAGATTCTTCAGTTTTTTTCATTGAGTTGATAATGAAGCATAAAGAAAAGTCAAAATTAACAATCTGTTATGAAATAACTATGATAGAATGGATATATAAGTTATGGTTTTCCAGTTAGTCCAAATTTTTCGATATTCCTCTATAACTGTCGCGAATTTTCATTCCTGAAATCATTTTCTTGACTATAACAAAAGGTTTTGAGCGTTTCCATTGGTTATATCGCGAATCATAAAGGTAATCAAGGCAATAATCATTTCAAGAATAACATACGCAGGACAAATTTGGCATCTAGAGGACAGATTTAAGAAGAGGAAACTACAAGCAGCACTCAACAAGATCGTCAGGACAGCAACAAACGCCCCATGGTACATAAACAACGACCAACTCAGGAAGCAAATGGAAATGGAAGTGGAAGAAATCATCATACGACAACCGACCAGATGGAAGACCACGAATAGGAAATCAACCAAATAGTAGGAAGAAAAGAGGACATCGCTAGTACAATGGAAGAGCAAACAACAGGCAAGCATAGAAGCACCACAACATAAAAGAAGGAGAATAACCAACCAGTAGGACCCCAGGACAAACCAAGGAGATGTAAAATAAGCGAGATGAAGAGGAAAAAGGATAGGCCTCACAAAAATTCAAGGATCACGGCTAGCCGTTGTTGCTCGAGGTCATCCTTGCTCAGGTCTCCTTTAATGATTACCGGTCTCGTTGTACCCAAGGATCGTTCTGGAAACGATGAAATGGAAAACCCCAAGCCTGTCACTAAACACCACTGCTTCGAGACACTCTGCCGGGATCGAATTTTGTGATTCGCGTTGAATTTTTAGTGAATATTGAAATTTTCGAGAAAAACAAGCGTTACACAAAAATTAATTAACTGCTATTATCAATTTGTAATGGTTTTTTGCAAATTCCTATTTTTTTTATTTTGATTCTTATGAGAAGAACATCGAATTTTGTTGGCATAAGTCCGAAGAGAATTAATGATTAGTTGCCTACCAAGAAAGAAATTTGAAATATTGAAATTAATTTCTTGACGCACTGTAGAACGATTCGTCAAGTTGTAACAGTTGTTTTTCTAGAGTACCTTCTCCTCGAAAAAATGCATATATCTCGAAAACTTTCCATTATCCCGTTGTTTCGAAAAAACGTTCTTGTTTGATTTCCAGTTGGCTACATCACAGCAAAAGTATGTTACGTTATAAAACTGAACCGATAGGCCCTTGACATACTACCTCTTGGTTTTTTCATTTTCCGAAATGCTCATTCAAATTTACGAATTATTCAGATTACACAGAACCTTAGACATTCACTGAAACAAAATGCTCTCTCATTCGAGTTTTTTCCTTTACGATCATAATTTTGGAGAATTATACATTGGACCCTAAGCTATTGATCAACTTATCGAAAAAAATTGAATTATTATCTACGCTAAAAACTACTACATTTGAACCTCCAACAATTCCTAATCTCACAAGACTGTTCCGTATGCTTTGAGTAACGGAAAGAATTTTTGTCGAAATGAACCGACAAACTTATTTTCGACCACATTTCCAGGTTTATCGCCAGATTTTCCAGTTTTTTCATTGAGTTAATAATGAAGCATAAAGAAAAGTCAAAATTAACAATCTGTTATGAAATAACTATGATAGAATGTATATATAAGTTATGGTTTTCCAGTTAGTCCAAATTTTCCATATTCCTCTGTAACTGTCGCGAATTTTCATTCCTGAAATCATTTTCTTGACTATAACAAGAGGTTTTGAGCGTTTCCATTGGTTATATCGCGAATCAATCAAGATCATCAAGGCAATAATCATTTCCGGAATAACATACGCAGGACAAATTTGGCATCTAGAGGACAGATTTAAGAAGAGGAAACTACAAGCAGCACTCAACATGATCATCAGGTCAGCAACAAACGCCCCATGGTACATAAACTACGACCAACTCAGGAAGGAAATGGAAATGGAAGTGGAAGAAATCATCATACGACAACCGACCAGATGGAAGACCACGAATAGGAAATCAACCAAATAGTAGGAAGAAAAGAGGACATCGCTAGTACAATGGAAGAGGAAACAACAGGCAAGCATAGAAGCACCACAACATGAAAGAAGGAGGATAACCAACCAGTAGGACCCCAGAACAAACCAAGGAGATGTAAAATAAGCGAGATTAAGAGGAAAAAGGATAGACCTCACAAAAATTCAAGGATCACGGCTAGCCGTTGTTGCTCGAGGTCATCCTTGCTCAGGTCTCCTTTAATGATTACCGGTCTCGTTGTACCCAAGGATCGTTCTGGAAACGATGAAATGGAAAACCCCAAGCCTGTCACTAAACACCACTGCTTCGAGACACTCTGCCGGGATCGTATTTTGTGATTCGCGTTGAATTTTTAGTGAATATTGAAATTTTCGAGAAAAACAAGCGTTACGCAAAAATTAATTAACTGCTATTATCAGTTTGTAATGGTTTTTTGCAAATTCCCAATTTTTTTTTCATTTTGATTCTCATGAGAGGAACATTGAATTTTGTTGGTATAAGTCCGAAAAGAATTAAGAATTAGTTGCCTACCGAGAAAGAAATTTGAAATATTGAAGTTAATTTCTTGACGCACTGTAGGACGATTCGTCAAGTTGTAACAGTTGTTTTTCTAGAATACCTTTTCCTCGAAAAAATGCATATATCTCGAAAACTTTTCATTATCCCGTTGTTTCGAAAAAACGTTCTTATTTGATTTCCAGTTGGCTACATCACAGAAAAAGTATGTTACGTTATAAAACTGAACCGATAGGCCCTTGAAATACTAGCTCTTGGTTTTTTCATTTTCCGAAATGCTCATTCAAATTTACGAATTATTTAGATTACACAGGACCTTAGACATTCACTGAAACAAAATGCTCCCTCATTCGATTTTTTTTCCTTTACGATCATAATTTTGGAGAATTATACATTGGACCCTAAGCTATTGATCAACTTATCGAAAAAAAATTGAATTATTATCTACGCTAAAAAAACTACTACATTTGAACCTCCAACAATTCCTAATCTCACAAGACTGTTCCGTATGCTTTGAGTAACGGAAAGAATTTTTTGTCGAAATGATTTTGGATAACCAAACTCAAATAAGCGTTGGAAAGTTCGTGATTAATTATTCAATAATTTACGATTTATTGAATAATTTTCCTTGATACCTGTTTGTTTGTATTTGTGAAATTGGTTGCGATGCGCAAAATTGCTAAGAAGTTTCATCTCCAATGATTGGTTATTGATTGATAAAATTCAATTTAGATAGATCCGTGCCAGACTGAAGTGACATTTGACAAAGTCTTCATCTCGTTCAGTTTTGTCGACGACTGATATTTCTCTGTATTTATATCATAAATTTGTCGACTTTACAGGGTGCCCGCGCTAAAGGGCGCATAAGAATAAATAGAAACTGATCTACAATTTGCAATTCTTTTCCAGTTATACCAGGCATTACTATTTCAAATAGCATGATGTACTTATTTCATTAAAGGGCATCCTTTTTAGAATTTTTCTTGTTAAGACTTGTGCCATCTAAATGTAACTACCATTGAGCTATGATTTTTCTTATCAAAATTTTTGGAATTAGAGTGACATCTTCTTTGCCAATAAAAAATAGACTCAGATTTAAGTAATATCATAATATTTTTTAGAGAAAAGTGTTATTTTTGAGAGCAACGTACTTTCCGATACTATTTTATATACAAGGTGCTAAAAAATCACCTGTCAACTCAATAAAACTGAATTGTCAAAATAACGTTCTTTGAAATACGAGTACCTTTTTTACCTATAGGAACCTTATTTGTCAATGTTCTGCAATGTTCTATGAATTTCGGCCTCAGTTTGACGTTTGGAAATTATCAAAAATATCAATAACACTAATTCTGTTCGTGTTAATGGGAAAATGGGAAATAAATACACAAACGAGGATATTATGAATATCTTTATCATTCATGGTAATCTTCGAGGCCAATTCCATAGACCCAGTTTTCTTATCTATCTGTCGTCAAACAAGCTGGTTAATTCCTCCGATACCTGAGGTGTAAAACAGGCCGGAGCACCTAATCTAATTGATATTGATCAAAAATTTCGCCCCCGTGTTTGATGTGGATTTCCAACGGCATATATATCAGAATTATGCCAATTGAAGATTTAAAATTTGGACTCATCACGCCACATAATAATTTGTAAGAAGACTGGGTTTTTGTATAATGTTAACATCAACATTTCGCAGTTAAAAACCAGTTACCAACTGTTCAGTTGATCAGTTAAATTCAAAAATGTTATAATCTTACTCAAATTCGAATCAATTTTTTGGCCATAGAAGATGACACTCTAATTCCTCAATGGTGGTTAATTTTAGATATTTCCAATCTTTACAGAAGATGCTTGAAAAAGGACACCATGGTTCGTATATATATATATATATATATATATATATATATATATATATATATATATATATATATATATATATATATATTCAAATTTTCAGTTTTCCGTACTCTGTACTTGAAGCATTTATCGACATTGAAATCCTCCACTGACAGAAAGAGTAATCTCCCATCGCTACTATGAACTTTTTGAAAGGTTTCACAAACTAACACCATAAATATCTGGTTTCAACTGAAGACATAGGGCTTCCATGAACGGAAGGAATTAAAGTACAGAAAGCCTTGGAATGATTCGCTTGCATGTGATTTGATTCAATAATTGGGGAAAACATCAATAAAATGTTCATAAAACTTCAAGGTCAGAGGCTCTATTTGATGATGAGTATTTGATTCCTAAATATATATATATATATATATATATATATATATATATATATATATATATATATATATATATATATATATATATATATATATATATATATATATATATATATATATACTGGGTGATTTATCATCGAACGGTATTATATTTAGAAAGTAAAATCTACTTCAGAAATTTATTTTAAAGTAAACAGAGTGTCCCAAATTTCTATAAGAGAATCTTGGGGGTTTTTCTGATTGGAAGACCACTTTTGTATTGAATATTCAAGAGCGTCCTAAACTCTGCTACAATGTCTTTAAGTAATAAGTGTTTTTGCTGAGTAGTTTCGTCACAAAATTTTTTTTCCGTAATAATTCATGAAAATAGGCTCTCACATAATCGCATGCTCCTTCGGCCAGAGAGGATGAATACCTTTTTTTTTCGTTTTCTTATTGCCCAAGGATAGCTTTATTGATGAATTGAAATAGATTATCCTCATTTGATACAGGAGTGACTCAAAAAAATAATTGAATATTGTAATTTTAAAAATATCATATCTTGATTTTTTCAAATGGAACTTCCTGTATTTTATTATTCATGTCAACGCATAAAATATTGTGCCATATTTTTACAGAACTAACCTTATCTTGATCTTCGACCATTTTCGAAATTAAAAAAAATAAACTAAAATAATAAAATCAGAGGTTGCGAAAGAAGTGTTTATTAGTACATATCATTATATTTGATCAGAGAAATGGAGATATTTTAAGGTAGTCGTGTTCGAAATGTTGCCCGTTTCTTTGTAGACACAACTCAATCCTTCTGAGGAAAGACCGTTAAACTCTCGACAGCATTTGCGGATTAACTGACTGAAAGGCGTCGACTATTCTCTGTCTCATATCCAACTGTATTGTAGAAGGAATCTGGTACACAATGCCCTTAATATAACCCCACAAGAAAAAATCGTCCGGAGACCTAGCTGGCCACCTAACAGGACCACCACGTCCTATCCATTTGTTTGGAAATACATAATTCAAATGCTCCCTAACCTGATGTGAGTAATGTGCCAGTGCTCCATCCTGTTGAAACCACAAATCTTGTCTTATATGCTCTGGTACATCGGCAAGTAACATTGGTAAATGATTTTGCAGACAATCTTAATACATTTCACTATTGAGGTGCCCGTCGCAAAAGTGCGGCCCAATTAGATATCCATCTACTATAGCGGCCATACATTCAAGGACCAACGATGCTGGTGATCTATTTGTATCATGAGGTGTGGATTTTCCGTGGCGTAATAATGAAAGTTGTGCCTGTTAACGAGCACATCCTTGTTGAAAGTTCCCTCGTCCAAGAAAAGAATTCTGCTAAACATATTTGGATTTTCCGCTACTTTGTTACTTGCCCAATTGCAAAACTTAATTCGATTTTCATAGTCTTGATTGTTCAGTTCCTGGTGCAGCTGTACATGATATGCATGAAATGTATTCACTTTCAAGATTCTCTGGACGGAAGTTTGACTTATATCTGTTAACTGAGAAATCTCTTTTGGCTTTTATATGGGTCCTCTGTCACTGTCAACAAAACTGATAAGTGGTTGTCTTCAGCTGTAGCAGTTTTTGGTTTTTCATGTTTGTAAGCCATATTACCCATTTCGATGAATCTAATTAGAAGTTTTTCAAAGCATCTTGCATCAGGATGCCTCTTATCAGGGAACCTCTGTGCATAAACTCTACTTGCCACCAAAGAATTTCTATCACACTCACCCAGAATCAAAATCATATCAACCATTTCTTCTTTGGAAAACTTCATGGCAGTCAATTGAGAAAATTGGGTTCAAACCTCTCTTTAACAATGTTTAATAACGAAACACTGATAACATGATATGTCCGGACACCTGACAGAAAGCACAAATAAAAAAAATATCAACACATACCTCGATTTGCGTTTTAATCATCTTGAATTTATCATTCGTTGAAAGAATTATCTTGTTCAGATTTCATTTCTTACTACTTGAATCATTATAGAAAAAAAACTTCTGTGGGAATAATGTTCATTCATGAATTTTCATCAAAATTTTTACAAATTATCCAATATTTCGGAAATGATCGAAGATAAAGATAAGGTTACTTCTGCAAAAATATGGCACAATATTTTATGCGTTGACATGAATAATAAAATGCAGGGTGTTCCATTTGAATAAATCAAGATATGATATTTTGAAAATTACAATATTCAATAATTTTTTTGAGTCACTCCTGTATCAAATGAGGATAATCTATTTCAATTCATCAATAAAGCTATCCTTGGGCAATAAGAAAACGAAAGGAAAAAAGTATTCATCCTCTCTGGCCCAAGGAGCATGCGATTATGTGAGAGCCTATTTTCATGAATTATCACGGAAAAAAAATTTTGTGACGAACCTATTCAGCAAAAAAACTTATTACTTAAAGACATTGTAGCAGAGTTTAGGCCGCTCCTGAATCTTGAACAAAAAAGTGGTCTTCCAATCTGAAAAAACCACCCAAGATTTTTATTATGGAAAATTGGGACACCCTGTTTACTACAAAATTAATTGCTGAAATAGATGTTCTAAATACAATACCGTTCGAACAAATATGAAATCTTCAAGAGTGTACGAGCTACAGAGCACCGCGCCACTGGTGAATCACCCAGTATATATATACGAGCTGACCCGGCAGACTTCGTACTGCCCCAATCGATAAATAAAAGACCCAAACTTTTGTATAGAATAAACTTCAAACAAAAGAAATCTGTAATTAATAAGATCCAATGCTATTTTGAACATGTTTACTGAATTGTTGTTCTGATGAAGAAACATTCGTAATTCTTGGACAACGGTTCTCTTTATTGTTGTATTGTGAGCACAACTCTTATCACCTACCTACTGAATTGCACATGAATTGCACATAAAATAAATCTGTGAAAATTGATGATATGCATCAGGTAGTGGTAACAGGGCCCCAGTGTAGGTGATAAATTCGTCCTTGTATCTGTAGTTTTTAAATATTCGTTCAATAATTATTTCCGAAATATATTTTAATAAAAACTTGACAATTATAAAAAAATATTATGGTATAATACCTGGAAAGTGGGCATGAAATAGTCCTGTATAATATTTGTAGCGCCAACGGATGTAATCTGGAAACAGCTGTTATATTTCTGAATGTTGGCCAAAAGTGCTTAGAATCATTTCCAATCCTAGAAAGTAAAGGGCGTAAAGGATCTGGTGGTGGGACCAATTGTGGCAATATTACTTTGCCAGTAGATTCACCATTTATTTCTTCTTCTTGCAAGAACATTTGACCGTTTGGCCAATTGTGCTTCCCGTGTTGTACTATTCTGTTTTGTGTCTTGGAAAAATTTTTGATGAAGCTTGCAAGACTGTTGTAGCTGGCCTACTGGATCATCCGGGTGCTGGGTATTTCAGGGCCTCAGGTGTTCAGTCTGGTTACCTTATGAGCGGGACGTTCGAACATTTGTTGACGATTTGTCGGCATAATAATATATTGCCAGATCATCGTGAAATGCTGCTCGTTCCAAAAGCACTGGATCTGCGATATTGCTCAATTTCATTATGTCGTGGTCGCTGTTGTTGTGTTTGATGTGCACGAACTCGTTGCATTCTAAGCCTATCTACTTCTTTGTCACTCACCGAAGTAAAGAAAGTTCTCGCGCACATAGCGGTAATCGTCACTCACAACGATGCAATCTCTGTCTGAGATATCGATCAACATAGAGGATGGATCGACATATTAGTTGGTTTAAATTTCATTAGTGACAATATATCAAAACAAATTGCCTAAGATTTATCAACTTTATCAACTGTAGTTAGCTAAAATTTTCTATTTTTACCTCTTAAGAATAAATATGTAGTTAGGAAAATATAGAAATTCTAATTAGTTATTGATTTAAATTATTCTTTCAATTTGATTTCTGAACGACAGGGAACACTTCAAAGGAAAAACAAAATTGTTGTTTTTATTTAATTCTGAGCATTTTCATATTTATTCACCTTTTAAACCTTCTCTGGGCTTCACCAAATAATTCATGACCAAAATTAGCCAAATCGTTCCAGCCGTTCTCGAGTTTTAGCGAGACTAACGAACAGCAATTGATATTTATATATATATATATATATATATATATATATATATATATATATATATATATATATATATATATATATATATATATATATATATATATATATATAAATATATAATTTCTCATGGAATGAACAAGTATATTTCAATTCGTAAGAAAACACTCATCTCTTACGTTACCATTTCTCCAGAAGAATATTAGCAACAGGATGCGAACCCGTCGCAGGCAGAAATTAGTCAAAAAATACAATTCCTACCTGTGGCTGAGCTCACCCTGAAGCTAGGCTAGGCATTTATTTTGCAGAAAATATTATTCTATATGAACATATAAGAATATATTCAGTATACAAGTAAATGACAAAACAAGTATTATAAATTCATTATGCAAGTACGCACGAAGTAGTTTATCATTTTAAACCATATAAAAATGAAAACGGGTCTAAAATGATATATTACATTAAATATGTACTGTTTTTCTCTATCGATGATAGGTCTTCAACAATTTTGGTGCCGGGGATTTTAGACCTTATTTCAAATATGTTTTACATGACGATATCGAAAATGTTACCGTTTTTTTTCGTCCAATCTTGTTTCCGCGATGGAGAAAATGCAATTTTCACAAAAAATTGTATTTTATAGGCATTAAACTTGAATGAATTTCTTTTCGGGTAATTTTCTAGAAAGAAACTGACTTGGACAATCTCGCATGATTTCACAGCAATAGTCGGACGTCATATGAGTCTTCCATCTTCCTTGGTATCTATTCTCCATCGTTTTCATGTCATAGTGGAAACGTTACCCGCGAGCGAATGTCGCGAATGTTACCAACGAACGATACGAATGGCACCAACGAATACGCGAGCAAATACTGTGAACGAATGGAGCAAACGAATTTTCGGGGACAAATGTTTTTATAGCAAATGGTTAGACCTATATTAGGCTAGACCAGGGGTTCCCAAACTGGGTGACGTGGAGAAACTTGGGGGGTTTGATTCGTGACACCCAATGAAATAAATAAAAAATTACAAAAATAATTTCTTAAATCTTTTAAATGAAGTTTTTCTTAGTTTTCATAATTGTTCCTGTAAAGTTTTTATAAAGTTGTAAACTTTATCAAAGAAGGCTACAGTTTTAAAACTACAAAGTACACAAGAGTTCAAGGTTCTCAAAACCGTCCCCTCAATGGCAACGGCTGTGTGTACCGATACCTCCGTTTGGCCTTGGTGTGAGTGGATCCGATCGTATTTTCTGAATAGGTCACAGTTGGTTAGTTTAAATGGTTTTAAATCTGTATCTTCCTTCAGTACTCTTGGGGTACAGCAGGGAACTCATCTCGATCCTCTCCTTCTCTTAATTTATATAAATGACATAGATAAATGTTTCCGGCATTCCAGATTCTTGCTCTATGCAGACCATCTGAAAGTTTTTAGATCTATCAGACGTTTAAGGGACTGCCTTGATCTTCAACTAGATTTGAATAACTTGGTTGAGTACTGTAGAGAAAACCTATTATTTTTGAATTTTAATAAATGTTTCAAGATAACTTTCACTAGAAACAATTTGCCTATCACTTTTAGTACTCCATTGGGAATTCATTGTTGCGACGTGTGGGTTTTATTTTCAGGAAAAGTAAGGAGTTTAAATATGTAAAATCACTTATCACTTTGTATTATGCTTACATTTACAGTATATTTAATTTTGCCTCATGTATCATGATTGTTATTCCAACCGACTTGAACGCATTTAGAATAGATTCATATGGTTCATATGCTTCAAAACTAACTTTGTTATCCTGAATCATGACTACGCTCCTGTCCGTGAATATTTCAATTTATTGTCACTCGAAAATCGTAGAAATATATCTGATAATTTGGTTTTGTTTAAAATATTGAACTGCATACTTCAGGTACCTGAGATCTTGCACATGGTTACTTTTAATGTTCCTATGAACTCTTTGAGGCACCACGACCTCTTCTCTATAACATTTAGAAAAACTAATAGTACACAGAACTCCCCTATCGTGTCTGCAACACGCATAGGAGTATACATTTGTTTGGAGTCACATTGGCGTTTTTGAAGAGAAGCCTACGCTTGCTCTTTCGTTGAAAAACATCAAATTCATTCAATCGTTTGTTTTGTAATATTCATTTTGTGTTTCGTTTTTCATTCTTTCTGTGAATACAATTCACTATTAATGTCTTCTATAATACTTTTTTTAGAGTACTAGATTCTATGTAACTAATATTCATCTAGTGAATGTCATTTTGGCTTCGGCTGTGGACATTCCTTATACTGTACTTGAATGAATAAATAAAGTGAAGTCGGACCCATTCTTGAGAGGAAATATTACATGATTGCTAACTCATCCCTGAAGAAATGAAAGAATTTTCCTTCAAGTTGTTTTATCTAAGAATAGGTAAATCAGTCAGTTAGTTCACCAAGACGTGTACCTTCTCTTAATATCATGAATCCGCCTCTCGGACCAACAATTTCTCGAGCATTTCGGAGACAGTTTTTAGATTCCCTCCACATTCAAAATCGCGACTCTTCACTAAATAGAACTAAAGCCCATTATTTTTTGTTACCAAACTGAACAGGCAACAATGTGTCATGTTCTCGCTGGTTTTTAAAATCTTGAGTCTTAGACTTGAATAATAATTCTGGAACTATATGGTACCAATTTTATTGAAGCCCGACCACAGCAGGAATTGGTACTCGAGCTGTTTTCTGAATAGTTGCTGCACTGAACTCCCTAATTGGGGCATACCAATGGCTCCCAAAATCTCTTTTCTTCTTAAATGATAATTTATAAAATAATTTTCTTGTGTTTTCAATGAGAAAAACTGTAGTTAAAGATGAAATAACTATGAGATATCATGCTCTACTGCATTTTACTTCTTCCTATAAAAAACTACAAGATCAGATGCATTTGACATTACTTGATAACGAATTTGTTTCCTAATACGTAACATCCATATCCATTGCCAAAAACGCGATATATCAATATTTATACCGGTTCCCTAGAATTTTTTGAAATGTTCAGAAATGAGGTGAATACATAAGACATAGAAAACGACACTGAAGAAGTTTTCACGATTTTCAAATGTAAAATAAGTTGCCCCAATTTTAATCAATTATACTTCCGTCAACCATTTATTCTACAATGCAGGAATGTAAATTCGCCAATCAAGGTATACAAATAGCAGCATAAATGTATGGGGCTCCGCACCTGCACATTCATTACATCTATTGGTAGTGTCTAGAAAAGAACAGTGCGTCTCATCGACCACCCGGAGGTCACTCGTGATCTCCAGTCTCCCGCTCAAAGGCGCCATGTTGCTGATCTTCCTCTTTTCTACAGGTACTTCTATGGCGAATAATCTGAAGAACTGAAAGGTTTGGTTCCAGAAAGAATCCAGTTCCGAAGAAAAACCAAGATCGTGAAAAACTGAAAAACTCTCATCAGCCGACGGTCCAACTAGCTACGCTACGTACCTCTGTCTATAAAAATTCTTTTGTTTACAGGGCAAGTATGCTGTGTGTGCTTACAGTTTGGCCCTCTTCAAAAAGCAACTGAACATACACATTAAATCGTCTTGGGCGACCAAATCTATAGTATGACTTCTCCCAAGAGTTAAGAATAAAAAAAAATAAAAGAACTGGGCGGCATAAAGCAGACTTCAATTTCAAGTTAGCCAGCAATAAAGAGTTTCTCTCTTTTATATTCCTAACCCAATTTTTTGAATATTCAAAAACTTGATGAAATATATCAATGAAAATATGATCATGGAATGAAAAACTCAAAACAAAAATTAGATCCTCGAAACGACAATGTAACTCTTATATTATAGGTTTGTTCAATAGAATGAGTGGATGGTAAATTTGGATCAAACTAGATTATTGGGGATACTGATTGATTGGTGAAAGTCTGGGCTTCTTTCTATTCTGAATTCCAGTTCCTCGCGCCACCTTGTGTATAGCGCTGCAACTTTACGAGTTTTCCTAGTTTTCTATTCTCAACTTCAATAAATATTCTGTGTAATCATGTAATAATAACATCTCAACTTCTTATATGAAGATGAATTCATTTCTTATTAGAAATACAACCATTTTTGCTATGTTATCTAATAAATATTTTCTCAAAACTATAATATCCATCACGAAAAGGCTATCTGTCCAACGTTAGTTTGCAAGTTCTCTCACAGATAGCCTCACATACAGAAAATTCGGAAAAGTTGAATTTTAAAAACCATAATATTCGTATGCATTTTTGTCCATGGCTGACAATAGAAACAACATACAGGGTGTTACATAATAATATTTCACAACTTGAGGGGGTAGATATACGTGCAATTTAAAGAAAAAAAGTTGATATAAACATAGGTCCATGTTGAACTTTACATAAAAATTTGGTTTCTCTTCAAAACTACTGCAGTTTTTGAGATATTTATTTTTAACAGCCTTCATCATTACACTTTCTAAATTTCAACTAGAATCTACAAGGTGTTTTTTTTCCAGAGCCATGTCTTCTTTGGCCCTTTCAAACTTTTTTGCAGTACGCCACTGATCAGCGTACAATCAATTTTCGTCCACTTCGTTTAATTAAGAAACTTTTTTTCGTATCTCCAACCGTTCTCGAACAAAAAATTATTAAACGATGGTATGCATTCGCTGAATTGAAAGCACTTCTGATTAAAAAAATGACTAGTAGGTATGATTTTTTCATTTATTTATTTATTTTGACAGTTGCTAAAGATGAACCAGTGTCTGCCCAAATTGTTTATAAAATAAACGATTAGTTTTAAGACTTTTGAAGTTATTGCTGTAAGAAAAAAAAGGCTAATTTTAACACCGAATTGGCTGATATCCATTACATGGACGGAAACACAACAGAAGCTAGGCGATCATATCAGCTGCCCTTACCTAATCGAGTAACATCAGACAGGCGAACATTTTCAAATATCCACAGAAGGTTGAGAGAAACTGGTACTTTCTAATCTAACCTAACCTAACCTTGCAGGTTGCTGCTTCACCGCCACGCCATGCTGATTCATAAGCAACAATATGGAAAAATTTTTTCAACAAACCTATCGGGGCATTTTCGTCCCAGTACAGTGCCATGCTATCTATTTCAGTTCTTGTTAATGCAACGGAACTTTCTTTGCGCTTTTCCACATCCCCTCGTAACATTTTCCTTTTAGAATCGCGAGCTTCACGAGCCTAAATGCTGAATCGGTAAAAGGGTTGAAACTCATATTGAGTTTTTCGAAATACATATTCTGCATCATTTTCGCAGTTGTGTTCCACATTGTTTTGACAACGTATTCTTTGTAATCTTGTCCATTCTTTTGTTTCATATTGAAACCCTAATCCATAAGAATTTCTGCAATATTATCGATAGA
This sequence comes from Cryptolaemus montrouzieri, assembly GCA_013387265.2. NCBI lineage: Eukaryota > Metazoa > Arthropoda > Insecta > Coleoptera > Coccinellidae > Cryptolaemus > Cryptolaemus montrouzieri. The sequence goes on along the minus strand of JABFTP020000001.1, from coordinate 65,892,762 downwards.
ATACTGTATATCCAAATCGAACGTTCGTTCCTTGCAGAATATACTGAATTGATTCCAAATCGACCTGTGCGTTTTTCTTGTATTTTTGGGGATAGAATTCTGTATAGAACTATTTAGTTCTTCTTCACTGGTGGTTCCAAAACGAGACATTTTAATTAATATCGGCAGAAACTTCACAAAAGGTACTCAAATGGCGGCTCTCGACAGTTTTAAAACCGTGAGATTTGTTGTGAATGTTGCGTTGCTATGGAAACGCAAGGATTCTCTATGGGCAAATTCATCCACTAATATCCTACCTTCCTTCCTATTTCTATGCAATTTATCCGATATCAAACTCGAATTTTTGTGTTCTTAAACGTGCATTTTGACACATGAGTGGGAATTTGATTTTTTCCAAAGTTCAACATTTTCCATTATAAGTTTTATTTCAATTTCTGTGACTACCATTCCTTTGTGTTGGCGGATTACTGAAAAAATAATTCTTCAACATATCTTAACTTCTTCTGAATAAATTTGAATTGCGTTGATTTTTGACGTAGTGTGATTGTGGTCCAATATTTAAATGATAAAACATTCATTTTATCTTTTGTAATTAAGATCTTGCATACAAATTTAAACGCTAGCACTGGTAAAGTTATCGTAGAAAATGAAACCCTAATTTCAGAGGTACGTACAGACTTTTCAGAAGAACATGTACCATTTGCGGCAATCATGGATGAAAACTTTTCGTTTATGCATGAACCACCTTCTAGATCACGAAATCACTTTGATGGAGTAGCCTGCATGAAGTCCAGACCTCAATCCTATCAACCATGTCAGGGACATTGTCAATAGAAGAATAACAAGCCAGCAAAACCAGCCAGCTACCGTAAATGAGGTTCAGAACAGAGTGATCGAAATTTAGAACGAAATGGATCTGAATGCCATAAAGTCATTGATTTTGGGTATGAGTCGTAGATATTATGCAGTAATTCTCGCCAGGAGTGAAAATATCCGGTAATAACAGGTTATTGGGAATTTGATTTTTTTCCAAAGTTTAACATTTTTCATTATAAGTTTTATTTCAATTTCTATGACTACCATTCCTTCCTGGTGGATTACTGAAAAAATAATTCTTCAACGTTATCTAAACTTCTTCTGAATAAATTTGAATTGCGTTGATTTTTGACGCAGTGTAATTGTTGTCCAATATTTAAATGATAAAACACTCATTTTATATTTTGTATTCAAGATCTTAAATACAAATTTATTTTCTTATCTCCAGCTTCGAGACGTACTTTCAAGGTTTTGTTTTCAAATTCTTAAACATTCCTGTACATGGACGATATCGTCCTATCGCAAACATCATCATGAGCATTTTTCCGGCCAAAAGTTATTGGATTTTCCTAAGTAGTCAGCAGAATATTCTATTTAGTCTTGTGGCCAAAACCGGATTGTCTTCTTCTTGGTACATGCCCTAAATCTCGGTATTATGCCTCAATGTTCTCATAAATCATTTGTTACCTAGTAGTAAATTTGGATGGGTTTCTTGAAACAACCGTACAACTTCACCTAGAGTTCTGGTTGTGTCCGATAACTATCAAAAGTTTCAATATTACGCAATTCGGTTGGTTGAATTAATTGAAAAAGAAATTCAATTCATTTACTACACAGAGTACACATTCGTTTAAAAATTAAAATTAATTTAAGGAATTTACAAATGAAATATATACAGTATATTCCAACGACAATTGTCCCCCTATCTATCTCAAAATGGACTGATTTTGGCAGACATGTCGATTTTTGATTTGGAGGGGTCCGATTTCTGAGTTGGTTCGGAACATGGAGAATCAACACCCTAAGTCGAAATTTATTATAAGAAAAGGGGTTTAGTGACATATCTTTGGAAAGGTCTTCTAATATTCTATTCAAAAATAGTAACGAAAATTTGTATTCCAACAAAATTTGACAATGCTGAAAATCAAATATTAAGTTGTCAAAGTGGTCTCATCCGATATCCATCCATCCATTGATACAATCTCTGCTATCATTCACAGTGCGATTCTTGTCCTCAGCAGTTACAAGTTTTTAATTCTCAAGGAAATGTTATAATTTGTGATATTAACCATCTATGTTTTGAAGGGAACGCACAATTATTTTTATTACAACCATCTGGTAATGATAAATCTGTTTCCCATTTGTCTTTCATTTTTGCAATACTTCTAATCACAGTTGTCGTTTGTCAGACAAACGTTAAAAACGGTTCATTCAACTGTTGAGCGGGTCGAAAATGTTTTAATTTATCATCGAAATAATAGTTTTGCCAGAGAAACGACACGGATTTTCAATGTGGACCATTCAGAAAAACAGGTAGGACACCAGTATATTTTATATTTGATGAATAATTAAATACGTGTTTAGTGGCAAAAAATATGAAGTTCAACATCGGCCTATACGGAACGAAGCAAATTAAGTAGCAGTTTTGGGCCACCTACAAATGGAAAACACTACTTCCATCAGAAAGTTATCACATGTGTCTGGTGTATCAGCTTCCACAGTCTAGCCGATCGTGAAACATCACCAATTTCAACCTTATATGAAGTTTTAAGTGAAAATATTAACAATAATCCACATGTTCTGAATATTACCTGTTTTTCTGACGTTAGTACCTTTACTCCCAATGGTGAAATGAATAGGCATAATTTTCGATATTGGGATACTCAAAATCCTCGTTAGTTCACACAAGGATGTATACAAACGACTTAGAAATTGAATGTTGGAATGGAATTTACGGAAACCATATTGTAGGAGCTTTCTTCATCGAAGGTAATCTCAATGGAGTTACTTATTTGCAATTGTTGAAAGAAAATAAATCACAGGCTCACAGAAATTTTGGAGAATGATGAAACTCCTTCAAAGAATGAGATACGTTTCCAGCAAATGGTGCTTCTGCATATTTCGATGTTCATGTGCGATAATATTTCAATGCAAATTTCCCAGGTCGGTATATTTGCAGAAGGGAAACAGTTGAGTGGCCAGCCAGGACACCTGATTGGAGAGATCTTCTTATGGGGTCATCTTAAATCAACAGTTTATGCTACACTACTCGAAAACTTGGAAGAGCAGCAGAGGAGAATCGTCATCGAATGCAGACTTTTGATCACAGAAGTTCTTACGAGATGCTGAGGGTAGGGGGATGATCTCACATCATACTAATCACCTCAGAAATTGATTCCCTTCCAATGAAAAATTGACGTGTCCTAGCATTTTCCGACAAAATCAGTCCATCTTAAGATTGATTGGAACATACTGTATAATAATGTTAGGAATTAATAGTTCATTACCTATGTCTTAAGAGACTTGACATATCATGACACTTGAAAAACAAGTTACGAGTTATTCCCTCCCCTATTATTGCTGAAGAAGAAAGAAATTATGTGGCGGATTCAGCTGAATGAAAAATGTCAACATATCTTGTGAAATTCCATAAAAATATTGCCTGGCGAGTTATTGAATTCTTTTCGAAGCCAGTACACTGTATGCAGAGTATCTTCCAAATTCTAAGACAAACTTGATGAGGTGATTCCTGAACAATTCTGATCAGTGAGAATAGCTCGGTTCTGATATTTTTGAAACTGGAGATATTTAGCTTCAAACATTGGAAACTCACGGATCCTACAAACGCAATTTTCAAATACGAGAGCGATTTTGTGGTGCTACTATAGATAGAATGAACTACATATATTATTGTACAGAAGGTGATATTTGTAAACATAATAAAATGATTATCAGGGATATTGGTTTACTTTCAATGGATAAATATCAGAACATCTTTTTTCGATAGAAAATTATTGTTTTGAATCCTTAAAGAAATACAATTCTTACATCGGTATTTAGAAGACTTAGAGAAACGGGAACATTTGAGTCAAAACATATACGGCCTCGTCAAGTCATCATAAAAAATGAAAACATTATAGTGTGTTGAGGATAAATAACTAATCGGCGCATTGCAAATCAGTTGAAAATGCCCCAAGGTGTCTCACGGAGTGTTTTGAAAAGAGAGGAAATGCTCCCTTACCGACAGGGAGTGTGAGCATTGAATGCAGTGAACAAGCTGCTCAACTAACATTTTATCACTGGATTCTGCATGCTCAATATTTCATTTCTAACATTTTATGGTCTGATAAATCATGCTCCACAAGACATGGTATAAACAATTTCCTTATGGGCCCTGCAGAATCCAAACGCGATCAGGCAAAGATGTCTCCAAAAGAAATTCATTATCAACGTGTGGGTGGCCTTCAGAATAATGCTTTCTTGCCCATTCATGCTTTAAATAACAAATTGAATGCTTGCTTATCACAATTTTTTACAGAATACGTTGTTCAATTCAATTGATGATGTTTCGCTAAATTCCATTCAGAATTTGAATTAGCAACATGATGGAGCGCCTCCACATCAAGGAAGAATAGTTGTTGTATGGCTGAATAGTATGAGACGTCCAATTGCTTGGCCACCATGGTCACCGGATCTCAACCCGTTAGACTTCTATGTATGTATATACATGAGAGAACTCGCGGTTCAGTGTAGAGATGACACATTTCTTTCAGTTACAAGAAGAGATAAACAGATCCACTAAAGAAATTAGAAATGACAATGTTCATCATATTGTTCTGCAGCCACTTCTTTGTAGGTGCGAGCTATTCACCCAAATTGTAACGATTAATATGATTTTATTCATTAATTTCTTCAACAAATTTTCAAAACTTTGAAACAGAGTGTTAATACAAAATTATTTTCGAACAGTTTATCGGAATAATTATAATAATTATGTATTTCATCTCCACATAATCGCTCTAGAATATTAAGTGGTAATCTCTAACAGCTTGCGTACGATTCATTCTCGCAAACCATAAACATTGATCATATCTGCATATCTTTCATTGATGAAGGAATTCATGTTGCTAGAATAATTTAAAGTTTAAAATAATAATTGTCTATCGAAAAAATATTCTGACATTTATCTATAAAAGTAACTGAAAATTCTTGATAATCATTATATATATGATTAGCAATGTCAGCTTCTGTACAACAAGATATGTATTTCATTCCATTTATGAAAACACCACCCAATGGCTCTCGTATGTTAAAAATTTTCATTTCAAGACCCGTGAGGATCAAGTTTTCGAACCTGAGTATCTCCGAATCTTAAGATTTGGGCCATGCTGTCCTCATCAATTTGTTTTAGAAATTCTTCTGGACCAACCTCTCAAAGTTTGTCATAGATCTTGGGGAACACCCCGTATACATTAAAATGAAAAAACAAAGAAACTAAAGCAACATTTGCTAACGTAATTACAAAACGAACATACCAAAGTTTCATAAAAAGTAGAAACGGAAACTGACAAAACATTAATAATAATTTCAATTGGACACGTCCTGCAATTCGTTTTCTGATAATCCTTTGGGATCGAAAAAGTAGTATATGTGTTGATCAAAGGAATAAACTATTTGTGGTAAATTTAATTCAAATCGGTTCATCTATTATTGCGTAATCGAGTAACATCCAAATATATCGATTTACATCTTGAAAGTACTAAGATTGATGCAATATGGCGAAGGCGCCAGGCTACTAAGTATAAAAAGAAATGTTCTTTTAGAAAAAACCTAATTTCGACTATTAGAAACATTTAAAACAAGAATCAGGCATATTTGTAGAGCCGTTTCCAAATGTTCTTTTCAATGAACATTTCGTTTTATTTATATAGTACAAGAACTCAGCTCTACGCCACTGGCCTTTGCGAATTTTCAGGTGAATGTACTGAATGGCGAGCCGAAGTATTGAATGATCCATTGAGATGCAAGTTTCCAAGGATGTAGGGGCTGGTTTGACCTAGATTTCCCCCTCCTGTACTACATAAACAAACCGACGATGCTGATGATGCATAGTGGGGAGACTGGATGAAGAACGAACGCGCATCTAGTATAGCCTTCTCCCTTATCACGTTGACGTCACGCTGGTAACTTGGCGATATCTATTTCATCTAATTTGAACGGAAATGAATGAACAAACGTCAGTGATAAAATTCATAAACTCCAATTATTGAAACACTTTTGAAGAATTAAGTTATAATATAATCCGACCCGTCAGAAGCTATTAATTTTTCACACACCGAAAACAACGTTTTGCACATCGATTATCAATTACAGATATCTATAAGCAAGTTGGTCTATCGGTACTATTGCAACGTGCTACTTCATATTAATATTCTACGTAGAGAATTTATTTTGTTTCTGAAGCACGCGAATCTACTTTAAATAATAAAAAACAGGTACTGTGTTTTAAGGAATTTTACTTAATAATTGCGATTCGTAACGCGTTTTACTACACCGTAGCTTCTTCAGACGAATGAATGTACAGAAAATAAGAATGAGAATATAACTATAAATGTTCTTGAGTAATTAAAAGTTTATTGGGTTGCTTCTTCTTAAGTGGTTATTTATGACAGGTATATCCAATAAAATTAAGGAATAGATTGCTCCCCGAAGAGATTCAATAGAGGTGAAGGGCTTAAATCGACTTGTTCATTAATGAGTCTACCTGAGTGTTTGTATTTATTGATTTCTAAAGTTTCCCAAAGATCTACCTTCCAAGATTTATTATCTGTATGCAAAATTTCAAACTGTGGGTCGAAATAATGATTATTTTCTAGAGATGATTCGCGTAATTTGAATCTGATTTTTATTTGGAAAACTGCGTTTATGTTCCTATATTCTAATATTAAAATTTCTATGTGTTCTACCAATGTAGAAATTATCACAGTCATTGCAATTCAATCTATAAACACCTGATTTATTGTTTTCACCTGGTTTGGTTTTATTATTTTTATACATTTGCCTAAATTATTAGTTTGGAAAGCTATGTTGAAATTATTACTACTTAGAATGATTTCAGTTTCTCACTTGTAATGCCAACGTAGGTTAAGGTGTTGAATTTTGTTTCAATTTATCGACAGGGTAAACTTCATTCAATGCGATTCTACTTAGTTTTTATTAAAAATATTATTTGGCTATTTGTTTAATCAAATTTAGTTCAATGTTCATCCCGTTATCACCAGAAAATTTCAACAAAGAACTAAATTTGATTAAACAAATAGCCAAAAATAATGGTTACAATCCCAAACTAATAAATAATATTTTAAATAAAAACAAAGTAGAATCGCATTGAATGAAGTTTACCCTGTCGATAAATTGAAACAAAAATCCAACACCTTAACCTACGTTGGCATTACAAGTGAGAAACTGAAATCATTCTTAAGTAGCAATAATTTCAACATAGCTTTCCAAACTAATAATAATTTAGGCAAATATATAAAAATAATAAAACCAAACCAGGTAAAAACAATAAATCAGGTGTTTATAGATTGAATTGCAATGACTGTGATAATTTCTTTATTGGTAGAACACATGGAAATTTTAATATTAGAATATCGGAACATAAACGCAGTTTTCCAAATAAAAATCAGATTCAAATTACGCGAATCATCTCTTAGAAAATAATCATTCTTTCGACCCACAGTTTGAAATTTTGCATACAGATAAAAAATATTGGAAGGGAGATCTTTGGGAAACTTTAGAAATCAATAAATACAAACACTCAGGTAGACTCATCAATGAACAAGTCGATTTAAGCCCTTCACCTCTATTGAATCTCTTCGGGGAGCAATCTATTCCTTAATTCTATTGGATATACCTGTCATAAATAACTACTTAAGAAGAAGCAACCCAATAAACTTTTAATTACTCAAGAACATTTATAGTTATATTCTCATTTATATTTTTTCTGTATATTCATTCGTCTGAAGAAGCTACGGTATAGTGAAACGCGTTACGAATCGCAATTATTAAGTAAAATTCCTTAAAACACAGTACCTGTTTTTTATTATTGATAATGGAATTTTACCAAGTAAAAGCCTCCCAAATTCAAATGAATCTACTTTAGCTGGTGATTTCTCAGCTACAAAAAGGATTTGTCACATAAGTTTTTTCTCTTAAGACCGAGATATGGCTCATTTAAAGGAGAGAAATTCTTAGTTCATAAGTGTTTCAAATATGAAGAACATGATCGTAAGTTAGCATCCGGAGAAACTAAATGGAATTCAATTGACGAGGCTTTTACGTGATAGAAATCCATTTTCACAAATACAAGTAAACGATGATTTCTACTAAAATATATTACTAAATACTCCACGCGTTTCGATACACATTATCTTTATCAAGGGCGAATGAATACTACTCACTATTCATTCGCTCTTGATGAAGATCTGTGTATCGAAACGCGTCGAGCATTTAATAATATATTTTAGTAGAAATCATCGTAAACTAAATGGATGTTAAAGATAAATTTCCAGCATTTCTGCCAGTAATTGTTGAATCTAGTAATCTAGGAGCCATGTTATAACGGATTCGAATGAAAACCATTGCCTCCAATCAGAAGAGCGACATATGCTGCAAAGACAAAATATGAGCTCCTCTGTTAAATGAAGGCAAAGCAAGATGTATATGAAAGCTGAGAACCAACAGAAACGATGACTTTTTATTGACCAATGATATTTCACAGAATATGGTAGATTTTTCTTGTGATCAGGACCTAAAATTTTTATGCGATTCCAAAGTTATTTATATGGAACAACTGCTTACATGACACATATGACTTGTGCTTATCAAAAATCAAAAACTATAATTCAAGATTGAATATTGTATTATCTCCAGCAGAAGTAATGATTGATTTTAAAATTGCCATCCACCACGCTAAATGTTCGGCCAAATACAAAAATTACAGGATGTAGGTTTCATCTCACATAAGCTTGGTACCGCCAAATTCAAAAATAAGGTTAGACTTTCGAATATAGAGAGAAATGCTCAAACAAAGCATATGGCTTCGATATTGTTCAAAGCTTTCATTTTTGCAGCCTGGGAAGGTGTAAGATTTTTATTGCCTCAAAATGTACGAGATCAAACCACACAATGAAAGGCTAAAGCAATACTCGAATTACTTGTTTGAGATTCATTTAACGAATTCTTTTAGATTTCCACCATCAATCTGAGTAGATGCATCTGCTGCTTTGAATAGAACGACAAATGCATGTGAATCATTCAATTCTCATTTTGATTTTTCTATGTATTGTGCACACCCCTGGCTTTTCACATTGATCAAAATTATTCTCAGCATTCAATCTGAGGTATATATCAATATAGTAGTATTCACTTTCCTCATAAAAATATCTAAGTTTGTAAAAACATACCTTGATTAAAGAAAAATAGAGGCTTATAAAAATAATGCTTTATCCAGGATGGATTACAATGAAATTATTTCGAACCAATTCAGTGCTATGTTGTAATATTGTATTGTATCCTCATTTAAAATATTTAAAATTTTAAAATAAAGTTCAATAATCAATAGATATCACTAATATTCTTAGGAGTATTCTCGTTCCTGAACCTATAATTTCAAATATATTATAATCATGAATAAATTAAGGATATGAGCCATGATGGACATACAGATTATACACCTGAAAGTTACTTGGGACCAAGATGGGCTCTCTCCAGATCTTTATACCTGGTCCTGGGCCGAGATGGGCACCACTGGCTTGAAGTGAAGGCATACAATGGAGTGTTTACTTTTTTAGCATACACCAGCTTCATATTTTTATGTTTAATAAAGGCTTTTATGTTAATTTCTTCATTTATTCACCATTCCTGACAATTGATGAAATTCGCAAACTCTTCTTGTTTTTTCAGTAAAACTTTTTTGAAAGTATAATTTGATCATGAAATAATTATTCCACAAGTCCCGTTATGATGTGTTTCATCATTTTGTAAATACCCAAGATGAAAAATTCATGAAACTCGGAGTTTTTACATTTTTTTCAATGAATTATTTAATCATTGTAGTGAAATTTTTCAATAATTTTCGTTGAAAAATAAAACTTTTATTGAGAATAGCTGTATTTTATTCAATTTCATATGAACAAATGAGAAAATTATACAAAGTGATGGAAATGAATTTTATGAACAACAAAATCTGAAAATAATAGAGAAAATTTAAATTTTGACAAGTGACAACAATTTATTATGATTTTTGATAAAAAATATTCATTAATTAAATTCAACTGTTTCCTTTTCCCATGAAAGATTAGAATCGATTATTGTTAAAGCTTGAAACTCATTCGCAAGCTGGTTCCAGGTGAAACTCTTGTTCAAGTCAAATTTAGAATCTAAAAACTTTCAAACAAATAAAATGACGATTGAATTATCAGTAACCTGGCGCATTCGCCATATTGCATCAATATACAGTAGACCCCTTTCCAACGGACCTCTACGGGACAAAGACCAGGTCGATTGATCCGGAAATCACATTTTAAATTTATTTCGTGTAAGACTCGGATTTGATAAGTATGCAATGCATATAACACAAGGTAAAAAATCACAATACTCAAAAACGCCCAATGATTCATTAATTTCAATGGCGATTGACTCCAATTTTGACATATACACATAGCATCTATTACTTGAAAAAATCGGTACTTTTCTCCTGTTTGTTAACTTCATCTCTGTCGAATAGTCGAATACCTTGAGCTTGACGATCTGACTCTTTTCGAGAGTCGGAACTCCATTTTTGAGAAACACGAAATAGAAAACCGTTTTCCGCCATCTTTTACCTTTCTTCGAAATATCAGAAAATATTGACATTCGACATATTTGAAAATATATGGTGATTCTTCTGTTTTTGAATACTTTTAAAAACGATAAATAAATACGACAGGCAGTATTCTAACGCGAATACAATTTTTGTCATGAAAAAAAATATATATAATTCAGAAATTCATGAAATATGAATCACAACTCATCCCGAATATGGACCAATAAAATTTCATTTTGATAAGAGAGGAAAATAAATCGGCCTACCAAAAATACATATGTTGGTACATGTACTGTTTGAATTTTCCTCGTACAAATATTCCCAATATTCAGCCATAGCAACAATTCTCAATGGCCATATCAAAAGAATGTCTCTGTGGTCAATACCGCTTGATGAAATCATAAAATAATATAAAGTAACTATCGATAGTGAAGATGGAAACAACAGAGAATGTTTCATTGTTGTCAAAATAATTATTATCTACATATTCGTCAAGTTTTCGTAATGTTATCAATCTTTCGTAGAATTAAGAAAGAAATTCTGAAACTGAGTATGGCAACAACCAGAAATATTTGATGATATCTTGTTTCATTGAAAGTGGACGCAATTGTGAAGCTGTGACATCTAGAATAAGAACAATCTGATTTAGATGGAACATAATTTTATCGGTTGTAAATCTTTCAAGAAACAAACCACTGAATAATTTGCAAACGAAATCAAGGGACTATCTGCTGAAAATTCTCTAGAATCTACGTTACGAATTAAGCATCAGAATTCGAACATAATCTTTGAAGTTATCCTGATTTTGTTCCATATTTTCAATTTTTTTTGTGATCCTGTCATTCGAAAGTGTCAACAGAAGAATTAAATTAATACTGCCATAGAAAATCATTTTATGGTTGAATATGTGCTAATTTAGACTTTAGAAAGAAATTTTTCTTTTCGAATATTGAGAAACTGTTTTTCTTTTCTTATCAAACTGGAATTATTAGATATATTTGCAATAAGAAAAATAATATTTTGTGTACACGAAAAAAGTTAAAATATTGTGGGTTAGCTTTTTCTTCATATTCTCCTCAAAATCAGATAACCAACCACTTCTTCAACTTTTCTGAATGACATCATACAATCTCGAACAGTTTGATAGATTTAAAGAGGAAGGGTAATGTCCCTGTCTACCTCTCTTTGTCACGTTTTCTCAATCGAACCTGCTATTATTAGATGAAGCCCGTTCTATTTTTAGCATCGTGGAATAAGTTTTACATTCATTGCGGGGATATCCGAGTCTGCGCAATAGACTATGACGTCATTGGTGTTCTAGATATCAACCATCGCGAGAGGGGTGAAAATTGTTGTTGCTCATACAGAGGAATTGATGCTTTGACATATGAGCATAGCTCCTGCTCCAATATGTTGTAGGATCAACTTTTATGCCCTGCTCATAAAAATGCGATTATTATAGAAAGCTGCATTGGCATTCTGTTCTTGCATATGTACAAGAGAAATTTAATATTGTTTTCCTGCAATCACATTATAAAGTAGGCTCTAGCTCTCGCTATCAAAAGCGCAAAGTTGACGTTTTGCGATAAACGTCACTCTACCGCTACAATGCAACACAATATGAAATTTGCTCACTTCAGTAGTAAGTTTGTTTTAAATAAATAACTTATATTCATATATCTTATTTATAATTTTTGAATGTGATGATGTAGTTTCAATAACGATAGTGAGATCCTAATACTCCTCCCAAAATTTCTGCAATAGTAACAAACCTTTCATGGACTTAATTCCACTAAAATTAAAACCAAAAAATCGTAAGTATGAAGACTGGTAGATATGAAAAGCAACCTTGGCATAGACGACTTCAAGAAACAATGGCTATCCATGACCATTATTCAAGAATCTCCTCGTTGAGACAACGGTTCGCTACTGCATCGCACCTTCAAATGCAGCTTCGACAGAACAGTGGAGTGCAAATTAGCACAGGCAAAATACGACAACGTCTTCAAGAATTTGATTTGCGGCCTTGTGTCACAGCTCTAACCGCCTAAGAGCCTCATTGAATTTTGCCAGAAGACAAGTCAACAAGTCAATCGGTTAAAAGCTGACTGGAAGAGAGTTTTGTTTACATATTCAAGATTTTGTTTTTTCATTGAGTTAAACGTTTTCAAGTGTACAGACGTCGAAATGATAGATATGCCCAGTGCATTGTTTTACCTATCTATGGTTTTCTTGGAAGTTCAATAATTGTGTGGCGATGAATTTCTTTGAACGCCTGCACTGGTCTGGTCATCCTAAAGAAGAGAATTCTGAATGCTCAGAGGTACGTTAAAGAAATTTTAGTACCACATTTTGTACCATTTGCGGCATTCATGTTCATGTATAGTAACGCTAAATTGAACCAAGTTATATCATTGAAAACTATCTTCAAAATCACGAAATCACCTTAATGGAATGGCCTGCACAAAGTCCAGACCTCAATTCCATTGAACATGTCGGGACATTCTCAGTAGAAGATTGAGAAGCCAACAAGACCAGTCAACAATCGTGAATGAGATTCAGAGCAGACTGATCGAAATTTGAAACGAAATGGATTAGAAAGCTGGGAGGTCATTAGTTTTGAGTATGAGTCGTAGATTTCAGACAGTAATTTCGTGGCGCAGTTAGAAAACTTATTAAATTATTAACATCATCAGTAACAAAAACATTACCTAGATATACAAAGTAATCAATATTGTTCTTTACTACATAATTAACCAATTAACTATTGCTGACTGCATTTCAATTGAAACTGCAATACAAATAATTTCAAAGAGAACAAAACAAATGCACTTTTCATTTAAATGTCATCCTAATGTTAGACTGCTTGATTTAACTTCCAATATTTCTGAAGTTTCGATGGATGATTGAACTGAAAATGTAGCTTAAAAATATATTTTGTTTTCATTCTCTATTATTTTCTATTTTGAGACGTGTCTTTTCGAAATTGTCTCTTCAATTAATTCTGTATCTTTTAATTATAATGCCTGACGGTAATGAAACATCAAAAATAATAGTATGTTCAGAATTTGATGAGGAAGAATTATAGCATTCTCAAGCTTATTTCGATGAGAATTACTTGAGGAGTATGATAATGGTCCAACAGTCTCGTCGACCTCGTATTTGTATTCGGCGACCCCAAAAACTCCCGAGTAACAGATTTGGATTGATTTTCATGATTATTTGCAGATTTTCAAATTTTTTATAATTGTCTACTTCAAAATGTAATAGTGAAATGCATTTTTTTATGCACAAATGCAATTTAGGATTTCTTCATGAATAGATTAGTTCAAAAAATGTCTAAAGATTCTTGTGAATCCAACACACTGAACTTCATTAAAACCCATTTTACTGAGCAAAAAATTGATATTGAGGCCTGTTTTTGTGCTTTAATGTCTCGACCATAGATCCAATCAGAATTTACCTCGAGTGTCCTCGAATCCATAATACAAACAAGTCATACATTCGAGTGGTGACTCGACCCACTAAAAAGAGACCGAAAGATATATTCACCACCTATATTGTTAACGATTTCTAGCTATTTGTTTCGAATTTTCTTTTGAACATTCGAAAGAATCAAGATATTTTTCCGTAGAAAGAGAATCTCTAGGATTATAAAACTAACGGTTGATTCAGTAAGTCTGATGATTTTCTTGAAGGGAATAGTTTCATATAGAAGCAGGAGCAGTAAAAAATTCTTTAATCTTGTTAAGAAATTTTTGATGTAGACCATTTTCTTAAGACACTTCTAGATAGGATGACCTTGACCGGCCAGGATTATCATTGGAGATTTAAACGGCTGGGGCCAATATACATGGACACTCTTCCACGTTTGATTATATTGAGAACCATACTCTTATCCAATTTGAATTTGGGTGGCTTTTACTTGATAAAATTCCATTATCAATAATAAAAACAAGTAATGTGTTTACAGAAAATAAGAATGGAATTTTACTTAATATATATATATATATATATATATATATATTCTCATATATATGATATATATATATATATATATATATATATATATATATATATATATATATATATATATATATATATATATATATATATATATATATATATATATATATATATATATATATATATATATATATATATATATATATATATATATATATATATATATATTCTTATTTTCTGTACATCGTCTGAAGAAGCTACGGTTTAGTGAAACGCGTTACAAATCATAATCATTGAGTAAAATTCCAAAAATACATTACTTGTTTTATCTTATCCAATTGATGGAAACTACAAATAATTAATTGATGCTTTTCAATAATATACACACATCGAAGAAAAGGTGAAAACAACCACATATTGATAACAGCAGTTGTTGATCAATATTTTCGAGTAACATCTGTTACAAACTATCGGTAATAATGCAACACGAATCTGAACTGGTCATCGTACGTAATGGAACCTTCAATGCTCAGATATACATTACAGACATTTTAGAATAATATGTTTACCATTTGCAGCAAACATGGGTGGAAATTTTATGTTTATGCGTGATAACGCCTCAACAAGCTCATATCGTTAGGAACTACCTTCAAGATCACGAAATCAGCCTGCAGGAAGTCCAGACCTCAATCCCGTCGAACTTGCCTAGTACATTCCCAATAGAAGATTGAGAAGGCAGTAAAACTAGAAGGCTACGGTGAATGAGGTTTGGGACAGACTGATAGAGATCAGAATGCTATAAATTCATTGGTTTTAAGCATGAATCGTAGAATTCATGCAGTAATTCTCGCCAGGGTTGGAAATATCCGAATTAACAGGTTTTTGGGGACACTGATTTTTTTCGAAAGTTTTACATGTTTCATTATTAGTTTTATTTAAATTTTCTCAAGCATTCCTTAGTGCTGGTAGATTACTGGAAAAATAATTCTTCAACATATCTAAACTTCTCAATGAATTGGAATTTTGACTGTGTGCGTTAATTTCTTCGAGCAGTGTGGTTACGAGGATAACACATTGAAATCCTGTCCATAGGTGGTAATTTTTGATGAAAGGATACTCTTTAAGATTTTAATCCATTTTCGGATTTTTCTCCAGGTCTTTAATTTTTTTAAGTTGTGTTACTAATGAAGTTTAAAGAATAAAACAAAAGAGAATCAGCAAAGTACGTTGTTCCTATTGTCAGCTATGATTGAGAATTATCACAAAATAGTCTGTGCAAATAAAACCTAACTCCGCCTTTATTTTGTGATTGTTCCCATTTTGTATCACACCGACTAAGGATCATAATAGAAGAGAGAATGAAATTTTTCTGTCAGTATGACTTATCTATTGCCAAATACGGTCAAGAGGGCATACAAAGATTAGAATTTCTGCAATTCATTTCGTTACCGAATTCAAGTATTAACAATGTTTTTCCTAATTCTGAACTAGGCAGTTTCACATATTCAGCTTAACATATATACAAATAGGATTATAGCATATGAAATCATATTCATACTTGAACATTTAATGAAGGATGCTCATTAAGATTTACAAAATTAAAGAATCGTTCTAATAATCATCTATGATTGAGACTTCTTACAAAAAAGTTTCTGCACTTAATTCCTATTTTTCGACTTTCGTTTTCGATGGTTCCCATTTTGTTTCCTGAACACTAAGGATCATATAAGACAACAGAATGAAGAACATTTTTCAAGTATGACTTTTCTATTTCAGATATGATTGAGGGGTATTCAAGCATTATAGTTTTTGCAATTTGTTTGAATTTTCCAATCTCTTTTTTATGAAAATATTTTCCTTAAACTTTTCCGTCATCACAACGATCAAAATATAAAAGAAATTAGCATTTCCTGCGTTTGGACCAGAAGTTATGGTCTTGAGATGATACAAACACCCCAATAGAAAAAGAGCGTTCAACTTTTCCTGCATTTCCAAATTTTCTTAATTTATTCTCATAAAAATTCTACTAATATGAGTATTAAAAACAGAAAATCAGTTCAGCATTCTCATATTAGCAACTTATCAACGAAAAACGTTTCTTTTTTAATTAAAGATCATATGAAAACGGAATAGAGGTAATATACCTGAAATCTTCACAGGCGTGCAAAAGAAAGTTTAAAGGCGATCGGATGAATGGTATAGTATAATGCGTCGAGGCCAAACTGAAATACATTCGTTTTTAAATGTTCGAAGAAATGATGTATAACTTGATACCTATTTATGTATGCGGATCTTCATGAATATCGTATCGAAGAAAAATTATTATTAGCAAACTGATATTTCTAAATGACACATGTTTCACTATTATTTGAAATTCCAAGACAAAGAAAAACTACAAATTTGCTATCTATCCATATTTCATTCCATAAAACTAATAATCATGGATATTCCTAAGGTATGTTATAAAATTACGTCAATGCATTCCTTCTAAATAAAAAGTTGCTTCTTTCGAAAAGAGCGAATTTTTGAGAAACTAGTTCAACTATTTTATAAAAAAAATTCCGATTTTTCGAAATATATTCCAATGGTTTCCCAAATCTAAGTCACTTTTTTTACAACGAATATATTTATTCCGATAACACAATTTTTTTCGATAGAGCGACAACGTACGTGCGAAAGTCATTTATTTTTTCAAGATAATGTTAAACATCAATCATGCTAATCGAAAATGACTTACGTTATCACAGACGAACAGAAAGAAGTAATTGAGATTTTCGTAGGCAAGTCGGCCGCATGGAATAACGAAAGGCAATGCAGAGAGACTGCATCCAGCTTCCACTGCATCGGACGCGACACTAAAACAGACGAATCTGTTACAAGCTCGATGGATAGCGGTGAATGGATCCTAGCGCCCATTGGTCCACGGCTCTCTGACGTCATTACATTGATTGTCAAAACTCACGTGTCGATGGGTCGGCAGGATAATAATATGTACCAGTATAAGAAAAGGATAAGCTTAAGTATTAAGCCTCATCACCCGTTGGTATTTAATGTCAAATATAATAATGATGTCTTCTTAAAGAGTAGTCTGATTTCGATGATTCATTTTCAGAAAGCATATTAAAAATGACACTAAAAGCATGGGCGCAAAAATATGCCAAAATGATGCAGGGAAATGGTAATATACCCAATACATACAAAAAGTGATGGAACAAATTGTGAGAACTGTAGAGATTGTCTTGATCGTGCGGTATACCTTTTCCCATGAATGATTAGAACCGATTATTGTTAAAGCTTGAAACTCATTCGCAAGATGGTTCCAGGAGAAACTCTTGTTCAAGTCAAATTCAGAATTTAAAAACTTTCAAACAAATAAAATGACGATTGAATTCTTAGTAGCCTGGCGCATTCGCCATATTGCATCAATATACAGTAGACCCCTTTCCAACGGACCTCTACGGGACAAAGACCAGGTCGATTAATCCGGAAATCACATTTTAAATTTATTTCGTGTAAAACTCGGATTTGATAAGTATTATACTCCTTCTATAATTGAAATATACGCAGGGGGACTCCCGTGCAATGCATATAACACAAGGTGAAAAATCACAATACTCAATAACGCTCAATGATTCATTAATTTCAATGGCGATTGACTCCAATTTTGACATACACACTACAAAGTAGCATCTATTACTTGAAAAAATCGGTACTTTTCCCCTGTTTGTTAACTTCATCTCTGTCGAATAGTCGAATACCTTGAGCTTGACGATCTGACTCTTTTCGAGAGTCGGAACTCCATTTTTGAGAAACACGAAATAGAAAACCGTTTTCCGCCATCATCAAAAAATATGCCGAAATGAAGCAGGGAAATGGTAACATGCCCAATACATACAAAAAGTGATGGAACAAATTGTGAGAACTGTAGAGATTGTCTTAATCGTGCTGTATACAAAATTTTGGCCATAGCAATCAAAAATATATAAAACGAAAAAAAGAAGAATTAAAGCGGATTTCGGACATATGGATCAAATATTTGTCCTCAAACAAATAATCGACAATAGTATAAATCAAAATTTACCACTTCAAACAACGTTCGTTGATTTTAAGTAAGCATGGAATACAGAAGATAGAAAGGAAGTATTTGAGGCACTAAAACTACTAAATATAGAACAGAAATAGACCAGAAATGTCACTGATGGTGAATCTCTAATCATGCAAGGACATGGAATTTGCTCAGAACGAATATGCACTTACTTGGCTCCGCAGCTCAACATTCTTCACATTTATTGAATAGTGTCCAGAAGAGAGCAATATGCTTCATTGACCACCCAGAGACCACGAGTCATCTCCAATATCTCGCTCAATGGCGTCAAATTGCTGATCTTCCCCTTTTTCACCAATACTTCCATGGTAATACTCTGAAAATTTTGGTCCCGTGAAGAATCCAGTTCCAAAGAAAAACTAGACTTCTGGAAATCTCTCATCAAGTCTGTCACGTCTGTCTAACTATCAACGCCACGTACCTGTCTCTATAAAACTTCTTTTGTTTACAGGACCAGTAGGTGAAACTCACTTCCATCAACATCCCTCCGATAACTTACAATTTGGCCCTCTCAAAGAAGAGAGTGAATACACACATTAAATCATAATGGGCGGACACAGCCGTTTGCTTGACAGGCATCGCCTCCTCCCAAGAGTTTAGAATGAAAAAAACGTAGTTTTAGAGTTAGGAAACTTAAGATTAATACTCAAGGAACCACATACAGTCAACAAACTCGAATAGTGCTTTATGAGAACTACATTGCTATAGTAACAAGAGATACTTCGAATGTGGTAAAGGCACTGCAAAATTTTGGATCAGCAGCAAAAAGTAAAGGATTAAATTCAAACAAAGCGAAAACAAAATATATAGCAGTGGGAAAGAAACAAGGAGGCAACAACAGAAATCTGGAAATTAGAATTGATGGCGAACAACACTACTTCAATAGAGTCCAAAAATATGACTAAATAGAGGTAACAATAGATGGCAATGGTGAAGAAGAAGATGAACTATAGGAAAGGATTGCAAATAGAATTAAAAGTATGGGTGGATTACATAGAATTTTCAGGGCAAAGAATATATCGGGAAACACTATAAAAAAGATCTATAAGTTAATCATAAGACCTGTAGTATGGTAGCGAGACATGGAAGCTGAATAAGAAAGAAAAGAACGCTTTAGTGATTTCCGAGAGAAAAGTACTGAGGAAGATATATGGAGGTAAGAGAGAAGACATTGGGTGGGAAAGTAGAACGAACAACGAACTAGAAGAACTTTATGGGGAAGCGTCAATAACGAATAGAGAAAGAGGTCAAAGAATAAGATGGTTGGGCCATATAGCGAGATTACCAGAAGAAAGAACAGCAAAACGAATAATGGAGAGGGAAATAATAAGGAGAAGGAAAAGTAGTGAACCATGTGCTGATTCGATGGGGGTTGTGAATCGAGACTTGGAAAAATTAAGAATCAAGGACTGTAGGAATCTAGTAAAAATAAAGAAGAAGAAAACCCTTCCGTTCTTCCACCTCTTCAAAAATGAATGTTGGGTGATTGTCACTCGAATCTAGCAAGGAATAAAGAAGAAGAAAATATTAAATTAAGCCATGTGCCTTCTAGGCCAGCAGGACCAGATTATATATAATATATATATATATATATATATATATATATATATATATATATATATATATATATATATATATATATATATATTTTTTGTTTCTTTTGTACGCCTTGCTGGGGTTATTCTGGGTGACACCGGGCAAAAGCCAAGAGATCACCCTGCGATTGATAGGAATCCTCGGACGACACGTGCCGTGCCAAGTAGGACTTCCTTTTGAGCGCTTCATATTATGCTGCGGCTGAGTTGAAGTCGTTCGGTGTTCTCAATGGGATGTGTTTCCACAAGACCGTTGCTAGAGATAATGAGGAGCAGGACCCTTACTGTCTCCAGTCCATACATTTCCTTCACTTAGAGTGCCAGGTCCTGGTACTTATTTTTTCTGTTGAGGCTCTCTCTAGGTTCTCATCGAGGGGCACAGAAACATCTAACAATGTTGCTGTTTTGCTCTTCCAGTCAAAAATAGCAATGTCCGGCCTATTATGGGGCGTGTCCGAGTATGTTATTATTGTATTGTCCCAATATAGTTTAACTTCACCATTTTCGAGTACAGTCGTAGGTGAGTATCTATAGTTTTCAACTTTTCTGGTAAGTAGACCGAGTTTTAGTGCGATTTCCTGATGGTAAGTTTTAGCAACATTATTATGCATCTGCAGATAATCAGTAGGAGTAAGTATGGGGCATCCTGAGTTGATATGCTGTATGGTTTCAAGTGTCTTGAACATCTACGGCTACGGTCAGAGGGAATACCACTGCCTCTTATGTGTTTCAGGTAAGCTCGGGATAGTACTACCTGGTCTTGGATGGCAAGTATACGTCCCTCAGTTTCAGAGAACAGGTACCCTGCTTTCAGATAGTTTAGGGATACAACTTTGCTAATTTTGTTGCTTTGCAGGTGCCCAGGGTATCTTTCGTGTAGTTCCTTCGACTGCCATTCTTCTATTAGTCGGGTCTATGTGTCAGCTTCCGGAACCCTTGCCTGTTCCGCTAAGTTCAATGGGGTAAGTCTTTTGTCAGCCTAGCGTATTGCTCGGTATAGAGGTCTGTTCTCAGCCTTGAAGTACTCTTGCAGGCTATATGGTTGTTGCTTGTGGGATGTCTCTAAGCTTACTAGGCCCCGTCCACCGGCGTGTCTCGATATGTAAGGACGATTGGCAGTGGAGCGGGGGGGTGGTGCATTCCGTATTTGGCTAGTATGGTTCTGATCTTCTGGCCCATAATTCTAGGGTATGTTGTAGACCAGTTGACTACCCCGAATGTATAGGTGATGCAGGGTAGAGTCGATCACAGAAAACATCGCCTTAGAGTTTAATTTACTCTGCAGCACTAACCCAACACGCCGAAAGAGCCTCTACCTAAATCGATCCTTTTCATCTGACGATGATGTCTGGTGAATTCCTAGGTATCGATATAAATCATTTGGGGCGAGTATTACAGTGGTGTCCATCAGTTTAACTGCATCTTCGTCTGTAATTTTTCTTCTTTGGATGTTACTACTGTACATTTGTCGAACCCCATTTCCATGCCAATGCCAATGTCAATGCTGAAGACAGAAACAACCTCCAATTGTCGCTTCATTTGTTCTTTGTTCGAGGTGTATAGTTTGAGGTCGTCCATGTAGAGTTGATGCGTAACTTTTGAACTAGGGTTTCCACTAAGAGCATAACCATTACCACTATTATTCAGCAGGGTGCTCAGGGGGTTGAGGGCGAGGCAGAACCACAGGGGGCTAAGAGTGTCTCCTTGAAATATGCCCGCTTGATCGATATTTCCTCTGTTCTTATTTTTCCCTTTTCTGTACGGATACTCAAGCGTGTTCTCCAAGACGGGTGTTCAAGGAGGCGTATGACTTGATCTGTCACTCCATACATCCTCAGTACTGCTATCAAACAGGAGTGTGGCACAGAATCGAAGGCTTTGTGGTAGTCTATCCAGGCCATGGTAAGATATATATATATATATATATATATATATATATATATATATATATATATATATATATATATATATATATATATATATATATATATATATATATATATATATATATATATATATATATATATATATATATATATATATATATATATATATATATATATATATATATATATATATATATATATATATATATATATATATATATATATATATATATATATATATATTTTTCGTTTGGTACTATGAAAAATAGGTTCCTAGACATCTCTAAGTATGAGCTCTTAATTGTAACAGGAAGAGCCTCTGCCTTACAGTTTTCTATTTTTCTTACACACATAGAAAATCGATATCTCGCTTCCAACTACTTGAAAAATATATCGTTCTATAAATTCCGTAGGAAATTGAATGTTCTACAAACAGCCTCCTACGTTTTTTTCGTAAACCTAACCGTTTGAAATATATTAACAGTTGAAGTTTAATTATTTCAAGGTAAATTTCTTCTTTTCTCATGAATTTTATAACTGAATGAAAAAATCATTATGAATCATGAAACTCATAGCTTTATAGGACATTTACTGTGCTACAAAAATAGTCTCTTATAATTTTTCGATTCAATTGAGGGTTTGCGAGATATTCATCGTCAAACATCAGTGCCTATCAATTTTTTCAGTTTGTGATCAATAATTCGAAAAATTTTAATTTAATTTATGAGTTTTGGGGAAATTTACACAAATTTGAGTTTTTAGGAACAGAAAAATGTTATGAACTATTTTTAAATTTTTTTTCAATCGTGAGGTTGTTGTGTTGCATTGAAACAAAAATTATGCATTTTTTTCATCATAGTAGTCAATGATTAATTTCAATTAGAAAAATAACGTTTTATTTTCAATTTGATACGAAAAACATTGATCTGGAAGAGAAAACAAGTGATTAACTTTTTTTCGAAAACTTTTTCATTTACTTAACTGCGATATATTGCTCAATATTTTAGGAGCTCCACTATTTGGGATCCCAATTTTTCTCCACAATTCAATAACTAGGTCAAATGAATTTTTCGCACTTTGTTTGATCGAATACTTCAAAACTTTAAGTTGATAGAAATACACACTTATAACCTCTTTTGGTGATTCACATTCCGAAATGTTTTGTATAGGTATACCGATAAAACGGATTTCTTTAATCATTGTAGGTTTATTAATAATGAATAAATTTATGTGACTTATTTTGAATAAATTATTTCATAACGTATGCAAGATGATCAGTTTCAGGATCACTGAACATACGGTATTAAACGGGTAGATACTGAAGATAGTTGAAAGTAAAAACACATCAATGGTGTTAGCTTCAGAAGAGTGATTGACTTCAAAATAAAACTCCTCCAAAATAATGTTATGTATATTTTGTGGAAAAAATTTAAACTACACACTGAACAAACAGAATATTAAATATCAACACGACTAAGATTTTGAATTAATAAAGATAAAATTGAAAAAAAGTATTATGAGAATAAAAACATTCGAATAAATTTTCGAACAAAAATTTCTGTAGAGTTACTTTTATAATAGAAACTCAAATTTGTGTAAACTTTCCCAAAACTAATAAATTACATTAACATTTTCGAATTATTGATCAAAAACTGGAAAATTTGCTAGGAATTGATGTTTGACGTAGAATATCTCTTAAACGCTTAATTTAATCAAAAATTTTAGAGACCATTTTTGTAGAGCAGTAAATTTCCTACAAAACGATGAGCTTTTCCTCTCAACAATATAATAAACTGACAAACTTTCCGATATAGGTCCAAGGAAAATCCACAACAAATTCAAGAACCTTACAGAGAATCACCTAAAGACTCAATATATGGGTAGGCATATTAAAAGACATAATGATTTGAAAAAATCTCACAGGGGTATCTATGAGAATTTTTTGCTCTTTGAATTTGCAATTTTCTTTATCCTGATCAAACTATGCAGATATCCCTAGTCCACAAGTTTGGTTTCAACAAGATGGAGATCCGGTCCACTATATGAAAAATTCTAGGGAATATCTCGATTTGATCATAAAAATGGATTGGGCCGACGGAGTAAAAAGAGCCATTTAATGGCCAGCCAGATAACCTGAGATGACTACTGTGGAGGTTATCTAAGGTTTTTTCAATGCACAAATAAATATCAAACCTTAAGAGCCGCAAAAGAACTGAAATATAAAATATTCCACAAGAAATGATACCGAATGTTAATGACTTAGTTGGAGGATTTACTAAGATGAAATCTTGATATTGATAATTCTTCATTGTAATATTCTTTTGTTCCTTCAGTATCATCCGTGAGTTCAAAATTTTAATCAAACAACTCAATACACAGGGCAGAGAATTGGATTAGCTTTCCGATGAAGTGCAGCTTGACATTTTTTCGATTTATGATTTTCAAACCAGATACACTTAAATAAGTCACATTTTGTTAGCATAGACAGAGCCTATCCAACTATTTTACCGAAATTAATCAGTTTCTGGGAGTATTTTCAGTCTAATAACTCAATCTTTCAAAGAGAAAATATTCGAGTAGAGTGGCACTTTCGGAGAAGTGCCACACAAACCATTTTCCCTAAAATGAGTTTTGAGATGGAAGATGATGAAAAAGGAGGGTTGATTCACATGCTCCAAATTAACCTCAGAATTGACCTACGCGAATCCAAAATTGACCTGGCTGAGCGATTTTCGTTAGTATCACTTTTTCCAATGTTATCAAATTACTGAAAAGGAATACAAAAGACACAATTTATAACAGTTAGAATGGGACAACTGAAGTTCATATCAGAAAAATTGAAATAAAACAATTTATAAAATGTGAAATCTCCGGTAACAAAAGCATTCTGAAAATGCGCTTTTCGCACGACCACTTTCAACAACTCGACGTGAACCCCCACGTTCGTACCCGTTGAAGCAGCTGTCTTGCTGTTATTAACTTTCCTGCAATTTGTAAAGTTAGCTTTGAAAAAATCTGATTCTTTTATTTTCTTCTTCAAAGTATTCTAGACTAAGACTATTGCAGTTTGGCATACGCTTGGACCAACGGTGGAAGCAATTATTCCAACGGTTTATTTTTAGATTCAAAATCAATTTTCGGAGGCTTCGTATGCTTTTGGAGACAGGAATCTTGGATCTCTCAGTCAATTCTTGATTTTAGGTAAAGTAAAGATGATATACACTTCGACGTTTTGCTGCATCAAAATATTTCAGCTGATTGGCGTGCTGTGAGCTAACTTACATTGACCTAAAAAACGATTATTTTTCATTCGAGGATTTGTTTTTCAAAAGTTTTTTGGTAGTAATAGTGCACTGATCTTTTAGATGAATCTTCATCTCAGCACAACCCAACAGATAACTGAGGTTCATTTTTCATAAGTCGTCTCTACTGATGATGTTCAACACAATTTCAAAGTATCCAGTGTTGAAGCGATTTAGATTTTTTTGACATTAATTCTTCTCAGCTCCTTTCTATTCTTTCAACATATACAGTATTCGATAAAAACTATTTTTTCCATGCACAATTCTTAAGGCTAATTTATTTCGAAATATTTTCAAAATTCCATGTTCCACATTCACTCAACCGTCAATTTTTTGAGACTTATCAAAAAAGTCAAGAATCGACCTCTTGTATTTTTTTCAATTTGCTGTATTTCTTGCAAATTCACGTTTCTTTACTTGCTTTGCTGTAAAGGTAAAAAATGTACATATTTTTTAAGCAAAATAGTTCAAACTTTTTTGAAATTTTTCTAATAAAAGGAATTCTAGAAATTGCACATTACATTACATATCTAGATGGACCATCCTGCAGAAACAAATTTGGACTTCTATTTTTGAAGCATTGTACTATCACAAGAGAAAAGTCGCAATTATACTAATTTTAAATTTCCCGAATTAACTTTGCGATATTGACTTTTTTCCATTTTTCTTGTATATTTTATTCCATTTTTGTTGTCGTTATCTCAATGAGGAAATTCCTGAATGACGGCCATAGATCGCCGCTGATGCTCGAGGGCATCCCTGTCCAAGTACCTTTTCATGACTACCAGTCTCCCTGTACCTGCGGATCAGTCTGGAAACAATTGAACAGGACGACCCAAGCCTTTGGCCTTTTCTTGTATAATCCAACCTAGGTCATCTAGCACCACTGCTTCAGCACATTCTGCTGGGTTCAAATTAAATTATTTTTCAAGAGGAACAATCGTTACTGTTCTTATCAACATGGAAAATCTCATTCCATTTCTTTTTTTTTAATGTCTGTCACAAAAATCTAATAAAAAAATCACTTTACCACCGTTGTAACCCAAGAAATATATAATTTCTTCAAAGTCGCAATTCTTTTTCAGTGTGATAGTACAAATCATTTAGTAAACAACAAACCCGAATTTCTTTCTCGAATAACCAAGCAAAAGCATCCATTTTTCGAAAAATTGATATATCTAAAAATTTTCGAATTCTTTTGCTTTCCAAAAACATGATATTTTTAATTTAATTAATTAAGTTTCAAGTTACCAGACATAATTTAGTTTTTTTGTCTATGAGCTTCGGTTTTCTGTTTTCACAGAATCAAAATCTCTATTTTCCAAGGAAAATTTTCTTCTGTACTACAATATTTTCTATTTAAAGTCAAGAATTTTGGGAAGCAACGTTGAAACGTTCACAAAAAATCAATCTCTATCGGAATTACTCTGCAGAGAAATCCTTATTTCAGTGGACTATACCATTCAATATTTTTTCCATTGATAAAACATTTAGTACCTTCAGGTTTTCAAGGAGATATTCTGAAATGGAAACAAATAACTTATAACATAAACGATTATAACTCTGATTGATGTATTGAACGAAAATAGACAAAGCAAATAAATTGCAAATACAACGGCATCTTCATCTCGATATCTAGAATGAAATTGTGCCATATACTGGAATGACGTCAGTCGAACGTCACTGTTAGCTCTAGAGAGGGGTGGAAACTGGGTCAAGCAGGGTGCGATGCCCTGGAAAACAGGTTCGAGGACGCTGCACATTACAGAATTCGTTTTAGCTTAGGGATGGATAGCCCAGCCCCAGTTTTCTGTATATTTCGCTTGTATCCTAATCTCCGTTGTCTGCTTAGTTTTTTCTATTTATTTTGGAAGAAAAGATTAATATTTTCATTCTCATATACATTTCTGAATAAATGGAATTCTCATCTGAAAAGTCTGAATGAATTAATGTCTTCATTGAAAAAGTTTATTACATTCAAATTGAAATGGAAAATTACAATTGGATCAACTTCATTACTGACTGAAGATATAGGTTTTCAATTATTCAAAAATATGTTATCAAAAAATGTTTAATTCACCAGATGGACAATATTCCTTAACTACCCCATTTTGAATCCAGTTTTTTGTCTTTCTTTTCTTTGCAAGGAAACGTTCGAATTATGCAAAACGATTAAGAAGAGATGTTAAGTAAAGTAGACCGAGCATTATCAATCAGTTGTGGTCCTCTTTCTATGAAACTGGTAGCGTAGAACAATGCCATATAGGTCATTCCTTTCCCGCCTGAGGCCGATTTTTGATTCTACAACACAGAAGAGGATGTACCACCACAGCATCTCAATTGGTTCAAGAGGTGTCTCGAGAATATGATGTACAAGTTTTTGATCAAATTACTCGAGAAACTGTTAAACAGAGAGACACATCAGTGATGTTTTGGAAAGGCCTCATCTTGGTGATGGAACGAAAACCCCTAAAAAGTAATCTCAAGAGAGCACATTTCTTCCAACACGAACGGGAGCTTCGTTTGTTAGTCCAAAGCGCTGGAAATGACAAATATTTCGTTTCTATGCGTGCTGTATTAGTTGAAAGAAGGTATTACTAAGCATCTTTGAGCAATAATTTTCTACTACAAATCTCAACAAGAATTTTTCGGTGAGTTGGTTTCTGTTTACGGCATCTCACCATTCAACAGTTTCGTGTTGGTATGTAGAGTTTGGACGCAAAAAGATTAGGCTTAGCAACGTTCCAAGAGCCAGTGTGGATACCGCATCTGTTGACCGACAAACAGAAAGCTGCAAGGGAGAACTGGTGACAAAAAACTCTGGCCTTTTCAACTTTCGAAAGTCTAAAACCGTTTAGAATATTGTCACTGGTGATAAATCTTAGATTAATTCATACGACCAAGAAAATGAGCGCAAATCTCTGTTTGGGTGTTACAAGTGGAAGAAAAACAGCTTATGTAGTTAATAATTCCTTTATAAGATCAAAGAATTATCACTGACGATTGGTACACACCCATTTGCTTATCGCATGTCATTAAAAAGCTTCGAAAAACCAACCCCACAGGGCGAATCATTCTACACCAAGACAATGCAAGTTCGCAAACAGCAAAAGATTGAATATTCAACGAAAAAAATACCGGATTGTTAGATCATCCTGCGTATAGCCCTGGCCTCAATCCCAACGTTCTTTTTACTTTCCTTAAATCAAGAACGAACTGCCTTGTCAAAGGTAGCAGTCTTCAGAAGAAGCTGTTGATGCATCCGACATGACATTTCGAATGTAGCAGCAAACGATTGAAATAACTGCTTCCATAATTGGATCGAACGAATGCAGAAGTGTATAAATCTTTTTGGAGAATACTTCTAAAAACAATAAAGTATTTAGAAGCTCCCAATTGGTTTATTCTAGCTCTATATGCTAAGCTTAAAAGATATCCCTTCTAACAGAAGGGGCCATCTGAATACTAAAAATATCCAACTGTTTCGATCTTTCTTAAAATATTTTTTACTGATTTTCTTTCCCAAACATTTCTCCATATATGAATTATTATTATTTCTTCATAATTGATTTTCTAACGACATTGAATAAACTTCAAATCTTTTGTTTTCATTATTTCTTAGTGACAAGCTGAAAAATTTTACTCAAAATTAATTGATGTTTGTAGGTATTGCCTAGACTTTTTTGTGGTTATAAATGTGAAAGACTGTCATTTGGATGTTTGTAACTCAATAACGCAAAAACGACTGAGAGGACTTGGATAAAATTTGGTACATAAATATTTTGTTACTTTAACTGACACATAGGATATTTACTACGAAAAAATGTCAGGTTACAAGACGTGTACAATAGAAATTGGTTATAAGTTGTGTTCTGGGGAACATTATTCCGGGGTATCCAGTATGCTTTGTCCGAATTTACGTAACAAACTATCTGTTCCAATTTTCAACCGAAACCGTTCAGCCGTTTTCGCGTGATATTTACATTCGTTTCATTATATCCATACTTCCAAGTTTATATTGTAATTCTGCAAATAACTGTCTGTTACACATTCAAGGTCAAACCTTTGAACTAATTTTGATGACAATTGGTACGAAATTGAAATATGAATTTCATCTTAAACCTAAATTACAAAGTGAGAAATGAGAGCATTCTTCGGATAATCTCCCCTGAGTGTTCTTAATTGGAGTTGAAAAATTTGTATGGGATTTCCCCTCAATTTGAAAGTTTGTTACGTGAGAACTTGATTTTGATTACAAATGAAGGAGTAGTGTTTTGGGAAAAATCATTCCTATTAGTACGAAATAGAGGTTTCAATTTATTTATTTATTTTAACGTATTTTGAGCCCCATCAACCACGCAGGTTTATTAACGGCTTTATCTATGTAGTATCATAACATGATGTAATTTTTAACCGGTGCAATATTTGGGCTCAGATTTTGGAGAATATTTTTAATGCTTTGTAGAATAAAAGTGTTGTTTGCATGGGTGATCAGACAAGTTTCTATATAGCCAGGTACGTAGTACAAAAGACGACTGTCATTATATCTCGCGTTCCACTAACAAACATACAAACAAATTTATATGGAATCACTCGGTATTTCACATCATTGATTGTTTTTAACCATGGATCTTTGACTACTTGTGATGAATGGAGTTTTTTGTTGTAAAAAAACTGGATAGTATCATAAGAAATGTTGAATTATCACCACATGTTCAGGATATTGTACTCAGACGTCACTGAGATTCGAAACTGTGAATTTAAAAATTCAAAAAGCCTTTAATGATAATTGAAAATGCCTTACGTTGGATTGTCCAGCTGTACGGAGGGGTCGAATAACTGCTCTCGTTGAAGAAGGGATGACACAGGGGGATATAGCGGCCACATTGGGGGTATCACAGGGGGTTATTTCGAAAACTTACGCCCGATACGTGGAGCTACAATCTCTGCAAAATAGGACTAGAAGGAGTCGTTGGAAGATCACTTCTGAAGAACAAGACCGCTTTTTGTGCCAAATTGCAAGAAGAGACCCTAGTGCGTCGCACGTCATACTCCAAAGGCAATTTCTGGAAGCAACAGGCATCAGTTTATCGGTCGAAACGATACGTCAAAGACTTCGTTCAAGTGGCAGAAGGCCCTTAAGAGTTCCAGAGTTAAACAGACAACAAAAAACTAACAGACTTAATTGGTGTATCGACCACCAAAATTGGAATATTGAGAATTGGCAAAATGTTCTTTCTTCGGATGAGACCAGAATTGGTGTTCGATCAGATGACCGCCAGATTCGAGTTTTAAGGGGTCGTGGAAGACAAGCTAGACTCTGAGCAGCAAGACTAATTCCGAAATACCAAGGGGGCAGTGTGAGGTTTTGGGGTGGCATTATGCTGGGAGGCAAAACAGATTTGATTCGTTTCGAGTGTAACAGGTAGAAATTACGTGGACCTAGTGCTGGTGTCCATAGGGAGACTCTGGCGAGGTGCCCACGGTGAGAATTTCACTTTTATGCAAGATAAGGCTCCTCTAGATACCAGCAACCTCATGCAACATTATCTTGAAACAGAGAGTCGCTATTTTGGACTTGCCAGCATGATCTCCAGACCTAAATCGCATTGAACATTTATGGGATAATTTCAACAGGAAAATTAGATCGCGCCAGGATAATCCAAGGACCCCACAACAGCTCATCCAAGCCGCTACAGAAGAGCGCCAGAATATCACCCCAGAGGAGGTCGAAAACCTAGACGGATTCAGGCTTGTATCAGGGCAAGAGGAGGTAATACAAGCTACTGAAGTCGAGAAAAAACACCTACTCCGTGAGAAAACAATTTTCAATTTTTTTACTACATGCGGAAAGAGTCTCTTATTTTCTTTTATTTGTTTCTTTCTTAAAATAAACCTTAATTTATTTTTTTTCAATTGAAATTTCTCAAAAAGGATCAATTTTAACAATCCTCCAAAATTTACGAATTCCCTGAAGTAATATTGAAAATATAGGGTGATTCCATATGAATTTGGTTGTGTGTATGCTTCACTGTGCTTCTCGAATCGCTGAATTACCATTTTGGCGGCTCGGAATTGGTGAAGATGAATTTGTTTGTCATCAGTGTGTGGCGAATTCGTGGACGTGGCACTAAGACAGATTGAGGAACAAACTATTTTCATTACAGAATTTATTTACTTTTTCTAGCTCCTGCTGAATAATCAAGCAGTCCTGTGTATCCTCAACTCGACAGAAAATTTTGAGGTCGTCTGCAAAGAGAAGAAACTTACAATTTACAAAACAGTTGGTTATTTTGTTTATGTTAATCAAAAATAGTAAGAGGCCCAGGTGGGATCCCTGGGGAACCCCAGTTGTAAGAAAAGACTCAGATTTGAAACCCTCACCAGCAACGTACTGCGATCTATTCGACAAATATGAGCTGAACCAGTGAAGTAAGGGGTTAACAACGCCTGCTTCACAAAGAGCAAACCTGATGATCTATACTCAACTTATCGAATGCCTTGCTAAAGTCAGTTTAGATTGTATCAACTTGAATGCAATTATCGAGAGACTCATGCAAAAATTCTACAAAGTTCATTAAATTTGTTTCGACTGATCTGCCTTTGAAAAAACCATGTTGTTCAGGTATAATTTGCGCTTTCACGAGATTGAATAAATGAAGAAAACGAGGGACTCGAAGACCTTCTCGAAGATACAGAGTTTGCTGATGGGTCTGTAATTATTGACCAAGTTTTTTTCCGTTTTTATGAATGGGTATCATGATAGCAACCTTCCATTTGTCTGGAAATACACCCAAGTGAAGTGATTTATTATAAATGAAAGTTAGAGGAGTCTTCAGTGATGACGCTTCTACAAAACTAGATAGAATGCGATCAGATCCTGCACCCTTCTTGGTATCTAGATTTTTGAGTTCTCTTCCGACTTCGTCGAAAGAAAATTGAATTTTACTTAGAACATGCGGGCAGTTAACTTTTACGTCATCAGAAACAGGGTTAACTGTATCAATGGAAGGCGGTGCATATACATTCTTGAAATATTCCGCGAACAATTCACATATTTCGCCACCAGATCTACCAATTTTTTCGTTGTATGTTATCGAGTCTAGAAAATATTTATTTCTATCCTTAGTTGAAATAAAACTGAAAAGCTTCCCTGGACTTCTCTCGACTTTGTTCGAAGTTGCCTGAATTCGAGAAAATCACTCAGGCCGCCATAAATATTCCACCTCGTATGGAGTTTTATCAGCCTGATTGTTTCATGCGAGTGATAAATAAGAAATTTGTTTCTTATTCTAGTTTTAGGAATATGTTCATCTATAATTTCTGATAATTATTCGTCAAAAACCTGTAGATCTAAATTTACATCATTGTTATTCAGTAGCTCTGCTCATTGACTAGAGGACTAGCACATCGCTTCAGATTTTTAACTTTATAGGTATTACTCAATATTAAATCTAATATGTTGTCATTCTTATTACTTATGTTATTGAATTGGAACAATTCTAGGAAAGAAAATGAATCTATCAAATTCACAAACCTTGGTTCAACATTGAAAGCTTCAACCATGAACCCACCTCATTGTACACCCACGACACTGATGAAAAATTGAAGTCTCCCATCAGAAGAACATTACGTTTTTCGATGTGTTTTTTGATTGAGTTCAATTTGGTGTTGAAGTAGGCACCAGCAATGTTTTCACTGGGAGGCAAGTAAACACAGCCCAGGAAAACAATCTCACCACTGACAATAACACAAACCCAGAGATCTTCAGCATCGCTTTGGAAATCTTGAACGAGAAGAGGCTGCAAATTGTTTCGAGCCACTATTAGAACTCCACCCCCATCATGTTTCATACTAGTAGGTAAAGAACGGTCTCGGCGAAAAAGCGAGTCACAGAACAGACCCTAAAAGGAGGTCGACTTACCAACCAAAACATTCAACACCCCCTCACCACCCCTCACCTATCTATCTAGTCCTCCCATAATAGATATGGCACTAATTTAACCACGTCAAGTGTCAAACTCTGTCGATCAAACTTCAATCGACGATAAATGAATTGTCAATGTCAAAGTTTTCAGTTTCCCGCTAAACCCTTTTATTTTTGCGGTTTGTGCTTTCAAAATCATTTTCTTTTCCGTTGCTGGTGTCTTGGACTCAAGTTTAGAAATTCTCTTGTAGTTTTCATTACGGTCCTTCAACCAGGATCCTTTAGAAAATTTATTTTGTATTATTAGACAGCATGGTGTAGGGAACACAAACCAGTTTATTGCAGCTTTAAAAACACAAATGGCTTAACATCGCTCATAGTTAATGGAAATCGTAAAACAGATGACTGTGAGAATTTGAATGTTTTGTCTTTTTTTTTGCAGACTAACTCACAGAACATACTGATTCTGAGGGTTCAGAACCTTCTGTTCATGAAGAATATAATGAAATCTTTGGAAACCTACCAACTCCTATAACTGACAATTACTCTACCTATTATGTGGCAGGATACCTTTTGCGAAAAATTACAGTCCCAGAATGTCAAGTATGTAACGAAGAACTTTTTTGCGAAGTGCCTAACAACAGCATACCTTCAAGGAATTTTGTGATAATAAGTCTAAGTTTTTGTATCCTTCAGTAAAAGTTTCTCAATTCTTAGAAGACATTCACAATAAACTTACTTTTTCCTGAATAGTCAGGGGCATCAGGAAAATCTTGCTTTGAGATTCAAAGATATTCACAAATCTCATTTTTCTCAATTCGATTTTTGTCAATTACATTCGGTGAAAGATGAAATTTTTGATAGGGCTACTAGTCTTCTAATTTTTAAATTCATTAAGAATAAGAAGAAGGAAACTGTTACTTCTGGGACTGAAAGCAAATCCAAAAGGTTCAGAAACAAGTAGATGGGTTCAATTATAAGTGTTTATTGTGATTTTGAAGAGTGGGTTATCTACACCCTACTATGTGCGTGTTATTTATTTATCATCGATCTTATACAGTCGATGGTACTATACATGTTGTTTTGTCTGGGCTTTTATATCCTTTTACAATTTACAAACATGTTTTCTAGTCTGTGATATTATTTATTTTCCTGCATGCACCTTTTACATTCATGGGGAAAGAAATTGATCTGTGACCAAATAATTGAATTTTTTGGGTCCTTTACACCCTACATTCCCTTTGTTATCTATGATTCATGTTATTTTGTGATATAAACAATGTTATTATTCATTCAATATTCTGATTTCTTTTTATTCAGAGTATATATATTTCTTTTTGTTACAATGGGCTTTTACACCCTTAAGGTTCTGCGTGCGGAACCTTATTTATATATTTGGTTTATATTTCTACTATGAACCTATCAATTGAACCCATCAAGAATATTAATGCAACCCTAGTTTCCAAGATTGGTAATGAAATTGCCTATTTTTACCAAATTCAACAATTTTCAGTGATCTCAAATTCATTTAAATAAAAACTTCTTGAGACAGTTATTACTGCGTTTTTCTATTTTCAGAAGCAGTATGGGGTAACTGCCATGAAGATGGCAGTGAAGGCAGTTTACCCCCAAAGGGGGACCAATGGTAGCAATGGCGGAACAATATTATGGTTGACAACAATATCTCAGAGTTTCTTTTTATTTTGAATGTTAGAATGTACCTGTTTTCTGTGATTTTGATTTATATTTTTGATTTACATTTGTTAAGAATTTATTTTATTTTTGGAAATGTTTTCTGTATATATAGTTTAAGAGATTTTTGTTATTTTAAAATAAAAGTGTTATTGTGAAAAATAGTCATTATTTTTCAATTTTTAAACAGTCTAATTGAGGCAGAAATACTCTGCAACGATAAGACTAGTTCATATACCCCATTTCAGTGAAGTTAAATTCGATCGTGAGAAATCTATAATTCAAATAAGGCGCCTTTCGGTTTAGTTTCCCATAATGGCACGCTTAGCGCTAGTTTCTATGCAGAGACGACCATATTGTTTCCTATGTCGAAGCACTGAGTTTTTATTTCTCATTAGGGTCTGTTCTGTGAAGCGAGTACTCCGCAGAGTTCACCAACTCACAGTAATGGGTCTCTGAAGTTAACCAAGACT
Source organism: Cryptolaemus montrouzieri (assembly GCA_013387265.2). Lineage (NCBI taxonomy): Eukaryota > Metazoa > Arthropoda > Insecta > Coleoptera > Coccinellidae > Cryptolaemus > Cryptolaemus montrouzieri. Next base: position 65,857,132 of record JABFTP020000001.1, on the reverse strand, counting down.
CACAAATGAAATATATATCGTGATTATTAGCTGAGATATTCAATTTGAATTGACAAAGTTTAGTCCTCAAACCGCGTGCATTTTGATAATGAACATGAAGAGCCATCGATGCTATAAGAACATTTTTGGCAGTTTTTGACTAGAAGATCATATGAGAATATTATGGTTTAGCCAAATCAGAGTGTTGATTAATATGGATTATTTTCGAAGAATCGTTTTTGCGCAATAAAATATTACCGTTTTAAGTCCAAACAAATTTATATTGTTTGTCCTTTACGCCCTTACTTCCTTAAACAATATTTTGTTTTCAATGGTTAGAACCTCATTTATGTATTGGCGCTCCGAAACAGCATAAACGCTTAGTACTAAGCGACTGGTTGTTTTTTCTTCATACTGAAGCCGCCTGTTCGAAGGTTATTTACCCAACGCAATATTGGGGACCACAGTTGCATATTCGATACTGGGAACAAAACTATATTACTCAAAATCTGTTGCTCAAACGTACAAAGTGCTATGATACTGCCTGAAAGGGCAATGCTCAGAACAAAGGAATGGAATGTTAACTACCACTCATAAGCTCTTGGATCTTGTGTCTCCCTCTATGCATTTCTATAGGTTTGTTTTACTCGCATTTGATGTGTAAAACGACTAGCCTAATAGTTGAAGCACAAAGAAATTATGCATTCTATTCGCTGTTCTAAATTTTACTGCAATACTTTGATGACTAGCAACTATAAAGGGATTCCATACGCTAGCATTTCATTTCTGTCCAATTGAAGTGAATTGTTCAGTGAAACGGAAGGTTATTTCGATATGTTCCCATCATATATTACATTAGAAAATCCCTCTTTGCAAAGGTGTCTATCCGCCGGTTCAATTCTGCCGTTTAATAGTTGCCCAGCAACGGTAGTGACGTCATTCCAGTCATGGCTTTTGGAATATGTAGGTCATCTATTTCTGGCTCGCTGTTCAGGGTAAATATATTATTCGGAATTTCTCAATGAATCAACCCTTTTTCTATAGAATATAATTATTTTGCAAAGGTAAACGAGGCCGGTGTCTTAGACGTAGTTTTCAAATATGCAGAACATTTGTCACAATATTTACTAATAGTCTTTATGAAAAAATAACCACGAACGGTTCTTTTTCATGTTTTTCATGAATTGAATATTTGTGAGTATTTTTTTTTTGACGAGACCCCAAATCTATCTTAGATGAAATTTGCGATAGTGGAAAGCGTGGGAGCTAATAAGATGTATAATAAATAAATAAATAAGTTTATCATTAAAAGTTAATTGTTTCATTGAACCTTGAAATAATTCTTCAAAGAATTTCAAGCAAAAGTGGATGGTGCAACTGAAGTATCCTGCACTTCCAGCTTTTATCAATAACCAATAACTAGGTCATCAAAATTATTACCAACCAGCTGATTTTTTCAATATTTCAAATGTTCTCTATGTTTCCCTTGACGCACATATATTATATTTCTCTCATGAGAAATAAAACGAAAGAAACAAGTTGAGATTGTGCAAGGAACCACCACATATTGATAACAGCAGTTGTTTATCAATTTATGCAAGTAACATTTGTTTTAAACATTTCAAATTCTGGTAATAATGGAACGCGATTCACATTATTTGACACCAGCAAAATGTAATGAAGCAGTGGTGTTAGATGACCTAGGTTAGACTTATACAAGATTAGGCCAAAGGCTTGGGGTGTTCCATTCAAGAATGAGAATAATCCGCAGCTACAGGGGGCTGGTAATCGTGAAAGGAAACCTAGGCAAGGACTACCTCGAGCAACAACGGCCATCCATGAGTTTTTTTGAAATTTCCTCATTCAGAAAACGGTTCGCTACTGTTAGGCACCTTGAAATGCAGCTTCGACACTCTCGTTGTAGATAAAAATATGTAATAGATTTTTTCTTATATTAGAGATACTCGCGTAAGGAAACTGAATCTTATTATGTCTCGACGACACCGCGAGTACCTGAAAAGGAGAGACGGTTAATATTTCGCTTGAAGGCTAGCAGATTGTAGTCATGGGGGAATACGTTACGTGGAAAAGAGTTCCAGAGCTGTTCTGTGGAAAAAGTTCTTCTGGTAATAAGACGTTCTAGGTATCCTAATTTCAACCACGTAAGGATGGTTGGCATTAGTTTGGCGAGTTGGCATTGAAACAGAAACGAGCAGAGGAACAAGCATAGAAATCACCTCAGAGCATCTTCCATGAAAATACCTGTAAAAAAGAAAGAGCTCCTCCACTGTCCTGCAATTTTCCAGTAGAGGAATGGAATCTGTAAGAGCGCAGTCACCGATCAACTGAATCGCTCTCTTCTGTATGGAATCCAGCAGTTTCAAGGGTGTTTAGGGGCAGAGCCCCACACGTGGGAACCATACTCTAAAACGGAACGAATTTGAGATTAATAGAGAGTTAAGTCGGAGTGAAGTATCTTCTGGCACGATATAGAAAACCCAGTTTTTGAGATGCTGACTGAGCAGTGTTCACAACGTGGTCGTGCCATGGCAAACTGTCTCCGATGGTTACCCCAAGCATTATTATGGAGGAAGTGAGTGAGATAGTCTCGTTGTTCATTACTATATCTGGTACAGTACTGTTAGCCTTCCCAGAAAACAAACAAGCCTGAGTTTTGCTAGCATTAAACTCCACCAGGTTCGCAGAGCCCAAATCGAGAATTGCCTTCAAGTCATTATTGATTTTAGCACAGTGTTGCAGACCTATTTTGTCTGTAACTTGGGATGATAAAGGTTTTCTCGACCAGAAGGATGCATGGAATGTACTGTCGTCCGCAAAACTGTGGATCTTACAACCTGTAACAGTAAGCAAGACGTTTATATGGAGTAGAAACAGGGTTGGTGCTAGAATCGAGCCCTGAGGCACACTAGCATTAATGGCAAGTGTGTCAGATGTAACTCCATCCAAGACCACACTTAGAGATCTATCTGAAAGAAAACTTGAAATCCATAGGCATAGGTGTTGGGATAAGCCATATGAGGAAAGCTTGCCTAGCAGACTCCTATGCCAAACCCGGTCGAAAGCTTTCAAAATATCGAGAGCCACAGCCAAAGACTCCCCAAATTTCTCTATAGATCTCTTCCACATGTGCATGACATAGGCAAGTAGATCTCCTGTGGACATCTGCTGCCTGAAACCATATTAACGATCTTTAATGATACCAACAGATTCTTAATATTTGATAAGCTCGATATTGATGGCTTTTTCATCACTTTGGAAATCACAAGTAAAAGGGATATTGATCTATAGTTGCTTTAGAAATTGGTTGGATTCTGGAAGTTATCCAGTTTGAAAGGCAAATGTCTTTATTATAGGACATAGTAAAAAGTCCACAGAGAATTCACAACCACATAATTTCAACACGATAGAAAGTATTCCGTCGGGCCCAGCTGCCTTATTAGTGTCAAGCTTAAGCAGTATATTCCTGACTGTTTTCTGCCTGAAAACAATATCAGGCATATGAGATTCGATATAAGAAATAACAGGAGGATCCTTATCTCCTGCATCCAGAGTGGAATTGGATGAAAAAAGGTTAGCAAGAAGGTTGGCCTTGTGTTTAGGTGTAATGGCTAACGAGCCGTCTTCCCTAGTTAGGAGTGGAAGAGAGCTAGAAGTGAAGTTTCTACCAACAGGTTTGGCCATTGACCAAAATGACCTAGAACAGTTAACGGACGGTTAACAAGCTTAGATCTTACTTTGTTCATATAATCAGCTGTTGCATCATTCATTACAAGATTGCAGGAATTGTGAGCTGAAATAAATACCCTCCTGTTCTCAGGGCAGGGGTCCCGACACAGCTGACGATATGCTTACTTCTTGGCCTTTACCGCTCCTGCACACTTGCTGTTAAACCAAGGCTCACCAGGGGTTGACTTTTTAGTGGTATGTGGAATGAATAATTCCATCCCCAACTTGATAACTTCTGTTATCTTCTCAGAGCATTCCGACGGATCGTCACCCACAAAACAATATTTCCTCCAAGCAAATCCTGAAAAGAAAGTTCGCAACCCGTCCCAGTCGGCAGAATCGTAGTGCTAAACTAAACGGGGTGGTAAGGTAATGGGTGGAGTAACTGTAAAATGGTTATGGTCAGATTTGTATGTAAGGATCAGGATTGCTAGTAAGGAAGAGATCGAGAGTGTTAGCGAATTGACCCTCTACGTCCGGAATATGGGTGGGTTTCAAAACCATTTGCTCAAGACCATACTTAAAAGCAAAAGTTTCCGCTTCGCGACCAGCGTCATCAGTTTTGTTTGAGTGTTTGAGATATGTGGTATTGTGGACATCAAAGTATCTTACTACTACAATCTCTGCTGAAGGGTAGTTCTGCTGTAAATAATCGATTTCAGCAGGGAGAAAATCGAATAGGCGGGAATAGGAGGGATCATTTACGAAATGTATAAACAACAGATAAACTTTGTGTTTTATTGGTGATTTTCAACCACATAACATTCAGATCATCAGCTTCAAGAGATTCCTTCCTGTGGCAGGAAATATTGTTCTTTACAAAAAAGACACCCCATGTTTGAATTTGAACTTTGTGTGTAATTCATAGCCTGGGTATATGAGATGGATGTTATTACTCGAGGGCTTGACCTGTGTTTCTATTAGAGCTAAAATGTCAGGTTTGACTCTCTCTAGGTGGTAATGTACGGCATTGATGTTACTGTTGATTCCTCGTATGTTACAGAACTCTATTTTGAGTATTTCGTTCCTAGAATTTTCAGAAAGACGAACCTGGTTATTACTATTCGATATAGACCCCTCGAGTACCCTCCACCCGGAGATCCGAATGGGAGGGTATTCTACCTCCGGAATATTTTACTCTTGGGGCATCCATATCAACCTGCAAAAAGAGTGTTAGCCGAGAGCGAAGAGAAAGGAAAAGGACATTTGGATAGGGCCTGGGAGAGGAAACCGACTCACATTCCACATGCGGAAACACGTCGGTGACACGAAATAGGAGAAGGGATTCATATCAAAGACACTTCACTACATGTTTTGTAGTACATATTTAGATTAACATTAAAGATTTTCACTACTACCACGTTTAGTTCATTGGCGAAAATCAATTAAATCGTTTTTTTTCGAAAGGTTTTATAACTTCAAAAGAAAAATCAGTCTCAACGTCTCAGGGAATTTGGTTTCAAGCCTTGTGTCGTAGCTCGCGACCCAGCTCTAACCGCAGAACATCGAAGAGCCCGATGGAATTTTGCCAGAGACATGTCAATGAGTTAGAAGCTGACAGGAAGAAAATTTTGTTTACAGATGAGTTGAGATTTTTTCTTTATCATTGCGCTCGACGTTCTGTAGTGAACAGACGTCGAATTGAGAGATATACCCAGTGCAACTTTTTACCTGTCCGTGGTTTTGGTGGAGGTTCAATGATGGTGTGTTGAGGAATTTCTTTGGTAAAGTTATCGTAGAAAATGAAACCCTAATTTTCAGAATTACGTTACAGACTGTTTAGAAGAACATGTTGTACCATTTGCGGCAATCATGGGTGAAAACTTTTTGTTTATGCATGAACCACCTTCAAGATCACGAAATCACTTTAATGGAGTAGCCTGCATGAAGTCAAGACATCAATCCTATCAACCATGTCAGGAACATTGTCAATAGAAGAATAACAAGCCAGCAAAACCAGCCAGCTACCGTAAATGAGGTTCAGAATAGACTGATCAAAATTTAGAACGAAATGGATCTGAATGCCATAAAGCCATTGATTTTGGGTATGAGTCGTAGATATTATGCAGTAATTCTCGACAGGGGTGAAAATATCCGGTATTAACAGGTTTTTGGTGACTTTTTCCAAAAGTTTTATATTTTTCATTATGTTTAATTTAAATTTCTATGAGTATCATTTGCATTTCGATTGTTCTCAAGCTAGCCTTAGTGCTGGCGGATACTGAAAAGAAATTTTTCAACATATCTTCTGGATAAATTTGAATTTTTGATTTAGTGCGTCAATTTCTTGCGCAAGGTATCTTGGAAATTTCAGAATCAAGTAGAAGAAAGTATATACCATTGAAAGGTGATTATCGAAACGTTTCGAGATCAGACTATGCTGGCAATCGTTAAACTTCTTGATTTTTTTGCAAATTACCTTGTTTATATTAATTGTTTAAAATACTTGTACACTAGATGATTTTGTTCGGTTGGTGACTTGGATTTTAAATGTCTATTGTACAGGATGGATCAAATTCGGTGTTTAATTATGGATCTCAATAACGATAGCAGCTAAAGAAAATGGTTGGCTGCTTTTCGGACTACATCTTCGAAAAAATCAGATTTCAACCAGCTGAGGTACGCAGTTAAGTGTAGACCTTTTTTTTGGGTCCGTTTGACAGTTATGACAGTTAAATGTCCTTTACGAACCTTTGTTTTTTAATATACAAATCTGCCATTTCAAAGTAATATAACATGACAAATTGTATTAGGCAATTTAAGAAAAAATCAAAACTGAATATTCAGAATTTACTATTATTTATGGTCATGGACAAGTAAAGAAGGAACAAAAATATCGCAATTCTCACAAATTTCATATAAAAATAACATTTTATCGACACTGAACATCAAGAAATCACCTTTTGAGTGATTTTCTAGAATGAAACTGACTCGAGAAATCTCGCATGATTCCTCAGCTATAGTCATATGAATGTTCCACCTTCCTTGATATCTAGTCTCCATCATTTTTATATCTTGATGGAAACGTTCTTATTGTTCCTCGATTAAATCTCCTAAATTGTGTTGAATTGATCTAGATGACTATTGAGATAGAGTAGTTTTATACCCTTATTACAGCCCTAATCTTTGAAACCATTATTTCTTCTACTAATTCTACTCAGTTGCCAGCCTTAATTCCCGATGAAATTTGGTGTAACTGCTATAAAAGATTTCCACTCAAGCCTTTCCAGGTGATTCACACGAGTCACAAAATTAGTAAAGTCTTTCATTAATCGACCTATTTAAGGTCCATCAAAGATATCTGCTTTCAGTTTTCAGTACTAGAACCAGGAAATTTCTCTGAAATGAAATGAAAGCATAGACTATTTCTATCGAGAGCCTCAACAAGTTGCTTCATTAGATCCAATTTAATATGCAATGGCGGAAAAATAATTTTCCCTTGAAACTGAAGGCCCATTTATAACATTTATTTCCCCAACAACAAGAACATTTCTCATAGGCCATTTTTTTGTGCCAATGATGCGATATGGCTCGACTATCCCAGAGACAAATAAAACATGGGTATTTAGTATAACCACTCTGTTGACCCAATGAAAAAGTAATCATCTTCAAGTCGACGCAAATCACCAAGTCATGTTCAAAATATTTTATTTTCTGTAGATTAATCGAAATTACCGCATATTCTTCTCTCAAACATGTTGAATGAGCAATTGGAACGAGAGCATATCTATTTCCATTCTATATAGAAGAACTGCTCTGAGACTTCGTTCACTACTGTCAATAAAGAGACGTCATTCATTGGGGTGATAAATGGTCGAACCCATAAAAATCTGCAAACCACTGACATAACAGCATAAAACTACAATAAGCTTCGTTCTCTCGTACGATGTGAACACTCGAACGTCTAAGAAAAATTTTTTCTTTTAATTCTAGCTCAGCATGTTCCTTAGAAATATTTAAGTCTCTGATGAGGTCATTAAGAAGCTCATTCTACGAAAATGGCTTAGGATTTGATGTTTCTCCGCAGAATTCAAAGTCATCATCTACTTGAGAAGAAATAGGTACTTCAGCTTGACCCTCCTTGAATTGCTGCATTTCCTGGTGAACAGCTGGTATTGGAACATTCTCTGAATGAGGAATAGGTCTTTGTACTAAAAAAATATTAGCATATTTTCATTTATGGCGATTGTTTTTGTTGGTTTCCACTATACTAGTCATACAAAAGTAACAGTCGTCATGATTTTGTTGTTCTCGCCATATCATAGGACTCCAAATTTCAAACACATATGTGTCCCTTTTTCTCATTGTCACAAATGTACAACGCATAGTTTACATGCAATATGAGTCGCCCACACTTTATCTTTGTGTCGAATTTCAATTCAGAAGTAAGCAAAATTCGAACGACTCACATTGTTCATAATCGATTCACGCTGATCTTTCAGTATGTATTCACTACAAACATAAAATATTCCAAGATCGTCAACACAACATATAGATGTACTAGCCATAATGAAAGAACGACTAAGAAAAGACAATTTTTTCTTTCAATTCTAACTCAGCACGTTCCTCAGAAAAATTTAAGTCTCTGATGAGGTCATTAAGAAGCTCATTCTGCGAAAATGGCTTAGGATTTGATGTTTTTCAGCAGAATTCGAAGTCATCACCTACTTGAGAAGAAATAGGTACTTCAGCTTGACCCTCCTTGAACTGCTGCACTTCCTGGTGAAGAGCTGGTATTTAAACATTCTCTGAATAAGGAATAGGTTTTTGTACTAAGAAAATATTAGCATATTTTCATTTATCGCGATTGTTTTTATTGGTTCCCACTATATTAGTCATACAAAAGTAACAGTCCTCATGATTTTTTTTTTCTCGCCATATCATAGGCACTCCAAATTTCAAACACTTATGTGTCCTTTTTTCACATATTCACAAATTTACAACGCATAGTTTACATGCAATATGAGGCGCCCACACATTACCTTGGTGGCGAATTTCAATTCCGAAGTAAGCAAAATACAAACGACTCACATTGTTTGTAATCGATTTACGTTGATCGTTCAGTATTTATTTACTACAAACATCAAATATTTAAAGATCGTTAACACAACATATATATGTAATATCCATAAAGAAATAGTAACATAAACTTTGAGGATGTTATTGTAATAATGTCTATTACGAACAATACTCGCAAAAATTTTAAATGAGAGTAGTAGGTAAACTAGAGCAGATGAGTATGGTAATACTGCATATCACCTTCTTCATCCACAATACACAAATAGAGCTGCGCTAAAATTTTTTGTACGCCTGTGTTATTTGCTGAATTTGCTAATAGTAAGCAAACCAATGTTTTGATGTCTATTGGAGCCGCTTGAGAAAATATATCTGTCTTCATTGATAGGCAGATGGAAAGAACACATTTTGTTTACATGTGATTTTAATTTGATTTTCCTTAAGCAAAACAGCGATAAAAATTAAAATATAGCAACCTAATCTGCAAATTGATGCTCGAGTTTCTACAGAACGATCAAACTGGCTACTTCAGTGAAGAACTTAACTGTTTTCCTAGTGCCTATACATGAAAAATGGAACCACATAATTTATTAGTGTGATTGACTAAACTATGTTACTTCCTGCATTTGCAATTTAATCACAGTTCATTGGATATGCCTGAACTTTCAGAAAATTTCTGACTTGTTTTTATAGCCTCAAAAAATATCTGATAAAATAAAAATGTACCTATACCAAAAATACATAAGTTGGAAAATAATACACTGACGTAAACCTCGCAGTGTATTGAACTGCAGGGGTCATAGACCTAGATAGGGAATCCTTGTGTGCTCCAGTTTACCCCACTTTGACATACTTTGCAACAAGTATTGATGTAACCTCCCCACCATTTTCAGCAGAATGACGTCAGAGGGTTGAAACAGGACGGCATTCCTCGAAGGATATGCTTACCAATAATATAAAATGTTATGATACAACTCGTTCATTATTACTGAATGGGCAGAGAAAAATATGCTTACTTTGATTTTCTGTGAACCATGATTCTTGAAATAACTAAACCAACAATATAATATATAGAAATTTACAATATTTCAAAATGTATACCCGTTCTTTTCAATTCTTTTCACAATTCACCATATTATATTCTTGCATATTTCAGAAAAACTACGGTTATCACAAATTTAAAAACAGTTAAGAATCCAGATATTCCAAACCATTATCGTCCTCTAAATTTACTTTTATTCTCTTTCAAAATTTTGCAGAGAATTCTATAGGGTGTTTCTGGTATGCAGTCATTAATTTCTTCAGGAGATTCCTTAAGTTTAAAACCTAAAATTGCCAGTTATTTGGAAATTCCCCTAAAAATTTTTATTATTAACCCATTGGATGCCGTTAAGATTCTGTTGACGCTACCCAGATGCCACTTGATTTTTTTTGCATAATTGAATTAAATATATGCAGAATATAATATTCCATTCAAATTTTAAAGAAAAACTTTCTAAACCTTATTTTTGTAATACTATGCACGGAAGCACGTTATCTATTGAAATGAAACAAAAAAAGCATAATAGTTATCGAGCACATGTTTACATATATTCATTTCTCTCAAGGTAGGTAACTAAGTTTGTATGACACCATCCATTGGATTTTCTTACCAGTATGCCAATAAAGGCACCTTAGTTAATCAAAAATTTTGAATCTGTTTTTTTTATAGAAAAGGTAAGTAAATTATATAAATTATGATAAGTTGATACAATATGACTTTTTACATATTTCTATATAAACATTGACACGATAGTAGTAAGAATCAGTTGATTTGAGTTAAATGACAAACCCAAAATTCCACCCATTTTCAATGGCTTGTAGCAGCTGAGTTTGGAAAGGATTGACAGATAAGTAAGAGTATTTTAACTCATTCAACTCTGACAACACAGACTTTGCGTAATCAAGAATTCTATTTAGGTACCGACAACGCACCATACGCAGAATTTTTCATTTTCTAGCATAACTATTCGTACGATTTTGCTTTTTTGATTTGGCAATACAAATAGATAATTTTCTCTTTGTGAAATACTATTACCACGGGTGCTCAAACGGTCGATCGCGAGTGCTTTTTCAGTAGATCTCGGGAAGAACAAAAATTTTAATAAGTAGATAACTAAACTGCAAAAATTTATTACGTAATAAAATAACACTCTGCTAACCGCAAAAGGCGGCTTTATCAAAAGAATGCGCGGTACTTGTCAAAGAAAAGCCGTGTTTTTATTCTTGCAGCTTTTCTAGAAATTTCGGGCGGTGCGTTTGTCGGAAACATTCGAAACTTTCGTTCACGCCGATATAAATGTTGCGCCCGCAGGAATTGGAGCCATTCTGAATTGTAACTTGAAGGCTTGAAGGCAATACTAAGTCGATACAAATCTAAAACGTATCTTTCAATTACGATTGGGAGGAAGAATTTTTCTTTTGTATTTTTCATTTGTATGGTGAATTAAGAAAACGAATTGTACGTGATTTGACATCTTGTTTGAAAAAAAAAACCATGTTCACAAGACCAACCAAACAATCAAAAGCTGCTACGATCACGTCATTTAAAATATCTCATATATTGGCAAAACACAAGAAACCATTCGAAGATGGATCGGTTGTGAAGGAAGCATTTATTGAAGCGGGATAAACTTTATTTGGAGATTTTAAAAATAAAACAGAAATCATGAATGCTATTAGAGAACTTCAGTTATCTCGTCCGACTGTCACAAGGCATATTGAAGTCATGAGTCAGGACATGGCAGATAAACTGAAACATGATATCATGAAATGTACTTACTTTTCTTTGCAGTTCGATGAATCCACCGATATGACAGACACTGCCTAGCTGTGTATTTTTATTCGGATGGTTTTCAATGACATGTTGGCTAAGGAAGAATTCTTGACAATCATTCCTCTGAAGGGGAAGACCCGTGGCCAAGATATATAACACCTTTTCTTCAATTTTGTAAAAAACTACAAGCTACCAATATATAAATTAATGTGCATTACAACCGATGGAGCACCAGCAATGACTGGAAACAAAAACGGTTTTGTGGCATTGTGTAGAGCTAATGAAGATTTCCCTTAATTTTTTTCATTCCATTGCATTATACATCAACAAGTTTTGTGTTCAAGAGTTTTAAACACAGAGGAACATATGGGCATTGCAAGAAAATTGTGAATTCCATCCGTGGAGTCAGCTGAACACAGTGATTTAGTTCTTCACACGGACATCAGGTGGTTCAGTCGCGGAAAATTCCTAGAAAGGTTCCAAGAATTATTGCCCGAAATAACAGCTTTTCTAGACGAAAGAGGTGATGACACTCAGATATTGAAAAAAGAAAATGGCTGACTGATTTGGCATTTTTGACTTGCATAACAATGCACTTAAACACCATTCATTTGGGAGCTTCAAGGTGAAGGAAAAACTATTATTGAGATGATTAGCGCAGTAGACGCATTCAAAAGTAAATTGCAACTTATGATAGATCAACTGAGAAGAAAGGATTTGAAACATTTTCCGTCTTTGAAAACAAAGATTGCGCAGTTGAATTATGATACGTATGAGGCTGAATTATCAAATATTCTGGGACAATTCAAAATGCGTTTTTATGGTTGTAGTAAATTTGCATATATAGCATCATTTATAGTTATCCTTTTCATGTAAAAACATTGAGGAATTAGCTACTGAAATAGCAAGTCAGTTTAATATGAACTCATGTTCTGTTAAAATGAGTTGGTGCAGATTATATCAGATATACATCACATAGATACAGAATCTGATACAAATCTCTGGTGTTTTATTAGAAGATAAATATTCGAATCTAAGGCAAATCGCCCTTCAACTGACGGCAATGTTTGGGTCAACTTACTTGTGCGAGTCTGCATTTTCTGAAATGAAGATAATTAAGTCAAAATATCACAATCGACTAACTGACGATCATATGTCATCATGCTTGCGATTAGCACTCAGTGGTTACGTACCATCTTATGAAAAGTATACTGTGGACATGCAGTATCAAACTTCAACATCCAAAGTCACTCCTTAGTTAAGTTTAACACCATATGTAACTCTTTTGTTCTGTAACAACCAATAAACTCGCAATTTTGAATAATTATGAGTTTTTAATTGATATTATAGAGAACCTAACTAAACCTAATCCAAACCTTTACTAAAATAATGTATATTGTGCGGAAAGCTAGCATCTATATATGCTACGATACACCCTACCTAGGTAGGTAGGTAAGTAGGTTGTATCGTGTATATACGACAACCCTGCATCACACATACTTGCAGCCTCTCAGAGTCGATCGTAAGTAGTGTAAAAATATTGAGGTAGCTCACCAGCAGTTCAAGTTTGAGCACCCCTGCTATTACTTATCTGTCAATCCCCTTAAACGTAGCTGCTACAATCCACTGAAATTAGATGAAATTTCGTAATACTTAACCTTTTAAACCTGGATCTGTTTCCTAAAGCTTTGTATATTTTTGACTGTATTTCTTTTTCTCTTCAAGCATAAGTAACGAATCGCTGATCGACACAACATAACAATATAAAAATTGAATAAATGAATAACAATCAGTAACCCATGTTTTCCCAGTAACCATAGACCACCAGTCACAGAGTAGTTGTAATATATCTAACCTAACCTAACATCGATATACGAGTTTTATCTCTTCCGTAACCTTGCTCGTATGTCAAATTGCTCGTACCTCAAAGCAATTTTCTCCATTGAAATTAATTGAGATGCTATTAATACGTTCCAGTTCCCAAAATACTACCACAGCCGTGTTAGTTAAGTGTTTTTGAATGATAAAATATTTTTACAAGAAAGAATATTTATTTATAAATAACAAATACAGATTCTATGAAAACATAATGTCACGAATTCTACACTTTTCTCCAGCATTCCCAAGATCTCCTTTATATATCTTGTAGAGATATACTCCTCCATCTCTGACTCGGCGAATGTAGATCGTCTTAGTCGTCGGTTGTCAGCTCCTGACAACCTCGACGAGTTCGTTTATATCTCCCTCGTCCATCTCAAGACCCATGGATTTTCTCAGAGAAACGCTCTCCTTTACCACTGACTCTTTCAGCTACAGCCATATACATACCACAGCTTCTTCCATACCGAGGTTAAGGTTCTTGTTGTAACAACTAGTCAGGCCTGATGTGACATATTACTATGTTAAAGTAATGTTTCCAGAACCCTCGAAGGGTAAGGTTTGTGTTCTCCGTCACCTCAAAGCAGCGCTGAACATGTGCTTGCTGTACAACTCTCAAAATTAGAAATCACCTCTGATCCGTGGGTCTCAGTATAGAAGTGGTGTTGGATGGTAGGTACAGAACCTTTATAAACTTGAACTCCTTGAGTAAATCATCTTCGAGATTTGGTGGGTGAGTAGGGGCATTGTCGAAGATGAGAACACCATGCATGTGTTGGTTGTTATCCTGTAGATTTTTTAACAGAAGGGCTAAACACCAGGTTTATCCACTCTACAAGGAATTTCCTGGTGATCCAGTACTTCAGATTCGTCCTCCACATAACTTGCAGTTTTTCTTTTAAAATCTTATGTTACTTAAAGGCTATTGAATTTTCCGAATGGTATACAACCAGAGGCTTCATTTTGCAGTCTCCATTCGCATTGGTCAAGTCCTATTGTATCATTTGGCTTCTATCAGTTGGGAAAACGTTTTGATGTAAACCTCAGCTGCTTTCACGTCCGAACTTGCTGCCTCACCCTGCCTGACGACGGAATGGATGAGGATCCTTTTCCTGAAGTTGTCATACCAGCCCCGACTGGCTTTAAACGAGTTTTTCGATTCCCAATTAGTGGAGGTCTGTGGGACTTGCTTCAGCAAATCACCGTAGATTGATCATGGCTTCTCATATATGATGATTTGTATTAAGGTTCCTTCTTGAAGCTACTTCTCTATCACCTACATCATCAGTAGTTTCTACATCCCTTCATTGAGAGAAATCCGGAGCTAGGAAATTATTGAAATGCCCTTAGCTGATGGCGTTATTCCCTTTATCAACTCCTGTTCAAGCATGTAATTATCAATGAAATGCTCCCCAGCAAGCCAATCACTCGCACATCTTTCTCATGTTTTTCTATAACTTCACGCTTCATTTCAATAGACATCATCTTCTTTTTCGGACTCATGGTTATAAAAATAAATGTGATAATGTGTGGAAATGTAGAAGAAGCAAAGAATGCTAACCCAACCTTTGAAAATTGCTTCGAAAACGATGAAAACTTACACACATACTGAGATCTAGTCTGAGGTGGAAGAAACTGTTTGATGTGCTGTACACGACACCATCATACATATTGGGGTTATGTGCAATGCTATGGTGTGTACCTCAAATCCTGCTCTCATCTCAGATCAAAATATTGCTCGCTCGGGGGCTCATATTTCAAAAAACTGGTATATTATGACACTTGTATATCGAAATACCACTGTATTGTCTATATTTACGGTAAATCCTATAGCGCGATTGATTTGTTTTTCATTCGCTCAGCATTCTTAGTACCGAGAAACCATACTAGATGTCGCTAACACTTTTACTTTTTTTCATCGAAAAAGTAAAGAGAAATATACAAATTACGAGAAAAAAATGTGGAGACGAATATCACTGGAAATAGAACGGACCTGAAAAATCTCATCCTACTCACTCTCCCCCTAAATTTTCAGTGAAAACCCATAAGTTGGTAAGCCGGATCTCTATGCCTTTTGAACGTTATTCAAGTATTTTCGACATACGCTCAAAGGTGGCGAAATTTTGCGAACTCAAGGTACAGACGTCCCAAGGTACAACACTCTTCCTATCAAATGAGCTTCAAGTATAGTTGAATCAAAGACTAATAAAATGAAAATTGCTTGTATTTTATATATTCTTACATATTCCGCTGACCTGAATTAGAATCGTCACTGCCATATTCCGTAATAACCTGAAAACATTAAAAATCAATAACAGCTAAAATTATTCAAATTCATTTCAGATTCATTCAAAGTGTACGACTTCTAGCCATTTTAAAGATTTTTACAAAATCAAACCTATGAATTATTCTGTTTTTGGACTCGATATTAACAGAAACAACCACAGTAGAAAGTAAAATGAAATTGTTTCAAACAGAATGACGGAAATACAAAGCTGTCATATCAGTTGATAACCTCATTTTCTACTGCACAGAGATAATATTAGATATGTGTATACTATTAATCGAATTCTCGCTTAACACTTGGTGAAACATAATGAATAAATGATTAATTAAAACACTTGGCAAAGTTTTCACATAAATATTTTTAAATGCTCGACATATGTTTCGTGTTATCAGCCCATTATCTAGAGTAATACAATACTGAAACACAAAATGAGTGGTTTATTTAAATATAACGGCATTTACAATAGGAGGTAGACCAAAGTCCGTTTGCTCATTACAAATTGGCTGGTTTTTTCTACGACCGGACGTGATTTCCACCTTCTCTAAAATGTCCAACTCCTTCAATTCACTTCCTGGATATATAAATTCCATTCTCTTGAAATCTATGAAAAGCTTTTTATCTATACAATCGTCAGAAAAAAACAGTGAAAATTGTGGTTTGAATTCGAGACTCTCTATATAGGCCAAACCGAAAAATGTATCGAGAAGGGCATTGAAGATACAAAAGATCCATTAATCAAAACAAAAATTCTAGTGGTTTTTCTGGCGATTGCATAGATAAAATCATTTCATAAATTTCGAAGGAAATGAACTTGGACATTGTAGATATGATGTAAATGACGTCACGTAGGAAAAACAGTCAATTTAAAAATTGAACATTGAAAATTGCCGTTTTATTTAAATGAAACCCCTCACTCTGTCTTTCAGTATTGTAACAGGTGGGCTGAAAAGTTCATAGAGGGATATACAGATGGCGTTACTAGGGTCAAGCTCCCATGATTTTCAGTTAGTACTAACCTTAACTAGACATGAGTAAAAAGTTTTCAGCTGTCCGACAGTGGGTTCGCAAGATATAACCTTGAAAGTTAATCAAACATTGCTTTTTGATGAAAAAAAAATATACTTGAAGCTAAAGCATGGCTTCAACGGTAATTTAAGGGTGAGATAGAAGTTTCAAAGTTCAAACGAGGTGATGTGATCATTCCAGACGATGAACGATGAATAAAAGAATGTTTGGACATACGAAATTTGTCTGCCGAATGGCTGCAGCGCTAATTGCTCTTGATCAAAAACAACACGTGTCGATGAATCTGAGCACTGTTTGAATATAATTAACTGGAAAAAAGCCGTCGATACATCACAATGGATGAAACATGAATTCGTTACTACACTTCAGAAAGCAATCAACAGTCAGACTAATAGACTGAACGAGGTGATCTGCATCCAAAGCTTGTAAAAACGCAGCAGTCAGCTGGCTAGGTTATGACATCTGTTTTATAGAATGCGCAGGGTTTTATATTCATCTATTACCTTAAAAAGGACCAGACAAAAAACAGCGACTACTACATTGAGTAATTGGATCAGCCAAAATCACTAAGAAACGGCTCCATTTGTAAAATACGAAAGAGCATCTTCATCAAGACAATGCACCTTGCCACAAATCAATCAAGCAATGGCAAAATTGGACGAATTAGGCTTTGAACTACTTTCCCATCCACCTTATTCACCAGATCTTGCCTGCAGCGACTTTTTTCTATTTTCAGACTACCACCGCAGGTGGTATGCGGTTTCACCCCCGTCGCCCGGTGTGATACCCCCACATCCAGCTATATGTCTGGTGAATTGGTCACCTGTGTGAGTAAGTTTCGGAATCTGGTGGAGGGTCCGGTTTCCAGGATGGGAAGGATTGGCAACGAAGAATGATAAGCTCTTCTACAAAATCATCCGGAGTTAAAAAAGTCTCCCATTCGGATCTCCGGGGGGGACTGCCTCGAGGGATTCACGATGCGGGTAAGTCGAGCACCCCTTCGGCGAATTCACTAATTCATTCACGTTCTAGAAAAGAAAGCAAACTCTTGATATAGTTCTGCAACACAATCCCATGTGCTGGCCCTAACCGAAACCCAAATAACTTAAACAACCGACACAACGTATTTACGTTTTAATAGGTATGAGTTACAGACGAGATTTAGGTTTAAAGGGGACCTCTGTATTTTCTCCAAATCGGATGTTACATGCCAGAGAGAGGAAACGATGGAGGACGACGCTTTCGACCATGCGTGGTTTAAAATCTGCTTGCAGGATAAAACACTGTTAATATGCTGTCTGTATCGCTCACCAAACGATATTCACTTCCCTAGACTGTTTCGGTATCTACGTGATAAGGTGGATTGGATTCAGACACATCATCCGGCAGCTGAGGTCATCGTACAGGGTGAGTTCAACGTGCATAACAGCAACTGGCTCCGCCTCTCCAATAGAACAGATGAAGCGAGAAGACAAGCTGAAACTTTCGCAATCAGCCATAACCTTACGCAACTAGTCGACGAACCGACAAGAACACCTGATCACTCAACCGACTTCCCGAACCCCTTCAGATTTCAGATCCAGATTATTTTGGAGTGGAGGTATCAGCACCGCTAGGAATCTCAGACCACAACCTTATATCTGCTACTGGAACCATAGTGCTGCCGCTAAACCAAGAACCTAAACCACCCAAACGCATTTGGTACTTTAACCGCGCTTAGTGGGATGAGCTGCGTGAATTCTTATCGTGCTTTCCATTCAGTGATGTTTGCTTTTCATATCCTGACATCAATGTGTGCACTGAATCTGTTACAGAAATCTTTCATGCAGGAATGGATCTCTACATCCCTCATTCCATGAAAAGAACAACAGCACAAAAGCCATGGTTCAACAACGACTGTGAAAGAGCCACTGCAGCCAAGAACAGAGCTTACAAGTCATGGAAGATAAATCCAACAGAGGAAACAAGAACAACCTTCGTACGAATACGGAACGTATGCAAGAGCAAAGGCCAATTTCAACGGAGGGGTAACTAATAAACTCCTTGAATAGGCAAGTGGGATTGGACAGTTCTGGTCTATGGCGAAGACTGTCAGTGCCAATTTCTGCAAATCTGCGTTTTCGCCCCTTATTAGAGAAGAAGGAAGTATAGCATCATCTGAGAAAAAGAAAGCCGATCTCTTTGCTATCATGTTCTCAAAGAATTCTGTTTCTAGATTCATCTAACGCATCACCACCGAACATTACACCTTTAAATTCTTCCATGGCAGAAATCAAGCTCAGAGTTCGCACTGTGAGACGGGTTCTCGAGCAGCTGAACTGCAAGAAGGCGGTTGGTCTAGACGAAGAACCACCAATCGTCCTGAGAAAGTGTGCTCCCGCACTGGAACCCATTCTTAACCGTCTGTTTCAGGTTTCTTATGAAAGACTTTTCCGAGCAGCTGGAAAATAGAGAGAATTCAACCGATCCCAACGAAAGGAAAGAAGTCCTTACCCCAAAACTACCACCCTGTTGCACTTCTTCCCATTATGTCCAAAGTGATGGAGAGAATCATGAACGATGAACTCATCAAATATCTTGAGTTGCAGGGAATTATTAACGAACGTCAGTATGGTTTTCGCAGGCAAAGATCGACGGGAGATCTGCTCGCCTACGTCACTCATGTTTGTACATCAACGATGGAAAAGCATGGGGAATCTAGAGCAATAGTGTTCGACATCTCTTAAGCCTTCGATAGGATTTGGCATGCAGCCTTGTTGAATAAACTTGCTGCACATGAGCTTCCCGAAAATTTTCACGGTTGGAAAAGTAGCTTTCTCTCAAATAGATCAATACAAGTTGTGGTCGACGGTATATCATCTGATTGTTTCCTGTTGCAAGCAGGAGTACCTCAGAGATACATTCTTTCGCCAATCTTATGTCTGTTGGAGATAAACGATCTTCTGTCATCTACAGAAGAAAATATTCGGTTTTGCAGACTATTACACCCTGGTTTGGTCTTTCAGTAGTCTGCTGCCGATTATAGCTGCGGAATCTCAGCGTCAGAGATGTCAACAAATCAATAACTTAAACTCTGACTTACAGGGAATATCGGAGTGGGGTCAGTTGAACCTGGTGAGCTTCAACGCGAGCAAGTTGCAAGCAACTACGTTTTCTAGAAAGTTCCTCGCGGGAGAACCTTCTCTAACGATGCAAGGCCAACAAATTGCATCCAAAGATTCGATGCACCTTCTCGGAAT
Organism: Cryptolaemus montrouzieri; assembly: GCA_013387265.2. Taxonomy (NCBI): domain Eukaryota; kingdom Metazoa; phylum Arthropoda; class Insecta; order Coleoptera; family Coccinellidae; genus Cryptolaemus; species Cryptolaemus montrouzieri. The sequence continues at coordinate 65,837,145 of JABFTP020000001.1, read as the reverse complement.
AACGGTCAACTCCGGGTTTTGCTGGCATGAACATATATCAGCAATAGCTAAGTCTGCATCAGATAAACTTAGTTTTTTTTTTTGGAGCCAAGCGATACTCCACGTCATCTCAGCTGTTGCTTCTATAGTAGCTGCAGATTCGACCTGCTTTGGAATATTGTTCCCATGTATGGGGATCTGCGCCCAAACATTCGTTAAAGATGTTGGATGGTGTGCAGAAACCGGCTGTGCGCCTCATCGACCACCCGAAGATCACCCGCGATCTCCAACCGCTGGCTCTCAGAAGACAAGTTGCTGACTTTTCTCTGTTTTACAGATACTTCCACGGAAAATGTTCCAAGGAGCTGAAAAACCTTGTTCCGGGAAAACTCATGTTTTGCCGTAACACTAGGCTGGCAAGGAGTTCTCATCATATGGCGGTACATTTATCGACCCATCGAGCCTCTCTCTATAAGAATTCCTCGCTTCCGTCCAACATCTTCTCAACATCCTACAATTTGGCCCTTTTCAAGAAGCGAGTAAACAGACACCTAAATTCTTCCCAGGTGCCCACTCATGTGGTGTAACAGGTCCGCCTATTTCTGGGAAGCGCGCATAAAAAAAAAGAAGAATGCTCACTGGAGAAAAATTCAAGACTGATCGGTAATCGCCGAAACTGAAGCATATTTTTAAGTTGAAGAAAAATCTTATTACAAATCGCTGTATCACCTAGAAGGTGACAATAAAAAATAAAAAAAATCAATTTTACCAAAAAAAATGTGTTTTACTATGTGTGCCTACAATCTTTTCAGTGCACCTAGTATTACCTTTGATAATGGGCTGATAACCCGAAACATACAGATCAAGTATTTTAATATATCTTTGTGAAAGCTATGCTATGTTTTACTCACTCATTTAGTTTGAGATCTATTTTGCCCATGAAATTTACTGCATCTATCAAAAAACAATGACATTTTACTTGCACGTTGAATGAATCAAAAACAATAGAGCTCAACCCCAACATCTAAAGAGACAGTTGATTCAAGAGAAATAATTTGAATATAAATTAATTATAAAAGATAATACAGAAATAAAAAACACTTAATGCGGGAAGATTTAAAGTCACAGCTGAATTGACTATTCTAAAATAATAATTAGCAAATACCAAAATATGATTAATACCCACATAAATTACACCTTGTATATCTGTGTGTTCATTTAGTGCGTGTTTGTTCGTTAACTCTGAAATCATTATTTTATTATTATTTATTATCGTGGACTTATGCACTATCTCAGCTATTTGCTGAATATGATTTACCTTTCCCAGATTCAGCAATCAAAGGGAATAGGCTCGATTATAATATACTTGCCATAAATTTCCTAACTGTCCTACATGTATTAAGAATTACAGCTTTTTGCATTCCTATATATATTTTTATGCAATTCTAATTTCTTAAGGCTATCATGCAAAGTTTTGGGTATTAACCCAATGGATGATACGATGACAGGAACAATATCAATTTTCTCGAGGTGCCACATCTGTTTGATCTCAATAGCAAGGTCTGTGTATTTGGACTTTTTCTCCTGGAACTTGTTCAGCACGTTGTTATTATTCGGTATGGCGACATCCACTAGCATTGCTGTTCTGGCTCTCTTATCATACACCACTATGTCCAGCCTATTATTCGTCACCATTCTGTCAGTGATAACAGGCCTATCGTAGTATAATCTGATCTGAGTCATTTTCCAATACGGGCGCCAGTTGATACTTGTAATATGGCTGGAAAGTCTTCAGAAGTCCGTACTTGTGTGCATGTTTCTGATGGATATTGTTGCACACTTGATTATGCCTGTGAAGATAGTCCGTATTGGCCAGTTGTTCGCATCCGGACGTAATATGCTTTATAGTCTCCGATCTTATATGGCATTTTCTGCACCTATCTGTTTGTAATGTTCCGTCCTTCATGATTAATTTTTTGTAGTTGTTTGTAGCGATCACTTGGTCTTGGATGGCCATAAGGAATCCCTCTGTTTCCGCGAATAATTCTCCTTTCATCAACCATTTGTTGGAGGCTTCTTTGTCGATGTGTGGTTGATTAATCGTGATGTCGTCCATGCAATTCCTTTCTTGACCATTGTTCTTGTTTTTCAGTATCTGATAGGAACGGTAGATTCAGAGGTCATCTCTGGTAGCAAGATTTAGAGGTGTATATCCCTTATCAGCCAACGATACCACTCTATGGAGGTCAGAAGTGAGAGCTTTTGCTGACAAGAATTCTCTGAGATTTTTTATCTGTTCGGTGTGTATATTGACATCATCTATTAATCCGCGTCCTCCTTCTTTTCGGTTCAAAGTTGTTCGTATTACAGACGATTTTGGATGATGGTTGTTGTACTTTGTTAGCATCGTTCGGGTCTGCCTTTGAATATCATCCAGTTCTGTCTTAGTCCATCTGATTTGGCTTGTTGGTATCCCAGATATTTGTATGTTTCGCCATCCCTCATGCACTGTATAATATCACCGTTTGGAAGTTGTGTTTCACCATCTATGACTTTCCCTCTTTGAATGTTCAGGGTCTTAGATTTTTCAATCCCGAATTTCATATGAACATCTGCCGAGAACTTACTGACAGTTTTCAGCAAATCATCCAATTGCTTCTTGGTCGAAGCATATAATTTGATGTCATCCATATACAGCAGGTGGGAGATTGTATGATAGTTCCTATCTATTTATATCCTAAGTCCGTATCCTGTTCTATTGAGCATTGAGGACAATGGGTTCATAGCTAAACAGAACCATAGTGGACTCAAAGAGTCTCCTTGAAAAATTCCAAGACGTATGGCTATCTCGTCGGTTTTAATTGACTTATTGTTCATGTTGACCTGCAGAGACGTGCGCCAGTGTGTCATTATGGTCTTCAAGAATTCTACCAGGGTTGGATGAATTTTGTATATCTGCAATACTTCGACAAGCCAAGAATGGGCGGTACTATCGAATGCCTTGAGATAATCGAGAAAAGCTGAATGAACATTCCGATGCCCTTATCACAGAATCAATGAGTTGTTCCTTGGACCCATGGTGTTTCTTTCTGCATCCTTTCTGCTCCTCAGCTAATAAATTGTTGTCGTCAAGGTGTTTGTATATTCGATTGGATATGCATGAGGTGAGTATTTTGTAAAGAGTTGACAGGCAAGTGATTGGCCTATATTGAGACGGATCCTGTGTTCTATCGCTCTTAGGTAGCATATATGTTAAGTCTTGTGTTAGGAAAGTGGGTGTTTTCCTGGGATGTTGAAGAACATACGTAAGCTGTTTCACTAGGGCTCCATGGAGCTTATCAAACTTCTTGTACCAGAAGTTATGAATATTATCTATATCTGTGGCCTTCCAATTGTTGGTCGCTCCAACTACTTCCTCCGTTATTTGTTCGAAGTCCATATGATTGATATCAAGGCGTTGTTATTCATTCGTGATCCATTCAGCATCTTCATTGTGTTTTTTGGGGCCTGACCATTACGATGACCAATAATCGGTCAAGCACTGTGCGTCAGGTACTTCTCTGTTATCGTTGTTCGTAGTTTTGTTATTTCCTTTATGAAAATTGGCCGCGCTTTGGAGGAACCTTTGGTTTTGATGTTTCCTTTCAGTATACTTGATTTATCTTGAGAGCCTCTTTGCTTTTGCTTGGAATTTCTGCTTCAAAGTATCCATATACACGTCGATGTGTTTGTAATCAGGGTGTTTTGTGTTCGTACCAATTTTTCTATGAATTTTGCGTATATGGGATTTTAAGTGCCTTGAGAACTTTTTGTTTTTCAGGAATTCTGTGAGGCGACCGACCTCAGCTCTAATATTGTCAATATCCTTCTCCAGTCGTTTTTGCCATGGTGGTTTTCTGCCGCTTTTGGCTCAGATCGAACCAGAGTTGTGAAGATTTGTTGTTTGTGTAGTCGAAGAACCACTACTGCTCCAAAGTAAATCAAAGTGTGAATTTTCTCCAAGGTGTTCTGGTCAGTATATTCTTCAAAAACTGTGTTTTTGCTTGCTAGGATGATATTGGTGTTCTAGTTCGTCTTGGGTTTGGGCGGTTTAGGTCGTTTAGTTGGGTTACTACCACTGAGTTCAGTTATTGATCTGTTGAGTTCTGATCGTGCTAAATACATAAATTCGTTCTGCTGGTTTGTCTCATGGGGACGCTCTATGTTGATATTCGTTTCCATGGCTTCGATGTTATCTGTAACACTTTCATTGAAGGTAGGTATACCGTTATAAGTATCATCTTCACTTCTGAGTTCCATTATGACCTCTTCTCGTATGATTTGTAGCGTTTCTGAAGAAAGTAGACTGTTTTTAACGATTGTTCTTCGTTGCTCCGAAATTCTCTGCTCGGATATGTGTATGCTGTCATTTCCGATTCCAAGTTTGTAATCTTGTAATAGGAACGCATAATGAAGGAATTCATTTCTAAGGTCCACTTCATGCGTTTAATAAGCGGTCCGGCTCTCGTGGTCGTAGGCATAATGGCTTGCGCCACCGTTCAAACGTCAAGAGTCAGTTGGGAGGTATTGATGTTGTTTCCCACTTGGTTTTGTGTTGCAGTATCCCTACTCGATAGCACGCTGTTTCCGTTGCTAACCGAGGGAGACTGACTCACTTTCCGAACAAGACCCTCTTCCTAAATCTTGAACGCGACAAGAGGTTATGGTGGTACAATGTCGATTCACCCGTTTATTCCTTAGATTGTACATCATTGGATAAGTTGCATTTTATACCTACTGCCAAGTTCAGCTTGGGTACCTCGGGTTCGGTAAGCCCGTACTCAGAAACAATGTTCCTGAGCCCCTGAGGGTTAGGTTATTATTATTATTATTATTAAATATAATAGAGGACTGAGGATCAAGTCCTTTAAAAGCCCAAATACGAAACAAATTCTGGGAGCTGCAGCAATTAAGCTGAGCGAAAAAAAAAAACAAAAGGAGAAATAATATACAACCTAGGCCCAAAAATCAATTCTAACAAGTATGCTTATAAAGTAAAATAACACTAATACTGAAGTATGTAGCGTCGAGACCATTTTTGAAAATATTGATCGACGACGCGTCAACCACCTCATGCCTTGAACCATTCCAAAACCCTATTAGTGAAGTAATATTGCCGTTGCGTTGTTTTGAAGAACTCTTTTTTCAATTTCATTTGATGGCCTCAAAGACGGGTATCAGAGCTGAGTGTGAACAAGCCTCCTAAGTGCGTGTAGTTAAATTTAATTATTCGAAATGTAAAGATCAGATCACCCCTAAGCCTGCGTTGATTGAACGTCAAGAGATCGGCGGCACTCAGACGTTCCTGGTACATCGGTCTTGTACGCCTGTACGACAAACGTGTTGCTCGGCGTTGCACACCCTCCAAACAAATCCCGAACGCGCAACAAAACTGGACACCAAGCTGGACCGCCGTATTCCATCAATGGTCGCACGTACGTTTTAGAAAAAAAATAATTTTTTATATAAAAAATGTGATAATGATAGGTTAGAGTAGATAGGTGCTACTTCAGAGTGATGTTGACAGGATAAGTTTTTGGTGTATTTTGAATGGTTTACCATTTAATCTCAAAAAATGCTTCGTTATAACATTTGGTAAGACAGATGCTCTTACTTACATTTATAACATCATAATGAAGAACTCAAATCTGTAGACACTATCAAAGACTTAGGAATATATTTTGATTCAAAACTCGATTTTAACTTTCATATTGATTACATCAGTACTTCTGTAAAGAGGAAAATTAACTTCTTAAAACGTTACACTAGGGAATTCAAGAATATTAGAACATTCAGAACTTTATATTATTCATTTATTTATCCATTGTTGAGTTACTGTTCTGTTATTTGGAGTCCTTATTTGAACTATCAAATTGACGCCTTGGAAAGACTGAATCATTCATTTTTGAGATATTTTTCCTATAGAGTGGTACACACTGACGAAATTCTTCAAATGATGCACGATAGAAGAGAACTGAAAACAAAAAACATCGAACGATATAGAGAACTGAACAAAATAATTCGACGAAAATGTAGGGAGGCCAAAGAGCAATGGCTAATTAACCAATGCACAGAAATTGAAAATCTCCAAAAAAAGCATGATCTATTCAACATGCACAAAAAGATCAGGGAGATAACAGGAAGGCAACACAAAGCTAACAGTGGAATGTTAAAGGGGGCCAACAACGAGTTACTGATCGGGGTCGAAGAAAAGCTGAAACGATGGAAGGACTATATTGAAGAACTTTTTGGGGAAGATCGAACGGAAAGCCTGCAACCTGAAGAATTTAATGAAACTAGTCCTTGCATTACAGCGGAAGAAGTTATACGAGCAATAAAGCTTCAAAAAAATGGTAAAGCTATTGTCCCCGACGGAATCTATGCAGAGACGCTTAAGCTAATGACACAGCAAGAAGGGGTTGGCCTTAAGCTCTCAACAGCACTGTTTAATAACATCTATAGAGCCGGTAAAATCCCAGCAGACTGGCTCAAATCTGTGTTTGTCACCCTGCCCAAAAAGACCAATGCGACAAATTGTGATGACTACAGAATGATTAGCCTAATGTCGCATGTTCTGAAAACCTTTCTACGAATTATACATACTCGAATCTACACCAAATGCGAGCGAGAAATCGATCCAGTTCAGTTCGGTTTCAGAAATGGCCTAGGAACGCGTGAGGCTCTCTTTTCTCTTAATGTACTCACCCAAAGATGTAGAGACATGAATGTCGATGTTTACGCCTGCTTTGTTGACTATCGAAAGGCTTTTGACTGCGTTTCACATAAAAAAAATGGCGGAAATTCTAAAAAATACCAGGGTTGATGCAGAAGACTTACGCATTATTAAAAACCTTTATTGACACCAAACTGCACAAGTGAGAGTTAATGGGCTAACATCTGAACAGGTAGCAATACGGAAAGGTGTACGTCAAGGCTGTGTGCTGTCGCCTCTATTGTTTAACATTTACTCAGAAGCAATATTCAAAGAAGCACTTGAAAACATAGACACAGGCATTAGAATAAATGGAAAACTACTTAGTAATATCCGCTACGCAGACGACACCGTGGTACTAGCTAACAACCTTCAAAACTTGCAGAGAGCCATGAACCTTATTGTAGAGCATAGCCAACGCTTTGGACTATCTGTTAACGTTAACAAAACTAAAAGTATGGTGTTTTCTAAGCAAGTAGTGGAGGCTATAATACGCATTAACAACCAACCTGTGGAACAAGTGCATTCGTTTCGGTATTTAGGAGCCACGGTGAACGACCAAAGTGACCCGAAAATAAAGATCAAATCTCAAATCAAACAACCCCGTGAAACTTTTGTTGGCATGAGAGGCCTTTTCGTCAACCGCGGACTTAATCTTCAGCTTCGTATGCGACTACTTCGTTGTTATGTTTTTCCTGTCGTTACTTATGGATGTGAAAGTTGGACTTTTAATCCAGAAATGGAGAGACACATAGACGCTTTCGAAATGTATCTATACCGTAGAATATTGCGTATCTCTTAGATAGAAAGACGGACAAACATCGACATCCTAAATACAATGAGAAAATCACGAGAGTTGATGAGAACCATCAAAGGAAGAAAGCTCCAGTACATCGGGCACATCATGCGCGGCAAAAAATATGAGATCCTTCGCCTGATTATTGAGGGGAAAGTCCAAGGAAAAAGATCAATTGGACGACACCAGAACTCATGGCTGAAAGATCTGCGGAGGTGGTTTGGAAGAACGTCCACTGAAATTTTAGAGCTGCAGCGTCGAAAACAATTACGGCGAGGATAAGAACCGAGCTTATATTTTTGTATAAGATTTTCAATAACCTGATTGATTGTAAAGAGATACTGTCATCCATTCATTTGCATGTTCCAGGAAGATTACTGCGAAGAAGTGATATAATTTTCAAAATTTCAATTGATGTGAAAGGTAATATTTATTTGCACTCTCCAAAAGCATAGGTAAAGTTTGTTGGGTAATGAAGATTCGCGTTGGTTTTGTTTATTTGGTTATAGCTTGGAAACTATCAATAGGCTGTCGAAAATAGAGTTGTATAATCATTCTTAATACGTTTTGATTTTTGTTTATAATTTTTTCTTTTATATTAGAATAAGTGATATCTTAATGTAATTGCTATTTATTATCAATACATTTTATTGTTGTATTCTAGGACATTGCCCGTTGATCTTCAAAAATAAATAAAAATAAAAATAAAATAAATAAATTTAATTCAGTGTTTGCTATTTGAAATAATGATTTGGGATTCGCTCTCTACAGATGTACGAGGTCCTCTTAAATACTGGAAAAGGAACCAGGTTCAATTGTGCCTGGGACAATTCTCCGCGATAGACTTAACTTTATGTGATCCACAACTCGCTCCGAAACTTACAAGGAGCTCACTCGATGATCTTTATGGAAGCAATCATTTGCCATTGAAAATTGATCTAACACAACCGTCAAAATTTGCAAATACTAGAACACTTGATAAATGGAATTTGAAATCAGCCAACTGGTCCCTCTATTCATCATTTATTGACGACAGGATTGATATGCTCAACATTAAAACGGATATATCCAATATTGTGACTCAATTTTCATCTTTATTGAATGAAGCAGCAAAGGTATAAGTATAAGTAAAGTGGTACTTCCCGCTGGAAAAAACGTCCCTGATTGAATGAAAACTGCAAGAATGCAATTAGGGAAAGTAAACGAGCTTTCAACCGACTGAAGAGGCATTACACTCCGGACAACCTCATCGAATTCAAAAAGTTAAGAGCTAAAGCTCGTTTCGTATTTAAAAACAGTAAGAAAGAATTATGGCAATCCTTCGTGTCCTCGATTACTCCCGAGACACAATCAGCAGAAATTTGGAAGAAAATAAGAAGTATCAGAGGAACTACCAAAACTTACCAAATAACGAATTTATTAATAAACAATAATGTATTAACACAAGAATCTGATTTGGCAGAAGCTTTCGCAGATACATACGAACAAAATTCCAACGATGGCAATTTTCATCAGGATTTTGCAAGGTATAAGAAAGAACAAGAAAGTGTTCCATTATTGATATCCGAAAATTCTTCCAAAGAAGACATCCTAAATATCGTTAACATGGATGAGCTACTCTACGCCCTCGGAAAATGTAAAGACTCGAGTCCAGGACCAGACAATATTCCCTATTCGTTTTTAATTAATCTGTCAGCAAAAGCAAAAAAAGTTCTTCTCAATATATACAATAAAAATTTTCTTGAAAGAATGTTTCCCCAGAATGGTCAAGAGTAATGATACTTCCTATACTCAAACCGAATAAGCCACAAAATGACTCAAATCCTGCAGACCCCTATCTCTTACTTGCACAATGTGTAAACTGATTGAAAGGATCATCAACAACAGATTACAGTGGTTTTGGAAATTAACAATAAACTTGTTCCTGGTCAAAATGGGTTCCGACGAAATAGAGCTACAATAGATAATATCGTGAACCTTGAATCAGAAATTCATGAGGCATTCAGTCGAAAGCAAATGGTGCTGGCCGTGTTCTTTGATATCCGCCGAGCTTTTGAGAAATGTGTTTCTTGTGGAAACACAAGATCATCAGATCATTGAACAGTTGGGGCATAAGAGGAAACATCTTGACGTTCATTAAAATTTTTTAAAAGAAAGAATATTTCAGGTGAAAGTAAATAATCAATTATCCTCGGAAGGAATCAAGAGAATGGAGTTTCTCAAGAGGCGTTCTAAGTCCTGCCCTTTTTTTAATAGCAATAAACGACATATTGAACGGTGTCTTAGCACCAGTAAAAGCCCAACTCTTTGCAGATGACTTCAATTATTTGTGAAGGGCGTAGATGTTGAAACTATGCGAAGTCTAATTCAGCAATCGATAAATATTGTATCACAATGGAACCTTACTAGTGGATTTCAATTCTCTGCAGAAAAGACGAAATGTGTTCTTTTTTCAATGAGAAACAAAACATATCCTGTGATTTTATTAAATAATATGAATTTAGAATTTGTAAGTAGCGTGAAACTTTTAGGCATTTGGTTCGATGAAAAGTTGAATTGGAGGAAACATATTAAGTCAATAAAAACTGATTGCAATAAAATACTCAATCTATTGAGGGTCCTGGGAAGTCAGCAATGGGAAGCAGACTCGAAAAGCCTTTTAGACATATATGTTGTTTAATTAGATCAAAGATTTAATATGGAATTCTTGCTCATTCAACTGCTAGGAAGAGCTATCACCAGCAATTGGAAGCTATTTTAAACCAAGGACTGCGAATTGTTAGTGGAGCTTTTCGAACAAGTCCAATTCAAAGTCTACATTGTTTAGTAGGTGAAATGCCATTGAAATATCGTATTCAAATCAATACCTTGACATATGCATCCAAAATCAGCTATACAGTTAACCATGGTAAAAGGAGATATATTACATTGAGCCGACAAAATGATATAATCACAAAAGCGAACTCTATTCGTCCTTTTTATAAAAGACTTAATAAAACACTTGAAGAACTGCAAATTCCTGAACCTTCTCACTTACCCCTACCTTCATCCTCCATACCTCCCTGGTGGGTACATAGAATGGATAAAACTACCAACTTAGCTGAATACATAAAATCTGAGACCATCCGGAGCTTCTGAGGACACTATTCCAAGAAGAACTACATAAACATCCAGAGGCCACCTTCATCTACACCGATGCATCGCTAAATACATTCACAGGTGTGGTGGGCCTTGCTGTTGTTACACCAAAAGGAACCCAAACATATGCGATTGAAAATAGTCTGTCTTTACTGGAGAAACGCTAGCCATTCACCAGGCCTTGGTATATATTCTGAATAACGGAAATGTTTATACTGCATCTGTACTGATTCACTCAACTCAATTCAGAAGCTATCAGAGTTATATTCAAACTGTGCTTTGGTGCAACAGATAAACCAACGGAGACATCAGATTCACCTGCTCAATATGTCATTACATTTCGTATTCACGCCTTCACATGTTGGAATTACTGGAAATGATAAAGCCGATATTGCCGCAAAGAATGCCTCCATTGGAACACCTAATCTCCCATTATTAACTCCAAGTGATTTCAAGTGTATGGCCAAGAAGAAAGTCCGAGAAATTTGGCAAGCCCAATGGTCCCAATCAGGGACATTTTTGAAACTGATTAAACCAAGGAGCTACGAAATTATTGATTCACCAAAGAAAAGTAAAGATCAAGTTAAAATATCGAGACTTCGATTAGGCCATACTCGTCTAACCCACCAACACCTAATGTTATTCCATTTAAAAAACATAAATAAATTTGAAATATGCAACGGTTTATGATCTACCTATGTTCCTTCCACCTTTTCAATACAACGAAGAGTTTTAGAGCAATTGAACAAACACGCGCTAAATACACACGGTATTTATACAGGATGTTCCTAAATATCATTTACTTATATAATGAGGTGACGCTTAATTTTATGACTAAAGTTACGGATAACATTCCGATATTTTTTTGGCTTTATTTCTATAACCCCTGCAAGTTTTGAGATATTTATCTCAAAATTTGAAACAAGATTACGCAATATGAGTTACTTCATATATGAATGCACATGTGAACTGTCAGCAGAGTCAACAGGGTGATTTTTTTCCAAGAGTTATGCCCCATTTTCTGTCCCTGAACTTTTTTGCGGTGCGCCGCTGGCGAATTATATCGAAATCTTTTGTCCATTTTATTTTTTTTAATTTTTTCGTATCTCCGACCCTCATCGAGAAAAGCATTATTAGAATATTGATTGATTCTGATATTTTATCATTCACTATGTAATTGAAATTGAAACTGAGGTTCATGTTTTCATAGTAAAAATAAGGGTTATTCAATAAAAAATAGAATTATATATATATATATATATATATATATATATATATATATATATATATATATATATATATATATATTGATATGATTGAATGTTATACTCAAAATAATTGTTTCTGATGCTGCAGAAGCAGTTTATTTGTATGCATGGTCGATTCGTTATTACAAACGGTTTCAAGTTTTAAGTAATTCTATGACACTACTGAACTGATTCCAAAACAACTATACGCGTAAAAGGAAGTAATTCGTTATTAACGATTCGATACGTGGGAACAGAAAACAATACAGATAACGGAATCTGAAAATAATATCCGCAGTACGCATACTTCCGTTTCTGTTTCACCCTCGAAGTAATATCTCCACTTACAGGTACAAACTTTATTTATAATCTCAGCCACTGAAAATGCAAGAATTCCTCAAGTGAATATCCACTAAAACTGTAAAGGCGTTAAAAAAAGGGTTGAAAATTATTAAAATCAAATTTAGGGTAGAGTGTTCAATGTTGATAGTTATCAAATATTAATAATATAATTAATATCCGCATACCTAACAGCTTGTGTATGAAAACCAAAACATTACCTCATTCTATCAGTAATGATATTCAGGAACATCCAGTATAAATACTGTGTGTCCATTTAGTGTGTTTGTTCGATAACTCTGAAACTATACATTATATCGAAAAGGTGTGAAGGAAAAATAGGAAGATCTCAAACAGTTGCACATTTCGAAATTATTTTCGAATATACACGATGTTCCATTTCAGAGATTTATATCGAAGTAATGTTGTTTCAATGGAATTCATTTTTTTCACTTTATATTCGTATTTCTCATACTGAAATAATTTGAGTTTTCTAAGAAATTGTTTCCCTAAACCTAACGATTTTTGAATTTTTCGATATTTTGTGACATTTCAACCTTTTTTTAAACTCTTCCTGTACTCCCCAGAACTGACAGAAATTTTCCACCGAGGCAACAAAGGTGTCATAAAAAACAAAGTTTATGTAAAAAGCAAAGCGGATTATAGTAAAATTATCCAGGGTGTTAATTTTTCATTGTCAAAATATGGAAACATTCAAATTACAATATTTTTCTTATCTCAAATGGCAGGTACTGAATTGAATGGTTAAAACTGAATAAGAATTCCAATACTTATCGAATGGTGTATAGCAGGGGTGCTCAAACTTGAACTGCTGACGATCTACCTCAATATTTTTAGAGTACTTACGATCTACTCTGAGAGGCTTCAAGTATGTGTGATGCAGGGTTGTCGTACCTAGGTAGGGTGTACCGTAGCACATGTAGAAATTAGCTTTCCGCACAATATACATTATTTTAGTCAAGATTTGGGTTAGGTGTAGTTAGGTTCTTCTCTATATCAATGAAAAAACCTATAGTTATTCAAAATTCCGAGTTACAAAACAAAAGAGTGACATATGGTGTTAAACTTAACTAAGGAGTGACTTTGGATGTTGAACCGTGACACTGCACGTCCTCAGCATACTTTTTATGAGATGGTACTTAACCAGTGAGTGCTAATCGCAAGCATGATGACATATGATCGTCAGTTAGTCGATTGCGATATTTTAACTTGATTATCCTCATTTCAGAAAATGCAGACTTGCACAAGTAAGTTGACCCAAACATTGCCTTCAGTTGAAGGGCAATTTGCCTTAGCTTCGGATATTTATCTTCAAATAAAACACCAGAAATTTGTATCAGTTGCTGTAGCTATATCTGATATAATCTGCTTCAACTCATTTTCAACAGAACATGAGTTCATATTAAACTGACTTGTTATTTCAGTTACTCATAAATGATGCTATAATTCAGCCTCATACGTATCATAATTCAACTAAGAAATCCCTACTTTCAAATACGGAAAATATTTCAGATCCTTTCTTTTCAGTTGATCTATAATAAGTTTCAATTTACCTTTGAATGCGTTTACTGCGCTAATCATCTCAATAATAGTTTTTCCTTTACTTTGAAGTTCCAAGTTAATGGTGTTTAAGTGCATTGTGATGTCAGTCAAAAATGCCAAATCAGTCAGCCATTTTTCGATTTTCAACATCTGAGTGTCATCATCTCTTATGTCTAGAAAAGCTGTTATTTCGGGCAATAATTCTGGAAACTTTTCTATTAATTTTCCGCCACTCAACCACCTGATGTCCGTGTGAAGGACTACATCAGTGTGTTCAGCTGACTCCCTATCTTCCAACTACAACTTAAAGAGCCGCCGTTACAAGTTACGTGCACGGATGGAATTCACAATTTTAGTTGCAATGCCCATAATTCCCTCCGTGTTTAAAACATTTTTACACAAAACTTATTGATGTATAATGCAATGAAATGAAAAAAATGAAGGGAAATCTTCATTAGCTCGACACAATGCCACAAAACCGTTTTTGTTTCAGTCATTGCTGGTGCTCCATCGGTTGTAATGCACACTAATTTATATATTGGTAGCTTGTAGTTTTTTACAAAATTGAAGAAAACGTCATATATATCTTCGCCACGGGTCTTCCCTTTCAGAGGAATGATTGTCGAAAATTCTTCCCAGTCAACATGTCATTGAATACCATTCGTAAAAAATACACAGCTGGGCAGTGTCTGTCATATCTCGAACGTTCCCGTCAAACGCGCTGAAATTTCTAGAAAAGCGGCAAGAATAAAAAACGCTTCTTTGACAAGTACCGCGCATTCCTTTGATGAAGCCGCCTTTTTCCGCTATCAGAGTGTTATTTTATTACGTAATAAATTATTGTAGTTTAGTTACCTACTCATTGAGTAGTTTTTTTCTTCTCTAGATCTACTCATAAAGCACTCGCCATCGACCATTTGAGCACCCCTGGTGTATAGGTTTCCTATACTTATTTTCAACGATTCTCGAATTAAAAAGGAATTTTCATTTATTTAGAAATTTACTCATGAAAATTGGGTTTTGAATTCAATTATCATTGAAGAATTTATTGAAAATAAAAAAAATTCTCGAAATGTCTACCTTTTTCTTAAATACATTTTTCAAATGAAGTTTCTCCAAACTTTACTCAGAATTAAAGGTGTTATATAGTGAATGATTCACGAATCCTCTGTTTCATATCGTCATTTGTGGAATGAACAGTTCTATAAACTTCCAATAGGAAAAAGTCCATTGACATGAGATCTGGAGTTCTAAGAGGCCAATGGATAAACCCTTCTCGACCAATCCGACTGTCTTGATATATCGCATTGAGTTTTGGACTTCGGGAGAAAAATGTGGAGGAGTTCCATTTACCTGAAACTACATTTCAGTTCGAATTCTTTCTAGAGAATCTATCTGCAAAAAAACCTTCTGGCCTTCCAATGATCTTTAAAAAAAATATGGTCCAACTACAAATTTTCCACAATCCCTCCACATAACATTAAGACACCATTTATGTTGAAAATCGTTCATTCAATTGTTGTGCGGATTTTCTTCACTAAAAAACCAAAAATTTATGAAAGTTCATTTATCATTCAATAAGAGGAATTTTGAGAAATTTTTATTTTCTGCTCTCTTTGAGTTTTTCCAAATTATGAAATTGAAAATTCAACACCTTGTATAATTTTGCTATCACATTTCCAAATAATGGAATTTTCTGACAATCCTGAGGATTTTGTAGAAAAAGATCAAAATCTCGAATAATTCAAGAACCGTTGGACTTAGATATGAAAATTTCTTGAAAACTCAAATTATCTCCTGATGAAGTCATGGCAATTAAAAGCACATAACATTGATATAAATCTCTGATACGAAACACCTTGCATATTCGCAAATAATGTTGAAATATGCAACCTATCTTCATTTCCCACCTTTTCGATACAATGTACAGTTTCAGAACTATCGAACGAACACGTTCTAAATGGACACCCAGTATTTATACAGGATGTTCCTAAATATCATTTACTGATAGAATGAGATGATGCTTTGGTTAATTTTATGGCTTAACTAACGGATCTACGAGGTGATGAAATTCCGATATTTTTTGGCTTTTTTTCTATAGCTCCGGCAATTTCATAAAGATCTCAAATTTTGGAAAATGTTCCACAATATGAGTTACTCCATGTAACTGTGATATAGGAATACACATGTCAAACTGTCAGCAATGAACTTTTTTACAGTGCGCCGCTGGCGAGTTATAAATATCGAATTTTTTTTTTCCATTTTATTTTTTTTAATTATTTTGTATGTCCGAGCGTTATCAAGAAGAAATTAAAAAGCAATTGCCTGTAATTCGTTTTTTGAAACTATAGTATTATTTGGTTATTTATTGATTCTGATTTTTTAATGAACCATAGGCAACTTTGATTTTATCGAATAATGTTCTATTCCTTTGAAAAATGTATCACATGCGCACACAGGATTTACATATTTTTAGAACGACTGTCAAAATTTTTCCGAAAATTTTCATTTAAATTAAACAAGAAATAATTTATGGACGATGTCAACCCAAATTATTGGGTCAATAATGATTCTAAAACATCTATAGATCATAATCGGCATCACTTAGAAGACTGAACCTGGCCATCGGGGCTCTCTCGGTCAAACAGAGAGGGAATTGTTTTGTTGAGTTTGAATATTGAAGGGTTTTTTGAGATTATACTTCAAAATTGGCCAGAAAGAACAAGGAAGTAATTATGTTTCAGGAAACTTACACTGCGACGGAAGAACATCTCCGCGAAAGAGGAAATATCGCAGGTTATGTACTTTTTGATTATCTCCTTAGTCCTTTTTATTGCCTTGCTTGCTATGTAGAATCTTTTCTTAGATTTGTTTAGACATATAAGAGGTATGTATGATTGTTGAAATATTTTTCTGCTGGTTTCCTTTTTCCATTTTTACAGATTCCTTTCCCAAACCCCCTTCCTTTCACCCTTGTCGTCGTCTGGAAACCATGGAGTGCAAAAGAAAATGAAGCGGCTAAGCAGACAAATCTTTGGTACTCTTTATGTACACACGACACTAACACAAGATAAACAGACAAGCTATAGCTAGTACAATAGCAACAGAGAAACTGTTTTTTCACTAGTTTATTGAATATTATGCAAGATAGTATTGTTTTTATTCTACCTATGACAATCCCGATAAATATGTATATATATATATATATATATATATATATATATATATATATATATATATATATATATATATATATATATATATATATATATATATATATATATATATATATATATATATATATATATATATATATATTGAAATATCTTGAGTAAGTTCTGTGCACTTATTATGATAGTTCAAAATTTATTCTATCTATGACAACCCCGATAAATATGTTTTTCATCGAGTAACAAGTATTGTGAAAATATAGTATCGTTTGTAATAACGAAGCGACCACGCCATATTTTGAAAAGTTTGATATGATTGCATATTATATTCGAAACCTTTATGATGCTGATGCTGTCCAATGTCAATAACCTTTCAGTTTGTTCAGTGTTTGAGTTGTAAGTAGTCCGTTGTGGCACAGTGCTTTCCGTGAAATATCAGTCAGCGTGTTTGCTGTATTGTGGGTGTTCGATAATTGTTGCGTCGTTTGAATTTGTGTAATTGTTTTTGTGTTGTGTGAGTTCTGTGTGAAGCTGAATCAGAGAAGATGAACACGGCAAAGAAACACAAGTATATTGACTATTATGCTGGATTTGTTTCCTTGCTTAAAGATAATGTTGATCACCCTCAGTGCGTTATTTGCTATGAAGTATTAAGCAATGATGCGATGAGGCCTAATCGTCTTCTGAGACATTTGTCAACCAAACATGCCTCTTTGAAGGACAAACCTAAAGAGTGTTTCGCTGCAACATCTCAGAATTTGATGCGCATGAAGTTAGATAGCACTGGATCTGCAGCTCAGTCATCTCTAAAAGTGCTTGAAGCTTCCTATGAATTATCTCTTCTTATAGCTAAGGAAAAGAAAAGTCCCATTATTGGTGAAACGCTTGTTGAACCGTGCCTTTCAAAAGCAGCCGATGTTGTCCTTGGAACTGATAGTAGGCAAAAGCTATCACAGATACCACTTTCAGACAACACCGTAAAACTCCGAATTGATGATATGGCCGAGGACATTGAAAACCAGGTGGTTGATGCAATAAAAAAATCCCCGTTTTTTGCTATCCAGCTTGACGAGAGTACAGACGTAGCACAATGTTCTCATTTGATTGTATATATTCGTTACATTGAAAATAAGAGAATGGAGGATGAACTGATGTTTTCTACTGAGCTGGTGACCACTACTAAAGCTGTAGATGTGATGAAAGCAGTATCAGACTTTTTGAGAAACACGAACTTTCTTGGTAAAAACTTATTGGTGTATGTACAGATGGTGCTCATTCAATGCTGGGTTCTCGCTCAGGCTTTGTGCAGTTGGTCAACCAAAAGAACGCTGACGTGGTTGGGATTCATTATTTCATTCACCACCAAGCTTTGGCAGCAAAAACGCTTCCAAACAAACTCAATGCTTTTTTAAAGCTATGTATTACAGTAGTCAACTAGTTAAAGAACAGTGCATTAAATACTCGACTGTTTAAAAGTCTTTGTGAAGATTTAGGAAGTGACCACAAAACGCTGCTATTTCATACAGAAGTACAATGGCTATCAAAAGGCAATATGTTGGGAAGACTATTTGAGCTCCGTGATGAAGTGATTGCGTTTTTGGCACTGCAGAAACAAAACAAGCTTAGTGCTGAGTTCGAAAAACCCAGAAACCAAGTGATTTTGGCCTATTTTTCAAGCTTTTTTGACACGTTAAACAACCTAAACTTGAGACTGCAGAGTGCAGACTCCGATAGAGTAACACATCAGGATGCCATCAAGATGTACTTTGAGAAACTACAACTTTGGATACGTAAAGTGTCAACGAACCCCAGCAACTATTCACGTTTCAACAAAGTAGTGTCAGTCTCAGAAGAAGCATGTTTTTTAAGGGCGTTTTTGAAGGACCGCTTTTGAAAAACTCGATAATTGACCATTTGAAGAACCTCAAAGAGGAGTTCAGCAGGTACTTTCCTAACTTGTTAGAGGAGTTTAACAAACTATCAACTGACCCGTTCAACATTGACATACAATTGCTGCCAGAATAGTTGCAAGAGGAGGGAATAGCAATAAAAAATGACTCTGCTGCAAGATACGATTTTGAAAAAATGGACAAGCCCTCATTTCGGTTAAAGTACTTAAAAGTTTACCCCAGTGTTTCGGAGAAAGCTGTTCAGATGTACTTACCTTTTTCAACTCTTGTGGCGATCAAAACCAAGTACCGCAACAAACTCAATGTCGAAAGTGACCTACGCTGTGCTTTGTCTGAAACTGAATCCAGGATCTGTCAACTTATCCAGAACATGCAAGCGCACCCATATCAATGAATTACATTTTATGTTTTCTTTTTGTAAGAATAAAAAGAAAAAATGTATCTGTGTTACAATGTTAAAATCTGTATCAGTAATTATAATCGATTTTCATGTAATAATTTTCATCATACATACAAGGGGGGGGGGGGGTCTCCAAATAACCAGAGGGGGGCGTGGTACAAAAAAGTTTGGGAACCCCTGTAATAGATAGTGTAACTGCCAACCAATCGATTTCGAGCAGGCCAATTAAAATGCAAAGTGGATTATTAAAGAATCGAGCGCTCAGTATTCTCAAGAGAAATAGATATATACCTTATAAATTTTTTGCAGTTGGTTTACGCCAAAATCTGAAGTTCACAACAGTAGTGATGGAATATTCAATCGCCAAAACGACCATTGGTGGTTGGATGTATACCCAGGTCGCCATATTGATATTTAAAGTTGAAGCCGATTAGGGTTCAAAACTCTCGTTCAGCTTTATGGCTTCGTTATTATAAACGGTTTTATGTTTGTTCCAACCAGGAGTTCTGCGACAGTACTGAGCTGATTCCGAAACAACAATACGCGCGAGTATGAGAAACTACTGGTTCAGAACTAATTCGTTACGATACGTAGGAGCCCGAAACCTACTAGTTGACAATGGAATCTGAAAATAGTATCCAACGTACGAATACTCCCGTTTCTTCGCTGTTTCACCCTCGGGGTAAAATCTCCACTTATAGATACAAACTTTTATACAGGGATATCCACCGGGACCGTCCGTTAAAAACTTTTTAAGTTCCAATTACAATATCAAGCTGAAATTTTATACGCGGCCATAACTAGCGATTTCCAATTGGAGTGAAATATTTTCGAAGTGATACCATTTTCAGTTATACCGGAAGTGGGTCATCACTTTGTTATTTCAAATGGCAATCTACCTTTTTTATTATACATCTAGAACCGACATTTAAGCAAGGCATAAAATACCCAAGTTGTTGGCACTTATCTTTCAAAACTTTTGACAGATTTAATTATTTTTGTTATAAACTCGATTTTTGAGGAACGTTTAAAAAAATTGTAGCTCGTAGATCTTTGGTACTACAGACACAAATTTTGCTTGGGTGGATAGAAGAAGAATCAAGGATTTTTTTCAGCAGTCTACACATGTCAAATGTTTATTGCGTTTTTTTAATGATTTTTTCAATTTGGCCTTTTTCAAACAGCAATAACTCAATTCTTTCAAATGGCACGTGCCAATTTTTATATCGCCATCAGATGAAGCGTCGAATTTCAGATGGAATTGTATCAGCATGTACTATACCCATCTCTTATAGTTTTATTTGGGAATATATTGAATTTTGATGATTTTGCAAGAACTAACAGAAAATGCTTTGAAATATTTTCATCAAGTAGCTGAACTGGCTACGCTCACCTGACAGGTGCCTAAAATTAATGTACTTGTCACTTCGTTCATTCGAATTTGATATTTCAACAAAAATTGTCGGTATTTCAGATTGAAAATATCCAAAAATACAATACATTTGGAATAAAACCACTGGTTATTCAAACGAAAATATATTTAATCTTTTTTAATTCATTTTAGAATGTCAAAAAGTAGTGGGTAGAAATTGCAGGCAATTCATAGACCAATTTACAAATTTACCGTCTATGAGTAAAATAAAATTTCAAAGCATTAGAAGCAGTTTTCTACAATTCGGATGAATAAAAATTGTAGGAACTAAGCTAAAACCAATCATCGAAGATAATTACATTAATACGAATAAATGATAGCAAACATCATAGGAGAAAACTAATTTACGATCTGAATAAATGTTCAATATGGGCCCCATTTTGTTCGATACACTTGACAGCTCGTATACGAACATGATGACTCACCATCCTAGTTTCCTCAGGATCAATATTACGAAAAGCATTATGAATGCGCTTTAGTAACTCTTCTTTACTTCTTACAGGAATAAGATACACTTCAATCGTGATTTTTCCTCATGAATAAAAATCAAGGGGCGTCAGGTCCGGAGAATGCGGAGGCCATAAATTTGATCCTTGATTACCCCACCATCTATCCTTGAATATTTCTGTTAGCTGCCAATCAAGAGCTCGTGTTTTATGTGCTGGTGCACCATCCATTTGGTAATAGCAATCCCTCAGAATGTTAAGGGGTAATCCATCTGAAAAATTTGCTAATATTCCCCTCAAAATTTCCAGGTATCTTTGTCCATTAAGATTTTCCTCATAAATGTGATAAGCCAACAAATCATTCATTAAAATTGCAAAAACGTTCACGCTGAATTTATTTTGGAAATCAATAACCTCAATGAAATGTGGATTTTCTGTGGCCCAAAAATGTCGATTTCTCCTGTTGGTTATTCCACTTTCATTGAACTTGGCTTCATAGACCATATAATTTTTTGCAGAATTGTCTCATCTTCTTGAAGCCGAATTAATAAGTTTTTACAGAAATTTAGGCGCTTGAGAAGGTCAGTTGGTTTCAATTTTTGTAGTCTGATAAAAGAATACGGATGCATGTTATGTTTCTTAAGGATCCTTTGAATGGAAGTTTAACTCAATCCAATATCCATTGATGCTGACTTAATGGAAGCATGTGGATTGGCACGAAAATACGCTAGTGTATTAATTTGATGTTCATCGTCCTCGAGAATTGGTTTTCTTCTAGTTTCTATATATTTTGTTCCTCCAAATTGCAGAAAATTGCTTCTAATCCTTCGAAATTTTATTTTACTCATAGGCGCCAAATTTGGAAATTGGTTATTGAATTGCCTGCAAGTTCTATCCACTACTTTTTGACATTCGCCATGAATTAAAAAGAAATTAAACATATCCTCGTTTGAATAATCAGCCATTTTATTATTAATCTGGTGTTTTTCAAAAATTTTCTCTACAAATTACCAACAATTCTTGTTGAAATTCGAATGAACGAAGTGACAAGTACATTAAGTTTAGGCAGGTGAGCGTAGCCAGTTCAGCTACTTGATTCAAATATTTCAAAGCATTCTCTGTTAGTTCTTGCAAAATCATCAAAATTCAATATATTTCCAATTTATTTCGGAACTATAAGAGATGAGTATAGTACATGCTGATACAATTCCATCTAAAATTTGACGCTTTATCTGATGGCGATATAAAAAGTGGCACGCGCCATTTGAAAAAATTGAGTTATTGCTATTTGAAAAAGGCCAAATTGAAAAAATCATACAAAACAACGCAATAAACATTTGCCATGTGTAGACTGCTTAAAAAATTTCTTGATCCTTCTTCTATCCATCCAAGCAAAAATTTTGTCTGTAGTGCAAAAGATCTACGAGATACAATTTTTTTTATAACAAAATAATTAAATCTGTCAAAAGTTTGGACAGATAAGTGCCAACAACTTGGGTATTTTATGCCTTGCTCGAATGTCGGTTCTAGATGTATAATAAAAAAGGTAGATTGCCATTTGAAATAACAAAGTGATGACCCACTTCCGGTATAACCGGAAATGGTATCACTTCGAAAATATTTTACTTCAATGTGAAATCGCTAGTTATGGCCGCGTATAAAATTTCAGCTTGATATTGTAATTGGAACTCAAAGAGTTTTTAACGGACGGTCCCGGTGGATATCCCTGTATAATCTCAGTAACTGAAAATGCCACATGCAAGTATTCCTCAAATAAATAACCGCTAAAAACCATAAAGGCGTTAAAAAAGGGGTTGAAAATTATTAAAATCAAACATCGGAACACGGTGTTCACTAGTTCGGATATTTGTAGGATCGTCAATTTCAATTTGCAAACAATCCACCCAGTTCTGAACTAATCCAAGTCTGTGTTGGTACAAACTTATTATATTCACATAATAGATGTAACCTGATGAAAAAACACGAATAATTTATCTCAATTGTCATTGCAAGAATTAATTTTCGAAAGGTCATGATCAGGGCACACAATATACTTAGGCTATTTCAATCATTCTGTGTGAATTCCGTGTAAGTTACTTTTTTAGGGAAAATTTAGAAAATTTTCCGTTTTTCTGGATGAAAAATTAGGTGTACATATGATATATTTTTGGGAAGTAAAAAAGCTGTTTTTAACGAAATCAAAGTCGCCTATGGTTCATATTTAAAAAAATGCCAGTTGCATTATGAATCAAAACCGTTGGACAAAAAAGAAATTTCTGCACGAAACTAGATTCTACTCAACAAAAAATGTCAAAACCCTTTTTACATAACTTCAAAAGTAATCGAGATATTGGCAGTTGATTCCACACTAATACCAAGAATTTTTTAACTTTGCAAATAACTTAAAAACCAAAAAAGCTAGCTGTTTGCGACAATGAATTCCTCACGCACAAAAAAACACGGGTAGAGAGGGGGATCATTCACCTCAATTCACAATATTTCATATAGTTGCAGTGCTAAAACGTCGAAATCTGTTCCTCTAATACACAATCTTCAACAAAACCACCGTCATTTCAGGAAAAATTATCAAACATTGGAAGATTGATAACAAACCGATACATGGCATCGAAATGAAACATCGTATTCATTTATTGATGGGCTGCCAGGGATTGATAGAGGAAAAACTAACCATTGGCACAAAAAAATCCTCCGATTATCAAAAATCGACCTGATTCAGGAAATTCACAGGAAAATCTAACCCAACCCAGTTACGCGAGGTAGTTCGTTTTCATTGGGACGCATGTATAACACATCTCAGCTAATTCAGAATTCGTATAAATTATAAAAAGACAAAAAGTTTCTAAATGAAATAAGATCTAGGAGTCTGTGCAACTTTATTCCGAAATTTGAAGTAAATAACTCAAGAATTTCAGGAGCTTTTAGGAAAATATCGAAAGAAATTCCAAAGAATCACATTATTCCCTCAGTTCATGATATTTAGAAGCACCTGTATACCTATAGCTATTATAAATAGAGGTCTCAAATTGAATACCTAATGCATCACAGTTTGTGAACATTTACGCATTAGTTCAAGCTTCAAATAAGCTGGACACTTGAACACACGAAATAATAAAAGATGATCCTTTATTGTTATGACGTACCTGGCTTATTTTTCCATCAATCTCTATCTCAAATCACAACCTTTATCAACTTACGTATTCGGTGATCGAAGAATTTCCTTTGTTGCCTACGTAAGATATAATATTTGTCTCTGCTTCAATTGCGGCTGAATCTGGACTATCAGGTGGCATTATTGTGTTTCCACTGACAGCGACACCAGATACCGAAATTGTTTCAGTCACATTGGATGGACTAACTACATAATCTCCTTCTAATTTTGTTATACCCAGTAGTTCTTCTACTTCAGGAAACTCATCTTGTTGTTGATGGTCACTACTCATTTTATGTCCGCGTCCAACTGAAAGATTCCCCATGGCATGAACTGAAGTCGTGGAAAAATGTGAAATCTGAGACTGTAACCAAAAACTTTCTCTGGCATCCTTCCAGCGAACTAATCTGCGTAGAATTTCCCCATATTTTTCCGAAAATTTTGGATCGCCGTTCTTGATTATATTGCAAAATAACGGCATTAATTCTATACCTGTAAAATAAGAATCAGCTTTTTAATTTTATTTTTTTTAGTTAATGTTGTTCAAATTTTCAGTATACAGTACAACTTCACTAATCTGGACATTCGCTATATCGGGCACTCCAGTAACTCGGGCACGCGACTCATTCGGGCACTGAGAATTTTACCTCTATAATCCGGGCACGTCGACGCCGGCTGATGTACGAACAATAATAATTGTCTGTGCATGTATGTATGTACTTGTAATCTAAGAATGACGAGTATCGTTCTACAGTTGCATTTTGCATTTCAATATCGCTGGTGGTGTGCATAATGGCTCTAACCAAGAGAAATCATAAAACGATCACACTGACAGAGAAATCAAAAATACTAGATTTTATTGGTGATGGAATGAGTACTCGTCGAATAGCAGCAAAGTCCACTATTCCAAAATCAACAGTGTTTGACATAAAAAAGAACAAGGACAAAATAAGGAGATTTAAACCAAATCATATCAAGGAACAGGTAGGAATTAGGGATGCACCGAGCAAGGGTTTTCACAAAAGGCCGAGTACCGAGCTCTCGGCCAAACAAAATTACTGCATGCCGAGTATCACGGCCGAGAGCTCGGCTGGCCCAACCGGGCCCTCGGTGCATCCCTAGTAGGAATATTATTTTGAACTTTTCTCGAATTTATTTTATCCAAGGTATTTTTGTAGGAAAAAGAAAATTTATTAAAAAAGCTGAGAATCCTTATATTGAAATCGCATTGTATAATTGGTTTCTTCAACAACGCAACGCACCATACCAATTTCGAAGACATATTGAGAGCAAAAGCCAAACAGTTCTATGAACAAATCACAGGAAAAAAAGTTTTCTGGCAAGTTCGGGATGGTTAGATAAATTCAAGCTTAGACATGGAATTCTTTTCTTGAAGGTTTGTGGTGAAAAACTTTCCGCTGTGATACTTTTGAGGAAAATTTCTATCGGTTGTTGAACAGATGGAATTAAGCAAAGAACAGGTGTATAATGCTGATGAATCGGCCATTTTTTGGAGATGTTTACCAGAACTTGGGTTCATCAAGGAGAAATTCAGCAAAAAAAGACCGCTTAGCATTCATGAAATGCTGCAACCTTTACTAGTTTTGGGATAAGAGGCAAGTCCACGAGAATTCAAAAACGAAAGTTCACTACCAGTTGTCTACAAAGCATCTGCCAATGGGTCGATGACCAGACCATTATTTAATGAATGGTTTTAAAACATCTTCAATACCCGAGGTGAAGAATTTTTTAACTAAGATTAACAAGCCCTCTGAAGCTCTGTTGTTGGTAGACAATGCACCATCGCGCCCACCTGAGGAAGATGTTAATACTGATCCAAACTTCAGAGTTGTTTTTGCCACCCAACTGTACTGCCGTTATCCTACCTATAGATCAGAATTTAATTCAAAACATTAAAGTGTCGTATAGAAAATGCCTTCTTAATCATATCATTTCGCATGAAGGTGAAGAGATAACTTCCATTTTGAAGCAGTAGACTTGAAAGATGCCGTGAACAATCTTGCAAAATCTTGGAAAGCCATTACTACAAAAAATATTAGAAAAAGTTGGACAGCATTGTGGCATGACACTACAGAAGTAGAAGAATCAGATGATGAAAATATTCCACTCTCAGAGCAGAAACTTCGTCGAATCAGTGAAAATGATTTGAAAAATATTGCCCAAATCATTAAGAGTCATCGATCCAGAAAATGACTTAACCATTGAGAACATTACCAACTGGGCTGTGGGAGACAAAGAGTTTGTTATCACTTTGACTGAAGAAGAGCTTATGCAGGATGTTTTAGGAAGGAATATTGAAAACGTAGAGGAATCTTTTGACTCAGAGGATGGTTTAAAAAGTATGGTTATAGTGAAACATGCAGATACTGTCGATGCGTTCTCCCTGATTATTAGTTGGACCGAACAGAATAATCTTCCTATAGAAGACGTATTGCTGCTGAAAAGGCTCAAGGAAAAATCAGTTCAGATGGCAGCATCGAGAAAGGTTCAGAGTAAAATCGATGGATATTTTAAACGTCATAAGGAATAGCATGTTGTTTATGTATACTAGTTTATATTTAAATTCTATATTTTCTATCAGGAAAGATTATAATGAATGGAAATTCTATAATTTGATTCTGTTTTATAATAGAAACTATTTTTTGTTCAACTTTTCGATATTTATATAATAAACTCGGCTTTGATATATTTTGGGTTGTTTCTATTTTGAAAGTGAAACAAATTCAAGTCACTTCCGAAATTCGAAAGTCCGGGCATGCGCCGGAACGATATCTGCCCGACTAGTGAAGTTGTACTGTATTGACAAACGCGTTTCACCACACTACGGCTTCTTCACATAAATAGTACATTTAAAAATTCATGTACTTCATATAGTCTGCCAAAAAGTACCGGGAATTAGTCAATGAAACACCAAATATTTTTTTTATCCATAGCCTTCAAAATAGGCCGCTTCCGAAATAACACATTTACGCCAACGAAAAATCCAATCAAAACATTTTTCAAAAGCTTTTTCAATCGACTTTATGTCTTCTATCTGACCTCACCTAGCAAAATCGAATAAAGTCCGTATGAATTGGTGCACTGTAATTCGAAGAGAATTGACGCAGCAAACCACCGGAAAACACGCTATAATTCAAAGTCAATGGCACTTCCTCTCGATGATTTGATGTTTGGTTATCTATCTTTTATCTCGGTCCGAGTTGGCGGTCTCACCACGGCGAGCTTCAAACAAGCGAAGCGGCTCCAGCTCTCAAGTGTCTCTCCTCAGGATTAGCCTGTCGTTTCCTGCCTCGCACACACTCCCAATATCTCACATCAAATTTTTATTGAGTATGTATTTCATGACCCCTTTCCCTTTTCTAATAAGTCAGGCAGGCTCACACTCCCATTTGAGTTACACCTATCTCCGCTTCTGAGTTACCATTAATTTTGGTGAAATATATCTATTCGTGATGAGTGCTACGTATCTCTGCCTATCTTGGGAAAAAACTCTAATAGAAGCTATAGAAAATGGTGGTAAAATATCGGATATTGATCCACAGTGTCGACAATATGGAAGAAGAAGCAATTTATCCTTGCAAGCAGTTCAGCGGGAGGAGAAAAACGATCGCACCATGGTGATTCCTCGCTTAGAAGAATGTCTCATCAAGTGGTTCACTCAATGTCTTAGTCAAAACATACCGAAGAGGGTGCCTTGCTAAGAGACAAAGCTAAGGCATTTGCGACTCATTTAGGTATCGAAGGGTTCGCAGCTATTGAAAACTGGCTTACTAATGTTAAAAAACATCACAATATCATTTTCAAAAGACTCTATGGCAAGTGTGCCAGTGTTGACAGAACTGTATGTTCTGCATGAACGGATGAACTAAGCGGGCTGCTTTCAAATTACGAACCCCATAATATTCTTAACGTAGACTAGGGTATATCGTTTTTGACTTTTTTTCGAAATTCAAAAAAGTATAGTGCGGAAAAGTTGCATTTGGTGGCATCTGTGATTTTTTTCAGAATTTTTGAACAATGCCTAGGGGTCGCGCAATGCCCTCAAAGTTTCTTATGTTGTGTATAGGCAACCCGCACAACAATCTTGCGTTTTCAAGCTGTTTTAGGGTTCTAAAGTCACATTTCATTTCCGAACTCTTTCTCTTGTTTTTAGTTGTTTTTTTATGGAGTATAAATGAAAGGATTTCGCTGTATTGTTAGGCTCTTTCTTTACTTTTATTGTACAATACAATATTAGAGTTAAACATCGTTATAAATTAAAATTTTAATTATAATATTTGCTTTGTTGGGATTAAATGATTATGGAAGATTAATACAATTAAAGCCAATTCAATATTGTTACAAACAAGTGTTAATAAAGCATGGATACAATTTAACGTTAATGCAGCTTTGGTAAAATTAAATTTTGAAAATCAGAATTTCCTATGGACGCTTCCGCTCTTCTTGTGCAACGGCGTAGTCCTTTTTAGTATGTAGAGATGGCATCCGTTGTCTGGACTCCAGTTTTGCTTTCACGTACGCGTCACGAGATTGTGGCCCAAAAACAGAGGAAGAAGCTTCTGTTACTAATTTTACCAGCCTTTCGACAGCCTGAGTGTGGCAGGGGAAAGCGGTTAATTCCTTATCACAGAATGCTCGACTCCTAATATTTTCTTCTATTTCTTCGAGTGATAGTGATCGGGTTAGAGGGGGCTCGGTCACAGGGTGCGAAGACCAGTCTATGAGATCGTAGTAGTGCTCAGTGTTGAACTTTAATTTGGGCAATTCGAAGGCGCGTATTCCCTTCCGTGTTGTCTTCGTCGGTCTTGCCTTTTTTATTCTTCTCCAAGCAAGAGCTCTCGTGTCGGGATTGCCATCGTTGATCATAGCGAACAGTACATTCTCAGGGTGTCCAAAATAGGCAGTTCTGAATAACCTTGTCCACAATATTCCGCAGTTTGAGAGGCAGGTAGCGTGACAGTCGAATCAACTTCCATAAATGTATTGGACCCTGGGCAATCGAGGGGTCCTTTTTTACTGAGTACCAAACGGGAGCGTAAACTTTCATTACATACGAAGCCAACTGGCGAAGCGCCTCCGAAGGCTTTTCGGTACTAATGTATAATCGTAATACTCTACTAGCTGTTGTTAACCACCTAGATTGTACAACAGGGCCTGTTTTCTGCTTGCTGAGTTGTTTTGGACAATGTCCACTTGAGACAGCGGTACATAAACGTAGAAGGTATTTCTGATCGGTGCTAATATCTGTCAAACCTTCCGTGTCTTCTATCCAATCAACGGGGATGGCGTCAAACTTCGTCACTCGTCGATTTTCGCATTGTAAAATAGCTTCTCCAATGGGTCCACCGGTTGCTTGTGGATTTTTAGTTTCTCCGTCTAAATATCGCATGAGATGTCGGAAAGGTAGCTCGTTCAAATGGAGTTGACAAACAACATGCTGCACAGGAGCGTTGATAGCTATCTCTATGAGTCGCATCACACCTTGGATCCGACCAGTATTGACGTTAGTGCCGTCACATCCCAGCACTATTAATTTAGAAATATCGATTTTCTGTTGATCAAAAAAAAATCGCATACTTTTGACGATATCATCAGCGGACCCTGATGAAGGTGAAACATGGCCAAGAAACGATGCAGCTACCCACTCCCAGTGTTGCCAATGCTTGACATTTAATAAGAAAAGAGTAGCATGTTCCTGCTTGACGCACTTAGTATAAAAACCTTACCGAACCAAATACGAGAAAAATAGCACTCTGGTATTTATAATTTCTTGTTTTCTTCCTCTAATTCGTTACATCGTAGTCTTTTATTCCTTTATATCACAAAGACAACAAATACACATAAACAAACTGCAAAAAAATCGACTTTAGACCTCTGAAAACACTTGAAATCGCGAAATTGTTGTGCGGGTTTCCTATACACAACAGAAGAAACTTTAAGGGCATTGCGCGACCCCTAGGTATTGTTCAAAAATTCTGAAAAAAATCACAGATGCTCGGTACTACCAAATGCAACTTTTCCACACTTCGAAAAAAAGTCAAAAACGATACACCCGAACGTAGACCGTACATTGACGTTTAAAAATGAAAAATGCCATGGTGGAAAGCATAGCAAAATAAGGGTTACGCTGCTGCATGGTTCTCAAAAACTGAAAATACTTTCCAACTTCTTACCGCTCTGATTTCTGAAAGGGAAGCTTGGATGACTACGGAACTCGTCAATGAATGGATGGTTTCTTTGGATCAGAACATGAAGAGAGTACATAGGAAGATGTGCTCTTTTTAGACAAAGCTTGGAGATCCGTCAACGTCACAGCGATCTCCAATTGTTTCAGAAAGTGTGGATTTATTAAAAATTCTATAGAACAGCACGATGAGAAAGCAAAGTTGGATGATGATACCCAGGACTGCTGGAGCCTCCTTTCTTCCCCAGATGGAAATGTCGTTTTCAATGATTTAGTAACTATAAACGATAATGTTGCAGTGTACTACTTTTATCTGATCCGGAGATTATAGATTCGACGGATGTTAAGACCAAAGAAGATGCAGAAGTCTCCTACCGTCACGTTGAAAGGGGCGATGTCATCGCTCGAAAATCTTCGAAATTACTTTCTTGGCTCGGAAGAAGGCGACGACATTTTTACGCCCCTCAACGAGCTGGAGTAAAATGCAAAAATCACTGTTTTTGTCAATAAATCGAGTGCCATTTATGTATATATGTAGATTTGTAAATTCAAATTGTTAAATATTTACTCATTGATTAAAATGATATGTACAATTATTGTACACTCGCTAATTCGAATTTTCATAAACTCCCTCTGTTAATTCGACCTCTTTAATGAATCGAACTCTCAGTAATTCGAACTTTTTCAAGGTCCCTGAAATTTCGAATCATCGAGAGTCGACTGAATTATTTTCATTTTGTACAATATCAGAATTACTATTGAAAGTAGAGTGAATAATTTTCATGGTGCCAATCAGATTTTGGTTTGTTAAAACTGCGTTTATGCTCAGATATCCTAACGTTGAAATTTCTAAAAGTTCTACCTACACAAACTTTATCACAACTTCCACAAGAGATTTGTTACTATGACAAGAGGGGGTTGTGAATACCATACAATCGCTCCAACTTGAACAACAGGTAGGAAAACCGTACACAATCGAATGCTTTTCTAATGTCAGTAAATATGCAGTCAACTGAAAAACCACTCTCAATACAAGCATTAACATAATTTGTAAAAAAGAAAAGATTAGACTCAGTGGATTTGTCTCGTCTGAAATCGTGCAGCTCGACCACAATCACTGACTCTACATGAGATAAAAGAGTTTCTGAGAGAATTTTGTCAAAAACTTTAGGAAAGAAATTATTAATACAACTGGGACGGTAATTAAGGATGTCAGATTTCGGACCTGTTTTATGGAAAGTTTCCATATAGATGGCACGCATTTATTGAAGATGTAGTGAAGAGGTTCTACAAGGTTATAACTATATTCAATCATAAAACGAGCTGACATTAGGTCCGGACAACATGTATTCTTGGGTTTTAATGATAGTATGATTTCAAAAATGTTGTCATAAGATATTAACTTAGGATAAATTATCGAGAACTTGAGAGACAAAATGGTCATAACCTTCAGGGGAAGACTGGTCATAAGTGTCAGCAACGTAGTCACTACCGAAGGCCTCTGCAAATGATTTACAAACTTTCAGCCCACCAACAATAGACTTGTTATTATAGGTCATAGAACTTGGAATACCGCTGTTTTTTGAGATATTCTTCATAAATTTCCAAAATTTACTAGGATCATGTACGATACTAGACTCAGTATCAGCAATGTAGTACGAATAATCCTTAGATAATGCACGCTTAACCATGTTCCTAACATGAGAGAAACGATCATAATCCATCGGTAACCTAGTTCTCTTATATATTTATATATATATATATATATATATATATATATATATATATATATATATATATATATATATATATATATATATATATATATATATATATATATATATAACTAGTAAAAACCTTTTCAGAGCTATCAACTCCTATGCTGTTCCTATTCTTACATCTTCTTTTGGAATTATTAAATGGTCTAAAACTGATCTAAATGAATTACAATGTCAAACGAGGAAAATGCTCTGTAAATATCATAAGCACCACCCAAAGTCAGCTGTTCAGAGAGTTACACTACCTAGACATCTTGGAGGTCGTGGATTAATTGATTTGAATAATCTTCATAGTAAACAGATTTTTCATCTACGTTCCCATTTTCATGATAAATAGAGAACGTCTAAATTACATGATATTGTTGTTGCTTCAGATTATAATCTTACACCTCTGAACTTGACAATGCAAAAGGTAGATTTTGATATATTTGATGATAATTCTAAAGAGAAAGTTGGATGCAGAAGGAATTACACGGAAAGCACCCTAAAGAATTGAAAAATGATTATATTGATGAAATTGCATCGAATAAATGGTTAGTATCTGGAGAATTGTTTGCTGAAACAGAAGGCTTGGCAATTGCGATCCAGGATCAGGTTGTTTTCACGAGGAATTATAGAAAACATATCATCAAACAAAATATAGATGATTCTTGCCGTAGATGTTTCTGTTCTTCAGAAACAGTTTTTCATATATTATCATCTTGCTCAGTCCTTGCTTCAACAGATTATTTAGAAAGACATAATGCCGTCGCTAATATTATTCACTTCAATCTAGGAATTAAACATGACCTAATTCTCAAAAGAAAAAAATTTCAAAAATATGAACCTGAGATTATTTGTGAAAATGACAAATATAAACTTTATTTTGATAAAACAATTCTTTGCAACAGAGCTGTAAAACACAATAGACCAGATATCGTTCTTAATGATAAACAGAATCAAATAACATATATAATTGATATTGCTATACCCGACACACATAATATACAAAATAAATACAATGAAAAATTTCTAAATATATGATGCTTGGCGACGAGATTGAAAAATGTGGAAAATGAAGAAAATATTTATTCTACCGATTATTATTTCTACAACAGGCGTTATTCCTAGAAATCTTCACAAAAGTATTGAGATTTTGGGTCTGAAGAAAAATTTGTTTGAACAGTTACAAAGATAACAGTCATCAAATCTTGTAATATTCTTCGTAGGTTTCTTTCCGAAAATAATAATGAGGTAGAGTCATAGGTTTTCTCTTTAGTTTATACTGCTCAGAATCTCATTTCATATTTTATTTATTTGTTTATATAAATGTAATATAATTAACTGACAATTTTGTCATATTTATATTCAGAGCAGTATTCTATTCGATCGTTCACCACTTCACACAAAGGAAACTATTAATGAGTAACATTCAGTGTTACTTGACTAAGGTCCGTACACTGGATTTTCCGGGGAGAAAGCCTCTGACATTACTCGTTGGTACATTGATATCATTGTCTGATGATGCTATAGTATGTATATATTCTGGTAGATTGATATATTCTCATAACATTTAACGTTATCCTAATATATAATTACTCCAGGATATGTTTTAATTATAATCATTGCCTGGCAATGGTATTAATTACCGGGTGGTGGATTTATATTTTTCATGAAATCAGTTTGATTGCATGAACAGATATATGGGCAACTCGTCAGGTAAAACCCCTATATATATAATATATATATATATATATATATATATATATATATATATATATATATATATATATATATATATATATATATATATATATATATATATTTATATATTTCTCAAAATTAAAGACCTAGTTCTTAGACTTATCCAAGAAGGAAAACTCGAAGATTTACATTCTTTGAGAGGAATATGAGTGTCGAAAATTTCATAAATAAAATCTTAAAATAATGAAACATTATCGTGTAAATCTGGCTCATTCAAAAAATCCCAATAAACAGTATCAAGAAACTCATTGATTTCATCATACGGGGCACTGGTAAAATCGTACTTGAAAACCACATTCTGTTTCAATTTATTGAATGAGGCGTCCAGAGGCATTACTAATAGAGGTGGATGATGTGTGTCAACACGCAGGAAAAGTTCCGCTTCAGATACCTGAACGCCGCAAAAGACATTGTGTAAAACAAGGTCCAAGATAACACCATTTACATTCTTTATATGATTTGTTTGAAAAATATTGAGGAAGCTGCAAGAGTAATTAGTTGGTGTGCTACCATAGGCATCATCATC
Source organism: Cryptolaemus montrouzieri (assembly GCA_013387265.2). NCBI lineage: Eukaryota > Metazoa > Arthropoda > Insecta > Coleoptera > Coccinellidae > Cryptolaemus > Cryptolaemus montrouzieri. The sequence continues at coordinate 65,802,553 of JABFTP020000001.1, read as the reverse complement.
TTCATCACGGCAGTTGGTCTAATGGAGCCCCGGAAGATTGAAATCACCAACAATACACAGCTCAACATTATTATGTTCAGCCAATTCGGCTGATATCTATTACCATTTTTTCTTACAGCAATAACTTCAAAAGTCTTTAAACTAATCGTTAATTTAATAAACAATTCGAGCAGACTCTGGTTCAACTTTAGCAACTGTCAAAATAATTAAATAAATAAAAAAAATCAAAGCCTACTAGTCATTTTTTTAATTAGAACTGCTTTCAATTCAACGAATGCATACAATCATTTAATAATTTTTTACTCGAGAACGGTTGGAGATACGAAAAAATTACAAGTGTCAAAAAAGTTTCTAAATTGGACGAAGATGATGAAAATTGATTTTACGCTGATCAGTGCCGTACTGCAAAAAAGATTGAAAGGGCAAAAGAAGACATGGCTCCGGAAAAGAAAGCACCTTGTAGATTCTAGTTAAAATCTAGGACGTGTAATGATGGAGGCTGTAAAAAATAGCGTGCATTTCAAATTTGGGCTGAATATCTCAGAAACTGCAGGAGTTTTGAAGAACCCTATAGCTCCGTAAAGAAGCTTTTGCGGACCTATGTTTATAAGAACTATTTTTCTTAAAATTGCACGTAGATTTACCCCCTCAAGTTATGTGTATAGTTATATATATACCTTGTATAGGTAGAATTTTAGAAATTTAGGATATCTCGGGATAAACGCGGTTTTGGCAAATTAAAATCAGATTCGCACTAAGCAAATCAAATATTAGAAGAAAACCATACTTTCAATAATTAATTAGTTATTTTACATAATGAAAATGATAGATTGAAACAGCAAGCATTGAAAATCAATAAACAGAAAAATTCCGGAAATTCACTTAATAATCAATTAGACCCAAATTCATCACCATTACTTAATCTTTTCTGTTCTCAAAACAAGCAACCCTGTTTCGATTTTCCTTCTATTTAGTTAAAGAACTTGTTTTATTATGTAACATATAAGGAAAGGAAAGTGAAAGGATCGAATTAATTATGGATCAGTTAAATTTTCTTCATTCTCTTCAAATAAGAAAAGTTGTGAATATATAAGGCGTTCCTTCATAAAAACGCAATTTGTGTCAATATGTGTGATATTGAATATTGTGGCTCCTGGAAAAAAACTTAGTACGCCACTGGATTCAACATGGAAATATCTATAAACGTCATCTATTTCGTTTTTCTAACTTAGTATATCGTGGAATTATCAGTCTGTGGAATCAATTGGAGTTTTCTGTTTTCACTACTCGCAACATCATTATAGTAGTAGAATTAATTCTTTAGAACACGGAAAAAAAAGCGATTTAGATATTGAAAACACTACGTGATGGAAAAATTACTACACTGATAAATTGAACACTCGAAAATTTAACAAATTTGAAGTTCGATACTAATTCTCAACCGATTTAGATGATTTGTTCACTAGATGAAATTGAGAAAACAAAAAATTTGAAAAATTTTATACGGGCAAAACTAAAAGTGTTTTTTTGTCAAAATTTGTAACACCCTGTGGAATTTCGTGGTCCGAGTTGAAACGTACAATATCATGGTCTGTCAAGACACATCTTCCTACAGTAACGCCCTTCTTGTTTCATGCGTTTATCTCTATTTTTGCAAAATATATTTAATTTTAAGTGGAAAATCACCATTTTGGAGAAATTCCATTAAATCAAGAAATTGTCATTAAAATTCGTCTATCGATTTGGAATTTTCTTATTATCATCTTATTATCTTATTATCACTCAGGCGTGTCGAAATTGTCGTTTGCGATTTTTATGTTCGAATTGCATTAGTTATTGATGACAATTTGGTTAATTTGGTGAAAATTAGGAATTCATAGGAGATAACAGTCGGTAGGTATTAAAATACACAACCGAATTCTGGGACCATTGATAAAACTTTTCATTTACACATGTGCACACCTTTTTTTATCAAATATGAAATACAACACACAATTTTTTGTATATGACCACATTTGCACTTGTTTAAAGAATGAGAGTTTTCCATTCTTTGATTTGATACAAATTCGATCGGTTGCGGTGTTTTGTGATTCTTTTACTGTTTACGATTCGAAACGGTATTTTTCATTCAGAATGAGAGATTTATCACCAACCTCAGTAGCAAGGGCAGTTACATTGTCGGTACCATGTTGGGTGTCTCGACGTCGGTTATCCATCGAATCTACCGACGTTACAGGGCAACTGGATTGTACGTGAGGAGGCGAGGACAAGGAAGAAATCGGGCAACCCGCGCTATACATGACCGTTTCATCGTCAATCAAACTACAAGAAATCCTTATCTTACTGCTGTTCAGGCACGTAACCTTTTACAAGCAGCGGATAACATTAACGTCAGTGTGAGGACAGTCAGAAGACGATTAAATGAAGTTGGTCTGAGATCATACGCGCAAGCAAGAGCACCAAGACTCGATAGAGCCCATCGGGTAGCAAGATTGGCGTTTGCTAGGGAGCATGTAGCATGGACAATCAATCAGTGGAGACGAGTTTTATTTAGTGATGAGAGCCGATATTGTGTGAATTTGGTGGATGGTAGAGATAGAATATGGAGGCATCGAGGGGAACGGTACAATCAAGCGAACTTCGCAGGAACTGAGCAATACGGTGGAGGGATATGGGGTGGCATATGCTTGGGAGTACGAACAGAACTGGAGATTATTGTCAATGGATCACTTCATGCCCATCGGTATATAACAGAAATCTTGGAGCCCCATGTTATGCCTTTTGCTCCTTACATAGGGGAAAATTTCCTTTTTATGCACGATAACGCGCGCCCTCATACTGCGAGCATAGTGATAGAATATCTCAATGAAGTTGGGATCACACGAATGGAATGGCCGTCGCGGTCACCGGATTTAAACCCGATCGAACACGTTTGGGACATTCTTGGAAGAAGGGTTCGACAACGGAATCCAGGCAACGTTGAAGAGCTGACATTGGCTTTGGTGGAAGAGTGGGACAACATACCTCAACAGATGATAGACAACATCATTGGGAGTATGCGAAATCGTATGCGCGCTGTAATAAGAGCTCAGGGGTCATACTCGCTACTAAAATCAAATGTTTTTTTTTTGTGGGTCATCATGAACATTTTTCTCAACATATTCATTTCATTTCACGAGTGTATCGCCAGGATACACACCTGCTCTCAATTTTGGACAGGAATGATAATTATTATAGTGTCACACAAAAAAATTCAAAAATAAATGTGCAAAATCAACGACTTTTCCAGTGTACTTCGAGATCTCCCGGAGCGTGAAATTGGCCAGTGAATTTCAAAATTTTTCATTTCGTTAGATTTCCGCTTCTCTAATTTTGATTTTATTTTTTGGCTAACCTCCGATGTTATGCACCTACTCAAGATTAAAAATAAATTCTTGAAATTTGTGACTTTTCGCTTCAAATTGAATATCTCTTGTAAAAATAGGAATAAATGCATAAAACAAGAAGGGCGTTACTGTAGGAAGATGTGTCTTGACAGACCATGATATTGTACGTTTCAACTCGGACCACGAAATTCCACAGGGTGTTACAAATTTTTGACAAAAAAAACACTTTTAGTTTTTCCCCGTATAAAATTTTTTTCAATTTTTTTTTGTTTTCTCTTATAATTTCTACAAAGCAGAAGAGTTGATCTATAACTTGCCGAACAAATCATCTAAATCGGTTGAGAATTAGGAAAGATATGGGACTTCGAATTTGGTTAAATTTTCGAGTGTTCCGCTAATTTTGCCTCCGAGTGTACTTAACGAAGTCATATTCACGTATGACATTTTGAAATGTCAAGTTTGCGTTATAACTTTTCTGCACGTGTTTTGAATCAGTTTGGAAGGTTGTTCTCACCTACTGATATGGCCGCAAGGTTTCTAGTTTTCGCTGTTTCAGCTGGTACACCTGCTTTATCAAAAAGCTTGACGGCAGTCATCAGGAGAGGAGTAGCATTGCGCGCCGTTCCTTCCTTGAGATAGAATTCCCCCAAATATTTGTGGGCTTGAGCAACATAAAGCAGTTTATTATTGCTTTGGGCTAATTCTTTTAGTTCATGTAATGTATGTCGAGCACTTTGGAGACAACCATGCCTGTAATTAAAAACTAAGATTTCTCAAAAATCGAATAAATAAAAATGTTTATAATTGTCGATACTTCAACATGGAAACATTTCATAATCTACAAATAAAATTCATTTAAATAAGATTTCCTTGATTCTATCATTAAAATTATAATTCAATACTTTCTATAGTTTCATACCTCAAAAGAAAAATAGATTATTATTTATTATCGTGGACTCATGTTACGATGTCTCAACAATATTCATTTATATATTAGTGTACAATTTTGAATTAATATTTATTATCGTGGACTTATGCACTATCTCAGCTGTTAGCTGGATATAATGTACCTTTCCCAGATTCAGCAATCAAAGGAATAGGCTCGATTACAATATACTTGACATAAATTTACTAACTATCCTACATGTATTAAGAATTACAGCTTTTTACATACACTGTATAATATCACTATTTGGGAGTTTTGTTTCACCATCTATGGCTTTCCCTCTTTGAATGTTCAGGGTGTTACATTTTCAATCCCGAATTTCATATGAACATCTGCCGAAAACTTACTGACAACTCTCAGCAAATGATCCAATTTCTTTTTTCGAAGCATATAATTTGATGTCATCCATATATAGCAGGTGGAAGATTGTGTGATAGTTTCTATCTGCTTTTATCCTAAATCCGTATCCTGTTCTATTGAGCATTGAAGACAATCGGTTCACAGCCAAACAGAACCATACTGGACTTAAAGAGTCTCCTTGAAAAATTCCACGACGTATGGGTATCGCGTCGGTTTTAATTGACTTATTGTTCATGTTGACCTGCAGGGACGTGCGCCAGTGTGTCATTGTTGTCTTCAAGAATTCTACCAGGACTGAATGAATTTTGTATATCTGTTATACTTCGACAAGCCAAGAATGGGCGGTACTATCGAATGCCTTCAGATAATCGAAAAAGCTGAATGGACATTCCGATGCCGTGCGTGTGCCTGTTTCATTATCACAGAATCGATGATGAGTTGTTCCTTACACCCGTGGTGTTTCTTTCTACATCCCTTCTTTTCCTCTGCTAATATATTGTTGTCATCAAGGTGTTGGTATATTCGATTGGATATGCATGAGGTGAGTATTTTATAGAGCGTTGGCAGACAAGTGATCGGCCTATACTGAGACGGATCTTGTGTTCTACCGCTCTTAGGTAGCATATATGTTAAGCCTTGTGTTAGGAAAGTGGGTGTTTTCCTGGGATGTTGAAGAACATACGTGAGCTGTTTCGCTAGGGCTTCATGGATCTTATTAAACTTCTTGTACCAGAAGTTATGGATATTATCTCTATCTGTGGCCTTCCAATTGTTGGTCGTTCTAACTATTGTTGCGATTTCTTCCTCCGTTATCTCTTCGAAGTCCATATGATTGATATCAAGGCGTTGTTTTTCATGTTTATTATTATTATTATTAAATCATGAAATGAATCGAGAAACAAAGGTCTTCTGTTCGATTCATAACACATTGTTTAAATAAGACATTTGTTTACACAATGAAATACAGAAATTATAGGAAATAAAAAAGATTATACATTGGTATAGATATCAAAAACAAAGTTAGAGATACATAGGTCACTGACTACTAATAAGGGACTCGTATCTATTTTTGACATGGTTAACTGAATCCACTGATATTACCAGAGATTGTCTTCCAAATTTGGCATATAGAGCTAGAATGAAACCATCGACTTTATTGTTTTTCGAAGTATTCTCCACGGAGATTAATACATTTCTGCATTCGTTCGAACCAATTCTGGAAGCAGTTATTCAAATCGTTGGCTGCTACATTCATAATCGCCTTTTGTAAAGCATCAACGGCTTCTTCTGAAGACTGAAACCTTCGACCATGCAGTCCGTTCTAGATTTTAGGAAAAGTAAATAAATCGTTGCGACTGTACGCAAGATGATGTAACAATTCGATTTTTTCTTGTGTTAAATATTCATTTATTTTACGGGCTGTGTGCTAACTTGAATTGTCTCGGTGAGGATGATTCGCCCTTCGGGTTGGTTTCTCGAAGCTTACCAACGCCTTGAGGTAAACAAATGGTTGTGTACAAATCGGTAGCAACTATTATTTGATCTTATCTTGTCAAGTTGTTGCTACATGGCCTGTTTTTCAAACAAACGTCGCGACTATCTTCTTGGAGACACTTCAACCACGAATGACTTTTGTCGGTTTTTCTCCCCCTTGGAACACTCCTACAAAAGATTGGCACTGATTTTCTGAAGAAATCAAAGATTCATCGCCACAGACAATGTTGTAAAGGCTTTTAGACCTTTCAAACGGCTCAGAGTGTTTTCACACTAATTCACCCTTGCAGCTTTATGTTCTTCGGTCATCACAGCGGTATCCAACAGGAAACTAATGTTTTCACACGCAAATGCCAAAAAAATCAAAGATAAGATCTAATACAGAAAAAATGTCAGCCGCCACTACTTTAGATTACAACAAACAACAGAAATTACATATTTGGTTAGTTATTCGTTCAGTTTTTGTAATAGAAAGAAATTAATTTTAATAGAACAGCTTGTAGATAATGAAAATGTATTCTCAATATTTCAAAAAAGTTGGGAGATCGAGTGTAGGTAAAATTAAACAAATCAACAATCCTTTAATATCCCATACTCACTTCAGATAAGCCATAGCTAAATTACGCAAAGTTTCACATTTCAGTACCACATCTGGATTCTTCTCCAAGATTTCCAAACCTTTGACATAACTTTTTATTGCATTTTCGGTATCAAAAAGCATCATTTGGCAGCTTCCTTTTATCAAATTAGATTCTATTACACCTTCATAAAAACAACCTGAAAGTAAGAACGTTTGGCTAAAGCTACAATGTAACTGTTTTATCTTCGAAAACGACCTCCTATTTTTCTCGTACAACGTCTTAAAAAAACACTGAAACAGGTCTAAAAAGTGAACAGTGAAAACGTTATCATGGGTTTATGTTAAGAATTACTAAACTATTAAGGTTCGTTTTCATCCACTTTAGTGCTGAAGTTCTTCAAGTCAAAATGCTGACCTGTCTATAATGATTCTTCGACCCTGACTTGCGCCAGCGTAGTCTGATTATCTGCTCAAAGATGTTGCGTTAAGAACAGTTGTTGATTGTTGCTACAGGGCAACGTAGAGAGGATAACATGACGATATCTATATACTTCACCGTACCAGCACGAAAACTTGATTGCAATAAATATATCCCGTGCCGAAGTGCTAGTCGATATTGAGAACAGATGCATTTCAAAACATGTAGTTTAACATCAGTAACAGATAAAAAAGTCTAGAGACATAAAACGAGTGTTATTATTTAGTTTATATAGACCCTCGCTGTTATGACATTGTGGTTGATTTAAATTTCTCTCTCTTAATTAAATTCAGTGTTAGCTCACGACTCACGACTAATAGCACAGTGGTTCGTCCGTGCGCATGGAGCTTATTTAGACCTTACCTTCCATAGCTCTTTTCTTAGCTTTATCACAATATTTCATGCTATTTTCAGGGTCTTTCTGCATAATAGCTTTAGCTTGAATAATTCGTACTTTATATATGAGAATACATGAATCCGTGAATATTGTTTTGTTCTCATTTTCGAACAACTGATTAATATTCCAACTCATTCCATCTGACACACTTCGAGCAATTTTGAGATGGTCCAGGGCCATATGTGGTTCCTTAACTGAAAAATTATTGAAAAACTTTTTACTGATATTTTCATGAATCATAGAATGAATTTAAATGAATATCTTCATAATTCTACAGTAATTCAATGATAATTATGGATCAGAGTCTCTATTATTATGTTCAATATTCATTTGTGAACCTCACTATTATGCCTTCTTCGTCTAGACGCCGCTACTAGAACGATAACAAGTATCGTTTTCTCCCAGCATGGACCGTAAAGCCATAAAATGTTATCGAACGATAGCATTGCGACGTTGCATATGTTTTGATGAAATGAATGTCTACTATGAGTGAATGCTACGAAAATCTGATTAAAACATATGTGATTTGTATGAAATTTTCTATATCTATAATGTTCTAATACCAGATCAACAGAAATCTCAAAGTGTTGCCACTTTCAATTCCATTAGATGCTTATTTGATATCAATATACATCTAGTTGAATATTTCAGTTTTACAAAAGGACCTCACCATTTTCGAAAAGAAATCTGCCAAAAACATATCTGATTTGAGCCTTCCTCCTACCTCTGTCCCCTTGATATTGTTCGGAGCTCTTCAAAACCATGAACAGAAGTTGATGACCTATCCACCACCAACTTTCAGAACCAAAGCAGAATTTAATAACCATTCTCAAAATGATATCAATCTCAATGTCTAGGCGTCCTAGTAGGCAGAAGTAAAATTCAAAAATTGAAGTTCATCAAGATAAAAATAAATCGAAATGATTGAATATAGTTGAAAAAGTAATTAACTTGAAAAATGAGCTTCTTCGGCCTTCTCTAAGTTCTCAGCTAAATGTTCGAGTATCTCGCGGTGGTACAGCAATCTAGGACGTTGCCATATTATGCTATCTTCACCACTTGCATCTCTAAGAACCTCTTGGTATTCTATGAGCTGTCGTATGCATTCAGCAGAATGTTTAAACCCATTTTTGTCTAGTTTTCGAATGATTGCTTCATGAAACGGTAGTCGATACCTAGAAGGGGAATCGAGTGTTATATGGTTTCACAGATATACTTGTTTTGTTGAAAGACATTTCCATTATCGTTTATTGCCTTCAACACTTGATAAAACAATTTTCACTTAATTGACCTTGAGATTGCGGTTGTGATAATCATAAGGTTAGTTGTCATTGGTTAATAAGACAAATATATGTCTCAGTATTCAAATAGTCTTATCATTTTAAGAGTTACAAAAATTAATTTAACAAAGAAAAAAGAGGCACCTCTGAATACAGTCGACGTAAAATTATTTTACCATATACTTACGCTGTTATCTCCTCTCTATTAAGAACCGGCAAGGCTGCTCTATCACCCTGTAATCTTAACCTTTTCTTCAAGTGCTGTTGCTTTTGCCACTTTACAGGCGAAAATATTTCCGAAAGACCAGGATGAAGCTTCATGGTGATTTTGATGAAAAATACAAAATAAAATCACTCAATAAATCAGTTGAAAATAGGAAGAATGTTCGTAAAAAAAAATAAAAAAATATCTAACACCGTCTCGAAAAGTCAAATTGACAATACCAGCCTACCTACTAGATATTCAATGTTCTAAAAAGCGTGGATTCGATTGATGAAACTGGTTATATTTGAAAACCAAATCGTCGCAATCACAGATTGAGTATTATTTACATATCTCCAAGGTCCTGTGTATGGTATTGCATAGTACATTAAGAACTTTTCTTTCAATTATATTTGGTTGATACAAAAGGATATTTATTATTTCGCCCATGTTTTTTCTGCTGCTATCCCCTTTTCTTTTCCAAACAACTGCCATCCCAATCGAACATCTGCTTAAAATGAAGAATTCAGAGTTAACAAAATAGTTCAGATTCCCCACAAGAATCCAGAACATAAAGGTCGGGTAATGTTGGCGGCCTTCTAATGGGGCCGTCCGTTATTATCCACATTTGGAGAAAATGTGTCTAGCAAAGATCGCACCATTTAATTATTATGAGCTGAAACGCCATCCTACTGACATATGCATAAATCATTCAATTCTGCTAAAGTATCACTTATCGCAATATTTCCAAATACCAAAAAACTTAAATAGTACTTGATAAATTCTATAGATTACTCCTGTTCCGCAAATGAAACAAGCAACACTGAAACCGAATATTTCTGTCTATTGCCTATACCACGATATAAAAAATATGCTGCATCAGAGCAAATAACTGATATGAAAAAGTTCTCATTCTCTCTCACTTTATTCAAGTACCATATGCAAATGCTGATTTTTTTTCTTTATAGAACATAATGAATAATTAACACACTTCGCAAAGGTTTCACAAAAATACATCAATATACTCGACATATGTTTCGGGTTATCAGCCCATTATCAAGAGTAAAAAGAAATTATTGGATAAAACCGGAGTATATAAAATACATTGCAGTGAATGCGAAACTTTCTATACAGGCCAAACCGGAAGATGTATGGAGAAGAGTATTGAAGAACATAAATGATCCATTATACAAAACAAAAATTCTACAGGTTTTTCATAGATTACGAAAGAATTGAACTTATACGTCCAGGTAATGAAGGGAAGAAGTAGGACATTTCAGAATTGATGGAAATCACGTCCGGTGGAAAAACCAGCCAATTTGTAATGGGCAAAACCGACTTCGGTCTATCTCGTGTTGTAAATGCTGTTATATTTAAGTGAAACTACTCATTTTGTCCTTCAGTATTGTAATAATGTTGACAATGGAATGATAACCGGAAATGTATGTCAAGAATTTCAATATATTTTTTTAAAACCTTCGTCAAATGTTCAACTAAATCACTTATATTTATATTTGTTCTGCAAGCCTGTGATCTGCTCCCTCCAGCAACGGCTTCAATGGCTTTAAAAGCAATTGAAGGTTATTGCTCTACATATGCTAAAACATAAATTTCGAAGTTTTCCATATTATATAATTTCCACTTAGGTTAGATAGAAAACGCACCATAATCAATTAAATCAGTCTTAATTCTAGAAAAAGTATCTCGAGAGATGTCTGAAATTAATAAAAAAACATCGAAAATGCTCCGCCATAAAAATTATAAACTATACAGCTGCAATACCTGTTGAGATACAATTCAACAGTTTCTTCCTTAAATCATGTAAATATTTTCTCTGCACAGCCCACTTGGTGCGATCGAGTTTTTCTTTTATCGCATTTTCAAGATGATCTTGGAGATGATATATATCTGAAAAACTTGTAAAAAGTTCAATCTGATCGATCGAAAATATACATTGTGTTACATAGTAAACAAATTAATTTTATCTCATAACCACGAACCTATGACATTTGGAAGAAATCTTTCAACACCACTGAATTCTACGTGCAAAACACGATAACTACAATTTATTTTTATGGTGAGGTTTCATACATTAGAAGAGATATCAGGAGGTGCACTTGTGCAGATATTCAAAATCACCCTCTACCACAGTAATCAATAAGGCAATGACAATTTTGTTTCCGGAATATTGAGTTTCACGCCTGTCCCTCATATTAACGGAAACTAGGCCATTGTGGAGATTCTACAACCCCTAGCAAATTTTCCGCAAAACAAATTATGGAGCTTATAGAAGAATCTGTATATTCCGGTTTAGATAATTCGCTGCCTTTATCTCTATACAGAAAGAATATTCTTAGGCATGAAATTTTAATAAACCTATCAAGAGTTTTTGGATGAATTAAAGTTATTTTAGAGCGATAATCTGCAAACCGTAAATTTGGGCTCGGCGTATCTTCATTTTAGGTGATACAAGCTTTTCGAAAACAAACTCAATACATGGCCAACTTGGCTGGTTCTTGCGAGTTTGGGCATTGGGCAATCTGCTCAGGAGAAATGTAGTGGAGGTACAGAACGCTACGGTGATTTTCTACCTTGTTTTTTTCATGAATCTCTGAAAATCGTATTTTTAATAAAAATGCAGAAGCATAAAATTGTATAATCGGAATTCGTTCTTATTTCTGAAAAAGTATTGAAACGATATAAAAATCCACCAAAGGTGCAATACATTCCATTTATCTTCATCAGAACGAAAAAGACTCCCCAAAACCTTATTCTATTTTCAAATTTTTTAACAACATTTAAAAGATGTCCAGAAAGTTGAACAAATATGAGTTTCAATGAAAAAATTATTTATGGATACTTCCAGAAGCGTTTTCATATATATATGATTCCGAATTACTTGTAATTTAATATAAAGAAACATGAACACCTCTGAAATATTGCATTTTTTTGATAGATTCGCGATTCACTATTACATGGCGTCTTTTATTGAAAAACGAGTAAAAAACGTGTACGTCGCTTGTCTGACAGTAATATTCTAAAATGCCCTGTGCTATAGCTCCTTTTATCATTGTCCGAACTCGATGAAACAACAACATAATTACATGTCGGTCGACATGTCGTTCAATTAGCTCGAAGTATTTTCGCCTTTACATCACGAATAATGGTGTCGGGACAAGAGTTACTTCTGATTCAATAGGGGATTGCAGTTCGAAGAAAACCGAGTGAATGCCAGCTTTCTCTTCTCTGTGCTATGAACATTTCATGTAACAATTCTTCATATTCTCATTAAAGATTCGATGATCAATTTCAACATTAAGGCTATTGTAAAAAAAGCTATAATGCCAATACACGACCATCCATCAAATGAAAACCGTATCGTCATTGATGTTGAATATTCATCTGTCAATGAAGGTTGACAACTAACCACATCTGTTCATTATATTGGTTGAAACCTCCACCAATGGTGATTCGAACTTCTTCATTCTAAACAACTCGACGATAAAATTCTGGATTCTCATGTTTTTCAGGAAATCAGTTTCAGAAATTGAATTGGTTGAAGATCACCAGACAACAGGAATTGGTATGATATATATAAACGCACTTTTACTCAGGGAACAATGTTCAACCTTCCGTACAAATAAATTAAATAAATATCCCTCTATGAAGGAGCTGGCTTTCCGATCCACGCTTCACAATCATTGTGAATGGGTGTGCAACACTGACGAGGTCAAACGAGACAGAAACTGCAATCTGCTGTTCCTGCACATGACATCCGAGAGGACTGTGCCACTACTGTGTGGCCCTGGTTGAGAATGATTAGGAAGAGTGGATCGGAAAGCCAGTTCCTATAAGGAAGGATATTTAACATTCTAACATTCTACACAAGGTTGAATATTCTTCCCTGAATAAAAGTATTCAATTGAAGTGGAAATTTTATTGAATGAGTTTTTCTCGACAATTGTGTTTGAAAGAGATTATTCTTCTGTCATAAAAAACATTGATTGTGCTCTAAACAGTACATTAAATGTACTACTCCTAATTCTCATTTCACTCAAATTATTATTTAAAAATGAATTATTCTTGAAAATTTGCAACATATTCACTTCTAATTCAGAAGTTTCACGAAATATTCAACCTCCAGTTAGATAAGTGAGAATTTTGATCTCACATTTATATAACACATTGTTCGATGAATATTTGAGAACAAACATATTTAACACAATAAAAACATAATTCAGTTGAGGTAAAGAAAAAGAAAAAACGATTAATCTTTTAATGAATGTTTGTGCTCATTAAATAACCAATGCTGAATTATAAATAAACAATATCACTTTTCATTGTTCATATTATTTATAAAAGAAAATATACAGAGCACATATTTCTGAACATAAATGCACAGAATAATAAAAATTCACCGTACTATTAAAAAACTTTTATAATTATGGCTAAATCTAAGTATTTTCATACTTATCAACCTATATATATATATATATATATATATATATATATATATATATATATATATATATATATATATATATATATATATATATATATATATATATATATATATATATATATATATATATATATATATATATATATATATATATATATATAAAACTCTTTCAATATACACAATTTTTGATATTCAATTTTATATTATTGTTTTCACTTGAAAAATATTTTAGTTCTTCTACTATCACTGCACAGAATTGTTTTTCACTTGACAACTGTGTTCTATACAATCCACTTCTGACCAACAAGTTCTTACTTCCAAAACAACTGAAACAAAGAGAAACTTTTAGTATATTTGATATATGAAAGAAACTTTATTATTTTAAATGATATTTTAAGATTCATACCTGGTTAAGCCAATTTTCATCAGCTAATAATTCATTCAAAATACATGTGGTATCTTTATTAGGATCCATGGCTCTCTTCTCACTAACTCGCTTAGCACATTCTATATACATTAGATATTTTTGATGAGTAACCTTGTTCATAAGCTCCACCCTATTAGCACATATTCTGCACATTAGAAAATCCTGAAATAAAAATCATTCTTAAAACGTAAAATTCTAAAACAAACCAATATTATAATTCACTAATACAAAGATAATAGAATAAATTGAATATACGCATTTATCAGAAAAAACAAAATTTTTTGAGAAACACTTACTTTCTCACTAATGGCATTCGGATCAGGTTGGCAACCTTCTAATGTGGTTGAATTATAGGGTTGCCCGTACATAAGCACCCTTACAGCCACACCCATTTTGTTACATGCTGCACAATTTCTCGATTGACCTTCAGTCAAATTTACTTCTCTAATAATGTTGAAGCAAGGCCATGTGCAAACGGCAGCTTGTATACTAGCTGGCCACCTCAGTAAAGATAAAAGCATATTCTTTTTGCTATCTGTGATGTCATCGATAGTTTTGACATTTGATAAGAAGTAATCGTCTGGAAAAAAATTGAGAATATTTAAGTTTCATAATACTAACAATTTCGAAACAATATAAATAATAAGGGAAACCAATTAATAAATGTTTTGATTCAAAAAAAATTTCTTTGTATCAAATTTGGAAGAATTATGTATCACTCTTACATTGCTTTATCGATTTTGCCAAGTATTACTTAAGGTATATTAGGTAAGGCCATCATCATGTGTTTTCTTTTTGAACCTACAAAGTGTTCTGAATGGAATATAATTCTATAGTTAAGACTTTTCCGTCATTCTTCGAAATTCATTTCATATTTTGCAATGTAGTTTCGTTCGACATCAATACACTCACACAAATACGAATTAACTTGTAAACCATGTGTTACGTCTTGCGCCACCGCCCAAATATAGTTTACGACCTCTAGTATTCTCCAAGATTATAAACAAATTCAAATCATATTTATCGACTGACTACATGGTGTCGTATTTAGTTTAGGTGGTCATTTATACTGAAAACTTTAGTTTTATAATATTTTTTATCTAAAATAAAGATGACATTGTCTAATCTTCGAAAAACATTTATGATTCAATAGCCTGTTCATATTTTATTTATTCATATATAATACAGTAAATCAGCATATAGTGCTGTTAACACAGAGTACATCTAAGTTCATTTACCGTGTAAGAATAATTTAGTATTATAAAACAACATCAACACATAGCAATTAGGTACTTTTTGATAGATTTGGAATATGTTCTGATCGAAGTGATCTGTTTCAAATTATTGGGCAAAAGATTGTAGTAATGAATGCTTTGGTATACTGGAGATTTAGCTCCAAGATTTGTTCTTATTTTTTTCTGAATTAAATTGTTAGTAGTTCTTGTTTTATAATTATGTATGGCGGAAACAGGCTGAATAGAGGAGCCGGATTTTATAAGATGGTTTCTGATTTTGAAAGCAAGTTTGCAGTGTTCTAGATTTTTTAATTTGTGTATCTTTAACAAGTTAAAATTCCTATATAGGTCAATTGTAGGTGTTGAATAGGGTAGATTATATATTGCTTTGATGACTTTGTTTTGTAATCTTTGTACTCTTTTTAGATTAAATTTATGGGTATTTGACAACACTGTTATAAGGTATGGTTCAATTGAACAAGTACAAAATATATCAATTTTTTTCATTTCGAGGGTAAGTAGAAGGTCATCCGTCTAAAAGTACATATGAGGGCTCTAATTTTTCTATAAATAGAATCAATATGTTAATTCCATGAGAGTTTCTCATCAATAATCAAGCCTAAGTATTTATAACATTGCACTTTCTTTAATTGTATTTTGTCAATCTTAATGTCCAGAGAATATGACGTTTTTTTCCTGTTGAGGAACATGTATACAGTCTTGTCTTCACTTATTATCAGTCCGTTTGCTTTTAGCCACTTGTTGAATGTCCTCCAAGTATTGATTGATGTTTCTAATTCTGCTTTGTTCGTTCCATTATATAACAAAACTCTATCATCTGCGAACATGAAGTGCTCAGCCTCTAGACCCACCATGGACAAGTTTTCCACGTATATTAAGTATAGGATTGGTCCTAAGACTGTTCCTTGTGGAATACCAGTGTTGACTTCATTCAGCTCGCTCATCTCTCCATTCAGAACTGTGTATTGTTTTCTATCCGTGAGAAATGACCTCATGAGTGTGAGAGCTGGGCCTCGTATACCAATGTTTTCGAGTTTCTTTAGTAGTATGCCATTTTTTACTGTGTCAAATGCTTTATGTAAAAGTCGATGAACAAAGCAACTGCAGGATGACCGTCTTCCAAGTAGTCGATCAGTAGCGATATCACATCCATAGCAGCTCCCAAGGTTCAACTCTTCTCCTGGAATCCATATTGAGTAGAGGAATATTTTCGAAAATATTGATGTCAAGCATATTGGTCTATAATTGCCTGGATTTTTTTACATCCTTTCTTGTAGATAGGAATTATCTTAGAGATTTTACACGAGTCTGGAAAAGTGCCTACTCGAAGATGTTCATTAAGTGTTTTTAGCAATGGGTTTTTTATGATCTCATAAAGGCATTTTATATCTTTGACCGTTATATTATCTGAATGAATTTCAATATTCAATGTGAATATTATATTGATATGTTATACTGAATTCCTATTAAATGTTATTAGTTTTGTTTAATTTACCAACTCTCAACACAAATTACATTTGTGTTAAAAACTATAATGATTTAATTTTTATTTATATAACTATTTTATTTCTTGAAACCGGACACCAAACGACAAAAATGATATACGCAATAAAGCGAAATTATTTTCTAAGTGGATGAGTATATATTACAATAGAAAAAGGCCAGTAAAGTGACGATACCGAATAAAAATTTTTATGATAGGATTTCCAAAACTACAGGTATTAGTTTGAGTACAGTGAGGAGAGTTGTTGAATAGAAGTGAACCCAAGAGAGCAGCAAATTTAAATCACCCAAGAAATCTATATTTAAGCCAAATCCTAAGTGGACCGTAGATCAGTTTGATGTCGAAAGAATTTATAAGATAATTTAAAATTTTGTTAATACTGAAAAACGAAGACCTACTGTGAATACTTCTTCTTCTTCTCGCAAGGAACCCTTATGGGTAGCACTCAGGCCATTTGGCCCGTTGTGCTTGTCGTGTTGTGTTATTTTGTTACCAGTCTTGCAGAAACTTTTCGATGAAGTTTGCAAGACTGTTATAGGGGGCCTCCTGGATCATCCGGGCGCTAGGTGTTTCAGCGCCCAAGGTGTTCAGTCTGGTCGTCTTATGGGCGGGACATTTGAAGAGTATGTGTTCCGTTGTTTCGTCATCTACTAGGCAACCACGGCATTGTGTGGTTTCCGATAGTCTCATGACGTGTAGGTGTTTATTGAGTTGGTGTGCCGTCAATAGGCCATCTACCATCTCAATAGACTTTCTATCGGGGGACGATACTTCATTTACCCTCTTCTTTGATTACGGCCCCTTTAGGAGCCTTTTAGACTGCCTCAGTCCCGAGATGCCTGCCCAATAGTTCAGGGCCTCGGTGGTGTTCCAGTTTTGAAAGAAGGGGAGCATGCGGGTCCACGGGATGATCTGAATAGGTTCTGGTCCCATCGGCCTAACAGCTATTGCTTTTTTGGCAATGCTGTCTGCTATCTCATTTTCTTCGATACCCTGATGGGCTGCGCACCAAAGCAGAGTAACTCTGTTTGTAGCCATGAGTTGTCGAAGTGCTGCTTTGCATTAGTCAATTAGTTTGGATGTAATCTTCTCATCTTTCATATATCCAAGGGTGTTCTGGTTTTCAGAGAATATGTAGATGTATGAGTCTCTGTAGTTCCTGTACACAACGGGGAATGGCACATATTTCTACGTGTTACGGTGACTTGGTCTCCTAAAGCAATCGTAATGTTTGCCCTCGGGCCATGGACGCCGATACCTGCACCCATCCCGGTTTTGGACCCGTCTGTAAACCAGGTGGGGCCCTGTGAGATGAGTAGGGCGTGGGCTGTGGAACTATTGAGGTTTTTTCATTCATATTTGACTGGCAGAAACAGTATGTGTTATCTAATAAATTTGAAGCCTGCTCTGGGGTTTCCCAAGGATCCGTTTTGGGTCCTTTTCTATTTACAATCTTTATAAATGATTTACTAGAAATCATTCAAGTTGAGGTTAGATGTCTTCAGCATGAATTGAATCGAGGTCATGAGTGGTGTACAGAAAATAGACTGCCGTTGAACGTGTCCAAATATAAGATTATGAACATCACACGCAAGCACTTTTCGATTCTTTGCCCATATTCAGTGGGTAATACTGAGCTGCAGCGAGCATCAAGCTGTAGGAATCTCGGGGTACTTCTCAACTCTGAGTGGACTTTTGGAGATCATGTTGTCGAAGTTGTTCTCGCGGCCAAACAAATGTTAGGCTTCATTTTACGAAAATCCAGAAGTTTTCAAAATGTTGAGACGCTCAAGGGACTCTACTTCGCTTTCGTTCACTCAAGATTAGAGTAAGCTTCAATGGTGTGGGATCCCCATCATGTTAAATATGTTTCTTTATTGGAGGGTGTACAGAGTACTTTTTTGAAATTCATTTCGTTCAAGTTGGATGGAGTCTATCCCTAACGTGGCATATCAAATTGTATTCTCACCACACGCTTTTCTGTGATGGAACTTGCTGGTCGAAGAAAATTCTAAAGTTGCATGTTCCTGTTCAGCCTGGTCAATAACATTACAAAGTGTCCATACCTGCTGAGGTTAGAAGGAACCAAATGAAATTTTACGTCACAAGCGCATCAACAGATATCTATTTCAATTCACCAATAAATCGCAGCTGTCATTTCTATAATACCATCTCGTCCCTTGCGGACTTTTCTCACAGTAAAAACAATTTTCGGAGAGAACTCCTGACCCTTACGAAGGGTAGAACTACAAAATCATTTCTTTGGCATGAAACTAATGTTACTCTTCTTTAAGTATTTTGGTATGTATTTCAATTTGTATTTAGTTTATGTTCATTTAAACTATAACTTCTAATGTATCATTTTGTGTCCCCTAATTGGGAGAAACCCTGTCGGGCATGTATTAATTAAATAAATAAAATAAATAAAACATAACTTTAATTCGATTTTCGGTTTCAGTTGACTTTTGGCTCACCAATCGAAAACAGTCTCACAGGTCATGGTATTGTCACAAAAGCTTTTCTAACATTTCCAACGTTTGTACCCATGAGTAAATTATTTCTCGGCAAACGTCAACAGACGCAACTAAGTAAGAACACTGTCAAGAAAATAACACATGTCGATACAGGTTGTGCCAACATCAGAAAATAAATGCATTTGAATAAGTGTAAGAGTTTTAAATTGTAAAATAGCATTACTTTTGATTATATTATATACTTGGAAGCCTGAGGAATAATAATATTTTGAATTCAACTCATCTTATTCTTACCATAAGCTAACACTTTAAAACTGAGTTCAAAATGATTTGAATATGTCTCCTACCTTGTTCTTGAAATATTTCCGTTAAGAAATTGCTGTCCAAAGCCTGAGATATCAAAGTCTGTATGTACACCTCAAAATTGTCCTGATAAGCCTCACCGGCTTTCATGCATTTCTGCTGATACTCATGGTCTATGATTGTGATTTCACTCTTAAGGAATTCGACTATGATTTCTAGTTGACTCTGAGATTTGAATTTCACTGGCACTGACATGTATTGCTTTTTACTTTCTGGGGTCCAAGACGTATACTGAAAGAAAAAATATTGACATTAACAAAGAACATACAAACCAGAATTCTGAAACTGAATAATAACTTTATTTAATATGCACTGATTTTACCGTTGAAATATTTCTGTAAAGGGTCTTCCCATCTTGCTCAAAGGGTTCATATTTTTGTAACAAAGTTTTCCCATCCACTCTCCAAATTGGAGGCCACTCCTGCTTTAGATCAGCTTTGATAACCACAAATTCACCAGGCTGCAAGTAAGCAATAAAATATATATCATTTTGAATTGCAAAGTTAATTCGATTATTTTACCTGGGTCTGTTTATCCCTTAATCTATTTGACTGCTTGAGTACATAAACAATCATTAAAAGTTTGTTTATTCAACAATAAAACAAGAATGATTTGATCAACAAAAGATTCCGCGAATGGTTTTCGAGTACTTATTTTGAAGTTTTGATAGTCTGCTATTTTATTGGAAGGAATTATATCAAATGATTATGTGGGCTAACCTAAAGACCTTCTAGAATGTTTGTATGAATTGAAAGTGTAGAATGGACTTTTTTTTTAATTTTGTGTTAGATTTCTGACATTTTTTTTTAATTTTGGGTAACTAGCATTTCCAAGGAAAGGATGAAAGGCAGCTTTTATAATGTTCTCTTCAAATTAAAAGATATTAACTTCCCACCCCATCACAAATATTATGTCTCGCCTCCATTTTTTCGAAATAAAGTTGGATTCTATACCTCATTACACACCAATAAATTTCTGGTTACATCCGAAAATTTAGATCCTAGTTTAAGCAAGTAAATCGATGCATAATTGAAAACGAGTACTTTTGAAATGAAAACTAAATTAGAATCTGGATTTTAATCACTCACCTTGAAAGGATTGTCATCATTCAACATAAGGCTTCTACTATGAAGAGAAGCTACAATATTATCTTCTAATGTTGGAGGCACACTCTGTTTACTTTTTGATCCTAAAACCAAAAAGAGACGATATTTACAAATATTAAGAATATGATAAAATCTAGTAACTACCTGATTTATGCCTTTTGGAAGTTGCTGAAACGCTATCACTAGAATATCCGTCATATTCTTTTATGCCAGCTCCCTCTGCTGCTGCAGTAATTAAGTTTCTCGTTTTTCCTTTCTTACCTGGTCCTGTGAAGGAAGTTAACGAAAACATTGAAAGACTGTTCAAATGTTTATGCTATTATAGCAAAAATACACATAAATTAGTGTTAATCATTCTATGCTAATGCCTATAAAAATTCCCTGATTCCTCCATTCTTTAAAATTTCTCTAATCAACTATATTCATTTAAAAGAGTATAATATACATTCTGTCCAAAAAGTACCGGGAATTGGTCAATGAAACACAAAATATATTCTATCTTATATCTTCTATCGATTCAAAACGGGTACCTCCAAGTGGTAATTTGAGTTTTGGAAGAAAAAAGTCGACCGGAACCATATCAAGTGAATACGATGGTATTTGTTGAGTTTTAGGTCAGAAATTCATTCACAATGATAGTCTTGTGAGATGGTGCATTATCGTGGTACAAAATCCAAGAGTTTTCTTTCCACAAATCCGGCCTCCTTGGACGAATTTGCTCTCCTAAACACCGCATAACGCTCAGGAAACATTCTTTATTTACCGTCTGGCCTTCTGACAAGAATTCCGAGTGCACTACACAGCGATAATCAAAGAAAACAGTCAACATTACCTTGACATTTTATCGACTTTGACGTAGTTTCTTCGGTTTCGGTTCAGTTGGAAAGCGCCATTTCGAAGCTTGTCGACTGGTTTGCATGTCAAACTCATAAACCCATGTCTCATCACCAGTTATAATGCTTTTTCTAAATGTGAGGTCGGAATTGACAGTATGTCTTCAGCGACCTTTACGCGATTCAATTTCTGAACAAAATTCAGGTCTTTTGGAACTAGTCGAGCCACAACGCGTTTCATGCTCAACCAATCGTTTAAAATGGTACGAACTGATTCGTGAGACACAGAAAGTTCATTCCTATCTCTCTTAAACTGAAATGACGATTTTCAATTACCATTTCATTCACTTCATCGGGGTTAACTTCAATTGAAGATGTGTATTGTCGACCAGAGCGATGCAAATCTTCCATCACAACTCGGCCACTCGTACCACTCATATGCACGTAATTTTGATAAAGACGATTCACCGTAAGTCTTCTGTAACATTTTCAGCGATTCGGCACAAGAAATTCCATTATAAAAATGGCAAAACACACATGTGAGAACTGACAAAATCGGGCACTGTAAACAAAATGACAGATCGCGTTTAAACTCCACGTGAATACAGAAAACAGTTGTGCCAACTTAGCAACAACAAAAATTTGGACAATCGTTTTAAGCAGATTTTTTAAATAATCAATTCCCGGTACTTATTTGACAGAATTTATATTTTGAATACACATTAAACTGTGAAATGAAATGAAATATATATTATGACATCAATTATTTACATGTCAAGTCAAAATTAATAGAAGATTTAATAGAAGTATGCCTCGTTTACGTCGCCGATTCAGAGAGAAATTCCTTCAACTCGTATTTGGTCCTATGCAGAAGTAGGTTTTTGACCTCTCTCTTGAATGCAAGTTGATGTTTTTCTTTGACTTCAATGGGCAAATGGTTGTATAACTTAGGACCCCCAGTAATCAACACCCTGTTGTAGTTTAGTTTTGCTATGAAAGGTCGTCCTCAGGTCTCCCTTTCTCCTTATGTTGAATTGATGGAATTGACCATTTGTTTCAAATTCAGGTAAGTGCCTATGTACATATCTCACACATTCCATAATATATATTGATGGTAGGGTCAAGACCTTAAGTTGTTTAAAACCCTCTCTGCAACTGTCTGTTTGTTTCAGGCCTAGAATAATTCGAAGAGCCTTCCTCTGCAATAGAAAGAGGAGAAGTGCCCCAAAGAAGAACGCCATACGAAATGATAGCATGAAAATACCCAAAATAGGCTGTAAGTACAACTTCTAATGAACTTATTTTTTTTAGTGTTCTTAAGGAAAAGAGTGCTGCTGTTAGCCTGCTCGCCGTTTTATCTATATGAGTTTCCCAGTTTAACTTTGAGTCGATATACACTCCGAGAAATTTTAGGCTTGATATTTCGTTAGTGGGAACTCCAAACCTGATATATTGTGTTTTGTCATCATTAATATGTAGCATATTGCTCTTAAACCAATTGTCAGACATGTTTATCACCTCATCCTCTATTCTTTTCAATTGCTCTATTTTTGTGGCCCGTGATAATGAATGTTTCCACCATACTTGCTGCGTTCTTCTCTCCAAATATGTATGCATGAGACAAAGAGACGTTCCACAAATACCATAATACCTTTGTTTTCTCATTAGCAATCCATGACTTATCGAGTCAAATGCTTTTTTGAGAACTCTTGAAATTATTCCAGATAGCATTTTTTTATCGCTTGAACTTATGATTTGATCTATTACTTTGAGAAGAGCCGTGGCTGTCGATCTTCCATGCCTAAATCCGTGTTGTTGATTATTCATTAAATTGTTCGATTCTAAGTAGGAAGTCAGTCTGGTTTTGATAAGTGTCTCTAAAATCTTTGAAAACACTGGCAACACAGACACAGGCCTATAGTTAGAAGGATCATCAGGGTCAACTTTTTTAAAGATAGGTACAACTCTTGCTTTTTCAAGATGTTCTGGAAAAAAACCCTCATCAAGGCACTTATTGAATATTATTGCTAATGGATGAATAAGCACTTTTTGGATAGATTTAACAAATTTTGTTGACATTCCATATATGTCTTGTGTATTTTTACTCTTCATGCGGGATATTATATTACTCACTTCAAAAGCGGATGTCAGATATAGAGTGAATGTTAAATCTGTTTTTGGCAGACTTTTTTCTAGCAATTGCATCGCTTATCACTCGTTTGTGGGCCCAGGCTGGTGTTGACCTTCTCTCCAACATTACAACAAAAAAACCATTTAATTCGTCTGAGGAAAGATTCGTATTTGTTGCATTTACTGGCTTAGTTACCTCTTTCTTTATAATATTCCAAACTGTCTTTATTTTGTTATCCGATTCTTGTATGAGGCCAAGATGGTGTTGTTTCTTACCGAATTCGATTTTTTGCCGAAGGATTTCCTTGCATTTTTTATATGCTATATAAGCTCCATTTGAGAGAGTGACTTTAAATATTGTATCGATAGCATCCAGTGTGTTTCTTATTTGTTTTACTTCATCAGAATCGAATATTGCATATTCATTATTATTAATAGCTTTTCTCTTTCGTTCTGGAATATAAACGTCGAACCAGTGTTTCAGTTCATTGAAAAAGTGGTTGTAAGATTCTTCTGCTGATTTACCAATAAAAATAGAGTTCCAATCAGTGTTACCCATCCTTTGAATTACACTGTGAATGCCCTCAGTGGTATAATTACGTATTTTTATTTTATGAGTAGGTTTTGAATGAATTTTATTTTCAGATGGAAGAGTTATGTATTGGCCCAGATGATCTCCTAGATGCAGATTTATTGTAGATATACTACAAACATCAAAATTACAGAGAATGTTGTCAATACATGTGGAGCTATTCTGAGTTATTCGTGAAGGTTCAAATAGAGTGCTTTTACAATTATAAGATCCAAATATGTTTTTCAATTCTTTCGATTCATTTGTATTTTCAAGAATATCAACATTAAAATCATCAATTTTGTAATCGAAACTTATTAGTTAGTACAATAGCAACAAAAGGTACACTTTTAATAAATCTTCAAAATTATAATAAGAGCTATGATTGTTGTATTTTCATTTTCTCTACTTGCATAGCTACTCTCAAAGTTTCTAATACCGAGAGATTTTTCAATTTTGTACTTCCAAATCCATTTTCTATATGATGGTGATAAAACCATGTAGTATTGCTTGGTACTGAACATTCTCGAAAAACACTCCTAACTCTGAGAGAACTGCCAGCATGATAGTCACTGATGCCTTTCACTCTGCGCCTACTGCAGTCATGGATGTAATACTTGGCCTCGCGGCTCCCATCTGTTTAATGTTTGAAGGAGTGGAAAAATGCCTATGTACAGATTCTGTCACCTGTCCCCAAATGAGCCTAATAGGATTAGCTTTATGTCTGGCATTCTACAGACTGAAATAGCAGCCAATGAGATTCTGAGTAAAAGGTCTAATATATCACCAAAACCAACATGGAACTTTCCTTCCAGATATCCTACCTAGCAGACAAGTCCCGATTAGTTGAGAGATTCTGTTTGTTGCCGGTGTATAGGGTCATAGTTGCAGTAGTGAGGCAGCCATTCAACCATCTCTCCAAACAATTTAAATTAATTATATCCCTTATTTTACAATTGTTGGAGAATTTTGGAAAGCTGAATTTTTCCTTGAACTTCTAGTTGGTAACACAATTTCTCTGATTTCGAGATTGTGAGCACCCTGTACTGATGATTTTGAGAAAAACTCACCTTTCTAAGATTAATATTCGAAATCCGTAATACCATAAATGGTATCCATTTTGCATTCATTTCTATAGGAAAAAACTTGACGAATTTACGTTGCCAGAATCTTGGAGAGTTAATTGTTTACAGCAGAATGAAGGAACAACGATGTGTATGATTCAAAAAAAAATCTTTTTTTATTGAGATTATTCTGAATTAATTAGAAAGTCAGTGTTGAAATATTTCTCAAGAACCCTATGTGAAAAACTAATTTGTGATGAGTGACGAAGGTTTTATTTAAATCGAATGAACCAGCACATGAAGAAAATAAGTTTACAACTGCCAGAAATTAATTATATTCTAGCGAGGTTACAAAACGAAATTAAATATTTAGAATGTTTTATGCATTTGACATATTTTATGGATGTTTAGAATAATAAGCGTCGATAAAATAATACCTCACCTTTTTTTTTCGTCTTAGGTAGATCATCGTCCCCTTCGTCCTTTGCTTTAGGAGTCCAGGCAGGGTCGGAATCTGAATCCTGAAACTCGGGAGGTTCTTCTATGTCGTCATCCTTATTTACACTCACGTTCTTCTTTCGTTCTTTAGCTGCGCGTTTTGTAGATTCTCGACGTGGCATACTTGCATTTAATTCTGAAAAAATAACCAGTAATAAGAAACCTATGTAATTTAGCATTTAGCAAATATGTACTTTATGAAATGAATCCATAATTTAAAAATATAATTTCCCAACCATTAATAACTTCCACTTATTCTTGTTATTCTTTTAGAATCTTATAGTTTGTAAGATTTTAATGATACTTTTATGTAATTAACTTAGCATTTGGTTATGAATTTTTGTTCTCATTTCTTTTTATTGGCTGATATTCTGTTTTCTTTTTATAAAGTTGATTATTTTTCTAAACACTACTCAAGTCCAAAGATAGCTTTCCAACCACTTGATAATATAAACTATTCAATAATAATAAGAAATATTTTTAATTATGTTATCTATAAGAAAATTTCAATGAAATATACAGTTATTGCAGAATAATTTTGAAGCTTCTCCATGAAATTATGAAAAGATTCAAATATAATTAAAAAAATTATTTTATATAAAGGCTAATTAATATCAGGCTGTGGAAGATAGTATATAGGTATCAACAAATCCAAGTATTTTTATCGTTTCATGTAAATTATTATTCTGGGTTTTTCTTGCCTAAAAAGAACACACGTTTTTCCGGAGCTTTATTGATATCCATATTTTTTAATTTCAATGTTTTTTTGATTTTATTAGAAGATTACATACAACTTTATATAACTTCATATAAAACTAGTCTGATAACCAAAAATACTCTCAGCAATTGATGTGTGAATAAATCAATTTTGCACATAATGGCCTGCATAGTCAAAAAATCGATATCAATTCATTAATTCTTTTCATTTGATCCTTGATTTTCAAAATAAGATATCAATAACCGTAGATAAAAAATCAATTTATGGAATAATAAACGGATGATAATCGATTTAGTGGATTATGTCATAACAAATTAGTACAAATATTTTGCAACTCAAGGTGAAAATATTAGTTAATGATACTAACACTTCAGAATTTCACAATAGCACCACACCAGTACAGACAACGCAAGAAGAAAAGATAGCCAAGTATATACAAAATATTTTCATGATTTAGTTACTATTTTATGAATTTATGAAATGGAAAATCATCTGATCTTACTCTTTTGCATTTCCTTATTTTTTTTCTCTTTCAGCTTCTCTTCTTTCAACTTTTCCTTGGCTTGTTTCTTCAGCAGCGCTTCTTGTTGTTTCAGTAATTTCTTCGCTTCTGATGATATTTTAGGAGGTTTAGGTGGCTTCTCTTTAACTTCCTTAACTGCTTTAGGTTTTTCTTTCGGTACAGTCTTTTTTTCCTGCGTCTGCGGTTTAACTTTAGGGAAAAAATCGTCCTCAGAACTGAAACCGTCATCAGAACTGTCGAATCTGTCTCTTTTTCTCTCTTTAGGCAATGGGAAATATCGAGGGTCGTCCTGGGGATCACCCTGAGATAAACGAGTAATAACTGGCGGAGGAGCTGGAGGAACAACTGCTGGTATCGAGGGCACACCATTGCTATCTGATTTATTGTCATCCAATTGCATTGATTTGTTCGGAGGACTTGGACGAGACCAGTTTTGTTTACGCGCCGTCCTAGAGGCCGGTGGTGGCGAGGAATCTCTCTCGCCCTGCAAAAATTTTAAGTAACTGTTCATAAATCCCTCCCTGGGTCCCGGGGCCTTCTCTATAGGTTTGGTAGTGTGTGGCGACTGAATGGGTTTAAAGGTGGTGTTGGAAGGAGTTGTTGGAGGTTTAACTGGAGGTCCTGCAAAAATATCGTCAATTAAGAATATCATTTCTCCATTTTCTTCAACAAGATTAATTCATCTAGGCCATCACATCCTTATCTTATTATTTTCAAATATATTTAATTTAATTAAAAGCCAACATCAACTTCAATCAAACAACTTAATGACGACATGAATTACACAGTTAAGTTTTAGAGAATAATAATTGCAAAATATTTATCATATTTACTTCAATAACACTGGATAGTCTCAATTCCACATATTCATATTAACATTGTAAATGAGGAAGTATCTCTGTCTTTCAAGCTTTCACTGCCAATACGCTTATCGAATGTTGATAAAGTTTAGTATGAAGATATCTTGAACTTCAAGGATGACCATAGCTACTTTATATGAAAATTCCACCTCTAAGATTGCGAAATAGAGATTAAAAGATTTGTATGGATTTTAATTCAATTTTGAAGATTGAAACATGAAAACTTATGTTTAAAATCTGGATCAACTGGATTACTTGAAAGTTTAAGAATAGATCAGTCAAAATAATTTAATGAACAATCACTATTTTGAGTCAAACTATTTGATATTAACAACACCTTAAAACAATCTTTTATCAAAGTTTTTTATGATGAAGTAAATTTGCATGAGAAAATTAGGATAACTCACCTTCAGACAGAAAATTGAGTTCTTCCTCAATATTAGGTACAACGACCTTGGGTTGATCTTCTTGTTGCACAAACTGAGACGTAGTTGGCTGCGGAGACTGCTCACTGTAAGTTCCTGTTGGAGCCAGCTCAACAGTAGATTGAAATTCCTGAGGAGGCGGCGCTATGTGGAAGGGAGCGAAATAAGGCAATGTTGGAGGATGATGGCCATGAGGATGAGGTACCATCAGCCCTTGATGTTGCTGATGAATGCCCTGAGCACCAAAGAGTTTTGTAGAGGGAGGGGCCAAATTCCATCTATCAAAGTCGAAGTATGCTCCATTCTGCTGTTGTTGGTTTCCTCCTGAACTGTGAGCTGGAGGTGGTATCCTCCCTGAAAATCAGTAACCATTAAAGTTGTTATCAATGTCAAATGCCAATTTTTATTACTAGTAAAATCAATTCTGAATTAACTTTTCCAATAGAAATTAACTACACTGGTCTTGTGGCTAGACAGATGTTATATTAAACGATTGGTTTCAGATGAAAACACAAGAGTGTAATCCTCTGTATGTCCCGAAGCAATAAATCTTTTTACCTTGAGATCCTAAAATTAAAGAAATATAAGTTCATCTCACTTTTCATTTGAAAATAGAAAATATTCTTGATATATTTTAATAATTCTAGAACTATATGAACTCAAACATCACACTCTAAACATCCGTATTTACAAGTATAATCCAAACATACAAAAATTAAGGTATTAAAAAAATTAAATATTACCAGGAGGTTCATTGACAACAGCAGGTACAGGAGTTACTGGTATCGTCGCCTTCTCATTACTTTTCCTTCTTTTTGCTGGCTGTTTGACAACTTCTTGCTTGATTTCTGGAGGAGGCACTTGGCAAGTCTGTGTTTGCAAGTTCTTGACTAAGCTCATAGGATCTCCTCTACAACTCGATAAGTCTTGCAATGTTACTGTGTGCCCACTACTTGTGTCAAAATAAGCTTGTTGCCTTTCTGTTATATTGAGGCCAGCGTTTCTTTGTTGAGGTTGTTCTGTCCTTGCTGAAATCTCGATTTGCCTACTCGATATCTCCACATTATTGGTTGAATTATTATATTGGTTATTTGGGTATTTACGAGCTTGTCTTTCATCCCAACAATTTTGATTCTGGTTGCTTTGCTGAGGTTGATTTGGTCGTTCATATCTTTCAGGGTAATTTTTCTCAGTATTTAAAGCTCTAGTGATAACTGAAGGGTATGCAACATTGTTATTTTGAGAATTCGGACGAGGTACTGAAACATCTAAAGGTGATGGGGGAGTAACTTGATTGCTTGAATTTTGCTGTGGTGATGATATGGAACTCATCGGACTATTGTACATTGGATACGCTGGGCTCTGAGCATGACCTAAAGGCGAAGCCTGCGAATGTGCTTGATGGGGACTTGGCCTTCTCGGAACCACAACATTACAATCTGGGCCATTGGAATTGCTGTAATCGGATCCACTCTTAGGCCGTTGAAATTCCTGTTCTGATGTAGCATTTGGTTGCTGATAATGCCTATAATTGGCATGTTGTTGAAACTGGGCGGGCCTCTTAGCTGATGAATTGCTACCTGAATAATTCACTCGGCCAGGAGTTGAATCGATCATAGAAAAACTAATAGGGGAAGATTGACTTTGTTCCTCATTACTTCTTTGCCTCTCATTTTGATTTTGATTCTTTGCTTGCACAGAATTCGAATTCTGCTTGTTGGAAAAATTTTTTTCTATTTGTCTTGTGGGAGGATTGGGAGAGCTGAGAAATGTTCTTGTAGGTGCCTGTGGTACTCGATATTCTTTTGAAACTGTAGCAGTTGGAGTCGATGAAACTATGCATGACTGTTGAAGATTTGAATTAGTTGTAAATGATTTACTATTTGATGCACTTTCTGAACTTCCTGAATAAGTAACAGGTACTTGGTAGAAAGTGGAAGAATTAGACTGAGAAACATTCGCTTTTGATGAGGCTGTAGATACTTGGGGACTTTGGGCTCTAGTTGAAGATTTAGCACTAGCAACAGCAAGTTGTGTATTCAGATGGTTCAAGCTTTGAGCAGCAAAATGAGGGTTGAAATTCTCATACGATGCCGTTTTGGTTGTTGTTGTCGCCACAACACTCTCGTGTGGTAAAATGCCAAATGGACTATTCTGTTGCCATGCTGCAGAGCCACCTTGTTCAAAGAATGTCTGCGTTTGGTGGTATTCTCCATCGGCATTTTGTTTAGAAGCGGCTGCCGTTTGCGCTTGAACCAAAGCTTGCGCTCTATGCTGGGTCACTTGGGTGACATAATGGGACGGTTTTGCACCTGGGGCATGGTGAAAAAGAGGACTGAAGACTGTCTCATAACCCACAGGAGGTGGAGAAAGAAATCCCCCAGCTGTAAGTAGTTGAGCAGTTGTTGTAGGAGGAGCACCAGTGGAATGATGATGTATTTCTCCAGCACTAGCACTGGGTTGAACTCCTGCCAATCTATTGTAGGAAGCATAGGCAGACCATGGCCCCACTGGATCCATGCTTGTATAAAGAAATGCTTAGTCGATTAGCCATCCCATCTGAAACAAAAATCATTGATATAACCTTTGATGTCTTATCAAAATATTCAATCATGTAAAATTGTCACTAAAAACCATATGAAGCACAACAGAGGTTCTGTTTGTTAAAAGAATGGGAATGGAGAAAAGTGATCTTTTGTGTATTTTCTATGAGTCCACAGCATTCTATAAATCAGGGTACAACAATACCATGAATTGATTGATTTTAGATGCTGTTCTCTATCTTTACTTAGTATCGTTCTGCTTTCAGATCAAAGTTCGTTGAAATCAGTCTTAGACCATCGAAAGGTACCAAAATTGGAACTGCATATGATATTGTTACTTTAGGAAACTTTTGATATTTTTTCAATCCTCTTCAGATTTTTTCTTTAAATTTAGATTTTGGTATAATAATTCAATTCGGTCCAAATCAATCAAATGAGTTTCTGCCCAAAAGAATGCCTTTTCAACTTGAAACATAATTTGCTTTGAAGGGCAAAGACAAAACCATAACGGGTCAAGAAAACGTTTTGAAAAATAACCGAGTTCAAAGCTAAATAATGTCTGAGGTATTTTTGTGCTATTGAAAAACTAGTCCAATTTCTTCTTTGTTGAAACTGTATAGAAACCTTTAATTGAATCAAAATAACAAGCGGTTTGAACCTTTGCATGCGCTATACCCACAACTTCTCGGGTTTTTTGAAACAATTTAAATATTAACTAATGTGTATACTTTCTGCTTTCTTAATATTCTTCTGTCCAAACCTGTAGTGAAAATCTCAATGTCATTCATTAATTTAGAAAAAACTTACTTTGCGCGCAAAGATAGTTACACATTCAGAATTCATATGCGTTAATTTTTGAATATGTAAATTTTATAGTAACTACTATAAGCTCATTAACACTATATATAATTTATTCATTACATTCGTGTTCATTATTTTTAATTATTCTGAAATATGCTCAACTCTAAAGCTAGTAATATTTATTTTATGAGTCGGAAATAGAAATATCGATAGTGTCAAGTATTAAGTTAGGTCTATTGTGAGATAGTATATTATAGATTATGGTCTTTCTTGTTAGTCTAGTCGATAAGTAAAAATGGTGAAAAATAGTGATACTGCTCCTAAAATATGTATGATAGGTTGTTGGATCCAGCATGATGCCTAGAAAAATGTACCAGTAGTGTATAAAGTGCATAAAAATTGTAGAAGTTATAAACAATTAAAGATGAAAAAATGGTATTTGTATTTGGTATGTTGTCAATATCTCGAAATCTATTAACATTTAGGAAATTAAAAAAAGATTCTTGAAAGAGGAAACTTCAAACAAATAACTTTTAAATCGTAAAACTGACGCGTGAAGGCCTATCTTCA
Organism: Cryptolaemus montrouzieri; assembly: GCA_013387265.2. Classification (NCBI taxonomy): domain Eukaryota; kingdom Metazoa; phylum Arthropoda; class Insecta; order Coleoptera; family Coccinellidae; genus Cryptolaemus; species Cryptolaemus montrouzieri. Next base: position 65,770,302 of record JABFTP020000001.1, on the reverse strand, counting down.
ACGTTTAATAAAAATTTATGAATAATAGCTTTAGAATTCCGGGAGTTGGGAGCTTTCTAGTGTTTTTCCTTCTTTTGAGCTTTTTTTTCATCTTTCATTGTTTATAACTTTTGCAACTGTTTGTGTTAATATACTTTTCAGACACATTTATCTCGGCATTATTCCGGATCCACTAGGTTATCACACATATTTTTAGGAGCAGTATTTTTCACCATTTTTAAACATGTTAACTAGATTATGAGACGTAGAGTACAAAAGCCATGAACAGGAAACGGCATTCGGTAAAAAAAGCGTCGAACAATAAAATCGTTCAATATAAGAGCAACTTCTACATAAATAATAATTCTTCATACAAAATTCATGAATTGAAGGAGTACTTTGATAAGTATCCACTTTGTTCATCGAAACTGTACAAATGATATCATATGCTCAAGTATTGAAGAAATACTTTCAATAATTTTGAGGTTTATTTGAACTACGAAGGTGAACAAAGCTTTAAGAAAAATATATAAAATACGAACTTTTATGAACAAAAAATAATAATTCTTCAATTATCCTACATCTTTAATGGAGTCCTCACAAAATCGTACTCCTAACTCTTCTTGAGATTTCATGAAATAAATTTCTATAGAATTTTGGGAGATATTTGCCATATCTGAAGAAAGGCTGCTTCAAGAGGTTGGAAGGTTTTTGAGGAATGGTAAATTGCCTCGACATCTCAGCCCAAAAATATTCCATGCAATTCATGAATGGAGAACATGCTAACCTGGCAGTTGAATTACCACTGCTATGTGGAAGGGTATTATCATCGACTAAAATGAAACTGTTATCAACAGTATCACGAAATGGGACAATTATTGGTTCAATTACCATATCAGGATAACGCGCAACAAACCTATTCCACCCCAAATACAAATACAGCCTCCAATCGAAACCTTCCACTGATGATACAAACAAAATTTCGACTATATGTTCGTGCTAAAATTATATAAAACATACGGAGCTATTATAAATTGTAATGTCTGCAAAATTGTAAACATAGGTTTATTCTCCAGCGAAGTTGGCAGTACAACTAGGAATTCTGAAGGTGAATTTGAATGGTTTGAACCTATCAACCCTTCAAGATTTAGTTGGTAGCGTCTAGGTCACTAAAAACGAGTTGACAACGAAGAAAGAAATGCAGTGTAATATTTGGGGGTAACGGAAGTAGGGTTAGAAGAATTGTTCAAACTGAAAAACTCAATCCATCAAGAGATTACAGACCTAATGGAAATAATGCGCGTCAGTTTCGGTCTACAGTCATTAGTGCATTATCGAAAATTGACATCACCTGCTAGTAACTATTGTACGTACCTAATGATTTACAAATGCTATAAACAAATTATTTTTTTCGATTGAAACAATTTTTTAGAGTTTAATTACGATTTTTGTTTCTTTTCAAAAACACTCATTTCCTATGTACCTACAGAAGCGAAGTTGATGAGGACGCCCAGAAATTGATCCTCGTCTATCCTTTCTCAACCTTATAGTTATGGACTTATCAACTCTAGATACTAATTCCAACAATTTTAATCAATCAGGAACTCTTAAAACTCAATATGGAGTAGCAGATATAAAACTTTCCAAGGAGGTTAATTGTCTTGTGTTTTTTTTCCATTTTCAAATCTTCAAACACTTTCTACAGGGTGACTTTCACCCTTATCATCTTTATAGGAAGGGGAGGCGCCTCTGCTTGAGGGAAATTGAATTGCCTTTCCAATAATACCTTGCTCTTTCATATCGAATAAATATTTCTAGGACAATAAGAAAAGATTAAAATGAAAAAGAAACTTCATTTCCATTAACTTGAGTCCATGTTTGTTAATATAGGATGGAACTGGGGATTCTGGGTTATATAGCTCTAGAATTCCTATTATAACAATCGGATAAAATGCCTTTCATAACCCCTTGAAGTGATCATAGAAGCCGCACTACAACAAAGGGGGAAATAAGTCAAATGGGCAGTGGATGCTCCATCTGATAAACAGATAATTCTCAAATGATTGAGAGGACTGGAGCGAAGGTATAGAGCATCAATATTCTTGGGTTCGTCTCCTACAATCATGCAAGCCGAAACACTATATACTAACAATTTGACAGTGATTAAAGCTCTGAACCCTCATAATTATCAGAACATCACCATTATGTCATAAATCTCTAGAGCGACTTGTTGAGGGCAATAAACTATTCCTAAGTAGTGAGTATTTAACCACGAAGGTATAAACAGTAATGAAATTGCAAATGAACTGGCTGGATCAGCCAGTTAAATCTACCCCTATAGTTCCTTCAGCATTTTGCGGTTTGAAGAAACTACAGACATCAGGAATTGGAACATAGGAAGAACTAAACAACAAAAACAACACTGGAGAAAAACTCCAAACCTAGTAAGCGATTATCCACCTAAGCCGACAATACAACTTCTGGACCAATTATCTAGGGCATTCTAGAGACATTACTAGCCATCTAACAAAATATTGCTCATTGAGATACCACCTCAGCAAAATGGGCAAGGTACTACAGCCAAACAAAGTGAAAGAAAAAACTCCCAGGAAGATTCTTGAAGTTGTAAAAGAGCTAAATATACTGAAAAACTATTAATACAAGGTTATGAACAATAGATCAACTCTGATCGACATTCCAAACGACTCTAGTATCAAACGACCTCTTTCAATGTAATGTGCTGATACACTTGTGTTAATGAAGTAAATTTTGAAAATGTTCTCTCATGTGCATGCAACTATAAAGGCAATGTTCGAAATGAGCTGGAGCATTTCAGAACTGATTTCATTGTCGTAAGTCCCTAAAGATTAGATTTAGTTGCATGTATATAGACAATCTCAAACATCCATAACTTTTCGCTACTAGAACTGAGGGCAACGTGTTGCAAAACTGAATTCTTATCTGACCATGCCACACATGTTGTTTAGAAACGAAGTTAAACACCTAGGAGCGTAAGACGCGGAATAAGAATTCAGAGATGGCGGCGTCTGGCACAGCCGAGGGACAACGACGAAATTGGTAATAGAGCCAGAAAATGTGATATATCATAATTTCAACGAAGGGCACTTCACAAGTATAGACAGAATAACTTGTGCAAATGAAAGCGAAAATTATGGCCGTCAATTTATAAGAATTATTCCTGAACAACACAAATGCATAGATTAGGTTAGGGTAGATTTCTCAGCTAGCATTGGCAAAAGAAATAAAATAAATCGATTACCATACAAAAAAAATCAGTCAATTTCCATGGAATAACTGTGTTGTTAAATGAAGATTGTTACGAGAAAAAATGCAATATAATATCAGCTCGCGTTAGATCACTGCCATGTTGCTAACTTGAGTTGGTGCAAAAAAAATTTAGTTATCTTGAGCTTGGTTATGAAACCATTTTAATTTAAATATTAAGACCGATTCCAATAAAAAACATTTCTTACGGTTTCGTGCCCCCTAACGAGAGAATGAATGCTTTTAGGATCCATTCTTCAAAGTTCTGTCTGTCAAGGCTTTTCTCATGAACACATGTATGTATGAGCTATTTTTGCTACCGAATACTCAAGTCGGCAATCACTTGGAGTTCCGAAAATATCAAACTTGTAAGTGAACGCAACCGAAAGACACGGTAGTTTATGTGGCTTTTTGGGGCATATTCTGATACTCGTTAGGAGATCTCTAAGATACTTCAGTTGACCTAGAAATATGAAATAAAACGAGAAGCGATGTCTTCAAGCGCAGATACAGAAAAGAACCCGAAAACCCTAATTTTCTAGTTACATCCGAAAAAAAAAACACACGAAACATCAAACGAAAAAAAGTAAGTTCCCTATATCAACACTTTAATGGAGCGATACCATTTTTATAGTGAGCGTAAAATTCATTTATATATCATTGATGGTTCTAACCTAACCTGAATGTTTCAAATTCGAAGAAATTTAGACATGCGATTTGTATGTTCCATATTATATAATTCCATGTAAAAATTGGTGTAGATACTGTTTGTACAATCTCACAACTGTCTTACCGCCCATCATTGATCAACCACCGAACACAAACCTTCACTAAGCAAGAGCTTTTGTAGCATTGTATTGTGATAAAAAATCGGTAAAATTTTCAATCTCATTTCAGGATTTCAAGTATAAGAATATTCAAAATTTCTCATGTAGTAACTGCTTCTAATTCACTGCCAATACGCAGATGTATTTAGTCTGACAAAAAGGATCAAACTAATTATTATTCCCTTCACTACATTCTTGAAGCTAAAACAAATTTCAGCATAGGAACTGAAACTTTGAAGTGTATTTCTTGTATTTAAACAATGAAAAAATGGTAATATACATGAATATAATGGACTTGAGCTTCAAAAATCTCCTATGATAATTAAAAATTTGGCATAAAATTGATCTGAAAATAAAAATTTTCTTCTAAATTTCTGTTCTGCATGGATGTACTGTCTCAGGAACTTTGGTGAATTTCCATCTTCTGTAGTGAATTTCCTTACTTATATTTACTATTATATTATTAATTTATGAATTGAATTTAAAAGAAGTAACCATTTTTTATTTTTTCAGTCAAAATCTCTCAAAGAAACATTCTAACATCTCAAGTTATAACAGTTTTCCGTTTCCTTTATATGAATTCTATATTAATTCCTGAAATCAAGGTTTCAGATTATGACGAATGAGAGGCTTTTAATAATGTGATACCATCTCTAAATATTATCATATTCAACAAGATTAAACCTTCTATCAGGTGTGTATGCATGCAAGTTCTTACAGCATAAACACCAAGGAAGTTTATCTATTTTGCCATTCATCAATTATGATTCTCTTAATAATATTATTCAATAACTATTTAAACTTTCACAGCTTTCGAGAGAAGAGAAGAGGAATGAAGGTTTCATTTTAACATCAGAAGTTTGCAAAAGCTATCACATCTTATGCCAATATTTTCAAAAGATTTAACCATATTATCTGGTAATGTCCAAAGAAATTCCCTTACTATTTTTCAAATTTCCTAATTAATTACATCACATTACATGATATTACATCGCATCACAAAGTTCTAGACCTTTACCAAAGTGTCCCTGGTAGTTTTTATTTTCACCTTATTCAGCTCTAGTACTCCACTACCATATAAGCATATCTGTTATCGGCAATTACCATGCAATTGCGGATAATGTATTCAGTGGTTTCGTTCTATCTGTTGCACATTCTACATATTCTCCTTTCCGATTTGCCCATTTTTCTTAAACGGTATCTCCGTATGTAGTGTCCAGCCAGGAGAATAATGATTTTTTGGCGAATAGTCGATAAACTTAGCGCTTGCTTAAGACATGCGAATTATTTTCCAGTGCTAATTTTTGCTTACCTCCAATTCAGTTTCTGCAATCTATATGGTTTGGTCAAACAGAAGAACAGTTCAAGACCTAAAGGGGTGGTTTTAGCAGCTGATCTGGCCAGTTCATCAGCAATTTTATTACTGTATATGCCTTTGAAGCCCCTTATCAAGTCGTTTTAGGGATTAATGGCATTCCTAGGTGAAGACAGTCTGCAAAAATGATAGTTCAAAGCTTCATAAACCGCCTGACTGTCTTAAGATATAAATCCATGCACCTTTGAGTTTCCATCGTAGACCCTCTGCGCATCATAAATTTACAGAAAGTGTTTCTGCTTGCAAGATTGTAGGAGACAAACCCAATAGTGCTGATGCTCTATTTTGAATCCATCTAGATCCTAGTCCAACTGACTTATTTTCCCTTTAGCTATAAGCAGTCTTTCATGATCATTTGATAGGAGCTACCAAGTTATAGTTTAGCAGAATTATATTTGATGATTGTAATAGGAATTATCAAGCTATATACCTCAGAATAGCCAAGTGTCCTCCATCACCAAGTATCATTATTTTTGTTTATTATAGGAGTGAGAGGTTCAGGTTCACCTCCAGAGCAGTAGTTTCTACAGCTTGTTTAGGGTAATGACTTCTGTTGTCTTCATCAATCATATGGATGATGGGTCCTATAATGGCAGTATAAAATTTATAAGTTATCTTTTACTAATACCCTCACCAACACAGTATTCCTTCATGATATTCAGGGTTTTTTGCATTAGATTAGATATGATCCAATCATGATTCCCTCTAATGTAAATAATTAGATATATAATTTGTGTATTATACCATTATGTTCAATCTTTCACAAAGTTCAACAACTACTGACTATAGTAAAGGCGATAGGAAAACAAACCAAAGCATTTCTCTTATATATTTGAATATCGCTGTTTAGACACCTCTTATGGCCCATTACTAATGGATGTATAGGAGGTATTGTCAAATGCTCCTTCTATGTCTCCTAATTTCTATTCAGCAATTTCTTATACTCCTTCCACTCCTCTAATACTCTTTCCACTTCTTCAACCTTGAAGGTGTAATACATTACTTTGGATTAATGATTGGATAATAATCTAACCTAACCTGACATTCCCTGACATTTTACATTGTGGCCAACATGATATTATAAAATCGCTACAATTGGAATTGGCAATCCTCGAATGAATATATTATACAAGAGCTATTCAAATTATAGAAATTCTCCTATAAAAATAAGCATCAAGAAGGTATGTTTACAAAATGGCAAAATTGCAGCATACCTAAGAATTATATACAAAAAAAATCACTCCTCATTTCCTGAGAGGTGAGAATTGAAAGACAGCAATTATATAGAGACAGAAGTACCTCAGAAATCTCAACCTTCTACCCATATGATGAACGGAGAAATAGATAGTGCAGTAAATAGCTACTACCAATTGCACCAAGTGGAATGCAATATATAACCCCCAAACCGTAACTAACAATGAATTATTAAGCATTGGGTAAACCAATTCCAATGGCTTTTGATGTGAAACAAAAATAAACCATAACAAAAAATCCATTCAGCATTTTGTAATAAATCGTTAGTGATTCTAATACTACCCCATGGTTTTACCATTCATAATCTTTGTCAGAGCACCTTTGATGCATCATAATAAGTAGATACAATTATTTTAACTCCTGTTATCAAAGAATGTATTTCATTCAAATAATTTTCCCATTACACACACCTGTAAAACTAACAATAATCTATATAAAAAAATGTGTATTTGAGTTTCAGGCTCTACCCACATTATTCATAGAACACACAAGATGTATGTACTTCAAGAATTTCTTCCAGATTAGCTAAGTATGCCGCAATTCAAAAAAGAAGTGAAACTTTCCCGGGATGAGATGATAATTACGTTTAACCTTGAATTCATGTTTTTTGAGTTTAAACCAATGTTTATATTTAAAAATGAAACTAAAAGTATCTTATTTCTCCCAAATCACATACATGTGAGGTACAAATAGCTTTACCTTAATTGAAGCAAAGAAAGGTTTTATTTCAATGAAGAATGCTTTTATATTTAGTGCATTGTTTAGATCTGTAAAACAAGATGCCTGAGTTTTTAGGAATTTCACCTTTATGATAGAATTCAAGGATATCTGCATTCTTCAAATTTTCTTTTGGGTATAGAAATATCACTAAAATCAGTTTTCTGGTAAAATACAAAAATATGCAATAATTACTCACTTCTCATTGATGAAAATAAATTGTATTTGACAGTTCTTTATACATTTCATAAATATGGCTCCATAGGATACGCGAGGCTCTTGCACCAAACACTCGATAAGTAATCAATTAAATTCGAGAGATTCAAACACTATTCACACAGATATTCACTCGTCTAACAGCATAATTTTTTATTTTCTCATAATGCATATTGATTCTTCATCCCAAATACGCATAGTTTACATACAAATTCGGGCTGGTGAAGTCGTCGGCCATTCGAAATCAAAAACTAACAATGGAGTAGCGCCATCTTTTGTTTGGGTTTCGTTATGGCGGGAAATATTTGAAATCATTAAATTGCAAATGGATTTATGGAATAAAATTCGAAGCTGTAAAAGATACAATCTACCATATTCATTGAGTAATATTTTAAGCAATGTCAGTTCTCATTTTCCGTAGAAAGAAAATATGAAAGAAAAATTGCACTTCACTATATTCTTCAGATCCCATTTACTTATTTACTTTAGACAGTTTTGGAATTTCAAATTAAAATTGTTATTCAAAAATGACTTATTAACTGCGTGAAATATTCTATATAATTTACAGTATAGTATTATATTTGTATGAAGAATTTTTCTGTTTCTGATGATAAACCCATTATATATCGATTACTATTTTCTAATGACTTCCTCGTAACAGTAATTGGTTTTCTTTCCTTTTCTGAAAATGTTCGAATCTCACGAGTCAATGTAGTGGTAAATTCAGTTTTCTGAAGTTGTCTGACAACCGTTGTGAAAAACATAGTTTAATGATCGGAAACAAACATAATAGATTAAATTTTATTCCTCCCTTGAAAGTATACAGGGACAACTGAAATAATTTACTTATACCTGCTGGCTAGAAATGTTGTTGTTTTCTCCCATACATTTAGATATCCAACAAAACAGTGAGAAAATACGATCGTCAATTGAAAAATAGTAATTATCACAATGAAAAAGAAAAATATATTTTTGGAGATAGTCTACATGAAAATATATGTTTTCAATCAAACGTAATTAAATCAATAAAATTGATTTCACTCAAAAAAAAAACAATTTAAATCTAGGAACCCAGAAAGCCTAGTGCGACATATAGCTGCTTGTTCAATATTCGAAATACTCAGTTACTAATAAACCAAAATATTTGCTTTGGGAAATGTTTTTTATCGCTTACAGCTGGACACTTTTTCAATTGATCCCCCATTCAAGAGAGTTCCCCTTACATCTACCCTCCATACTATGGGGCAAACTTTATCACTTGTATTGTTTCAACTTACGATATCTTCTGTATCTGTGGTTCAAACTTCAGAGATAGACTCCAACGAGGCTATTCTGCTGTGGTGTGCACACACCACCAGAGTACATGTGTTCGGTATCGGAACAATATGGACTCCAAATATTGAATACCCAACTTGTATAATTCACAATATTGAAGTCAATTCAAACAGAGTTTACAATTGATAAATTTTAGGTATAGGTAGGTAGTAGGTACACACACTGATGATTTTACAGTAAGGGTAATTGTCCAAGAAACGAAAACATAACATAGAATTCTTGTATATGATTCTCGGAAATTTTTATTATGATGAACTGCTCAAATTTCAGTGGATGCATAAAAATCATCCTAATATGAAAATTACATAAAATATTTTTCAATATTTCCTACTGTAAAATTAAAAACAAAATTCAATACTTTTATCTACATTGACAATACAAGTGAGAAACTTATCTCTTTTCTGAATAATAACAACTTCAATATTGCTCTCCATACCAATAACAGTTTAAACAAATTCATCAAAAACAATGTCAAGTCAGTTGTTTACGAGTTAAACTACAGCGGCTCAAATCATGTCTTGAAATATAATCACCTTCAACCCATAATTCGATATGTTACACACATATTATAGTTATTGGAAAATAGATCTTTAGGAACTTTTGAAGATTTATGAACACAAGTACTCAGGTAATATCAACAATAAACAAATTTACTAGAATTCTTTACTCTCATGGGTCAGCAATCTTACAATAAAGTTATTAGTTACTTTGGGAATTTCTATTAATATTACTTGTTCACTTGAAAATGAGTTACCATCAATGTTGCATTTTAATAAAAATCGTTTTTTAACCAAATGATATAAAGCACTTTCTTTATGCCCGCTTCCCAGGAATAGGCGAACCTATTACACCACATGAATGGGCGCCTGGGAAGAATTTAGGTGTTTGTTTACTCGCTTCTTGAAGAGGGCCAAATTGTAGGATGTTGGGAAGATGTTGGACGGAAGCGAGTTCCACAGCTCACCGGCCCTGTAAACAAAGGATTTCTTATAGAGAGAGGTTCGAGGGGTTGTTAAATGTGCCGCCATATGATGAGAACTCCTTGCCAGTCTAGTGTTGCGGCAAAACATGAGTTTTCCCGGAACAAGGTCTTTCAGCTTCTTGGAGTACCTTCCGTGGAAGTATCTGTAAAACAGAGAAAAGTCAGCAACTTGTCTTCTGAGAGCCAGCGGTTGGAGATCGCGGGTGATCTCCGTGTGGTCGATGAAGCGCACAGTCCGTTTTTTGCACACTATCCAACATCCGCAACGAATGTTTGGGCGCAGATTCCCATACATTGGAACAATATTCCAAAGCAGGTCGAATCTGCGCCTTATATAGAAGCAACAGCTGAGATGACGTGAAGTATCGCTTGGCTCTGAAAAGAAAACTAAGTTTAGCTGATGCAGACTTAGCTATTGCTGATACATGTTCATGCCAGCATGTTTATTCAACAAGGCTGCATGCCAAACCCTATCGAAGGCTTTAGGGATGTCGAGGGCTATTGCTCTAGATTCCCCATGCTTTTCCATCGTTGATGTACAAACATGAGTGACGTAGGTGAGCATATTTCCTGTCGATCTTTGCCTGCGAAAACCATACTGACGGTCGTTAATAATTCCCTGCAACTCAAGATCATCATTTATGACTCTTTCCATCACTTTGGACATAATGGGAAGAAGTACAACAGGGCGGTAGGGGTAAGGACTTTTTTCCTTTCTTTGGGATCGGTTGAATTCTCGCTAGTATCCAACTGCTCGGAAAAGCCTGGCTTTCAGGGTACCAGTTCGGGAACACACTTTTTCAGGACGATTGGCAGTATTTCGTCTAGACCAATTACCTTCTTGCAGTTCAGCTGCTCGAGAGCCCGTCTCACAGTGCGGACTCTGGACTCGATTTCTGCCAAGGAAAAATTTGTACCACCACAAGGATTGCAAGTTATCTCGTCCAGGAAGTTTATGCCCTCTATAGGCGACTCTGTCAAATTCAAAGACGCATACAACACCCATACCTTCGCCGCAATCGAACCGGCAGCCGCTCGTGTGCAAACTAGGAAGCGTGTTATCTTCCCACCTGGCCACGGGCGGTGGTGTATAAGGTTATTATCTGAGTTGCCTAGCGGTACTGAGACCTCCACTCCAAAATCATCTGGATCTCAAAAAAAGATCCAAGGCGTTCGGGAAGTTGGTTGGGTGATCAGGTATTCTTGTCGGTTCGTCGACTAGCTGCGTTAGATTATGGCTGATTGCGAAAGTTTCAGCCTGTCTTCCCGCTTCATCTGTTCTATTTGAGTGGCGGAGCCAGTTGGTGTTGTGAAAATTGAAGTCACCCAGTGCAATGACCTCAGCTGCCGGATGATGTATCTGAATCCAATCCACCGTATCCCCTAGATACTGAAACCGTCTAAGGAAGTGAATATCGTTTGGCGGGCGATATAGACAGCATAAGAACTATTATTTGGATGAAAAATTGTTGTAAATTTGACACCTTCGTGTCTTTTCAAACCAAACCATACTTTATAGCTATACCACTACTATAATTAGTATAGTGTTAATTTTGAGAACATGGTTCCCGACAGTATCTAACTAGAGTTGATATATACGAAAAAAATTTACGTTATTTATAAGAAACAGATATATGAACTAGCATAGCAGGATACGTTGTCTTGACCTGGAACCCTATCGCAGTTACACAAATTTGCACAAGAATCATAACATCTCCAATTTTATGTTTTGGTTATTCCAGATTACACCTATTAACCAATAAATATGTAATACAAATTACAATAATCAACACCACTATCTATTAAAATCTTATGGAACTCAAAGAATGTTTGAGTATGGCACTATGCTCACTACAGATGCCAAATATAATGATATACACTCTCACCTTTGACCACCACGCTGAACCGCCACTTTAATTCCAAATTGAGTGAATTCCATACAACATTTCAACTACATCTATACGATTGGTTTTCCAAAAATTTTTGAAACATAATTTTCTATATTTTATAATTAAGATTTTGAACATAATTTACATGCTTCAACTTAAAAACTGAAAGAAATCCCATTTCCTAAATAGACTGATCTCATATTACTTAATATGTAACCAAGACCTTAAATAGATATATTCATGTCTTCGACTTTGAAACTCATGCAAACTTTTGACCCGTATTTCCCACCCCAAGGTAGTAGAAATTTAAAAACTTTTTTCGTTAGTAATTTGGGTGCTAATATCGATTTTTTGATAGGTACAATGAAAAACCAGTATCAGTGAGTTTTGTTTAATAGAGGTATTAAATAAATCAAAAAACATTGAACTACATTTATTAATTGCAAAACAGTCAACAAAAGCGAATATCAAATATTCAAAGCAAATAGAATACTTCTTTTAGCATATAAAAATAATTCAAAAAGTATTCGAGTGACGGTATTAATTCAAAATTAAACTGACAATCCCAAAAAGAGACGTCTTTTGTTCAATCGAGTAAAATCGACTTGAGGTGCCTTAAAATACTTACAAACTGCACACAATCAGGTGTCGAAATATTGCTGAATCACTTCAAGTTGAAAGCTTAAAAAATGTGAGTATTCCAAGAGAATCCACGAATTAAATAAAAATACAACAGCTTTATGATTTTAGCATATGTCAAATATTTACAGTAAACATTTTTTAGGTTTGGTAAGGAACTAATTTGCTACCTTATTAGAATTATTTTCTATTCTGCTGTGTTCAACATTGTCGATTTGAGTGGCAATTGTTTGTTCTGAAGTTATTTCTACATTTTCTGGTTTAGCTTCCGAAACTGTTTTTAAAACACCGTCGACAAAGGAATCAGCAAACTGAAGAAGTTCTGAAGCTGAGTTATTACATGACTGCACAGAGTTTTCCTTCTTTCTCGCACCAAAGGGAAGAGGTAGAGATGATGGTCTTGTATGTTTTTGAAATGGAAAATTTTTTGCAGCTTCCCCCTATGTCAAAAGAAGAGATTATGATAACTAAAAAGTTGAAGTTAGGTAATAGTGACTAGACAGTATCAGATTGGCAACTAAAGAAAATCAATCTGGTAATTTAATTATTTATTAATCATACTCAGTTGACTAAGTATTGTAGGCAAATTACTGAAAAATTCAGGAATCAAAGCATAGATTGAAATTGATGATTCAATAACAAAATTTTGAATTTCTTGAATTATTCAAAGTACCTTCATTACATGGATTGTTCCAAAAGTATCCGATCTACCTTTATATCTCAGATTATTCAAATTAGTGCACAATTAGTATGATCTTGAAGGTATGACAATTAACAAGGAATATTATATCGTTCAGTTAGATCACAGTTTTGGACAAATGGTGATTGGCTGCTTCTTCATGATAAGACGCTAGTACATATCTTTGGACCTCATGCAGCAATATTTGACAAATCACAAGGTCTTACAGCAACATTAGCCTCCAAACAGTCCTGTTATAGCTCCCTATGACTTTTGGCTATTTTTAAGATTTACAGAGACGCTTCAAGGGCGCCAGTTTGACGACAAAAAAAAAAAAGCAAGTACTACGACAGAACTGGAAAAGAATGTCGTGAGTCAGACAAAAGAAAAAAGAAAAATGGAATCAATCGGATATGTTTGAGACAACCAGGTACATAGAAATTGATTGAATTCCGTTTCATCGGAAGCTATTGTTCATTGCCATATATTTACCTGAGGTGTGTGTACTGCAACAATCTCAGTTTGTGTTGCTATACCATTTTCCTTATCAGCCAATGGTCGGGAAATTCCAGCAGCTTTACTAAAGAGCGTCATAACTTTCACTATTTCCTCCATAGAAGTCTGGAGTTGGTGAATCTTGAAAAAAGAAAGTACAAAAATTGAAATTAAATCACTAATCATTAAATTTATATACCTGATTCTGAAGGACGGAACACGTTTGTGCGAGATGTTTTATGATTTCACCATTTTCTTCACCGCTCAAGTCTGTTAGTTTAACATTTCCAGATACATTGCCTGGCTGTATCGCAGACACTTTTTTCCAAAGTGCACTTATAGCTTCTGTTTGTAGCATTTGAATTTTTCTCTCACTTTCTAGAGCTGCCTTTGTGTTTTCCATATCATTTGCTAATTTTCTACAATTACAAAAAATGGAGCAGTTAAATCTCTTTGAATAAAAAATAATTCTTGACAAAAATATTTCAACATGCAAAGTATAAATTACTTACTGTATATACTGATTAGCTCTTTGACTTTGTAATTCCTTGAACATCTCTTGCACTTCTTTATTCTTATTTCTGGTATGATATCCTCTCCATATTTTCTGAATGCACACAGCTGCTTGTTCTACTTTATCCTCCATATGATTGCTGCTATCAGTTTCACTATATTTAAGCTGCCTTCTTTCCTCTGCTTTCAGCTGAATAGTTTGCAGTTTCGAATCACATACTGAATCATCATCACTGCTTATTGATTTCCTCAAAATTGATGTGGGTTGTTTTTGAGATGTTATTGAATCAGTTTTGCTGAAAGTTTGAACTTGAATTGGAAATTTTTATATCTTCAGAAGATAATGGTGCATATGAAATTTTGGAACTGGCAAATTATTAGTAGTTGAATTTAGAAGTTCCATATTTTGCACATTTACCTACTTTAGTGCATGCTTATACCAAAAACATACACATTTACTCTAGACTATCTACCTACGCAGATCAAGTACTCACTTTGATACGAAATTGTTCATAACATTTTTATTCCTAATAGGTGTTGGCGATTTTCTAATAATTGATTTCACAGAAGCATTATATCTGCTAGGTGTTTTCAAGTTTTTTGGGGACCCTATAGTGGGTTTCAAATTAACATTAGCAGTTACTTTCGAACTTTTTGGTGAAGAAGTGGCAGAAGGAGTATTCTTTTTATTCAATGAATCTGGTCTATAATCCGGACTCATGAGAGATTCAGGTACAGGAACCATTTTTGAAAGAGCCTGCAAAGGACTGTTGACAGGTTCAGCATCTAAAAAAAAGCCTCAACATAAGTTTCCGATAGATTAATTAATCTTTGAAGATTTTTGTCTTTTTCAATTAGATAGTTTTAATCAGTGCGTTTGTTTTATACTACACCTAACCTGAGGGAATCCTAGACCTTTCAGATGGGCCTGGATTTGTGTGTACTGTCAAGAAATCATTTTTTCATTATCAAATATAAATTTCAATTTTTTTAGTTTAATGTAAGCCCATTTTTTGAGCACAAAGTAACTACTACTCAATGTTTAAACCTTAATAAAAATAAAAACAATTTTCGCCTTTAACCTCTAAAATGTTTCTGGCAGGTGCTGTCTTTTAATTCATATATCTGGGTTGCTGAGTGCTAACTACTTTTTTAGAAATAAATGATTAAAAAACATACCAAAACATTTGTCAAACACTACACTTTGAGATAGCCCATTGGCTACATGTTTATCAGAGATTGTCTGGGAAAGCATACATGAATCCATACTATGCGACATAATTGAAAAATTGTCGCTCTGACTATTATTTGAGCTGTAGCAACTCGACGACATTCTGTCTGGTGATTTGGATTTGTTACTCAACCGAGAAGCTGAAAAATGAAATCAGAAATCAGAGCAAAAAATATATATAGCATTCATTAAGAAAGTAAATACAAAGTTAGATTTATTATCCTATCATCGGAAATTTTTTGTTATCTGGTAAATCAGTACATATTGGAGAATACTTTTCCACAAAAATTAAACTATGCAATGATTATTTCAATCTAAAAGGCAAGAAGATAATTAGTGTGGAAACTATCGCCCCATTGCTATACTTCCGGCTTTCTCTAAGATCTTGGAAACGGTTCTGAGGAATTGTCTTCTCTTTTCTGACAGAGCACCATACTGGAGGATAATCAACACGGTTTGAGATTAGGTAAATCAAGTACAACTGTATTAATGGAACTCTTAAGGATTATGGTTGTAGCTTAGGGCAATTGCCAGTGAGCAGAGATCCTGGCTTATGATCTAAGTAAAGTCTTTGACCTGATAAAAAGGATTGAGATGGATTTCTATGGAGTGAGACCCAAAGAAAACAACAGATATTTTGGAGTAACCAGCTGTGAGGTGAGCAGAACACTCTCTTTGATATGCCCCAAGGATCAATTCTTGGTCCCCTACTATTCTTGCTTTTTGTCAATCATTTGCCTCTGAATGTCTCAGCGAAGACTACGTGCTTATATGCCAATGGTACTAGTTTTTTAAATGTTCCTCCTTTGAGAGATGTGTTAAAGAATCTCTTGTTGCAATTACTGGCGTGCGCAGAGAAGTCTCAAAATTAACGCGAATAAGACGCATAATCCGTACCGGAAGATCCTGATGGCTAATCTGGGGATTGCCATCTTCACTATGAGAAGGAAACGTTTGGTTAGATTTATCGTGCAGAAGTTGGTGGGGTGTTGCTTAAGCAACGGAGGCGGTAAGGGTGCTGTGTGGTTTTTCGAGAGTAGCTGCTGGGAACATTTCAAACAGCAGAGTACTTAACCATCACTTTCTGTGATATATTAAGCTGTCTCAAATATGTAAATTATCATAAGAATCTCTTCATGGTAAACGCAGATTACCACTCCTATAACACTTGAGGCAAAGAGAGTTTTGCAACTGAATACTATAGGCTTAGAAAGAATCAAAAAAGCATCAACCATTATGGAATCAAACTTTATAACAGATAACCAGGTAGACGTAAGCAGTTGCCTTGTCATAGGTTTGCATGTGAAACAACTGCTTCTGAGATCGTTTTATACAATAGATGAATTTATGGATACTCTTTTGGTGTAGCAGTTTGTAATTTGATAATGTACAGCCTGTGTGTGTACTTGTGTTATTAATTGTGTTATATGTACTATATGCAATTACTATTAAAATTTTAATTGACATAAAATGTAATTTTTATGGTAATAAAGTTTATAATTATTATTATTATTAGAAAATTCTTCATAAAGGGTGAGAAGATGAAAACAACTTACGCTTGTCTAGATATATTTTCGGCGTCTTCACGATATTTACATTCTATATTGAATTTTCTTTTATCTCTTCCCTTATTTATTCGAATATTTTGATAAGCAAATAGGTGCGTTTCTTACCAAATTACCGGAATTGGAAGGAAACATTCATTACAAAAACATGAACAATTACAGAATGAAAGCAACGATTTTATTGTAAAACAGAAACAAATTTTTTCACGAATATTTATCTACTCTGTACAAAACTATATTCTTCTATCATTACTAGAATTGTATAGCAAAAATTGAATTGTCAAAAAATTTAAGCATTAGCTTTTCACTTATCCCATCAAATTTGGTTGGATATGAGAACATTTGATCGTTTCATAGAATTTATCAGATTGAAGATCGAAACAATATTAATTTGAATAATTTTCCATGATATAATGATATAACAAACCAAATATTTCAGATATTTTGTTATCGATTACTTACATGTCGGCCTCATTAAATTTTTTGATCCAGTCAATTTTTTTCTTGACATTGGTGAAGGATTGGGGCTTTCAGCTGAAAACAATGAATGTTTTAAAGAAATTTTATTGAACAATGAATGTTCAAATTTCTACTATAAATACAAATGAATAACGCCTTCTCCTACTGTAGTTTTTAGTTATAATGGTGAGTTCAAAATTGAAAGGTTTAGTATGTTGGCTTATTCATTGTAGAAAAGGGGTTCTCACATAGTATTTAATGGTCAGATATAATGATGGTTATGGGAAAGTCCGATTTCAAGAAATTGTATAGAAGAACCTTTATATATGAGGAAATATACTTAAAAGAGCGAGTTTAATGAATAAATAATTAATAAATTTCTATAAGCTACAAAAGTTAGTTTGCATTTTGAGTGAAAATTTGTTGACAATTTATACATTATACACAATACAACAATTCATTAAAATGTGTCTATTCTACCTTGAAACCTAGAAAACATCCTAAAATTGCCGCTTTAGTAGAGACATGTCCAAAAGGATAACATAAGTTTTTCAGTTGTTTTTAAAGCAAACATTTTATACTTTAAACTTATTATTGTAATATTATATCTGAAACTAGCAGTGTGGAGAAACTTGTGATAATTCTGTCATTAAAATGGAGATTTGAACATCTATTCAATTTGATTAGTTTCTACGCAGTAAAGGCGTCAGCAATCAAAATATTAAATTAATTATGATGATACCAGAAAAGGAGTTTGAACAAACCATTGGATTGTTGATCCCTCAACTGTCTCTGATGTTGCTGCGCTTTACTCAATATCAAGCGAAGTTTTTTGTCTTCTTCAGTTTCCAAAGCTTCACCAGTAAGAGGACAAACAGTTGTGAGGTATTGGGCTAACTCGTTCTGGTCACCTATTCGAAAATGTCTGCCTCTGCCTTGGGAGTATAACCATTCAGCTCTCAAACTAGAATATTTTTCTCAATCAAAAGAGTAAAATTTGAAGTCCAAAAAAATAGGGGGATGTCAACGAAGTAATCATAATTTTGGTTTTCCAAGTTTGAAGAATCAAAATTGAAATATATTGGTGTTAATAGAAAGCAAATTTTTCTGAGAACTGTAACCCATTGAAAACCATTTGAACCAAGTATCAAATAAATTCGTGAGGAAATAATAAGATAAAGTTGCATGCAAAATTATTAAAAGAAAAGTATGGTTTCTTATTGAATATGGAATGATGGAGATTCTTAATTCCAAGAAAAACATACATATGTTATTGTTCTGAAATTCTGTGATATTTTTACTTCACTAGATAAAGGTTAGATGGAATTTTTCTAAAGCAAACAATAATTGTTGATAACATTCAGAATAATTTGCAACTTGCAGATCAAAAGACAGTATTACCTTTCAATGGCATCCACCACATAACCATCGATTACAGAAACTTTCATCAACCAGTTTATAATGAATGGACGGTAATCAAAACCTCTATTATCTATTAAGGAAAAAGTTGAAATACTGAAAACAAAATTTCAAAAAAAAATTAAATATCAAAAATATATTCCTATCTTCATACCCAACCTCAACTACAATTTTAAGCAATGAAGAAAACTATGATGAAACGAATAGAGGCCAACCATTTGAAGTGTTCATGATTTTTTTTAACCCAGAACATTAGCATGTTGATGTTTACGGATACTAATATTGCTCTATTTATCTGTATCACGTTTATACGGCTAAATCGCTGAATGTATTTTAATGAAATTTGGTATGGAGATATCAAGTTCAGGAATAGATATCTTTTTTTCAATATTCCACGAAGTAAAGTTTCAAAGTGTGAATGGGATTTCTTAAGGTATAAAAGATCCTGGTAATATGAAACGACACTGGAGATTTTAAGTTATAAAACTTCAGAATTCGTATCACACCATCTCATATAATGCTGCCAAAATATGACTTTCATACGCCTTAACAAATGGTGATAGAAGACAGCAATAGAGTGAAAGGTAAAATAAGTCAATTGAGCCCAAAGGCATTCCATCTACATAAATGGATACAAAATGATTAAGGGAACAGGCACCGCATACTTTGTCCAAAGTATACAGCATCAGTGAGTATCCTTGAGTTCGTTTCATATAATCACTCAAGAAGTAACATATTCTGTGAATTTGTGCTAATAAAAAAAGAAAGGTTCACAGGTTTATATAATAAAATATAGGGCGATAGATAGTCTCCTCTATTTTTCAGTAGCTCACTCTGTATCTTCTACAGTTTTCAATCAAAAATGAAAATTCGTTCACGGGGATACAAAGATAATACCTTTCTTTCGAGGTATCACTCGACTCATCTATCCTCTTCCAAATTTTCAAGGGTGGTCACCCCTGCTCTAGGAGTTGAAATTCGAGATGAGGATGGTACTTGATGATGACTGCCATTGATCAGCATGGATCTGTTCCATTTTACTTCACTGAAACTTGCATAGTCTCAGGGAAATAGTCTTCCCTATCTTTCAGTTGCTCACCCTGTATTTTTTACAGTTTTCAATTAAAAATGGTAATTCGTTCAAGGCGATGTAGACAAAGATACCACCTTTCTTTTGAGTCATCACTCGACCCATCTTCCCTATTCAAAATGTTCAAGGATTGCAAACCCCGCTTAGGGGGTTGATATTTCAGGCAAGTTTTGTACCCCAAAAGATGTCCCCCTTGAAACAAAAATTGACCTGTTTTTGCGTTTTGATCAGAAATGAATATCTTGGTACATATAGCCTCTGTTTAGTTCTCGTTGAAGCACCCTGTATATACTGCCATCAACCTCAAATATAGGACGCAAAAAACTGACATAGCAAGCAGCCATTTGGTTTAATGAGCTGCCAAACATTGTCAAGAAAGGAAGCCATTACATATGGAAAATTTTCCAAGTTAGCATGGGAACATTTACTTGGACCTGGGAGAAAGTTGTAATAAATATAAATACACTTACTTAATTCTTAATCGATTCATTCTGTGAAATCAAATTCTATCGATTCTGCCTGTTATAGATTGTACAATCTTTTTAGGGTAAATAAATGAATTTAAAAAAATGAGCTCTTATATACTTCATGGAAATATTCTATCATGCTCCAAGCTTATGTACATTCTGAATTAACTAACGGAAATATGTGATGACAGATATCTCATTAATTTCTACTAAATAGAAGTCACAGTCAATTTAGTCACATGCTACCACTACTAACTACAAATACCTCACCTTGACATTTAACTCTCAATAGATTTTGTCATAATTATTCATTGAATTCAAATCAACTATTTTCATCATTTTCCAAAATAGTTCTACTACCACTACTTATTCCATACAATCAAAAAAACGAAATCAGATTATTTTACATAGGCATGGATATTGGATTCGAAATGACCTGTTTCAAAAGGATACATGGATTTACCACTAAAATTAACACATGGATTGTTAGAGATGGATATGCTTGTTAAGTTTGTTAGATGGACCAATTGAGATATTTCATTCAAATCACTTATATTGTTGTTAGCAAGGGTTAGATGCGTTAGGCTGATAGGCAGAAATTTATCACATTGCATCAAATGATTTATCTTATTGTTATGCAGATAGAGTTCCTAAAATTGAAACCCATATGTCAATATTATTCAAAATTCTGAGTTAATAACTTACTTTTAGATTTCTTAAATATGACATATCATTTATGTGTACAATACTGTTTTCAGAAAGATCCAAATATTCTAAGTGGATGTTTGTGTTCAAGTGCTCAATGGTCTGGAAAGAAAAATTCATGAAATACATTTCACAACATATTGATATATGAGAATGTTTTTCAAATATACACATGGTAATAAACATTTGTTATTTATACAAAATTTGTATTAAGAACTACATGCAGATATGGTTATGAGACGAGTTTGTCACTTTTCTAGAATTTATTCAATAATCACGACCAGTTTCGACCCTACAGTCATTTTCAAGTGAATAACAATATAATACATGAGTAGGCAAGTACAAGTACCACAACTAAAATTCTAAATACAATCATTAAACGCAAAGAACAACGGATTACCTCTCAATTACTATATAGCATCATAGAAACCCCGGAAAAAAGATACACTAGTCTCAGATATACTGGCGAAGTCTCTAACAAAATCAGTAACTACTTTTCCAAATTGAACATAACTACTTCATTCTCAAGCGGCCCCAACTTAAGCAGATTATTATTCAATGCCAAACCAAAGAACGATAAATTCAAGCAATCAGGAATTTATCGAATCAAATGCAATGAATGTCAGGTAGCCTATGTCAGACAAACAAGGAGAAGTTGTGAAGCTAGATTCAAGAAAAAAATTTCCTCAGATAAAAATTCGCCAATATTTAAACACATAAAATCAACTAACCATTCAATATCAATAAACAATCTTAAAATCCTTTGTAAATGTAACAAAGGGAGAGAGATGAATTTGTTGGAAAGTTTGGAGAAAAACAAACTATGTGAAGACCCACAATTTATTACCCTCAACAGCCAACTAGAGCATAATGGATCCCCACTACTCAATATTTAGGATAAATTTCATTTTGTACTTGTACTTGCCTACACATGTATTATATTGTTATTCACTTGAAAATTACTGTAGGGTCGAAACTGGTCGTGATTATTGAATAAATTGCGGAAAAGTGACTAAAGTGCCTCATTTTGTTTTACTTTAAAAATGAATTTCCATAAAATAAATAAATCATCAATACTATCAAATATGTTGGATATCTATAGTCCAAATTCTTGAATTTTCAGCTCAGAAACAATATAATTATAGCTCACCTTAATGTTATTTCCGGCCAAACACAACCATTTTAAATTGACGAGTTCCTTTAGGCCTTCCACTGTGAGAATACCATTATGAGCTAAATTTATAGTGTGTAACGAATGAAGTCTACAAACACCATACATTCTAAGCAATTGGTTTCTAACGATTGATAACTGAAAGTAAAATTTTAGTCATTTTTCTATCCACTGTTTATTATTACCTATCTACCTTTTGAAGCCTAATGAATGAATCAATATTATCCAATCGTTGGAGTTCATTATCATCAAGTATTAGATCTGTAATGTTTTGGGCTTCTTCTGCAGATGGTTTGCTTAATTTCTTAATCTTTTTATTCGATAAATCCAAAACTTTTGATCCTTCCTCTAAAAAGGAAAAAAGTTACACAAGAGAAAATTGATGAATGCGTGAGGATACCCATTTGAATATAGTTTTTCTCATGACATATTATAAAATTATAACTTCTTGGTTGCCTCTGAACACAGCATTTCTCGAAATTGATTAGTCCTATTTCAAATAAAAAGTATTAACTTCTTGAGCTTCTGTCTTATTTAACATATACCTAACCACAATTTCTATCATCAATTTGACAGACGGTGCATATTCATTCTGTTCCCTCAACTTTTTGGCCTATTCAGTAATAAGATATGAAGCTAGAACTTGATTAAAAGATGGGTACACCTGCCCTACAAATTTAGAAGGTTTCATATTCCCTTCATAGACTTTTAATTCTGAACTTAGAGGGTATTATCCTCCTCTTTTTACATAAATATGTCTCTTTTTCTACTATAAAGTTTAATATATTCATAGGTACGATCGAAAATGTCAAGTTTTTATTGAATGATTTTAGAGAATCCGAGCCTTAAAAAGATTCCTTAACTATTCTGGGGAAAGCAAATTCGGAACTCTTCTTGCTTATTTACTTTGGGTGACATAGTAAAAGTTCAGTCTCTGTTTTCATCTGAAGAAAAAATAAATCATTCCTTGAAGGCGCTTTAGACGATCCGAATTTATCAAAAGATGCTGCACCCTTCCTGTTCAAAATGTTTCCCCATCTATTGTGCTCAAAAATAATACGGGATAATTATATCATTTATGTAGTTGATTCAATAAAAGATTTCTTATTTGGTTGAAACCAAAATATCTCTATTATCACTATTAAAGTTTATTTAAATTTATTGTGTGATAAACAGCACTAACTAAAATAACTTGTAGAAATACAGCAGATTATGTAAAATCCTTTCTCTTTACAAACCGGAAAAAGTCTTTAGCTTTTGTTTGTTGTTGGCTAAAACGAAATTACCTGTGTAGTTATTTGTAATACTATTTCACATATATTCAGTGCATAGTTTGATACTTTTCTGTGAGTTTTAAGTTAATCATTCGATCACAGAGAGAGATATTTCTATTCATTTCAGGATATTTTTCTTTTCTGTGATTTTCACAGAACGATATTTTATAGAAATGAGACCTTTACACTGTGATATGGCTATACTACAAACACTGGATCAGTATAGGGAGGAAGAGTGTATCAGTGAAAACAAATCTGTAACATATAGTCAGTTTTTATCGACTAAAAATAGTCCCCATTGTAGGAAATAACGTAAGATAATAAAATTGAAGCTAATATTCTTTCGTGGACGAGGATGTGACAAAGAATTCTTCAAGCATTTTCATGCAACAATCCCTCCATAGCACACATCTATACCTAATCCTTTATAAATGATTGCTCACGTTTCAGACAAACTGCCATGATTGGTACTACACACTCGTAAGAATATCATAGTGTGGTATCTAGAATTTTTGTTCCACGACCAAGAGAAGGAAAATCCTTAAAAAGATACACCCCACGAGTGGAGACAATATCAGACTTCTCTTCGTAGTTCTAGCCCGTGGGCTATAGTTTCCATATTGTAACGAATGGCATAAGACAGAAAGACTAATATCAATCAATCAGCTTTGCGGACGGAAATTATCGTCGAAAACTAAAAAAAGAGATATTTTTCGAGGGATTATACCATAACAAAAAATTCTTCAAGCCTTTCCATGCAACAATCCCTCCAAATTACACATCTATTCCTTATCCTCTACAGAAGATACCTTATCCATTACACATTTCAGACGAGTCTTACAAAGACCCTAAGATCGGTACTACACCCTCGTAAGAGTATCCTGGTGTGGTATCTAGGATTTTTGTTCAACGTTTAAGTGAAGAAAAAACTTCGAAAAGCTACAAGTTAGGAGCGGGGCCAATATCGAACTTCCTTGTTATTCTAAGCCGTGGACTATAATCACCATATTAGAAAGAGTGACATGAGAAACAAAAACTGGTACCATTCAATACGCATTGCGGACGGAAATCAGGGGCGAAAGCTTAGAAAGGCATCACTGTCGAGAAGTGATATCGTTACAAAGAATTCTTCAAGCTTTTTCATGCAAAATATCTTCTATAGTACACATCTATACCTAATCCTTTATAAATGATTGCTCACGTGTGAGACGAGCCTTACAAATATCCTAGGACTGGTACTACACCCTTGTGAGAATATCCTAGTATGGTATCTAGCATTTTTCTTTCATGACTAAGTGAAAGAAAATCTTCGAAAAGATAACCCTACGAGCGGGGACAATTTCGGACATTTCTTTGCACATTCAGACCGTAGACTATAGTCCAGATTGAATCTATTCCTTCATGCATAACTATCATAGTCATAGATGGTCCTGACCTGACCTATGACAGAACCCTAAATTAATACAGTAAGGTTAAATGAAACTAGAGGTTGCCCGATATCCAGAGATTCTATCTTCCTTGGTCATCCAACATAACGCCTGCTGGTGTATAGGACTAAGACCAATTACGGCGTCAACGCTAGAGCGTAGGTTCTCGCAGTTGGGATCTAACTTACTGGCCCACCGATGCCATGCTCCATATACGCAGTCTGAGTGAAAAGCTGTAAGGAAGCTAGCTACGCCATGCCAGCAAGCAACCAAAAGCATAACCCAAAAACCATGCTCGGGATAAATTAGATGGGGTTATGAATTACAAATGAAGAAACAATAGAGACAACCAGTTGAATTTGGGAGGCTTTTACTTGGTAAAATTCCATTATCAATAATAAAAACAAGTACTGTGTTTTAGAATTTTACTTAATAATTGCGATTCGTAACGCGTTTCATACCGTAGCTTCTTCAGACGAATGATTATGCAGAAAATGTAAAAAATGTTTTTTTACATTTTCTGCATAATCATTCGTCTTACGGTATAGTGAAACGCGTTACGAATCGCAATTATTAAGTAAAATTCCTTAAACACAGTACTTGTTTTTATTAGAGACAACCAGCTACTTTTTCTAGGGTTTTTCTTAGACTAAGAGGTGGCAAATCTTCAAAAAGATGTCGTCAAATGTCGCACTTTTCTTCAAAGTTCCAGCCAGTGGGCTGGGTCATATTAGAAAAATAACCTAAAATGGGACGTAGACATGGGGCTCGGGGAAAATAATTTCAAGGAATTTGAGTTATTACTTCTGACATTGCGAGAAATCAGGGCGGAAATTTTGTTTTTTCGTGGCAAAAACACCAGACTGAAATGATCACATCGAAATACGGTAATAATATTTTATGCTCTAAAATGAAAGAAGAACTGCGACATATCCTTCGATAACACACATCTATACCTTATCTATCAAATATCACTCTTTAGGTGAGTATTATAAACATCCCAGGACTTATACTAACCCCTAGCAAGAGAGTATATAAGTGATATGATTGGAGTGATATTTGAGGAGCATATTTATTACTCAATAAATTTGATTGTTTTTATTATTTTCGTTCTGAAACATCTTTTCGATACAAAACCGAAATCTTAATATTTTTTCTACAGAGAACATCAGTTAATAATTTGTCTATCGAATTGTAGAAATGAGAATATTACATTTAATATTAAAGTTATATTTTTAAAATAGTAACGTAATTATACTGTGAATGTTGTTAATTTTATCCGCAGAAGATAGATAATAATGATGAATAGATAGTAGATAATCTCTAGCTGGTACTCAATGCGATGACAATGGTGTGTTCGTTTTCTAGGAAATGCTTAAGCTGCAGCAGGGAATCTCTAGACGCCTTTTTGTCGAAATGACCAGTTTTGGTCTATTAGTTGGATCCTAATCACTGATTAATAAACCAACCATTGAAACCATGGTCATTTTCAAATAATATGCAAAGGAATATTCAGTCTTACATAAGTATTTGTGGAGTAGTTAAATCACGATATATTTTAATTTTCTACTGTTATTATTTCTAAATGATTTGAATTTGGGAGCCCAAGATAAACTAATAAATCTTATTTGAAACTTCAAATTTTGTTTTCATAAGAGGGCAGTAATGTGGTGTTTTCTATGAAGAGGACAAACTGCAGTAGAGAATCTTTAGACGCTTTTTTGTCGAAACGACAAATTTTGAGGTTCACCGTTCTTCTATGACGAGTACGATTTTTATATTATATTAAGTCAATAAAAATGAATTAATACCTACTCTCGACTGACTATAGCTCAACAGGGAAAAATAACTTTCTTCGTCGAAATTTCATGATATTCTTCCAAATATCTTGTTATATTTGCTATTGATGGAATTCCTAATCACTATTTTGTAAATCAACTATTAAAACTATGTTCATTTTCAAATAATATGCGAAAGAATATTAAATATTACAGTAGAACTTATAGATCAGTCATATTTTAAATTTTATAATATAATTATTTATATATGAATAGAGAAGGAAGGAGAATCGTTTCAGAAGATACTGCGATATTTGAATGTACAAAATGGATTCAAGTATTTTACATTATTCCCACAGAAGGTACTAGAGTTTATTCTGTGTTCGGTGTACAGAATAAAGCTATATAGTTTTAATACAATCTCTATTATGTGTTCGGTGTTTGCTGTCAAGAGTGATATTGAACATTGAAAATCGAGATAGAGAATGTCTAAAATGAAAGAAATGTCTAATGTCTAGTGATGAACAAAAATAATGGAGCTTACTTGGTGGAATTATTGCAAAAATTCAATTGAGAACCTAGAAATTCAATTTTAATGTATCTCAAATTATGTCGATTGTTCGATTTATTCTTGTATTAATTCAGTGTTAAAAATCAAATAGTTGAGTTGTTGAGTTGGTGTATTTGAAAATACAGAATTCGCAATTGTCATTGCTCTATAGCGCAAATCAAACCTGAGGCATCAGCTGAGAGCACCAAGTCTCAAGTTATTCCTCAGAATTAATTTTCTCCTTTTCATTAAATATTTCAAGGTGGCATTAAAACTTCCAAGCTGGATAAACTACCTGAGTATATTCGCGACAGCGTCGACTGGTTCTTAGGGTAAGTGGAAACTGAATAATTGATTAAATCACACATCTCATACCAGGCTTAAAATTGCGTTGGAAAGTATATTGAGTCACTAATTTAATTGCATGCTATAAAGGAGTAAAGGTAAACTAATTTTTGACGCGATATTAAGAAATCCTGTCACTTGATAGGTTTCTGCAAACAATGTTAGATTTTAATTGATCTTGTTATATGGGGACTAAGCCTAGCTTAAACTTAGTTTTCATTTGATGCTATAATGTGGTTCAGTAGAGCTGTTGGACGAGAGAAAAATGACCATGCCGTTCGTGTTTTATCTTTTGAAGCAGAACAAACTATAACATGTTTTTGCCGGTATTGATCTTTATAATTTCAGTAACTTGTTAATATTTTTTAAATTGATTTCCAGAAAAGCCCGACGCAAAGAGAAAGAAGGGAATGAATCTTCCAGCACTGAAACTAAACTATATTTAGAAACTGCTTTACTTGAGAGAAAATTGCCAGATATGGACTTGAGGTTGCTAGTGGATTTACCTGCTGGCTTAGATTATAATGAATGGCTGGCATCTCACAGTAAGTTTGGCTTCGAGTGAAAAATTTATGAAAGCTAAATATTCTTCTGATTTCTGGTTGAAATTTAATTTGAATTTGAATAAAGTACAGATTTCTTATGAAGATGTAATATATTTTCAGCCATGGCTCTATTTGACCATGTGAATTTAGTATATGGAACTGTTAGTGAATTTTGCACACAATCTGGATGTCCTGATATGATTGGACCTGGTCAGAGGTAAATAGATGGCAATTTTCTTCTATTCCATCAAATGCAAATTTGAATTTGTTTTATAGAACTTATTTGTGGTTTGACGAAAAGGGCAAGAAGACAAAGGTTGCTGCACCTCAATACATTGATTATGTGATGACATTCATCCAGAAAACTATAAGTGATGAAAGTGTTTTTCCTACGAAATATGGTAAGCATGACTATTATTATATCATAAATTTAGCATAACTTTGTACTACTTGATTATTGTATTCAAGTATAAATTTTCATCATACATACTGACTACTTTTTTCAGCAAATGAATTTCCCTCATCCTTTGAGTCAATAGTTAGAAAAATAGTTCGTTTGTTGTTCCACGTGGTGGCTCATCTGTATGCAGTCCATTTCAAAGAGGTTGTAATGCTGGGTCTCCATGCTCATCTCAATCTTACTTTTGCCCACTTGATGGCTTTGCATCACAGGTTTTCTCTGATTGAGGCCAAGGAGACCGAAGTACTGAAGGATCTCGAGGTTGCTCTCAAATTGACTGACGATGTTGTAACTAGCGAAGCAGCAAATAATAATGAAAATGCAGGCGACAAGGACGTTCCAAGTGACTTGGATTTGAAAACACACTTCAGCGAAGAAAATGTGTGTAAGTAAATTTTGAGAGTTTCTCAAAAATGATGGGCGTTTGGATGATTGAAGATGGGGTCATTTCAGTTTCCAACATCATGGTTTGAAAATTTGGTGGAAAAAGGGTGATTTCCTATTTTGTAGTAGGTTATGGGACGAAAAAAAAGGGTATGCATCATTGCATTCTACATGAAAAATTGCCTGTAGAATGAAAAATTCGTCGGATAATTTTCAAATAGTTTATAAATCTATATAAAATTAGTTTGGGGCATTATATTGTCCTCAAAAAAGAGACATTTAGAAAGGGGGCTTTTTTTTTAACTACTGTAATATTTAATAAGGCTGCTGTTCAAAAATGTCAAAATTTTGATCACATTTAATAGAAAAGCCTAAAATCATAATGATCTTCTATCAAACGCCCATCAATATTCATTTTTAGGGTTCCATACGTTAAAAGGAAGTAGGGATTATTTCTTACCTGCTGCCAACATTTTTGTCAGGAACATCTGTAGGTATAGAGGTGAAATTGATTTCGAATACTCAGGCTGGCAATTCCTTGGAACTGAAAATGAAATCAAATTCCCAAATCAACATAATCGAAAGATACGGCTATTCAGGTTGATTTTGCAGCCAATTTCGACACTCGCAAGTTGTGAAAATCTAAAAAGTTACTTCCCGTTGACCTAGAAGCGTTAAATTTGGCGACAATGCAATGCCTTATACCACAGTTAAAGAAAAAGTCAGAAAACTGTAAATTTGTAGTTACATCGAGAAAAAAAAATATGCATAATACATAGTATAAATTAATTGAAGAAAGAAGTAAAAATGAAAAAAGAAACATTACATCAATTGACTAAAGAAATAGCTTTGGAACATTGCAAATTAAAAATATTAATAAACAAATAAATATGATATTCTACAACCTTTCACTAAAAAATTTTAAACTGTAGTAGGCTTTGCCTCTTGATAATTCAAGCATATATTTTTTCATAGGTTTTATTGATTTGTGGCGGATATTAAGGGGTATTTTGCTGTACATTGCCGTAATTATATGTTCTATATTTTTGAAGCTGTATTGATATTTAATAGGTCTTCAATTTCCTTTGCTTCTAGTCTCATGCAGATGTTGTGTCTGTTTGGAGAGGTTTTAACTTTTCCTTACAGAAATGACGTTCGTAAATATAATATACATGGTATAGTAAGCACACCATAGCGAATAAGATGCTGCATACAACTCTCTGTCCAGTCTAATTTAAGTACATTTCTCAAACATATATTTTGAAGATCAAAATTCAAATCTGATGAATTTGCACTGCTCCATAGTATAATACCTTACCGCATTCGAGACCACATATATATGGTAAACTATGAAGGCAGTTTGATAGTTTACCGGTGATCGTATCGCGCGTCAATAATCACACCCAAGGATCGCATCTGTATCGGATTATCTTTATAAGTAATTGAGGAGATATTGTTTGTTCTCAAAGTCGAACATGTGTTGTGTCTTTTTGGAGTTAACTTTTGAATTATTTTTTTTTTTCAAACAGTTTTCTTAATCTCATGTTGTCTCCATATTTCATTTCCACCTTGTCCTTATCCTCACCGCTCACAACTACGTTTGTATCATCTGCAAACTAGACCATTGAATCATCAATGATCACTAATAAATCATTGGTGTAATTTATATATTATAGAGGGCTCAAAAGAGTTCCCTGAAGAATACCTTGTTCTGGTTACCTATCTTTGGAAATAACTACTTTCCCATTGGCATCTGTTACAGATATGAACTGTAAATAGCTCTAATTGGGAAAAAATTTCATCTTGAATACTGAGATCAATGATATGACATAATGCGTTGGAGATAAGTGAAGCCACACACATTATCAACCTCGCGGGTATCTCATCACTTTCTATAGCAGTAGAGTTCTTTAGAGATGCTATTGTGTTGAAAACTTCTGCTGTTTTGGGGTTTATAAATATGGCATCGATATTATTTTTATATTATTTGAGGTCATAATCACACAGTGCTATTTGAGATCACTTATTTATATAATATTCATTTATTCCGTTTAGTGTGGTGATGTGACTATATCCTTCACTTTTTAGATCTTATAATGTGTTTTCTCTTTGAGATTGTTTATTCAGCAACTTAAGGATAACCTGCCGAGTGGTCCGTGCTGCTTGTATTTGCTCTAGTCTCCCTAATTACTCTTTAGAAACCAAGAAAATAGTTAATCTTTATACGGTCATTGATACCTACTAGGTGTTGATCGTGTCAATACAATGAGAAAAAAATGCACAATTCACAACTAAAATAAAAACACTTCACAAACCGCTATACTAAAATACAATATAAAACTATAATACATAATAAACAGTGTAGAATCAGCTAAGTATATATAACAATCACGAATAAATCGATCTATGAGGAGAAGCAACTAATCATGGAGATCACTGAAGTCTGTGGTTTCAAAAAACTCTCCCACACTGTAAAAGGATTTTCGGAACAAGAATTTCTTTAGACGAGACTTCATCTTCTTCTGTGATATGGATCTCTTCCTCAGTGGTTAGGATCTAAACTCGTGCGGAAACTTGTTCCACACCTTAACAATCATGTGGGACACTACAACTATATCTTTGTGCAATTTTAAATATACCTCTCAGACATTTCTTTTGTAGAACAAATATCCTATCTGAGTCTACTGAATTTCCCCAGAAAATAACACCGTACCCCACCCTAGACTGAATGAAAGCATGGTACGCCGGCAAGGCAGCGGTGACGCCCACCCCATTAGCAACAATCCTCAAGGCATAGCAAAAACGAGAAACGGTTTGTGAAAGATGTTTAACATGTATTTTCTAACTCAGGCTGTGGTCCATATGCAATCCTAAGAATGACAGACTTTGTATTGAGTTAACTGTTTCATCCTCATACCTGAAAGACAATTTGATCTCGTTTATCTGACTAAATCTCAGTTTTGTTTTACCAACATCTAATGTAAGGTTGTTTTCATCAAACCACCCTTGTAGCTTTCCAAGATCAGCCTCTAATTTTCCTATACATTCTTCTTGAATCAACAAGATCATTCGTATAAATGTAGAGCATAGGACCGAGAATAGAGCCCTCTGGCACACCCCTGCCAACACAAACCGAATTAGACAATACTCTCTGGCTATTCGCGTCATATTCAATTAATCTCTGAGTTCTTTTCGTCAAGTATGATCCAAGAAGCCCAAGTGCCACTCCCCTGATTCCGTATGCTCCCAGTTTCCGTAGAAGAACCTTATGGCACAATGCTGCTGTTACTTTGCCCTCATTTAAGGAGTTTATAATTTTTCTAAGAGCTTGATAGATTGAAGTTGTTGTCGACCTACCTTTCCTGAAACCATGCTGGCACTTAGATATGATGTTGTGCATGTCGAGAAACGCTATCATTTGGTCTGATATTATTCTCTCAAAAATGTTTCCTATATTGGAAAGCAGAGAAATGGGTCTATAGTTGCTTAATATATTTTTACATCCCTTCTTGTGAATAGTATCCATGCTTCCTTCAACCCATCAGTGTTTTTCCAGTGAGAAGACATTGATTCATTATACGAGTGAGGGAAACAGCAACAACATGCGCAACAATTTTTAAAAGCGACACTGGTACTTCATCGACACCTACCGATGTGTTATTTTCCAGTTGCCTCATGTAACAAACGGTATCTTGCTCTATTACTGGCTTGAAAAACAGGCTAAATTCACAAAGTTCAATTTTTTCAATGCTTTTATTTTCATTTTTTGTAACAACCGGACATGCATTCGCAAAGTAATTGTTAATTTCATTAAAAAAGTCATTTTTATTTTTTTCTGGAAAAGATTCGAATACTGTATCCTTTCCTGATACTTTTTGATCCGTTTTATTCTTGATCACCGAAAAATTTCATTTGCAATACATTTGAGACAAATGCTTTGTTCGACATTCTTATCCATTGCACAAATCGCAAAACACACTTGTGAGAACTGACAAAATCGAGTACTGTAAACCAAGTAAATGACAGATCGCGTTAAAACTCCGCGTCAGGATAGAAAACAGTTACAGCTACAACAAAAATTTTGAAAATCGTTTGAAGCAGATTTTTTCAATAATCAATTCCTGTACTTTCATGACAGAATGTGTATTATAAGTTTATATAGGACATTCTCTACTGGATCAACGGGTAGTATGTGAAGCCAACATTGTGAAACGGAAATATCAATTTCGCGTTGATCTATCGAACAACAGTCATACACAATTTTGCACCTGCATGAAATTTTTAACCTTGAATAACCTTTTAAGTCATAAATGATGACTTACCTACAAACATCATTGAATTTTTATTTATATAGGTCATATTATAGTAAATTGAATTTACTATAATAGAAGCCTCCTCGGGAGTGCACTGAGCAACTTCCCAAAGTTTTATAGGAATTGGAAAAATGACATGGTAATGCATAAAGGACAAACCACATACATTCGTTTTTTATACAACTCTGAACAATTGATAGCAATCGACTCTATTATTCGAAATTGTGCACCTAATATAGTTGGTCAAGCAAGTGTGAATATTAGATTTATAAATCGATCAGAGAGTATCATCATAAATTATTACGATTTTTTATACATTTATAAGCTGCAGGTTTCTTAATTTATCTTTTTTTTCAGGTAGCGACAATAAATAGTAACTATCAAGAGGACCCTTATGAAAATGTGATTGATGAGGTTCAACAGAAAGACTTCTGTGAACCTTTTAGTAGCACTTGTGATTTTGAAATATATACTTTTATTTGTTTATTTAGCGCTACCTTTTATTTATTGTTCTATTTGCTTCACAATTTTTTATATTACAGATTTATTAATTAAACAATAAACTAATAAATTTGTAATAGTTTAGTTAGATTGGCTATTCTTCAGATAGAACTGTTGAATAGAAAATTCTTTCAAATCTAGAATATTCATAATTAGTTGAAATTGCTTAACTCGGAAGCCATCTTATAAAAATAAGCACACAGTGGAAAACGATTCTCTTCTCTGTTTTACAAGAACAATTTTTTCAAATTTACTGATGTTCATTGCTTTTCTTGCATATATACCAAAATGGAAAGTATCAGTGAATGTTTATTTTAATGAAGAGATATAAGGCTGCAGTGCTGAAAGAAATATAATTGTCTTGCTAACAATAACATTAGTTTTGTGCATTTATAAAATGAAATAATTGAGGTTTATTCACCTATATACATTAAAAGACATCCTGCATATATTCATTGTATTTCAGTAATAGAGCACAAATGTAGATATTCTCAACTTGATTTCATAAGATTTGAAAAATATTCTTGAGAGTTTTCAATAACAAATTGTTTAGTTGAAGAAGCTGTGATAGGTCAGATATTTCTTCATTGTTATCTACAAGATTGTATTAACTAAAAAAATATGTATGCTTCTATATTGATTTTATTAGATGTACTGCATCAAATTCAAATGTCATTCATTAATTAATACTAGGGTTTTTATCCTTGTTCCAATAATTTTGGGAGAAATATTAATATTCTAGATTTTGATTGATTTAATTGAAGTTATGGTCATCCAAGGTTTATAATGTCTTAAAGGTTCTTAATTTTGTATATTTTTCTTTTTAATGTTTTTATGGAGTAAAGTTGAATGGTTTCTTGAAGTATACATCAATTACTATGTCCATTCGCTGTTTGTATAGAATAGAACAAAATTGATATATTTTTGTCACTCACGAAGATTTATGTCCTTGATTAATTTGCAAGTTTTGAGAAAATCTGTTAAAAATAAAATATTTGGTCTCAACAAGAAAGCATGGTGCAAATATCTTTGTATGAACCCTTAAATACTGAACTTGGAAGAATGGATCTCATTCAACCTTTTCAAAATGTTATAGAAAGGAATTTCTTGTATTGACTTTGATAATTATTTTAAAAGGAGCAAAGTAAATCGGTTTCATGCTTTCTTTATTGACTAAAGATTTCAACAAGCAGTGGGCGATAGGAAAATGTTGCTTATTGAGACAAAATAAATATTTTTGAGTTTTAAGATTTTGTTTTGCATTGTTCTCAAAGTGATGAATGTTGTGAAATTTCTCGACGTGAGTATTACACATAGACTAATAAATATTCATTAACTTGGTATGCACTGCTTGTTGGTGCAAATTCAAGTATCATTTTACAACAATGAAAATTATGATTAGGTTTGCATTATCTGAAAAAAATTGAAATGCAATGTTTAGTACTTAAAATTACATCAAGGAATAATTTGAAGAATTCCTCGATGAAATAATAGAAAGAAGTCAACTCAAAATCATCATTCTTAAAATCGTCTCTGCTTGTGTGTCCAACAAGGACATATATAAAACTCACAAAGGTACATGCTTTTTTATGTGTCAATAAATGCAAATAGGATAATGATACGTCGAACATTCTCAATTTGGTCATTTTTATTTCAATTTGATGATGAGTGTATTGTAATGCGTTTTAGGGAAGCTTAACTATTTCTTTGAAGATGAGCATATTGTTTTGAATTTAAATCAAATCAGAAAAAACAAGTTAATGCTGAACATTTCTGCATTGTTTTTAGAATGGGAAGACAATGGAGAAACTTTTGGAATTTCAGTGCACAAAATAATGTATTAATGGAACTCAAACGTAGTGTATGAGTATAAAAAGTACCGTTTTAGTCTTTATTCTTATCACTAAGTTAGTTGATAAAAATTCCAAACTAGAGTTTTTTATTATCTATCATTTGAAAACGTCTCAGAGTCGTATACTACACTGAGTTCATAACAATGTCATTCCATGCTGACATTGAATTTAATTTTTCGTTCTATTCATTTTGAATTTCGCCTCTGTTGATTTTATTCTTTGAAGCACAATCTCTTGTAAGAATATTTAATATTTACGAATTATTGAATGGTATTTCTTGTTGAAGTTTGCCTTCATAAATTCATTTCTATACGAAAATTTAGCTCAGGTTATTTCATTTGATTAGTTAAACAGCCCAGTTGGTACGCCTCATGCTTACCATATTTGATTCAGTCCAAATTTTCAAAAATTGAAAATAGAAAATGGTCTCATAGAAGAAAATAATTAAAAATAACAACTCATAGAGAAAATATTAAATCATTAGGTTGTAGGTGTTGAAGATATCTATAGGTTAATTACTCTGTGCATTACTCTTCGAAATATATGGGAAAACCTTTGTACATTTACTGTTTTGTTCTCGTTGAAAATATTTCTTGCAAATTAAAGTTTCATAGCTTACTATTTTCTGTGAATTCAGCCCAGGACAAGGAAAGTACGTTTTTCTGACATTGAAAATTTTTTGAGTAATTAATATTTTCAAAAATCGCCTGTTACATCTCAACAGATAGTCCTAGAGAAAACAGTTGTTACAGTTTTTTCCCTTAAAGAATCCTACTGTTATGGTAAGAGATAATTGTGACAATTTAATCAAATTGAGGTCACCTGTTACCTGAATATTTCTTCCATGTTTCTTGATCGGTAATTGCTGTTTTCAAGTTCCTCTTATTTTAAAAAAGCTGTTTTTATCGTTTTCCCTGAGCTTTGTTTTCAATAAATAGTAAATTACGAAATGTTAATTTGCCAGAAATAGGACAAAAATAAACAAAAGTCGATTTTCGATTCTCTGGAACCGATCGATTAAAAATGAAGACGAGTCGACACTTTTTTTGGCACCCACAACTTTATAATTAATTCAACGTCTCGTTATCAGCATTAGTTTTCCTTTCATTTGTGAAAAACTTTCTTTCAATTTAACGAAATTTTTACATGAAGGATATCAAAGATCCACTTGGGAAAAACACTATTTTTCTTAGAATTTTTCTTTTATACTATACGATCATAATTTTTGTTTTCTATTAAGAATTTCGGGATATCGCACACTTATCTAAATTCTCGGCTACTGAATTATCCTTTACAATAGATTTTCATCTAAAAATGGCAAGAAATCGCTGGGCTCATCTGTGCGCTAATAGAAATATTATTTTCATGTATTCATTTTTATTTCCTTAGAAACGACTATCTTAAAATTTTTCCTCGTATTTACCAATGCCTAAAATACCACTTACTGATGATGGTCTTTCCGTAGGTAGGGTAGATACAAGAACGCAATTTATGAAAGCACTAGTAAAATTATATATCCTGCTACATGACATCAATTTAAACGAGCAAATGTTCATATTTAAGTGACAAATTGAACATCTCAAACTGAAGTATTTTGTAGAATCAGAAGTTGAACTGTTTTCTCAAATCGCATTGCTAGCAAAGGCACAATTATTAAGCTGCTTTCCAATTGAACGAGTACCTTTAGTGAATGTACAGTGTTATTGTTCTCTGATTGTACTGATTGTAAATATGTATTTGAAGAAAGGAGTTTTAGTTTGTTACTCACTAGATCCTGTAAAACTGCTATCCATAGCGTTTGTTGAAAAATAAATAATCAATTCTAACGTTGAGTACTTTGTTTTATTAACATTTTGGAAAATCAAGGAAAAATTAGCATAACACTGTGTTACTTTATGAAACTGAATATTCCGGAAATAGTTCTTATCGTTTTTGGATACATAAATATCGTGTTTTGCACGTAGAATTCTTTTCTCGCGTTTACAAGATGAATAATGGGTGTGATATAGATCTGAAAAGCTTGTAAAAATCCAATTTGATCCAACGAAGCTACATACAGGGCGTAACGAAGTAAAAAATTAATTTTTTTAGAAGAAATCCTTTCAACACCTCTGGATTCTACGTGCAAAACACGTAATAAATATCATTTTTCATTTTCATTGCGAGCTTTCATTTATCGGAGATATCAAGGGAGTGCGCTCGCGCCAAATATTCAAAATCATCCTGTATCCCAGAAACAAAGAGGTCCGTGACGATTCTGTTTTCGGAATATTTAGTTTTACTAAATAGTAGCACAGTATTGAGAAAACCGTATTCCTTTATTTCTTATATCAACGCAGATACCATTCCATTGTATTTTTTTTTGATTTGTTACGCGTACAGGTATAAGCACAAATAAACACAACGTCTACAGGTTCGCAAGCGGATCGAGAGTGCAAAAGAAAAGTTATGTAAAAAAAAGATTTCTCCAGAATGTTGCTAGACTCTTAGACAACAAGTTGAAATTTCATTTGGTTTTATTCATTTGGAATAATAAGTAGCTTGAATTACTAAGTAGCTGATATCTGTCAAAACTTCATCTTTTCTTAAAATGGCTTGGTTAGGAAATTAAAGTAAAAGGTCAGGATTATAATTGATACAAAGTCCATAACTGATTCATAAATATATTGATATTTTTCAAAATATAATATAAAGTATGATGAGTATAAAAATAAAAGATGATAACATCTAATGTTTATATTACTATTTTTCTCATGGCTGAATAGGTGAACAATTATTTTGATAACAAGGTTTTTCACACAATCTACTATTCCTGATCTCAACTAACCTACATGACTTGAAAAGTACTGCGATCTCTCTTATGAAGTAGCCAAATCCCTCAGCGATAGGATCGCATATGTCTCTCAGCGAAGTGCATACATTGTAAAAACAAATCAATGGGGGTTGGATCACTGCATTAAACAATGTAGCTAGACATGGTTTGAAGAAGTAATCAGAAGTTATTTGTAGAAGTCCTATTGTCATTGGACGAAATATGCTTTGTAGTAGAAACCTGCAAAGGAATTAAAATTATATAATAATAATATTTTCATCTCAAACAGATTGGTTCACCTTAGTAGTTGTAATATGAAAGAAGTAACGAACGACGTTCCAATGTGTACTGTTCCAAATATTTCACTCCAAAATTTGATATTACATTCTTCTGATTGGTCAGCTATTATCTCGGTTTTTATAAGAGGTGGATTATCCGTGGTTCTCAAATAACTGGAAAAATTTTTTTTATTTTTATTTAGGCTGCAACATTCGATCTGACTCACGATGCATTTCCATGATCGAAGTAATAAACATCAACTCTTGTAGGAGCACCGCAATTACACTTTATTTTATGGTGAATAGTTTCATTTCTCCTATTCATCGTTGTATATTCCTTCACGCTTCCATCCTTTTCGTCATAACAAGTTTTCGCTCTTTGATTTCTTTGATCTTTTATATCTTTAGACTGTAGATAATGATCCAAGATAAATGGTTTTGTATTGACACCTTTTGAGGTGCATTTTGGTTTCGGCAGTTCATCAATCAAACTGAATATAACTCTCTGAAAATAATCAACTAATCACTAATCTAAAACACACGCTCAAAACATTCAGATATTGAATATTCATGTCCCTGATAATTCATTTTTATATTTATTATATATAAAAAAATTGACTTCTATTACTCCATTCTTGTACATATCAAGAATATTAAATGGACATTTACAGTAAATTTTTGCTTCTGCATAAATCGACAATGGAGTTGATTTGCAAAAAAAGTTATTAGGCAAAAACAACTTATTAGAGTATTGATCATTTCTGTAAATGAATGAAAATATCTCAAAACTCACCCTGGGTGGACTGTGGTCATCCTCTGGTTCAGACATGCGCATCTTGTAGTATTCGGGAAGTTGTTTATCTTGAGTTATATCTTTTCTCGAATTTGAGGATCGATTTTTGAACCATTTGGTTATAGAATGTCGATCTAATCTTGAGATTCTTCGATTTTGTTGTTTTGCTATTCGGAATAATGATTAAATTAAAAACAAGCAATATTTATTGTAGAAGAATAAGAATGCAATACTGAAAACGACATATATGAATTACTCCGTATACATATTTCTAGTTTGTATATAGCGTTTTTTTATTTCATAACATCTTGCTTTTCAACTCTTCCATTCTTCTTAAATTTTTCCTGTTTTTCGCAACAACGGATGTTTCTTCAATAGAAAGTGTAACGATACCAAGAAATCAATACACCTTGAAGTTGGTTGCAAGACTGTCCGTTGTTCTTTGACTTAGGCCAGAAAAGTATTAAATATATGCTTGTATAATGATGTCGAAAGTCAAACATGCACAATTGATATATTTAACAACAAATAATAATGATGTTAGTATTATGTTTAATGTTCGATACTCACTGGGATTACACTGATCAGAAATGAAATTGTCATTCAAATTGCACTGACACTCATATATAATTCTCTTATCTTCCACTTTTTTCTGTGTTGTTAAAATTGGTATATCTTTTGGTAGATGTGTTGTTTCAGCACTAGCTTTCAACCTCTTAGGATGATACACATTTTCTACATCAATTTCGGACTGCGATTCCTCAGTGCCTATAATTAAATTTTTCTTATACAATTCTTCGACTTCATCTTGTCGTGGCTTCAGTTCCTTAAAAAAAGTTAAATATTATTATACTATTAGAGTCACTAATTTTATTTTCATTTAGTATAAAAGGCTCCCAGCATTTAAAGTATATAAGACAGTTCCTCATAGAAGTAGTTACGGGGGTGTACTAGTTTACAAGGTACTAAATATGCAAAGATTAGCTAATAAGATGGAATGATAATGCATCTTTACGTTTCTTAATCCTAATTGTGATGCCTAAAATATTCGTTTGACTTACCCCACGTCTAATATCTGAAAGTTTCGAAAAATCTAAACTTCCTTCAATTTCAGATAATTTATCGTTGAATAAGTGCGGAGTATCAGGTCCCATGGTATTGATCGCTGCTCGAAGTTCTTGTCGTAAAGAATTGGCTAATTCGGAATCTGAATGCAAAGCAAGAACAGATATAGAGTTTATTTACATATTTATAATCGAAAAATTTGTATTTGTATGCTAAAAATTTATGCCATCAACTCCAGGTAGTGCCCCCATTTTAGGAATCCATGGTATTGATTAATGAACCATCAGTGTAAGTAAACCAGAAAGATTTTTATTATGGTTGTGTTATAGATGCAGCTACACAAAAAAATATAATTGCGATCAAAACAACTAAATAATTCAGATAATCTGGTATTTGAAATCAATTTGCTACTGGGAAAAAGAAAAATTCTGTTGGAGAAACCAATTTCTCCTTTGGCTTTGATGGTAAATTTACATATTAACAGTATTCAATCATTCAATCATATATATATATATATATATATATATATATATATATATATATATATATATATATATATATATATATATATATATATATATATATAACAAATTTTTGTTTCAAGTGGGACATCTTTTGGGGTACAAAACTTGCCTGAAATATCAACCCCCTAAGCGTTATGTGTCTGCTTTTGAATGGATCGAAGATACGAATCTCTAAGGGCTGCATACAGTGCGTACAGTGGAATGGGATAGTCAGCAGAACTATACAATTCACTCTTGAGTAATTAAGAACAGCTAAGCTGGTTACTCTTATGGTAATCTAAAATGAGCAGAATTGGATTTTCTTGGCAGTATTCAGTATGCATCTGAATATGCTTCAGAAATTAACAAAAATATCAGAGTTAATCTACCCATTCATTGCAGTAACAGAGTGCTCAATTTGTTGCTCATATACAGGGTGCTTCAACGAAAACTAAACAGAGGCTATATCTACCAAGATATTCATTTTTGATCCAAATGCAAAAACAGGTCAATGGTTATTTCAAGGGGAACATCTTTTGGGTTACAAAACTTGCCTGAAATATCAACCCCCTAAGCGGGGGTTGCAATCCTTGAACATTTTGAATAGGGAAGATGGGTCGAGTGATGACTCAAAAGAAAGGTGGTATCTTTGTCTACATTGCCTTGAACGAATTTCCATTTTTAATTGAAAACTGTGAAAGATACAGGGTGAGCAACTGAAAGATTATTTCCTGAGACTATTCAAGTTTCAGTGAAGTAAAATGGAACAGATCCATGCTGATCAATGGCAGTCATCATCAAGTATCATCGCTCATCTCGAATTTCAACCCCTAGAGCAGGGGTCACCACCCTTGAAAATTTGGAAGAGGGTAGATGGGCCGAGTAATACCTCGAAAGAAAGGTATTATCTTTGTCTGCATCCCCGTGAACGAATTTTCATTTTTGATTGAAAACTGTAGAAGATACAGAGTGAGCCACTGAAAAATATGGAAGACTATCTATCGCCCTGAACTATTCAAGTACCCTGCTCCAGGGGTTGAAATTTGAGTGGTGTTTCGGAAGATGACAGCCTTTGATCTGGAATGAATCTGTTCCATTTTTTTGCACTAATACTCTAATACTTGAATAGCTCAGGGCGATAGATAGTCTCCTCTATTTTTCAGTAGCTCACTCTGTATCTTCTACAGTTTTCAATCAGAAATGAAAATTCGTCCACGGGGATGCAGACAAAGATAATATCTTTCTTTCGAGGTATCACTCGATCCATCTACCCTCTTCCAAATTTTCAAGGGTGGTCACCCCTGCTCTAT
Organism: Cryptolaemus montrouzieri; assembly: GCA_013387265.2. Classification (NCBI taxonomy): domain Eukaryota; kingdom Metazoa; phylum Arthropoda; class Insecta; order Coleoptera; family Coccinellidae; genus Cryptolaemus; species Cryptolaemus montrouzieri. Next base: position 65,727,819 of record JABFTP020000001.1, on the reverse strand, counting down.
GGGTTGAAATTCGAGATGAGGATGGTACTTGATGATGACTGCCATTAATTAAAAATGGAAATTTGTTCAAGGCGATGTAGACATAGATACCACCTTTCTTTTGAGTCATCACTCGACCTATCTTCCCTATTCAAAATGTTCAAGGATTGCAACCGCCGCTTAAGGGTTGATATTTCAGGCAAGTTTTGTACCCCAAAAATGTCCCCCTTGAAACAAAAATCGACCTGTTTTTGCGTTTTGATCAGAAATGAATATGTTGGTAGATATAGCCTCTGTTTAGTTTTCGTTGAAGCACCTGTATATATATATATATATATATATATATATATATATATATATATATATATATATATATATATATATATATATATATATATATATATATATATATATATATATATATATATATATATATATATATATATATATATATATATATATATATATATATATATATATATATATATATATATATATATATATATATATATATATATATATATATAAATATTATTTAATTCCTAGATGAAGTGAATAATATATATATATATATATATATATATATATATATATATATATATATATATATATATATATATATATATATATATATATATATATATATATATATATATATATATATATATATATATAAATTGAGTATTGAGAGATAAAAGAATTACTGCAAACGATGAATCAAAATACAACATGTTAAACTCATAACAAAACTGAAAGTCCTTTTTCTAGAAAAAAATGTATTGAAAATCCTATCCTAATTCTCTTTCAAAATTTTGAAGTAAAAAATCATAAATAAATTTTAAGACGACCTTATATATAACTTCCTCGAGAATAATAACTGTCCTACACCTCCTAGACTAGCTCAAAATTAAAACATTTGAAAATTCTTGGGGGATAGTGTGCCAAATCAATAGGAGCATCAAACAATGTTGCCAATTTTGGATATCAGTTAAACTTGTATAACGCCTCTTTGCAATGTATACCAAGCATGCGGATTCAGGTCAGACAATTGAGCAGATTGAGATTCCGTTGCTGCTTTCGTATTTTAGCAACCACAAGCTACTTGCAAGCTTTCTAGAATATATCCAGCAAAATCCAACCGATCAAAAAAATATTAATACAGATGTAAATCGTTGTAGTTAGCTACAATAAAATTATTTCAACCCTAACCGCTATTCCTGCATATTTTGTGTGCCTGACATGCAATTTTTTTTGAAATGTAATTGAAACAAATAGTGTAGTATAGTGCTTTGGTAAATCACTGCTAATTTTCAAATTGAACTTATCTGATGAGAAGGATGTGATTGCTTCAAATTATCATTACGAGTGGGCGAAAATATATTCTGACGGTTATTGATGAATAAATAATGCAACAAGCTAAATTTTTTGATTCGGGGATATATAAATAGTTGCAAAAACTACTGTAGCATTATCTTTTGTTTTAAAAGAGCTGAACAAAAATTTCAACTGAGGTGTACAAATGCTGACCATATCTTTACAGTTTCGGTATAACACGTTCGTCTTTGTCATTTTTTCGAATCTTGATACTAGATACTCGCGCACACAGTCATATATCCTAAAATCGCATAGAGGGCGTATAAAGTCGTTTTGTTGATTTTCCTCCTATTGAAACCCACAAGAAAAGACTTCATTCCAAAAAAATTGTGTCTTAACAAGAATTAAAGATTACAAAATTAATCTACCTGTTGCTAATTGATCTGCATCGAATTCAGTTGAATTACTTGCTTGAGATAAATTCGCATCATCTTCATTTGTTGATCTTTTTCTGGGGGACATAATCGAATTCAGCTATATCAGCAAGAAGTATCTTTCCATATGTCTAATGTTGAATAAATGTCATTTATTTGATAATAGTTATTTCACATCATATTTCTGTGGGATTGTCGGATGACTTATTGTCATTATTATGTTTCTCTTCAGCGAATGTCCAATTTAGAATTACAATAAATTTTTTCTATGAACAGTGCTAAGGAACCTACATAGTCTTCATCCATATGGAATAAATTAGAAAATGTACAAATGTGGCGTGTTAAGAAAAACACTCGAACATTGCGATTGGTATCTTTATTTGAAATTTTTTTCATACAAAAACTTTTCATATAGGTATTTCATGTAACCGTCTTAATAACAACTTTTTTATTTGAAATGGAACATATTCAAGGTTTTAAATGCCTACTATTGAACAATGGGACTGCTTGTCGACTGTAAGTATGTTGATTTTCGTCAAACTCGAGCATAATATCTAATTCGCATAGGCAGCTCATTTTTTCACCTATCTTTCATGTTCAATTTTCCATAAGTGCCTTTTCAATTTACTAATGGCCCTTTGGGATGTAGACAGCAAATTTGGTAATTTTTTTTAATAAGCAAGGAACCTTTTGTGTACGTGTTTTATGTTCATGAGCAATCATCTGATATGCATTTCTGTTAAATGGCCCATTTTTCTGATATCTAGTAGACGAAATTAAACTCAATTCAGTGATAACTACTGTACTTAGTTGATACGGCTATTTGCTAGGTCCAGGTGGTTTGAACAAAAGTGAGTTTTTTATTTCATTCAGTAAAAAGAAACGCTAGAATATTTATTATTATTTTCTTGCCTCTATTCTCATTATCATTGTAGCGATTTTCTATAATCAAATAATTTTATTTTTTAATGTTGATTTTTGCAATTTTGCAATGAATATAAAAACACTGAATATTTCCGAAACAGTTGAAGATAGTTATAGGCCATTGTACATGAAATATGTCTAGAATTTTCTGAAGAATCCAAATTTAGAAGAATGAATATTATTCTATTGAAAATAAGAAAGTTGTATTACTGTTATAAGACACTCAGTACAAACTTTTCGTTGGAATAAATGCTCAAATAAAAATACCTATCGACGTGTCCGAACAAAATGTTTTCGAAGACTCCTCTATTTATATTATCGAATCTATTTTAGTTGGCTGATATATTATATAGCAAGAATAGAAATAAAAGGACATGATGCCGCCATGGCGTGAATTTCAAATAATTCAAAAGGCGAAGAATCAGTTTGCGGCATGGCTTTTTTCGGAAAAAAGACATCAAAAAGGGAGACTAATTTTTTATCAATACATGGGAAACAAATGTTTCACTACTCGAGAAATATTTTGGCGGATCATAGCATTTGTGGAATTTAAAAGAAAAATAAAGTCCTGAAACGAATTCTCGTCAAAGCACAAGTGCAACCGTAGACGGAAACTGGCTTCTACACTTTTCAGTAGTGTGACCTCTTGACGGATTGAACCCTTCAGACCACAAAATCTTACCATATTTCCGTGGATTACGAGTTTCATAGGATGGCTTCGAGAGGAGCGACTTGGGCCTCTGAGAAAGCCTTATCTTCTCTGTCGACATTCTCTGTATGGCATGCTTTACGTTGGGCCAGGTGGTTTATTTTTCACGTCATCTGTTTACTCTCTAGGCGCTGTTTACTCACACTAATAGTGTTTAACGAATTCGACCCGATTCATTACGATATAAGTATTAGATCGATAGTGAAGGTCACTCTGAATTGATTCGTTATTATAAGCAAAACGCGATTATCAAGGTGCATAGTGCCATAGGCAGGCTGAAGAAAAATGCTCTGAACTAAGGAATAAAATGTCTTACGATACCCTCTAACTAGCCCAGTTACTAACCATTCCAAATTTTCAAAAACACATGGTTTCTACCTTCATTTGATTTGTGTTTTTTAAGATAAGGTAGTTAATAGGTCAATTACGAAAATATAGACATTTTAACACAGTAGTTGAAAACTTTTATTATTTAAATAAAAATAACTTCGAATTAAGTATACCGGGTGTCCACGCGAGATGGGTCATTCAAAGTATATGGAGAGAGGAAAGACCGACTGAAGAAAATATTTTTGTTATTCGAACTAAGTTCCGAAAATATTTTCAATGCAGTGACATTTCCGGTAAGTAATCGAGAATACTTACTAGAAAAGAAGAAAAACGAGAAGTAAGATTCAATCCACAATAGTAATTGATTTCGCACTTTTTTTCTTCGAAATTCTGACCTGAATTACTTTGATGAAGATTTTGAGATGGGTCTCGTATTGAGAGATCGAAATGCATTATTTGTAAGATTTCCTATCTTATAATCTGCGAATTTCAGTGTCCTCCAGCGAAAAATCGTAATTTCTGGGATAAAATCGCGAATAACTCGGAAACGATGCATTTTAGGTATAGGAAGACCTATAACAGATCAATGCCTATTAATATTACGAGTTAAATGGTGTGTGTAAAAATAGGTAGTGTAATTTCAAAAAACAGACTTTTGTACCTTTGAATGTACTGCGATTTGCCACATGCTTTGGAAACATCCTGTATACTGTGAAGCCTCTAGATGCTTTGAATTCTGCTGAATGAACGTCTTTACTTACAAAGGGCTAGAAATAATCGATATTGAATCTTCAGTATTTTTATGATGCCTTCTAGGAGACAACCAAAAATCGCAAAATTCCGATTGAAAAGTTCATATCTTTCATTCGGTTGATTTCAGGTACAATGATATGAGAAAAAAATGTTCAGAAATTCATTTTCTACAATAAAAAGAATAAAAACATACATTATGCCATTTGAAATAACAAATATGGTGTCAACCGGAAATTTCACAGCATTGAAAATATTTTCGGAACTTAGTTCGAATATCATTCAAGACAACAAAAAAAAATTTTTTCAAACAGTCATTCCTTTCTGTCCCATCTCGCGTAGATACCCGGGATAGTTACATAACAATGATCGCAAATAAAGCAAGTCTTGTACATATTCCAAGTAAATAGTTTATACATCAAATGTAAGACAATTCGTTGAAACAAAAACCACAAGAATCCAAAAAGCGACAATTTCTTTGAAACCCTCAGAAAATGAAGAGAAGTGTATAAATTTTTATTTTGTGTTGGAACATGAATCTGATTTACATTTACTAAAGAAACTCGATGACTGTATTTTTGTTTCAAAGAGAAAATATGTATCATTTTCGTAAATAGATTTGAGATGTCAAATTTCTATGATAATCTATGATAAAGAAGTCAGCTTTCTTTAATTGCGAACGTGGAACTTCGGTAGAGTCCATTATATACTCAATTTCAAGTTATAATTCTAGATGAATTTGTTGTTATAAATTACACACGTGCTCAAAATCGAGTGATATCAACGATTCCATGTAACTAACAGTTTATTTCTTACTCAAAAAAAGAGCCAATTTATATTTGCAATATTTATTTGCGTAAATATACAGGGATATATACCGGGACCGTCCGTTAAGAACTTTTTGAGTTCCAATTACAATATCAAGCTGAAATTTTATACGAGGCCATAACTAGCGATTTCCAATTGAAGTGAAATATTTTCGAAGTGATACCATTTCCGGTTATACCGGAAGTGGGTCATCACTTTGTTATTTCAAATGGCAATCTACCTTTTTTATTATACATCTAGAACCGACATTTGAGCAAGGCATAAAATACCCAAGTTGTTGGCACTTATCTGTCAAAACTTTTGACAGATTTAATTATCTTTGCTATAAACTCGATTTTTGAGGAACATTTAAAAAAATTGTAGCTCGTAGATTTTTTGCACTACAGACACAATTTTTGCTTGGGTGGATAGAAGAAGGTTTAAGGAATTTTTTAAGCAGTCTACACATGTCAAATGTTTATTGCGTTGTTTTGTATGATTTTTTTAATTTGGCCTTTTTCAAACAGCAATAACTCAATTTTTTTAAATTGCACGTGCCAATTTTCATATCGCCATCAGATGAAGCGTCAAATTTCAGATGGAATTGTATCAGCATGTACTATACCCATCTCTTATAGTTCCGAAATAATTTGGGAATATATTGAATTTTGATAATTTTGCAAGAACCAACAGAGAATGCTTTGGGAGCAACTCATCATGTTCGTATACGAGCTGTCAAGTGTATCGAGTGAAAAGGGCCCATATTGAACATTTATTCAGATCGTAAATTAGTTTTCTCGTATGGTGTTTGCTATCATTTATTCGTATTAATGTAATTATCGTCGATGATTGGTTTTCGCTTAGTTCCTACAATTTTTATTCATCCGAATTGTAAAAATTGCTTCTAATGCTTCGAAATTTTATTTTACTCATAGACGGTAAATTTGGAAATTGGTTATTGAATTGCCTGCAATTTCTACCCACTACTTTTTGACATTCTAAAATGAATTAAAAAAAGATTAAATATATTTTCGTTTGAATAACCAGTGGTTTTATTTCAAATGTGTTGTATTTTTTGGATATTTTCAATCTGAAATAACAATTCTTGTTGAAATATCAAATTCGAATGAACTAAGTGACAAGTACATAAATTTTAGGCACCTGTCAGGTGAGCGTGGCCAGTTCAGCTACTTGATTCAAATATTTCTAAGCATTTTCTGTTAGTTCTTACAAAATCATCAAAATTCAATATATTCCCAAAGTATTTCGGAACTATAAGTGATGGGTATAGTACATGCTTATACAATTCCATCTGAAATTTGACGCTTCATCTGATGGCGATATGAAAATTGGCACGTGCAATTTAAAAAAATTGAGTTATTGCTGTTTGAAAAAGGCCAAATTAAAAAAATCATACAAAACAACGCAATAAACATTTGAAATGTGTAGACTGCTTAAAAAATTCCTTAAACCTTCTTCTATCCACCCAAGCAAAAATTGTGTCTGTAGTGCAAAAGATCTACGAGCTACAATTTTTTTAAATGTTCCTCAAAAATCGAGTTTATAACAAAATAATTAAATCTGTCAAAACTTTTGACAGATAAGTGCCAACAACTTAGGTATTTTATGCCTTGCTCAAATGTCGGTTCTAGATGTATAATAAAAAAGGTAGATTGCCATTTGAAATAACAAAGTGATGACCCACTTCCGGTATAACCGGAAATTGTATCACTTCGAAAATATTTCACTCCAATTGGAAATCGCTAGTTATGGCCGCGTATAAAATTTCAGCTTGATATTGTTATTGGAACTTATAAAGTTTTTAACGGACAGTCCCGGTGGATATCCCTGTATAAAAACGACTGATCTAGTAGTTTTACGGAAAAAATGTTCTAAAAGTATGATGAATTGTTGTAGTGCCAAGTGATTTAGGGCAGATTTAAACATGAATAGACGTAATTTGAATGAGAATGACATAATACTGAGATAAGTGACAATGCTGGTGATTTTGCAAATTCGAAGGGAATCCCATTGAGAGCTGTGCCTAACGCCAGTAGCATCGTTATCGTGAGACTGGAACTGTACGATGTAAGACTTTGGGTCAACCAATAATAACAATCCCTTGTTTCGTATCTAGAATCACAAGGAGTGCGTGTTTGAAGAACACCTAACCTAATATACCCAGGTAATTTGAAGCATTAAACCGAGACTCAAGAAACTTCCGGGAAGAACAGAGTATCACCTTGATGATATTTTGTAGCCTGCTCGATCCCCCAATCACAATCATGCTTGGGATATGCTTAAGTGAAAAGTTCTCTGAGACCATAATTATAATTAAAATGAAAATCAAGTGATTTTAAGAATTTCAACAGTGTGGTTGAAAATGCTGTTACACAAAGATCTTTTATAATGAATGTTGCATTTTAAAAAATCACATTGTTTTATGTAGATGACCTTGTAAATCATTTATTTTCCGTGTATCATTCACTTTTGTTGTAACACTTATTACACTGTGAGAGTTAAATTAAAGAAAAACTGAAAAATATAATCACTAGATTTTGAGCATGTGACTACTTTGAAACTGAATGTTACTTTGAAGCTGAATGAAAGGAAATATCAATTCACAATGTACTTGACTACTTCAGTGAATAACGCCTGTAAAGTCAATCGAGGCACACTTAATAAAATTGGTGACAGTCATCATATCTCTACTTCGGATTGAGAGGAGAACCTCAATTTGAAATTTATTTCAATATGTGTCATACATTTATCTCATCAATTAAGTCCCAAGATGCAATTTCAAATAGTTTAATTAGATCACTTTGTATCATGACTGATGATGGATGAATGCTACAAATTTAATTTGTAGTAACATCTCACCATTTCTATGAATTTTACCTTTGCATTGATCTAGTCACGTCAGATATACTCAAGTTGAGAGAAATCCATAAAATAATACTACGAAAAATAATCGAACAAAAAGTTATTCAAAGAAAAATATCTTTCAATTTGAATAAAATAATAACAACCAGAAGAAGACTTATTAAAATCTTCAGTCAATTTTGGTTAGGCCATTGCCTTGACTTATCAGTTAATGGCACGTATACTACCCCCATTAAAATTTTTCTTGAGATGGATCCATCATCTAATTTATCTATTTGTTCTAATTGTTGATCGCCACCAGCTGGGCCCACTGGTATGACTAGTCTGCCACCAATCTAAAAATAAGAATTTACCCAAGATTAATTTTAATAATAGAATGAACATTGTGTATTACCTTCAATTGGGCAACTAAATCTTCTGGTAATACAGCAGCAGCAGCTCCTACATGGATGGCATCATAAGGGGCCAATTCTGAATAACCCTTTCTTCCATCTCCAGTAATAAGTTTTATTCTTTCAGTTTCTAGTAACTCTGGATTATCTTTCATAATATTGACTCTTGACAACTCTACTAATTCTGAAATGTGATCTATTCCTACTGCAATTCTAAAACCAAGATACTTAAAATAATGACTTCTATCCTCTATCTTTCATCAATCAGATTATGAGTTAAAATTTGGATAATAAATCAATTTACCCTTTTGGTCCAAGCATAATAGCCATACATGAAGTTAAATAACCGCTTCCTGATCCAACATCTAGAGCCCTTGTTCCATTTATTAACTGATCTTTCAATAATTCAAGAGCATGAGCGTGCATATGAGGAGCACTTATTGTTACTCCAAAACCAATACCCTGTGGAGCATCCATATATGGATTATTTTTAGTATAATGACAACGATCAATTGTTAACATTGCATTTTCCACAGCATCACTTCTAATAATATGATTAGCTGAAATTTAAAGTACTTTTGCCAATACTTATGATTACTCATCTCTAGTAACTTAAATATTGCTTCATAAATTTCTTACCTCTAAGATTTCTAACCATCTCCAAATTAGTTTTTCCATGAGATCTCCATGCCATTTCTGAGACGGTTACAAATGTGAATATAAAGAAAAAAATAAACACTCTTTTCATAAAGTGTTGGTTTCACTCGAATGGATATAAATAGAATTAAGATGCCAATACCTATTCTATTCAAAATTTGAAAATTTTGAATGTTTTCTATAGGAGACAAGTGTCAGATTTCTGTCACTTTTTCATTAGACATAAATATTATATGGACGTGGTTAAGCATCCGAGACTAAGTGGAAGTTAAACAACAAATAAGATTAACTTATTAATATACACACTCAATACTTCAGTAAACAACACATTACTTTATATCAAAATTTCAAACTAATTCTGAAATTGACATAATTCTGAAAAATTTTAATATGAGTAAATGCGTTAAAGGGTAGTCGTAATGTTACTTTGTAATAAGAAACATGAATGTAAAATAAATCAATAATTTCTTCTAAAGTTGGAATTTTGAGGGCTGGCTTCTTTTAAGGCCAGTTTAAACAATCCACAAATTGAACAGAGTTCGGCAAACTTTCCGTTTCACAATAGTAAGTTATTACTATTGGAAACAGTATGTTTTAATTAGAATTTGGTTCAAGCTTCATTCAAGTTTCATTAACGATTGGAAAATCGATATTTAAAATTAATAACACAGTTAACGACTACATTCCTAATTTAGATATTGCTAATGCCAACAAAATATGATGAAAGAAATAAAATAATTTCAATACTTTGAATTGATATTTCTGTCAATTTTCGTTAACCACAGAACAGTGAGTGGGGCATAGACTGAATACATTTTTTCAAAGATAATATATATACACTCGATAAAGAACCCAGTTTCTCGTAGTGTGAAAAACAGTCCATCTGCCGGCGCCCTCCTTGATAATGAACTATATGTGCTGTACTATATTTATAAGTGCAGTGTTCTGCACTAATACGACAAAATAATAAATGAATTATTCTGATATCACACATAGATGACGTGTAAAATCGAAACAACATATGATTTTTCGTTGATGTAAGTGTAGACCTGAACAGAGAGCAAAGGTTTTACTCATTTTCTATATTCCGTAGTCTAGTGTTGATTATTGAGTCAATGAGAAATGGAAAAATTGAAAATAGACCCAATTATATATCAATAGCATTCCTACATATGTTTTCACAAACCCATATATACTTAAACACAAAATGTAATAAATATCCATTCTACTTTTGCTTCTCTTTTCAGGGAGCTGCAGACAATATATGAATGTTTCATTTTCAAATAGAAGGAAAAAGGAGTAAACATCCATAAAAATGACTCCAATACAAGTAATAGGCATTTTAATTTAGATTTCAAAATAGGACTGTAATAGGGACGATATCTTTAAGATTTTATATCTTGTTAAAAATTCTTCGAAAAGATGTAACCTATCTACAGAGTTCCAGACCGCAGGCTATAGCCTCCATAGGAAGAATTGGCGTTAGATGAAGATATTGAGCTCAACATGCTTTCACTGAGTTTAGGGGTGAAAATGAAAAAAAATCCGGTTGAGGGGTGATATCGTAATGTTCTTGGTTTTGGTGTAATTGCCTGGCTCAGGAATAAAGATTGAGAGGAACTTGAGATATTAGTTGGGATATTGCAAATAATTAGCGCAGAAAGTTCAAGTATTTCGCCACAGAAAACATCAGGCCAATATTATTCTGCCGAATTGTAGCAATAAGATTAGTGTATTATATATTACAAGTTAGGCAAGCAAGAACGACCAAGAGTTTTTGAGCTTTTTAATGCAGTTTCTTGAATAGCCCACATATATATTTAATCTTTTAAATATAACTTTGGCATGTCAGCAATTTAGAACTAAGCCGCTGCTAGAAAATGAAATCAACAATCAAATTAAATCTTTAGATTTAAGTGTTCTTAGACAAAACAGTTTTTACCTTCGATATATATAGTAAACCTACCTACACAGACATTTGCATTCTTTCTGATTACTCTCATCCTATTCAACATAAATTCGCTGCCTTCAATTCTATGATTCACAGAACTTTCACTTTACTTCTCTCCATTATAAATCTCAATAAAGGAATTTTATTGATTAATATTATATTATTAATATTGATCAAACAGGCATGTCTTTTAGAATTAGATATAAGGAACATCATTGTCATTTTGGTGAAAACGAAACAGATTCAACAGTGGTATAACATTGCATAGAAAACAACCATATTTTCCATCAATAGATAATCTACAAATCCTATTCCAATCACAAAAAGTATAAAACTTAATTATCTTGAATCCTTATAAATTTTCAAAGCCAAACACAATACAGGCAATAATCAGATATTACTTAACGACCAGACTGATTTATGTTATTCCCCAATATTTGGGATTTTAAGTAGTTCTCAATTATGTATTAGTAGCTAATTCTTAATCTCTAATACGTATTTTACCTGTTCTCTTAACCTATTTCTCTGTACCTATATATAAGAAAATTGCAAACACTGTTTTTGTGTCAAACTCATACTTGATAAGTGAAAGTTCGAATTAGCTATAACGTTTAATAAACTTTTCCATCTTAAACAGTGATATATTTTACGTAGCAATCCTCATAATGAAACTATTTTGAATTTTCTAAAGTTGACTTCTGAAAAAGCATTGTTTTAATTTTCTTAAAAGAGTCATATCTCTCTTTTGTAATGAGAATCTAAGTATTTACTAATCGGAATATGTTCTATCCACTGTGTAAAAAAAGTACGCCCATGGATTATCATTGTAAAATATCTTTGAAATTTTCAGCAGCCATCCGATAGTCGTAATTGAAAATAAAAATTTATAGTATTCTGTTTTATTAAAAGCCATCTATGAACCTCATCTCAATCATAGAATATATATATATATATATATATATATATATATATATAGTCCTTTGAACTCCTATAAGGAGCATAGGGCCTCTAGAAAGGTCTTCCATCTGGATCTATTTCTGGCAATTCCTTTCACTTGGTTCCAGGTCTTGCCAGTTGGTAATATTTCGTCGAGAATTGTTCTCCTCCATGTGTTTCGGGGCCTTCCTCGTTGTCTTGTTCCCTGCGGGTTCCATTCCAGCACTTGCCAGGTGGTGTTCGTGGTTTCCCTTCGCAAGATATGGCCGATCCATTTCCATTTTCGCAGTTTTATCTCTTGGCTAGTTTTGCTCTGATGGGTGATGTTGTAAAGCTCTTCATTGGTTATACCTTCAGGCCAGTAGATGTGTAGGATTTTACGGAGGCATTTGTTCATACAGACCTGGAGGCTCTGCTCGATTGTTCTTGTTTGCTTCCAGGTCTCGCACCCATATAAGAGTACCGACTTGATATTCGAGTTGAAGATGCGCAATTTTGTTGCGTTGGTAATGGCGTTTGACCTCCACACATTGCGAAGCATTGCGAAAGCCTGGTTGGCCTTGGCTATTCTGTTTTGACGTCTGCCTCTGACCTCTTTCTGTCGTTATGAGGCTGCCCAGGTAACAAAAATTCTCCACATTTTCTATGGGGATAGCATCTATCATAAAGGCTGTGAGTTTGCAGTGCCTATACGCATTGACTTTGTTTTGCCAACGTTTATTTGAAGACCTGTGCGTTTGGCTAAGCTGTTCAAACGGTCCAGTTTGTTCTGCATATCTTGATGGGTGTTAGATAGTAGGCAGATATCATCCGCATAGTCGAGATCTTCAAGTCTTCCGGTCAAACCCCAGGTGATTCCTCTTCTTTCATTGTTAACTTCCTCATTATCCAGTCAATAACTATGTTGAAAAGTATGGGTATAGACTAATATAGAAGTATATCAATCATGTTTGTCTTGACTCATCCTAACCGGCCAGAATTGATGATTCTGGCTGGCATATAAACTTCAACTAACTCTATGGGGTCGTTGTCTTTCCGTATACTTAGTCAATGATTTTTTCTTTAGTGTGACCATAGACCACAGAACAGACCATTCTTTTCTCTGCCATAGATTTAGTATAGAAGAAGGAAGAAGAGTATATAAATCATCTTTGGTGTGACGTATGGGGAATATTGTATAGGTTAATTTCAAATATGAATTGAAATAAAAGAAAAGTATATTATATATTCAAATTTGCGTAGTTAATTGTATTAAGTAGTAGTAGTGCTCGAATGAAACGACTAGAGAAGTGTAACTTCCGTATAGTTAATGTAATACTGTATAGATAGATGTATGCAAACGTACTTTTATTTTTTGTATTTTGTAGGATTTTAAGTAGTAAGTCTTCTAATGATTTACCACATTTCATCACTGCTACGAATCTAGAAAAATTCAATTATGCCAATTGAAAATATACAATACTCTGAAAAATATTTTGATGATATTTATGAATACAGACATGTAATACTTCCACCAGATTTAGCCAAGTTAGTTCCAAGGCCGCACCTGATGACGGAAACTGAATGGAGGAACTTAGGAGTTCAACAAAGTCCTAACTGGGTTCATTATATGTTACATACACCGGAACCCCATGTTTTGCTTTTTCGAAGAAGAATAAATAATAGTATTAGTTATGGGTTTAGTGATCCTTCGTAAGATATGTATTGTTTAGAGTTTCCATAAAAATATTGTTAAGATATGTTTGTAAATCTAATTTTGTTCCTTCAAGAAGGAAATACTTTTGCCAATATTACAACTAAGTATCTTGAATTCGTAGAAATAAGTCCCTGAGAGTATGTAGAATATTTGCTATGACAATCAATAAAGTGCAATGTTTTGTTTAATGTTTTGCAGTTAAACATTCTAACCATTACTTAGAAGACTGTACCTGGTTATTAGGTCCCGTTCAGTTGATAAGAAAGAACAATTCTGTTATTGAGTTCGATCATTTGAGGTATTTTGAAGAATAGAAGTGATTATGCTTTGAAATTAGCAAGAACCCATGGTGTGGAACTAGTAAGAAACATATTCTGTGACTAAAGAGCAGCTTTTTGAGAGGTAATTCTCGCAGTTAATATTAGTCTTATGTATGGTCTTGCCTTGCCAAACTAGTAGAGCGGAGCAGTCTAATATGGGTTCCCAATCACTCGGGCTTTGAGGGAAAATGAGAAGGCGGACTCATTGGCCTTTCGAGGAATTAGCCTGGAGTTCATAGGACCAGAGCCTAAGCTAGGAATTCCCCTGAAGACTACCAGGATGAAAACAGCCGATGATTGGACCCGAGGGTACGTGAGCATTGGATGAGTCTCCCAGGTCTCAGACACGCCCGACGTGCCATCAGTGTACTTTCCACTGTGAAAGCCAAGGCCTGAATCAAACTCTCTAGGTTGGAACTGAGAGTTTTAACTGCCATACTAACGGGGCACTGTCGCCTCAGGAAACACCTAAATAAGTTAGGATTGATTGAGGATCCTTCATGTAGGCTATGTGAAGAAGATGTAGAATTAACGGAACATGTTATGTGCTAGTGCCCAGCTGGGGACAGAGTTAGGATGGAAGAACTTGGAGCTTGCAAACTGAAGCTGACTGAGCTTATTAAGTTCTTACCCACGAAACTCGTATCCTTTATGAGGAGGATGGAGCTTGTGGATCAAATTTAGGACAGAGTGTGCCACAATAGACCACTGATTCACAGTGGCCAGGCTGCTAGGCAGCCCTCACTCATATAATATCTAATCTAATCTATGTATGGTCTTGCTGGTTACATTGAGCATTCATCTTTCAATTATGTCCAGTTGGTAAAAATAGATATGTTGGAAATTGACAGTCATAAGTCTTGGTTATATTGATATCTAGATTGTGTCTAACATATACTAGATATGTTATAGTTCTTATTGTTCTTACATTTGAAATACTTCTCAAAATTCAAACATCTCAGAAAATTTTAAAATGTTTTTAATGTGCATCTAATATACAGAAAACGTTGAAATAGACAAAGGAAAAATTAAAATATCCATCAGTGATATTATTATTTACTAGTAATTTGTAAAATGTAACAGCAGATCTAGTTGTATTTCTGGTTAAAAATTTTCTGAGAGATTAACAATAAGTAAGCTGAATCATTTGAATCTTCAATAATCTTTATTCCAAACATGTCCACAATATTTTCTGTCGTTATTGAGATGATCTTCCTGAAACAGCAAATACAAAAATGTAAAGAAGTAAAACTATTATCATAATACTGATATTGTCAAGTTCAGCTATATGGAAGTGAATGATATGACTGTCCTTTCCAGACAGTTTCCTGGGAAGGATGAACTAAGAAAACTGCTAATTTAACTTGGAGACCTGGTGTGGTACTCCTAAAGAGACTAAGGTACAGTTGTAGTGATTTAGAAGACAGCTCCAGAACTGTCTGTGTACAGGTATGTTCAGGTAGCTATAAATTTGGAATGCCTCGTTAAGGTTATTGCCATTGTCACTGATAGTCAAGCTGCAGTTAAAGTACTTAGATTATAAATCAGATACTTTCTAAAGTCAGGTATTGCAAGCATAGCCTGCAAAGGATGGTTTGGAACAACAATGTTACTATTGTCTGGAACATTCGTACCGGGTAATGAAAAGTCTTAAACCTTGGCATTCAAAATATTTCAGGCCTTAGGTCAACCAGGTACAGAGAAAGATCAAAAAGGATACCAGAGGTACCACCAGAAAATTTATTAGACTAATGGAAACAGTCAAACAACACATCTGAATACACACTGTCAGAGAACCTGCTCAGAGTCGCCGTGATCTAGGACAAAAGCTAATGGAAAGTACAAAAAGACTTCTCTGAAATGAAAATTTTGAATAAATAGAAGATGATGATTATTACTTACATTTTTACCTTTCTTATAACATTTAGTATAAATATGTCGTGTATAGTTATTCTTGATAGCGATATAACAAGGCAAAGCTGTTTCTTGTCGAATTGTTACGTTATTGATGTAAATTATTTCCACAGGCTGTGGACTCTTATTGTAAGCTGATACGGTATCAAAATTACAGCCTCCGTTTATGGCTAGAAATAACAAATTACTTCCAGGAATTTTATTCACAACATAAGGCCTAAAACAAAATAGATTTTCAGACAAATGTTTTTTTTATGATTGAAAAATTAGAATTTTTCGGATTTAAATGGACAGAAATTAATAGAAACCAAAAACATTAATTCTAACGTATATGTTCTTTGAATTAGAGAACATAATGTGACGAGGAAGTAAACAGCGTTTTTTCAATAATCTTCTTGGAAGCAGTTATTCAATCATTATTTCACTTACACCTCGTGAATTTAAAACATCTATTGCCACGGTTATATTTGAAAGTGTACCTAATATCGAAATATTATGAAAATATAATTTCTTACTTGGCTTTTTAGGAGAATTTTGTTCTCACAACTAACAGGCCCATAAGAAGCCAACTTGCATTGATTTATTCAAATTTAATTATGTTTATTATTGGAAATTAATACGATATCGATATAAAGCTCATATTTTTGTTTACATTTTCAGCAATACATTCATAGTCTTACGGCAGTATTCAAACATATTTCATTTAATATTTTTATGTGAATTTAATATGTTAAGCATTTAATGTTCCTCTATAATGACTTATATAGATAGTTTAAATATAAGTAGATCGTTTGATAATGACAACTACAGTTTTTAATTAAACTACTAATTTATTATGAAGGAGTTGCAAGGTGTCTTGTTCCTTACAAAGCTGTTTGGATGTTCACGGAGCAGACAGATAAGCTTGCTGGAAGCTACAGAAAATAATCGATATGCTTACCAGGAACAAACAAATTTCGATGAACTGTTCGAAATTATAGGGCTAGCTTCAAATTTATCCCCTAAAGTGAAGAGCCACATTTCCTTGTCACATGGAGTAGGCAGAGTTTTATTTATTTCTAGCTTTTCATATGCTATAGTATCTTTCTTATCGCTCTTATATTTTTTTTTGCCACTCATAACGGTTTGCGCTAAAAGTGCAATTGTGGAGATAGCCCAATTTGTTATCTGAACGAAATTTCCTAAGAACTAAAAAAAAATTAGTGATAAGAAAGCAATCAAATTACAAGAATAACTTACTGTTTGCATTTTCGAGGCAGAGTTTTTCTTATTTTTCTTCTTAGTTTCCTTCATTTTATTGAGATTTTCCTCTCGTGGTTCGTTATAACATATGCCTTGATAATCGAACATTCTTGTTGGTAGATATACTTTATTCGCGACCAAATGGTGCATTACATCTGGACGTAAATCACCTATGTAACGTCCTGTATGTTCTCTATCATCACTCAAAACCACGTATCCATTGTTGTCTAGTATAAAGCAGGATAAATAGTCCGATTCACAAGTAATATTGCATCTTCCAGTCTTACACTAAAACATAAAAATAATATAAACACAAATCCGGAAGCTATTACATTACTGAAAAGTGTAATTTTCTCATTTTATCCCTCTTAACTCGCATTTAGTCCATTATCAAATGATCCTTATCTTAGGGTTGAGTTACGAATCTAGTGTGATTTATAAATAATGATTTGCTGTACGGAGGCTGATGAAGCAGTAAAATTTTGGTGTTTCTCCAAATATTGCTGGTGCGTTAAAGTAATGAAGCAGGCGATCACCTCTTGTCCAAAGCTGTGATCGTTCTCTTCTTATTGCGTAATTTATTAATTCCACAATTTCGACATAATATTCCTTGTTGATTGTCGGATCTTGAGAAGCATCATGGAATACAAGACCATCATAATAAAAAAAATACTCAACAAGATTCCGACTTTGACATGTTTTTTTCGACCGTGGCCCAAATGGAAGCGTCTACTGAGAAGATTGATGTTTGGTTTCAGGATCACAAACTTAAAACCACGATTTCTCACCATTTATATCTCTTTCCAGCAGATTTTCATAATTACTGGTCATTTCTAATTTATGCTGAGTGATTTCAATACGACAGTTTTTCTATTCATCTGTAATCATTTTTGGAATGAAATTCGTGCATGATTGCGTTTGCAAATTTTCATTTAAATTGCTTCAAATTCCACTGTTCGATATTTCAAGATCACATTTTAGTTCTCGCATAATAAATTGATTGCAAGAAGCAAAACTTCGATGTTGTGGTTCATTATTGCCGTTGAGGGATACCGAGAGTGTTGGTCACTATCAACACATGTGTGGTCATGTTTAACCCGTTTATATCTCTATTTTATTTGTGTTTTCTCCATTCAATTGTTTCCAAAGATCGTCTTCATCATTTCGATAGTTTCCGCACAAATCTATTCGTTGTTCCCTTTTTTAATTATTCTTCGCAAACACCTTAACAGAGTTCATGAAGATTTACTGATTAAGTTCATGCCACCTAGACGTCGCTCGGAAGTTCTGGCACAGATGAGGTTTGTAAGTAAAGCAATGAGATTGGCAACGTCGCTGCCGATCCGACAACGTGTGAGATGTTTTGAGCAGTATCAGGTGCACATGTGATACGCCTCCAATATGAGTTTGAACTCGCTACAGCCATTTGATTGTCGGTAGCGTTAGTTTTCATGAAATAGCTTTTTCTTGTGCCATCTAAAAATGAGTAGCATCAATTTGAGCAACGGTGTGCTATTAAGTTTTGCTTAACTCGGATACAATACAAAAGAAACATTTGAAAAACTTCGTTAAGTTTATGGAGAAAGTGTTCTGTCAAGGGTCCAGGTTTTTGAGGTTTAATATATTTTCAGAAGAAAGAGAGTCGATTGAAGATGAATCACGAAGCTAAAGGCCTTTAAATTCAAATACCGATGAAAATTTCAACATAGTCTGGGATCTGGTGCGTTCAGATCCACGGTTGACAGTTAGAACGATAGCAGAACAGTTGAATTTGAATCACTCGTGTTCATCAGATTTCTACTAATGAATTAGAGATGAGAAAAATTGTGCATCACGACCATGTGCCACGTCACACTGCAATCTCAATGATGGAGTTTTTAACGAGTTCAAACATTCCTGTAGCTCCTCAGCGTCCTTATTCACCAGACTTGAGTCCTTATGTCTTTTTACTCTTTCCGAGAACCAAAAATCACTTGAACGAAACTCATTTTGGGAGACTTGAAAGCATCCAAACAGTTCTAACCGACCACGTGACGGTGATTCCGGTATCGCAAGTTCTAGCAATGCTATGTTGATTGGAAGGACAGTCTCTAGCGCAGTACTATTTTCAAGGAGACAATATTGCACTGCATTTAAAATAAGAAATTGAAAAAAAATTCAGTCTCATTACTTTATTTACACACCTCGTAAAAAGGTAGGTTGAATACTTTGGGGACAACCCTCGTATGTTTCGTCCAAGTAAATAGTTAGCCTGTTTTCTTTTCGATAACGTTTGATGTTTTTCTAACGAAACATACGCTCTTGTTGTATTTCAGTTTTTCCCCGGTGTTCTAGTTTATTCATTTTCATCGAGGAAGTTTCTATGAAACCGCATTATCGTAAGTTCGATTTTATCGAGGATGTAACACTTGACGACATAACGGCAAAGAAGAGTTTTATCAAAGTCATCGAGATTTGTCTTTGGAGCTGTTTTTTTTCGCTTTTTATCGGGAGCTGTATAACTGTTTCTTCACTATCCAAGAATGTTCTCATTTTGTTCGGAAGAAGCTGCATAAGAGTTCTCCGCAGACATGAAGGGGTTGAAAGAAGTTATTCAATTGCTGCACTAAAATATGTATTCGTAAGGTATTTGCGAGGTTGTTTTGGCAAAGCTGCCATGGCTTAGTCACACTGCACCAAGAAATTAACGAACAATATCGAATTTAGAAGTTTAGATATGTTGAAGATTTATTTTACCAGTATTCCGCTAGCACTAAGGAATGCTTGCGAACAATCGAAATGAAAATGGTATTCATAGAAATTTAAATGAAGCTGATAATGAAAAACGTAAAACTTTAGTAAAAAAACAAGATTCCCAAAATCCTGTTGATACCGGGTATTTTCACCTCAGGCGAGAATAACTGCATGACATCTACGATTCATACTTGAAATCGAATATAGTATTCCGAACCATTTTGTTCCAAATTTCGATCAGTCTGTTCCGAACTCTCAATATCGGTTCATTGAAGCGATTTCGTGATCATAAGGGTAGTTCCTAACGATATGAGCTTGGAAAGGTCTGGCGTTATCATGCCTAAACGAAATGTTTTCTCCCATGTTTGCCGCAGATGGTAATAGGTTCTTCTAAAATATCTGTAACGTACCTCTGAGCATTCAGGGTTTAATTAATTACGATGACCAGTTCAAAGAAGTTCCTCTCCTCAGCATTATAGAACCTCCTCCAAAACCATAGGTAGATAAAAGGTTGCACTAGGTATATATTAATGAAATATATATATTATGACATCAATTATTCACTTGTCAAGTCAAAAATTAATAGAAGATTTGATAGAAGTATGCCTCGTTTACGTCGCAAATTCCTTCAACTCGTGTATGGTCCCATGTAAAAGTAGGTTTTTGACCTCTCTCCTGAATGCAAGTTGACGTTTTTCTTTGATTTCAATGGACAGATGGTTGTATAACTTAGGACCCCAGTAATCAACACCCTGTTGTAGTTTAGTTTTGCTATGAAAGGTCGTCCTCAGGTCTCCCTTTCTCCTCGTGTTGAATTGATGGAATTGACCATTCGTTTCAAATTCAGGTTAGGTTAGATTTGTGCCTATGTACATATCTCACACATTCCATAATATATATTGATGGTAGGGTCAATACCTTAAGTTGTTTAAAAGCCTCTCTGCAACTATCTGTTTGTTTCAGGCCTAGAATAATTCGAATAGCCTTCTTCTGCAATAGAAAGAGGTCCCAAAGAAGAACGCCATACGAAATGATAGCATGAAAATACCCAAAATAGGCTGTAAGTACAACTTCTAATGAACTTATTTTTTTTAGTGTTCTTAAGGAAAAGAGTGCTGCTGTTAGCCTGCTCGCCGTTTTATCTTTATGAGTTTCCCCCAGTTTAACTTTGTGTCGATATACACTCCGAGAAATTTTAGGCTTGATATTTCCTTAGTGGGAATTCCAAGCCTGATATATTGTATTTTGTCGTCATTAATATGTAGCATATTACTCTTAAACCAGTTGTCAGACATGTTTATCACCTTATCCTCTATTCTTTTCAATTGCTCTATTTTTGTGACCTTCAAGCTGTAGGTGGTGTCATCAGCAAACAAAAATGTTGATGCAGAAGCATGGCTACCATTGATGGTTATGTTCATATCGTTTATGAATAAAATTAAAAGCAATGGTCCCAAGACAGAACCTTGGGGAACTCCAAATTTGACTTGCTTTTCCCCTGATAATGAATGTTTCCACCATACTTGCTGCGTTCTTCTCTCCAAATATGTATGCATGAGACGAAGAGATGTTCCACAAATACCATAATACCTTTGCTTTCTCATTAGCAATTCATGACTTATCGAGTCAAATGCTTTTTTAAGATCTCTTGAAATTATTCCAGATAGCATTTTTTTATCGCTTGAACTTATGATTTGATCTATTACTTTGAGAAGAGCCGTGGTTGTCGATCTTCCATGCCTAAATCCGCGTTGTTGATTATTCATTAAACTGTTCGATTCTAAGTAGGAAGTCAGTCTGGTTTTGATAAGTGTCTCTGAAATCTTCGAAAACACTGGCAACACAAACACAGGCCTATAGTTAGAAGGATCATCAGGGTCACCTTTCTTGAAGATAGGTACAACTCTTGCTTTTTCAAGATGTTCTGGAAAAACCCTCATCAAGGCACTTATTGAATATTACTGCTAATGGATGAATAAGCACTTTTTGGATAGATTTAACAAATTTTGTTGACATGTCTTGTGTATTTTTACTCTTCATGCGGGATATTATATTACTCACTTCAAAAGCGGATGTCGGATGTAGAGTAAATGTTAAATCTGTTTTTGGCAGACTTTTTTCTAGCAATTGCATCGATTTATCACTCGTTTGTGGCCCCAGGCTGGTGTTCACCTTCTCTCCAACATTAGCAAAAAAATCATTTAATTCGTCAGTGGAAAGATTCGCATTTGTTGCAATTACTGGCTTAGCTACCTCTTTCTTTATAATATTCCAAATTGTCTTTATTCTGTTATCAGATTCTTGTATGAGGCCAAGATGGTGTTATTTCTTACCGAATTCGATTTTTTGCAGAAGGATTTTCTTGCATTTTTTATATGCTACATAAGCTCCATTTAAGCGAGTGACTTTAAATATTGTACCGATAGCATCCAATGTGTTTCTTATTTGTTTTACTTCATCAGAATCGAATATAGGATATTCATTATTATTAATAGCTTTTTTCTTTCGTTCTGGAATATAAACGTCGAACCAGTGTCGCAGTTCATTGAAAAAGTGGTTGTAAGATTCTTCCGCTGATTTACCAATTAAAATAGAGTTCCAATCAGTGTTACCCATCCTTTAAATTACACTGTGAATGCCCTTGGTGTTATAATTACGTATTTTTATTTCATGAGTAGGTTTTGAATGATTTTTATTTTCAGATGGAAGAGTTATGTATTGGCCCACATGATCTCCTAGATGCAGTTTTATTGTAGATGTACTACACACATCAAAATTACAGAAAATGTTGTCAATACATGTGGAGCTATTCTGAGTTATTCGTCAAGGTTCAAATAGAGTGCTTTTACAATTATAAGATCCGAATATGTTTTTCAATTCTTTCGATTCCCTTGTATTTTCAAGAATATCAACATTAAAATCGCGTGCCACAGCAATTTTGTAATTTCTATATTGCTTGCAATCTGTATTCAGATTGCGAGGTTCTTCTATCTTCTGTATGAACTTGGTTATGTTCGCTTTTTGAGTTCTATAAACACATAACACTATTAATTTTTCATTTGGAATATCCTCTACTGATATCTCCCCCATCAATTCTTCTTTTAAGGAATCTAACAGTGTAACTTGACGAAATTTCAATGTGTTTTTACCATAATTAATGAACCTCCATGTTGTGTCGTAGATCTATTGAAGATATCAACCAAAATGTAGCTGTCTATGTGCATTTTTTCAAGAATGGGTTTACTACATTCAACTATCCAATGCTCTGTTATACAAACTATGTCTGGCTGATGGTTTTTTAATGAGATATTTAAGTCATGCACCTTACCTTGTAGGGACTGTATATTAACATTCAAGATGCTAATGGACGATTTATCGTTGGCAGCCCCCCGTTGAAAACTTTGGTTTATTTTTCCAGCTAAGGTTGCCCTTGGCTGGGCACTGCCGCTTGAAATTTGTGTTGTTCTGATTGGTACCAGTACTATGTGGTTGTAAGCTGAAGTTATATCTTGAAAAGAGGACTCCTGTAGGCCAGAAACTGTTCTCATATACGGTATCCTTAAATTGAAATGATACACCTATTTGAAAATATTTGATGTCTTTAACTTTGTGGTAAGTTTCGATATTTTGAACTATCACTTCCTCCTTACTATTAAGATTGAATCTTTGTACAATGTGCTGCTTTATGATATCTTCAGTCACAGTATCTTTAACTCTTGAAAGATCCCTCGTCTGTACACTAGAGAACGTTGATCGCAACAAAAAAGGGAAAATATCGATTCATCTGTAAACAAAACTTTCTCCCAGTCAGCTTTCAACCAATTGACATATTCTTTGGCAAAATTCAATCAGGCTCTACGATGTGCTACTATTACAGTTGGGCCTCCAGCTGCGACACGATGCTTCAAACCAAATTCCCTGAACCGCAATAGAATCCTTTCAATGCTAATTTCCATTCCACTGTTCTGACGAAGCATTTGAAGCTGCCTACCAGTAGCGGACCGATGTCTCAACGAGGAAATTCTCAAATAACGTACATAGATCGCCGTTGTTGCTCGAGGTCGTCCTTGCACAGAACTCCCTTCATGACTACCAGTCTCCTTGTACCTGCGGGTTATTCTATATTCCTGGCTCTTTCTGTCGAGATAAAATTTTCGCGTTGCATTATTACCGAAATTAAAAATTTCAAGAAAAAGAAACGTTTCTTACAAAAATTGATCAAGAGATGCCGTTATCAATATGTGGCGCTTTGTTGCAAAATATCATTTCCTTTCTTCCATTTTATTTCTCATGAAAGGAGTATGCGCGCCAAGAAAAATATGTTGGCATATGTACGAATATATCCGAAAAAAAACATGTGTTGATAACTAGTTGTCTACCAAAAAGAAGATGTTCACATTAATCAACAATCTTTTGTCCTGACACTAATTTTTTGATGTTATAACCGCACTAGGAGTGTGCATATTTCTAAGAATCAATTTCCATTCAGGCCCGCCGTAAGCGGGCGTGCAAGGCGTGCAATGCACGCGGGCGGCGCATTCAGGGGGGCGGCAAATCAGACAATGATCGACTAAAATTCAGACATTGTCACCTCACAATACTAAAAAGATTATCCTTATAAAAATAATATGATGAACGGCGCCCAAATATTTCTTTTATATCGTAGCATTACATAGCGCCATCTATTGAAATTCATGAGAACAAAGTTAATCCGTATCGTGCTCTATTCGAAATAGGGAAATCCCACAGATATCAGGGAAATCCTTAAAACTATATTCTCATTTCTTCGTTTTATTTATTTAACACAAATGCGAAAGTGATGTGAGTGAACAACAAACTTCAATTATTTGGTTATAGCCCTAATGTGAGATCCGGAAACGGTCCAGGGTACTGTATATTTTTGTGCGAAGTGTGACTATAAAAATAATTTTGAAAATTATTTATATTATCCGTCGGCGCAAAAATCATAATTATGGTAAGTGTCTTTGTTTAATTAATCAGCATATGGGCGCATTCATATAAACAGCAGGTATTCATGTAAAATTTAAAGGTTATTTTACTGAAAAAACTTAAAGTAAAGATTTATTAAAAAATGTATTAAAATTAATACAGAGTGTAACAAAAGTAACTTAAGTTACGACAGGGGACATTCCATCTAATCAATACGAACAACTTTTACTATGGGGTCAACTCTGAAGTCGCGAAAAATAAATTAGTTATTCCATTACATTTGTGTGCAGTAGGTATGAACATTTTTTTTGCAGTTGTATTGTGATTTAAAGGGTATTTTTTCTGTTATACAACTTAAGTGTGAAGATTTTTAAAAAAAATATTAAAATTATACCTATATAGGGTGGAAAAGTAACTTAAATCCCGAAAGGAGTCATTCTATACATAAATACGAACAACTTTTACTATAGGGTCAACGGTGAAATCGCGAAAAAAATAACTATTCTATACAAAATGTATGGAAAAGCTGATTTTTTTTCGCGATTTCAGTGTTGACCCCCTAGTAAAGGTTATTCGCAATAATGGGTGGAATGATCGACCCCCTTTTGGGATTTAAGTTACTTTTGTACAACCGTATACTAAACTTTTCAAAAAATTCCAGGAACCGCAAAAAGGAAAAAATTTCAGGAGCTCAATTTCTACGGCAAAAACGAGAAAAGATACAGAGAAAAAAAACTAGCGGGATCTCTTGAGAAATTTTTAGCAAACCAGAAAATAGGGACTCTGAATGTCAAGAGAATGTTGACGTAGATGTAGCTTCAACAAGCGCAGCTTTAAATCTAGAAGTTATGGAGGTATCTGAAGAGAAAATTGTTAGTCCTTCAGAAGGAGACTTCAGTGAAACTAAAAAAAGAGAAAGTAGTGCTAAAGAACCTGTAACCAATTTATCGTCATCAAGTAGCTGTTTAGATTGTGGTGATGATCCCGGTTCGTGGCCCGCCAGTATGACTAATGATATTGTTAATATTTTGGTTAGCCGTGGTCCCGTGCAGCTGTTTAACCACAATTTTCCTGCTAATATCGATGGAAGAAAATTTGCAAACAGTTATTACTCTAGAAATCTTCCTAATGGAGAAAAATTAACAGAGAATTGCTTGTTTACTCTACGTCAAAAGATTCAGTCTATTGTTTTTGTTGTAAAATATTCAGTAAAACTGTAAGTAGTCTGTCAGCTCCAAGCGGTTTTTCCGATTGGCAACATCTGTCATCTACCTTAAAACGACACGAAACAAGCATTTCCCATAGCGAAAATTTAAAATGTTGGGTCCAACTAAATCATATGTTAAAAAATAAAACTACTGTAAATCAAATGCAACTGAGACTATTAGAATCTGAAAAAAACAATGGTGTGATGTATTGGAAAGGATCATAGCTGTTATAAAATTTTATCTCATCAATGTCTGGCGTTTAGGGCTCGTCCAAAATATTATATGAGCATGATAATGGTAATTTTCTCAAAGCAATAGAAATGATAGCATCCTTTGATTCAGTTATGCGGGAACATATTCACAGAATTCAATCCTCGAAATTCGATTCAACTCGCATGACTCACTATTTAGGAGATCAGATTCAGAATGAAATCATTGATTTACTCGGCACGACCATAAAAATTATATCCTGAACAAAGTCAGAGAATCAACATATTTCTCTATCATATTAGATTGTACACAAGATATAAGTCACACAGAACAAATTACAGTTATACTAAGGTATGTTGTTTTAAACAGTGAAACTAAAAATGTTACAATATGCGAAAGTTTTATTGGCATCTGTCCGATAACCAGATCCACAGGTGAAGGACTATTAAATTTTGTTTTAGATTTATTTTCGCAATTAAGCCTTGATATTAAAAACTTACGTGACCAAGGTTATGACAATGGTTCTAATATGCGTGGAAAACACAATGGATTAAAAAAAATATTGAAATGAATAATCGTGCATTTTACGTTCCATGCTCGGCGCATAGTCTCAATTTGGTCGTTAACGATGCGGCAAATATAACGCACGACACGGTCAACTTTTCAACTTAATTCAAGAAATTTACGTTTCTTTTCGTCTTCTACCAAAAGGTGGTCCATAATTTGCAAGCATTTACCTGATTTAAAACTGAAGGCATTAAGTGCCACGCGATGGTCTAGCAGAATCGATGCAGTCAAACCTTTACAGTATCACCTCGAAAAATATTTGACGCTTTACTTGAAATATCAGATAACAATTCGTCGGAATGGGATTGTACAACAACTCACAAAGCACATTCGCTTGCTTTGAATATTCAAAATTATAGATTTATTTGCTTAGTTGTAATTTGGTTTGATATTTTAAAAGAAATTAATGCTATTAGCAAAATGATGCAAAACCCACAATAAATACTCAAATCTGCATAAATTTGTTAAATAAATTGATTCATAAATTCACCGAATATCGCACAGATGAGCATTTCGAAAGGGTGTTAGAAGAAGCTACCACTGTGGCTCGGGAACTTAATGTAGATGCAGATTTTCCGCCTATAGATACCGTTCGTCCACGAAGAAAACCAACTCAATTTCAGTATGAACAGAGTGATGAAGTTTTACTAGGCCCTAAAACAAAATACAAGGTAGATGTTTTTTTTAGGATCCTGGACCAAGCCTTAACTTCTTTAAAACGTAGATTCGATGAGTTGGAAACTTTTACCGACGTTTTTGGCTTTTTCACCGATAATAACTTGTTTAGTTACTCCAAAGATGATTTAATGAAACATTGTAAAGATTTGAATGTGAAGCTAAAAGATAGTTCGAGTAGTGACGCAGATATTGACGGTATAGATATGTTTAATGAAATCAATGCTTTAAAGTTGCATTTAACTGAAAACCAGTCTAATGATCCACAAACCCTATTGCAATACATTTTGCTAATGAATTAATGTCAACATTTCCGAATACAGCAATAGCGCTAAGGATACTACTTACATTGCCGGTTTCAGTTGCATCTGGTGAAAGGTCATTTTCAAAGTTAAAAATAATAGAAACTATTTGAGATCAACTATGCACCAGCAAAGACTAAGTAATTTAGCAATAATTTCAATTGAACATGAGATTCTAAATAGACTAGACACCAAAAAATTATAGCTGATTTTGCCAACATGAAGGCAAGAAAGGTGCAGTTTCTGTAAAATAACTTAATACCTATACCTACCTACATAATATGTATAAACTGCACCTTTCTTGCCTTCAATTTTCATTTAATGTATTAGTGTATCTATCTTGTATAAAATAACCTAATATAACATAGTTTTTCACTGTACAGCATTTTGTTTTTACATTTTTATAAACACCTAGGTTTTGTAGTTAGATAGGGGCGGCATGATAGGAATTGCACACCGTTGTTCAAACCGCTAGCGGCGGGCCTGTTTCCATTCATATTTCTAGCTTGAGTTCGGAACATGAGTTTTCAATAATTAAGATGGAATGATGAGTTAAAATTCATACCTACAAACAGTGAAGAGATTACTAATATAATATTCAATTAAAAAAAAAGAAAATATGTGAAATCGATGAACTGTTCACCCATATGATGAATATGAATTTGAAAACAGGTATCTTTTCTGCTGCATTGGTGAGGTGATAAGGAAAAATGCTACAATTATGGACCGATATCTCTAATCTAAACTTTGGCCAAGATCGTGGAAAAGGTTGTCAAAAATACATTATTAGCTTTTATAAATAAACATAACACACTGGAACCAATAGTATGGATTCTAAGCAAAAAATTTACACAGGACGCAATCGCAGATTTAAAAAATTAAAATTTAATTTTAAAATTTATAGAGCCTCAATTGAGGGAAAATTTTCCCTGTGCATTTTTAATGATTAAGCGAAGGTGTTCGATACTGTAGATCAAAGTATTTTAATAGAATTGTTGACAAATCTGTGCTTTGGAAAAATTGCTTTGCAATTACTGCAGAGAAAGCTTTCAGAAAGCAAATAGTGAGGGTAGATGGAGAGTTCTTCGGTGAAATGCGTGCTTTTGAGGGTGAAGTTTTCTCTCCTTGTCAGTCAGGCTTCGGCAAGTCACATAGTACAATTAAAGCTCTTGTTAAGATCATTGATGATGTGATGCGTTCAATTGACTCGGGGAAAACTTCGATCCTTGTATTGCTGGATTATAGCAAAGCGTTCGATACTATTGATCTTTTATTAGCTAAACTCCACTACTTCTGCTTTTCGCAAAGAATAATCAATCTAATTGAGGCGTACCTCTCAAATAGGTGCCAATTCGTGAGTATTAATGATGTGAATTTAAGCTCAAGCTTGGTTCCTCAGGGTGTGCCACAAGGCTCTATTTTGGGTCCTCTACTCTTTGTTTTGTTTACAATGAATCTTGGGAGGTAGTTGCTGATGAATCATTGCATCAATTTGCTGACGATACTCAATGGTTGGCACTTTTTGGGGAGAGTGAGATTGAGAGAGGTGTGTCTGAGTTGAACCTATCATTGCAAAGCATGTATGATTACTCGGTTGATCATGGTTTAAGGATTAATCCTAACTAAACATTCGGCTGTAATGTTGTATAATGCAAGCCCTAAATTTTTGTGGGGAATATCTGGGTTTGCATGCAGACTGAGATACAGGAGATTTCTTACTCAACATTTGAAGGTTTATTTGGTATTATTTTTTTTGTGTATAGTGATATATTTTTTTTAAGATTCAGATTAGTATTGATAGGTCATGGTTTTAATTGTTGCTTCTAAAATTACTTTACTGTGAAATATGGATGAAGTGCCTATCAGCCTTAATTATTGTATTGAATATTTGAAACCCCTGAGAATTGAGCAGATCTGGATTCTGCTGCGGAGAACCAAAATGAAGATATTTTATTATTATTATTATTATTAAATTCCACAGGGAACGGTTTTGGGCCCTTATTGTTCACCTTATATCTGAATAACCTATCCTGTTTACCATCGAAGATATATATTATCAGTTTCGCTGACGATACGGCTGTTTTATATTCTGGAGAAAACTGTACGGATCTCATGAGATTGGTCGAGTTACATTTCGTGATCATCATCAATATCAACACATCTTACCCTTTTGCTGTAGACATGTCCTCTCTCCCGGAAAATTCACCAGTAATTATTCCGGTCGAAAATGCTTCATTTGAAATACTATGTACATATGAATGTAAATATGTCAAAGTGATTTTGGATTAGTTTTCAAATTGGGAAACCCTTGTTAAAACTTCGATTCATAAAATTTGGGGCCCGATTGCGAACATTAGATATCTCACCACAGTTTTGGATGCAAAACATATTGAAATAATTTATCTTGCACTTGTGTAGTTACAGCTGCGATATGGCTTTATTGCTTGGGGCGGTGCCTACAATAATGTTATCAACAAAATTAGTGTTGAGCAGGAATGGATACTTAGAATTATGCACAGGAAGAATGCCATCTGTTTTCCGGACCTGTTCTATGAACTGGCCTTAGTTTTTGACAAACGACAGTTATCTTGTTCTTCAATTTTAATATTCTTAAAAATTAATATTCAGTATCATGAAATAATGTCTCATAGGGGTGGGGGCCGGGTTGTCACACGGTACAGTCACAGTTCCCTTTCTGTACCAAAATTTAAAAAAGGAAAGTGTTAGAGAAGTTGTTATTATTATTTCAGAACTTTTAGAACACACTTCTAGTTAAAATAAAAATTATTACTAACATAGAGAAATTTGAGAAGAATTGTATTAGCTACAAAAAACAATTAGACATTATATTAATGTTTCAATAGATATTAAACATAATTCATAAATCTTCTTTTTATATCATGTATACAAATTTTTTGTATGAATTAAATAAATTGATTGGATTATTTTGTAAACTGTCAATTTTAATTTTTTCTTGATGGTTGTTATAGGTTAGGTTTAGTTGTAGGATGGTTTCTGTTTATTCAAGTAAGTTTCATTCAATCTTGCAACTTTTGTTTAAGTTTAAGCTTAAACTTTAGTTGAAATCGTTATAATTTAAAATAAAGTGATTATTATTAATATAAAGTGAAGGTACGTACTTTAGTTGTTATGTTATTATATAAATAATACATCGTTCTATGGTTGAACTGGAGACCTATTGTAGCCACTGGTGTTTTTGTAATACCATTCGAAACAAATATTGCATTTGTTCCATTTATCATAGTGTTGTTTTCATATCCTAAAATGAAAAAAAACTATTTAATAATGGTACCTGTAATATTAGGCAATAACTATGCAAATATCATCAAGGAAAATTATTCTTCTACTACTTGTACTAGGTAAATAAACTTTATTCGAGTATACGGCCAGGCGCATTTTTATACTGCATCAATAGTCTCGTCGATCTATTCAATGCTCACATTTATGAATTCTCATATTAAACAATTTCAGATGGCTATCCTTAGGCTTGACAGCACAGCACATGTAGTTATGTCTAAGTCATAGACATAGAGGTAACTTTTATATTGTCAGCTAGGGATAGTTTGGAAAATAAATGTAGTTTTTTTCATAAGAACGTTCGTCAACTCTAACGAATATGTAAAATAAAATATCGAGTTGAAGAAAATTGATATACATTTACTAATTGAATAAAATTATGATGTTCAAATTTTCACTACATTGACTAATTTATACTAGAATTATAACTATTATTGAACACTACTTGTTTTGTAATATTGAGCTCTTTCAAGAAATTATTTTTTGATATGGGTATCGTGATGAGTATACAGGGTGGTCCAACGAAAACTTAACACGTCGATTTTCCGGTTTCAAAATGAAAATATGGAGAATCGCTCGGACCTGTCGATTTCTGATTCGAGGGGGAACAGTTTTTCCGATTTTTTCATCCCCGTAACTTCAATCCTCTACCGGGGGTGATAACAACCCTCTGATTTTGAATAGGGATCAGGGGTGTTGCGATACCTCTTTTTGAAGATCTTATCGAGTACTATCTGACCCTAAGTTTTCGCTTCAAAATTTTCATCGTTAACGAAATGGCAGCTAAAAAAGTGGAAGACTACTTACTTTTGTGATCAGTTTATTAAGTGCTGAAAATGGCATTCATTTCCATGCAGTAAAATAAGTTTTGCTCAATTCGTTTACGTACATTACTCAACATTTCTGGTTCAATTTCAAATCATCCAGTGACTCAGGTAGGGTAGCGTAAATCTTAGATTTCAGATGATGAAAAGTCCAGTGGTGCCAGATCAGGTGATCTGGCAATATGTCCCCTTTTTCCAATCCAGGCCTGAGGAAAATTTTCATCTAAGAGCTGACGCATAGGTTGAACAAAATGAATCAACATGGCGTGATGCGCCATCTTGTTGAAAATTGATCGTTTCATGGTCTTCTTCATTCTCCAATACTTGCACGAGGGCTGGATAAATAGCGTTCTGTAATAGTTCTGAATAAATTAGGCCAGTGATATTACCGGGTATAAAAAAAGGGCCAATGATGTGATTTCCATAAATACCCGCCCAAACATTTATCTTTTGAGGATGCTGAGTATGCTCTTCTCGAAATAATCTTGGATTTTCATCTGACCAGTACCGACAGTTATGCCTGTTTACAGTACCGTTAAGGTAAAATGATCACTCATCCGAAAAACAGATATTGAACATGAAGTTTGAATTATTGTTAATAATTTCACTGACCACTTCACAGGACATGAGTCGGCGATCAAAATCATCCTCACTCAGTTCCTAAACCAATCATATCTTAAAAGGATAAAACTTATGTTTTTTTAAAATTCTCATGATTGTTTTGCATGAAATACCAGACACATTGGACAATTTCCTAGTACTAAGGGTCGGACCCATCGCTAAGTGACCTAAGATAGCCACTTTCCGCGCTTCGTCTCCTTCCTACACCCACTTTTTGTTGCCGACTGAACCAGTAGCGTCAAATTTAGCAACCAGTTGCACAACTTTACTTACTCACTTTTTTTCGGGATGTCGTTCGTTGAATAAAGCCGCTGTTAATCGCGCAGAGTGGTTATTTCTAAAAAATAATTTACTGCATGGAAGTAAATGGTGCCCATTTTCAGCACTTAATAAACTAATCACAAAAGTAAGTAGTCTTCCACTTTTTTAGCTGCCATTTCGTTAACGATGAAAATTTTGAAGCGAAAACTTAGGGTCAGATAGTACTCTACTTAGATATTCACAATGAGGTATCGCAGCACCCCTCATCCCTATTCAAAATCACGGGTTTGTGCTCACCCCCGTTAAGGAATTGAAGTTACGGGGATGAAAAAATCGGAAACGTTGTTCCCCCTCGAATCAGAAATCCACGGGTCCAAGCGATTCTCCATATTTCTATTTTAAAGCAGGAGAATCGAGTCGTTAAGTTTTCTTTGGACCACCCTGTATGTATCATACTGTTATAAGCAGCTTTCTTATGTTGATGTAGATGTGTGGAATAATTGTGAATGGTAATGTCTGTAAGGGGTGGTTAATGCAAAATGGAAAATTTATGCCCTTGGTGAATTTTGGTTATAGTTGAATCTTAAATATTTAATGGAATTCTCAGTTTCATATTAAGATGAATTGAATATTCAAAATCATTTGTATTTCATCAACTTTTTAGATTGAACTATAACCAAAATTGACCAAATATATGATTTTTATATTTTCCATGTACTAACTCATACAGATATTATCATTTACAATTCTTCCGCACATCTACATGAATATAAAATAGCTGCTTATAACATGATGATACATAGAGTCAACTCAATACCTATGTCAAAAATTTCTTGAAAGAGTTCAATATTATAAAATAAGTAACATTCAATAATAGTTAAATTAGCAATCAATAAGCAGAAAAATTCCAGAAATTTACTTAATAGTCTATCAGACCTAAATTCGCCATCATTACTTAATCTTTTCAGATCTTGAAAGAAGCAACCCTCTTCCTCCAATTTAGCTAAGAACCTACTTTTATCAATTTTATATATATGCACATCATTTTTTTATGTATTACTTATCAGAAGAAGCCACAGTGTGGTGAAACGAAACAACGTTCGACAAAGTTTGTTTCTGTTCATAATTTTAAGAAACGGACAAAACGTTACCCTTATCTTCTTTTTCATTCATCTTATAAGACCTTTTCAATCAAGTGCTATTCGATCTTTTTAAGTCAAAAATTGTCATGTTTTATCGTATTCCGCTAGTTTCAAGCTTTGCAGAGTTATATGTAAGATCAAAGGGTACCCCGCGTTAAGATGGTCGAAATGCATTCAATCGCGAAATCCCGCTAAATCGCCATAGATATAAACGATCGTATGAGCTTATATGAAGCTCATATGCGCCCAGACGGAATGATCAAGAAGAGGTCATACTGAAGCGAAGACAGTCTCAAAAGTAGTGGCCAGCTCCATGCCACTTATTTTCGCTTGTGGATGACTTCTCCTTCCCGTTCCTTCTGCACGCATATGAGCTCATATAAGCGCATATGATCGTTTATGCTTATGATAATTTTGTGTGTCTGAGCCTTAATTGCGTATATGTATTACATACACACAACCAAATTTATATGCAATCACCTGATATTTGGAATATTACCTCAGGGATTTTAGAAATTTCGAAGGATTGTTAGAATTGATCCTTTTTGAGATATATCAATTGAGAAAAGAAATAAATTAGGGTTGTTAGAATTGATCCTTTTGAGATATATCAATTGAGAAAAGAAATAAATTAGGGTTTATTTTGAGAAAGAAACAAACAAGAGGATATAAGAGACTATCCGCATGTAATAAAAAATTGAAAAGTGTTTTCTCACGGATTAGGTGTTTTTTTTCTCGACTTCAGTAGCTTGTATTACCTCCTCTTACCCTGATACAAGCCTGAATCCGTCTTGGCATGCTTTGGATTAGGTTTTCGACCTCCTCTGGTGTGATATTCTGCCACTCTTCTGTGGCGACTTGGATGAGCTGTTGTGGGGTTCTTGAATTGTCCTGGCGCGATCTGATTGTACTTTTGAGATTATGCCATAAATGTTCAATTGGATTTAGGTCTGGAGAGCAAGCTGGCCAGTCCAAAACATCTATTCCCTCTATTTCAAGATAATGTCGTGCGAGGTTGCTGGTATGCGGAGGAGCATTATCTTGCATGAAAGTGAAATTCTCTCATTGGGCACCTTGCCAGAGTTCCACTATGGGCTCCAGCACTAGGTTCACGTAATTTCTAGCCGTTACACTCGCAGGAAACGAAATCAAATCTGTTTTGCCCCCCAGCATAATGCCACCTTGGTATTTCGGTATTTGTCTTGCTGCTCGGAGTCTAGCTTGTCTTCCACGACACCTTAAAACCCGAATCCGGCGGTCATTTGATGGAATACCAATTCTGGTCTCATCCGATAAAAGAACATTTCGCCAATCCTCAATATTCCAATTTTGGTGCTCGATACACCAATTAAGTCTGTTAATTTTTTGTCGTCTGGTTAGCTCTGGAACTCTTAGGGGCCTTCTGCTGTATGAACCCCTTGAACGAAGTCTTTGACGTATCGTTTCGACTGATACACTGATGCCTGTTGCTTCCAGAAATTGCCTTTGGAGTATTGGGTGCGATGCACTAGGGTGTCTAATTGCAATTTTGCACTAAAAGCGGTCTTGTTCTTCAGAAGTGATCTTCCTACGACTTCTTCTAGGCCTATTTTGCAGAGATTGTAGCTCCACGTATCCGGCGTAGGTTTTTGAAATTCCCCCCTGTGATACCCCCATTGTGGCCGCTATATCCCTCTGTGTCATCCCTTCTTAAATGAATATGATTATAGGCTCTTTTAAAATTTGAAACTTACAGTTTCAAATCTCAGTGAAGACTGAGTACAATATCCCGAACATGTGTGGATAATTCAACATTTCTTATCATACTATCCAGTTTTTTTACAACAAAAAACTTTATTCTTCACAAGTAGTCAAAGATCCATGATTAAAAACAATCAATAATGTGAAATACCAAGCGATTCCATATAAATTTGGTTGTGTATATATCGCATTCGATATTCGACTCGATGCACAACTGTCGTACTTTGTTGTTTCGCTACTGTTAGGATGCTGTCCTATCCAAATTACAAATCGAAACGGAAAGCAATTCAGCGTATGAATGTGAGAATGTAAGCTCCTAAGCATTCGATTCTGTCACTATCCAAACCCGTATTGTGCTTAGTTGTTTATATATACAAGCAACAACTGGCAATTAAATCGAAACTATACTTTCTATACAAAATGAATTGAACATGTTTCAATATTTTGACATATGGTAGTGACACTACGACATTAGGGGCAATGTAGAACTGGTACTATGCACAGCAAAAAAACTTATGGCGACAATAAAGAAATGACAAGTGATACCATGTTTAAAAAAGTTTCGGGAAAAGTAAATTAAAATTGCTATTCGAAAGCATAACCTAAAAAACTAAAAGTCTAGGTTTCTCGCACAACAAGATATTAGTTACTCAGTTAAATGTTCTATCTTGGAATTGTGGTTTCATAAATAATTAAATCTCAACTGAAGTATGTATTGTAAATTATAATCTTCACTTCAAGAAGCAAAAATTTGGCGGAAAAATAAGATAAATGGCAAAAATAGTTAAAAATCGTTACTAAGAAATTTTTGGAGTTAAATAATCAAATAATCTCCATTTGGCCTTTATGCTTGTAGGATAATATAGTATTAGACTATTTCATTGCTTCCCGCAGAAGCGGGAAAGTTGAGTAAAATTACAATGAAAGCTTTTATTTTCATCACCCTAATGATGTAATCAAGGAAAAAAGGCGAGTGAGGACATCGACTCTCTTAACCGGTGGTAACCTTTTCGTTCCAACACAGTTTCCGTATAGCAGGGGTGCTCAAACGGTCGATAGCTTTTTGAGTAGATCTCGAGAAGAAAAAATTTTTTAATATGTAGGTAACTAAACTACAAAAATTACTTACGTAATAAAATATCTCTCTGCTAGAGGCAAAAGGCGGATTTATCAAAGGAACGCGTGGTACTTGTCAAAGAAAATCCGCGTATTTTATTCTTGCCGCTTTTCTAGATTTTTCGGGCGGTGCGTTTGACGGGAACATTCGAAACTCGTTCACGCCGATATGAATGTTGCGCCTGCAGGAATTGGAGTCATTCTGAATTATAACTTGAATTCAATACTATATCGATACAAAGTTTATCATTAAATAGTACAAAATGAGTGCAGCGAAGAAATCTAAAACGCATCATTTCAATAACGAAAGATGAGTGCATTTGTCTTATTTGTCGTGCGTCAGTTGCAATACCTAAGCGTGGTAACTTAGAGAGGCATCATAAAACGGTTCATAAAAACTACGGAAAGGATTTTCCGCCACAGAGTGAATTAAGAAAACGAAAAGTACATGATTTGATATCTTGTTCGAAAAAAGAACAAACCATGTTCACAAGACCAGCCGAACAATCAAAAGCTGCTAAGATCGCGTCATTTAAAATATCTCATATATTGGCGAAACACAAGAAACCATTCGAAGATGGATCGATTGTGGAGGAAGCATTTATTGAAGTGGGTGAGACTTTATTTGGAGATTTGAAAAATAAAACAGAAATCTTGTCTGATATTAGAGAACTTCAGTTATTTCGTCCGACTGTCACAAGGTGTATTGAAGTCATGAGTCAGGACTTGGCAGATAAACTAAAACATGATATCATGAAATGCACATACTTTTCTTTACAGTTCGACGAATCCACCGATATGACAGACACTGCCCAGCTGTGTATTTTTATTCGGATGGTATTCAATGACATGCTGGCTAAGGAAGAATTTTTGACAATCATTCCTCTGAAGCGGAAGACCCGCGGCGAAGATATATATGACGTTTTCTTCAATTTTGTAAAAAATTACGAGCTACCAATATATAAATTAGTGTGCATTACAACCGATGGAGCACCAGCAATGACTGGAAACAAAAACGGTTTTGTGGCATTGTGTCGAGCTAATGAACATTTCCATTCATTTTTTTCATTCCATTGCACTATACATCAACAAGTTTTGTGTTCAAAAGTTTTAAACACGAAGGAAATTATGAGCATTGCAACAAAAATTGTGAACTCCATCTGTGCACGTAATTTAGTTCTTCACACGGACGTCAGGTGGCTGAGTCGCGGAAAAATTCCTAGAAAAGTTTCAAGAATTATTCCCCGAAATAACAGCTTTTCTAGACGAAAGAGGTGATGAGACTCAGATGTTGAAAAACGAAAAATGGCTGACTGATTTGGCATTTTTGACTGACATCACAACGTACTTAAACATCATTAACTTAGAGCTTCAAGGTAAAGGAAAAACTATTATTGAGATGATTACCGCAGTAAACGCATTCAAAAGTAAATTGCAACTTATGATAGATCAACTGAAAAGAAAGGATCTGAAACATTTCCCGTCTTTGAAAGCAAGGATTCCTTAGTTGAATTATGATACGTATGAGACTGAATTATCAAATATTTTAGGATAATTCGAAATGCGTTTTTATGATTGCAAGTAATTGGCAAATATAGCTTCATTTATGAGTTATCCTTTTTCATGTAAAAACACTGAGGAATTAGCTACTGAAATAGCAAGACAGTTTAATATGAACTCATGTTCCGTTGAAAATGAGTTGGTGCAGATTATATCAGATATACATCTCAAAGCTACAGCATCTGATACAAATTTCTGGTGTTTTATATCTGAAGATAAATATCCTAATCGAAGGCAAATCGCCCTTCAACTGACGGCAATGTTTGGGTCAACTTATTTGTGCGAGTCTGCATTTTCTGAAATGACGATAATTAAGTCGAAATATCGCAAACGACTAACTGACGATCATCTGTCACCATACTTGCGATTAGCACTCAGTGGTTACGTACCATCTTATGAAAAGTATACTGAGGACATGCATATGTAACTCTTTTATCTTGTAACAACCAATAAACCCGAAATTTTGAATAACTATGAGTTTTTTTATTGATATTATAGAGAAGAACCTAACTAAACCTAACCCAAACCTTGACTAAAATAATGTATATTGTGCGGAAAGCTAATATCTATATATACTACGGTACACCCTACCTAAGTTGCTAGGTAGGTAGGGTGTATCGTGTATGTTCGACAACCCTTGCCTCACACATACTTGCAGCCTCTCAGAGTCGTTCGTAAGTAGTCTAAAAATATTGAGGTAGATCGCCAGCAGTTCAAGTTTGAGCACCCCTGCTGTATAGTTATACTGCAATATGGCGAATGCGCCAGGGAATATATTGAAATAAACCATTGTTCAAATTTCAGCAGAAAATTAAGATAAATTTATTTGTGGATGGTTGATTGAAGCAAATAGTAATAACAATTTGTTAATTGGAGATGATGTTGCATCAAATCTATAGCTCATCAGAATTAGTTAATGCTAAATGATCAGTATGATACTTGAACCAATTTAACTTACCAGAAATTTCGAATGGAACTGAATAAATGAACATATTTTCATTGTCATAATTTTCTTCAACAGCCCTTCTATACCAATCTTCATCGATGGAATTAGGATAGAGCAACTCAAAGTCATTCGTCTCATCTTCATCCTCATTCTTCATGAATGTTCTCCACCTTGTCAGCCCAGAGCGAGTTGCAATGAAGATTTTACTCACGAAATATCTGTCGATAAATCTGAAATGTTCTGATATTTAAGTAATGTAGAACGTTATCTGACCTAACTATTTATTGCATCGTTTCTCAACCATTTTTATGTCGCGACCCAATAAAAGCCAATCAGTTAAGTAACAAGTCTTGTGACCCTGTCACTCTGAAATTATAATAATATTATATTTAATAGTTTATCTATACGTTTAATAATTTTTCTTATTTTATTCAATAAATTTTATGAATATTAGATTTTCAAGGTTCCTTCAGCCGATTAAAACGCAAAACCGCGCATTATAAATATTTAGATACAATAAACATTTTCGGACGTGTATAGCGCCCGCTTATTTGAAAATTTATAAATTTACAACTGTCCTAGGTGTACTAGCACGAACGTATAAAATAAGCCGCTCGCGCATCTCGTGGCACATACGCTAGGATAGGTTCGTACATGTTAATTGCCTTAGTTATGAAAACGAAAAGATAGGGACGCGAGATTTAGCTTTATTGTTATTTGAATCTTTAGGGAAGTAACATAGGGAACTGCATACAGCAACTATTTCATCTCACTCATTCAGTGTTTAATTTTTATTAACAGTAAAAAGTCGGTTAAAAGTTGAATTAAAATGGACAAATTTGTGACGAAACGAAAAGTTCCTTTTAAGTCTGGGGAAAGGGCGAAGAAAGAGTCACATATTTGAAATATGAATTTATTGCATTAGATTACAAACCACAACGTGTTGTTTGTTTTCAATCCTACCTCCAGAAAGCATGTAGCCTTCAAAATTATCCCGGTATCTGGGAACAAGACATCCGTCTTTACAAGATAGTCCATTAGAATTGTTACAACGTAAGTCATTAGTTTTGAGCAAAAATAACTGCTATGAAAGAAACACCCATTATTAGATTGCAGAAATTCATACATCCTAAGTTACATACTATTGCAGAAAGATTCATTCTAACTGATGTCCGGAAGAAGCTGAAAAATAAAAACTATACCCCTTTCAAATGATACAATATCGAGGCGCGTTAATGTGAATGTTTTGCCCTTTAGTTTGACAAGTTAACGGACATATCGAACTTGGCGCAATTTTCATGTTTTGTTCGATATGAATGTGAGTAGTCTATTAAAGAAAATATGCTTTCATGCAAATCAATTAACAGTCTAGTATCAACCGAAGGACTTTTCAAAGCATTAATTGAAGCAAAACAAATGGAAAACTTGGACTGGAATAAATGCATTACGGTATGTAGTAATGGTGCGAAAACGATAAAGAGGAAGAACAGTGGCGTGATAATAACATTGAAAGATATTATGCCACTTATAGAACGGACGCACTGATTTCTTCACAGATATGCGTTAGTCACAAAAGAAATACTGAACAATTTACAATATGTTTTATCACCAGCTGTTGAAATTGTTAACTTTATTGAAAGCTAAGCACTGTAAAGTAGACTGCTTCCCACACTTTGCCAAGAAATGGGTGCCAAGAACCAACCATTCACTGTCTTACCATACGGAAGTGAGATGGTGGTCGCATGGGAGAAGTTCTTGCGAGGCTTTTTATATTGCGAGATGAATTCAAAAATTTTCTTAGAGATAGAAATAGTTCATTTTTTGAGTTATATACACACAACCACGGAGTAGGTGTTTTTTCTCGACCTCAAGAGCTTGTATTACCTCCTCTTGCCCTGATACAAGCCTGAATTCTTTCAGGCATGCTTGGGATTAGGTTTTCGACCTCCTCTGGGGTGATATTCTGCAACTCTTCTGTGGCGGCTTGAATGAGCTGTTATGGGGTTCTTGGATTATCCTGGCGCGATCTAATTTTCCTTTTGAGATTATCCCATAAATGTTCAATAGGATTTAGGTCTGGAAAGCAAGCTGGCCAGAGCAAAATAGCGATTCCCTCTGTTTAAAGATAATGTCGTGCGAGGTTGCTGGTATGTGGAGGAGGAATATCTTGAATAAAAGTGAAATTTTTACCGTGGGTACCTCGCCAGGGTCTCACTATGGGCTTCAGCATTAGGTCCACTTGATTTCTAGCCGTAACACTCGCAGGAAACGAAATCAAATTTGTTTTGCCTCACAGCATAATGCCACCCCAAAACATAACACTGCTCCTTTGGTTATTCGGAATTTGTCTTGCTCCCCGGAGTTTAGCTTGTCTTCCACGACCCCTTGAAAGCCGAATTCGGTGGTCATCTGATCGAATACCAATTTGGGCCACATCCGAAAAAAGAACATTTCGCCAATTCTCAATATACCAATTTTGGTGCTTGATACACCAATTGAGTCTGTAATTTTTGGTTGTCTGGTTAGCTCTGGAACTCTTAAGGGCTTTCTGCTGTATAATCCCTTGAACGAAGTCTTTGACGTATCATTTCGACAGATACACTGTTGCCTGTTGCTTCCAGAAGTTGCCTTTGGAGTACAATACGACTTCTTCCAAATTTTCAAAAACTTTATTTCTCAAGTAGTCAAAGATCCATGGTTAAAGAAAATCAATAATGCGAAATATCGAGTGATTCCATGGTGCATGAAAACAGATTTAGGAGTAATTGAAGATTTAGGTACTAGAAGATGGGTTCCCAATCCTTTTGATGAGAATATTGTTGCAGCTGCCAAGTTGCGAACAGAGACCCACATCAACTCATTGAATTGGCTGATAAAATTTTACATCTGGAGTTTTTGTCCCAAGATTTATATGAATTATGGCTTGCATGGTAACGTGAGTGAAAAGCCTTTGTCAGGTCAATTTTGTTTCAAAGGGACATTTTGGGGTGGAAATATCAACCCCCTGATCTAGGGGTTGAAATTCGAAATGAGGATGGTACTT
Source organism: Cryptolaemus montrouzieri (assembly GCA_013387265.2). Classification (NCBI taxonomy): domain Eukaryota; kingdom Metazoa; phylum Arthropoda; class Insecta; order Coleoptera; family Coccinellidae; genus Cryptolaemus; species Cryptolaemus montrouzieri. The sequence goes on along the minus strand of JABFTP020000001.1, from coordinate 65,685,365 downwards.
CATGATGACTGCCATTAATCAGAATGGATCTGTTCCATTTTACTTCACTGAAACTTGAATAGTCTCAGGAAATAGTCTTCCTATCTTTCAGTTGCTCGCCCGGTATCTTTTACAGTTTTCATTTTTCAGTTTAAAATAGAAATTTGTTCAAGGCGATGTAGACAAAGATACCACCTTTCTTTTGAGTCATCAGTCGACTCATCTTCGCCCGGTATCTTTTACCTATTCAAAATGTTCAACGATTGCAACCCCCGCTTAGGGGGTTGATATTTCAGGCAAGTTTTGTACCCCAAAAGATGTCCCCTTGAAACAAAAATTGACCTGTTTTTGCGTTCTGATCAGAAATGAATTTCTTGGTAGATATAGCCTCTGTTTAGTTTTCGTTGAAGCACCCTGTATATGATTTCTCGTCTAAGGTTGCTTTAAAAACTAAAAGCAGAAATCATCTTTATCACTCGAAAACATAATATTTATGGGTGTTTGCAAAGATGATCCACGTATTTAAGTATTTAAGAAGCAATGCCAAAATCGCATTAATCAATGTTGTTCATGACCAATCATTTTATCATCTAAATAAAGTAAGCTATAAGTTTAACTTTTCATGTTGTTTATTACATTGTTATATTTAATTTTGAAATAAAATACTGAAATTTATTTCATTAATAAATGAATCTTTTGTATAGTTTCTATGTTTCGAGGTCTTACTGCGACTCCCTTTGATTTATGGTATTTTTGGAAAACATAGCTCTCTGTGATTACTCGCGTTTCATATTAGTATGAAAGAACAAAAATCCATACTTACGTCCGTTCATTTATGATGGGCTCATCAAACCATTTCGTTATTTCAGCATCTTTCAACAAAGATAGGAAAGGGGGTTCATGTTTACCTAAAGAAAAGAATATTACAAATTCTATAGGAAGTTTGCATTGTCGATATATTTTCAATATAAATAGATGAACGAGATGATCAAACATAGTCTTTAGCACAGACATTGTGTTTGTGTTTGACAATGGTTTCATCAAGTCGAGTAGCTTGAACGTTTTTCGAAAAAGTTGACAACCCCACCATGACCTATCAACAAAATAATTGTAGCGAATATTATATACAACCTACGAAGATTTCTATATAATACAGAATAGGTTAGATTTCAAATGAAATGATTCTTTCAGAGATTCTTCGTATCATTCGTTAAAATCTCAATATTCCTTGTAAAAGTATGTAAATGACCTCCCTTCCCGTCAATTTTTGAGTGAGAAATTCATTGCCACAAACATATTCAACATACTATAGTAATTTTCTACGTTTTTGTCGGTTTCTTGATTATAATGAAAACTTGCGTGTTTTTGATATAAATCATGGGTAACTTTGATTATATATACAGGGATATCCATCGGAACCGTCCGTTAAAAACTTTTTGAGTTCCAATTACAATATCAAGCTGAAATTTTATACGCGGCCATAACTAGCGATTTCCAATTGAAGTGAAATATTTTCGAAGTGATAACATTTCCGGTTATACCGGAAGTGGGCCATCACTTTGTTTTTTCAAATGGCAATCTACCTTTTTTATTATACATCTAGAACCGACATTTGAGCAAGGCATAAAATACCCAACTTGTTGGCACTTATCTGTCAAAACTTTTGACAGATTTAATTATTTTTCTTATAAACTCGATTTTTGAGGAACATTTAAAAAAATTGTAGCTCGTACATCTTTTGCACTACAGACACAATTTTTGCTTGGATGAATAGAAGAAGGATCAAGGAATTTTTTAAGCAATCTACACATGTCAAATGTTTATTGCATTGTTTTGTATGATTTTTTCAATTCGGCCTCTTTCAAACACCAATAACTCAACTTTTTCAAATGGCATGTGCCAATTTTTATATCGCCATCAGATGGAGCGTCAAATTTCAGATGGAATTGTATCAGCGTGTACTATACCCATCTCTTATAGTTACGAACTAATTTGGGAATATATTGAATTTTGATGATTTTGCAAGAACTAACAGAGAATGCTTTGAAATATTTGAATCAAGTAGCTGAACTGGCTACGCTCACCTGACAGGTGCCTAAAATTAATATACTTGTCACTTCGTTCATTCGAATTTGATATTTCAACAAGAATTGTTGGTAATTTGAAGTGGAAATTTTTGAAAAACACCAGATTGATAATAAAATGGCTGATTATTCAAAAGAGGATATGCTTAATCTCTTTTTAATTCATCGCGAATGTCAAAAAGTGGTGGATAGAACTTGCAGGCAATTCATTAACCAATTTCCAAATTTGGCGCCTATGAGTAAAACAAAATTTCGAAGGATTAGAAGCAATTTTCAGCAATTTGGAGAAACAAAATACATAGAAACTAGAAGAAAACCAATTCTCGAGGACGACCACAATCAAATTAATACGTTAGCGTATTTTCGTGCCAATCCACATGCGTCCATTAACTCAGCATCAATGGATATTGGATTGAGTTATACTTCCATTCAAAGGACCCTTAAGAAACATAACATGCACCCGTATTCTTTTATCAGACTACAAAAATTGAAACCAACTGACCTTCCCAAGCGGCTAAATTTCTGTGAAAATTTATTTATTCGGTTTCAAGAAGATGAGACAATTCTGAAAAAAATCATATGGTCTGATGAAGCCAGGTTCAATGAAAGTGGAATAACCAACAGGAGAAATCGACATTTTTGGGCAACAGGAAATCCACATTTCATTGAGGTTATTGATAATAAAACAAATTCAGCGTGAACGTTTTTGCAATTTTAATGAATGATTTATTGGCTTATCACATTTATGAGGAAAATCTCAATGGACAAGCATACCTGGAAATTTTGAGAGGAACATAAGCAAATTTTTTAGATGAATTACTCCTTAACATTCTGAGGGATTGCTATTACCAAATGGATGGTGCACCAGCACATAAAACACGAGCTGTAGATCGGCAGCTAACAGAAATGTTCGAGTATAGATGGTGGGGTAATCAAGGACGAAATTTATGGCCTCCGCGTTCTCCGGACCTGACGCCTCTTGATTTTTATTTATGGAGCAAAATCATGAGTGAAGTGTATCTTATTCCTGTAAGAAGTAAAGAAGAGTTACTAGAGCGCATTCATAATGCTTTTCGTAATATTGATCCTGAGGAAACTAGGAGGGCAACTCATCATGTTCGTATACGAGCTGTCCAGAGTATCGAGCAAAATGGGGCCCATATTGAACATTTATTCAGATCGTAAATTAGTTTTCTCCTATGATGTTTGCTATCATTTATTCGTATTAATGTAATTATCTTCGATGATTGGTTTTCGCTTAGTTCCTACAATTTTTATTCATCCGAATTGTAGAAAATTGCTTCTAATGCTTCGAAATTTTATTTTACTCATAGACGGTAAATTTGGAAATTGGTTATTGAATTGCTTGCAATTTCTACCCACTACTTTTTGACATTCTAAAATGAATTAAAAAAAGATTGAATATATTTTCGTTTGAATAACCAGTGGTTTTATTCCAAATGTGTTGTATGTTTTGGATATTTTCAATCTGAAATAACGACAATTCTTGTTGAAATATCAAATTCGAATGAACGAAGTGACAAGTACATTAATTTTAGGCACCTGTCAGGTGAGCGTAGCCAGCTCAGTTACTTGATTCAAATATTTCAAAGCATTCTCTGTTAGTTCTTGCAAAATCATCAAAATTCAATATATTCCCAAATTAGTTCGGAACTATAAGAGATGGGTATAGTAAATGCTTTTACAATTCCATCTGAATTTTGACGCTTCATCTGATGCCGATACAAAAATTGGCACGTGCAATTTGAAAAAATTGAGTTATTGCTGTTTGAAAAAGGCCAAATTAAAAAACTCATACAAAACAACGCAATAAACATTTGACATGTGTAGATTGCTTAAAAAATTCCTTGATCCTTCATCTATCCACCCAAGCGAAAATTGTGTCTGTAGTGCAAAAGATCTACGAGCTACAATTTTTAAATGTTCCTCAAAAATCGAGTTTATAAGAAAAATAATTAAATCTGTCAAAAGTTTTGACACATAAGTGCCAACAACTTGGGTATTTTATGCCTTGCTCAAATGTCGGTTCTAAATGTATAATAAAATAGGTAGATTGCCATTTGAAAAAACAAAGTGATGACCCACTTCCGGTATAACCGAAAATGGTATCACTTCAAAATATTTCACTCCGATTGAAAATCGCTAGTTATGGCCGCGTATAAAATTTCAGCTTGATATTGTAGTTGGAACTTAAAGAGTTTTTAACGGGCGGTCCCGGTGGATATCCCTGTATAAATATATCACGTGCTCTCATTTTATATATTCAAAACGTGTCTTCATGAAAAACCGAAAAATGTTATAACCGTTTTCTAATTTTATCTAGTAACTCTATGTACATTCACAGGATCTACGCGGAATTACTGAAATAGCTAAAGTATGCTATGTGCTTTCATTATAACGGATCGAAAATTCATTCTTACAATGATAATTCAGATAAATTATTTGATACTTTCTCATGGAGTTACAATTATCGTGTGAATATAGTTTCGTTTGTAATAACGAAGTGACCATGTCGTACGAAAATTTCGAAAAATTCAATGCGATTGAATGCTATATTCAAAATAATTATGATGCGGATGCTGCAAAAGCTATTTATTGGGATCGTTTTCCTGAGAGACGACAACATCTTAATAGTTTATACGATAAATTGAATGTGAAGTAGTTGGGGATGCAACAAATTGATTTCGATTTTGAGCAGGAAAATTGGAAAGAAAGAGTCGAAAAATATAAATCATATAAAATGGGAATCAATCAACGTCGACTGAATTTTTGCATCTGGTTTCTGCAGAAATCTGAAGAAAGTCCGCAGTTTTTTCGAGAAATAATTCAGACTGATGAAGTTCACCTCAGTAGTGATCGAATATTCAATCGCCAAAATGAACATTCGTGGTCTGTTATGAACGCCATATCAATATTCAACGTCAAAGTCGATGTGGGTTCCTCGTATGATGAAAGGTAATCGAGTATTAGCGTATGTGATATTTTTGATGAAAACCTTCGAGGTGTATCATGAAGTTGTGAATAACAACCTTATAGAGGAATATTTTGATGAACTGTCTTTTGTTGAGAGAAGAAATATCTATTTCCAACATGATGGAAATCCTTCTTATCAAACTTTGACCGCTTTTAATTCACCTGACTATAATTTTGGATTTGAACTAAGAGACCGGCACGATACCCGAATTTGTCACCGCTGGACTTTTTCCTTTGGGTATATATAAAGGATTTGTTATATTGAAGAGCTAGTTGCAATATTGAAGAGTTGAAGCATAATGAAATGAAGAGAAAACATTGTTTTCTTTCGATTACCAATATTCAATTTCCAAGGAGTGTCAGAGTATCCTCAGGTGTTATGTATTATGCATATGGAATAATATCAATACATTTGAAAACCTACATTGATTATTTTCAATAAATTTCATTTCATATAATAGAATATCTCGTTGGTTATATGTTTTAAAATAACGATAACATGTTGCTTTTCAAAATTTTTGTACGTATTGGTCGCATGATTATTATAAACAATAATATATACACACAAAATTGTAATTTGATGAAAAAATTGAATAAATCATCTTACTTTTCATTACAAGAATTAATTTTCGAACTGTCATAATGAGAGCACAGAACATACTTACCTAGTTATTTCAGTGTAAATGGTGAATGGTTATAAAGTAACTACACAAAACGAAGGAAATGTTATACAATTTTTAGTTTCTCATGAAAACACTCCTAGATGAAAGAATGTAGTGAACATTGATATATTTCTGAAAAAGAAAAAACTCTATTCAGCGAAATCAAAGTTACCTATAGTTCATATTTAAAAAACGCAAGTTTGCATCATAACTCATAAGCCGTTGAACAGAAGCAGAAATTTCGGCACGTAGTTCACGAAAGAATTTATCTTGAATCTGTCTGTGGCAATGAATTCCTCATGCAAAAAGAATACGGTGAAGGGGGGTGGCATTTCCTATATTCTCAATTACACATAGATGGAGTACAAATTCGCCGAAATATATCCATATAGAGGGAGTATCCCAAAACTAAATGTCAAGTCTGCAAGGGAAAAAAGAATTTTTGCATGAAAACTATTTTAGTGAAAATCGAGAAAATCACTTCCATGCGTTATTATTTCAGTTTTTGGAACCTCAATTTTCCGAAATTTTTGATTTGTACTATTGCTATTTTTGCTTTTATTCTTGTTATCCAAGAACCTAAGCGAGAACAACGACACATTTCTGCTTTATAACATTGAGCATTGAAGCTATTATTAGTTTTTTGGAATTCATTCGTAGAAAAATAGTAGCCAGTTTTTGACCAATATACGAGGTGCATATAATAATTGAATATAATTATATATATATATATATATATATATATATATATATATATATATATATATATATATATATATATATATATATATATATATATATATATATATATATATATATATATATATATATATATATATATATAGGGGTTTCACCCGACGAGTTGCCCATATATCTGTTCATGCAATCAAACTGATTTCATGAAAAATATAAATCCACCACCCGGTAATTAATCCAGTGTACGGACCTTAGTCAAGTAACACTGAATGTTACTCATTGATAGTTTCCTTTGTGTGAAGTGGTGAACGATCGAATAGAATACTGCTCTGAATATAAATATGACAAAATTGTCAGTTAATTATATTACATTTATATAAACAAATAAATAAAATATGAAATGAGATTCTGAGCAGTATAAACTAAAGAGGAAACCTATGACTCTACCTCATTATTTTTCGGAAAGAAACCTACGAAGAATATTACAAGATTTGATGACTGTTATCTTTTGTAACTGTTCATACATATTTTTCTTCAGACCCAAAATCTCAATACTTTTGTGAAGATTCCTAGAAATAACACCTGTTGTGGCAATAATAATCGGTAGAATAAAAATTTTTTCATTTTCCACATTTTTAATCTCGTCGCCAAGCATCATATATTTAGAAATTTTTTCATTGTATTTATTTTGTATATAATGTGTGTCGGGTATAGCAATATCAATTATATGTGTTATTTGATTCTGTTTATCAGTAAGAATGATATCTGGTCTATTGTGTTTTACAGCTCTGTTGCAAAGAATTGTATTTGCTCAAATATGATGAAGTTAAGTTATGCTCCATAAGTAAAATACTTATGGAACATTATCTTGTTCTCAGAATTTAACTGAATTATACTCACATCTACTTCCCCGTCGTAGACATTCCCTGATTTTAGTCTCAGGAGATCTATTACCACAATTTTCACAATATTTCCTGCAAAAATTCAGATTATCATTCCTGCTGCCTTCCTTTAAAAACTAGATCTCGAAGGAGTTTATCCAGCCTCCCTGAATAAATCGGCTGGTTTGATTTTTCTGTGAATTTTCTGAAGCAGATCGGTTTTTGATGGGAGGGACACTTTCTGTTTCCTCCTATCAACTCCTTTCCCCTCGCAGCTTCCATCCCAAATTTTTGAATAAGGAAAAAGGGTCGTGCAATACCTTTTTGAAAAGATGATTCTATTCTCTATAGAACCAAGTGATTATTTTATTTTTAAGATAACACTTGATGCATGCAAATCGAGAATTGTTTGGAAAAATTCAAAGTTTTTATCAATCCGTAGGATCTCGTTTCGGGGAACACACTTGATCAAAATCGATTTTGTTGGCTAAGAAAAAAACATATCTCTTACATTTGCACATAATTCCCTTTCCTCTATCGACTACTACTCCGAAAATTTCTATATGAGAGGTTGCTTGATACCTCTTTGAAAGGTTGTTCAATTTGAGTACTATTGATGATATATTTATTTTAAGGACATTCATTTTCAACGAAGATGAAGTAAACTATATTTCGTGCTTTCCACAATTTTATTTTTACGAATACGATCGGTTTCGACCGTCAGGTCATTTTTAAGTGATCAACTATTGGAAATGACTTACTCATAAAGGTGTGCGGGCTATTGAGGGTGATTTCACTTGGGTTTTCAGAAAGTTTATTGATTTCACTGTGCTAGTTCAAAATTCTAACACGCGGGAGACATACCTACTGAACCTATATCGGGTACGCTGAATCCAGTGGTAACCACCGTTTTTGAAAGTTAGCTCTTGTTTAGGAGATATTCGCCTTTGAAGTTAGCTGATTTTAGTAGGGTTCGTCGCTTATGACTTCAGTACATTATATGCTTGTAGTTCCCAAACCGTTCGGAATATCGCTTTACTGTCTTCGGCAAAGTTTTAGCTATTGTCATGGCCAACAACTTTTCTGAATATACGAACATAGAAAAACCTCATTCAAACACCGTCTCTTAACTAAATGTCCAAAAAACTCCATTTCTTTGCCATTTTTTCGTTAATTCTCGTCTAAATAATAGAGAAATCAAGGAAATTTCGCTTTAAAATCTCGAAATAAGAAAAGAAAATACTTTTTCTATAGTTGATTGATTCTAACTCAAATTTTTATTCCAACTCCAACAATTTTCAACAAATAAACATATAAATTCATGTTCATTCTTCTTCTTCTCCATCTTCATCTTGCTGTGAATTCCAGCAAATGTCTCCTAATAGGGAATCAAGTTTTTTTTCCACTATACCAGTGCTCAAGCCTAGCCGTCACCTGATAAAACCGTTCACCATGCTCATCTAATTCACATGGTGATTGTTCGGCAAACTTGTCTGCATGGTGGTAATGTAAAAAATGAAATTTCAGAGACATTTTTACACCGATGCGATACGGAAAGCAATGAGCTTATTTTCAACGTGTATGCGCCAGTTTTCGTCACGATGAATTTCAAGTACATTTTCGATGACTCCTTTGACGCAATCCCAAGCAACGAGCTGCAAATTCGACAAACTGTTTTTAAATTGTTGGTCTCTCATCGAGCGTCGAATATCAGGTCCATTGAGTATGCCTTTAATAAAATAATTCGAAAAATTATGTGTTAAATATTGAATAAGTTAGGTTGATTGGTACGTATATAGTTTCACACAAACCTTCTTTTATTTTCATTCCACTCAATCTTGGGAAAATTTGCTTCAACTCATTGAATGCATTGTTTTCATGATCTAGGGCCTTGATGAAATTTTTAACAATCCCAAGCTTGATATGCAGAGGTGGAAGCAACTTTTTCGATTGGCACAAATGGAATTTCAACGACGTTTTCTCAACGCAATCTGAACCCTTGTCTCATAGGCCAGCTTTTATTGGCATATTGGTCGCCGGCATATCGAGTATCCCATAAACATATAAAACACATGTTTTTTGTATATCCCGTCTGCATTCCTCTCGAAAGAGTTATCTCCTTCAAATCTGTACAAATCTTCCAACGATGGTCTTCATATTTCACCAAATTGAGGATTTTTTTGAATGATTCGTAATTTTCTTTCGTTTTTGTGCTGATGGCAATCGGGACACTGTTTTTTGAGTTTGTGACATGAAGCAAAACCGCCTTGAGACTACGTTTGGACGAATCGATGAAAAGACGCCAGACTTCTGGTTTATACTCATGATGCATTTTTAATACCAATTCCTTGATATCAGTGCAGTACGCGAATGAATTGTCTTCGATGGATTTGAATACAGCAGTGAACTGTCTATGACGGCCGATTGCTCCATATACTTTCACATCAGGTGCTAAGACATTCTTTTTTTTCAATTCCTGAGTCAAAATAATGGACTGACGGTGCGATAATTTCAATCGACGAATAATTTTATCCAGATCTTTTTGAGAAAATTCGGCATGATTACATTGTGGAGATACATTTGATGGTACATAAACCGATGCAGACGTTTCGCCAATAGTATCAAAAGTAGATGGAATGTACTCTTCTGTCGGACTTGGTCTTTTCGGTATTGGAATGGATTCCGAATGTGATAACGGCAACTGAACAAACCGAGTTCCTCTGAGTTCAACTTTACGTTTTTTAGCTCTGTTCAATCCGACAATTTCATTAACACAAGCAAAACAGTCATCTGGATGTTTTTGAGGATTTTTCCAAATTACTGGAATGCCAAAAGGCATAGATTGGAAATCACCTGTAATAAAAATAGCTTCAATTGATATAATTTTGAAATAAATGATAAATCATTTCATTTTACCTCTTTTCCATCTACTCTATCTTATGACACAACCAGTACAAACGATTTTTGGAGCCCAGTTCACATCTTTGATTACAGTTTGGTTGAAATATTGTGTCTACGATTCAGCAATTTCTTCAGAAATTGAACGCTTGCTTGTCATTATAGTAAACTTACTTTCCACAAATGTAGCAAAATTTATTATTCCTAACTATAGGAAATGTGTTTTCTTTTCTTATTTTAAGATTTTAAAGCGAAATTCCCTTGATTTTCTATTATTTAGACGAAAATTAACGAAAAAATGGCAAAGGAATGGAGTTTTTTAGACATTTTGTTAAGAAACGGTATTTGAATGAGGTCTTTCTATGTTGGTATATTCAGAAAAGTTGTTGGCCATGACAATAGCTAAAACTTTGCCGAAGACAGTAAAGCGATATTCCGAACGGTTTGGGAACTACAAGAATGTAATGTACTGAAGTCATAAGCGACGAACCCGACTAAAATCAGCTAACTTCAAAGGCGAATATCTCCTAAACAAGAGCTAACTTTCAAAAACGGTGGTTACCACTGGATTCAGCGTACCCGATATAGGTTTAATAGGTATGTCTCCCGCGTGTTAGAATTTTGAAGTGTCATTTTCACGCACTGTGTTTTCAAACATTCCAACCGATTCATTTTCTTTCCTTTGTCACAATTAAGAAGAATTTATATTATCAAATGTTATTGAATGTTTTGTGGTTTTTAAATGTTCACATATTGGAGAAATATTGTCAGCCGATAAATGTTCATTGAATCTGGTTTCGAAATTCCTACCTGTCTACCCAACACCGTACCGTGTCTGCGTTTTGTTTAGCATTGAAAAATAATTTGCTCAAGTTCAAAGCACTTCAGAAAGCGATGGTTGAAGATTTTTATAATACATATGTTTTATATTTTTCTGTTTTAATTTCGTTTATTTTATTAAAAGACATGTATATGTAACTTAATAAAGACGACTTCAACGTTTTTCCTATACTTCTTAGTCTTGTATTTTTTACCTGAAGCCTAAAAAACGAAGTAGGGGGCCACATTACAACCTTCTCCTCTATTGGAGGCAATTTTATACAACTGTCTGGACATGGTGGAAGTAAAATCTTTGTTTTAGTTTGATTTTTCTTCTGTTCAGTCCGAGGTAACTCTATCTCTGTTACAGTGTTAGGTTGTACATTTTCTGTCTCTACTTGATCTCCTCCATCTCTGATTTCTATTTCTGGTACAGATTCAGGTACATATTCTGCTGGTAACTGGTCTTCTTCAACTTCGATTTTCATTATCTTCTCTGTAATATTAGGTTTAGTTTGGTCAGTACTGTGCTCATTAAATTAATCATAATCATCAGCATTTTCTAGTGAATCAGGGCAATTCAAACTTTCTTTCAGCTGATGTAGTATTTCATTTTTCATTCTTTTTAGAAATGAGCTGTGTTCAAATTCTGTTGGTTTCCACCAGATATCACCATCATTTAAATACAAACGGCTTTTTTGCAGCTTTCGGTATTTGTTTCAGGAGGAACTGTTAATAAATTAACAAGTTTTCTCTTCCGTCGTCCGTTTGATGGACTATAATTTGGGTCCGCATCCGAATCATCCATTGGTGAAACAGGTGACAGACTAGATGAAGTTCGACCTGTCGCCGTTTCGAGTGCCATTTTGAGAAGACGCTAGCTCTGTGAAATCATTATTGCAGCACTGAAAAAGAGCTTGATTACATCTCTTTCGTATCGTAGTCAAAAGACATACTGCAGAACCACCACACTTATATGATTTAAGTACGCGAAATAAGAAATCATGTCATTTTACTCTGCATTCTGATTGGTGTTGGTTATTCAATTCAGAGGGTAAGACGTTATACTTTCTTGGAGGATTTGTCTATTCATTGCCAGTACGTTGATTTACTAAGTTTTTGTTTTGTAGTTATTGAATATCTAACTCGCGGGTATCTGCCTACACCAGAGTCAAAGTGTTCAAGTAGAGTTAGTAGACATACTAGGTTCTATATTTGGAAATATCAAGATCTTCTGAGAAGTATGTAATATTGATATATTTTAACTATGAAATGAAAAAGTTACTTGGTTTTTCGATTGATATTTTATAATTTATAATCAAAAAAGCATTGCCTCCTAAAAAGTAACTGTTCATAAACTCTCAACGGATTGATATATTTAAAATCTGAAAGAAGCATCTAGCAGACCTTTTTACAAGGAATCAAGTGGTGTGGAAATCTCGAAAACCAAGTACGTTGACTTACTTGGTTTTTGTTTTGCAAGGCAGCGCTATAGAATGGCTGGCTAGATCGCCAGATCTAAAGCCTCTCAATTTATTCTATGCTACTACTCGAATTTTTGATTGTTCAAAAGCATGCCAGTATATAACACTATCTCGATTGTACTAATAGATGGAAGTACATGGGGGTCGCTTCGAACATTTGCGATAGGAATGTACCGCGATTAAAGAACATTTCATAATAGATTTACATGAAAATCATAGAAGTCCAAGCAGTGTTACTTTTCAACTAATAGCACTTCGAAAAGCAGACTGATATTTAGAATCCGATAATCTTTCTAATGAGGCGTCACACATGCCCTTTCCCATTATAAATATTTTCAGGGTGGTAGTTAATGGGGTAAGGGGTGGATCCGTTAAAATAATTGACGAAAATTTTTCCGATTTGGCCAAATCGACTTTGATCGAATGTTTTCCGTAAACGGAGATCGAACGGCGTCATGAAAACCTGGAATTTTAATGGGTTTCAAATGGTAACATGTTATTTAATTGTGTAAATAATTTCGTGGTGTATAGAGAATAGAATCACCCTTCAAAAAGGTATCACACGACGCGTTTCTCTATTCAATTCTATTTTGATAGAAAAAGAAGGAAACAAAAAAACTTAGAATGTTCCCCTCCAATCCAAATCTATATTACAGAAAATTCACATAAAAATCAAACCAGCCGAGTTATTCAGGGTGGTTCGTTTTCATCGTTCATCTACATGAAAGGTGAAAATCAATAGTATATTTACCAAAGTGGGTGCACCTTCCAGTTTCTCGACTCTAACAGGCTCTTTCCTGATTTTGATGTAACTTTCGAATCATTAATTTTGATTTGTCCATATCTGTCCGGAAGAACAATAGCAAAACCAAATGGACCAATATCAGTATAATAGTAATGTCTTCCTGTTATCATGATTCTTTTCTGTAAAATGAGTCGAATGAGCAGTAGAACTATCCAACCGTATGATACTACGGAATGCAATCTTGCATCAAAATATCAATCTCGGTATTCGCGAGATTCAGGAATTCTAATCTTCGAAATCTCGGTATTGTGCGAGATCTCGCATTGTAAAGGAATGATCATCGAAAATGTAAGAAAATTCCTATCATTTATATTTCTATTGGCTTTAATTGTTCTTCAGGAGCAAAAAAGAGAAATAAAACCTCAAACTAACCAGTAATTTATTGATAAAGTAAAATATTGTTCTAAAACTCCTCAAAAAGCATAAGGTATCTAGGGTTTCATCTGCCAACCGACTCCGAATGCTGCATGCCAGATAACCAGCTGAGGAAAACGCCCGTTCTGCCTCGACACTTGTTGGTACTACAGATAAAAGACATTGGTGAGCGAACTGTTGATTTTGTCCTTTTGACTCTCCTGACTCGTACAAATTGATTTCTTGCTTCAAAATCAGATCAAGTGATGATGATAAAGGTGCCACATGTTTTTGCGAACGCTCTTTCAATGCCATTTCCAATTCCTCATCAAGACTAAGAGAAGCGTTCGCCATTTCAGACTCTAAAGTTTTTTTCACTGCAGCTAATGGAATTGAATCGTCATCATCACTTTCATTCATGGCTTCATCTGCAACTGGAGATGTAGAGGGTTTGTTTTGTATATTGACTGCAATATTGTCATCTTTGGTACTGTTCTTGTGTAATCTTATGATTAACTTTATTATTTCTTTTTTGATTGAAGATTTTGGAGGAAGTTTGAAAGTTTGATCACTAGGAGATTGATTGAAATATACGTCGTGTTGGACAGGGTCTGTTAATTATACAATGGATTCAGCAAGTTTTTGAGCTACTGGTGTTCAGAACTTTTTCACCATAAATTGCAGAGTAGTTTTGGTTAACAAATCTGAACTTCGACGACATAGTATTTGCACTGCCGGTTTTATAGGATGATATTTCAGTTCTAAATCTGATAAAGCACGATATTCTTCGTCTGAGAAACTATGATTTGTATTCGATCCAAGATTGCAATCAATCAAGGCTTTGCTTACTCATTGCTTCACCTCATTGAATGTGGAAATCATATCTGCAAGACTAGACCATCGTTTTTCGCAGTTCAGCACAAGTTGCACATTTTTGCTGAATTCCTCTATCATAAATTTCTGAAGAATGTCATTCTTCGTTGGTGATTTTTTGAAAAGTTGGACTACTTGTCTTACTTTTTTGATCAAATTCTGGCACTAAGTCAACTTCATCTACAGTGGGTAATCTGCAGTCAAATCCTTCATTATCAATAATGTCATCAAATTCTTCATCGTCAGACACCCTCCACATCTGACTGAGCTACGACTGTGTCTTCTGTACTTTCTTTTTGCGTTTTGGTTCCACAATTTTATTTGTAAATCACATCTATAATTTCCAATTGAATGCCGTTAGCGTAGCATATCTGGTGAAGAGGATTCATTACTCGCCCAACCTTCACCATTACACTGGCCCCATCTTTAGTAACACGTACTATATCTTCATCTAATGACAAGCCATATTATGATAATTTCTTCTTCAAAATAGTTATGCAACTCTCTGCAGGCTTGCTTCCTACTATGCGCACAAAACCCAAATTCTAGAACATAATTTATTCTCTGAAAATGTATGAATATTCACATTCATTAAGCGCCTGTTTTTGCATGAAGTCCATTCATCGAAAGCAAGGCTGAATCTTTAGTTATTCTTTCTTAGATTCGTAAGATCCTGAGAAACTTTCATTTTCAAACTCATGCCATAATCCATAACAATCTGTTTTATGGAGTTAGGCGATACGGGTAATTTGTAGCCACTAGTCGCAAATAATTCTCCCAAGTCTTTCCACGAGCAAAAAGATCTAAAAGTCATGCCATCTTCAGAAATCATCCTTGAACTTATTTCCTCCAAAGAAACTTTTTTGTAGGGACGAAAAGTAATCAGATATTTTCTGCCTCTTCGTACCGGTAGGAGGAGGTCACCTTACTGACGCGGAAGCATTGATCAGCATTGAAGATTTTGATGGAACCAGAGTCTGTTTCAACTGTTATTGGAATAGTCTATAAATCTGCATATTGCTGATACGTCCAGACTCGCAAAACAATAACAAATTTACGACAACCGGAAAACGTCTCGCCTTACTCATCCCTATTGCGCTGTGGCCCTAGCGCCACGTGTTGCCGCCGGAATAGGTACATAAGTCAACAAAAACATGTAAAAGCACCGAAATCTTGGAATACCGAGATTGCATACCCTATATGATACTATATTACTCCTGTTTTGAAGTGTTTTTAAATTGGAAGGAGATTGTCCATAAGGTGGGCTTGAACAATTGTGATCAAGATGATTTTTGTAAGAATATTTCAATACGGTGTCCGCGATGAAACGACTCTTAAAAGTATTTTGGGAACTCCTTTATCGATCAATATAAAATTTCTGCATTAGAGTAAATGGATAAAGATCTACAATTTACAATTGCTTTCAGAGCGGAACCACTTCCAGTTATACCGGAGATCGACTACAACTTTGTTATTTCAAGCATCTTTTGCTAAGACTTGTTCTATCTAAAATCAAGCATCCTTGAGCTATAATTTTTTTATCAAAATTTTCGGAATTATAGTGTCATCTTTTTTGTCTAAAAATTCAGATTTTTCGATGCTATTTCATATGCAGGGTGCTCAAAATTACTTGCCAACTCAATAAATCAACTAAACTAAATTGTCAAAAAGCAAAAATCGTTTTTTCCAAATACGAGTACCTATTTTTACTTACTTTATCAGAACCGTATTTCAAATTAGAATTGATTGGTATTGGATGGATTTGATTCCTAGGCCAGTTTGTATGTTCTATGTTAAGTTCTATGAATTTCAGACTCGGATTGAAGTTTGGAAATTATTTAAAAATAGCAATAGAACTAATTTCGTTTGTGTATAGTTCTTTTATTGAATAAAATATCAAATGAATACTCAAACGGGGAGGATATGAATTTATTTGCAGAACATTCAACGAAAAATACCCGAATATACAACCAATTCGCAGAAAACAATTCAGAAAATACAATCAAATTTTGTTAAAATATATAAAACTAAAATGAGAAGCGTTAGCTCACTTCCAAACAATAAAAATGTTGGTTTGGCGACTTGAATCATGGAATAAAATTTCAAATATTTATGACAAATAAAATTAAAACAAGAACCGTAATCATGAACAACGTAGTAAGAATGAAATTAAATTAAACGTTCAAATGGTCCACCATTGTTTTCTAAACATTTTTTCGTTTGATTGATAAACTTTTTTCATTAGGTACCTCCATAGATAAAAATCTAAAAGGTGAGATCCGGAGATCATGTAGACCAATTCCATGAATCCAATCTTCTTATCCATCTGTCATCAAATCTTCTTCCGATATATGAGGTGTGCAATGGGCCGGAGCACCATCTAGGTGGTACCAACATGAAACACGTTCATCTAACCGGAGACTGTACAGGAATTCTGGAGCAAATGTAGTTGAAATAACTAAATATTTCACACCATTTAAATTTTCTTCATAAATTGAATATGGACATTGGTTTTTGTACATTCATCTGTATACATCAAAGCTCAAACGATGTTGGAAATTTCGCCCTCCTGTTTGATGAGGATTTTAAAAGGTCTGATGAGAACTATGCCGATTAAAAACACCTTCTCTCGAAAATTTGGACTTATCGGTCCATATAAAGTTCTGTAAGAAGTATGGATTTTCTTGAATGTGATAGATCAACATTTCGCATCAATTAATCCTAATCGCCGCTTCTGCGGGATTCATTGTTGACATTAATGAGAATTTGTAGATGTGGAAATTGTTTTTGTCCAAAATTGTATCAATTGATGTATGTGCTATCACCAAATCTGCAACAGCAGCACAAAAATAATCCAAGACTACAAAAACATTTGATGGTAATTTTGCGAATTTTTTCTGCAATTTGATCGTAAACTCAGTTACTTCTCTTTAAATGTTCTGTAAGCTCGACTTACTATTTGTTGACAGTCATCATGAAGAATAAATAAAATCATAATAACCTCGTTTGAGTATCCACTCGGTCTATGTTCCAAGGCATAATGATTTAATTTTCCAAAGGAACAGCAGGTTTTCGATAAAATCTCGAATAAAATGAGAACGAGCCATTTTACGTATAGGGAAACCTAACACCAATCAATACGGTTCTTAGAAAGTAGAGTATCCTGTATATAAAATAACATCGCAGTACGTTGCCTCAAAAATAGCACTTTTCTCGTTAAATTAAAGAAGTTATAATATTATTCCAATATGAAAACGTTTTGCAGGCAACGAATATTACACTATAATTCCAAAAATTTTGATGATGATGATGAATCATACCCTATAGATGGTTAATTTGGGATAGGACTAATATCAACAAAAGTGCTTGAGAAAGGATGATATCAAAATAAGTAAACCAAACCAAATCAAAAATCACTATAAGACTGCAAAATCAGAGTCCCTGAATAGTCAGCTAGACTATGAAACTGTTTCTAAACATACAGTCAATAATAGTCCTCTATGTAATAATCATGGGAATATAGGAATACATTCTAAAACTAAAAGCCCCATGCCAATAATTAATGTCTCACAATCAGTTGGGCATAATGAGGAAATGTTAACCTCTTGTAGAGGTAGCCCAATTTTTGAGGCTCCACGAAAACAAAGCTCCAAACCTTTATCTTCATTGTCTTAAGTTACCTTATATGCAAACACCCTCAAAGAATATTCTCAAAGTGTAAATATATCTGAAAATAGTCCTGCTCAAGTGAAAGAGAGTAGAGTGTCAACAGGGGATAAAGATTCAGATACTGGCAACTGGACTGTTGTTCCTTTGAGGAGGCGTAACCAAAAAAGTGATAGACCTACTCCAGTTAGGGGATCAAACTCCAATTCAACATTAACTGCTGCAGTGAGAACGTCATGGATTTTTGTAACCGGACTGAACACAAGTACTAGTAACGAGGATATTATTCAGTACCAAAAGTAGAAAGGTTTAGAGCAAAATCCAAGTTGTGAGAAGATGGTTACGAAAAAGGACAAGCAGAAGAGCTCTTTCAAGTTAGGGGTTCCGATGCAGATCAGAGACCCATTGTTATCGCCGCAAGTGTGGCCCACTGGGGTATCTGTAAATTTTTTCCGGGGCATCCAAACCCGCCTGGATCAAGCGAGTTCAAGACCATAAACAATGAGTTCTCTGGGCAGGTTACTTACAAACCAGCTGACATAATGAAATTGTTGGATCTGTTGGGCTCGTATAATATGCACCACATTTTCAACGAAGCGTCAAGGATAACATCAATATCACTCAGTTCATCGATAACGTTGTTACAAACATCAATGCAGAAACATACACTGCGGCTAGGATAAACCCTTTCATATCAGATCATCATGCCCAAAAAGTACTGTTCCGGGACTGTACTCTTCCAAAACGAAGGTAAATATTGCTGAAAAGGAAAATGAACAATGTGAATGTTAGTCGATTCATAAATTCCTTGCAAGACAAAATTGGGACCCCATCGCACGAGCAGATGCTCAAACTTCCTAAAGTATATTCCACTCCATTATAACTTTAACACTTAAACGAAAATTTCCCTAAAGAAAGAGTGAAAGCCAACTATAATAATAACCGAGTTGTGGAGCCCAGTCCTGAAATTATGCACTCAAAAATCAGGTCGACGCACCCTACACCATATTCAGAGTCAGAAGTGATGATACCTCTGAACAACTTTATAAGACATTGAAGTCAAGGTTGAAAAGTGCCATCGACAGCTCCATCAGATCTGACTACTGTGAACAAATAGCAAATTCTTCAAGCAAAAGCAAAGAAATTTGGAAAATCATTAAGGCTGAAGTGAAGGAACCAAAAAGAATCTGAACACTCATACCCTCTGCGACCACTTCGAAAATGTTGCTATGAGATCTACACAAGAGAATCCTGACCAGAATGAATCTCCACAAATCTATGCCAAAAAGACTGCTACTTCTCACTACAACTCGATGATGCTAACAGATACAACAGCTATAGAAATAATGACTTTGGTGCATGGCATGAAGGAAAAAATTCTGTAGATATCTTCGATTTCACTGTTGGTCTTCTCAAAAAAATAATCCACGCTGTGGCTGTACCTCTCAGTATACTCATAAACCAATGTCTTTCCGGTGGAGTTGAAGTATGCTAGAGTAGTGCCAATATTCAAAAAGGGGGTCCCAAACGACCCAAATATAGCTAGGCCAATTTCTATTCTGCCTGCCTTCTCTAAGGTTTTCGAAGCCTTGCTTAAAAATAGAATAGTGGCTTACCTTGAGTTCATATCAATATTGACACCATGCCAACATAGATTTAGAGAAGGCAGGTCAACAGTCACCGTCATGTCGAGTATCTGATGGGAGTCATGGATGATCAGGAAGATGCAGAAATGAATTGTTGTGATTTGAGTAAGGCTTTTGCCCTGACCTGTGCTTCTTCTCAAATTAGAATATTGCGGAATGAGAGGAAGGATTTGGAATATTCTCAGATCTTACTTAGAAGATAGGTACCAATCAGTATGTTGAAAAACGAGCTGTCTGCGCCAGTAAAAATAAACCTTGGAGTTCCGAAGGGATCAACATTGGGTCCAGTACTTTTCATTCTGTATATGAATGATCTCCCATCCAAGATTGAAGCAGATAAAACATGCTTATTCGCGGACGACATAACATTTCTTGTCAAGTCTGATTCTATAGAAGAGTTGAACAGGCGTTTTGAGTCTACCATGCAAAAGGTACACAAATGGTTAAGCGCGAATGGTTTACATCTTAACATGGAGAAAAATCAAAAATTGACCTTCGCGGCAAAGCTTAATCACGAGGACAATGATGACTCGACTAACAAACTGTTGGGCTTTTCAATGGAGAGTACTCTTACGTGAGAAACACACATCGCTAAAATGAGTAGAAAATTATACTCAGTAATTTATTCTATCTGCCGAATGCGCTACATCGCCAACGAAAGGGCCTCTCTCTTAATGTACTTTGCCCATTTTCATAGTGTCGCGTCTTATGGAATACTCCTCTGGGGGGCATCTGTAGAAACTCAACGAATTTTCTTATTGCAAAAAAGGGCTGTTAGAGCAATAGTTGGAGCAACGCGAGAACAAAGTTGCAGAAGTATATTTATGACACTGTGCATTCTCCCTGTCCCTTCAATTTACTTCCTCGAATGTCTCAGCTATATTCACCGTTTCCGTGATCAGTTTGCCACTCACTGAAAAGTTCATAATTAGAACACCAGAAATAAGGAAAACCTTATTTAACCAGAACAACGTCTATCGCGTCCACAAAAATATTTCAGTTATTTGGGACTGAGACTATACTGGGTCATTCACCAGTGGCGCGGTGCACTGTAGCTCGTACACTCTTGAAGATTTTATTTTTGTTCGAACGGTATTGTATTTAGAAAGTGAGAATCTACTTCAGCAATTTATTTTGCAGTGAACAGGGTGTCCCAATTTTCTATATAAAATCTTGGGTGTTTTTTCAGATTGGAAGACCACTTTTTGTTCAAGATTCAGGAGCGGCCTAAACTCTGCTATAATGTATTTAAGTAATAAGTTTTTTTGGTGAGTAGTTTCGTCACAATATAATATAAATTCATAAAAATAGGCTCACACATCATAGCATGCTGAGAGGATGAATACTTTTTTCCTTTCGTTTTCTTATTGCCGAAGGGTAGCTTTATTGATGGATTGAAATAGATAATCCTCATTTTATACAGGAGTGACTCAAAAATTATTGAATATTGTAATTTAAAAATATTATATCTTGATTTTTCAAATGGAACACTCTGTATTTTATTATTCATGTCATGTGCTATATTTTTGCAGAAGTAACCTTATCTCTATCTTCGATCATTTTGAAATTGAAATGAAAATTCTACAAACCGTATCAAACTCATCAACATGCATCATTATTCGCACAGAAATTTTTTTCCGTAATGACTACAAGATAATTATTTTAACGAATGATAAAATCAAATGACTTAAACAAGATAATTATTTAACGAATGCATTTTCCATGGTGAACTTATCGGTGTTTCGTTATTAAACATTGTTAAAGTGAGGTTTGAACCCAATTTCACCAATTGTCTGCCATGAAGTTTTCCAAAAAGAAATGGTTGATATGATTTTTATTCTGGGTGTCATAGAAATTCTTTGTTGACGAGTAGAGTTTATGCACAAAGGTTTCCTGATGAGAGGCATCCTGATGCAAGATGCTTTGAGAAACTTCTTATTTTATTTATCGAAACGGGTAATATCGCTTGCAAAAAAGATGAAAAACCAAAAACTGCTACAGCTGAAGACAACCAGTTATCAGTTTTGTTGGCAGTGACAGAGGACCCATATAAAAGCCAAAGAGAGATTTCTCATTTACCAGATATAAGTCAAACTTTCGTCCAGAGAATCTTGAAAGTGAATAAATTTCATACATATCATGTACAGCTGCACCAGGAACTGAACAATCAAGACTATGAAAATCGAAACAATTTTTGCAATTGAGCAAGTGACAAATTAGCGGAAAATCCAAATATGTTCTTTTCTCGGACGAAGCAACTTTCCACAAGAATGGGCTTGTTAACAGGCACAACTTTCATTATTACGACACGGAAAATCCACACCTCATGAGATAAATAGATCACCAGCATCGTTGGTCCTTGAATGTATGGGCCACTATAGTAGATGGATATCTAATTGGACCGCACTTTTTCGACAGGCATCTCAATAGTGAAATTTATTTAGATTTTCTGCAAAATCATCTACCAAAGTTACTTGCTGATGTACCAGAGCATATAAGACTAGTTAGGGAGCATTTGAAGCATGTATTTCCAAACAAATGGATAGGACGTGGTGGTCCTGTTAGATGGCCAGCTAGGTCTCCGGACCTTACAAGTCTAGAATTTTTCTTGTGGGGTATTGTTAGGGGTATCGTTTACTAGATTCCTTCTACAACACAGTTGGATATGAGACAGAGAATAATCGACGCCTTTCAGTCAGTTAAATAAATGTTGTCGAGAGTTCAACGGTCTTTCCTCAGAAGGATTCAGTTGTGTCT
Source organism: Cryptolaemus montrouzieri (assembly GCA_013387265.2). Lineage (NCBI taxonomy): Eukaryota > Metazoa > Arthropoda > Insecta > Coleoptera > Coccinellidae > Cryptolaemus > Cryptolaemus montrouzieri. The sequence continues at coordinate 65,662,767 of JABFTP020000001.1, read as the reverse complement.
ACAAAAAACGGGCTACATTTCGAACACTTATTGAAATTTCAACACCTTGTAGATTATCTCACCAAAAACCAATCTATTACGTATTTCATACACGACTACCTTAAAATATCTCCATTTCCCTGATCAAGTATAATGATATGTACTAATAAACTCTTCTTTGGCAACCTCTGATTGTATTATTTAGTTTATTTTTTATTTCGAAAATGGTCAAAGATAAATAAGGTTACTTCTCCAAAAATATGGCACAATATTTTATGCCTTGACATGAATAATAAAATACAGGATGTTCCATTTGAAAAAATCAAGATATAATATTTTTAAAATTACAATATTCGATAATTTTTTTGAGTCACCCCTGTATAAAATGAGGATAATCTATTTCAATTTATCAATAAAGCTGTCCTCTGGCCGAAGGAGAATGCGATGATGTGAGAGCCTATTTTCATGAATTTTTACGGAAAAAAAATATTGTGACGAATTTACTCAAAAAAAACTTATTACTTAAAGACATTATAGCAGAGCTTAGGACGCTCTTGAATCTTCAACAAAAAGTATTCTGCCAATTTGAAAAACCTCCCAAGATTTTTTAATAGAAAATTGGGACACCCTGTTTACTTCAAAATAAATTGCTGAAGTATATATTTACTTTCATAATACAATACCGTTCGAACAAAAATGAAATCATCAAGAGTGTACGAGCTACAGAGCACTGCGCCAATGGTGAATTACCCAGTATAATCGACTCTCTGAAAGATACAAAAAATTGAGCAGTTTTGTTTTCAAGAAGAAAATTAACTCTTTTTTTTTCAAGAATATATGTTACAGTAGGGACGAATTAATTGATATGGAATTGCATGAGTGCCTTATCTGATGTTCCATTTTGTTTTAAATGTCTTATCTCCACTTGCTTATTGTGATTTTATCCTTTGTTTATGTCCACTTCATTAGTTTTGTCGAATAATGACTTAGGAGTTAAGATATTATATTTACTTGACTTGTCATATCTGATGAATAAATAAATGATTGATTGATTGATCTTTAATGAAAAAATTAAATAGCACACCATACTATATGAAATAGAAAAGTTGTTGTCGGCGTCCGCTATAACCGGAACTGCAAAACCCTGAAAACAATTGCAAATTTTAGATGAGTATTCAATTACTCTAAGTCCATAATTCGAAATTGATCGATAAACTTCTTTTCCAGATCCTTCTAATGGGCCCTTTGTACCCTGTATAAGTGGCAGACTTCCAATTCCAATTTTTAGAGCGTTATATCTCTGATATTGTGACTCTTAGAAAAGAGTATTCAGACATCTTCAATAGGCATTTATCTGATCTACAATTTTTGCCGGAACTAATTTTATGATAAAACTTTCAATTTTGCTGAAAATCACAAAAAAACATTTTTGTGATCTTTGTTCCAGAGTAAATTTTTTTCTAGGTAAGGAATCGATGAGTAGTTTTTAGATTTCATTTATGATGATGTTTTGAACATTTCTGCCAATTTTGAGTTGGGTAGGAAAGTTTGTATCTTCATTCCAATTTATTGGTCTAATTTGACTGGACTAAAATTCGCGTTTATGCCAATTCTGTCCGATTTCTGTTATAATATGTTCTATTCTCTACGCTTGCTATCATAATGCATTCTAGGACAAACCAGTCCAGAAGCAGGAAGAATATTAGAAACATCTTAATAGCCATTGGGCACGCACCTATATCAGAATTCCAGCGCACCACGAGTTCTAGTGATAAAGTGAGTTCGAAAAACTGCAACCAAATTAAGCATACAATTTAACGTGAAAAATCCCTCCGTGTATGCGCGGTTTCACTTTCAAAGTGACCTTACTATCCCAATGGCCAACAACATAATAAAAAACTTCTCGCATAAACGATAGATATACTCACAAGATCATCCAAGGCAAACTTTATTTTCAGAAATGATTTTCCGTGTCCTTTATACACCACCTTTTCTCTCAACTAGAAAAAAAATAGAAAAAAACTGTAAGTTACTTTCTACACTTCGACATGAAGTATACTCACTTCAATCACAGATTTATCGAATAATCTAGGTTCGTTGTCATCATCCAATATCTCTAATTCCAAAAGGTCAACACGATTGAAAGTTGGTTTTAGAATCTTGTCTTCCCCAAACTAAAATAAAAAAATTTGAATTAAAAATATAATATCACTTTGGCCAATTCCTCGAGATGAATTCGAATAATCGAAATAGAGAAACGATTGAAACTTCACTGTTTTCGATTTATTAATTGATAAAAACACATCCATACCTTTGAGTGAATGGGGTTCAAAAGTACGAGGGATGTCCTTTATGTTTTGTTTACTGGGACATAGAGGACACCATTGATCAACTGTCGGGACTAAAAATGAACCTCTTTGATTTGTTTATATAAATCCAATATTTCAGTTCTATGAGTGCTGTGTTATAGCCACAAAAAAAACTGTGATATGTGATTGAACTTGTATGTACGGTAATATCCGAAAAAACATATAGTAATAATTAATTGCCAAAAAGTAATTTGACATATCAAAATTGTGCGTTAATTTCTAGGCGCATAGTATTTTTATTTGATTTCTGTTCACGATTTCAATATTGCTTGATAATAATAATTTAGTATCGATGAAAAAAATTAATGGAAAGTATTTACCGTAGGTCTATGATCAGGATGCATCAGAATATATCCGTTGTTGGTTACCACAAACGCATATCCATTAACTCCAAGCTAAAATAGTACACATCGATAAAAATTGTTGTGAGTCATGTTAACTTACTTTATCGTGAGGTATCAACAACTTCATTAATTTTATTGGTACATCTACTCCTGCTACTCCAATTAATGATACCTAAAACATTAAAAAATAAATCCTTGCAATATTCATGCAGAACTATGAAAATTAAATTAATTTCTCACCTGTCCAACTCTACGGTCATAAACAGGGATTGATACGGTAGTCATAAAATGATTTTTTCTTGTCGTTTCATACACATCATATTCCTTAAATACAAGTTAATTTGAGTTAACAAAAAATTTCAAGAAAAAGGCTTTCTATGATGAAATTATACTGGGTGTCCTATGAGATATTCATTGATTTAACTCTTTTGGAAATCTCCAATTTAAACTTTGTTTTTTAGACTTACCCTATAAATAAGGCATTGAATCTCAATTTAAGCTGGTAATCTTTATCACGAAAATATTTACAGGTGCAAGACGATCCGACTCCCGTCAGCCTGCTATTGGCTGCGTGAATTGGACATTTGTGATTAAGTTTCGAATGCTTGTCAGATGGTCCGGTCTCTAGAGTGGGAAGGATTTTTCAGATAAAAAATGATGAGCTCTCTATTCAAATTATTCGTAGGTGAACTCGTTCCCCAGTCGAATCCCTGGGAGGAACTGGCTCGAGGGGCTAATAATCATAATACGACTAACAACCGTTCTCTGGCGGATCCGTGGAGTACCATCGAGTTTTGTAACATAATAGGCCTAGAGCACAGCAACATGTATATGAGTGCAGTACTGCAGTACTTACAGGACACACAACCTATTGTCTTGGTACTGAAGGAAGCTCAAATAATGCCAACAACAGACACCACCTATCTCTGTTTCAATGGCGATACGTTGGAGGATGACGCTTTCGACCTGGCATTGTTCAAAATCTATTCATATAACAAAACTGTTCCTTTGTTTCTCTGTGTGTATCGATATCTAAACGATAAGAACTACCCTAGATTGTTTCAGTACCTAGGCGACATGGTAGATACGACCCAAATACAGCATCCGTCATCTAAGGTGATAATAGTGGGGTACTTCAATCTTCAGAACATTAACTGGCTCCAGAACTTGAATAGGACCGACGAAGCAGGAAGGTAGGCGGAGACCTTCCTTCATCCGCAACTTGACTCAGCTCATAAATGTGTCGATAAGAATTCCTGGCTTTATAACCGATTTTTCCAATACTCTCGATCTCTTTCTCTTTCAAACCTAGATAATTTTCGTTTAGAGGTCTCAGCACCCTTAGGCAATCTCGTTTCTGCTATTGGTCCGTTCGTAAAGCCACGCAATAAAGATTCAACGCCTTCTCAACTGGAAGAAAAATCCAACAGATGAAACTAAAGCTGAATATATGCGTTTCAGGAGAATTTGTAACTCAACAATTGATAAAGCGAAAACCTACTTCAATGAAAGAATTATGAAAAGACTCTTGGAGCAGACCAATGGAAATGGTCAGTCAGTAACAACTTTCGCAAGTCATTCATCCCATCCATTGATTGGAGATGACGGTTCTATCGCATTGTCATCATCCGCGAAGGCGGATCTCTTTGCGAAAATGTTTTCGCAAAATCCTGTGTTAGATACATCAAACGCAGTTCCAACAAGCATCCCACATAATCAATCGAATATGTCTGAAGTAAAATTCTAAGTGCATACGGCGAAACGCGTTCTTCAATAACTGAACTGTAAGAAAGCAATAGGTGTTGATGGAATAACACCAACTGTTTTGAAGCAAAGTGCTCCAGAATTAGCACCTGTTCTTGTATGAGAGCTATACGTTTTCGGAGTGTTGGAAGGTTGGAGAGTACAACCGATTCCAAAGGAGGGAAGAAATTCTTACCCAAAATTATCATTCCATCATATTGAAAGTCATGGAAAGAGTGTTAAATTGTGAGCTCATAAAACACCTAGAGTTACAGGGTATTATCAGAGATCGACAATACTGTATCCGTAGACAACAATCAACTGGTGAATTGATATACCATACACATTTGTGGCTATCAACAATCGAAAATGATAGCGAATCAATAGCTATTGCTCTCGATATCTCAAAGGCTTTCGACAGGACGGGGTCTCTGTTGTCCACATCTTGTGAGTGTGAATTGGGCTGGTTGAACTGGTCAATTTCAACGCTAACAAGACGCAATAAACAAAGTTCTCCAAAAAAGTCGCTGCTGGTGAGTCTTTTCTAATCATACAAGTAGATCGAATTTCCTCAGAAAAGAACATCCATCCACTCGGTGTCACAATCAACACCAGACTTTCCTGATATGACCAAGTATCAGCCATTGCCAAATCTGCTTCTGCCAAACTCAGTTTCCCTTCAGGGCTGAGCAGTACTTCAGGTCATCACAGTTGATGATTTTATACAAAGCACATGTGCTACCTGGTTTAGAATACTTTCTCCAAGTGTGGGGCTCCGCATCTAAACATTCATTACATCTATTGGATAGTGTCTGAAGAGAGAAGTGCGCCTCATCGACCACCTGAAGATTACGCTGGAGATCGCCTTTCGCTCAAACGAGATAGGTTGCTGATATTTCACTTCTCTACAAGTATTTTCATGGTGAATGTTCTGAAGAACTGAAAGACTTGGTTCCAGAAAGAATCCAGTTTCAAAGAAAAACCAGGCTCGCGAAAATCTCTCATCAGCTAACGGTCCAACTAGCTACGCGACGTACCTCTCTCTAAACAAAATATTTTGTCTACAGGTCTAGTGTGCTGTGGAACTCGCTTCCATCAAACATCTTTCCGATAACTCACAATTTGGTCCTCTTCAAGAAGCGAGTGAACACACCCATTAAATCATTTGTGATGACAGGCATTGTCGAAATACAACACCTGCCTATTTTACCGCAGGAAATCACGTAGTACCTGCTAGAGCTCGAAATTTTCGCTTAGTAGATTATCGAAAAGAAGTGATTATCAATATAAATGAAATGAAACACTTTTGTCTGATTTCCTCAATGTTTATTTTTGATAGACATGATCGATTTCGACAGTTGCGTCGTTTTCAACTGTCTGGTGCTAACAGTTGTGACAAAGTATATGCAAACTATACCTACTTCGAATGTTGAGTAGGGAGGAGTCATTTAATTCCTGTAGACTATTGAGAGCGGTAGGTTTTGGGTTTTTACAAAGTTTGTTAAAGTCCGCGATTTCTAAGAAGAGCCCTCAAGGTCATCCGAGGTGCAAATTCGAAATTCGGTAAGCGCATAAGGCGGTGCTTATTGCCAGCTAGAAGACATCAGTAGCGTAGAATTTTGGACCGGGATGCATATAAAAAGGTTAAGGAAAGGTATGACCGTTCACTGAAGGAGGCAAGAAAAGAGCATATCAACGCCAAATTAAGTGACTCTATTCGGTGGTTTATACTATGAGAATCTTGAAGGATCATGTTTCGAAATCTGTATCGTTGTCTGTCTACTATGCGAATTTTCAATTTTTACTGAGCTATGGAATTGTTTTCTGGGGCAACAGTACTCACAGAAACGGAACGGGTCAGATTTTTGTAACTCAGAAGCTGGCTGAATGAGATATTGGTGGGTTTAAAATGTATTCTTTTAAAAATTTTACTCAGAGTCATGACGTACTGCATAGGTGATTTCGTTTTATCATCTTTTTAACATGTTGGTGTATGAAGTATTTTGTGTTTTAATGGTACCTACATTATTGTTTTGAGCAATCTCTGTAAAATCTTCTGTTGTTTTTGGGACATTTTAAGGAGAATAATATGTTAACCTTGTCAGGTCTTTATTTGTTCAGAATTCGTTTCGTTTGTACATAAAGGTGAATTACCACAAAATTCGTAAAGAATCGCCCACCGTTAGTTGATTTTCTGCACTAGTTTTGAGATCCAACCATGTTTCTGCCTCGCAAAAGATTGCAGTATCATCTGTATAGCTTATGATGTTATTCATCGATATACAGCAAAAACAACACAGGACCCAATACTGTACCTTGCGGTACTCCGTACTTAACAGATCTCCAGTCACTGACAGTACTGCCTATTTTGACATATTCCAGATTCTAAACTTTTATTTATAAGTGAAGATAAGGGATATGTTATGAAATGTTTAATTTTTTCAAACTGGTGGATGAGATGCCATCAAATCCTGGAGCCTTTTAGCTCCTTAAAGCATCAATATATCCAGCTATTTCATGTTCTGTGACAGGCTCAAAAAACACGGATGATTTCAAAGAACACTTCTTATTGACTGGTGGCTTATTTGGTCTTTTTATTCTTGATCCGAGTTCTTCTCCCACTGTTGAGTATTCATCATTAAAGAAGTTAGCAATACTTTCCTCATCTGTGATGGATTCTCCATAATCTTTTTTAATCTCTTCAATTTTCTTACTCTGACACGACTGACAGCTTATCATGCTTCTTGTCCAATCCCACAAAGCCCCAGGTGAATTTCCTTTCTTCTCTGTAAATGTTTCTTTTCTATATATGTTGTACGTGACATTATTACTGGTTGTGTTTCTTTAGGCACTGAAAGTTATTTTATTTTGCATTTTATTTGGAAAATGTAAAAACTGGTCTATTTGTCTATTTAGGTTTTGAAAATTCAGAGGAATATTGTCAACGTGAACCAAATAAGTTAAATGGTTTGGTGCTAACTTATTCTTCATTATAGATTTCTCAAGATTGTTCATAAAAATATCTACTAATGAGGGTCTGAGTGAGGATTCCATGGAGAGTCCGAAATTTTGTTTGAAAAATTGTGATGCAAATTGAAAATAATTCTGTGCCAAACTGGTCTCTGGAAGATTACAAAATTCATCTATGATGACCGGCTCGGTGGCGTAGGGGATATGATGCTTGTCTCCTGCGCAGTGCTACCTGGGTTCAATCCCCACAAATTCGGTGCGATTTTTCGGATTCTGGGAATCGCTTGAGTATCCATCTTTCGGAGGAGATGTAAAGCCGCCGGTCCTGTCTAATAGAGATGTGTTGGACATCAAAGATCCCTTTCCTCGACACGAGGGGGTTCGGCAAAATTCCCGGGTTAGTAGTGAGGTGACAGAATTCCCCGGCGTGTCATTGGCCGAAAGGCGGAAATAAAGCACGTTAAAAGAATAACAAATAAACATCATCTACGATGCTTGGTGAAGTATTATTTTGGATAAGAAGAAAATTTATCTATCAAGTCTATAGAATTTGGAATGGTATATTGCTGATGAAAGTTGGTAAGTTCAATGAATTTGTGTTTTAAACAACTTGCTTATTTACCGACAGGTGTGTTTATGTTAGATACAACTGACCTGGCGGGATTTTTCTTCTTGAACAGAATAACCGTATATTTCTAGAGATTGAGAGCTCATTGATATACGTTTCATTTAAAACCATTCTGAATGTGCTAGATAATTATATTGTTCCAATCTTATTTGGCTTTTTTAATTAATTGTTTTGTGGTGATGATATTTTTTTATGTCTGTTATATTGATGATATCTTTTCGGTACATGTTTTGGTCGAGGCACACTATACTATTTCCTTTATGAGCTCTCATAACAATTAGATCTTCATTCTGTAATTTGTTTGAAATCAATTTTATTGTTTCGGAGTTATTCTATTCAGTGAGTTTTACTTTCGGTTTTTCAATAATTTCACTGATTTCATACTTGTGAAGAACTGGATTATTCATAATGCTGTTGTGTCGTTGGATGTTTCGTTCACTTGAACTCAAATTAATTTCTTATTTGTTCTTTGTCATTATAAGGGGTGAATTTAGGTATTTTATTCAGCAGGGTGATTTGATCTCTGTTGAACTGATTTGTAGAAATGTTAGGGAATCTGGGGTAGAAGTGGATACTTCTCTGTGTTCAACATTGGGGGTTAGATTTCCAGAGCAGTGAGTTTTTTGAAAGAGTATCATTTTTCAACTTGGTGTTTTGCTTAATTGCATTTGAATCTTGTATTCTAAATAATCGAATTCAATATTATGTAGAAGGTGAATTAACTCATCTTACAGTGATTTGTCACCAAAACTCAGAACTCACCAACTATTTATAGTTAGTACATACTTTCTCATAAAAGCTAGCGTCGGACAGTTCTAAATAACGTAACTGTCGAAACCGGTCGTGTATATTGAAAATAAACATTGTGTAAATTAGATGAAAATTTTTCATTTCATTTATATTAAAATTGTTATGAAATCGAACAACAAAATCATTAAGTTTTTTTCTTCATATTTCGGTCTGCTAAAGTATTCGAAAATAATCGTCTACATAGCGATACCAGTATAAACAATATTTACTGAGTGGATGATTATGAATTAGTTTCTCTAAGTTATTCATGAATATTTCTGCTAACAATGGACTTAACGGATTGCCCATAATCAAGCCGTCTTCACTAGTATAATATTTGAAATAATTTTGATCTAAACAAATTTGTAATAATGAAAGAATATCTGATTTAATGATAGTATTGACATGATTCTTTTCTAATAATTCTTCAACTAAGTAATACGTATCTTTCGGAGGAATGTTGGGAAATAGATTCTCAACATCGAAAGAAATGAGTTTGGAATTAGGTGGTATAATGGTATCTTTGATATTGGCAATTAGTTCGTATGAAATTTTGAACGAAAATTTAGATTTAAAATTGCAATGTTTTATTAGCAAGTCGTTGAGGAATTTTGAAAGTTTGAAAGTATCAAAGATACAATTATACCACCTAATTCCAAATTCATTTCTTGATTCATTGAATCTCTTCGGGGAGCAATCTATTCCTTAATTTTATTGGATATACCTGTCATAAATAACCACTTAAGAAGAAGCAACCTAATAAGCTTTTAATCACTCAAGAACATTTATATTTATATTCTCATTTATATTTTCTGTACATTCATTCGTCTGAAGAAGCTATGGTGTAGTGAAACGCGTTACGAATCGCAATTATTAAGTAAAATTCCTTAAAACACTGTACTTGTTTTTTATTATAGATATATTCGTACTATTAATTCGCTCTTGACAAAGATACTGTGTATCGAAACGCGTCGAGCATTCAATAATATATTTTAGTAGAAATCATCGTTTACTTGTATTTGTGATAAGATTTTTCCTTCAATGGTCTAGTTAAAACATATCTTACTTGTTACTACAACAAGAGGAAATATAAAAAATTGAATATATGAGATAAAATTCAAGAAAAACTATATCATCGAATAATTTTATTCTTACGTGGCCATCTTGTAGAAGATGCATATTTGCACTTGTGAGTATCTTATTTGTCCTTTGATATTCTCGTTTAGCATGATCCAAGAAGACCTGTCTTTGACGTACACCTTCTCTCTTCTTCCAAAGCCAATTACATATTCTTCTATCGGCAAGATCAACGTAAAGGTAACTACAGATGGGATTTTGTTTGTCGTCTATAGCATAGTTGATTGGTCTTGACATTACTGTTAAATATTGTAGCATACCTTCCCGTATTTCTTGGGGTCGAGACACATTTACATAATATCCTGCGGAAAATCATTAATTAATCATCTCCAATTAGGGCAACTAACAACAGACGAGACATTTTAGCTCGAAATTTTTCGCCCTTATCCGCATTTCAGAGACACACATAGAAATAATCTAGAATATCGTTTCGCTACCATGTTTATATCGCGAACCATGAAAATCAGTTTTATATATTTCGGAAATACTTCGTTCTTCAAACAACTGGATAGGAAACAGATATTTTGTGTGTTGGTCGCACATCTTAGAATTAGCTTGAAATACCATACGACCAAAAAGCTTGTCTCAGTTTCTTTCAATAATTTGATTGAGGAGGTCGTTGCTTGATGAAGATCGATATACATATTTTCAATAATTTTCACAATATTAACAAAACTATGACTGGTTTCACCACACTGTGGCTTCATCAGATAGATACAAACTAATGAATAGAGTTGTTCCTTATATATTATTCTTATTTCCTACTTAATATTACATTAGGTCACCAATCACCAAAACTTTAGTCCCTCGTCAAACTCCATAAAACAGGGCATCTCATTAGACCAGTAGTTTCATATTTTCAAGCTCCAGCTGCAAAACTTTCACGCTTTCTCATAGACATCATTCAACAATACGCTAATTTTGAACTTGAATTCTCAATAAGAAACTCTTCAGTCTTAATAAATAAAATTCAGCACACGATACTACTATCGAACGCTAAACTTATGCCATGGGATATAGTAGATTTCTTCCCTAGTGTTCCACCTAGTGATACAATGAAACTCATCAACAACGCTCTTCAAATTAATAAAGTCAATCGGGTAATTCAATCAGAAATCTTACACCAAATTTGTTTAGAACAAAATTATTTTAACTTCAGTGGAGTATTGTATAATAGTAAAAAGGTTTAATCATGGGTAATCCTCTGTGCCCTCTACTAGCTGAAATTTTCATGGATAATATTGAAAAACTATTCAAGAACATCCGTTATTCAAATACTTCATTTATTGGTTTAGATATTTCGACGATATCATTTATTGATTCACTGGCACAAACAGACAATTAGAGTCGATCAAAACATTCATTAACAAAATTTACGATAATATTAAATTCACGTTAGAGGTAGAAACAAAAACTCCATTAACTATCTGGATTTAACTACACATCTACACATTCTTATCCACATAAATTTGCTGCTTACAATAGTATGGTACATAGACTCATTAATACACCAATATCACAAAATAATTTTATAAAAGAGCAAAATATAATTAAACAAATAGCTGTCAATAACGGTTACAGTCCTAGAATGATTGAGAACATGACTTCACACAAAAAATTTCAAAAAGCAATCCAGGAAGTATTTCCAAGTATAAAAAGTTCTAACACAAAATACAACAGCTTAACTTATATTGGAATCTAACCTAGTCTGAAATGAAAATCATTCCTCTCGCATTATAATTTCAATATAGCATTCCGAACTGATAATTCTTTAGGCCGACATATCAAAAACTGCAAATCTAAAATTGATAAAAGTAATAAATCCGGTGTTTATAAACTGTCTTGCGGGGATTGTAATAAAATTTATATTGGTGAAACTTTCAGAAATTTCAAAGTTAGATTATCCGAGCACAAAGGTAGTTTTAATTATCATAAATCAGATTCCCATTATTCTAATCACTTAGTCGAAGAAAACCATAACTTTAATGATAATGTCAAAATTTTACACATTGAAAATAATAGACAAAAACTCAATCTATAGGAAATTTTAGAGATTAACAAAGAGAAAAATTTCAGGTAGGTTACTTAATTGTCAATTAGATCTAAATCCTTCTCCTTTACTCAATCTTTTCAATTCATAAAGTAAGCAACTCCGATGGGTTTTCCACCATACCCTTTGTACTTGTACCTTATGTAATATTGAGTAGGAAATAAGGATAATATATAAGAAATAACTCTGTTCATTAGTTTGTATCTATCTGATGAAGCCACAGTGTGGTGAAACCGGTCATAGTTTTGCTAATATAGTGAAAATCTAAATACCATAGTTTAATTTCATTCAAATAAGGTACATTAGAACACCCAAAAACCAAAACGAATCTTTAATTATAATTTCTTTTCCAAATTCATAAAATTCTCGTACGACTAAAATCTCCTTTTCGTAAATTATACACTATTCAATATTGTTATTTTAAATTATAATTGTGTCGATCAAGTATCAAGCGGAAATTATCCAACACCTATTTTCCCGCAAAATCTCGATTCAACATCTTTTAGTTCCGACGTTCACACGTTGCGAAAATTATAGCAACGGTAAATAAATCGACACGTGGTTTTTTAATAAACAATTAGTTTGCAAGAGTTTCAAGATCTACATTGATTCGTGGGAATCGATCAAACTGAAGCAAATGCATTTTTGGCATCAGAAAAGGAGAGTAAGAAAGTTTGCCGAGAACATAAAAAGGCTTGTTCCATCAGAGAAGCGGCATTATTAGTGAATTAGTGAATTAATCAGTATCCAGTTAGTATTCAATCAACCGGTTTTTCAGTTAAATCATTTAATTAAGTTAATGCAGTCGTCAGTCAGGTTTAGTGTTTTTTAGTGTACCGAGAAATAATGAAGCCCTCAAATCTTTTAAGGTAATTTATTCGATTTCATCCCTAACAAAGCTGTTATTATTTATATTGATATTCATATCACTATTTTTTGTCATGATCTATTTTTTTTGCAAGTTGTAAATAATAATTTCATTTATTTTTCACTTACTAATTTCATTATTTGGTTCTCGACTGAGCTACCCTATTCATATCACAATACGGTGTTGACAATATGTTCAATAATAATTTTTTTCCATTTTATTTTATTACGTCTTGGTGATGTATTGTTTAGAAGGGTATAATAAAGCTTATTATACCCCTTATTGTGCGAAATAATAATTATAATATTAAGAAATATTCATACAAATAATCTCAACTCGTTCTGACATTAACAACGAATTATTTCAAATAATTGATCGATGAAGCTTGAACTACGTGAAAGTTGATATTCATAATGAATAATAAAATAAAACAAGTTACTATGTTTTAACTATCACTAATTTATTGATGTAAAGAATAACAAAATTTTACATTGGTTGAACCGGTTTCGGACATACGTCCATTATCAATAACAAGCTAATGAAAACTGAATACTCATGTACAATACAGGAATTACCATCAATAAAATGCTAGTAGAGGTCACAGTAACTTGAATAATGGTGATTGGTAGGTAATTAAGTCTACCTGGTCGTTAAGGAGCTTAACCCTTTCTACCCTAGATGCTTTGAAAATTTCCATCGAGTCGAAGAAATTGAGTTTATAAGATTTATCACAGGAATGAAGAATTTTTAGCTGTTGAAGTTCTGGAAAAGGATGACATTCATTCAGACAATGTGCAGCTAAAGCTGAATCATATTTTTGATGTAGGAATGACCGAAAATGTTCTTTGTATCTAGCCTTGAAAGAGCGTCCTGTTTGACCTATATAAAAGGAATTGCACTCAGAACATGTTAATTGGTATACTCCTGATTTTTCGAATTTATCGGTTTTATCTTTTGTGTTGAAAAGCAGGCCTGACAATTTGCTAACTGGTTTGAATGCCATATGAACTTTTCGGGCTTTTTTCTCTTGGATTAGGGATATATCATGTTGAATGTGTTGTTGCGTATTTTTCGATTAATTAAACTCTCTATGGCTTTTATATCGAAGCCGTTGTTCTCTGCTATTAACATAATGGTGTTAAATTCTGATTTTCGGTCCATGTCCGATAAAGGCAAAGAAATCGCTCTGTGAATCATGGATTTGAAGGCTGCTATTTTTTGAGAATACGGGTGAAATGAATCTATGGGTATGACATTATCCGTGTACGATGGTTTTCTGAAGATATTAATTGATAAACGGTTATTATTCTCCCGGGTAATTGTCAGATCTAAGAAATTGATTTTACTATCGACTTCTGTTTCTACTTTGAACTTAATTTTAGGATGAATGTTATTAATGAAATTCAGGAAGATTTCTAGCTGTCAATTCGTACCAATGAAACAGGCTAAAATGTCATCAACATATCGCTACCAAAATAGAATATGCCTTTTCGTCAAAGGTGACGTTATAATTTCAGTGTTTTCTAAATTAGACAAGAAAATATCAGATAGAAGGGGACTGAGGGGTGAACCCATAGCTAGACCATGTATGATGATGTATAATGCAATGGAATGAAGAAATGAAGGGAATTCTTCATTAGCTCGACATAATGCCACAAAACCGTTTTTGTTTTCAGTCATTGCTGGTGCTCCATCGGTTGTGATACACACTAATTTATAAATTGGTAGCTTGAAGTTTTCACAAAAATGAAGAAAACGTAATATATATCTTCGCCACGGGTCTGCCTCTTCCGAGGAATGATTGTCAAAAATTCTTCCTTAGCCAACATGTCATTGAATACCATACGAATAAAAATACACAGCTAGGCAGTGGCTGTCATATCGGTGAATTCGTCGAACTGTAAAGAAAAGTATGTTCATTTCATGATATCATGTTTCAGTTTATCTGCCATATCCTGACTCATGACTTCAATACGCCTTGTGACAGTCGGACGAGATAACTGAAGTTCTCTAATGACAGACTTAATTTCTGTTTCATTTTTAAAAACTCCAAATGAAGTCTCACCCGTTTCAATAAATGCTTCCTTCACAACCGATCCATCTTCGAATGGTTTCTAGTGTTTCGCCAATATATGAGATATTTTAAATGACGCGATCGTAGCAGCTTTTGACTGTTTGGCTGGTCTTATGAACATGGTTTGTTCTTTCTTCAAACAAGATATCAAATCACGTACTTTTCGTTTTCTTAATTCACTCTGTGGCGGAAAATCCTTCTCCTAGTTTTTAAGAAATCTAAGTTACCACGCTTAGGTATTGCAACTGACAAATAAGACAAATGCACTTATCCTTCACCATACAGAAGAAAATATCTTCCTCCCAATTGTTATTAAAATCTTACGTTTTCGATTTCTTCGCTGCACTCATTTTATACTATTTAATAATAAAATTGTATCGACGTAGTATTGCCTTCAAGTTACAAGTTGAATGACTCAAATTCTGCAGGCGCAACATTTATATCGGAGTGAACGAAAGTCTCGAATGTTCCTGTCCGAAATTTCTAGAAAAGCGGCAAGAATAAAAGATGCGGCTTTTCTTTGAAAAGTACCTCGCGTTCCTTTGATAACGCCACCTTTTGCCGCTAGCAGAGTATTTTTATTACGTAATAAGTTTTTGTAGTTTAGTTACCTACTTATTAAAAGATTTTTTCTTCTCGAGATTTACTCAAAAAGCACTCGCGATCGACCGTTTGAGCACCCCTGCTCTAAGACCACTGTTTGGATGAAAAGAGGAACTGCATCTTCTTCGTCCAAAGATCTCACGAAGAACATGGAAATGCTTTCATAGACAGATTTAGGATCATGTTGACCCATTTCACGGTGATAAATTGCAGTTAGAATTATTCATATCTCATCATATTTTCTTTCGTTACATACGAACAATTTTCCAAAACTCAACTTTTCCAAATATTCAACCAATTAGCATTCATCCAAACCAACATGAATGTCGGAATAATATTCATGAACTTACCCATGTTATTGCATGCTATATCCTCCATTACAGCTCTATCTCTTTGACTAGTTCCCAATAAATATGTGAAGATTCTCACGTTTCGATTTGCATTTAGTTTTGCTAGTATTTCTGGTTTATAATCATAATCAAGTTGTTCTGTTATAATCATTATAGCTTGGTTACATTTGGAACCTAATGGAAAATGAAATATTAATACGAAACTTAAAACTACATTTTGTCTTTACAGAAACTATTGATACATGTACGAGGGTCATTCAACTAAACTGAAGAGACAAATTGGTCTGGACGAGAAATTATGGCAAAATTTCAATATTTCAAATTACTTTTCTGGTAGGAAACTAATTTTTAACACATGTTTTTTCCAGAAGGATCTGCAGGTAAAGGGAGACTGGAAGTCAAGAAGGGAGACCAGGCAAGGACGACCTCGAGCAACAATCGCAATCCTTGACCGTTATTTAAGAATTTTCTCGTTGAGGCAACGCGGCTTCTGCAAATGCAGCTTCGACAGAACAGTGGAGTTGAAATTAGCACGATAACACAATATCAGGGAATTTGGTTGGAGACCTCGTTTCGTAGCTCGAGGCCCTGCTCTAACCACAGCACATCGAAGAGCCTGATTGAGTTTTGCTTGGGAACATGTCAATTGATTAGAAGCTGAGTGGGAGAGAGTTCCGTTCACAGGTCAGTCACATTGAGATCGACGTTCTCAAGTGCACAGACGTCAAAATGAGAGACACGCCCAGTTCAACTTTTACCTACCTATGGTTTTTGTGGAGATACAATAATGGTATGAAGAGGAATTTCTTTGAACACCCGCACTGATCTGGTAATCGTAAATAATGGAACCATGAATGCTCAGAGGTACATTACAGACATTTTCGATGAATATGTTGTACTTTTAGCGGCAAACCTGAGTGAAAACTTTTTGTTTATACATGATAACAGCAGGACTACCCAAACTCATATAGTTAGGAACTATATTCAAGATCTCAAAATCACTTCAATAGAATGGCCTGAATGAAGTCCAGACCTTAATCCCATATAACATGTCTGGGACATTCACAATAGAATATTAGGAAGCCACAAAACCAGCCAGCTAACGAGAATGACGTTTGCCACAGACTGATCGAAATTTGGAATGAAATGGATCGGAAGCTTAAAGGTAATTGATTGAGTATGAATCGTGAATGTGGTACAGTGATTTTCGCCAGGGTTGAAAAAGGCTATATGACAAGGTTTTTGAAGTCTGCGATTTATTCCACAAGTTTTACATTTTTCTTTTTTAGTTTTATTACGATTTTTTTTCAATTTACATTAGCACCATCCTCATTTCTATTGATTTCAAGCATTCTTTAGTGTTGGTAGATTACTGGAAAAATTATTCTTCATTATATCTGAACTGAAATAAATTTGAATTCTCGATTTTATGATTCAATTTTTGGCATATTTTAAATGAAAGATGTTACTATATCGTGGTTCTAATTGATATAAGACCGTATCTTCAGTTCATTTTGTCGATAAAAGCATGGTTTTGTGGACCAGTGTGGAGACCTGCATTGTTACCTCTGACATCCAAGATGTTTCGAAGCCTATCTCAATAGTAGCAATGTTCTTCGTGATCGACCATTGTCCGATCAGAAAAACGTTACTTAATCACATGTTTAGAATACTTTCACACTGTACCCTTCCAATTGTTCCAATGTTAGGGGTTCATTCAATTTTTACAATATACTCAACTCATTCTAAAGTATATATAAGGCGGATTTTTTAACCAATGTGGAATTTTCAATATAAGTCGCCATCATTGAACTTAATTTTGATTAGGCGGTGGGAGTAATTCTCCAGAAATTCCGTACCATTGCGCATCTATTATATATGTCTAGCCAATAAAGTTAGTGTATACTTTGCTTTATATATTACTAGAACTAACCAATGACCAATGATACATCTTGTCACGTAGAACATGATTATTTAGTATGCGCGCTCAGGTGACAAATAACCTAACTTTCCTTATACGAATATATTTCGCCTTATTGGAGGTCCTGACTATAGTGTCAACAGATGCACAAAGTTCATCCCTGTAAAGCGAACTTGTAATCCCAGAAGTACCAAAATTACCAGTTTCTCTCCTCAATCATAGAATTTCCCTCACACAATCGTCATAAATTATCGAATACTTAAAAAATGAGATTTGAACTTACTGCTATGACTCTCTCTGAAACGCTCAAGAATTTTGAATGCCTTCATATAGCCGATTCGAATGTCTGCACAGAATTCAATGGTGTATACAGGTAGGTATTCTCTGAAAAGCCTTAGATTTTCCTCATTTGCCTAAAATATTGCATAAAGAAGCTTATTAGTTCATCTAAATAATATCAAAAAACTTTTCTCGAAGAATGTTGACGATTTGGAACCTTTGTCGATTAATGGTAGACGAAAATCTCCTTCAGCAAACTTCATTTGTTAATCTCTCTGCCAGTACCGTTTGAGGAGTTATTTTAAAAAACTGGGGATTCCCAGCCATCTTTGTTGGCTAATTAGTCAACAAAGTTCAAAAAATTTTGAACCGTTATAAAATAACCCCATTTTGAAACTAATTCTTCTACAAGATCATAAATCAAGCGTGATATCCAGCCTCTCGCTCAGCAGCAGGTCGGCGATCTTTCCTTTCTTACAGATACTTTCATGGTGTATGCTCTGAAGAACTGAAAGGCTTGATGCCGAGAAGAATTCAGGTCCAAAGAGAACCAGATTTGAGGAAAACTCTCATCAGTGGACGGTTCAACTAGCGGCGCTGCGTACCTCTGTCTATAAAAATTATTTCGATTATAGGGCTAGTGAGTTGTAGAACCCGCTTCCATCGAACACCTTTCCGATAACTTATAATTTGGCCCTCTTCGAGGAGCGAGTGAACACACATTAAATCATCTTGGGCTACCACAGCTGTTACATAATAGACATCGAGATGAGAATAAAAAGAAAATCACACTTGTTACCATCAGCTGTTTCAATAAATTAATTCATTTATCTTGAATGTTACTTACTTGCACTAAAGTGTCTTCGAAGCATGGTACCAAAGGCTCTGTTACATTGTTGAAAAGAATGATATTAACAAAATCGTTGTCGTTTAGTGTATCCAATACATTATTTACTATTAGGGCTCCTAATTTTCTTGTCATTCCTTTCGTAGAACCAGATTTATCCAACAGTATTACTATATCTTTCGGAGATGTCATTGCTTCTGTATACCATGACCTTGTCCTCATATCATAAGTCTGATCGTATAGTTCGTTGGACCATTTGATTGCTACAAAAAATGAATTTCACTGTGATTGTTCAGTCGAATCTGTTTATCTAGGTAAAGATGGTTGGTAAATAAACTGAATAAGGTTGTTCACTGCAGTAAGACTGTTAAGTTGATCGAGAATATGTTGTCTGAGAGAAGACTGTGTGTTTTCCTTGGAGAGAAAAGTATTCGTTTTCACACAACACACTGGGTTCCCACAGGAATCTGTTCTTGTACCACTTTTGGTAATTTTAGATAGAGTGTTTCAGGTATTCAGTCATTAGTTTCAACAGGATAAACCTCATCAAAAAACATGACAAAAATACCCTTAAACATGTCCAAAATTCCTCCGGTCCCGAGATACAGGCTGTTGAGGTTCAGATTTATCGCGTTTCTGTTTGGTAACTCTTGTAGATTTCGAGGAACTCCAATTTGCAAAAAACAAATTTTGATACTCACTAATTCACTGGATGTGTCAAGAAGTTGCGAAAATATACAGGGTGATATTTTTCTAAGGATCATGCTGACCTCACAGAATCATAGTATAGTACACCACTGGTAGTTTCAAAAATATTTATTGCAAATCTCTCAATTTACTTTTTCGTTTCTCACGTAATGAATTCCAAATCGCAACCATTCTCGAGTAAAAAAAGATTTACATGAGAAGGCACGCGTTTATTAATCAACTGAAGTGAAGACCGATAATCCGTAATTCAAAAGAGGGAGTAAAACTGTTTTCATAAATTTGTACAAAAACCTTATTCACTCTAATGCGCATGTTCCCCAGACACTTCTAATGGGCACTCAGCGATGGTTCTCTGTGTTTCGTTTCTTAATAATAAATACAAAACTATTAGTTTTAAGGAACATAAATCTAGTCTTATTATTTATATAGAAAGCACGCAGTTACGTCTGCGTTGGGTCCGGCGTGTTAATAAAACAAGAGGCACGACGTAAAATGGCCTAAACCGGCGCATTCTATTCAGTGCAGCTCTCAAAACAACCTTATCCAGTTTCTTTACATTCATTTTTACTCTTTGTAAATTGCATGTTAACACTAATATTTTACACTCAAACTTTAAAATAATAATTATGCGATATTGTGGATGAGTGTACTGATATTCTAAAAGAAATTTAAATAATCATGCCTGGGTAATGTCTCATATATCCAAAAGGACTAGCGAAATATTGCCATGTTAGGGTAGGGTCTTCATCAAAATTTTCCTTGAAGATTAAATCCAAAGGTTCCGTCCATCTGGCACCTTCCAGAATATTCTGGTCTACAGAAAATTAATATTTGGTTAGTAAAAATATTCATTGTTTATATTTGGTTTCCAAATAGATATGAAATGTTTTTGAAATTTCATGGCAGTCATATTCGAAATTCTTGAAATGTTAGTTGCTGTCTTATATTATTAGTATAGTTTCACTATCCAGCTTAGTACGATACATGTTTCAACAAGGACCTTCATAAAAATTCCGAATCAAAAAGTGATACCCATTTTAAATTATTAAAATGCAAAATCCGCTTATGAAAAGTTTTGATTAACAATCCAACAATCTGAAAACCACTACTACTGCTACCTCACCTACTTAACAAAACAATTGTGAGCACGTTGGACTAAAATATATTTGATAGTTCAGAATATCTATTTACAGTTGGCATAAATTAACATGGAGCTGCCATTACACATCATCATTCCTAGCAAACAAGAATGGGCCAGCTCCAAGGATCGTCTACTTGAGGGTCCTTGTTGGTTCACAGACGACTCCAAGATTGCCTATGGTGTTGGAACTGGTGTATATGGTAGAAGTTCTGCCAAGGAACCGTCTATCTGCTTTCGCGGGCTTGCGATTGTTTTTCTAGCAGAAATACTCGCCATTAACCACTGTGGTAACCTCTTGCGTCCGGCGATAACAGATGAATCCTTCTAACATCTTCTCCAGGATTTTCAGAATAAAACACATAAGTCTCTTTACCTGGTGATTAAATGTGTAGCTAGAGACCTACAGTTTCCATCACCTTTCCCAAAACGGAATAAATGTGTTCAGCTTCGTGCCCAGCGCTTTATAATCTGGAATTGAGATGCTGACAGCAATACCCAAAACCAACTAGCTGTCATTCAAGAATATTCAATTGCCAAAGTGTTGGAGTTGGCGCATGAGGTCAAGATGCTGCCAAGAAACAATCGATCTGTCTTCGCGGGCTTGTTACTGTTTTTTAAGCAGAATTACTCGCCATTGACCACTTTCCTAACCTCCTGCTTGCGGAACGATCAACAAGTAGGTCAATGAAAAATCATCAATGATAGCCAAGCTGCACTGATGGCATTGGCATCCGACAACTGCAAGCCACTTATTCTGCAGGTACGTCATTCAGCCCTCGCCAAACTGGGAGAAAGAAATGGGTTCCGAATGATTTGGGTCCCGCGGCACCTAGGCTTTGATTGACTTGGGATTGACCTGGTGGTTGCACCTGAAGGCATGGTAGCACTGGCTTGTGACTCATTGCTTTTAGATACTCTCGCGTTTCCAGCAGTAGACCTTCCACTGCGAGAGCAAATTCTTGGCTTAAACTCTTGAGGTTAGACTTGAGAGCCATATTAACGAGACACCGTCACCTCAGAAATCACCTAAATAAGTTAGGACCGATATCTTTATGCAAACTATGTGAGAAAGAGATAAGATCAATACAACGTGTCATGTGGGAATGCCAAGCTGGGTACTGAGTCAGGCTTGAGGAACTTAGATCTAACAAACTGCAGGTGACTGAGCTTATTCAGCTCGTAGCCAAGCCTTTACCAGCTTGTAGGTGAAATTCAGACAGAGTGTACCACTGAGTCGCAGTGGAAGGGCTATCAATCAGCCCATGCTCAATTTTAATATCTTTCTATGTATCTAGTTTAAAATGAGTACGGTTTACTTTGGTTCCCAATTTTGGCGGCAATGAGTCCACTGCAGTAAACAGAATATTATTCTGGTGTTTTTGTTAATAACTGATTATAAAGATGACACTGACTGTGAATGAGAAAACAAAAACACTTTTTTCAGTATTTTATCATACAAATATGAATTTTGAAATAAATTGTCATGAAACGGAGAACTGGCCTTATCAAGCGCGATTTGTTTACATACTGGAGATCTAAATGCAAGCCGCAATAGTCAACCTTACGGACTACTTGAACCATGACCCAGCCAACTGAATATAGCAAGATACTGTGGTTGATTTATTGGTTAAGGTAACCGAAGATGGGGTTCATTGATTCGATTCTGCTAACGAAGTGGAGGGAGACATTTGAATGATGTATTATTCAAAGCATAATTATCATAAACTATCCATGAAAACATAGAAGTTGTTATCTCAAATATGTTACATTTTATTAAAATTTGACAACATTTCATTCTTGTTAGGAAACCTATTATGATTTATCATTGAGCATGCATGGAAATGTTGAATATCTCAGGCAGTTGAATAAATTATCACAATTTGATAGCATTTTTTTTAACTATTGTGAGAAGGCGATGCCTGTAAGTATCTTTGTCGGTGTGACTCCTCAGCGAAATTGTAAGACGGCAAGCAAAACTTGGAGGTGAGGGAGTCTTCTAATGTAATTAATTATCATATCGAATTTTCTCAATAACGAAAATGCATCTACTAGGCATCACAGTCTACACCGGAGTTTGCTGGCATGACCATGTGCCAAACATTGCTAAATCTGCTTCTGCTAAATTCAGTTTTCTTTTCAGGGCTAAGCAGTAGTTCACGCCATCATATTTGATGATTGAATACAAGGCAGAATTGTATCCTGGTCTGGTATACTGTACCCATGTGTGGGACTACGCATATTCAATACATTTATTGGATAGTGTTTACAAGAAAACATTGACCACCTGGAGATCACGCGTGATCTTCAGCCTCTCGCTCAGAAGGGGCAAGCTGCTGATATTTCTCTTTTGTACAAATACTTCCAGAGTATCTAACCTAACCTAACCATGCTTGTGAGAAAATTTCATCAGCGGGAGGTCCCGTAACCAACGTTACGTACCTCTTTCTATAAAAACTCTTTTGTTTACAGCGCTAGCCTGTGCTGCAGAACTCACTTCTATCGAAAATCTTTCCCATAACATACAATTTGGCACTGTTCAAGAAGCGAGTGAACAGTAATTAAATCATCCTGGGAGGCCACAGCTATGACATCGTCTCCTCCCAAGAATTAGAAATGAAAAAAAAAACATGATTATAGTTGAACATATCAGAGATTCGATGAACTGATAACTATCCTTACCTCTATCATAAACATTCATCACTGTCTTTATGATACTGAAATTCATGTTCACCTCATATTCGAAATGGTCGTTATACCTCATGGGCATCTTTTTATAGAACTTCCATGGCTCACTCTCCTCTGGAACATCCACGTCGCAATCGCACCAGTTTGCTTCAATCGGCATCCCTTTACTACTGAAAAGTGCATCTATTACGTGCTTTTCATCTAACATATTGTTTTCCATCGGCGGTAAATCTTTCAGATGACACCACCATCTACATTCAGACTGAAAATTTCCAAAAATTAAATACAGAATCTTTGAAAACACTGATACTTTAGAAGGTCTATAAGTTTTCACCTCAATAATTACCTAACCAAAAGGTAGCTTTAAAGAGATAACTGTAGTCTGATATTTTAGCCTATTTAGCTCAATTCCATTCAGTGAAAAATTATGAGCATTGTATGGAAATTGTACTCACTTTTTTCATGTATTCATCCAATTCTTTTTCTAATTCTGGAGTAGGATCAGTGCTATCAGGGTCAGTAAAATTATCTGCGTTGAAATAGTGATAAGATCCATTTGGAAATAAATTGTCGGTTTTTCTGTGAAATGATAAATACTCAGCGTATTCTGCAATTTTCTGAAAGGAATAGCATGAATTGAATCAAGATACGAAAATATACACAAACAAAATGAACCTCGATGCTTTGCAATACTTTCCAAAAATACTTAATCGGAAAAACAAGTCAAATAATATACTTCTATTGAAAGAATGAAGAAAATTACTGATTAATATGAATAATTTATTCCTTGTAGTACAATACTTGGAATTGATCATTATTTCTTTCAAATGCCACATCAATAAATTGTGTTAAAAGTTGAAATCAATATTCTTCAAAATAAAGTTCACCAAGAAATTGACGCACAAAATCTAAAACTGGAATTCATTCAGAAGAAGTTTAAATATGATGAAGAATTATTTTTCTAGTAACTGGGGAATGGTTGGGAGGAGTCGAAATGAAAATGGTACTCATAAAAATTGAAATATAAGTAATAAAACCTGTTAGCTGACAGGTTTTGCTGGCATCCATATCTTCTATTGAGAATGTACTAGACATGTTCGATGGGATTGGATTCTGAACTTCGTGTAGGCCATTTTATTGAAGTGATTTCGTGATTTGATTGAGGAGGTCGTTACTTAATGAAAATCGATATACTTTCAATGGAATAAAACTGTGGTATTTAGATTTTTACTATATTAACACAACTATGACCGGTTTCACCACACTGTGGCTTCATCAGATAGATACAAACTAAAGAACAGAGTTATTCCTTATATAATAATATTCTTATTTCCTACTTATTATTACATTAGGTACAAGTACAAAGGGTATGGTGGAAAACCCATCGGAGTTGCTCACTTTATGAATTGAAAAGATTGAGTAATGGAGAGGGATTTAGATCTAATTGACTATTAAGTAACCTTCCTGAATTCTTTTCCTTATTTATCTCTAAAATTTCCCATAGATTGAGTTTTTGTCAATTATTATCATTGTGTAAAATTTTTAAATTATCATTAAAGTTATGGTTTTCTTCTAGTAAGTGATTAGAATAATAGGAATCTGATTTATGATAATTAAAACTGCGTTTGTGCTCGGATAATCTAACTTTGAAATTTCTGAAAGTTCTACCAATATAAAATTTATTATAATCCCCGCAAGACAGTTCATAAACACCGGCTTTATTACTTTTATCAATTTTAGATTTGCAGTTTTTGATATGTCGGCCTACAACAACGCTCTTCAAATTAATAAAGTCAATCCGGTAATTCAATCTTACACTTTTTAGAAATTTGTTTAGAACAAAATTAATTTAACTTCAATGGAGTAATATATAATAGTGAAAAAGGTTTAATCATGGGTAATCCTCTGAGCCCTCTACTCGCTCAAATTTTCATGGATAATATTGAAAAATTATCCAAGAACATCCGTTATTCAAATACTTCATTCATTGGTTTAGATATGTCGACAATATATGTTGTTTCACATACAGATTACTATACACATCCTTATCCACATAAATTAGCTGCTTATATGTATGGTACATAGACTCATTAATATCCCAATGTCACAAAATAATTTTTTAAGAGAGCAAAATATAATTAAACAAGTAGCAGTCAATAACGGCTTCAGTCCTAGTGTGATTGAGAACATGATTTCACGCAAAAAATTTCAAAAAGCAGTCCAGGAAGTATTTCCAAGTATGAAAAGTTCTAACACGAAATACAACAGTTTAACTTATATTGGTCTGAAATTAAAATCATTCCTCTCGCATTATAATTTGAATAACACATTCCGAACTGATAATTCTTTAGGCCGACATATCAAAAACTGCAAATCTAAAATTGATAAAGGTGATAAATCCGGTGTTTATAAACTGTCTAGCAGGGATTGTTGTAAAATTTATATTGGTAGAATTTTCAGAAATTTCAGATTATCCGAGCACAAACTTAGTTTTATTTATCATAGATCAGATTCCTATTATTCTAATCACTTACTCGAAGAAAATCATAAATTTGATGATAATTTCAAAATTTTATACAAAGAAAATAATAGACATAAACTCAATCTATGGGAAATTTTGGAGGTTAACAAGGAATAGAATTAATAGTCAATTGGATCTTAATCCTTCTCTTTCACTCAAATTTTTTCAATTCATAAAGTAAGCAACTCCGATAGGTTTTCCACCATACCCTTTGTACTTAATGTAAAATAAGAATTAATATATAAGGAATAACACTGTTCATTAGTTTGTAACTATCTGATGAATCCACAATGTGGTGAAACTGGTCAGAGTTGTGTTAATATAGTGAAAATCTAAATACCATAGTTTTATTTCATTGAAAATATGATTTCGTGATCTTGAAGGTAGTTCCTAACGATATGAGCTTGGTGCGATCAGGCGTTATCATGCATAAAAAAAGTGGTCACCAATGTTTACCGTGAATGGTACATGTTCTTCTAAAATGCCTGAAATGTACATCTGAGCATTCAGGGTTATATTATTTACGACGACTTGATCAGTGAAGAAGTTGAAAGAAATTCCCCTTCACATCATTGATGAACCTCCACCAAGACCATATATAGGTAAAAACTTGAACTGAGAATATCTCTCATTTCGACGTCTGTACACTAATTCGATCGGACTCTTGGATGTGCAGCGGTTCTAACTAGACATCTAGCGGCCACCCGACTCCTCGAACCAAATTCCCTGGGACGTTGTCTTATCGTTTCAGTGCTAACTTGCACTCTACTGTTTTGTTAAAGTTGCATTTGAAGGTGCCTACTAGTTGCAAACCGTTGTCCCAAGGAGAAAATTCTTACATAATGGTCATGGATCACCCTTGTTCTTCGACGTTGTCCTTTCATGACTACCAGTCTTCCTGTACCTGAACCATTCTGGAAACAGTTGAATGGGACTCCCGAATCCTTTGACTTATTCTTATATAAGTACAATCTAGGTCATCTAACACCACTGCTTCAGCATCTTCTGCCGGGGTTAAATTTCGTAATTCGCGTTGTTTTATTACCGAAAATTGAAATTTTCAAGAAAAACAAACGTCACTCGCAAAAGTTGATCAACAACTGCTGTTATCAATATATGGTGGTTTCATGCAAAAGCCCAATTTATTTTTTTATTTTATTTCTCATGAGGAATATGTGCGCCAAGAAAAAACATCAACATTTGTTGGCATAAACACCTCAAAAAAGTCTAGGGAACACTTACCAATATCTTTAAAATATGAATTTGATGATTCGAATTTATAGAAATCTTTCGGTTTTTGTTAGAATGTATTGTATATAATGAATTCTCAAGAAAACAAAATAATATTTGACTTCTCCAAAGCACCTATTCTAAAAAAAATTTGAAATTTGAAAATGACGAAATTTGGTGAAACACAAAAAAAATCCTGAACTAATATTTTCGAAACGATATGGAAGCACTTATATTTTTCAGTACCCAGAAGAGTACACCTCTGTTATTAATGACACTTTGGCATCGTCGCGGCATGCTAAATATTAAATTGTCTATTACATTTTGGCCTAAGTCATTCCAAGCCCCCTGAACTGCTAATCGAAGCTCCTGTTCATGATGGAAGACGTTTTGACGCAGGAGATCTCTTTTTAGGCTGTCCCACACATGCTCGATGGGATTCAGATCTGGGAAGCAGCAGGATGGCCACGGTAGAAGATCGATATCATTCTTTTCAAGAACGTTCAAGACAACTCTTGCACGATGAGGAGAGGCATTATCTTGTTGGAAGAGTGGGTTTTTACCCATTGTTTGGAGATACGGTACCACTACAGGTAAAACTATCTCATTTGCGTAAGAATTTCCCGTGCGGTTGTTCTGTATGAGAACGAGGTCAGTTCTTCCACCAAGGCGTATACCTCCCCAAAACATCACTGATCCGCCTCCCTGTCCAACAACTTCTCGAGCATGTTGGAGACGGTTTTGCTTTCAAGGTTCCCTCCATATTCGAATTCTTCCCGAATCGGGATAATAACTAAATCTAGATTCATCACTGAAGAGAACTGTTGCCCACCTCTTTTGATCCCAGTTTACGTGTTCTTGGCGCCAAGCTAAACGAGCAGCGCGATTTCCATGGGTCAGTTTGGAACTTTTAAAGGACGTCTGGGGTGGAGTTGACCTTCGTTCAGTCGATTTCTCACAGTTTGGTTGGAAATTTGTACATTATGAACTCGTGATAGTCTTGAGATAATTGAGATGCTGTGGTAGTACTATCTCTTCTGGCTTGTAAAACCAAAATCGGTCTTGGGCGACTGTAGTAATCCTGAAACGACCTGTATGGCGTTCTTCTACGCTACCTGTTTCATTGAAACGCGACCATGAACGGTTTATGACTCTTGGGCTACTTCCCAGAACCCTGTATACTTCCCGTTGTGAGCTCCCAGCTTGGAGCATGCCAACGGGTCGTAACATCTCTTCTCTAGTCAAATGTCGTCTTTCCATGCTGAATCACAAAACTTGAATCTTTTATTTGTGCTTACAACAGAAACAAAGTGCCAACTAACTGATTTCAAACACTGACTACATGAAATGATTATAAAGCAGCGTCGCATCTGCTGCATTTTTAGTTTTTTATAAAAAAAACTGAAATCTGTTGGGGCACTGTACATAATTTGGTGAGAAATTGATGCAGGTGTTCATTTCTTTAAAAAAATCATCCATATTGATCGTTCTGGATACGATATATCGATATTCAGAAGTGTTCCCTAGACTTTTTTGAGGTGTTTATGTCCGGACATATCCGAAAAAAATCATGTGCTGATAATTAGTGCTCTACCAAAATTGGCGTAGTATATTTAGACAATATTTGATATTTAGAAATTTCTTTCGATTCCACACAAAGTAGTCGAGCGATAATAAGTCATAAGACCTCGGTAGCCAGTTGATGTGGCCACCACGTGACCCCTCGAATCGCTCATTCTATAAATTCAATATTTCCAATGCAGAATCGAAAGTGCTGATGCCCTGTTCGAACTACCCATTTATGTTAGATCAGATTAGAACATAAAAAAGTTGTTTTCATAGTTCGATCTCTTTTTGTTTACCAAGACGTCAACAGTCAAATGGTCTAAAGCTTAAGTAGCCTTGTAACTTGTGTCAGGCTGTTACCGAAGTTCTTGAGTAAATATAACTTTGTACGGAAGCATAAACTTCGACGCGTAATTCTCTAATCTGATGTCGCATAAATATCCAGCTTTTGCGCATAATTTTGAATGGACGGTCTAGAATTTTCGAACTCTTCGTCAAGAACACTTTATAGAATGTGTACCGTTCTTGCGCATTGTCCAAAATGGCAATATTGAATTTTATTGATGTGGAAACCTGTACAGTTAAATGTCAAGACAAAATAAGTATACTAGTCAAATTTAACAGTTGCCACTTTACCAAGATGGCTGGTATTGAAGTTGAAGAGTTCTTATTGAGAAACATTTTACTACTTCTCGTTTCATTAAAGATTAATAACACAAACTTACCAGGGCTGCAAATGCCTTTTGATTCATTAATTCTCTCAATTTATTTGCTATTTCTTCCGACAGAAGATCTCCATTTACTCGGTATGTATGATTCTTCAATCGACTGAAGCTCTGAAACAGCAAAGAAAAAACATTTCAATACAAATTCAAATTTGTATTTGAATTTGTGTCGAGTATCTAAGAAAAAGCATATTAAGTTGGAGAAGCGCGATGTCATGACAAACTTAAAACTACTTTGAAAAATAGAAGAATTCAACGCCACAAAATTCTCCCTATGTCATTTGATGATCAAATGATTGTAGATGTAGGGGCACCGCAAAAATCGAAAACAAGTGCTCAGAGACCAAAAATCGAAAATGGGAATAATCTATTTTGGGCAGTTTTCTTAAATTTCTCAATATAACAAAGAAAATATTAATACTGAGTCCTTCTCAAAACAAACTTCATGATTTTATATTTTTCTGCTCAAGCTACTGTTGTTTTTCAATGCGAAAAAACAGTCTTTTTCAGCTGGATATTGAGTTCAAGCGTTCCTCAGTTACGGCAAGATAAATTGAAAAAACCATAAAAAATTTTTTTTGGAATATACACAACATAAAGGTATTAACGCGCAAGATCGAAAAATCCAAATTTATTCAGAAGAAGTTAAGATATGAAAGAATGCTTGAGCGAAATTGAAGAAAAATTAAAAGAAAATTAAAAAGGATAAATGTGAAACTTGTGGAAAAAATCAAAGTGTTCAAATGTCTGGTAATACAGGCTATTTCCCCCCCTGACTAGAATTATTGCACGACATCTACGGTTGATACTAAAAATCAATGACTTTATATAGTAATAATAATATGTGTATTCATCCTTTAGGACATCATATGATGTATAGAACAAGTCAGGGTACATAACAAAAAAAAATATATATATATATATATATATATATATATATATATATATATATATATATATATATATATATATATATATATATATATATATACACTCGGAGGCAAAATTAGCGGAACACTCGAAAATTTAACCAAATTCGAAGTTCGATATTTTTCCTAATTCTCAACCGATTTAGATGATTTTTCGTTGTGGATCAACTCCTCTGCTTTGTAGAAATTATAAGAGAAAACAAAAAAGTTTGAAAAAATTTTATACGGGGCAAAACTAAAAGTGTTTTTTTGTCAAAATTCGTAACACCCTGTGGAATTTCGTGGTCCGAGTTGAAACGTACAATATCATGGTCTGTCAAGACACATCTTCCTACAGTAACGCCCTTCTTGTTTCATGCGTTTATCTCTATTTTTGCAAAATATATTTAATTTCAAGTGGAAAATCACCATTTTGGAGAAATTCCATAGAATCAAGAAATTGTCATTAAAATTCGTCTATCAATTTGGAATTTTCTCATTATCACTCAGGCGTGTCGAAATTGTCGTTTGCGAATTTTATGTTCGAATTGCATTAGTTATTGATGACAATTTGGTTAATTTGGTGAAAATTAGGAATTCATATGAGATAACAGTCGGTAGGTATTAAAATACACAACCGAATTCTGGAACCATTGATAAAACTTTTCATTTACACATGTGCACACCTTTTTTTAACAAATATGAAATACAACACACGTTTTTTTGTATATGACCACATTTGCACTTGTTTAAAGAATGAGAGTTTTCCATTCTTTGATTTGATACAAATTCGATCGGTTGCGGTGTTTTGTGATTCTTTTACTGTTACGATTCGAAACGGTATGTTTCATTCAGAATGAGAGATTTACCACCAACCTCAGTAGCAAGGGCAGCTACATTGATGGAGGAAGGGCGCACCTACCGCTCAGTCGGTACCATGTTGGGTGTTTCGACGTCGGTTATCCATCGAATCTTCCGACGTTACAGGGAAACTGGATTGTACGTGAGGAGGCGAGGACAAGGAAGAAATCGGGCAACCCGCGCTATACATGACCGTTCCATCGTCAATCAAACCATAAGAAATCCTCGTCTTACTGCTGTTCAGGCACGTAACCTCTTACAAGCAGTGGATAACATTAACGTCAGTGTGAGGACAGTCAGAAGACGATTAAATGAAGTTGGTCTGAGATCATACGCGCAAGCAAGAGCACCAAGACTCGATAGAGCCCACCGGGTAGCAAGATTGGCGTTTGCTAGGGAACATGTAGTATGGACAATCAATCAGTGGAGACGAGTTTTATTTAGAGATGAGAGCCGATATTGTGTGAATTTCGTGGATGGTAGAGATAGAATATGGAGGCATCGCGGGGAACGGTACAATCAAGCGAACTTACATAGGGGAAAATTTCCTTTTTATGCACGATAACGCGCGCCCTCATACTGCGCGCATAGTGCATAAGAGCTCGGGGGGGTCATACTCGCTACTAAAATCAAATGTTTTTTTTTGTGGGTTCACATGAACATTTTTCTCAACATGTTCATTTCATTTCATGACTGCATCGCCAGGATACACACCTGCTCTCAATTTTGGACAGGAATGATAATTATTATATAGTATCACACAAAAAAATTCAAAAATAAATGTGCAAAATCAACGATTTTTCCAGTGAACTTCGAGTTCTCCCGGAGCGTGAAATTGGCCAGTGAATTTCAAAATTTTCATTTCGTTAGATTTCCGCTTCTCTAATTTTGATTCTATTTTTTGGCTAACCTCCGATGTTATGCACCTACGCAAGATTAAAAATAAATTCTTGAAATTTGTGACTTTTCGCTTCAAATTAGATATCTCTCGTAAAAATAGAGATAAATGCATGAAACAAGAAGGGCGTTACTGTAGGAAGATGTATCTTGACAGACCATGATATTGTACGTTTCAACTCGGACCACGAAATTCCACAGGGAGTTACGAACTTTTGACAAAAAAAACACTTTTAGTTTTGCCCCCGTATAAAATTTTTCTCAAATTTTTTTTGTTTTCTCTTATAATTTCTACAAAGCAGTACAAAGCAGAAGAGTTGATCTATAACTTGCCGAAAAAATCATTTAAATCGGTTGAGAATTAGGAAAAATATCGGACTTCGAATTTGGTTAAATTTTCATGTGTTCCGCTAATTTTGCCTCCGAGTGTATATATATATATATATATATATATATATATATATATATATATATATATATATATATTTAAAATTATTCAAAATCCGTAGATCAATGAATAATCCTTCCTGACAAGAGCTAGTTCCCAAATCTGCCCGCCATGCACGCAGCCCCCAAGAGCCACAATAGTGCAACTAAGTCGGATGCCCAGAAACAAAGCATCAGACTGCAGTTTCGTCCTTATTAGGAGCTCATCAGTCGCATATCGCTTTTCAGCATCCTAACAAGCTACATCGGAGTACCCTAACGATTCCAGAAAGGAGGTATCTCGCACATAAGTACGACAGTCGCCCTCTATGAACCGAGACGGTGTACCCGCTACCGGAAAGATACGAACAATAACAGATGTGAGAACGTTAAAAAATTCCAACACTTGAGGAACATCTTTCGCCGATCCGTGAATCACATCAACGGTACAAAATGAGCGAAATAAACCCGTTGGAAATGGTGCTCTGGGCCTCTTTTTCCAGGATTCCTGCTCAGTTGCACTATTGTGGCTCTTGGGGGCTACGTGAATGGTGGGCAGATTTGGGAACTAGCTCTTGTCAGGAAGGATTATTCATTGATCTACGGATTTTTGAATAATTCTTCTTGTCCCAAGTTTACTTATGTAGACTCCCAGAGCACCATTTCCAACGGGATTATTTCGCTCGTTTTGTACCATTGATGTGATTCGCAGACCGGCGAAAGATGTTCCTCGAGTGTTAGAATTTTTAACTTTCTCACATCTGTTTGTTATTGTTCGTATCTTTTTCGAAGTCCGGTAGCGGGTTCACCGTCTCGGTCCATAGAGGGCGACTGACGAGGTGACGACCAGATTTGAACAGCTATCAAAACGCATTAAGATTTTATTCAAACATTAACCTAATAAAATCTATTCTACTTTTCCTCTTCAATCATATTTCTTTGACGAAAGGGAGGCGCAAATGCTCCGCCTTACACCCTGTTCCGACGCCCATGTTCAACCTGTGTTTCTTGATTTTTTTAAGTAAAAGGATTACTCACTTCTTTCACTTTGAATTTTCTAGTCATCGTTTCGCTGAGTTTCTTCAGCTCTTTTCCAATTTCCTCCGACCAGAATTTGACCCTGGAAAGAAAAATATTTGGTTATCTGATAATAGTTGTTCTTCTTTGTATTGAGTATTTTCAGAATAAATGCTTTTTCTTTTCCTAAACCTTCATATCGGAATCCGTTTTAATGTTCACAATAAATAACTTTGTCATAATCCATACTTTATTAGCATTGACTTCTATAAAAACTTTTTTTATGTACTTTGCACCGTAAGTGTGTTCAGATGACCTATCTAATTATCTTCATTAGTCTGATTAATCTTCTAATGGTGGTTTTGGATTCTTCTAAAATATTTTCTTTTTGTGTACCTGGTATACCTAAAACTTGTGGCGGCGTCCTGTAAGAACCTGTAAGAACCCACAAGTCTTTCATTCAGACACCAATTTTAGTGCTGTTTGAGTCAACTCAATAGTAGCAGAGGTGAGTTTCCCTCAAAAGTTGAAAACCACCAAACATAACAGACAACAACATTTTATCAGTGGATTTAGTTGATAGAACTAGAAACGCGAAAAAAATCAGAACTCACAGAAATTTCGGAAATTTCAATGAAGTAGCGTTTCAGGTTGACCTGATGAACATACCCTAGAATCATGATACAATTAATGTAGATGAACAAACTCAGATTCATTGATTCAATTATTCAGACACACGATCATTATGCTCCAATAATACTACCTTATAGATGGGGGGACAATAAATGGTGGTCGTTTGAAATTGAGCAGAACATTGTAATGAGAGACAAATTAAAAAAAAATTGTAATGACACAAAAATGAAAATAATTGAGATGCTTTCAACACACAGATGAACTCAAATTAATATGATGAAACAAGGTGAATTATTACCAGGAGAAAATCGATGAAGTATCAAGGAATTCAACAGAAATGTAGAAAACAATCAAACAACTATTAAATGGAAAAAATGAATATTTTTTAATAAATTTTGGATCTGATAAATAATTGCTCAGAGAATAGAGAATGTTCTAGAGAATGTCAACTATCCTCAATCATTTCTGTTGTAAAAGTTATGAATAACACCAAACCTGAGGAGTTCAGACTGATGCACGCCCTTACTCAGGCCCGCCGTAAGTGGGCGTGCAAGGCGTTCAATGCACGCGGGCGGCGCATTCAGGACTAAAATTCAGACATTGTCACCTCACAATACTAAAAAGATTATCCTTATAAAAATAATATGATGAACGGCGCCCAAATATTTGTTTATATCGTAGCATTACATAGCGTCATCTATTGAAATTCATGAGAACAAAGTTAATCCGTATCGTGCTCTATGCGAAATAGGAAATCCCACAGATATCAGGAAATCCTTAAAACTATATACTCATTTCTTTGTTTTTATTTATTTAACACAAATGCGAAAGTGATGTGAGTGAACAACAAACTTCAATTATTTGGTTGAAGCCCCAATGTGAGATCCGGAAACGGTCCAGGGTACATAAAATTAATAATATTCTGTATATTTTTCTGCGAAGTGTGACTATAAAAATAATTTAGAAAATTATTTATATCATCCGTCGGCGCAAAAATCATAATTATGGTAAGTGTCTTTGTTTAATTAATCAGCATATGGGCGCATTCATATAAACAGCAGGTATTCATGTAAAATTTAAAGGTTATTTTACTGAAAAAACTTAAAGTAAAGATTTATTTAAAAAATGTATCAAAATTAATACAGAGTGTAACAAAAGTAACTTAAGTAACGAAAGGGGACATTCCATCTAATCAATACGAACAACTTTTACTATGGGGTCAACTCTGAAGTCGCGAAAAAAAATTAGTTATTCCATTACATTTGTGTGCAGTAGGTATGAACATTTTTTTCGCAGTAGTATTGTGATTATTATTGTGATTTAAAGGGTATTTTTTCTGTTATACAACTTAAGAGTGAAGATTTATAAAAAAATATTAAAATTATACCTATACAGGGTGTAACAAAAGTAACTTAAATCCCGAAAGGAGTCATTCTACATAAATAAGAACAACTTTTACGATAGGGTCAACGGTGAAATCGCGAAAAAATAACTATTCCATACAAAATGTATGGAAAAGCTGATTTTTTGGCGATTTCAGTGTTGACCCTAGTAAAGGTTGTTCGCAATAATGGGTGGAATGAACGACCCCTTTGAGATTTAAGTTACTTTTGTACAACCGTATACTAGACTTTTTCCAAAAAATTCCAGGAACCGCAAAAAAGGAAAAAAATTTCAGGAGCTCAATTTCGACGGCAAAAACGAGAAAAAGATACAGAGAAAAAAACTAGCGGGATCTCTTGAGAAATTTTTTAGCAAACCAGAAAATAGGGACTCTGAATGTCAAGAGAATGTTTACGTAGATATAGCTTCAACAAGCGCAGCTTTAAATCTAGAAGTTATGGAGGTATCTGAAGAGAAAAATGTTAGTCCTTCAGAAGGAGACTCCAGTGAAACTAAAAAAAAAGAGAAAGTAGTGCTAAAAAACCTGTAAGCAATTTATCGTCATCAAGTGTTTAGATTGTAGTGATGATCCCGGTTCGTGGCCCGCCAGTATGACTAATGATATTGTTCATATTTTGGTTAGCTGTGGTCCCGTGCAGCTGTTTAACCACAATTTTCCTGCTAATATTGATGGAAGAAAATTCGCAAACAGTTATTACTCTAGAAATCTTCCTAATGGAGAAAAAATTAACAGAGAATGGCTTGTTTACTCTACGTCAAAAGATTCAGTCTATTGTTTTTGTTGTAAAATATTCAGTGAAACTGTAAGTAGTCTGTCAGCTCCAAGCGGTTTTTCCGATTGGCAACATCTGTCATCTACCTTAAAACGACACGAAACAAGCATTTCCCATAGCGAAAATTTAAAATGTTGGGTCCAACTCAATCATATGTTAAAAAATAAAACTACTGTAAATCAAATGCAACTGAGACTATTAGAATCTGAAAAAAAAACAATGGTGTGATGTATTGGAAAGGATCATAGCTGTTATAAAATTTTTATCTCATCAATGTCTGGCGTTTAGGGGCTCGTCCAAAATATTATATGAGCATGATAATGGTAATTTTTTCAAAGCAATAGAAATGATAGCATCCTTT
This sequence comes from Cryptolaemus montrouzieri, assembly GCA_013387265.2. Lineage (NCBI taxonomy): Eukaryota > Metazoa > Arthropoda > Insecta > Coleoptera > Coccinellidae > Cryptolaemus > Cryptolaemus montrouzieri. The sequence continues at coordinate 65,625,960 of JABFTP020000001.1, read as the reverse complement.
GATTCAGTTATGCGGGAACATATTCACAGAATTCAAGCCTCGAAATTCGATTCAACTCGCATGACTCACTATTTAGGAGATCAGATTCAGAATGAAATCATTGATTTACTCGGCACGACCATAAAAAATTATATCCTGAACAAAGTCAGAGAATCAAAATATTTCTCTATCATATTAGATTGCACACCAGATGTAAGTCACACAGAACAAATTACAGTTATACTAAGGTATGTTGTTTTAAACAGTGAAATTAAAAATGTTACAATATGCGAAAGTTTTATTGGCATCTGTCCGATAACCAGCTCCACAGGTGAAGGACTATTAAATTTTGTTTTAGATTTATTTTCGCAATTAAACCTTGATATTAAAAACTTACGTGGCCAAGGTTATGACAATGGTTCTAATATGCGTGGAAAACACAATGGATTACAAAAAAAAATATTGGAAATGAATAATCGTGCATTTTACGTTCCATGCTCGGTGCATAGTCTCAATTTGGTCGTTAACGATGCGGCAAATATAACGCACGACACGGTCAACTTTTTCAACTTAATTCAAGAAATTTACGTTTTCTTTTCGTCTTCTACCAAAAGGAGGTCCATAATTTGCAAGCATTTACCTGATTTAAAACTAAAGGCATTAAGTGCCACGCGATGGTCTAGCAGAATCGATGCAGTCAAACCTTTACGGTATCACCTCGAAAAAATATTTGACGCTTTACTTGAAATATCAGATAACAATTCGTCGGAATGGGATTGTACAACAACTCACAAAGCACATTCGCTTGCTTTGAATATTCAAAATTATAGATTTATTTGCTTAGTTGTAATTTGGTTTGATATTTTAAACGAAATTAATGCTATTAGCAAAATGATGCAAAACTCCACAATAAATACTCAAATCTGCATAAATTTGTTAAATAAATTGATTCATAAATTCACCGAATATCGCACAGATGAGCATTTCGAAAGGGTGTTAGAAGAAGCTACCACTGTGGCTCGGGAACTTAATGTAGATGCAGATTTTCCGCCTATAGATACCGTTCGTCCACGAAGAAAACCAACTCAATTTCAGTATGAACAGAGTGATGAAGTCTTACTAGACCCTAAAACAAAATACAAGGTAGATGTTTTTTGAATGTGAAGCTAAAAGATAGTTCAAGTAGTGACGCAGATATTGACGGTATAGATATGTTTAATGAAATCAATGCTTTAAAGTTGCATTTAACTGAAAACCAGTCTAATGATCCACAAACCCTATTGCAATACATTTTTGCTAATGAATTAATGTCAACATTTCCGAATACAGCAATAGCGCTAAGGATACTACTTACATTGCCGGTTTCAGTTGCATCTGGTGAAAGGTCATTTTCAAAGTTAAAAATAATAAACAACTATTTGAGATCAACTATGCACCAGCAAAGACTAAGTAATTTAGCAATAATTTCAATTGAACATGAGATTCTAAATAGACTAGACACCAAAAAATTATAGCTGATTTTGCCAACATGAAGGCAAGAAAGGTGCAGTTTCTGTAAAATAACTTAATACCTATACCTACCTACATTAATATGTATAAACTGCACCTTTCTTGCCTTCATTTTTTCTTTAATGTCGTATTAGTGTATCTATCTTGTATAAAATAACATAATATAACATAGTTTTTCACTGTACAGCATTTTTTTTTTCACATTTTTATAAACACCTAGGTTTTGTAGTTAGATAGGGGCGGCACGATAGGAATTGCACACCGGCGTTCAAACCGCTAGCGGCGGGCCTGCCCTCACTGTCTACGAAAAACTATTCAAAATAATATTGAATGATTAAATCGTAAAATATGTGGAAGAAAATAAATTGTTAATTGAATTTCAATCAAACTCCAAGATATAACTCTTGATAAAGCGTTCTCCAATCAGTACTTACTGACTGGAAAAAAAATTTATTGTAGTTCTATTTATCGAATTACGAAAGTTATTTGAGACTTTAAACAAACCTGTACTGATAGGAAAATTGGAAAAGTTTGGTTTATGTGGGGTTGTTTTGAAGTGGTTTTTGAAATATCTAGTAGGAAGTACCCAAGTAACAAAATTCGGCTCTTGCTTCTCGTTTTGAAGTCCGTCAGGGGACAGTTTTGGGACGATATCTTTTTATACTGCATATAAATGACCTGGTCTAAGCAGTAAATAAGATTCCTTTCCACTCTCTCTATAATCAATTTCGGTTAAGGTGCTGCTGAGGGTAGGGGTTTGATGTTCCTAACCAACTAGACCCCCCTAATAATCAAAACTTGATGTGTGTCAGCTTTTTCCGCTACAATTAGTCTTCATTGAACTATAGGGTAAGGCAGATTTTTGTTGGAATCCAAACTTTCGTTGTGTTTAGACTTGTGTAATATTAAATGTTAAATTTGAATTTGGGAGGCTTTTACTTGGTAAAATTCCATTATCAATAATAAAAACAAACAAGTACTGTGTTTTAAGAATTTTACTCAATAATTGCGATTCGTAACGCGTTTCACTACACCGTAGCTTCTTCAGACGAATGAATGTACAGACAATAAATGAGAATATAAATATAAATGTTCTCGAGTAATTACTTATTGGGTTGCTTCTTCTTAAGTGGTTATTTATGACAGGGATATCCAAAAAATTAAGGAATAGATTGCTCCCCGAAGAGATTCAATGGAGGTGAAGGGCTTAAATCGACTTGTTCATTGATGAGTCTACCTGAGTGTTTGTATTTACTTATTTCTAAAGTTTCCCAAAGATCTACCTTCCAATATTATTTGTATGCAAAATTTCAAACTGTGGGTCGAAAGAGTGATTATTTTCTAAGAGATGATTCGCGTAATTTGAATCTGATTTTTATTTGAAAAACTGCGTTTATGTTCCGATATTCTAATATTAAAATTTCTATGTGTTCTACCAATGTAGAAATTATCACAGTCATTGCAATTCAATCTATAAACACGTGATTTATTGTTTTTACCTGATTTGGTTTTATTATTTTTATATATATGCCTAAATTATTATTAATTTGAAAGCTATGTTGAAATTATTGCTACTCAAGAATGATTTCAGTTTCTCACTCGTAATGCCAACGTAGGTTAGACAGTTAAAATTTTCGAAAATCATATAAATTCATTACATCCAAAAATTGGATTCACAACCGAAATAGAAAGCAATAATTCGATAAATTTCCTAGACGTAACAATTTCGAATGAAAATGGAAAACATGTCTTCGCAATTTACCATAAGCCGTCACATACAGATATAATATTACATAACTCGTCGTGTCATCCGTATCAACATAAAATGTCAGCATTCCATAGTTTTATTCATAGATTGATTAACATCCCGTTATCGCCAGAAAATTTCAACAAAGAATTAAATTTGATTAAACAAATAGCCAAAAATAATGGTTACAATCCCAAACTAATAAATAATATTTTAAATAAAAACAAAGTAGAATCGCATTGAATGAAGTTTACCCTGTCGATAAATTGAAACAAAAATTCAACACCTTAACCTACGTTGGCATTACAAGTGAGAAACTGAAATCATTCTTGAGTAGCAATAATTTCAACATAGCTTTCCAAACTAATAATAATTTAGGCATATATATAAAAATAATAAAACCAAATCAGGTAAAACAATAAGTCAGGTGTTTATAGATTGAATTGCAATGACTGTGATAATTTCTACATTGGTAGAACACATAAAAATTTTAATATTAGAATATCAGAACATAAACGCAGTTTTCAAATAAAAATCAGATTCAAAATACGCGAATCATCTCTTAGAAAATAATCACTCTTTCGACCCACAGTTTGAAATTTTTCATACAGATAATAATTAGTGGAAGGTAGATCTTTGGGAAACTTTAGAAATCAATAAATACAAACACTCAGGTAGACTCATCAATGAACAAGTCGATTTAAGCCCTTCACCTCTATTAAATATCTTCGGGGAGCAATCTATTCCTTAATTTTATTGGATATACCTGTCATAAATAACCACTTAAGAAGAAGCAACCCAATAAGTAATTACTCGAGAACATTTATATTTTTATTCTCATTTATTGTCTGTACATTCATTCGTCTGAAAAAGCTACGGTGTAGTGAAACGCGTTACGAATCGCAATTATTGAGTAAAATTCCTTAAAACACAGTACTTGTTTGTTTTTTATTATTAAATGTTAAAGATACTATTTTTGAATAGAGAATGCTGAGGGTATTGGGTTAATTTCACATTCTCCGAACGAACACTGAAATTGGTTCTTCTCCAATCAAAAATTGACGTACCTCAGATTCTTCTGCCAAAATCAGTCCATCTTGAGATATGAGGTGTGACAAATTTTCATTTGAAGGCATTGTTTATGTTGTTATTATATTACTGTGATATCATGATGGAATCTTAAATTACGTAAATGGTGTGCACTACCATAATAATTCGGTGCACAGACAACTATATACTGTACAGTTTAAATATATTAGCTTTGCTACCAAATAAATATTATCATTATTATTGTACAAGGAACAGAAAATGATACTGTTCGGGGTGATCAGCAATCAGGAAAGTAAGCAATCTGATGCACATCCCTTTGGAGCTCACATTTTCAAATAGAAAAGCTTTCATCATCAAACCTGCTTCTCAGACAGTCAATTCAACTCTCGTTAATTATTGAGTCGTACAAAGTCCTGTTAAAAGCTTCTTCGATGTCCAGAAAGTTGTCGAGTGCAATTTTTTTGCATTAGAGTTTTTACTTCAACTTGCTCCCCACCGCATGAAGGGCAGTTTCAGTTGACTTTCTAGGACAAAATGCAAATTAATTTTTATGAGATTTTGAATATTCTCATTCTGTTTCCTCAATATCAGCCTGTCAATAATTTCTTCAAAGCTTTGTGAAAGAATGAGTTAAAGTGAATGGGAGTTGAACTGCCTCTAGGTAATGTTATAAATACTATGTAGATTGGCAACGCTTGAGGTACATATCCCATTCCAATACTGGAGATGAATATCATCACCATATTGGAATCTTGGGAATATCCTATTCGATCTTGGAATTTTCTGTGGCGGAAAAGATCTGGCCCTCAATCTTAGAATTCAGTTCCAATTGCGCCTTTTAGACCTTGCTGAACAAGTTTCTGCAATAGCAGCATTGCTTACTGAGTCTGGAAAGTGAAAATTAGTGTTTCTTATCATTTTTCCTGATGATGTGTAGGTTCGGTCGGATTGCAATGTGGGGTAGTGCTTCCGCTTTAGATTTTCCATTCTCCACAAATGCTATATGCCGCCAGATGTTTTTTTGACTAATCGATGAATTTTTGTAGTTAAATTAAGATTTTTATAATCGTTTCAAAATTACTTGTTTTCATGTGCCATCCTGTATTTATTTTCTATATGCGCATAAACCGGAAAGAAGAAAAAAGAAGGAACATTAAATATGGTCGATTTTCCAATGTAAACCATAAGAATATAATTTTCATGTTCAAAAAATCAAATGTTTTAGAGATGATATAAAATTTTTTTTTCCAAAACTATCGAAACATTTCAATTACTATATTGATAATCACATACCTATACTGGGTGATTCACCAGTGGCGCGGTGCTCAGTAGCTCGTACACTCTTAAAAATTTCATTTTTGTTCGAACAGTATTGTATTTAGAAAGTAAGAATCTACTTCAGCAATTTATTTTAAAGTAAACAGGGTGTCCCAATTTTCTATAAAAAAATCGCAGGTCGTTTTTTCAGATTATAAGACCACTTTTTCGTTCAAGATTCGGGAGCGGCCTAAACTCTGCTGTAATGTCTTTAAGTAATAATTTTTTTTGGTGAGTAGTTTCGTCACAATATTTTTTTTCCGTAAAAATTCATGAAAATATGCTCTCACATCATCGCATGCTCCTTCGGCCAGAGACAATGAATACTTTTTCGTTTCGTTTTCTTATTGCCCAAAGATAGCTTTATTGATGAATTCAAATAGATTATCCTCATTTTATACAGGAGTAACTCAAAAAATTATTGAATATTGTATTTTTCAAAATATCATATCTTGATTTATTCAAATGGAACACCCTGTATTTTATTATTCATGTCAACGCATAAAATATTGTGCTATATTTTTGCAGAAGTAACCTTTTCTTTATCTTCTATCATTTTCGAAATAGTCGATTATTTGTGAAAATTTTTGAAGAAAATTCTACAAACCGTATCAACCTCATCAATATGCATCATTATTCGCACAGAAGTTTTTTCTGTAATGATTCAAGTAGTAAAAAATGAATCCTAAACAAGATAATTTTTTTATCGAATGATAAAATCAATATGATCAAAACGTAAATCGAGGTATGTGTTGCCTTTTTTTTTATTTGTGCTTTCTGTCAGGTATCCGGACATATCATATTCTGCATTTTACATGGTGAACTTATCAGTGTTTCGTTATTAAACATTGTTAAAGTGAGGTTTGAACCCAATTTTCTCAATTGACTGCCATGAAGTTCTCCAAAGAAGAAATGGTTGATATGATTTTTATTCTGGGTTAATGTGACAGAAATTCTTTGTTGGCAAGTAGAGTTTATGTACAAAGGTTTCCTGATAAGAGGCATCCTGATGCAAGATGCTTTGAAAAAATTCTAATTAGATTTATCGAAACGGGTGATATCGCTTACAAAAAACATGAAAAATCAAAAACTGCTACAACTGAAGACAACCAGTTATCAGTTCTATTGACAGTGACAGAGGACCCATATAAAAGCCAAAGAGAGATTTCTCAGTTTACAGATATAAGTCGAACTTCCGTCCAGAGAATCTTGAAAGTGAATAAATTTCATGCATATCATGTACAGCTGCACCAAGAACTGAACAATCAAGACTATGAAAATCGAATCAATTTTTGCAATTGGGCTAGTGACAAAGTAGCGGAAAATCCAAATATGTTTAGTAGAGTTCTTTTCTTGGACGAGGCAACTTTCCACAAGAATGGGCTTGTTAACAGGCACAACTTTCATTATTACGCCACGGAAAATCCACACCTCATGAGAAAAATAAATCACCAGCATCGTTGGTCCTTGAATATATGGGCCACTATAGTAGTTGGATATCTTATTGGGCCGCACTTTTTCGACGAGCACCTCAATAGTGAAATGTATTAAGATTTTCTGCAAAATCATCTGACAATGGTACTTGCCGATGTACCAGAACATATAAGACAATATTTATGGTTTCAACAGAATGGAGCACTGGCACATTACTCACGTCAGGTTAGGGAGCATTTGAATCATGTATTTCCAAACAAATGGATAGGACGTGGTGATCCTGTTAGATGGCCAGCTAGGTCTCCGGACCTTACAAGTCTAGATATTTTCCTTGTGGGGTTATATTAAGGGCATCGTTCACCAGATTCCTTCTACAACACAGTTAGATATGAGACAGAGAATAGTCGTCGCCTTTCATTCACTTAATCCGCAAATGTTGTCGAGAGTTCAACGGTCTTTCCTAAGAAGGATTGAGTTGTGTCTACAAAGAAACGGGCAACATTTCGAACACTTATTGAAATAGTTCAACACCTTGTAGATGATCTCAGCAAAAACCAATCTAATACTTATTTCATACACGACTACCTTAAAATATCTCCATTTCCCTGATCAAGTATAATGATAAGTACTAATAAACTCTTCTTTCGCAACCTCTGATTTTATTATTTTAGTTTATTTTTTTTTATTTCGGAAATAGTCGCAGATAAAAATAAGGTTACTTCTGCAAAAATATGGCACAATATTTTATGCGTTGACATGAATAATAAAATACAGGATGTTCCATTTGAAAAAAACAAGATATGATATTTTCAAAATCACAATATTCAATAATTTTTTGAGTCACTCCTGTACAAAATGAGGATAATCTATTTCAATTCATCAATGAATCTATCCTTGGGCAATAAGAAAACGAAAGGAAAAATGTGTTCATCCTCTCTGGCCGAAGGAGCATGCGATGATGTGAGAGCCTATTTTCATGAATTTTCACGGAAAAAAAAAATATTGTGACGAAACTACTCACCAAAGAAACTTATTACTTGAACACATTATAGCAGAGTTTAGGACGCTCTTGAATCTTCAACAAAAAAGTGGTCGTCCAATTTGAAAAACCTCCCAAGATTTTTTATAGAAAATTGGGACACCCTGTTTACTTTAAAATAAATTGCTGAAGTAGATTTTTACTTTCTAAATACAATACCGTTCGAACAAAATGAAATCTTCAAGAGTGTACGAGCTAGAGAGCACCGCGCCACTGGTGAATCACCCAATATAATTATATTATAATAAAGAAGGAACATAATCAATAATAATTATGATTTCCCGAACATGTTAAGAACTCTAGAATGACCGATTTAATCAAGATACATTAAATCCAAATGGGATACCATGCTGTTTGGTACAAAATTGATGCTGTATTCGTCGCCAAATAGTCTACGCATTATTGATTTGGCGTCGTCGTCGACGAGACTGTGCTAGTTCCTCAAATCTTCGTCCTCTGAAAACCAATGTTTTATAATCTACGAATGGGGAAAAGTAAACTGACTTGCCTTTTAAGTTAACCTACATTATCTACTCAGAATATACGTATTACATAGGATGAAAATCTATAAAGTATAATATAATTGGTGGTTTTAGTTCATTTTTCGATATCCAATAAAAATCGTTTTTGAGTAAAAATAAGGAAATTGATTAAGTGTCAGTTGAAGTTTACCCCAAGTGCATATTATGTGCCGCAACTAAAAACGACAAATAAAATTTCGTATCATTTTTTTATTTATTTATTCTATTTTTATTTTTATTATTTCATTCGAAAATAATTTTTTTTCAAGTTTGGGGGTGGATCTCTGCAGGGGTTTTTCAAGGGTCTTGAAAAAAGGTTAGATGAAGTTGTGGCTTAATTTCTACTAGTTCTTTTAGATTTCGTGAGATAACTTTCTTCTTTTTAGACAGGATGTATACACAAACTCTTAAAATTTTCACTCTCGTTTTCAGAATAGAAGTATAGACTATAAGTTGGGATCGGGGCTTGTTTTGTATAAGTGCATATGGATTTTCAAAATTTTTGATATTACTAATCTATTTTATAACAGTTTTTTTGAAACTGTAAATGTGAATGTTGTGTCTTAAAATTTAACAAGAAAAAGAATATGGCTTCATCTTTTTATTTTTGTTTCTTCCGTTATAGGAAAAATCGATAATATTCGGTGAAAGAAATTTAATAGTTTAACATATATAGGCAATATTAGCAATAATGTGAAATCCTTTCTTAAAAATTCAAATTTAAATATAGCGTTCAAAACATCAACAAGTTTAGGTTCATTTATCAGGAATTATAAATTTCCAATTAATAAAGAAAAAAATCAGGTGTTTATAGATTGGATTGTGCAGATTGCAATCGTTTTTATATAGGTAGAACAGAAAGAAATTTTGATGTTGGAATCTCTGAACATAAACGCAGTTTCATCAATGGAAAAACCGATTGAAATTTTTCAAATCATCTTAGGGAAAATGGTCACTCTTTCAATGCAGAATTCAAAATCCTACATTCTGAGAATAGAGGTATAAAACTCAACCTTCTGGAAGTACTTGAAATTAACAAATTTAGGTATTCACCGGAAATTCTTAATGATCAGATAGACATTAATAACTCACCCTTATTTAAATTATTTCCTAAACATTAGTTCGAGTACGGATAACTCTGAGTAGATTGCCTCTTTAGTATATATAAAAATTTGTTAGTAAGATATATTTGTAGTATTCATTCGCTCTTGACAACGATACTGTGTATCGAAACGCGTCGAGCATTTAATAATATATTTTAGTAGAAATCATCGTTTAGTTGTATTTGCCAAATTCTTTTTATTAGTGCTGATGATGTTAATATTATTTCTGTGTAATCTGTTACATATCTTGTTGCTAATATTAGGAATATAGTTAATTTGAAATTTCCAAACTTGATACAACACAATCCAATCTACTCAATATAAAACTCTATAGAATTAACCAATCACTTGAGATCTCTAAAAATTTCGATAAATGCTAAATTAGTATCCTTTGATATAATTAATCTATCTCAGTCTACACCCTGCCGTGATGTCAAAGCCACAATTAATCAACAACTTCAATCCAATAGTACATTAAGCCCCACTCATATAGAAGAAACGATGTCAGCTGTAAGCCTATGTCTCCAACAAAGTTATTTCAAGTTCAATAATAAAATATATCAACAATTAGATGGTTTACCTATGGGCTCTCCATTGTCTCCGTGATTAAGTGAAATATTTATGACAAATTTAGAAAATAGAATTTCTAGTTTCCCTAACATTCTAATCAATAATTTATTTTTATGGAAAAGATATGTAGTTGATATCTTCTGTATTTGGATTGCCACAGACAGACAACTCAATAGTTTCTTACAGTTTTAAAATTCTCTTCATCAATCGATTCAAGTTACAATGGAAAATGAAAATAATGAAAAATCTTTGAACTTCTTGAACTTGTCGATTAGTAGGGCTCATGATTCACTCGCCTTTAAAATATACAGAAAACCAACCTATTTGGAAGCACTGATTCATAACAGTAGTTCCCAATCCCAGAGTATCAAATTGAGTGCTTCAATTCATTTGTGTACAGATTGCTTTTTACTCCTTTGTGATCGGTCGATTTTGAGAATGAAGTTCAAGTTTTTAAATTAATCGCTATGAACAACGGCTATGAACCAAAATTAATTGTTAATAATCTAACCTAACTTAATCGACATTAGAACTGACAACTGACTTCCATTAATGTAATTGTTGGGCTTGTTTTGTGTAAGTAACACTGTTTGAATTTTCAAAAGTTTCTAGATTTACAAAGGCTTCTCTTCCGAGATGATCTCGGCCACGGTGTTTCTGTGCATACACTCTTGACTATAGAAGCAAATTACCAGGCCCTCACCAATCGCCAAAATCATGTCTATTTTTTCTTGAAGAGAATACACTTTCATAATGAATGTTAAAGAATTTGAGTTTGTCTAAGAAAAATCTTTCAAGTAACGAATTAATATCAATAAATAGTAACAATATTATTCTACACTTTTTCCTTCTTGATAGTTACTAACTGGATTTCTGTTTTTATTACGAGACAATAATAAGATTGCATTTAAATTGCAAGAAATCATTATTAAAATAAAAAGTAATGGTCCATACTATTTGAAAGGTAGGGTGTTTCATTTAAAATAGAAAAGTGATGCTATTGGAAAACTTAAAAGTTACCACAATATTTTATAACCTGTATAAAATGGGACTCATTCAATACATTCTTTACCAGATATGATTATTCTCATTTAATGATTCAGTCACCCTCGCAAAGAGCTATGAAAGATTTTAAAAATTTTATAAAAATTTTATTATATAAATGATAAATTATTTTCAAATTATGTATTCAATTTTTCAAAACTTACAGTTCTATAACCTCTTCATTTGTTTCTCTATCACAATCTACTCTAAGGAAAAACTGGAAAGACAAAGAATTAAATATCTTAACATATTTCAAAATACTGAAAACTTTCATAAACTCATGGGAGCTACTGGCACAAATAGATCTCCAACTATTGGGGAAAATGCGTTGAATCTAGCGCATGGCTTCTTTCAGTCGTCCGCAGGAAAATTGTCGACAATGAAAACCAAGAGGAAGAGAAGAAACTAAGTAAACAAACTGTTTTCTAAACTTCTAAGGTATTTGATTGAGATACAAAATTTCATTCGAAATTGATGCGTTCCAAAGAGTCCAGATTCTTTTTACTATTTATTTTTGTGTCTAGTACGTATGATTTTTGATTTTTGTATCATAGTTACAATGAAGATATTTTTTGAAACCGAATAATTAATTTAATATGATCCTTGTTGTTGAATGTGTTGAATGAAAAAACAACACAAGCATTATTAGTTTTCTTTAATTTTCAACCTCCAATTAAAGCGATAGATACTGTCTTATCAATTTCAAGAAATTTCCAGATTTTCCTCCAGATCTTTCCGATTCCTTCTTCAACTAATTCATTTTCATCACAAAATCTAAACGAACAAAACAAGAAAGGAATCAACAGAATATATCGTATCCATCGTCATTTCAACAGCCCAAATATTTTCCTTTCCAAAATGAGTCTTCATAAACACTACAACACCAAAGAATCAACCAAAAACAGACTGCCCCCAAGTTCTATGACGAACTTTGAAAGTGATTCCGGAAGGCAATTTTGAGATAAATAAATGAGAACAGCGCCGTCCTAATCTTAAAAATTATTCAGCTTCAAAAACTTGATCTTCGCGAGTCCTGATGACACAATTTTCAACATACGAGATTGAATCGTATGTATTTAGAAGGCTCAGAGCAACGGAAACACTTGATCCAAAACATGTACGACCTTGGTCAAGTCAACATACAAAACGGGGAAGACATCATAAATTGTATTGAAGATAATCCTCCGATAAGTATTCGGTGCATTACAAACCTGTTATAAATGGCCCAAAACGTTGCGTGGTGTGTTTTGAAAAGAGAGGAACTGCACCCCTATCATCGACGGGGAGTGCAGGGGACGAGCAGCATCGACTTACGTTATGCCAATGCATTCTGCAGCAACATGCTCGAGACCAGGATTCATTTACAACATAGTATGGTCTGATGAATGATGCTTCACAAGAGATGGTATAAATAATTTCCATACTGATCATTTATTGACTCTGCAAAATCCAAATGCGGTTAGGCAAAGACGTTTCCAAAAGAGGTTCAGTATCAACGTTTGAGGTGGCCTTCATTACGATGATACACATTTAGAATTTGTATTATCAACTTGACAAAGCACCCCCATATCAAGGAAAAGTGGTTGTTGAATTGCTGAATGATTATTTTGCAAATAGGTAGATTAGTAGGTGAGGGTCAATTGCTTGGCCACCGCAGATCTCAGCTCATTAGACTTCTATGTATGAGGATATATCTTCTTCGTAGATGTAAGCAATGCATTCAAGTTGCAAGCGGCCATTTTAAGCAACTCTTTTAATGTATATATATATATATATATATTCATAGTCTTGATTGTTCAGTTCCTGGTGCAGCTGTACATGATATGCATGAAATTTATTCACTTTCAAGATTCTCTGGACTGATGTTTGACTTATATCTGTTAACTGAGAAATTTCCCTTTGGCTTTAATATGGGTCCTTTGTCACTGTCAACAAAACTGATAACTGGTTGTCTTCAGCTGTAGCAGCTATTGGTTTTTCATGTTTTTTGTAAGCGATATTACCCGTTTCGATAAATCTAATCAGAAGTTTTTCAAAGCATCTTGCATCAGGATGCCTCTTATCAGGAAACCTTTGTGCATAAACTCTACCTGCCAACAAAGAATTTCTATCACATTCATCCAGAATAAAAATCATATCAACCATTTCTTCTTTGGAGAACTTCATGATATTCAATTGAGAAAAATGGGTTCACACCTCACTTTAACAATGTTTAATAACGAAACACTGACAGAAGGCCCAAATAAAATAAAATTTCAACACATACCTCGGTTTACGTTTTAATCATTCGTTAAAAGAATTATCTTGTTTAGCTTTCATTTTTTACTACTTGAATCATTACAGAAAAAAAACTGCAGTGCGAATAATGATGCATGTTGATGAGTTTGATACGGTTTGTAGAATTTTCATCAAAAATTTTTACAAATAATCGAATATTTCGAAAATGATCTAAGATAAAGATAAGGTTACTTCTGCAAGAATATAATACAATAATAAAATACAGGGTGTTCCATTTGAAAAAATCAAGATATGACATTTTTTAAATTCAAATATTCAATAATTTTTTTGAGTCACCCCTGTATGAAATGAGGATAATCTATTTCAATTCATCAATAAAGCTATCCTTGGGCAATAAGAAAACGAAAGGAAAAAAGTATTCTCCCTCTCTGATCGAAGGAGCATGCGATGATGTGAGAGCCTATTTTTATGAATTTTTACGGAAAAAAAATATTGTGACGAAACTACTCACCAAAAAAAACTTATTACTTAAAGACATTATAGCAGAGTTTAGGCCGCTCCTGAATCTTGAACAAAAAAGTGTTCTTTCAATCTGAAAAATCCACCCAACATTTTTTTATTGAAAATTGGGACACCCTGTTTACTGCAAAATAAATTGCTGAAGTAGATTCTTACTTTTTAAATACAATACCGTTCGAACAAAAAGTAAATCTTCAAGAGTGTACGAGCTAAAGAGCACTGCGCCACTGGTGAATCACCCTGTATGTATATATATATATATATATATATATATATATATATATATATATATATATATATATATATATATATATATATATATATATATATATTTCACCCCGAGTTGCCTATATATCTGTTCAGGCAATCAAACTGATTTCATGAAAAATATAAATCCACCACCTGGTAATTAATACCATTGCCAGGCAATGATTATAATCAAAACATATCCTGGAATAATTATATATTAGGATAACGTTAAATGTTATGAGAATATATCAATCTACCAGAATATATACATACTATAGCATCATCAGACAATGATATCAATGTATCAACGAGTAGTGTCAGAGGCTTTCTCCCGGAAAAATCCAGTGTACGGACCTTAGTCAAGTAACACTGAATGTTACTCATTAATAGTTTCCTTTGTGTGAAGTGGTGAACGATCGAGTAGAATACTGCTCTGAATATAAATATGACAAAATTGTCAGTTAATTATATTACATTTATATAAACAAATAAATAAAATATGAAATGAGATTCTGAGCAGTATTAACTAATGAGAAAACCTATGACTCTACCTCATTATTTTTTTCGGAAAGCAACCTATCAAGAATATTACAAGATTTGATGACTGTTAGCTTTTGTAACTGTTCAAACAAATTTTTCTTCAGACCCGAAATCTCAATACTTTTGAGAAGATTTCTAGGAATAGCACCTGTTGTGGAAATAATAATCGGTAGAATAAATATTTTTTAAGCATCATATATTTAGAAATTGTGTTTTTTTTCATTGTATTTATTTTGTATATTTATGTTTAATTCCTGTGTCGGGTATAGCAATATCAATTATATATGTTATTTGATTCTGTTTATCATTAAGAATCTGGTCTATTGTGTTTTACAGCTCTGTTGCAAAGAATTGTTTTATCAAAATAAAGTTTATATTTTATATTATCATGAAAATGGGAACGTAAATGAAAAATCTGTTTACTATGAAGATTATTCAAATCAGTTAATCCACGACCTCCAAGATGTCTAGGTAGTGTAACTCTCTGAACAGCTGACTTTGGGTGGTGCTTATGTTATTTACAAAGCATTTTCCTCGTTTGACATTGTAATTCATTTAGATCAGTTATAGACCATTTAATAATTCCAAAAGAAGATATAAGAATAGGAACTGCATAGAAGTTGATAGCTCTGAAAAGGTTTTTACTAGTTAAATGACTCTTGATGATATTATATATATATATATATATATATATATATATATATATATATATATATATATATATATATATATATATATATATATATATATATATATAACAATGGTAAAACCACACGATCGCTCTTGCCGTTGAAAATTATAATTTTAGGACCCGTAGGGATCAAATTTTTGAGGCTGAATATCTCCGAATTGAATGGAATTGGTCTTATAATTTCTTCAGGAACCATCTCTAAAAGTTTGTCATAGATCTTGGGAGGCATTGTATATAATCCAGAGCTGTTCCAAATGTATTTGGCCTGACCTAGAGTAGCATGAATTGTGGAAAAATATTACTGTGATAGAGGGTACACAGTCTATTAAGCATACATTTCAACTTTGAAGAAGCTACGTTGTCATCGAAACATTGGTTATCGTAATGTCATACAATACTTTCATTTGAGAGGTCTCAGCCTCACCCACACGAAAGTTGAACTGAATTCTAGGAAGTCTACTCCTTCGTTTGCAAAAATGAATCATAGGATAGCAGAGTTTAAACTGCCAAGAAGAGCATCGGAGTGATCGGCTAAAGGAGATGACCACTCCAGAATTCGTCCACTGAAAGTGCGTGAGCTACCTGACATCTGCAGGCGTCGTATTTTGGGATGCACGTGGGGTAATTTTCGTCGATTATCTTAAAACAGAAAAAACTCTCAACGGCAAGTATTATGCGAATTTATTGCAACATTTGAATGATGAAAGAAATGGTTTTTTATCAATACCAAGCTTACAGATTTGTTTGTGCTATGGTCATTTATGTGCTGAAGTTTCAATTGATTCCTCCTGCATCTTATCCCCAAGATTTAGACTTCCCGGATTGTTTTCTTTATCCAAACTTGAGAAAATGGCTCGAAGACGCCCTTAATAAATTAGGGAAATCATTGAATTCTTGTCTGTCGATATTTCTCGTATATAATAGAACTTAGCAAACCTATTTTTTATCTTAATCGAGTTTAAATCATAAATAGAAGCTATAGATTGACATCATTAAATAATTCATATAATTCAGTTAAGTAAGCAATATCGTTCTTTGATGAGATGAGGTTGTGGTGCAGTTACGTTTTACTAGGAACTCTATAATACCAGACAGATTGTGAAATCAAGCAAGTACCTTTTGACAGCTAACGCACCTCTGTGTGAAGCAGCAATCGGTTGAAATCTCCATCATTAGCAATGCAAAATTGTTTCAACAACAAAACGTGGGAGTACTGACCCCTTTCAAGATCTACTCTTTGACTTTCTTATAATAATATATAATAATAATAATTTCTTTATTGGGTACACAATAAAGAATTACAACTCTTAAAGGAGAAACCTGTAGTGAGTAAACTATCTAATCTATCATTACATATTATTTTAAACCTAGAATAAGTGAAACAGATCCATCGAGCTTCCAGATTATTCCAAAAACTTAATTAACCAGTTAATTTGAATTGAAAAAATTTCTTCAAAAATTATTGTTCGCAGTAACTAGAACAGAATGACAACGAGTAGTAGATTATATTCATTCAAAATATAGACAGTATTAAATAAACAACGTATAATATTTTAATTCGATATGAAAAGATCAAAAGTGTCAAAGTTATTTTTGTTTTTTCTGAAATATACATTTCGAGTTTGAGGGTGGTTGAGAATGAAAATATTTCAATTTCGATGTATGTGTTCTTTTCTTTTTGAATTTTTAAAATTTAAAGAGTTTCAACCCAATAATTCTGTGAAACAAATCCAACATAAATACTAAGAATTTACCAGCTTCCTTACACTTTCTCTGTCTAAACTCATGAGCCATCTCCTGAGTTTTCTGTTAAACATTTTCAAATTCTGTGTACTTTTCAAATCCAAAGAAAGAGTGCTGAAATCTGGAGGCAAGATAATAAAAACTTTTTTGAGCAACTATTCTTTAAACTTTTGGAACTCGAAAAGACAACTGACAATACCTTGTATTCGCACCATGATCTATAAGAGATTGGCATGGTGTATTTTTTCTCAAATGCATTAAGATGGAGAAGCAGTATTATTGATAATATATCCCACACATTAGCCAGATTATAAAGGAGCAGAGTAGGAAATTGAATATCTTTCTTGAACATAATTTTCGGTAATCATTTCTGTTGAATAATAATTTTGTTTAGTACGTTACTATATGCACCTCCCCATGCTATCAACCCGTAACGCTGTTGCGACGCCACAAGTGCATGATACACGATTCTCAAATGATCTATTTCCAGTATATTTGATAAGTGCTTGGACCTAGACACCAGTCCTCGCAGTTTCAAAATCAACCCGTTTATGTGGCTTTCCCACTTCAAGTGCGAATCTAACACTATGCCGAGATATTCACATTCATGAGTACTAGGTATCTCAAAGGTGGAACCATCTTCTCGTATTCTCAGAGGCATTTCCACAGGGAGCGATCTTTTGTCAACTGAGAAGGGAATATATTTTGTTTTCTAGAAGTTAACACTGAGCAAATGCTCATCCATCCACGATCTTATAATAAGAAAGTCCGATTCTGCTTGTCGCCTCATTTCCGTCCAGCTCCTTCCCGAATAAACAATAGCCCTATCATCAGCAAACCCGATGAGCCTACCCCTGATACCCAAGGAAAAGAGACCATTTATATACAAACAAAACAATATCGACCCCAAAACGGTTCCCTGTGGTACTCCACATTTTAACGGCAGTTCATCACTAAATGTATTCTCAATTTTTACTAATTGTTTTCGATTTGACATATAACTCCGTATCAATCCCACTCCGATCTCACCAATACCCAACTCCTTTAACAAATCCAACAGAATGCTATGCTCAACTGTTTCGAACGCCTTTGCCAAATCAACTAGGATACATAAGGCTACCTCTCCAGTACCAAATGCTTTATAAATTTTTTCAGTCAGTGCAGCAATGGCATCCTGCGTGGACCTGTTCTCCCTAAAATTAAACTGAAATCTAGAAAGAATACTGTTTTGTGTCATATTTGTGGTTAAGCGTTTTTTCAAAATTTTTTCTATAATTTTAGATAGTACAGGAAGCAAAGAGATGAGCCTATAGTTCGCACATAATTTCCTACTACCTCCCTTATGTAGAGGGACAACAACCGCAGTCTTCAGGACGTTGGGGACTGTTTGACTGTTTATTTTGTTCATATCCATTCCTCCCACTCATTTCACCGAAATGATAATGAATATAACAGAAAAATTCAGGAATATTGCATGAAAACTGAGGCTTAAACGTTGGTGTTCGTTTCCATCTTCCATTCTTCATTACCGTCAAAACGTACAAGACGTGGCATGTAAACCAGACTTTTATTTTGGTTGTAGGAAAACTATTAAAAATGAAAATTCTGAATTTTGGACACTTTTAATCATAACTGACGATAGAAACGACATATTTTGTTGATTCTTTATTGTTTCGTTCGCATCAATTACTAAACTGAAGACTGGAACTGGCAATTTATCAAATTTTGGAAAAATAACGTCGATCAGCTAGTAAAAATAAAATTAAGTTTAAAAACTTACAATTCAATTATATTTTCTTTGATATCCTCATTAGTTTGATTGTCTTGAGTGCGGATTTCGCATAAAACAACAATAGAGAAAATCAAGGAGAACACATTTATATACGTCATTTTTCGGGAAAGCGTTTCACTACCAATGGAGATAATAAAGGACTCATAAAACAATGTTATAAAAATTCATATCATAAAGCAAACAGACGGGGTCGCAGTAACTTGGGGAGAACAAACAACCGCTCCCCTAGATCTCCCATAGGTATTGAATGGAAAATGAAATCAGTTATGAAATATTCACGAATAATTGTATTGTATTCCACTGGAGATTCACGGAACATAAAATATATTTCCTTAACCGTTGCAGCCTCTGCTTCAGTTGAAAGGAGAAGTGAAATGACTGTTTCGATCAAGAATAAACAAGTAATACATTCTTATGCTTGAAAATGACAATTGTTCATTTGTCGAAACTCCCTACTTTTCTAAAGAACTTGAGAAAATGACCAAAATGGATCATTTTCGGTAAGTAAAAGAAATTTGAACATATTCTTTTAACCGTTCAGATTCTCACTGACTATACTAACGAATTTCCAGTTTCATAAACGGTAACAGTGATGTCTTGGTTCAGAACGATCATTTTTCCCTCTCAAAAATCTTTCGATTGATCTAAGGGATAATTTAAATACAGATTATTTGAAACAATGATTGTATATATTTTCTTTCGGCCCATAATGTTTCTTTTTTTGTAGTTAAACATATTAACTATCACCTAGTAAAGCGGACCTGGTCATTAAGACCAAGGTGGAATGTTTATATTATTTATATATTCGATTATTCAATGTATTTTGAAGGACAACAGTGATTATGTTTCTAAATTAGCAAGAACCTGTGGCGGAAGTATTCATCTTACAATAAACACATACTGCGATCGATGATTAACTTCAGAGAAAAAACGAGGATTTTTAAGATTAACTCCATGAGGTGAAAAATATCGCACGAAATGTATACTTCTTTAATCATAATAGATTGTCACGAAATCATATTTATATCAGACCACATAGTTTTTTTTGAGTTTCTTTTTAATTTTCAGGTTACTATTACTCTAATACTTAATGCCGATCAGTTGGAATGAAGAAAGCTTTCAAGCGCAGGTTTGAAACCAAACAACTAAATAAAATATAAAAACAGCTTCGTGTGCTGCGGCTTTAAAGTAGCTATTTGAAATTAATTTTGATACGATCTGCATGAGAAATAGACAATTCTTTAATATTCCTCATATTTTACATTATTTCTGGTTTTCATCTTTCATTCAAAACAAAAAATGGAAATTTCGTCAGAATGATACTGTATTCTGATGAAGATTCGACCTCCCGGTAAAGGTGCGTTTTCATTCACTTCATGCCTGAATTACATCAGCTGGCACGGAAGTTAGACTCGATGTTTTCAAATGGAGTCGTTCTCAACATTGACACGCACGTTGGCACGTATAAATTCATTGCAACCTACAAGTTTTCGGCATGGCCGTAAATGTAGGTATTGTCAAGTTGTGCATTCCGTGTTGCCACAGTTATTTATGGCTCATATAATCTTGAAATTCAAAATACGTAATCATTGAGAAAATTTTCGAATATTGAAGATCATAAAGGGGCCGGTAATTACTTATGCAGGATAATAGAAATTAATCTAAAATTCAAATTTTCACAGAAGACTGAACGAAAGAGTAAAAGCAAAAGTCAACAATCGATTTTAACCTAGAATTTGTTTGTTTGTTTGTTTTTTCTATGGACCTACAGTTTATAGTGGACTCCGAACCACTCTCCTAGACTGCGCAAAGATAACTGCCACCTCTCAGGATTACAAGTTATCTGGCCTTCAGAGGTTATGGACCAACAACTATGGTTATGTATCCAATCTCTATGTACGTCTTTGTCAAATTCACTTTTTTGTTCAAGGACAACATCCATGACTTGAACCCGGATTCGAACCAGGCACCTCGGCTTAGCATATTCCTACATACTTGCTCACTAACCGTGCAGCTACCGAGGCGGTCAACCTAGAATTTTTGAGCAACAAACGGTGAACTGTCATCCGAAGATGATCATACAACGCTTGCGCAAGCTAGGATGAGAATCG
This sequence comes from Cryptolaemus montrouzieri, assembly GCA_013387265.2. Lineage (NCBI taxonomy): Eukaryota > Metazoa > Arthropoda > Insecta > Coleoptera > Coccinellidae > Cryptolaemus > Cryptolaemus montrouzieri. Next base: position 65,604,764 of record JABFTP020000001.1, on the reverse strand, counting down.
GTTGAAAACAAACCCAGCACGAAGCCAGACTCAGAGAAATTAGGGTCAGTTCTGTGGTCAGACTTGAACTTCAGCTTGCGAGTGGATGAAAACTCTAAAAAGGGTGATTCTTCCGAAAAACTATGGAGTTCAATTTTTGATTTGGGGTGGGGAAATTTTGAGGATGATTCGGAGCATGTCAAATTAACCTCTCCTACTAGCACCTCCCAGTCCAAAATTAATTATAGTGGAAAGTGGATCTACTTCGATCAAAAGGTCTTTCGATTCTTTACTCAAATACGTTACTTCAAGATGTCGATTGGTCGAGCTAAGTCATCTGATTTGAATCTCCCAGATTCCTTTTTAAAGGTAATCTTAAATCGAAACAGGGAAGAAGTGTGGTGAAGAATCGAAAAGGATTAGGATGACATTTGGCAAGCAGTCGAACAGATAGTTCATTGAAGCGTATGATACATTTTATCCCGAAAAAAGTCGTCGATTCCTGTGAAATTGAAAAAAACAAATTACAGGGCGTAATCTGTTATAGTTAACCGAATTTTAATGGACCTAAGTAGAATTTCAGGAACAGACATAGGTAACTTTTCCTTCGAAATTCCACTTCATCAGAGTTGAGACTGGGATATAAAGAAATTCTTGGAGACTTAAAAAAGGGTGACGTGATAATTTGTACTTGGGAATTTAATTATAAAGTAACAAATGTGAATATCAGTATTTCAGGAAAAATCACCCTTAAGTATGCGATGTGATTATATATTTCCCTCAGTTTTAATGTTCGAGACATAAAAAAGTGTTTCAAAATTTTGATTACAAATAAACAAAATGTGTCAGAATTATTGGAAAACCCACCCCTAATTGTGCGAAATGAGGGTTGAAATGTTGAATGAAATTAGCTGCTTTAAAGTTGGAGATACTGCATTCGAGATCTTCATTTCAAAGTAAAAAATTAGCATTGTAATGAAGCATGGGTTAAAAAATGTAAGGGGCCAAATGTGATTCTCTGCTCGGTACCATACTTAAAACGAAAAAGTAAATATTCCATGAATGAGTGGATATACTTTTTTAATAATCAATTGAAAAGTTTCTGCCTGGAGGAAAAAACCGGTAGCTTCACGTACTATGAAACTAATTGCGACGATATGCTGCCCAAATCAAGGGCAACCTTTGTGGACTGATTGCACACATGGAAACAATTAGTCGAAGGATCGAATCTCAGCATGGTGCAGCTATCCCGATGGAGGCTCGGATGAAAACGTGTATCTCAAGTGATAGCTGGGGAACGACATCTGGATTTTCGAAATCTGATAGTAGTTCGCTTTCTTTTTTAGGGCAGGATCTCATGACGGGATCAGATTGCCATTGGCGAATTCGGTGAAAGGATGGCATCAACCCTCAATAAATATTATATATTTGTATTACATCAGAACATACAATCACTAAAAAATAAAGTATTGGACTTAGATCTTATCCTGGGTACAGTGGAGTTTTCTCGTGGGGTAGTTTGTATCACTGAGCATTGGTTACCAGGCACACACAGGGTGTACACGTTCCTGGGTATGAACTGGTTTCTTATTTCTCACGAGTGTCTCCCTATGGTGGATCGGGTGTGTTTGCGTCTGCGGATATGATGATGGAAGATGATCCTGAAATTGGGAAATTTAGTGAACAAAATCATATTGAGATTGCGGCAGGCATCAGCAGGCGGGTTCCGCTTATCGTTGTTTCAGTCTATCCCCTCCGCAAGGGGACATTTCTGTGTATCTTAATGCTATTGATGGTGCACTTAAGAGAGCCTCTTCCTTTGTTAACTTCAAAATTGTCTTGTGCGGTGACTTCAACATTCATTTTGACAGAAATTCAGATGAGAAGAATATGTTCCTTGACCTTTTACACTCATATGGATTTATCCAAAAGATACATGAACCAACATAACAAATGAATGAATATAGCTCTCACATTGATAACATCTTCTTGAACTTTGACATGCCTAAACGGGGCAGGGTTATCGCAAATGGTTTGTTCCCCCATAATGCTCAGGTTATAGATGTACCACTACATAATGAAAATCCTTCCAGTCCTACAAAACCCGGCAAAAGAAAGATATTCACTGAATCAAAGATGATAAGTTTCAGAGAGGAATTGAGTAATGTTGATAGTTTATAATGAGTCTCAACCTAACAAAGCATATGATATATTTGATGGTATTATTCAGTCAATAAGTGATCGCATATTTGCCATGAAGTCAATCAAATCGCAAAAACAAAAGCCATGGATTACTGTTGGTATTAAAACTTCCTCCGGGCATAAAATGGAGAAATATAAAAAGAAAATTGAAGGACATGTATCTGATGACTTCTTCAGAGCATACAGTGGAATACTTAGAAGAGTTGTTAGACAGGTCAAAAGATGTACAATGAAGAGTGCATATTAAGATCAAAAAATAAAAATTTTGCAACATGGAACTTGATAAGGATGCACTGGGGTCAGTAGAGAGGTCTCTATTTAGGAGGAACTGAGTAGAGGAGAGCAGGGATATCAGGAAGTATTGAATGATATTAATACATTTTTTGTGAATCAGGGCTCCGAGTCGTCCAGCAATATTGGTGATTCGAGGGAGCAAGGCTCTGGTCTAGGACAAACTGGTTCTTACCCGTGTAGCAGCCTTGTGCTCTTGTCAACGGATTCTGGAGAGCTCATCAATCTAATCAGCTCTTTGAAAAACACAAAATCTGTGGGACTGGATGGAATTTCTGTCAAACTTATTAAGATGGTTGCAGATGAGATCTCGCCTGTTCTGGCATATCTGGTAAGTCTCACTTTTGACAGTGGTGTATATCCTGATAAACTTAAGATGGCCAAGGTGAGAGCAGTGTACAAGAGGGGGAGCAAACAGCTTATGAGGAATTACAGACCTATATCTATACTCAGTTACATTGGCAAGATATTCGAAAGAGCTACAGAACAGAAAAAAGTCGACACCAGAATTGTCGACTTTTTTAAGACTTACAGGGTACTCTCAGAATACCAAAATGGCTTTAGAAAGGGTAGGACTACGACAAGAGCTATATATCAGGCTATAAAAAAGATTATCTCCTGCTTAAACAGTGGTAAAATAACAGCACTGATGTGTATCGATCTTAGAAAAGCCTTCGACTCCGTCAACCACGACAAGTTGGTTGAGAAGATGTATGCGGTTGGAATTAGGGGCAGGCCTTTGGATCTGCTTCGGTCTTAATTATCAGGAAGATCTTAATGTGTTGCTGAAAACGAGCCTATAACTGGGAAGACACTGCAGTCAACGATGTTGGCTATTGATAGGGGGTGCCGCAGGGGTCGGTTTTGGGTCCCCTCCTTTACCTGATTTATACCAATGACTTACCTGGCTGTACGACTGAATTCATGGTCCAATTTGCAAAAGACACTTCTCTGGTGCTCGCCGATCCGGTTTCTCTGGATTCGGTAGTGGACAACGTGCTTGTCGATCTTGATGCCTGGTTTTCTCGAAATGAGTTGAAAATGAACAGTCAAAAGACCAATCTTGTCAGGTATGCATATGGAAGAGAACACATACTCATATCTCATGGATATAAGACTGCCATGGTTTCATCTAATAGCCTTAAATTCCTGGGTGTTTCGGTTGACTATCGACTGGATTGGGGTGATCATGTAGACCAACTTGCAAATGATATGGCCAGATATGCGTATGCACTAAGAACATTCTCCGAACTTTTGAATGTCTTTACAGCATTTACCGCATACATTAATAGTAGGCTGAGATACGGGATAGTTATGTGGGGGAATTCATCAGATATCTTGAGGCTCCTTTTGTTGCAGAAGAGATGTATTTGTGGGATTCTTCAGCTGAGCAAAACACAATCATGCAGGGCTCACTCTGTGGAAAGATCAGTGCTAACTGTTGTGAGTCTATATATTTATGAACCAATTATGTTCAGTTGTGAACATGAGCATAACAGGAAAGCTAAGAACGATATGAGGCTACCCAGATTTAAGCATATTTACAACTCTGTTTATGCTTTGGTAACAATTTATAATCACATTCCACAGGAGGCACAAGGGTGGCCACAAAATAAATGGAGAAGATTAAATACTTACCTTAGGAGGACACCATACTACACTCTCCAGGAGTATTTTGAGGACAATATTTGTTATTCTGTTTACACTGTTTGTTTTTTTATGTATTTTATGTTTATGATGACGTGTTCTACAACAATTTATGTTTATATGGAACAAATCAATGGATTGATTGAGTATTACAGTATTTTCAGAACCATAATAAAAAGTATTATAAAGTCAAAATATGTGTTCAAGAAGGAAATCAAAATATTTTCTGCATAAGTATCAGCGGCACGGATTCAATTTAGTCTTCTCATGTATATCTTTTATTCTCTTAATGTTTTCTATGAACTGTACCTGAAAAAAAGAATGGGTTTTGTTGATATTCAAAGAAAAACACAATTTAATAGTTTATGGCAATTAGCAAATAAATCAGACCGACCGTATTCGAGTCACTAAAATTTTGTTTGTCAAACATACCTATAAGTATAGATAGAGCTGCACATGGAAACAACTATTCTTGAAAAAATTCTGAAAATTGTAGATTAACTCAAAAAGAAAAAAGCATGAACAAAAAATAATTATATATATACAAATCTCCATCTTAAATTAGCCACGAAGATGAGAGCCAATATTGCCAGTCTATAAATAAGGGTCATACTAAAGTTTCGAGAGGCTAATCGCCCTACTCGGATCTGAAGAGAGTTTCAACTTTTTTATGTCTAATAAAAGGTACAAAGGATAAGGAACAAAGTAACATTCATTTATACGAAACATTATATTAATTACGTTTAATCAAGAATAAAATACATTTCTATTCTTTCATTCAAACAAATTAGTAATTGATGAGTGAAGCTTGCTCAAAATGGGAATCTAGAATATATTAAAAAGTTGAACTGTTTCTTCAAAATACTGGTTACGTAAAGGTATTGACCTGAAAAAAGGAATAATATCAGTACATTATTTCAACAAAGAATTGATTAACTTACGATATCGTCAATTTTGAGAATAGATCTCACAGTTTCAGTAGCGAAAGTTATAGCACTGGTTGTAACTAACAGGGGTTGTACGACATTTTCTTCTAAAATGTCAGAGATTGTTCCCTTCCGTACATTTATTCCTGAGGAGATTTCACCTTTGGCATGCCTATTTCTTAGTTCTGTCACAGTCTGCAAAAAATATCAATGTGGGTAGATAGATAATATCATCTTTATATGGCTAATAAATTATGAAGTACATCAATTATGAGGAATTAATTCTAATCAACAGGATAGTTTAGTGTCATACTTGGTTAGAAAACTAACGACGCATTTTCGAATATTTTGTAAAATAATAAATACGTTCGACGTATACGTTTTTCAGATGAATAGAACCCTTTTCATGAAAAGAATTTTACTCTAGAAATTTGACATAATTTTAATAAGTTTGATTTCATCAAACAAATATTTTTTTCTCGTTTTCAAAAACTCAAGTGCATTGAATTGCCCCATTCATAGGCGTGTTTTCATGAAATATGAAAATTAAAACACTCTCAAATTTATGTAGGTTTACGGCAATTTACACAGTTGAAAGGGAAAATCAGCTACCTATGCAGCTAACAATAAAATAATTGGAACTTTGAATAATGAAAACAGAACAACAGCAATAGATCAAATGAAACCTTTCGATATCAAAAAGTTGATTGGAGAACTGGAAAGATTCAGTGTTTGCGAAGACTGTGTTGAACTTTAATAGAACAGTTAGATTAATGTCAATGGTAAAGAAGCCGCTTTCTAGAAAACTGAAATGTTAAGAGGTGTGCCATTATGTTCTATCTTGAGGCCTTAATGTACTTTATTCTAATGTACAATAAACTATATACCAGACTGACAAGACCTAACACAAAATTTGGAAATCGGGTTATCACTGTATGGGTCGAAAGCAGCATGAATTGGTAACCAAGGATGTAATCCCTCATCTGAATGCCAAGGAAAAGTTATCTGAGAAACCATATGGTCCTCATGTAGTAATATCTGAGATAAACTGCAATGTTTCTGACCTTAAAGTATTGGATGAATGTCTCCATATATGTGAAACCTTGAAAGAAGCTATCAGCGCACACCAAACTATCCATCGAGTGCAGAGAAAAGCGAAGAATCAAGAAATCTTTTGAACATGCTTAGACATAAACTTAGAGAAAGCTATACTAACACAAAAAATCAAAAAACTCTCAAATTATCTCAACGGCTGAAAATAAAACAAAAGCAATGTTGAAAATTATCAATGAGGAGTCAGGTAAAACGAGAATTAAGGCAGACTGCAACTCCAAACTAACAACGGAACAACTAGATAATTTCTTCTTTGGCATTGAAGAATGTGTGTTCCAACAATGTTCATCTTCGGTTGATGAAGCAATGAGAAAGATTAGAAGCAATACTAATGTTTCACCAAAATCTTCACTTTTCAACTATCCATTGACTGAGGGGGGACTGATCGATATTGTCAAAAAAATTGAGAACAAGACAACTGCTGATATTTATGGTCTGAACGAATCAATGTCTTGAAGAAGGAATATTCCCAAAGGGCCTGAAAATTGCTAAAGTAATCCCAATATACAAAAAAGGTGACAAATGATCCAAACAGTTACAGACCTATATCAATTTTACCAACAATATCTAGAATCTTTGAGGAAATATTGAAACACTGACTTGTGGGATTCCTGGAAAAAGAACATATATTGGATGATAGTCAGCATAAATTTCGAGCAGGCAGGTCTACAGTTACACCATTGGTTGAACTGATGAAGGCGGCCACAGATGCCATCGACCAGTATCAGAGGGTTGAACTTCTAGCCTGTGACCTAACAAAAGCATTTGATTGTGTTATAAGGAAGTTATTTATGCAGAAGCTACAATATTAAGGAGTCCGTAGTAGGGCGCTAGACATGTATGAATCCTATCTGGGTGACAGAAAGCAAGCTGTCTCATGCGTGGGGCATGTGTCACAAGTAAAAGTGATACGAATGGGTGTTCCCCAAGGATCGATCTTGGGTCCGGTCTTATTTATATTATATATAAATGATTAACCATAAAGTATACCCAGCCCAATGACTTATCTGTATTCTGATGATACAAGTATTCTTGCTGTGGACTCCTCTACTGACGTCGTTTTGCAGAAAGTTAGCTATTCACTTGAGACTGCTGAGAAATGGTTCTCATCAAATGAACTGAAATTAAATAGTGATAAATCACCAAATATTTTGCTTTAATATTTTCATGTTGGTTGGTGTTTAGTGTTTGACGTTTTGAACATTTTTGTATTTGTGTTTATATTTGCAATCGCGCCCTTAATTCGTAACTATGTTGAGAAGTGATGTAATTAACCTTCGATGACAAAAATAAATTATCAATAACATACCAGAAGAAATGAAAGACTCCAGAAAACCAGTATTCTGAGGACACATCCCTTCTCCCAGTCCTAAGACTTGAACACCTTAAAGAAAAGCTACAGGAAAATTTGAACACAATGGAAGGTTCGATTGATTTGAAAACCTTTAATCTAAATGTACCTAAAAGTGAATGTCTAGATTTCAATTATCAAGGGTATCTTTAAATTCTCATATGGCGATTCTAAAGAATGGGACAATGAAGGAGCTTTTCTTGGTCTTTTGATTCAACGTCAAATGGTCAAATATCTTGCAGGTGTAATCCAAAAATACTGTTATAACTTCAGAATCCTTGATTCTTTTGTGAAAGTTGGAACAATATTTACGTCCTACTCAGCATTGATTAAATCAAGATTGAGGTATGGCGTAATTTTCTGGAGAAATTCGCAAACAATGGAAAAGATTTTCATCTCACAAAATGAAAAGAAGAAACTTGTTCAATACATTTACGAGTGAGGATCATTATCATTAAAATTATACCTACCTTCAGAAAACAAGCATTTCTCTGCTATTCAATATATTCAACAAGTTTTCAAAAATACTTGAAACCTGCTAACAAAGAATTTCCAAGAGAATTGAGAATTTTTTGAATTTTGATTCTTTATTTAACGTTGAAATTAATGAATAACTAACTCCATCAATTAATTTGCAGAAGGCCAAATACATTGAAACAGAAGCATCAAGTCGAGTGGTCGGCATTTTTAAGAAAAATATAACTATATTAGATGCAACTGGGTAACAATTAGACCATTTTCAGTTTTTCATGAAAACACATGATGAAGGGGCAAACTTAATGCATGTGATATATAAGTGAAACAACAACTCCACTTAACGAAATCCAAGTCACCTATGGGTATGGGCTTAGTTTAAAAATTGCAAGTTTGTATTGCTACTTGATAACCGATCAACACTTCTTTGCTTCTATTCCTGAAAATGTATGCAGAGTGTCGAGATTATATTCACATAAAAAAAGATATGTTGAAATTATCAAATTATCAAATAAGTTGAAAACTAAAATATTAAAAACCTAGCTCCAATTTGTATTTATGGCACATTAAGCTACGCCCAACCTATACTACAAAAGCATAAAAAAAATTCAAGTAAAAATTTCTCCCAACCTGAATAGGGTTCAACCCTGCATTTTCAGCCAACGTAAATGGTATTACTTCCAAGGCTTGGGCATACGATCTCAAACAAATTGCGTCGATTCCCTCTAAAGTATCAGCTAATGCTGCAAGTTTCAGAGCCAATTCAACTTCTGGGGCTCCACCTCCAGCTATCAGAGCTTTTTTCCTGACTAGACAACGTATTACGCATAAAGCGTCGTGAATGGACCTGTCAGCTTCATCTAAAACCAGTTTATTGGAGCCTCGAACTAGAAGTGTGACTGTTCTTCCAGCATTCTGAGCACCTAATGAATAGAAACATACATATCAGAACTCTTCATTTTAAAGATTGTGAATTAACTTACCTGTAATTTTAACCATCCTATTGCCCCCAATACCGATTTCTTCAGCCAAATCAGCTGTTACCAAGTTTTCAGAAACAAAATGATCCAGAGAAGCGATTGGCCTACATCCCAAAGTTTTACAAACAAATTCAATGTCGTCACGCTCAACATCTTTAACTACCATGCACTTGATTTTATCTAAGAAATGTATAGCCAATTCGGAAAGTGCATCTCTCAAAATAGATTTTTGAATCTGAAATAAAGAAATCTATTATAGACCATGTACTTACTTTACAATTATAGAATTCTAACTGATATATAGTTTCATTTTATGCATAATTTCTACATACCAAAAGTACATTACATCCAGCTTTTTTGATTTGTTTCACTATGTTCAGAATATAAGCACGTTCCTCTTTTAAAACCCTATCCATGGCAGCATAATCAGAAACAATAACTTTATGATCCATATCAGTTTTGGGTGGTGAAATGCAGAATTGAATTAAACCAATCTTGGCTTTTTCAATACGTTTTGGTCCATTGACATTTGCAACTTTATGTGGAAAAACAAGACCTTCGATTAGTTCTGTATCTTCAACTGTTCCTCCAAGCTGTTTTATCACTTTTATATCAGAGAGATCCACTGCCTTCTCCAGAGCTACAATATTAAATTTTCACTTTGAATTCATTGAAGCTATTTATGATCAGTTCCATTAAAAACTAACAATTACAGTAAATTGAAATGATAAAATGTAGGTGATCCTGCTATTTAAGCTGATCACTTCGCGCATCCAGTACCGAGTCGAACAGTTGTTTCCCGAAAGTATTCGATTAGTAGCCAGTGTTGCCACAATTTATCTCACATCGGAGATTTGATTACCTATCGTTGAAAATGAAATAGCGGAGGATAAGACAACCAAATGAAGTAAAACGGATAGTAAAACCTAATCAGGGGCGTAACTTCTCGGAAGCGGAAGGGACATTACTCGTATTTTTTCGTTAGTGGGCTTAGGAACCCGCGCTTGTTTATTTAAATAAACAGATACATATTTTGACTTCTTTCAGACAGAGTAGTGTTGTATAGTACAAGATATTTTCAAAATCTGAGTTTCGTTTATATTTATATGATATTCGAATCTGACCTGTCATTTCATTTTTTTTATGACATTCGTCATATTTTTCGAACGACTGTCAACATTTTTTCGCAAATTTTTTATATTAAACAAGTTCCACGAAGAAATAATATATGGGCGATGTCAACCCAGATTATTGGGTCCATAATGATTCTAAAACATCTATAGATCACAATCGGCATCACTTGGAAGACTGAACCTGGCCATCGGGGCTCTCTCGGTCAAACAGAGATGGAATTTGAGGAAATATCGCAGGTTATGTATTTTTTATTATCTCCTTAGTCCCTTTCATGACCTTGCTTGCTATGTAAAATCTTTTCTTAGATTTGTTTAGACATAGAAGAAGTTTGATTGTTGAAATATTTTTCTGCTGGTGTTCTTTTTCCATTGTTACAGATTCCTGTCCCAAACCCCCTTCCTTTCACCCTTGTTTTTGGAAATCATGGAATGCAAGAGAGAATGAAGCGGCTAAGCAGAAAAATCTTTGGTACTCTTTATGTACACACGACACTAACACATCATAAACAGACAAGCTATTGCTAGCGCAATAGCAACAGGAAAACGAGTTTTTTTCCTCAGGTTTTTTCACTCGTTTATTGAATCAAGATAGTATGGTTCCCCTGTTACATTTCTTGAGCTCACACTTGTGTTTTTCTCTAGATATAAGCACCTGTTGTAAAAAATTATAGATATAAGCACCTGTTGAATATATATATATATATATATATATATATATATATATATATATATATATATATATATATATATATATATATATATATATATATTTCAGTAATTCAAAATATTTCCCTTGTTTGGTTTTTGACAATTTGAGTGCAGAATATGAATTGCTTCAGAGTTTAGAACCTATACTATTTATCTGATACTACAGAGTAATAAATTGAGAATTGTACACTGTACAATATATTATTTTCATTTATTTGGAGGTGGCCACTAACATCTCAGTTATATTAATTCATTAGTATTCATAGATCTAATAAGATATTTCTGATGTTTTCGCATTATTCACGAATTTTGATAACTAACCTCATTTCACCCACCCATCTTCTTCTTTCTGCAGGGCGCCCATATGGGCAGCACTCAGGCCGTTTGGCCCATTGTGCTTGCCGTGTTTTGTTGAGTTGTTATTTGCCTTGCAAAAACTTCCTGATGAATCTTGCAAGACTGTTGCAGGGGGCCTCCTGGATCATCCGGGCGCTGGGTGTTTCATCGCCCAAGGTGTTCAGTCTGGTTTCCTTATGAGCGGGACATTCGAAGAGTATGTGTTCCGTGGTTTCTTCATTTTCTAGGCAACCACGACATTGTGTGGTTTCCGATAGTTTCATGACGTGTAGATGTTTGTTGAGTTGGTGTCCCGTCAATAGGCCCACTACGATCCCAACAGACTTTTTTCGAGGGACAATAGTTCATGTACCCTCTTTGATTGCGGCCCTTCTATGAGCCTTTTTGACTGTCTCAGTCCCGAGATGCCTGCCCAGTAGTTTTGGGCCTCGGTAGTGTTCCAGTTTTGAAAAAAGAGAGCACATGGGTCCATGGAATGGTCAGAATTGGTTCTGGTTCCATCGGCCAGACAGCTGTTTCTTTTTAGCGAGGCTGTCTGCTATCTTGTTTCCTTCGATGCCCTGATGGGCTGGGCACCAAATCAGAGTGACTCTGTAGCACTGAGTTATCGAAGTGCTGTTCTGCATTCGTCAACCAGTTTAGATGTTACCTTATCTTTCAGATATCCAAGGGCGTTTTGGTTACCAGAGCATATGTAGATGTATGCGTCTCTATTGTTCCTGTATAGGTTTTCCTATACACACCAAGAGAATAGCAAACATTTCTGCGTGTGTTACGGTGACGTAGTCTCCCAGAGCAATCATAATATTTGCCTTAGGGACGTGAACGCCGATGCCGGTACCCATCCCGGTTTTGGACCCGTCCGTAAATCAGGTGGGGCCCTGTGGGCTGAGTAAGGCGTGAGGTGTGGTCCAAATTTCTTTTAGTGGAATAACGACTTTGTAGGGTTCGTAGTAGGCGGCTCTCGTTTGATCTCTCGTGAGAAGATCAGGTCGGAGTTCTGATTTTGTTCAAGGATGTGGAGTGTCCAGAGATTGGATTTCTGTTCCTCCACATACCTCCCTCCCACAGTTTCAAAGAGGCCCTTCTCCACCACTATGTGTAGTGGAGGGATGCCCAGAAAACACTCCATAGAGGCCGTGGGTGTGGATCTCAAGGCTCTCGTGACTGCCAGACATGCTTGCCTTTCGATCTTGTTGATTTTGTTCCGTTTTATCCCTTTTTCCAGTGTAGGTCACCATACGATGCGGCATAGGTCAGGAGCGGTCTTATCACTGTTATGTATAGCCAATATATTATCTTTGGTTTGAGTCCCCACCTGAGGCCGAATATTCTCCGACACTCCCAGAGTGTGTTTTGCGCTTGTCTTTCGATGCGATTGTCTCAATTTAGTTTGGCATCAAGCATCACACCTAGGTATTTCACTTGTTTTACTAGTGTTAGTTCCTCGTTGAAAAGAATGGGTGCCTTGAAGGGCGGTAGTTTCCATTTTCGAGTGAATATAACCATGTGTGTTTTGTTAGGATTTACATATAATCATGTGTGTTTTGTTAGGATTTACAGACAAGTCGTTCTCTCTGCACCATTGTTCAGTCATTCGCAGAGCGTTCTGCGCAACTTCACATATGGTGCTGAGGTTTTTTCCACTAACAAGGAGGACGAGTTCGTCGGCATAACCCACCGCAAAGTGCCTAGCATCGGCAAGGGCCGCCAGTAGCTCATCCAGCACGAGGTTCCAAAGAAGAGGAGATAGAACTCCCCCCTGTGGACATCCCCTGCTGGTGGTCCCCGGACGCTCGTCTCGCCGAGGTGAGCCCCGATGCGCCTGGTCGACAGCAGAAGTCCCACCCACCTTGCTATGGTTTTGTTTACTTTCCTATCTACAATAGCTTTATCTATTGATTTGTATAGTGTATTGTAGAAAGCTCCCTCTATATCTTGGAATATTCCTAGAGTAACTTCGCCTTTTTCCAGCACTTTCACCCATACTCGATATCTCGGTTATGAAATTTACGTCAAAAATGTTATCACGTTATTTTGACTTTTATTTTGCCGAAATTACTTTTCACACACAGTGTATGGGTGGCATCTGTCCAGATCACACCTATACGATAAAAGTTAGAGAATTACTGCGTTTATAGTGAATTTACAAACCTTTAACTATTAAATAGTAGATAGTTCATTAAGAAAATATGGAAATGGAAGTTGAACCAGGAGGAAGAAATAAAAGAACTGCAAGTGAAGCGGAATTATTGGGAACAATCCAAGATTTATCCGATGATGACATTGAAGAATTGCTTGGATTCACGAAAAAATACCGTGTAAAAAGTCCAGATGTCCGCGACAACGATAACGAAGAATACATCACCGTATGCCGTTCCAAACGCAGAGGTCAAACACCTGCCACACAAACAAAACAAGCTGCTGTTTATCAACAAACCCAAAACAAACTACCCACACAAAACACTGAATCACGACGAAATATCCAACACACAATTCCAAAACACAACAGAAATTATTCAGTCAGAATGAACGAAATTAAAAACACACAATATGATAATTTATTTTACATAAACGTTGCCGACTCCACAGTTACCGATAGAATTCAAATGGCAAATTTATGGAACTCGAAATTCCCGAACAGTAAGGACATAATTTTGAAAACAAAATTAGGATATCTGGTGAAATCAAACAACAACAAGAATGATTTACAAAATGCATTAGAAGAACTTAAAATTGAACAAAAGATAATTATGTACAAAGAAACAGTTGCCCAGAATGAAAGCAAAGAAAAATCAGAACGACCTCAAACTTACTCAGTGGTCATCTCAAATGTGGAGAAATTTATAAAAGACGAAGATATAAGCAAACAACTTACAACATTGAAACTCCAGCATAGATACTGCAAAAGGATAATATCAAAGGCAACAAACAACCCAACAGGATTAATAAGAGTTATTACAGGAGAAGTTACCACTTTTGAGAGGCTTCTGAGTGAGGGCCTCTTTTACAGAAATGCACACTACTCTATATATCCCAGCCTTCCACCACAGCCAACCCCTGTACCTTGTGCGGTGTGTTTCAGTTTTGACCACCTTACTGAGAAATGTGACCGTACACCGAAATGCACCAAATGTTTTGGTCCACATAAAACTACCCAGTGTAAAACTCAGCTTGCCCAGGTGCACCTCTTGTGGTGATGAAGGACATGCAGCTTGGTCCCTGAAATGCCCGAAACATCCAAAGAAACCGCTGGAAGGAATCCCAAATGCACAGATTAAATCTCTGAACAAAAGAACCAGAGAAATAGAAGAAATTGATAAAAAACAAAATAGAATACATTCACCGATTACAATCCACGATGACATAATTAATACCTACATCCGCAAATTCAATAAACCACAAACTGTCGACAGAGAAGAACTAATGAAGAAGCTGAAAAAAAGGTTCATTAACCAATACAATATAGACACGACCGCAGTCTTTTCTGGAAACAGAGTCTATATTTTGATGTTTGACCTAGAATGCCCAAATGAACCATCTCCTACTGAACCATCAAGTAATAATAGCAGGCAAATTCAATTCAGAAATTAATATTTTCTACAACAATGCAAACAGTTACTGGGCAAAACGACATATAATAAACAATTTCATCGAAACTAACAATATTCACTGTGCTATGTTTGTAGAAGCAAAGATCAAAGAAGAACATGTAATTTCTTATAAAGACTGGAAAATATCGAAGAAAGTTGGTGATTATCAACTAAACGTTAGGGGGGGCAGTATCGCTATGTGTCATCCAAAAATAAAAATGGGTAAAGCCAATCCACCATCAGTGAATAACAGGCAAAATGAAGTACTTCACTTCACTATTCCCTTCAAAGACGACAAGCTCCACATTTTTTTGGTTTATATACATCCACATTGCAGAATAGAAGAAAATATTTTTACCAAGGCTTTACTTTATCAGCATGTAATAATTATAGGAGATTTCAACCCAAACCCTAGTAAGAAAAAACAAATAAATAGATTTCTACAGTGTGGACTTTTCACCAAGGCAGAGACAGCCCTACTTTCTTGATGGACCATAACCCTGATAGTACACCGATTTAATATTTTACTCAAAAAATCTACAGAATAACATCAGAAGAATAACTTTAACCCCAGACATAGGATCAGATCATTTGGGCGTGTTGATGACAGTTGATATGGGAGGTGATGTGGTGAAAGAGTCTATAACGCCTATATATAATTACAACAAATGCAATGTTAAAAAGTGAATTTGGACATTAAAAGCTTCATACAACAAAACATGGGAAAAGAAATTAATGAAGAATATATAGAGTCCTTCAATAAGACAGTCTCTACAAGCATTAAAGCCAACTGTCCAATCAAAAACCAAATAACTTTAGACACGAACTTCCACCCTACGTGATCAAGTTGATTAAAACAAAGAGAAAAATGTATAGGAATACTGCCAGAATCGAGATCCTCTAATTAAAAATCAAATTAACATCTACAATAAAATATACAAAAAATGGTGCAACAGTATACAGAACACACATGGGTTGAAGCATGCAACAACATTAATCAAACCAAGGGTAAAACTTCTATCAGGAGATCAAAAACTTTCCAGATATAAACAGACATTCTCAGTACCTGATCTTGAAGAGAATGGAAAGTGGAATGTAACAGAAAAAGATAAGGTTGAGGTATTTAAAATTACTATGAATCTGTATCGCATATGATGACCAAGAATTCAGCAAAACAACAGAAAGATATATAGACAGATGGTACAACGAATTTGTGGAAGAAGAATTTACATATTCAGAGGAGGTTGTTAAAATAGAAGAAAGCGATTATTACAAACTACTGCATTCAACCAGAAATAGTGCTCCAGGCGTGGATGGCATTTAGTGGAGAATAGTTAAACAGTTTGACCCGGAGATACACACACATATAATACAAATTTTCGAAAACTGTCTCAGAAAGCAACAATTTCCGCTCATATGGAAGACAGGATGTATAATAACAATTCCTAAACCTAACTCAAACCACAAGTCAGTTAAAACTACAGACCTATTACACTTCTACCGGTACTAGGAAAGCTTTTCGAGAAAATAATAAAACTGAAGATGGAAAAGCATATCACCAACATTTTGCCCACTTCTCAATTTGGATTTAGGAACAAGAGGTCTACCACGCATCCACTGGCCGTTTTGGTATCGAACACACAAAATGCAAAACTAAAAAACTTTAAAACAGCGGCCATAAGTCTCGATATTGAAAAGGCTTTCGATAGCATATGGCACAGGGTCTAATCTTCAAATTATACAAAATTAACCTACCGAGATTTCTTATACACATAATCATAAATTTTTGAACGATAGAAAGCTGACAGTGAAAATTAGAAATACAGTGTCGGAACCATTCTTCCCCAAACAAGGAACACGCAAGGTTCTAGCCTGTCACCGTTTCTCTACATAATTTACTGCTATGACATCCCAAAAGAAAGAAACAACCAGCAATATTCTCTTCAGTATGCAGATGACACTTTTATAATTTCCCACGATAGCTCACTGACAACCTGCTTGAATGGTTTGCAAAAGTATGATGAACAAACTTGAAATGTGGCTGAGTAAATGGCGCCTGAAACCCAATCCAAGGAAATCACAATATATAATTTTCCATCATAAAATTAGTCAAAATTCGCCTAGTATAACAATTAAAGGAATCGCCAAAAAACCTACAGCGGAAATAAAATACCTAGGGGTTGAAGTCGACAACAAAATGAATTTCAACAAATATACCAAAGCGATTAAGAAGAGAACCATATCAAGAGCTATAACTTTCACTAAACTAACCGTCAGGAACAGAGGAATAAACACAAATAATGCAGTTAAAATATACAAGACAATATGTAGACCTGTCCTGGAATATGCACATCCCATCTTTGCTAACTGTAGACGCCCAGCCTTGAACAATCTAAAACCGCAGAAACTACATCTCTTCGTACAATAACAAAGATTAGACACCGGAAAACAGAATACATAACCCACCAAATGAATTACTGTACCAGATAACGAATATACAACCGATAGAAGAAAGACTTAAAAAGTTGAACAAGAATTTTACGCACTTCTTAAAGACTCGCAGGACATTCTGGATCTCTTCCACCATGAACATATCGCACAAGCAAGAAAATACCCACCTAAGTCATTAATACTGACATTGGAAGAACAAGAGAGGAACTGAAGAGGCAGAGATAAATTTTTAGATTTTAATATAAAGTGTTATATATATATATTTTTTTTTTTTTTTTTTTGTTGGATGATTACTTAGAATAATTTTATTGTAAAACTAGGCTGAAGGACCCAAGGTCGATGGCCATTTGCGCAGTGCGCAATAAAAATAAAATTTATTTATTAAATTACTTTTCACAGACGACGACATAGATCTGTATTTTTTTTTTGAGAATACACCCATTTAAGAAATATCTAACATAATCATATTATTGTCATCACATATTTTCCATGAAAAAACCCCAATATTTTTCGCATTTCCGCCTGCAAAATTAAATGTTGACTTTCGTACCATAGAACTTTGGGAGTTCTTCAATGGATAACGATCGGTATAATACAATTTGCGAGATTGCATGGACTGAGTTGTTTTCCACAATCCAATAGAAATTAAAGCATTTATTGAATTATTTTTCTCATTGCTATTACATGATTCTCAATGTTCTATGGTTCTGAATGCTACTTCACTTTTTCAGTACTGACTCCTATGCCGAGGGCCCAGGTTCGAATACCAGGTAAGATATGGATGTAGTATGAATGTTGGTGTGTTTGTCCCAAGTATATATATATATATATATATATATATATATATATATTATATACTTTTCAGTACTGACTCCTATGCCGAGGCCCAGGTTCGAATACCAGGTAAGATATGGATGTAGTGTATATATATATATATATATATATATATATATATATATATATATATATATATATATATATATATATATATATATATATATATATATATATATAAAATTTCATTAGAGAGACTGGATACATAACCGATTGACTGAGTCCATAACCTCCGAAGGCTAGATATCTTGTAATTCTTAGAGGTGGCAGTTATCATTGCACAGTCTAGGTGAGTGGTTCAGAGTCCACCATAAACTGTAAGTCCATAAAACGAATAAACAAATAAACAAAAAGGAGGTTATCAGTACATGGGGAAGTTGTTTTTGCGTAACACGATGGGGTGAAAATTGATCATCAACACCTCTGTCAATATTGAAATAAAAAGAGTAGTAGAATTCTCGATAAAATTCTCCTCATCGGCTCAGAAGATGCCTACCGCAGCTAGAGGTTAAATATCAAGTGAAAATCTTTCGAGATCTGTAACAGTCCGATTTCTTGAATTAATCATTTATATCTTTTAAACTCAATTTTTATAATTCAATCTCATTTCATCAAGTTAAATATTCAAATAGTTTGAAATTCGAATCAGGAATCTACAGGTAATGATACCCAATGAACATTATAGTTATATCCGTAAGGTGTCGCTGCTATTGATCTAGGTTGTTCGCCGGTTAATTGCGAAGTCAGTACTTGAAAGATCGTTTTCTCGTTTCTGTGGGAGAACGGAAAACAGTAACTCATTCTATGTTTCGTTTCCACTTTATTGTTGTGAAGAAAATAATTTCGCTTTTTCTTTTTTAATATCAATAGTTTTTTTATAGAATCGAGTCTATATAAGTTCGGAATTCATTAGATTCTTTCTCTTTTCCAATTAGAAATCTTCAGAATCATTTGTTATTTGATTGGAACTGTGTTGTAGCAATTGGAGTGAAAAATTTGCAGAAATTGAAATTAAGTATTCATTGATTTTCTGGATAAATTCCAATCGTCTGAGGCGTTATAAGTAGGCGGTAATTTTGCCGGATTTCCTCGACAACCAATTCAATTAGCGAGTGGAGAGATTTTGAATTTTCTTTTGTAAATTAACCTAGATCGATATCTACTATTCCAAGGATAAAATTAGAAACAAAACCATTACAGATCACCGTGAACAAGCCCGAAAAGAGAATTCAGTGCCGAAAATTGAAATTACTCTCTGTTCAAGATTCATACATACAAGATACATATTGGTAATAATAAATTTACGAGATCAACCCCATTTACAATATGAAACCATGTTTACATTATAGTAACAGACAATAACTAACATTCTTAATTAATATAACAATAATAATCCAGATGCAGATGCATAGAAACATATCGCCACTGAAGTAACAACTTAACAAGAATAAAAAACAAAAATTACCATGAACCAAGCAAACGAACTACCTGAGAGTTGAACCGATTCATTGAAAAAGTGAAAACATCATATTAGCTGAATTATTATTACACAACACTGAGCTTCTTATGATAAAAAAATTTAGTCTGTGAAAGGTGTTGCACCTCCGAGTAAAGTAGGAGAGTACACATATCCATGAATCAACTTATGAAGGAAAAGTAGGTATGACACAGTTCTTCGTGATTTCAGAATTTGTATATTCAACATTATTCTTAATTTGGCATAATCAGTGTGCTCTAAAGGCATATTCAGCCTATATGCAATTACTCTCAAAAATCTATTCTGAATCTTTTCCAACATGTTTTCGGCTGTTACGCCCCTCGGTGACCAAACAACAGAATCATACTCCAAGACACTCCTCACCAGAGAACAATACAACACCCTCAGAGTATCAATAGAAAAACCTTTAGAATTTCTACATGTGAAGCCCATGCATCTCAGAGCTTTACCCTTTATAACACTGATATGATCATTAAAAGTAAGTTTCGAATCGAGTAGGACAGCAAGGTCCTTGACACTCGATGTACGATTCAGTAAACAGCTGTAGAGCTTATAATCAAGAGCAATAGCAGACCTGACACGTGAAAAGGTGATGACCAAACATTTATCAATATTCAAAAACATCCTATAAATTTCACACCAGCACTCAAGTCGAGCCAAATCATCCTGAAGCATCTGAGCATCCTCTGCAGATGAAATGGAACGATACAGTTTGAGATCATCCGCAAATAAAATAGTGGCCCCAAGTGGGATCCTTGGGGAACCCCAGAGCTAACAGGAATAAAGTAAGAAGTGAAACCCAGGTACCTGACAGATTGCATCCTACCCCTCAGATAGCTACCCAACCATCTGTGCACCGAACCCTGAATACCCAGTCTATGCAATTTATCTAAAAGTTGTGGCTGACCTTGTCGAATGCTTTCGAACAATCTGTATAAATCGCATCAACTTGCACCTTGTCATCCATGGAACTAGTAATGTCATTAACATAAAGAAGCAAATTTGTTAATGTAGACTTGATTTTGGTGAAACCATGTTGTTCATTTATAACCGTAGACATACATTTCCAGGTGAGAGTTACAAACAAGATCATCGAAAAGTTTCGGGATGACAGATTGTATACAGATTCCTCTATAGTTTTTCACATCAGACTTATTACCAGACTTCAATATAGGTACCACAAAGTTGTTTTTCCAATAAGATGGAAAATTACCTATTCGGAGAGAATTGTTGAAAATATCTGTTAATGGATCGGTAAGTGAGAAAATACATGTTTTCAAAATTATGGATGGCACAATGTCTGGTCCTACTGTAAATATTTTGTATCCTGTCAAATTCCTCAGCTGGGCTCAAAGTCAGGTTAACAATGTCTACTTTATTATCAATGTCAAAATTCGGAGGCACTATATGTCAAGCCAAATAGAAGAAAAAAATTTCGGCTTATCCAGTGCAATCTATCCAAAACAATGGTTAAACAATTTGAAAATACTTTTTACATAACTTCAATAACAACCAAGATAATGAATAACTCAAATATCACTGAAATTAATAAAAAACCAACCCCGAAAAGGGAGTTTGCTACACTGGCTGAAATTTATCGTACAGGAAACATTTCCCATCGACTCGGTATTGGAAGCACGTAAGTGGTCAGTGTAAACAGCAGGATTACAAAAATTTATTTTAATGAAACTTTATTAAACAAGTTACTTACCCGGATCCACTACCTTGAGAACAGCATCTACTGCAAGAGGTGCCAACACACTAGACTGCTGGAATACAACTTTTGAGTTTAGAGATGTTGAAGCACTCTTAATTAATTGTTCTCTATTATTCAGTTGAATTGGTGTAGAAATATCTTCTAAAATCTGAGAAAAAAAACGTTAGAATGTGTTTCCTTTATACAAATACAATGTAGTGAACCTTGACAGCATGAGCAGCAGCCCGTTGGAAGGATTCGGAGATAGCTGTTGGGTGTATTCCACGATGTAACAATTTTTCAGCAGCATCTAATAACGCTCCAGCAACCACAACAACAGTAGTAGTACCATCACCTGCTTCTACATCTTGAGCTCTTGACAATTCAACCAACTAAAACAGAATAACAAAATACCTAAACTGACTTCTCATACAAATATAGTGCACTTTCCGATAATGTTTCAGTTATATTCACAAATAGATTGATTAAATAAAAGTGTTAATCAATTAAATACAATCTGAATATTTCTCAATAATCAGGTGCATTCAAGTAAAAGTATTCTCACCATTTTGGCAGCAGGATGGATAACATTCATTTGTTTGAGGATAGTAGCTCCATCATTAGTTATTGTGACTTCTCCATTTGCAGCTTGGATCTAGAAAGTAGATTCATTAGAATATACATGACAGTAGTAATCTACGCACCATTTTATCCATTCCTCTTGGTCCCAAACTAGTACGAACTGCATCACTAACAGCTGAAAATAAATCTTGATATAAAATCGGTTCACATTGAAAACAACTGAATAGATTTATTATAAATATCAATAACTGAATGAAAATTCCGATATCTTCTATGTATTGTTACTGTCACTCTTTAATTCTAAAAATTTTCATTTATTTACCTTTAGCGGCATTGATATTGCTGTGACGGACATCTGCAGGTTTACTTTTGTCTTTGTAAGCGACACTTCGAGATTTGTTAGTATCACCACCTGCTGTTGGAGCCGTCATTATATAAATTTATTTTACAGTATTGAAAGTATTAATAAAATATAGAGATTATCCAGATATTTTCAGATACAGAACAATTTTCATTCAACAAAGTTTTCGGTTTTTGAATGACAATGACAGAGAAAATTCAGATTTGACAAATGACATTTGAAATTCCTAATGATTGCGTTCAAATTTCCTGTTTCTGATGCGTTCCTGACATTTCTCAAACAGTAACAGTGCGCAGGCGTAAATTTTTATCAATTTCAAACTAGTAAGGAATTCCTCTTGGAACACGGATTCTGTGACATAACAATAAACATTGATTAAAGAAAGATACTTTTCGTTTTCATTAAATTACCACTACAAGAAATAAACGTCATGGATCACGAATGTAAGTATTTAGTTTTTTATATTTTACTCCTTGGTCCTTGACCATTTTATTTTATATGGATCGAGGTTGCTCAAAGAATATATCACCTTTTCAATATTCTATGAAGACAGCTAATGCTGATATTGAACCTATCAGCAACATCACGAAAGCTTGTAGTTTGGTGTCCTGCAAACCATAGGAAAATATGTGTATGTTGTTGTGGGTCGATTTGTCCATTAGGTCCCGATTGCGTATGGAAATAACCACTGATACTCAATCGTTGAGCAACATCTGCAGCAACTTCCCTGCTCACTCGAAAGTGTTCCATAAACTCAGCATTATCCATTAGGGGAACTATTTCTTCTAAATAATTTTCATTTTTCGGTCTCCACCGTTCTTCAAGTAGATCTTCCAGATCACTTATCTCAGATTCATCATCTGAAGATGATGAAATATCGCTCATTTCGACGCCAATAAAATTCTAAAAAATGAACACTAACCAAACCCCAAAACTACATAATAAACATAATAAACAAGTTTATCACTCCTCCCGAAGAAAAATTCAACTACAGAACAAATTTAACTTGTTGCACTGCTCATTGCGCAGGTTTGCGACACTTGATTTGCGTTTCGTCAGCAAACTCGTCTGACAGTCGTAATTTAGTCCGAAGATTCAGTTGGAACACCCATTTCATAGTTTGAGTCGAGTTTTAGAAATACCAAAAATGCTCTTGGAACGTACTTCAACACACTGCGCACAATCGTGACAGTCCGTGACTGTTTCTGATCGCTGTAGGAACAAACCTTAGGTATGAATACGGGAACTTTACAGCAATGAAAAACGGCTTTGTATAGTATATTATAATCATAATATTATACAATATCTATTTTATCATACATATACTTTTTATTTTTCTATCCAGTACATGCGGTTTCGAATTATACATTCATGTAGGTATTTTAACCAGAATAAAAAGATGTATGTATTTAAAAAATGTTAAAGAGTTTATGGTTTTAATTCTGTCAAGTTGTAATATATTGTTTAAAATATTACTTCAATGCGTTATAATAAATATATAAATAATTTGGTAGATTGATTTTGTCTATTTATTATTAAAATTTAATAGATTGCAGGACTGGAAAAAGAATCCTACCATAGGTGCTTCTCTTCTATGTATTTATGTCAGACTGACATAATTGAATTCACAGAATATAGCACTGCCATAAAAATTTTTTGTCATGTCTATCAGCTGTTGACACGTTGTTGTTCCTATTCCTATTTTTCATAAAACAAATATTTTTACAATAACGCTTATCAGGTACCATATTTTAGTTTAGTTTATGTTTTAATGAATTAATTTCAACCATGGCTGGAATGCTTGAAGATGATGACAACGAATGGTAATCCTAAAGAAGCTGTATAAATACTTACTTAATACACATATAATTTTAGGGTGTCTCATCTGGAAAATGTCTTATTGGAAGAGTGTACTGCTACAGATATTTATTGTATATGTAAGGGAAAACCTTTGCCGGAAAGCCTGAGATCAGAGATCTGGCAGGTAATGATTAAAAATTTGTATTGACAGCTATTGTGATCTATTCTCTCAAAGTTTATCATTGAAATACTACTTACTCTTTTTGAGCAGCCTTAGCTATATGTTCAAACTACTCCTCTTGCCATTATTTATCAAAAGAATTCATTTTCAGATTTGTTTGGATGTTCGAGACAAAGGCAATCAGTTGGACAATTTCAATGAGATTTTTGACTTACCCAACCAAAATGAACTAAGAGAAGATTGCACAAAGTTCGTTTCTAAATTGGCTAATGATGAAGATGAAAGGGTTTCCATTATATCGGATCTTGAATCAATCATTACTTTCTACTGCAAGAACCGAAACCTCACATATTTTAGAAATAATGGCTGGATTGAATTACTTCTTCCACTGTTGACATTAAAAATTCCAATTTCAGCAGTTTATAACTTATTTGAAGCTATACGAGATACATTTGTACCACAAAGTTGTAGCATTGATGGAAATGCTTTTCACATTTTGAGACTTTTACTATTATATCATGATCCCGAGCTATGTTCATTCTTAGATACGAAACGCATCACTCCAGATAAATATTGCCTAACATGGTTTCAGTCTCTTTTTGCTGCTACATGTAATATGCAAGTTATTATAAATATGTGGGATTATTACTTCCAACAATCAGATCCCTTTTTCATATTTTTTCTTTCTCTTATAATGGTGATTAATGCAAGAGAGCAAATAATATCTATGAAAGATGAACCTAGTGATATGATAATTGATAATCTCACTAATATGCCTAATGCTTTGGATGCTGATGATGTAGGAGACTTCTGCTCTTTAGCACAATATTATGCTGAAAAAACTCCGTCTTCTTTTCGTACCGATCTCTTGCAGAATATTTACACTGGAAAAACTGAAGACACATCTCTAGTTTCTCAAGCACTTTGTTTACCTGTTTCTGTTAGAGAGCTTGTTCAAAATATAGCACAGGACACAGTAAATATTGATGCTGTTAGATTTTTTCTAGTCGATTGCCGTCCTGTGGAACAGTATAATTCCGGCCATCTAAGAACTGCTTTTCATCTAGATTGTAATTTAATGTTGCAAGAACCTAGTGCTTTCGCTACAGCTGTCCAAGGACTTTTTTCTGCCCAAAAACAGGCATTAGCTCATGGATCTGATGCAGGTATGTAAACAAATTTTTTTTTATCAGTTACAAGAATAGTAAATAATTAGTTACTAGAATAGTAAATAATAAAAGTAGGTAGATGTTCTTTTAATCGATTTGTGCAATAACAATTATTTCAATAACTAATAATTCTCAGAATGAAATTTATTTCATCTGGAAGCAGCAATTCAACTTAAATAACACAAGAAAACAAGTTTTAAGAATTTACTTGTTTTATTTGATTATGGATTTTAATCATGCCGCCCAGTTTCAAACAAATAATTTTACTATAAATATACAGTTGGAAAATTGATAAGCAATATTGATTTTCCTAAATTATGAATAAGTAGTATAGGGTTATAATAATATTTGAATTTGGGAGGCTTTTACTTGATAAAATTCCATTATCAATAATAAAACAAGTAATGTGTTTTTGGAATTTTACTTAATAATTATGATTCGTAACGCGTTTCACTATACCGTAGCTTCTTCAGACGAATGAATGTACAGAAAATAAGAATGAGAATATAAATATAAATGTTCTTAAGTAATTAAAAGCTTATTGGGTTGATTCTTCTTGAGTGGTTATTTATGACAGGTATATCCAATAAAACTAAGGAATAGATTGCTCCCCGAAGAGATTCAATAGAAGTGAAGGGCTTAAATCGACTTGTTCATTGATGAGTCTACCTGAGTGTTTGTATTTGTTGTTTTCTAAAGTTTCCCAAAGATCTACCTTCCAATATTTATTATCTGTATGCAAAATTTCAAACTGTGCGCCGAAAGAGTGATTATTTTCTAAGAGATGATTCGCGTAATTTGAATCTGATTTTTTATTTAAAAAACTGCGTTTATGTTCCGATATGCTAATATTAAAATTTCTATGTGTTCTACCAATGTAGAAATTATCACAGTCATTGCAATTAAATCTATAAACACCTGATTTATTGTTTTTATCTGATTTGGTTTTATTATTTTTATATATTTGCCTAAATTATTATTAGTTTGGAAAGCTATGTTGAAATTATTGCTACTCAAGAATGATTTCAGTTTCTCACTTGTAATGCCATCGTAGGTTAAGGTGTTGAATTTTTGTTTCAATTTATCGACAGGGTAAACTTCATTCAATGCGATTCTACTTTGTTTTTATTTAAAATATTATTTATTAATTTGGAATTGTAACCATTATTTTTGGCTATTTGTTTAATCAAATTTAATTCTTTGTTGAAATTTTCTGGTGATAACGGATTTTAATCAATCTATTTCCCAACATTCCTCCGATAGATACGTACTACTTAGTTGAAGAATTATTAGACAAAAATCATGTCAATACTATCATTAAATCAGATATTCTTTCATTATTACAAATTTGTTTAGATCAAAATTATTTCCATTTCAATAACAAATATTATACTATTAAAGACGGCTTGGTTATGGGCAATCCGTTAAGTCCTTTGTTAGCAGAAATATTCATGAATAATTTAGAGAAATTAATTCATAATCATCCACTCAGTAAATATACTGTTTATACTGGTATCGCTATGTAGACGATATCATTATTTGCTTCACAGGAACAGATAGACATTTAAAATTTTCGAAAATCATATAAATTCATTACATCCAAAATTTGGATTCACAACCGAAATAGAAAGCAATAAATCGATAAATTTTTAAACGTAACAATTTCGAATGAAAATGGAAAACATGTTTTCGCAATTTACCATAAGCCGTCACATACAGATATTATAATACATAATTCGTCGTGTCATCCGTATCAACATAAAATGTCAGCATTCAATAGTTTTATTCATAGATTGATTAACATCCCGTTATCACCAGAAAATTTCAACAAAAAATTAAATTTGATTAAACAAATAGCCAAAAATAATGGTTACAATCCCAAACTAATAAATAATATTTTAAATAAAAAACAAAGTAGAATCGCATTGAATGAAGTTAACCCTGTCGATAAATTGAAATAAAAATATCATGTGGCAGTGAAAAATGTTTTTCGAAACAACGTCATTCAAGCCTATGATCATTCGAACCTGTGTGGTTGTGGGAAAAAATATCGCACCAGCGCGGCGTTCGAACCTACATAAATGTTCAGAATGTAACCCATTCCGTACAAATACTTTCGAGATAAAATTAAAAAAAATAATTACTTTATTTATGAATTAGGTATCTCAATCTCAATACAAAATTTTATCGCCTCTGCCAATATGGTTGAATAGATAAAAAAGTGATTAAAATAATTATTTGAATACTATTGCGATTTAATGACACAATCAATAACTTAAGAAACTTACCTTTTATTAAAACGAAGACACAATTTCACTTCTAAATATCTCACAAACAATTTCACATTTGAATATATTTTAACAAAAACGCAACTTGGAGCGAACGAACTAATTACTGACAGTACGAGTACGATCCGCAAATGCTCCCAATTATTTTATGAGTGATAGATGGATGCAAGGGGAAAGGTAAGGCGGGGGTGCGCGTGAGTGTCGTGTTGTGACTTGTCGAAACTTGTATATGTAGAGCGCAATACACACATACATATGTCGGCAACTTTTTGTCTTTGATTTGATTCTTTTCATACAGGCCGAACACCTTCTATTCAAGATTTTCAAATAGTTTCGATATAAAAGTCACAAATGATAGTCAATAAAAGATGTTATTTTTTCAGGTGGTGAGCATTTATGTTTTCTTGGTTCAGGAAGGAATGAAGAAGACCAGTACACACACATGGTTGTTGCTTCTTTTCTACAAAAACATACACAACATGTTTCTTTACTTACAGGCGGCTATATAGCACTGCATAACTATTTCAATAATAACCCTGGCCAATTCTTACTTGACCACGACCCGAAGTTATGCATTGTTTGTGCGCCAGTTTACAATTTGAACATGTCTGAGAAGAATTCGAAATCTAGTCATAGTTCTGATATCTTCGGAAAAATATCAGCTGTTATGAAATCAAAATCAGCGGAAGTGAAGGAAAAATTGATAGATTATATTGTGAATCCGAATAACAGCCCATCTCAGGAATGGCATGCATCGAACACTGATAAGATTGGAAAGAGGTATAGAAATGTGACTCCAGTGTTCAGCATAGATGATGACCATGATAATATAACTAGCGTTGAGGTAAGTGCTATTAGCAAATGATTCCGCATTGTTTTTTTTTTATGAAGCATTGATCAATTTAAAAAGTATGGGAGTTTACTGGAATAGAAAATATGATTTTGTCAGACAAAGGTTAAAATATTATATAAAATTCCAGAATCCCAAGGAAGAGGAAACAAGAGAACTAGTTCAAATTCAACAGTGGTTAAAAGTTCCATCTGTGGTAGAACATTTCCCTTGCGAAGAAGTGAAAATGAATGGATTTATGTACAAGAGTCATTTAATAGTTACTAATTCTGATTTAGTTGTACTTCGTGAAGTTCCAGACCAGAAAGGAATTGCAGAAGTGATCGTTAAGAGGCCTCTTTCGGCTATTGTAAAAATAACAGCTAAAAAGAGACATCCCGAATTGATAACTTTCAAGTATGGCATACCTGATGGTGAAAATCTTATAATTTCTGATATGGATCGATTTTTGATTCCAAACGCCGATAAAGCTACCAAGGTTGTATCTGATCAGATTTTAAAACAGTTGAAAAATAGAGAATGTTAAAATTTTATGTAAAGTTATTCTGTGTAATTAATTTATATTGTAGATATTTTCTTATAGTAAAGCTAAACTTAACAGTATTTTCAATTCCTGATTTTAATGGAACCAAAACAAGTTCAAATTTTAAAAGTTCATCAGAAAAAATATTTATTATCTTCATTTCATGTATTCAGAAATAAATTATTCTCGAAATGAGTGTAAAATATTTTATTTCTCTAGATTGATGATTGAGCTTAGTGGGTCAACTGATAAAAATCTAATATACAAAGAAAGCATTTTAAAATATCTACAATCTCATGGAACTTTTAGGAGAAAACTTAATATTTACATAAAAGATTGCTCAGAAATATCTAAATCCCCAAAACAACAGAAGAATGTCTTCAATGGAAAGTAGGAAAATAAAGTTCAAATGAATAAAACTAATTTTTTTCAAAAGCCGAACATTGAATCACAAATCAAAGGATATACATATATTTTATTTGAAAATTTCCTATCAAGAACTGGGTTCAACTGATAAATGAGCTGTTATTAAAAGAGGCTGATTCCATTTTATTAATTTCATAGTAGAGACGAAAAACTTATGCTTGAAGTACTCAAGATAAATTCATTACTTTTTATAAGGATGAATTTGAAATGAACTGATTATGTAGCAAAAACACAAATTTTCTACTATTTTTCGGAAGAAATTGATGCTAAATAAGTTTCAATAGTAAACTAACATTCTTAATGAGTTTCTAATTTATTAATTTCAAAATGATTTAAATTATTTCATTACTACAAATTAGAGTCAGATATAGAAAATATTTTCTGTAGCATAAAATTTCTTGAAAATTCAATTATTTCAGGGAGGTTTCAGACCCCTCCCCCATTTATCCATCTTTTCGACTCATTTGAGATTGATACGACTGAATTCAATCTGTAGCTCTTCATGAGATTATAAAGAACTCCCAAAACACGTGAAATATGAAGAAAGTATATTTTTAAGAAAATGAAGTAGCTCAATTCATTTTTTAATTTGTTCATTGCGATTTTTGGAGAAAAGTTAGGATAAGAACAGATGGAATTCAGACAAACTTTGTTTTATTTGTTGTGCTTCTGGAAAAGTTAGAGGAAAAGGAATGGAGTATTTGAAAAGGAAAGTTGAAAAAAAATTATATATACACACACAAACACACAAGAATTGAAATTAAAATGGGATTTGTTGTTTGAAAAAAAAAAGTATTTCATACAAATCCCATGTCAATGGGATGGGTTTCAGGAATGGTTTACTGTTCAAATATCATTATACAACAATTTTCACAGTTTTTGAAAAACAAACAGGATTTAACATTTCTACTAGAAATTCTCTTTACATACCACCTAATGGTGTTGTTATACCCAAACTGGTGGTGACCTTGAGTTGGGAAGTTGCAGCGTCTCTCAAAGAGAAGAGATGGGTCATTTCCATTTCTGACCTGGCTAATTCGATCGCTTTGTTGAAAAGTTCGATGGCAAGTATTAGATTTCCTCTGTGAAATAAAAATAATACTTGACATATAGTCTGAGAAATAATAAGGCATATCACAAGTTATGTATTAGCTTCAAAATTTAACATAAGAAAAATAATGAAAAATATCGGTAAAAGAAGGGCAGACAGTTATAAAAGTGATAAAGAAAAAGAGGCCAATAATAAATAAAGCATTTCTTCAATACATGATATAAAGTAACAATACACTGACTGTCACAAAATCCAGTCACCTAATTTTTGTTTTTGAAGTTCAACACAAATCTACCTCTATAAAACGTTCCACATGAATTGCTATATATAAGAAGTGACGCATAAAACTTTGAAGATTGAAAAAAGTTGTATACGTTAAGAGCTGTAATTTCATTTAGAAATTCAACTCAATACAAAAAAAACATTCATACTAAAAACCTTGTTTCCTTTATCTCAGTACCTCATTTTTTTATAAGAGATGTGAATATTTTTAATAAGTCATGAGAAGTTCAAACGCCTTTTTTGCTCACGATAATTTCCATGAAGACTGCAGCTGCCGTCTAGAATCTGAGTGATTCTTCCAATTAGATTGTTAAGTGTCAGATGATTTAGTTTTCTGAAAGGCGTATTGATGCTCACTCAGAGGCATCAGTGATAACACCTCAGTCCTCATGAAGACTTATAACACTTCCAAGGTTTTCAGAACCAAAGACATAAGTCTCTTCACTTGGTGATTAGTGGAGTAGTTAGAATGGCTACCTATACATTCCATCATCTTTTCCGAAGTGGGACAAATATGTTCAGCCTTACCAGTGAATACAGGAATACAGGAACCCCAAAAAAAACCGATACTGGGAACAATTATCGGAAATGGTGGAACCAACAGTTAAGACACCCAAAAAAATCAAGGATCTGGAAGCTGCCATTGAGAAACTGCAAACCAGTATCACCTTGGCGTACAATAACAGTTGCCCTATACAATACAATAGAGGCAGGAAGAGAACCTTGGTTTTTTTGGTGGACAGCAGAATTCACTGCCCAAAGTACCGGAGGCAAACTGTCTTTGTCGCATCCTCTCCGCAGCGGGACCGACAGACATCCAAAGTCTTGATACACCGAAAGGAGTAAAAACACAGACGAAGGATGAAACACTGGGGCACCTGGCGGAAGTTCACTTTCGGGGTTTCCTCATCGGCAACACAGCATTCCACAAATCCAATGGACATGCTGACAAAGCAAACTGGAACACAGCCTCAATGGTAGTTACAGTGGAAAAGGTTCAATGGGCAGTAACTACCTATCAACCATATAAAGCACTAGGAGCAGATGGCATATACCCTGCACACTTAAAAGGTATGGATCAAATTGTTATGCACTCAATCCACATCTTCAGATCCTGCCTAGCTTTGGGATACATTCCGGACCCCTGGAAAAAGGTTCGCCAAAGATTTTAGACCAATTAGCCTCACCTCCTTCCAACTAAAGACTATGGAGAGACTAGTAGAAAGATATCTTAGGGAGAACACCCTAGTGGAGCACCCCCTACATATTACTCAACATGCCTACAAGCAAGGTAGATCAGTCGACTCAGCACTACACTCCGTAGTAGGGTATATCAAGAAAGGACTGGAAAAAGGCGAAGTCACTCTAGGAATATTCCAAGATATAGAGGTAGCTTTCGACAACGCACTATACAAATCAATAGATAAAGTTATCGTAGATAGGAAAGTAAACAAAACCTTAGCAATGTGGGTGGGACATCTGGTGTCACCAGACACATCGAGGCTCACTTTCGGGGTTTCCTGCAGCAGGGGATGTCCACAGGTGGGAGTGCTATCTCCTTTTCTTTGGAACCTCGTGCTGGATGGGCTACTGGTGGCCCTTGCCTATGCTGGGCACTTTGCGGTGGGTTATGCCGACGATCTCGTCCTCCTTCTTCGTGGAAAAAGCCTCAGCACCATATGTGAAGTTGTGCAGAAGGCTCTGCAAATGACTGAACAATGGTGCAGAGAGAACGACTTGTCTGTAAATCCGAACAAAACAGATGTGATTCTATTCATTCGAAAAAGGAAACTACCGCCCTTCAAGGCACCCATTCTTTTTAACGAGAAACTAACACTAGTAAAACAAGTGAAATACCTAGGTGTGATGCTTGATGCCAAACTAAATTGGGACAATCACATCGAAAGACAAGCGCAAACACACTCTGGGCGTGCCGGAGATTATTCGGCCCCAGATGAGGGGCTCAAACCAAAGATAAGATATTGGCTATACACAACAGTGATAAGACCGCTCCTGACCTATGCGGCCATCGTATGGTGGCCTGCACTGGAAAAAGAGATAAAACGGAACAAAACCAACAAGATCCAAAGGAAAGCATGTCTAGCAGTCACGGCAGCCTTGAGATCCACACCCACGGCCTCTATGGAGTGTCTTCTAGGCATCCCTCTGCTACACACAGTGGTGGAGGAGATGGCCATGAGGACCTCTTTGAGATTGTGGGAGGAAGGTATGTGGAGGGACAGAAATCCAATCTGACTGAAGAAAGTCAGAGAACTCCGACCTGACCTTGTCACAAGAGGAGATCAAATGAGAGCCACCTACTACTTCGACGAACCCTACAAAGTCGTTATTCCACCAAAAGAAATTTGGACCTCACCGGGATGGGTACAGGCATCGGCGTTCACGGCCCTAAGGCAAACATTATGATTGCTCTGGGAGACTACGTCACCGTAACACACGCAGAAATATTTGCTATTCTCTTGGTGTGTACAGGAAAACCTACACAGGAATTATAGATATGCATACATCTACATATGTTCTGATAACCAAAACGCCCTTGGATATCTGAAAGATAAGGTTACATCCAAACTGGTTGACGAATGCAGAACAGCACTTCGACAACTCCGTGCTACAAACAGAGTTACTCTGATTTGGTGCCCAGCCCATAAGGGCATCGAAGGAAACAAGATAGCAGACAGCCTTGCTAAAAAGGCAACAGCTGTCAGGCCGATGGGACCAGATCCAATTCTGACCATCTCATGGACCCATCTCTCTTTCTTTCAAAACTGGAACACCGCCGAGGCCCAAAACTATTGGGCAGGCATCTGGGGACTGAGACAGTCCAAAAGGCTCATAAAGGGGCCGCAATCAAAGAGGGTACACGAACTACTGTCCCTCGATAAAGTCTGTTGGGATGGTAGTGGGCCTATTGAAGGGACACCAACTTAACAAACATCTACACGTCATGAAACTATCGGAAACCACACAGTGCCGTGATTGCCTAGGAAATGACGAAACAACGGAACACATACTCTTCGAATGTCCCGCTCATAAGGAAACCAGACTGAACACCTTGGGCGCTGAAACACCCAGCGCCCAAGGAGGCCCCTACAACAGTCTTACAAGCTTTATCAGGAAGTTTCTGCAAGACAAATAACAACTCAACAAAACACGGCAAACACAATGATCCAAACGGCCTGAGTGCTGCTCATATGGGCACCCTGCAGGAAGAAGATGTTCGTACCTGGCGCTTTACAGTTTGAAATTGAGGACAATGAGATACTGAGTATGTAGCCTGAAATCTGACCCAAACACATGGGGCTGCTATTAGAGATCATCAGAATAGGCCAGCTCCAAGGATCATCTACTTGAGAGTTTCTGTCGGTTCACACATGACTTTGAAACTGCACAAGGTGTTGTAGCTGGTGTATATGGGGGAGGTGCTGCCAAGGAACACTATAGGTCTTGACAGGCTTGCGATTGTTTTCCAAGCAGAAATATTTGTCAATCAGCCCATACTCAATTTTGATCTCTTTATCTATCTACCTATCTTACCATAAAATCAATAAATCGAGAACCTTATTGAAAACACTAATTTTCTTGAATACTGTAAGACTTCACAAGAGAGGTCAATACTTAATGTTGCCTCCATAGGCATCAATCACTATTTGCATCCTTGAGTGAAACAAATTTTGAATGAATTGCCATCATCTCATTACAAAATTCATAGCTTCCACAAACAAATGAGGTATTGAGATGAAATAAAGAAAACTTTCTTTAGAATGAATAGTTATTTGCCTTTAATTGAATTTCAGATGGATAGATGAACAGAAAAAATCATTAGAAGTGTTTGCGGAGAAAAAGTTATGAGAATCCAAACCTTGAGAAATTTTTAGGGTGCCCTGATTTTGTTTCAGTTTATTTCTATAGAATATTTCATCCATACTTGACCTAGTGATCATAATTGGGAGTTCAGTAGTAATGTCAATTGTCTATTGTAATAACATTATAATCTTATCAATTTGAAAACTTACCTCTGAACTTCTACAGTTCCTAGAGTCTCATATGCAAATTCACACTTTTTATCCAAATCTATCGCTTTTCTCATCAATCTAACAGAACCCTCAATATCATTTTTCCATTGAAGCAACAACAAACCATTATGTACAAAAATTGAGGCATTATCAGGATTTAGTTTCAGTGCCTTCTCATACATATCATTTGCCTCCTCAAAGTTTTGTCTTTCTGTAAGGACTTGAGCAAAAAGAACATAAGATTCTGAACAGTCAGGAAACTTATCTATGGCTTTACGGAAATTATCCATATTTTCCATCAACAATCCAACATCCTGTTTTTGCAAGGCATAACGATAGTCACTATACAATTTTTGAACATATGCAATCGGGAAATTTGGATTAAGAGTAACAGCTTTCTGAAAATCTTCCCTAGCTTCATCAGTTTTATCCATTAAAAGTTTTACCTGACCTCTGTGGTGGAACACATCTAAAAATTAAATATATTTTGATTTTTTAAATATTCAAGGAATGGAATATCAGAGAAATGTATGAATATCTAAATAGATTTGATAGATTTCCTAAAGTATTATTATAGACATGAAGTAAGTCAGATTTTAGAGATTTTCAACTTAAGTTCTATAAAATTTCATTTACCTGATATGTTGGGGCCTAACTCAACAGCTGTTTCATAATCATTGAGACATTCCTCTAATTTTTCAGTCTGCATATATATAGAAGCACGTTTAATAAGTGCATTAACTCGAATTTTATAATCATAATCTTCATTCTCAATTATGGTGGTGAGATCCTCAACTGCTTCAGCAAACTGTCCACAGAGGAAATAGAAAGAAGCTCTGAGAGAAAGAGATTCCGCAATATAAGCAGAATCTGATTCACTAGAGTTAATTTCTTCTGTACACGAAGGAACTATTTCTTCATATTTTTCAGTGGCAAAGGCCAGCTTCGCTTTGAGGAAACCTTTCAATTCTCCTTGACCTAAAGGTTGACCAACCTCCAATAACATTTGGCCTACCGGATCTTCAGAGAAGGAAGAGAAATAAGTTTTAATGAAATTTTTAGATGGCATAATTATTTTCCTTGTTTTCATTGCTTCCTGTGCATGGGCTTTACCCAATTCTTTTAAAACTCGGTCTGCCATGAGAAGAGCACTTTGGTTTTGAAAATTTTGCAAAAGACAAACACATGTGACATCATCTAGGCAATTCTCCCAGTCCTTAATGATTTCTCTAGCTTTTGCTCTTCGATATAATGCCTTTTCATATTTAGGATTAAGTTCAATAGCTTTACTGCAGTCAGTAATAACTGCACTCCATTTCTTTAGTTGTTCATAAGCTGCAGCTCTGTTTTGAAAAAATGTGGAAAGGTCATTTGCTTGTTCTGGAGGACAAATAGCAATTGCTTTATTATAACTCTGGATGGCTTCGTCATATTTTCCGTTCTTAAATAAGGCATTTCCTTCAGCTTTGAATTTTTGCGCTCGTTCAAAGGGTGTTTCATCAGCTTCGCTCTTTGTTCCACTTTGTATGTCATTTGTTTCCTGACTTGTTCCACGAAATATACTGTTGAAAAGTGGACTTCTACCCGACTTCAAGTACCAATAGCTCAAACCAATAGCACTAGCAGCACCCACTCCAACTGCGATTTGCCATTTGGGAAAAGGTGTACTACTGCTACTACTTGAGGATGCCATTAAAATTTACCTTTGTTATTAGTTAAAACATTGAAATTAGGAAATGTAAACCTCAGATAAGAAGTTGAGGTTAGATTAGTAAGAGAATTTGACTGTTCGCCCGACTTACGACAACCATGCATCATTTGACATAAACACGCACACTTTGATGCAGATGCACGGTTTATTTAGGATTTAAGTCTTAATATTCGGTTGCACTGTTTGGTTAGAATATCAGTTATTGTTCAGTACGCGTTTGGAAATAAATCTCTTAGAGGTATCGAAAGATGATCAAACTTGTTAAACAGATGCTGGGCACACAGGTGAAGGGCGACGATCTTGTGTTTATCCGAAGAACCGATAAAATTAACACATGTAATCAATTCCAATTAGAAACCTTAATATTCAATCATATTTCAATGTCTCCACGAATAACTTCTCAAGAGTGTAATTTGATAGTTCCTATTGGATAAAAGGTCAATTTCAATAGAAAAAGAGAATATTTTAAAATTCTGTGGTTCCACTAGGTATTCATATTTTCCACTCTCCAATTCCTAATTTGAATTTGAATTGAATGTTGGCTGTGATAGAACAGCTGAAAGTGAATTCAAAAACTAAGCGAGAAATTATATTGAATCGTTGCAGACTTAATAGAGTTTTAAGAATTTTGAGAAGAAATGTCGCTGTTGCCTCTGTTATTAGATGATTTTATTAGACCTTCTCGACTTCTGGATCAACATTTTGGCTTAACGTTGGATCCAGAAGACATGTGTTCTCCTCTTATGCTCCCACGTGATTTGAGGCTATCGACTATTTATCCTAGAAGTTATTTGAGGCCATGGAAAACTAATGCTTCAGTGCAAGATTTGGGTTCTACTGTTCAAATTGACAAAGATAAATTTCAAGCGAATTTGGATGTACAGCAGTTTAGGCCAGAAGAACTGACGGTGCAAGTTGCCAATGCTGATAACATAGTAGTTATCGAAGGACAACACAAAGAAAGACAAGACGAACACGGAATGATATCCCGACATTTTGTGAGAAAATATAGTATACCAAAGTCGTGTGATATTACTAAAGTAGAGTGTCATCTTTCCTCTGACGGAATATTGACCGTTTTTGCACCAAAACTTCAGGATAACTCAGCAAACAGTATTAATATACCGATAACACAAACTGGTAAGCCAATGAAAGCAGAGGTATCTAGAAGAAATGAGACTTCTGGTGCAGGCGATAATACAGATTCCAAATGAATTAATTTTTGAATTTGTATAAATTTCATATTGTGTTCAATGTTGATATTGTTCATTTCTGTCTATGTAGATTTCCATGTATTAAATAAATTAATCAGAATACATATAATTTAATTTGACGTAGTAGTGGTGGGCACTGTTAAACCTACCTTCTCTGTTTTTAAGAAATAGGGGTCGTTTATACAGTTGAGAAACTAATGTGGTGAATGTGAATAGGCTGATTTTAGTTGGGAAATTGAAAAAAATTTTTCAAATGAAAGAGATAAAGCAATTAAAGGGGGATTTTGGGAATTTTGAATTTTATATTATAGATTTTTTTTGTCGCAAGAATTCTACTAGATTTGTTTCCTCACTTTTGTTCATTTGAAACTAGATGATGCTAGAAATGCAAACTGACAAAGAAGAAATCTGGATAGTTGCTACCTAAGGTCAGTACAGTTATCGCTAGAGGGCAATGTAAACGTAAATTTAAATTATTGGTTTACTTATTGCTTTAATTTTCAAGATCAATTTTTTCTACATACTCTCTTATTTTTCTGATATGCCCTCGAACATTAGCTTACACTCAAAAGTTTATTGAATGTTTTTACAAACTAAATTTTACGTAAGATTGTCCTTTAGTCTACAAATGTTCTTGAAAATTTTTAAAGTTATGTGAATTATAACTAACTTAAAAATTGCCTTTAGAAGGCTGTGTAATATATGTCTGTTATTTCCTGTCAGATTTATGCATCTAAAGTGTGAAACGTATAAAAAATTTAGAAAATCAGAATGATAACAAGTGAATTGATAAAATTATGCCCTGGCAAAAGAGCAGCGGCCTTAAAAAGAATAGAAGCTGAACGTAAAATTAAAATGAGGGCGAAACTGCCAGTTCTAACACGAGAAGAAGTTATTAGGTAAGCAGGGCTTCCCAAATACTTCCTGGGAGCGAATAACGAACCTTTATCCATTTTGTGAAATGATTCAATACGAATTCAAACTTGAACCGATTACCAGACTTGAGTTCTTTAAAGAGCCAATTTGTAGAGATGCAGGTATAATTTCTGTATAGTTTTATATCACAATCAATGTTCTTTAGAATAAAGAGATCGAAGAAGCTGTTCAAGGAAATTCAATTACACTCTTTGTTTCAATCTGAATTACAGAGCTAAAATCCTCGAGAAAATGTT
This sequence comes from Cryptolaemus montrouzieri, assembly GCA_013387265.2. Taxonomy (NCBI): domain Eukaryota; kingdom Metazoa; phylum Arthropoda; class Insecta; order Coleoptera; family Coccinellidae; genus Cryptolaemus; species Cryptolaemus montrouzieri. Next base: position 65,565,887 of record JABFTP020000001.1, on the reverse strand, counting down.
ATTCACATTTTTATGGTGTTCTCAGATATCGTCTTCCCGCTCATGAAGCTGTCATAAGAGCTATTAAGCAAGATGGATTTGTCAACACCGGCGAGTTCATAAAACAATTAATTGATTATCAAGAATATGTGAGAAATTTTTATGGTCCAGATACTAATATTTGGTTGAGACCAAGATTAATGTTCAACATGGATCTACTTTATCATTTGAGAGATGGTTTATGCAGAGCGGAAAAAGCTCACATGATAGGTAAAGCAAAAGCCTGATTATCTACTTAACTGAGACTAAAATGCTGCTAATGGTGCGAACTAGTGTAAAAACAGAGTTCACTTCTTCTTAGTCTTCAGGGCCCCCGTGAGGGCTACTGGCGCTTGTGTGCAAAAAAGGAACATATTTTTTAATTTTTTTTTTAAGGTAGAAGGTGCTTGAAGTAAAGCAAAAAACATTTACTTAAGTAATGGGATACAGACACGTTGACTCGTTGTTTATAAATACTAGAAAATAACCTAAAACTAAAAATCACATTTTTTTAGGAACAAATAACAGAAATATTGCCTAATGTCTACATATATATATATATATATATATATATATATATATATATATATATATATATATATATATATATATTATATCGTTTACACATCTGTTTGTTATTGTTCGTATCTTTCTCGAAGTCCGGTAGCGGGTTCGCCATGTCGGTCCATAGAGGGCGACTCTCATACGTATGGACGAGGTGTGTCCTTTCTGGAATCGATAGGGTACCCCGATGTTGCTTGATAGGATGCTGAGAAGCGATATGCGACACTGATGAGCTCCTAATAAGGGCGAAACTGCAGTCTGCCGCTTCGTTTCTCGACATCCTGCTTAGTGGCACTATTGTGGCTCTTGGGCGCTGCGTGCATGGCGGTCAGATATATATATATATATATATATATATATATATATATATATATATATATATATATATATATATATATATATATATATATATATATACTCAGATATTTAAAAAATATGCAGATATTTCTAATAACAAATACCTAGGAACTTCGTTTTAAAATCAATAATGATAGCTAGATAGCTAGGTGCAATAGAAAAATAAAAGATAGCTATTGTAGTAGCGATATTTTCCGAAATTTTGCTGTTGCAAATTCATTAATTACATCGGTAAAATTTATACCGTCAAAAATTTCTTGTTTAATTGCTGATATGGTTAGCCCAGACAATCTTTCTTGAATCATTGTCGATCTTAAATAATTTTTAATGATTTTTAACTTTGAAAAAGATCGCTCGCCGGAAGCTACACATACAGGCAATGTCAAAAGAATTCTTAGTGGAAAACTTACGTTTGGGAAGGTGGAGATTAAATTGTTTTCAAATATATAATGTAAAATACTTCCCCACCCCCATACTCGCCAGATTTAGCCCCCAGTGACTACTGACTCTTTGCTGATCTTAAAAAAATGCTCCTGGGAAAAAGATTTGGCTCAAATGAGGAGGTCATCGCTGAAACTGAAGCTTATTTTAAAGCGAAAGATAAATTTTTTTATAAACATGGTATTGAAAAATTGGAAAAGCGTTGGAACCATTGTATCACCCTAAAAGGTGATTATGTTGATGAATAAAAAAAATGTTGCAAAAAAAATGTTGTTTTCATTGTTAGTCTCGGGACTTATTGATCCATGTGTGTTATGCACCCGCAACAAAATTTCAAGAAACTCGAAATCAGAAAAATTCAAGTAGGGAACTTTCGTTCATAACGATTATATTATTAGAAATTTTTGGTAAACTTTATGTAAAACAAACTCATACAGGGTATCCGCGCTAAAGTGGCCATTAGAAGTTTCTGGGGAACGGGTTTATCGATATAGGGGAAAGCGGGGAAATACCGTGCCTTGGGTGATACCGTGCACAGTCTTATCGCAGCCACCAAATAGTTTTTTAAGCATCAGACTTGTGGTGCCATCTACTAGTAAACTCCCAAATAACCGCTGTTACTGCTGGCTGAAAAACGTGTTTATCTGTTATGGTGAGAGATGTGTTCCATCATTTCCAAGTCATTTCGATTCAAAGTTAAATAAGAGGTAAGTGTCCAATATTAATTGTGTTTTATATAAATTTCGCATACAGATTTCACTTGTTATATCTAAATCATTAGCTTGCTATTTACATTCAAATATAATAAGTTTGTTATCTACTATGAATAGGTTATGTGATTCGATGCTGGTTTGGGTTATACCGCGAATTTACGTAGGGGTAATACAGCGTAGTCCGGTGCTGCGCGGTGTTACCCCAAGCAAATAATTTTTTTGGACAAATCATAATTGTTTGTTCCAGATTCCATAATATGCCTCGTGAGTACATCAGAAAATCGGAAAGAACGAATGGCTGTAATCCACACTGCAAGAAGCATTCACTGCGGTCCGATCTGGCCGAAAAGTGAGGGAGGTAGGTCGTTCATTGAATGTTCCAGAAAGCACTCTTCGGGACAAATTGAAAGCGAAACAGAGTAACAAACTTCGAATGGGATGGAAGCCTGTTTTCAATGGGGAACAAGAAAACGCTATAGCTAATCATGTCTTGAAATTAGCTAATTGTTTTTGGAATTACGCCAACTGAATTAAGGCGCTTAGCATAACGGTTTGCTGAAATGAACAAAATGAAACACCGTTTCAGCCATGAGAAAAAAATGGCTGGTCAAGATTGGCTTGATCTATTTTTGAAACGTAATCCACAAATCAGCCTCCGAAAACCCGAAGGCAAAAGCCTAAATCGTATTGCTGCATTCAATAAGCCTGAGGTTGATAGATTTTTCAGCAATCTGCTGTCAGTTATTGAAAAGTTTAAATTCTGCGAAGGGCGAGAAATGGACCTGTTGGGGCAATATACAGATGTTCAAAAAATGGCTGGATTATCGAAGATTTGTTTTTTGAGTGGATGCAACATTTTCAACTTCACGTAAAAGCCACGCAGGATGACCCCGTTCTCCTTATCTTGGATAACCATGGGAGCCATATTTCCTTAGATATACACAACTTTTGCAGAAGTTGGCATTGTCATGGTATCCCTACCTCTCCATACATCCCACAAGTTGCAACCACTCGACTTAAACTTTTTCGGACCACTTAAAATTACTTTAAACCGACAATGTGACTTATACCTCAGAACTCATGGCCATGAAAAAATTACCCATTATGAACTTGCTGCTATTTTTGATAAAGCATATGTGAAAGTTGCAACAATGGATAAAGGCATATCTGGCTTTCGTACTGCAGGAATATGGCCCTTTGAACCAAATAAATTTTCTGAAGATTACTTTGGTCCAAATGAACCTTCTGATTCTACAGCGATCGAAATACCTATCAATTTGAAAGAAACGGAAGTCAATATTGAAACTCCAGTTGATTTAATTGATATCTGGATCATCGGAAACAAATCAAGGATTAGATGTGTCCAAAGAAACTCTAGTACCAGTTCCAATATTGAAAACAAATCAAACTAACAAATCACGTGCGAAGCAACATTCTGAGATATTTACATCTACATCTCTGAAATCGGCATTGGAGAGAAAACAGGAGAAAAGAAATCTGAAGAAAGAAGCTGAAGAAATAAAAAAGGAAAAGAATCTCTCTACAGGAGAAGGGATATATACATTTGTGATAGAAAATTTGAAAAAATTAAATTTAGAATTGAAACACATTAGGGGACAAGGTTATGATAATGGGACAAATATGAAGGGAAAACATGTTGGGCTTCAAAAACGCATTCTTGATGCGAATCCGAAAGCCCTTTTGTACCTTGTGCAGCTCATACTTTGAACTTAACAGTAAATGACGCTTCTAAAGTGTCAGGTGCTACAATAAACTTTTTTAATCTTGTGCAAGAGTTATATAATATTTTTTCGTCATCCACAAAAAGGTGGTATGTTTTGAGGAAAAAAAGTCCCCGGGTTAAGTTTAAAGCCTCTAAGTGAGACAAGATGGTCCAGCAGAATTGACGCAATAAAGCCCCTTAAAGTTTATTTAATTAAGGTTTGCGACAGTCTTCTAGAAGTGGCTGAAGATAATTCCTTTCACATTGATGCAAGACATGAAGCGAGTTCTCTCTTAACGTCTGTACAAAATTTTCAATTTATTTGTGGAATTATTATTTGGCATGACATTTTATTTCATATAAATATAGTCAGCAAACAAATGCAAAGTGCTACAATTAATATTAAACTATGCCAAACCTACCTAAAAAATTTAGTTGATCACTTCCAGCAATATAGATCTGACCAATCATTTCAAGAAATTCTTGTGCAAGCGAAAGAAGTAACATGCCCTTTCGAAATTGAAGAAGACTTTCCGCCATTACCAACGGTTAGGAGGAAATTTAAACCAAAACTGTTTGACTATGAACACCGATCTGACACCCTTCATGATCCAAAAACCGCCTTTAAAATTAGTTTTTTCTTAAAAATTATAGATCAAACTATAAGCTCTCTAAAAAACCGATTTGACTTATTAAATGAGTATGATAATATTTTTCGATTTTTTAGCGACATATTCAAATTAAGTGACAGCGATCTTTTAAAACATTGTTCTATTCTTTAAGAGCAACTGACAGATCAGGATAATAAGGATATAGTCTCCAATGATCTGTTTAACGAAATTAAAGCGTTAAAGTTGTTTCATTCATATGATACTGACCCCTTAAGTATTTTACATTATATATTTGAAAACAATTTAATCTCCACCTCCCCAAACGTAAGCATTCCACTAAGAATTCTTTTGACATTGCCTGTATGTGTAGCTTCCGGCGAGCATCTTTTTCAAAGTTGAAAATCATTAAAAATTATTTAAGATCGACAATGATTCAAGAAAGATTGTCTGGGCTAACCATATCAGCAATTGAACAAGAAATTTTGACGGTTTAAATTTTACCGATGCAATTAATTTTGACGGTACTACAATAAATTTTTTTACCTAGATGCAAGTTCCCTAGGTATTTGTTATTGAAATTTGCATATTTTTTAAATATCTGAGTATATAGCAAAATTTCGGAAAATATCGCTACTACAATAGCTATCTTTTATTTTTCTATAGCATCTAGTAGAGACCTAGCTATCATTATCGATTTTATAAAACGAAAGTTAATGGCCCTAGGTATTTGTTATACATAGTTTACCAAAATTTCTAAAATATCTGAACGAAAGTTCCCTACTTGAATTTTTCTGATTTCGAGTTTCTTGAAATTTTGTTGCGGGTGCATAACACACCTGGATCAATAAGTCCCGAGACTAACAATGAAAACAACATTTTTTTTGGAATTTTTTTTTTATTCATCAACATAACTACCTTTTAGGGTGATACAATGGTTCCAACGCTTTTCCTATTTTCAATACCATGTTTATAACAAAATTTATCTTTCGCTTTAAAATAAGCTTCAGTTTCAGCGATGACCTCCTCATTTGAGCCAAATCTTTTTCCCTGGAGCATTTTTTTAAGATCAGCAAAGAGCCAGTAGTCACTGGGGGCTAAATCTGGCGAGTATGGGGGTGGGGAAGCAGATCAAAGCCCAATTCGTTCAATTTTGCCATTGTTTTCATCGACTTGTGGCAGAGTGCATTGTCTTGGTGAAAAAGAATTTTTTTTCTCTGCATGTGCGGTCGTTTTTTTGCGATTTCCTCCTTCAAAAGCACCAGTAAGTCAATATAATAATCACTGTTGATCGATTTACCTTTTTCGAGGTAGTCAATGAAAATCACGCCGTGCGTATCCCAAAAAACTGACGCCATGACTTTGCCAGCTGACTGCTGCGTTTTCGGACGTTTCGGACAGCTTTCGCCAGCTGTGCGCCACTCAGATGACTGCCGCTTCGACTCTGGAGTGTAGTGATGTATCCATGTTTCGTCCATGGTCATGTAACGACGCAAGATTTTTTTTTTGTTGCGAGTAAATAGCGATAAACAGCTTTCTGAATCATCGACTCGGTGCTCCATCGAAAGCAATCGTGGCACCCACTTGGAAAAAACCTTTTTCATGCTCAATTTTTCATGAAGGATAGTAAATACACTTCCATATGATATCTGTGTCATCTCAGCAATCTCACGGAGCTTTGATTTACGATCTTTCATTATAATTTTTGTCACTTCACTCACATTTTCCGGTGTAACGGCTTCCACAGGTCTACCCGAGCGTTCCGCGTCGTTTGTGTCGGTACGACCACGTTTAAACTCGGCAAACCACCGACAAATCGTTGCTTTTGATGGACAAGAGTCCGGGTAACATTTTTCAATCCATTGTTTCGCTTGCACGGTGTATTTACCCATTAAAAAACAATGTTTTATCAGAACACGAAACTCGGGTTTTTCCATTTTTTAAAGAACTACAAAACGACTTTGCTCTAACCTCGATAACTCAGCTGTTTCTGGTCCGATCCACTTAAAATTTGGACACGTTTCAAGCAAAGGTTAGTACTCTAGAGAGACGTGGTTACTGGTTTACTACGAGCGCCATCTCTGGGTTAGTTTCGGGACTTATTGATCCATTAGCTATATAATTTCTATTTTCCCAAAGAAAAATACACAAGAAAGTTTTCTATTAAAAGGGAGCTTCAGAAAATAATTTGTTGATGGACAGAATGTTTTTTTCCAAAAAGTTCCAGAAAAAGAGGATGAATGAAGAAATATTGATATAAAAATCAAACTCTTGTTAAACTGAGAATTTCTGAAGAAGTTTAAGTTGCTTCCTTCGTTTATGAAAAAAAATTAAAAACCATATTTTATGTCTTAGATTTGAGAAAAAAGTTATTTGGGTAATATTCCCGATTTTCGCTGAGAAATCACCAGCTTAATTTGGCCCACTACTTAGGAAATACCCTGTATATCTCGAAAAAAATCAACCGGTCAAAATAGTGAAAAACCGGAACGATCTTCTTAATACCTACAATTCTGTCATTTTCAATTTTGAAGATTTTATGGGCTAGGTTTCTGTTCAAATTAATTGACGGTAGGTGTGGCCAATAAGGCCTTTCGCGTTTTAGGTCAACAGAAACACTTCTTAGTACAATTCCCGCCACCCGAAGTCACAGTCTAAGTAGCTAACAATTCAAGATGATGCCCCAAACATGTCGAGATCTGCTCACTTGAACGCTGCTACCAGTGCGGCGTCATTCATCAGGGCCGGCGAACGTTCAGCTCGAATTATAATATAACGGTCGAATCAAATGTAAGTAGTATTACACTTTTCTACATTATTTTGAAGTTTGATTTTCCGTTAGTTCATGCCTAAGAGGCGTGTGATGTTGAAATAAGGTACCTGGGTCGAATATGGCCAGCCAGTGAAATATGGCCACACGCCTATATCTCTAAATTAAAACATCCTGACAACTGAACAAGTCCCGATACGTTCGGCGTTACGGTAGGTATTGAAGCGTCACACCCGCCCTTGCCCCCCGCACCCGACCAATCGGTCGAAATTCATCAAAACTGAATGACGTGTCACTGTTATAAAAATTACACGTAAGTTATCAATCTATATTTCGATATTTTATTGATCGATTGTCATTATAATATTACTATCTAAATTATTGAAAATCATACGAGGATGGATTGATATGTTTCCGGCCTGACCAAGAAAAAGAACGTTTTTAACAATTTTTTTTATTTCTGAACATAATCTTCTTTAAGGCTGATACATTTCTCATAGTGGTGTTCTAGTCTAGTAATGCTATCTCTATAGGCTGATTCGTCAAGTTCCTCAAAATACCCTTTTTCAGCTTCGATTACTTCTTCATTGCCCGCAAATCTCTTACCGCCAAGCCATGTTTTGAGGTTAGGAAACAGATAATAGTCACTCGGGGCTAGGTCTGGAGAGTAGGGAGGGTGCGGCATCAATTCGAACTTCAGATCATAGATTTTAGTCATGGCAACGTGCGAAGAATGCGCTGGTGCGTTATCGTGATGAAAAAAAAAATTCTTCTTCGCCAAATGAGGTCGTTTAATTTGCACCTCGTGGCTTAAAAGTTGCAATAAGTCTGTGTAGTATTGACTAGTGATAGTTTTACTCTTTTCAAGGTAATCAATGTATATAATACCTCTTGCATCCCAAAAAACAGTAGCCATAACCTTGTTTGCCGATAAAATTGTTTTTGTCTTCTTTGAAGTTGGTTCCCTTGTTCCACTCCACTGTTTAGACTGTTGTTTGATTTCAGGATTATAGAGGTGCACCCAAGTTTGGTCAACAGTAATGAATCGACGCAAAAATTCGCTTGGATTATGCTTATACGGCGCGAAATTGGCGGTAGAAATGGTTTTTCGAATCAATACTTGGTAAACGCAGCACCCATCTTGCACAGAACTTTTCCATATGCAAATGTTGGTGAAAAATATTTTGCACATCTTACAGGTCTCAGCTATCTCACGCACTTTTGATCTGAGGTCTTCCAGCACTATTTTATGAATTTTTTCGATCATATCTGGAGTAGTGATCTCAACGGGACGTCCTGAGCGTGGCTCATCAGAGGTACTCACACGACCCATTTTAAACTCGGAAACCCACTGCTTAACGGTTGAATATGATGGGGAGGATATCCCCAGTGTTGAATCAATCTCTTCTTGAATTTCCTCTGGCGTTAACCCCTTCAAATAAAAGTATTTGATGACAGCACGCTTTTCCAATTTTTCAATTTTCACAAACAACATAGGGGCGTCTTGTTCAGTGTGCTCTCAAACGTAAACTAACATGGCTATCGGGCTGAAACTATACCTACAAGGTATCTAAGGATGGTACTGTAGAAAGTCATCTCCGAAGTAGGCCTAGTGGCGCCATTTCTTGGTCAGGCAGGAGACTTATCAATCCTGCCTCGTATTTAATATTTCCGTATTGATTTTTCAAACTACTGATGTTTTTAATAAATGAAGTGAATTGTAGAAAAAAATATCGGAACTGAAAATATGGCCACCTACTGGCCATATTTACATTACGACTTTTTGGGGTACCTACAATTATGTTAATTTTCTTGTTTCTTAAGTAAAGGAATTCGTGGAAATGGACCGAAAATAATATGAAATCAGCTTTGTCTGCTATCAAGCGAGGTGCAATGAAGGTATATACTGCTGCCAAACACTTTAACATACCAAGAAGAACTCTAAGACGCTATTTAACAGAAAATAGACAAAAGCCGCTTTGGATAGAAAACCACTGCTGAGTTATGACCAAGAAAAAACATTATCTTCTTGTATAATCCGTCTGTGTAGCGTATGATATCCAATAACACAAAGAGTACTGCGAACTTGCGTCAAGACCTTTTGCAAATTGGACAATATTCCAGTAGCAAATGAAGACGTGATGATTGGACGAGATTGGTTAGACGGATTCCTCAAACGCCATAACAATATTAGTCGACGTAAAGCTCAAAATCTGAATCCTGCACGAGGACAAAAATTGAACAAAACCGTAGTTACTGATTACTTTAACAAATTGAAGAAAATTATGCAAGATATTGATATCATGAATAAACCAGGACGCTTTTTTAACATTGATGAAAAAGGTTGTCGTCTGAATTCACACAAAGCGCCACAAATTTTGGCTGAACGCGGAACCAAACGTGTATATCTAGTAGCGCCAGAACATGGCGAAAATGTCACTGTAGTCTCTTGTGCTGATGCATTAGGCCAGGCTGTTCCCCCTTCGATATTATTTAAAGGCAAAATGATTAAACCGGAATGGATCGACTCATTACCTGCTGGTGCAATAGCTCAGATGACTCCAAAAGGGAGTATGAATACCGAAACTTTTGTGAATTGGATTCACCACTTCGGAAAATTTAAGATAGCAGGACCATGTCTCTTGATTTTTGACGGAGCTAAATGCCACTTGGACTATTCCATTGTTGATGCAGCAGAAAAGTTTGAGATTAAGCTTTTTTGCCTCCCGAGCAATGCCATTCATGAACTACAACAGATGGATAAATTGGTATTTAGGTCATTTGAGTGTTATTGAGATGAGAAAGTACTGGTCCATTCACGAAAAACGAAAAATTACTGAACAACGATTCGGGGTAATTTTTTTGTTTGGGACAAAGCTGCAACACCTGCAAATATCAAAGCAGGTTTCGAAGCCACTGGGATATTTTCATTTGATGCCAGAAGCATATGCTCCAAGTATCCTTACTTATAATCTAGTTAGACTTGGAACTTCTGTTGAAAGATACAATAGTGACATCGATGACGGTGATTCTAACGACCCAAGTAAAAGTTTATTATCTTCTCGTCCTTTGAGTGATAATAGTGACGTCTTCCATTCCCAAAACCAACATCTTGTCCCGAATGATAACTCCGATGAAATTCCACTACTTACTCAGAGCGCTGATGTAACTGATAGCTTGAATAATAATGCACCGTCCAATCAGCATCCTGAAAATAACGAATCAATCGATTTAAACATTGCTCGAAAATATGTTATTTCTGTTTCCAATAAACAGACTGAGCTCGCCTATTTAAATACTTCTGATGGAAATAGTTCTTTGATAGCGAAGATGACGTCCCAGTAGCTCAGTTACAACAAAACAAACACAATGAAGAAATTTCAGGATCACAACCGCTTCAAACTACCTCTGTATAGTGTAATGAATCATCTCTCAATGACACGTTGAAGACTCCAGAAAAAATATCAAGTCCAAACACTACACCTAGAGCCAAAGTTGTCAATAGCCTTGCTCAAGAATTGACTTAATCTACTTTTACTGACAAGGAAAATATGGCTGGGCCATCCAAAACCATTCCAATTCGCAAGAAACGTGCAGAACCTACCAAAGGACGAGACGCTAAAAACCTGTGGCATCTAAAAAGATTCTGCCGAAGCCTTCAAGTGGTAAAGGAAAATCAAGCGAGACTAGTGCTGAATCTTGGTTTTGTTTTGCTTGCGGTGAGGACAGAGTTGGTTACATGAGGCCTTGTATTTTATGTGCAACATACGTTCATGAAGAATGTGTTGGCTCAACTTTATTTGTACCAGATGTACTTAGTCAGTAGTAATACGAATAACTACTTTAAGTGAATTTAATTTTCTATATTTTTGTTTGATTAAGTGTAAATGATAATAATTATTGTAGATCTCAGTAGATACCTCATTACATAGCTAATAACATTGTTGATTTAAATAACATGTCCTAAGACTGATAAATTAGATTTATTGATGTCGAGTAAGTACCTCAATGAAACTTTTCACTCACTTCATTTTGCGTTAAAATTAACGTTGTTTTTCCATAGAATATTCAGGTGACTATTTAACTTCCAAAGTTTGTGGTCAAAATAGAAATATCGTACCAATTACTAAGTCTTTAAATTCAATATAAATGAAATAATGCTAACTATAACTCAGCGTACTGTTAATATGGCTACAAGTATGGGCATATTTACATATACTGGTGGAAATGTGGCCAGTTTTTATATATATGCAAATAACTCAAAATTGTAAATATATTTGCTATGTTTTTCTTTGTAGTTTGCACGCTAGATCAAGGGTGCTCAAACGGTCGATCGCGAGTAGATCTCGAGAAGAAAAAAAAATTTAATAAGTAGGTAACTAAACTACAAAAATTTATTACGTAATAAAATAACACTTTGCTAGCGGTAAAAGGCGGCTTTATCAAAGGAACGCACAGTACTTGTCAAAGGAAATGTCGCTTTTCTAGAAATTTCGGGCGGCGCGTTTCACGGGAACATTCGATCCTTTCGTTCACGCCGATATAAATGTTGCGCCTGCAGGAATTGGGGTCATTCTGAATTGTAACTTGAAGGCAATACTACGTCGACACAAAGTTCATTATTAAATAATACAAAATGAGTGCAGCGAAGAAATCTAAAACGTATCATTTTAATAACGATTGGGAGGAAAAATTTTTCCTTTGTATGATGAAGGATAAGTGCATTTGTCTTATTTGTTGTGCGTCAGTTGCAATAAATAAGCCTGGTCACTTAGAGAGGCATCATAAAACGGTTCCTAAAAACTATGAAATGGATTTTCCACCACAGTCAATTAAGAAAACGAAAAGTACGTGATTTGATATATTGTTTGAGAAAAGAACAAACCATGTTCACAAGACTAGCCAAACAATCAAAAGCTGCTACGATCGCGACATTTAAAATATCTCATATAATAGCGAAACACAAGAAACCATTCGAAGACGGATCGGTTGTGAAGGAAGCATTTATTGAAGCGGGTGAGACTTTATTTGGAGATTTTAAAAATAAAACAGAAATCATGTCTGTTATTAGAGAACTTCAGTTATTCTCGTGACTGTCGTATTGAAGTCATGAGTAGGCATGGCAGATAAACTAAAACATGATATCATGAAATGTACATACTTTCCTTTACAGTTCGACAAATCCACCGATATGACTGACACTGCCCAGCTGTGTATATTTATTCGGATGGTATTCCTCTGAAAAGGAAGACCCGTGGCGAAGATAAATATGATGTTTTCTTCATTTTTGTAAAAAACTACAAGCTACCAATATATGAATTAGTGTGCATTACAACCGATGGAGCACCAGCAATGACTGGAAACAAAAACGGTTTTGTGGCACTGTGTCGAGCTAATGAAGATTTACCCCTCATTTTTTTCATTCCATTGCATTATACATCAACAAGTTTTGTGTTCGAAAGTTTCAAACACGGAGGAAATTATGGGCATTGCAACAAAAATTGTGAATTCCATTCCGTGCACGTAGCTTGCAACGGCGGCTCTTTATGTTGCAGTTGGAAGATAGGGAGTCAGCTGAACACACTGATTTAGTTCTTCCCACGAACGTCAGTTGGTTTAGTCGCGGAAAATTCCTAGAAAGATTTCAAGAATTATTGCCCGAAATAACAGCTTTTCTAGACGAAAGAGTTGATGGCATTTTTGACTGACATCACAGTGCGCTTAAACACCATTAACTTGGAGCTTCAAAGTAAAGGAAAAACTATTATTGAGATGATTAGCGCAGTAAACTCATTCAAAAGTAAATTGCAACTTATGATAGATCAACTGAAAAGAAAGGATCTGAAACATATTCCGTCTTTGAAAGCAAGAATTCCTCAGTTGAATTATGATACGTATGAGGCTGAATTATCAAATATTTTGGGACAATTCGAAATGCGTTTTTATGATTGCAGTAAATTGGCAAATATAGTATCATTTATGAGTTATCCTTTTTCATGTACAACCATTTAGGAAGTAGCTACTGAAATAGCAAGTCAGTTTAATATCAACTCATGTTCCGTTGAAAATGAGTTGGTGCAGATTATATCAGAAATACATCTCCAAGCTACAGCATCTGATACAAATTTCCGGTGTTTTATATCTGAAGATAAATATCCGAAATTAAGGCAACTCGCCCTTCAACTGACTGTTCTGTAACAACCAATAAAGTGGCAATTTTGAATAACTATGAGTTTTTTCATTTATATCATAGAGAAGATCCTAACTAAACCTAACCCAAACCTTGTATGTATATTGTGCGGAAAGCTAATATCCATATATTCTACGGTACACCCTACCTAGGTAGGTTAGTAGGTAGGGTGTATCTTGTATGTTCGACAACCCTTGCATCACACATACTTGCAGCCTCTCAGAGTCGATCGTAAGTAGTCTAAAAATATTCAGGTAGATCGCCAGCAGTTCATGTTTGAGCACCCCTGCGCTAGATAGATACCATTTATTAATGAGTACCATTGCTTAACCCAGTACCATAAAATATGTCCAAAAATTTATATTGAACCTTAAGGTGGCCATATTCGACCCAGGTACCTTAGTATAACTTAGACTGAATAATGTTATTTTTAAATCTTCTTTACAAAGTGGTCGGCGTTTATTGATGCCTATGTAATTCGAATATGCCTTATTGAACTTCTTTTTTAGCATCAAGTGACTGTTTTACTGTTCATTTTATGCGTTTAGAAATGTAAATACAACTAATTTCTGATTGGATTATTATTTTTTAGGTACTAATTATGACCCTAATGCCCCGAAGCATTGGGGCCTAAAGACGACCTGGTGGGGGCAGTCCAAGCAGTACAGTGTGGACGACTGAGCGCGTACAAAGCTGACGAAAGGTACAAAGTGCCCAGAAAAACTATATGGATCCACCTCAAGGCCGGAAATTCAAAAAAACGTAAGGAACAGAAGGCTGAGCTTGAGAGTAGAATTATGAGGTTTGCTTAAATAGGATTACCTGTAACACTACAGATTCTCCAAGGCTTAGTCTTCAAATTTTGCGAGCAGAATGAGATCAAACATTCCTTCAATCTACAAGATTGAGATAGAAGTTGTCGGTAAGGATTGGTTTAACAAGTTTATGAAGAGACATCCGGATATATCAAGGCCCAGTTTATTGCAGATGACCATTTCTAAAGACTGAACTAAGTTTATCATAATTTGGATTTCAAAATTCATACTGAGATGATCTATAACATGGATGAGAAAGGAAAGCGTTTGAAGCCTGAATTATATGACAATTTATTACCGGGATCATTACTAGAAAAATTTGCAAAGGGTTGTATGACTAGTGAACTATTCAAAGAGTTTCTTGAAGCACCTAGCCTGATAGTAAAGTCAAGGAAAGTGCCTCTTAATACTTGCTTAGGCAGCTTGTCATTCAGACCTATCATCCTGGAAGTTGCAGATTCACTCGTCATAGCATTGTACTGTTTACCTTCAAACACTACAAATGAACTGCGATCACTTGACAAAGCTGTCTATCGATCATTTGAATACCACTGGGATGCAGAACTTTTGTTATTCATGGGACAGAATCCATACAAAACTCACTAAGGCACGCTTCAATATTATACGTACAATTGTCTGGTCTAAATGCATGACGCATAGTAACATTA